>JALAZF010000504.1:1485565-2971130 GCA_022829125.1 Lathyrus tuberosus
TTGTTAATTGCTAATTGATGATGATGATTGCTGGATAATTATGTGCATGTTCATTTGCTTCCAATTTCATGATGTGCATACTTGTTTCATTTGGTCATATGCTATATGTTGCATTCTTCCATGATGCTTGCAAGGTTATTCAACATGGTGTGTGGTTTGTTTATGATCATGATTAATTGAACAATGTATGTTGTTTGATGCACGTTTGCTCTGCCTTGGTTGAATCGTATTCAAATGTGGTGCATGTTGTCCTGATCTCACATCTGAGTTTTGCATAAAGTGCTGTCATATGTGCTGTACATGTGTACACATGCTATTTGTGGCTTTCTACACCTGTTTTCATGTTGAGTTTCATGCTGTCGAATGTTGTTTGGTGTATGTGCATGATTTCATTGCTGTTCTTGAGCAAATGTGCTGTTGTAGGTGTTGTACCTTCTCTTTTCACTCTTTCTCTTCCCTTGGATCTCAAGACTTGTTTAAGTCTTGGATTCCTTTCCCCTTAGAGCTACCTAGTCCGACTTAATTTTCGATTAAGCTTGGAGTAGGATTAGCCTTAGGTTTTAGGTAGTCGTCCCTCATAAACCTCACTAACCATAGGCCATCCATGCATGATAACATTAGGACTCTTAGTTTCCCTTTAGAGTTTCCTTTGTGTCTTCTCTCTTCTCATCTCAAAACTTCTTGAAAACACTTAATAAAGATAAAGTGTATTGCGCACGAGCCTTAAGCGTGGGGAATGAGAAATAAGGGGCTTCTTCTCATCTTTCTAGAGTGCTTAGCGGGCGTCCTGTCTTGGGACGATTCGTTAAGTATTCGTCCCTGTGCCCTAGACTTTGGTGCAATGCAAGTTATGAACTAACTTAAAAAACACTTCTGTCTAAAAAAACGCAAAACAAATTCAAATCTTTTTATCCTTCGGGATTGTTTGGTTCTAGACCATTTTCAGAAAAGGGCACGTTACCTTCCGTCTGAGTCGCAAACAGGCATCGACCCTAACTGCCGGATGCGAATCTAACGTCGCTTATAAAAAACACTTACCCATTCGTGGTCGTACCCACGAACTACATTAGCTCTGATTCCTCTCTCTCGTCCGATTGAGGATATGTAGACACAAGACAGCGATTGTTTTGGCGAGCAACCTTCCCCCACAGTTCCCGTCCGAATTACGTTGACTCTGACTTTCCCATTGCACTGAGGGAGTACGTAGGCCTAGGGCATCGAATATGTCCTACCGAGTCCGTCTTAGTCACCCCCATCCCCATTTTCTTTTGCAGCCATAGATAGTAGGACAGCTCACCCTCCGTTTAGACAACAAGCGTGGATCCCATCGAGTATGATGGATGCGTGGGGTGCTAACACCTTCCCCTCGCATAACCGACTCCCGAACCCGGACTATGGTTGCGACGACCATGTCTTTCCCCCTTTCTCTTCAGGTTTATGCAGTGTTTCCTTTCCCTCTCTCGGGATAAATACACATTGCTGGCGACTCTGTGTCTTCTGCGCCACTCTCGCGTTTGTATCGTTGGATGTGAATCTTTCGGGAGCGACAATTACCTTCAGAATATAAATATCTAGTTACGCTTATTAACAGTAAGGTTGATTAGTTTGATATTGATGAGATCAAAGCATTATTAATTGCGCATGAACAACGAGTCATCAAACAGAAAATTGTTGAAGAAGTTGCTTCGCTGAATGTAGCTCAAGTAACTTCCTCAAGCAACCAGAATGCCACTCCTCAAGTAAACTACATTGCTGACACTTAGCCAAATGACAACTCTAAGTCTGAAAATACTAATTCTGGACGTAATTTTTATGGTGGTCGTGGCAGTGGTCGTTTCAGTCGTGGCTGTGGCTTTGGCGGCGGAAATATTTAGTGCCAAGTCTGCTACAGGTATGTTCATGATGCATCCATTTGTTACCTCCACTTCAATACTCAATACGCTCCACAAAGTCAGTATCCCCTGCTCCTGCTTATGGTAATTATGGTAATTTCTATGGCAATTCCTATCAGTATGTGAGACCTGCTACTGCTACAAATTACACTACTAATATTACATCTCAACTACAACAACCAACTACTTGGACCATGCCTGTGCCTTTAGGTCCTCCTGCCTTAGTTCCTCAAGCTATGTTTACCAATGCTACTAATCCTTCAGCGCCCATTCCCTTCTTTGATACAGGTGCTACAAACAATGCGAGTTCTTCGCCAACACCTAATAATACTGGAGTGCCTCCCCCTCCTCACCTAGAAAGCGTCTTTATAGGAAATGGCCAAGGTTTACGTGTTTATTCCATTAGCTCTAAGTCCTTTCCATCTTCTATTAATCCTAAAATTCAATTGCATCTCAAAGATATTCTACATGTTCCTTCAATCACTAAAGACATAATTAGTGTTCACAAATTTGCTTATGATAATAATTGTTATTTTCAAAATCACCATTTCACTATGTTGTGAAATCACAGGCTGATAATGCCCCTCTTCTTCAAGGTCCCGTAGCTGCCAATGGTCTATATCCTCTAGATAATACCAGTTACAAGTTTGTTTCATCTCTGAATAATGTTTCCCTTTCCCAAGTGAATTACACTGTATCACCTTACACACTTTGGCATAATCGACTAGGACATCCTAGTTTTGTTACTCTAAATTCTGTTTTGAAGATGTGTAATCTTACTACTATTCCACGAAATAATATGGAGGAACAAGCAAGACTTACATTTGAAAAGCAATGTCTTCAACATTGAGGTCGAAAGGTGAGATTGTCCTAACAGTGGCATCAAGTGGGATATTTGCATTGCTAATTCTTGGTGGAAGAACCGCACACTCAAGGTTTGGAATCCCATTAAATGTTGATGAATATTCGACGTGTGTAATAACTCCAAAAGACCCTTTAGCTAATTTGATACGTCGTGCAAAGCTAATCATGTGGGATGAAGCACCTATGATGCACAAACATTGTTTTGAAGCTGTTGATCGTACTTTGAAGGATATACTGAGAGCAAAAAATATTTCATTTGGTGGAAAGGTAGTTGTGTTGGGTTGAGATTTTTGTCAGATTCTTCCTGTTACACCTAAAGGAACAAGACAAGAAGTTGTCCATTCTACTATAAATTCTTCTCCTATGTGGAGTTTTTGTGAAATGCTTACATTGACCACTTACATGAGACTTCTAATTGGAGGTACAAATCCAAACGTTGAAGAGAGAAAGAGTTTTTCAGAGTGGATTTTGGGAATTGGTGATGGAAGTATCAGAGATGTAAATGATGAAGATATCAGAGTCCATATACCACAAGATTTGTTGATTACTAGTTTTGGTGATCCACTTTCAGCTATTGTTCAAAGCACGTATCCAGATCTAATGCATAACATGAGTGATCCATCATTTTTTCAGAATATAACTATATTGGCTCCTAAGAATGCAATTGTGGATGCAATAAATGTCTACATGTTGGATCTAATACCCGGAGAAGAAAAAACTTATTTGAGTCATGACTCTCCATGTAATGCCAGATCAAATATTGACATGTCAGATGATGTGCACACTCCTGAATTTCTAAACACCATTGTTTCTTCTGGACTTCCAAATCACAAATTAAGATTGAAAGTTGGAGTCTCGGGCATGCTATTGAGAAATATAAACCTGTCTTTATGATTGTGTAATGACACCCGGTTGATAATTACAAAAATGAGAAATGTACGTGCTTGAAGGAAAAATTATAACTAGTAGCAATATTGGTGAGAAAATTTTTAATCCAAGGTTATCACTGACTCCTTCAAATAAAGACTTCCTTTCAAATTTCAGCGTCAGCAATTTCCAGTAATTGTTTCATTCGCTATGACTATCAATAAGAGTCAAGGCCAGTCACTCAAACATGTTGGAGTGCATCTGACTCATTCAATTTTCTCTCATGGACAATTATATATTACACTATCTAGAGTTACTTCAAAGACGTGCTTAAAAATATTAATAACTAACGATAATGATGAAGATTCAAATGTAACTGAAAATGTGGTTTATAAACAAGTGTTTCTGAACATATAAAACTATATGATTTTTTTAATGATATTTAAATCTTTTTTTATTTTCATTTTACTATTTGTTTCATACTAATATAAATATTATATTTAACATTTCAAAATACTCATGCGATGCACGAGTTCGCGTCTAATGTTTAAAAAATATAAACTGATTAGATATAAAAATTGTTAAATTAGTTTTAAAATTTTAATTAATATAATCATAAAAAATTTTTACACTAATTTAATTGTGACCGTTAAATTCTAATTACTATTTAATTTTGATTTTAATTATTTATAAAATAATATCCGTCACTAGTTGTGATAAACAGATTGTATAAGAAAAGATACATGATACTAGTAATATATACTAGCAATTAATCTCTTACTTTTAGTTTGGATTAGTAAGTAATTATGGTGGTAATTAAGCAGTGATGTAACCCCCAAAAACGGGGTTCGCGTAAAATTAAGTCTAATAATTATTCGCTTTCATAATTATTTGAACTCCCGAGAAGATGAAAATGCGAACTGCATAGAGAGAGTACTCAATTACATAAAGCGGCGCGCTTCGTTTTCATAGAGGTACCCGGAGACGGCAGTGAGTAGTATACTCCACTCTCAGTTTCCGATATGGTGATCGCCGACTCCGACTACGAAGGCGCTGCTATCCACTCCCTCGGTTCTCTCTTTAGTGTTACTGAAGTCTTTCTCTGGTCAGTAGTGTTCTTTCACTCTTTCTTCTTCTTCTTCTTCTCACTGTATGTGCAATGCTAGGGTTTCTTTACTTTATTATCCATTTTTACAGGGACGATGGCTTCCAGGTTAAACCTTCGTCTGAAGCTCATCACAACAATCACGAATCAAATCCAATTCCTGGCTAGTGCTTTTTCATTCTTTATTTCAACACTCTTTTTTTTTTTAATTTTATTTGATTGAATCATCAATTTTGCTTATAAGCTATGATACTATCTCCAATTTAGTTCCTAACCTGTATAACTATAATAACCTGTCTCTGAAGTATATGAAAATTCCTCAAATTTTAACTAAATTGACTTAGTGTATGTTTGGTTTAGCTTTTGGAAGAGCCAAAAACAATTCTAGAGGTTTATGATTGATTCTGAAATGATTTTGTGGTGTTTGGTTCTTCTAAAGTAGAATTGATTTTATTTGAAGATAGACTTTGTAGCTTTTGAGTCTATACATGATTTTTACACTGAAATTTGTTGTTCAACTCATTTTACATGAATGTATCCAAACATAAATACTTTATATCCAACTCACTTTTAACCAAAATCAATTCATTCAGAATCAATTCTCGTGACTGCAGAACCATATATATATACTTATTTTCTTACTAGATTGGATTAAATTGATGGATTTTATATATATCTAGAGACTACTGATTACAGTATGAGAAAAAAAGGAATATTATAAACACAACCATTTTGGTACTTGGCGCTGTCATTATAGTCTTTGAATGTATTGAAATTGCAAGAACATCCTCAAATGTCTCTTTAATTAGTTCTTATGTCATTTTGGTCATCAAATTTGTTTTTTACTTAGTCAATTCAGTTCTTAAATTACAAACAAAAATGACACCTGAACATGTATTTGCAATTTTGACACATTCAAGGATTATAATGACATTGTTACACATTCTGGGACCTAAATGACTGCGTACCGTAAACTAATATAGTTTAGTGACTAAATTGAAGATGCAATAAAAGTTTAGGGACTAATAGTTTAATCTTATTTATTTGTTTTCACTGAAACTGGTTCATGAATGAATGGTTTGCATATTGTTTTTCTTTTATGTTTTTGTAGATCGGAGTAACATCATTATAGTACCCGAAGATTTGGAACTGAACAAACAAATGAATGAATTGGGTCTTCCTGTCTCCTTTGAGACAAACAAGGTAGCACCTAGATGTATAGATTAAACTAATGTTTCCTGATATATGTTTTAGTTTATAGAAGGTTAGGTTTGCATGTTCATTCAATGTCTAAGGAGTGATAATGCTCAAGTTCTGGTTTGACTCAATAAGAATACTGGCTCATGTTGGGTTACTCTAAGCTCACTAGGATCATCTATCATGTTAGGCTTCCAAAACTCTCCATTCAAACACACCCTTTAGCAATGAGCCAGACTCATATTTTTGAGTCAACATATCTTACGTATTTTAAAATATAAATAAAAAACAGTTTAATTTTTCCAAAAATAAAACCAAGTACATACTACTTGAGTGATTCACTCATTAGACAAGTGAACCAAACTATTACTAGCTAACAGGCGGGCTTAGCACTTTTCCCACCCTTGTTTTGATTAAGAAAATATTCGAAGTGCACAGGTTATAAAAGGTAATTAAGATGTGATTTTGTTGAGCTATATAGTTGATAATTTGCCTCTGCAGTGAATAAATTCAATAATATTAATAGGTGTCGTTGATACAGAGGCAGTCTAAACTATTACTATCAAGGTAGTATATGGGTAAACTACTTAATTAAGTGTATATGTATTAATTGTTTTTATAATCAAGCATGAAATGAGGATGAAATTTAGATAAACTTTGTATAAGCTGTTTTTATAAGCTATTTTAGAGAGCTTATGAAAATAAGTTCAAAAGAGTTAATTAAGTTATATTATAAGCTATTCAAATACTTACACAAATGTTTATGCCCACATAAGATAAGCTCATATAAGTTCTTCAAAACACACCAAACGACATAATTGTAGGTTTACTAAACAATTACTGTCTTTCGGTTGGTGAAATAGTGTAAACACTTTTTCTCCTCTATCATTCATGTTTTGCTCTTACGTATTTGATTGTAAATTTGCTATCAACCATATGTTTGTATCTTGTTGTAGAAATGTGGATTGGTAAAAAGCAAAAAGAAGCGTGTACGATCCAAGCATCCCCGGACTTGTAACAACCCTATTGATGAAGCTCTAAATGAAGTGAGCACAGAGGAGGTTATATCTCCTGCTAAATTTCATGATAAAACTAACAGTTCTTTATCTTATATATCAATGCTGGGCCAAAGTGAAAAATCCTACTGTGATGGTGCAGTGGAGGTTGACATGGCCCAATGTCTTTCTGATGAAGGAGATGATGCATCATGCTGTGCTGGGTTAGCTAATGGCATTTCCAAGGAGGGAAATAATAATATAAAAGTTTCCGAAACTAATGATGTCCAGAATAGTGACATTGATTTGAAAATTGCATGTGCCTTGGATACAGGAGTCTCTGCTGAAAGCCATTTGACGGGTGCTGGTGTCAATTTTTGTGGGATTGAATTGGGCGAAGTTGACAATGAATGTTTAGAAATTTCACCAATTGTTTGCAAAACTGCAGATTGTGAGATTGTTTTCAATGATGATGGTGCTGCCACATGGCAGCCACAAGCTAATGAATCAGAATCACTTCCCATGAGTTTGGAATGGAATGGAAGTGACAAAAATGATGGTTCAAATGATTGTGGTGATCTTGGAGATTGGATGGTGTTATGGGATACTTTCTATAAGCAAAGATACTTCTATAATGTCAAAACAGACATTTCTACATGGGACCCACCCCTAGGGATGGAGCATCTAGCATTTGGTGAGTGTACTGAATTAGATGATAGTGAAGCTTTAAAGTCAGCAGAGGAATGTGAAACACAAAGCAGCATTAAAGCACCTAAAGAAACCGTGGTGGAAGAAAACTTATCAGGAATGCTACATGAAGAGTATTCAGCCGAGATTGGAGTTGCTGCTGGAAATTTGGTCTCTGACATTGCTACCAATAGTGAAGGCCAATGTCTTCATCATTCAGATGAGAATCTTGAGAGAAATAGTTGCAACGACGGAGTTTCATGCTGCTCAGTACCGAATACCCTGGATCATGTCATTAGGTATTTTATGTTCTAAACTTTTAGTTTTACTTCAAGCATTAATGAAATAGTCATTATTATATTAAGTTAAAGCAGATTTTTGCTGACATGTTATCGTGCTTGCAACCATACATTTCTTGATGAAGCCTTTCAAATATAAAAAAAAATTTAAAGAGTCAGAAAATGTCTGCTTAAGTTGTTATATGAAAGCCGTGGATTGTTAAGCTTGAATAATTTAGCATAGGTCCAGTCATTAGGTCTTATTATTATTACTATTACTATTACTATTTGTTCAAAAACCAGGAGGTTCTGATATAATGTTGTATACCAAATCCCTCAAAAACCTTAAGCTGGTAAGTGCAGGCCAATGAAATGGTTTATGGTTCTAAGAATAAAATGAAAAATGGTTTATACTCTTTCTGATTATATAGATTTATCTACTCTCCTAACAACTTACATGTTTTGCAGCTCTAATGATCGGTGCAGTCTAGCAACATCAGAGGTCGACCATACACCAATGGAAAACATGGTAATTGATACGCCTGAATTGGATAGTAAATCTGATCCTTTCATGTCAAAACAGAAAAAGAAAGTGAAAAGAAAACCCAGGCGGAAGAAATTCGATTATGAAACTGAAGGTTTGAGATAAATGCTTTATTATTGGAAACTGCTTCTACCGCATGTGTGGCTTCTGCAATATGTTGCTATTCTACTGAATCTTTAAGCTAATTGGTTCCAAGTTTACGATAGTACTTTGAGTCAAATGCATATAACACTTGATACCTGATAGATGCTTAAATTAGTACTTTGCTGTTGTAGTAGTTTTTTTATTACTAAAAGCTGTTGTAGACATTAAATAGGTAGAATATTGGATGGATGTTTGTATGATTGATAAAAATTAATATGCCAATGTAATGCTAGATATTAATATGCCTGCATATATACTTTGTTCACTAGTTGCAATATAGTGCTTAAG
This sequence comes from Lathyrus tuberosus, assembly GCA_022829125.1. Lineage (NCBI taxonomy): Eukaryota > Viridiplantae > Streptophyta > Magnoliopsida > Fabales > Fabaceae > Lathyrus > Lathyrus tuberosus. Next base: position 1,494,427 of record JALAZF010000504.1, read on the forward strand.
TTAACAGCAATATCCTTGTAATAAACATTTTTCGTTTTACAGAACTCCAACTTGAAAAAATGCCTGAAGCTTATTCTGCAATCATTGCCAAATATTGGTGTCAGAGGTATATTTTATTCACTAGATTTGATGATGGTGTAAAAATGGACGAGGAAGGATGGTTTTCTGTCACTCCTGAGGTTATTGCTCATTATCAAGCATCCCGTTGTGCAGGCGGCACAGTAATAGACTGTTTCACCGGTGTTGGTGGGAATGCTATCCAATTTGCACAACGGTGAGTAGTGTGTATTAATTAATCATGCACCATACGTGATAAATTCATGTGGTTTTTGGTTAGTGTACTGGATAATATTTTGTAGTTGTATTGTATTCATCAAATTCAGAAAGATTTGAAAATTTCCAAGGAAGAACAAAAAAATTAACGCATGGTTGGTTAAGATTATTTTGAATAATAACACAATAGCATAGCCAGTGAGAAACAGTAAACATGTTCTTGGGTTTGTTGTTATGGTCACATTTTTACACAATACCTCCTTGTGTTCCAAGTTGCTTTGATTCAGTATGATGATATCAACCTATCCGAGTACCTTTGTGTTCTCAAAGGATAGTTTATGTCTGCCATAACACTCTTCATGTTTTACCTGATTAATTATTGCACCATTTTGTGAGCAATCATAATAGTTTATGCATAAATGATGTGGTTATAGGTGCCGTAGTCTCCAAATACTTGTGGTGAACAATAATAGGATATATTCATATATTGCCTCATCCTTGTCTTTAGTTTACTTAATTATTATATTCCACTTTATTTTAGTCTAGTAATTGCCACTATTCATTTCATATAAATCTTAATTATACCGGAGAAAATGATAACAATTTCTTTTTTTATGTAGACAAGTGATTCATGTTGGATCCTTGATGTAGTTTCACCATAAAACAATATTCAAGATGACTAATCTATTTTGTAGCTATAATATTGTTATATTGGTCAAATAATTGAGTCTTCCTTTGCAAAAGTTATTTGAAAATGATTTTTAATTCTATTAATGGCAATCAATTATTTGATATTACAGGTGCAGAAATGTGATTGCAATCGATATTGATCCATTGAAGATTGATTATGCTAGGCATAATGCTTCTATTTATAGGGTGGATGATCAAATTGACTTCATAATGGGTGATTTCTTCCTCTTGGCACCAAAGTTAAAGGTACTGAAGTTTTCTTTTTACATGTTATTATGTTTTGCACAACAGAGTTGATGCTATAATTGATATGTTTTAGTCGTGCTGCATATAGTTTGTATTTTTTTTAAAGTATTGGCAACATTAGAAATGCAAAAACATAATTTCAGATTTTTGTCCCACCCTTATCTGTCTAATTATGATCTCTTGCCTCTGGCCTAGCTTTATACCAAAACTAGTTGATACTTGTGTTATGCACTGTTGCTTAGGTGACACCTTTTATCCTCATTTGTTTCTTGCCATGACTGATTCTGTTCATTCTGCTCTATCTTTTCAGCCAAGTTAGGAGGCAAGAAGATGCAAATAAGATGTTATTGATTATTGATAGCCACGTGCTTTCTTGCTTCTTACCTATTTATAATCTGATCTACAATTCTAAAACTTGAGTTAAAACATGTTAAAGAAAAATGCTAACAAAAACCATTATTGCCCTATTCTTCATAATAGCTTATACTTCTTTTAGTATGATTGATTTTCGTTTCCTATGTTTGCCTCTTTGACCAAATAGTCAAGGTCTCAAAGATCAAACCCTTACTAACCTTGCTCTTCTAATTAAATTTAAAATACATATGCCTGAGGTTAGGAGGATCCTATATGTGATTTCTATTTGCAAATTGTGTTTTCAAAATATTGATGAAAGTCATTTTTGGAATCATAATAATAGCTTTTACTTCTGGGATAGTTGATGACAAACTATATTGTTTTGCAGGCTGACACCGTTTTCCTATCTCCACCTTGGGGTGGACCTGATTATGCTAAGGTTTCAACCTATGATATGAAGACAATGCTTAGACCGCGTGATGGGTAGGTAGATGCTTGTCCACAGTCCCTCCGGTCTTGTACACAAGCAAAAATAAACTACTTACACCCCTCAATAAAATTAGTTAATCATGTTTAATTCTATCAAAGTAATCAAGAAAGTAATTTTAATATCTAAGGAGAATTTGTTTTATGAGAATAAAATTGTTATTGAAAAAAAAAAATCTTAATTAATCGAAGGATATTTTTAGAAATAATATCATTAAATATAACATAGTTAAAATTTCCTTATATTTTAAACCAACAAACATGATTTTTGTTGTTTATATTCAAGACTTCAGGGAGTAGTTTTCCTTTTGATTTTATCTTCTAGTTGTCTATAAGACTATAACACAGTTCTTGCTGCATATATAGTTTGATACATAAATTTCCCTCCCATTTTAACTAAAAGCTGCTTCTGTGTAGATATACCTTGTTCAGTGCTGCTAAGGAGATTGCTTCCAGAGTTGTCATGTTCCTTCCTAAAAATGTTGATTTCAACCAATTGGCAGACTTATCTCTATCTGCCTGTCCGCCGTGGTCGCTAGAGGTATTTTCAACTTTTTGTCTGTTTGATTTGCTTTATTTTGGATGTTTAGTTTAGTTGAATCAATAAAACCCTCTACCACTTTGAAATCCCTGGAAATTTTTATTTGCACCATTAATTCGTTTGATCTTGAATTTAATTACTTTTGCATCCCCTAGACCAGGGTCCTGGCTCTGCCACTGACGCCATGGTTCTCAGCACTACATTACGATAGTGCTTTTATGTAAAATATATTGACAGATGGGGAACTTATTATATGTTCTATATGGTAACATAACATCATTATTTTGGTTGGTAGCTTTTCCCCTAGCAAACTAATTTTTCAATCATGGTTGCAGGTGGAGAAAGTTCATTTAAATGGAAAATTGAAAGCAGTCACAGCTTATTTCTGTCGTACACCTGTTGGAGGGTGCTGAGTTAAATGAATTCCCTTCTCCTACTGCCACAAATGAATCAAGAAGGATAATCATTTCCTTTCATAACAAAGACTAGCTGAAGAGATTTTGAAGTTATGATCCTGATATTTTATACATCATGTTTTCTTAAGCTACCATAACTTATATGCTTAGATGAAGGATTTTGGAGGAGCGTGGAAGAGAGTTGATTAAGTATGATTGACCCTTCAAAATCTCAAATACCTATCAAAAAATAGACTTGATTAACCCTTCAAAATACTCCCTTCCAAAATGGCTTCAAACACACCTTTAATTTTATGCATGTGATTGTTGTGATTGTATTTCTGTGTGTCGAATATGATTACACATTGCTGTATATTTATATGTAAATATAAATTATATTTATGATTAATTGTATTTTTGTGTGTCAAATATAATTACACAATAGGTAATAATATAATTACATTTATGATTAATTGAATATCAATCAATACCAATTGATTGATATCGGATTTTTAACACTCCCTTTCAAGTTAGATTGTATATATTGTATGATACAAACTTGTTACAAATATAATTCACTCGAGAATTCTTGAGAGATTTGGTAAACATATCATCCAATTGATTTTTAGATTTGACAAATTATGTGGTTATTTCTCCTGACAGTATCTTGTCTCCCACATAATGGTAGTCTATTACTATGCGTTTGGTCCGTTCTAGAAAACCGGATTGGATGCAATGTGAAGTGCTGCTTGATTGTCTTATATGAGTTTTGTGGCATGAAGGTCTCCTAACCTAAGTTCTTTGAGCAAATTCTTAAGCCGTGCGAGTTCCTTTGAGGCAGCTGCCATAACACGATATTCAGCTTCAACACTAGATAATGCAACTATGTTTTGTTTCTTGCTCTTCCATAAGACCATATTTCCTCCAATAAGAACACTATCCAGAAATTGATCTACTAGCCGACGATGTTCCTGCCCAATTTGCATATGAATAACAAGTGATTTTAGCATCACCCTTATCTTCATATAATAGGTCTCTTCCTGGTGCATTCTTTATATATCTGAGAATCCGAATAACTTCATTCCAATGAGTATCACAAGGAGGGTTCAAGAATTGGCTTACAATGCTCGTTGTAAAAGTAATATCCGGTCTGATGACGATAAGATAATTGAGTCTACCCACTACACGTTGATATCTTACCAGATCTTTCAACAGCTCCCCCTGACCCTGAAGAAACTTGACGTTAGGATCCATAGGAGTATCAATCTGACGACAGTCAAGCATACTAGTTTTAGTTAGGATGTCTAATGCATACTTACGTTGATTAATTGCAATGCCTGATGAGGACTGAGCAACTTCAATACCTAAAAAGCATTTGAGTGGACCAAAATCTTTTGTCTGAAATTTTTTGAAAAGATGAGTTTTGAGTCGCTGGATACCCTCTATATCATCTTCGGTGATAACAATGTCATCAACATAGACCATAAGAAAGATGCGCTGACCGGTGGAGGAATGAAGGAAGAAAACAGGGTGATCTGCTTCACATCTAGTCATACCAAATTGTATCAAGGCAGAGCTGAAGCGACCATACCAAGCACTTGGAGACTGTTTTAGCCCATAAAAAGAGCGATGAAGCCGACAAACAAGTCTTGAATTGTCAGGAATAGTAAAATCTGGAGGTTGATCCATACACACTTCCTCCTCCAATTCTTCGTGTAAAAGGACATTTTTAATGTCCAACTGATAAAGCGACCAATGATTAATAACAACCATTGTAAGGAAGAGACAGACTGAACTAATCTTGGCCACTAGAGAAAAAGTGTCACCATAACCAATGTCAAATATTCATGTGTATCTCTTCGCTACCAAACGAGCTTTGAAACGATCAATCTGATCATCTGGTCCAACTTTCACTGTATAAATCCATCGACATCCCACTGTAGTTTTTTCTAAAGGTAGAGTAACAATGTCTCAAGTGTTATTTAAATGCAATGCAGCCATTTATTCCATCATCGTCTGACGTCCATTGGGATCAGTCATAGCTTCACATGTAGACTTAGGAATAGACACAAAATCCAAATCAGACACAAAAGAAACATAGGAAGTGGATGGACAATCATAATTTAAAACACAAGCATATTTAGGATTTGGATTATGAGATTGAATACCTTTTCGTAGTGCTATTGGAAGGTCAAGTTCAGGTGACGTAGCTGGAGGAACAGTTGGAGCAGGAGACGGTGTTGGTGGATCAGTATCATCTCTACATCTTCTCTTGGTCTTTGGGTCCTTGACTCTGGTGCCTCTGATAATGTAATAAATCTTTTTTATCTCACTTGTCTTATTCTTATTCTTTGCCTTCTGTCACTGTGGTGGATGATTCTAAAATCAAAGTTCAAGGCCTTGGTTAGGCACATCGACTTTCAAACTTGTCTTTAGAGTCTGTCATTTACATTTCTGGTTGTCCTTTTAATCTAATATTTGCTCACAAGCTTACTCGTACTCTTGATTGTTCAGTCATTTTTAATGATAATTCTGTTTATGTCTAGGATCGACGTACATGATGAACAATTGGAGCAGGGAAAGAATTTGGAGGATTATATCATCTATCTCCAACGGTGACATGTGCTTCTATTGCTTCTCAAGACCTTACACATCAACGTTTGGGTCACCCTAGTCTTAATAAAATGCGTCTTTTAATTCCTAATTTTTCTAAGCTTTCATCTTTTGAGTGTCAGTCCTGTCAATTAGTCAAACATACTCGTAGTACTTATTGTCAACTCGTACATAAAAGTATTGCATCACCTTTTGCTTTAGTTCACTTTGATATTTGGAGTGCTAGTCGTGCGAAGTCTACTTTAGGATATTATTTCTTCGTAACTTTCATCGATTATTTATCACGATGCATTTGGTTATTTCTAATGAAAAATTATTTAGATGTTTTCTGTATATTTCAAGAGTTTTATGCTGAAATTAAAAACTAGTTTAACACTTTCATTAAAATTTTACGCACTGATAATGCTCGTGAATATATCCATCCCAGTTTCAATCTTTTTTAACATCACAAAAAATTATTCACCAATCATCACGTGCTCATTTAGTTGAAACCTCACAGACTTTTTTACTTCACCATAATGCACCTTCTCGTTTTTAGTGTGATGCTCTCCTCACAGGATGTCACCTTATCAACCGAATACCTTCATCAGTCCTTCAAGATCAGATTTCATACTCTATCTTCAATCCGCAATATGATTTCTACCCCATTCCTCTTCGCGTTTTTGGTTGCATATGCTTTGTTCATGATCTTAGTCCAGGTAAAGACAAACTTTCCGCCAAATTTCTCAAATGTATTTTTTTAGGCTACTCACGTATACAAAAGGGATATCGTTATTTTTTTGTCTTTAACTTCAACGATACATTGTTTTCTCCAATGTTATATTCTTTAAAGGCTTCCCTTTTTTCTTTGCCTCGGTATCATCCGATGAGATTTGTAATTTAATTATTCTGTTTATTAAAAATAGTTGTTATCTAATAGTTTATAAGTGTGCAAATAGTATATTTTTTAGGTGTTTTTTAGATGTGCAGACAGAAAATGGCTTGTGGATTGTATGATGTGTATTTATCATCAGGCAAGAGAACATAATAGTTATGGATGAATCATATAACAAAATAGACTGCCACCAATGATAAAATGATATAAAATAAAATATAAGAAAAATTATTGTGCTATTGCTAGATATTTTTATGATGGAATAAAAAAAGTTTCATATGATCTCTTATACTACAAGTGAGAGGCTAGAAAACAAAGATATTATGAAATACATTCTTTTAGGATTCATTTCATTGTTCATATTTTAAACAATCCAAATACGTATTTATTTTATTTATTTCATCATTTCCCATAACTTTGACATGAAATTTGGATGGCAAATGAAATCTCAATGATTAAATCTTCATTCATAAGTGTAAGGGATAATGTTTTTACCAGCACACATATTTAGGCGTATTGTGACAGAGGATCCATTTCTTTCTTTCTTTCTTGTGAATCTTTGCTATTTTATACTTTAATAGTTATATACATTATTGGTATCTAATATTAATGTCTTATAAATTTATTCAATATGCCGTACTGTCTTTAAAAAAAAAAAACTAAATTGATTCAATATATTATGAACATGAAAATAGTACTAGGATATTTAAATTTTCACCAAAAAAAACAAGGATGGTATAATTGTTTCACAATTTGGAAGATTGTTAAAGGGTTTTGAAAGAGGATGATTTATTTTGTGCACCATAAATGCAATTAATTCTCCGTGATTAATGGATAATGATGGGTCAAGGTAGAATTAATGACAGTATTCTGCTAGCTACCAATGACTCTCAACTTTTAATAGAATAAAACCATTTTTTTTACATAATGTCTAGAAGAGTTTGTTTAAAAGAGTTTAGTTTGAGACTAGACATCAAGACTCTCAAAGAGTGTCTTACTTACATATTGTCTTTTAAAAATTTCTTAATGCATCTTAAATACTTCTTAGCTACCACACGAAATAATTTAAATGTCTTTAATTTTTGGAGATGCATCTCTGTAGGCACCTATTTCAGAATAAACGAAATATTTTGGAGATGCGTCTCTGGAACAATTTAAAACATTCAACACATCCCACTCAGAAGCCATTTACATTCGAATTGTATCGGAGATGCATCTCCATGAATATTCTGGAGATACAACTCCAAAATGTATCAGAACATGTATTTAATGTTATGCATTGTTTATCTGTGTTCAGATGAAGTATAACGTGCGATCAAAAATAAAAAATAGACGTACATAATTTCAGATGGATCAAAAATGCCATACAAAAATAAAATAGTAATATATGTCAAAAATGTCGTACAATCGAGATTCAAATTGTAGTAATACCGTCAAAATAAAGTACAGACCATAATACTACAACAAAATAATAAGAGACTACTCTGTGTGTGTGTATGTGTGTGTGTGTGTGAGAGAGAGAGAGAGAGAGGGAGAGAGAGAGAATCCCTCATCTACTTCCTCTGCCTGCTCTACCTCCTCGGCCATCAGTCCTCCCTGTCCTCCGGCGATGTCTCCGGTACAACAATGCCCCCTGTGCCTCCATCATGATGGCATCTAGGACTCGCCTGACACCAGCCCCATCAGGGAAGATACCCTCGTCAATGCCTACCCGCACAATCTCCACTATGCAACGACACATGGGCAAGACATCATCAGTATGATCTAGCTGAGCCTGCTCCTCCTCTAGTATCTCCTAAGGAATTGGTATCGGCGGATCTCATGGAGCAGTATGCACCATGTACGGATGTGTCACCCTGAAGAATCATATAATATACCCTTTGACGTAGCTCCAGTCGCTTTCAGCTATGGCAGCCCGTGCCTCCTCCGGTACCAGATTACTCTCATAATCATAAAACATCTCCTCTATCTATCTACGTGTCAAGGCAGAAGGAGAAGAGATAGCAGAGTGTGTGGGAATGGTCTGAACGTAACCGAACTGCCGCATGACGCGCTTGGGCAGATGAGAACCAGTGAGACGCGATCCGCAGGCCAATCATCCAAAGTATATCACCATCTCTTCAAATGGTCGCGTCTAACGGTGATCAACATAGTTGTTGAAGTGCATGTCCTCAACAACTAAACAATCAATATAGAACCTATAAGGCTCGGTCACCTGATTCCTCTGAGCGGGATAAAAGGAGTAGCACACGACATATCCTCAGTGTACTTAGGCACACTCGCCTAACCAGAGATGCGCGGGAAGTGCTGGAGGATCCAAACCTGAAATGAAAAGTTTATAACACACAAATCATCAGTAATAACTTTGCAAATAAGAAATGAAAAAAATAAAAGTTCAAAGACCAATAATTATTACCATCAGCAGTGTCATGCTGCCTGTGACATGCTTCATCTTCCACATACAATCCTCTCTCAACTTCGAATACATGTAGACCAGGCAAGTCGCCCCCCAATTGTACTCATGGATCCGCTCGAAATCCAAGAAGTACCGTAGGCAGACGATGCTAGTATAAGTGTCACTATTGTCCACAAAAATCGAAGTGCCAACAAAAAAAAGCAGGTATGCTCTTAAAGCATGCGATCTATAGACCGACACCTGCTCATCATCACCATGAGCCCGCTCTACTCTAGATCTCATCCACATAGATCTTCCTCAGGAACTCAAATCTAGCACGAGCACTCTTGTTCTTATCCACCTCCTTCACCGCCTCCCTTGGATCAACCCCCAAATGCTCGACCATCATATCGACTGCCTCGTCTTTGGTAATCCTCATATGATCGAGGAATCTCCCCATGATCGGAAGATGTAACAAACACGAGACATCGTCGAGTGTGATAGATATCTCACCATATGGGAGATGAAACGACAAGGTCTACATTAAGCATCGCTTGGTTGACCAGAGTGTAACTAGTCATGCACAAGTTATTCAGGCCAAATAAGGACAAAATCGACTAAAACCAATCCGCCTCTTGCTGAGGCAATGCAACAACATTCCTCCCGTGGTTAAGAAACTTATAGGGATCACACTCCTGAAATTTTTCAGAAATAATCAATGTCAGTAATTAAAATTAACAAAAAAAAGAAAAATGAATTCAACTAATGCTACCTCTTCGTCACAGATATGCCTGGCAGTATGGTCTGGATACAGAGGCAGTAAGGACAAATCAAATGGACCTCCTCCAAAATCCTCTGGCTCGACATCCGTAGCAGCCTCACCCTCTGGAGGTGGCACTAGATCAACAACATCATAACTAGGAGGTGGGGCAATGTGAGTGTTACTTTCTGTTAGGTGTATTTTAAGTGATGTCAAAACTAGGATAATGTAGCGGTAATGTATATTGGACGATATCCTCTTATTCTATATGAGCATACTAGTATTAGGAAGCATTAAAATGGTTTAGAAAAAGATTATACATCATACATGCATTGAAAACAAGGTTTTTGTGAAAAAATGCATTGAAAAACAAGTTTTTGTGAAAACAATACATCATAGGTCGACACATACATGTTTAGGTCAACCTATAGAAGTTTGAACTTTAGTATAGGTCGGCACATAGTCATCTTAGGTCGACACCCATGCATCAATAATAAAGCCTGTATCCACTGCCTTTAGGTCGACTCACTTAGGTCGACACAAGGTCGACACAAGACATTCATAGGTCGACCTAAGACCTTCACAGGCTGACCTGATTACCTTGATAAGCCGACCTATTTCTTTAATAGGATAACACTTATGATACCCTTTGTCAAAAATTTTAATTTTGCTCCATCCATTTTCACTCCTTTTGCTTCATATCTCTCATACATATATATACACATTCAAGCATCTTTTTCTAGAAAGGTACTAGTGTAAAACCTAAAATTAGAATTACAAAGCATACTCATCATCTTCAACCTCTCTTCTATGTATACACACAATCAAACTACACATAATCATTTTTTGATTCGGTGACCATCTAGATTAGGGTTGATAACGTCCTATTAGGTTGGTGTAACCAAGAATATTGGATTGAGTTCTTTGTGTGTTTCAAATAAGAAAACCAAGTTGGGTTTTTCCTTCAAGATCATTGAGGATTTGAAGGTTTTGGACAAGATCACGCAAATGGGGATCCGATCGAGTGAAGGCCTTAACACAAGGTAGGTGGTACTTTGCAAGGGAGTAGCGTGAGACAATGGATCGTGTTCGTGAATCTTGGGTTCAACAAGTGAGTGCTTGAGATTAATCCAACCGAGTGAAAACCTTGAGACGAGAGGTTTTGCAAGGTAGTAACAAGAACTAGTGGGTTGAAGCAACATTGTTGGTGACTTTATTGACCTTTGATCAAGGGTTTTGGAGGTGGTAGAATCAACAACAAACCATATGGTTTATAGGGTTAAAGTTCTTCATCTATTATATATACATTGTTTGCAAAGTAAGGTTAATTGCAACTATCTCAGTTCGAATTAAGGGCAGACGTACCCATAGCGAGGCTGATTGATGAACTGCCTAAACAAATCCTTATGTGTGTGTGTGTGTTTCTCTTTCTCTTTCTCTCTCTCTCTCTCTCTCTCTCTCTCTCTCTCTCTCTTTATATATATATATATATATATATATATAAAATTTTTGTTCTTGCAAATTATTAAATTTGTTGTTGTCTTGATCAATTCGTTTGGAAATCAAATTTTTGATTACATTTTGAATTAAGGTTTGTTGATATAATCATAACCACTTTGATTGTGATTGGTTTTAACATCAACAAAATCAAATTAAATTTCCAAACATTTTCGATTGCACACAAGGTGTTCACAAAATTGCATTTAGTGCTTTTATTTGGTTTTTGATCATTGGAAATAAGTTCTATGTATAGCTTATCATTTAATTGGTTTGTGATAATTATTGTTGAAGAGTTTGTGTTCATTATCATTCAATTGTGTGACTTTACGCATATCCGGGCTTTTTGATAGTAGGTTCGATTAAATGATTCGATTCAGATTGTTTCCGCTGTGCCATAAAACTTTTGAAAACCATTTTCCCAAAAGTTTATTTTAAAAATTTATGATCTATTCACCCATCCTCTATATCGAAGCCTATTGTCTAACAGACAAGAGGTGGGACTGGATCAGCAGCATCATCCGTAGAAGGAGGCACTGGTGAAACTTGACGCCTGTGGGAGGATGGGGGAAGTGATGCGTCAGATGGTGACTCTCGTCTCCTAAGGGAAGATGAAGGTGGAATGGCCTAAGAAGAAACACAAGCCCCATAAGTAGATGACTTTGCCTAACCAGAGGGACCTGGAGTCTTCAGAACATGCTGGCTCCGCTCCCGCCGAACAGTTGTGTGTTGAGTAACCTTGCCATGACTTAGTCTGTCATGTGTATCAACCATTATCCCTGTAAGTTAAATTAAGGCATACCATTAGTGCATGCAAACAACACACAAGCAAGAAAAAAATACTGCAGGAAATTGCGGAGACGAATCTTCGATATCACCAGGAAACTAAAACGTTAAAAAATTCTGGATATGCATCTCTGAAATTTTCCACAACTCAGAATAACGTCAATGACGTAATGTATCACATGAAAGGTCAAAATTTTTGTTCTGATCACCACTTTTAGCCAACAAACAACTAATACACCACGTTTAAACTATGTTAGATATGATTTTTACTCATTTCTTAGCAGCTTGGTTTTTGTCTGGCAGCAAGATTTTTCTAAGTTTGTTGTTCAAGTAGACAATAAAAGCGTTGTTGATTCTCTTGTTGGGAAGGGTACGTTCCAACCTCAGTCAAGGGCTTTCCCTTGTTCGGCGCATCGTGCTCCACTCTAATCATTTTGAAGAGGTCATTTTTAAACATATTCCTAAAGATTCTAATAATTGTGCTAATTTTCTGGCTAAGTTGGGGGATCTTCCTTATTATTGAAATATTAGATTAGATTTGATTAGATTTAATATTTAAATATAATCCAAGTTGTGTTAGCCCAAGCCTAATTAGGGTTGTATATAAATAGTCCTAGTTTGTATCATTATTTGTACAATTCAATAATATAAATCCTTATTTCCTTATTCTCTCTCTATTCTCTCCTCACTAAAAGTGCCTCACACATTAACAAATTGGTATCCCGAGCTTCCGGTTATTGTTCTTGATCGAGTTTTCAAGAACTTCACGTCAGAGATCGTGTTTCCAGGGCAATTAAATCAACCGCTGCGAAGATAATTGGTGATAAGACCATTCCGAATTCCCTTCAAATGCTTGACGGCAAGTATTGGATCCAATGGAAAAAACAGTTGCAATCCTTATTTGGCTTCCATGATACCCTAGAAGTGATTACCGATGTTGTTCCTGTGTTGGCTGAAAAATGCAACCGAAGAACAGAAAAAAGCCCACAACGAAGTCAAGAAGAAAGATTGCAAGGCTGCTTATTGCATTCAGACGACGGTCGATGCTGCTAACTTCGACAGAATCTCTCATGCTGAAACGACGAAAGAGGCATGAGATATTCTGGTGAAGTATTATGAAGGAGGTGAGAAAGTCAAGGTTGTCAAGTTGCAAACCTTGCGTCGACAATATGAGTTGTTGTCGATAGGAGAAGACGAAAAAGTTGCAGAATATGTGTCGAAGGTTCAGAAACTCGTCCATCTCATGAAGGGTTGTGGCGAAACCATAACTGATAAGATGATAGTTGAGAAGGTAATGAGAATGTTGACCTCTCACTTTGATCACGTTATCATAGCTATTCAAGAATCCAACAATCTTGAAACCCTAAAAGTGGAAGATTTGGTTGGTTCGTTGGAGGTGCATGAGATGAGTATTGTCGAAAGAAAGGGAGTTCAGGATTCGATACAAGCAATGCAGGATCAGTCATGGAAAAGGAATGGTGGTTCCAACAAATTCAAAGGCAAAGTCGACAAGACTCAAGGAAAGAATCTTGGCCGAACCCTCACAAGAATCAGGTCGAAGATAGAGCTTCTGAATCCTCAAAAAAAGGAAGAGAAAACTATCGAAAGGACAAAGAAGATAAGAAAGGTATGCAATGTTATAACTGTGAAAAGTGGGGTCATTTGGCCAAACATTATTGGTACAGGAAAGACAATGGATCGAAAAAAGGAAAGGACGAAGGAGCGAACCTTGCACGCCAAGATTCAGATGATTCTGAAGGTGGTATGGTGGTTATGGCTGCAGTGGCAGATAACCATGTCGAATCCAAGATCTGGTTCCTCGACTCAGGCTGCTCAAATCACATGACTAGTCGAAATGAGTGGTTGGCAGATTTTGACAAGTCGAAGAAGAGCAAGGTAAAACTTGCTGATAACAGTTCGTTGCAAGCAGAAGGTACTGGCAACATAGTTTTTCAACTGAGTAATGGAGCGAAAGATATGATCAGAGATGTGTTATATGTACCTGGAATGAAGTGCAACCTGTTAAGTGTTGGACAACTGGTCGAATAAGGCTTCTCAGTTTTTATGAAAGATGGAGTTTTGAAATTGTTCGACACCCAGAACAATTTGGTCTTGAAATCTCCATTGTCGAAGAACAGTACGTTTAAGACCATGATCAGTTCGACTGAAGTACAATATCTAAAAACTGTTGTCAACCACAAGGATAGTTGGTTGTGGCATTTAAGGTTTGGACATTTGAACTTTCGATCACTCAATCAGCTGATTACTCAAGATATGGTATCTAGTATTCAAAGTCTTGAGATGCCTGACAAACTCTGTGAAGGTTGTTTAGTCGAAAAGCAATCCATAAATTCTTTCGTTTCGACTATGCCAATGAGATCATCCAGCATACTCGAAGTTGTACATTCAGATGTATGTGGTTCGTTCGAAGAACATACCATTGGTGGAAACAGATATTTTGTTTCGTTTGTCGATGAGTTTAGTCGAAAGCTTTGGATCTATGTGATCAAGAGAAAGGATGAAGTATTTGAAATCTTTAAGAGATTCAAGACGCTTGTCGAAAACCAGAGTTAGAAGAGGATCAAAGTTCTGCGAACAGATGGAGGTGGCGAATACACTTCGAAGATGTTTGAAAAATTATGTGCAGAACATGGTGTTGATCATGAGGTAACTGCTCCTTATACTCCTCAACATAATGGAATTGCTAAAAGAAGAAACAAAACCATATTGGATATGGCGAGATGTATGCTCAAGCAGAAGAATTTGCCAAAAGTCTTTATGGGGTGAAGCTGTTTCGACTGCAGTTTATATCTTGAACAGGTGCCCCTACCAAGCAATTGAAGAACAAGGTTCCTGAAGAAGTGTGGAGTGGCAAACGACCTTCAGTGAGTTATCTGAAAGTGTTTGGCTCTATGTGTTACAAGCATGTTCCTGATGCAAGAAGAAGGAAACTTGATGACAAGAGTGAACCTATGATTCTGATAGGATATCATAAGATTGGTACATACAGGCTATTCAATCCAATTAATGAGAAGATTGTGTTGAGTCGAGATATTGTGATTGATGAAAATTCTGCCTGGGATTGGAATTCTAGTAATTCAATTAACAAGCCATTGATGAGCTCTGATTTCGACGAAGAAACTGATGAAGTCGAAGTTGAAGAAATTGTTGAGAATCCAGTCGAAGTCGA
This sequence comes from Lathyrus tuberosus, assembly GCA_022829125.1. Lineage (NCBI taxonomy): Eukaryota > Viridiplantae > Streptophyta > Magnoliopsida > Fabales > Fabaceae > Lathyrus > Lathyrus tuberosus. The sequence continues at coordinate 1,509,527 of JALAZF010000504.1, forward strand.
AGTAGAAGCAGTTGTTGACATTCCCAACACAAAGGTTGTGGTTGAAACAAGCCAAAGACCTCGGCGAAATAGAGTTCCTCCAACAAGACTTCATGATTATGAAGTGACTGGTGATAATGAAGTCACACCAGATGGAGAATTAGTTCATTTTGCTTTACTTGCAGGTGCTGAACCAATCAACCATAACGAAGCTTTAAAAATTCAACAGTGGAAGTTAGCTATGATCAAAGAGTTACATGCAATCGAAAGAAACAACACATGGGAGTTAGTCGAATTTCCAGCACATACAAAAGCTATCGAAGTAAAGTGGGTGTTCAAGTTGAAACACAATGCTGATGGGTCGATAGTAAGACAGAAAGCAACATTAGTAGCTCCAGAGTTTCTTCAAAGAGAAACACTTGACTACTCTGAAGTATTTGCTTCAGTAGCAAGACTGGAGAGTGTTCGACTAATGGTAGCATTGACATGTAACCGAGGTTGGTCGATATTTCACTTAGATGTGAAGTCAGCATTTCTAAATGGTCCATTAGACGAAGAGGTCTATGTCACACAACCTCTTGGGTTTGAGATTCAGAAGGAAGCAAGTAAAGTATATAAGTTGCACAAAGCGCTCTATGACCTCAAGCAGACACCTAGGGCATGGAACAAGAAGATCGACTCATACTTAGTCAAATTAGGATTTGTCAAATACAAGTCTGAGTATGGTGTCTATGTTCAGGTTATAGCACAAGATATAACAATCATCTGCTTATATGTCGATGACTTGTTAGTAACTAGAAATAACTTGGAAACCTTGTCGAAGTTCAAAAAGCTGATGATGAAGTAATTTGAAATGTCGGATCTAGGAAAATTGTCTTATTTCCTAGACATGGAATTTCAAATGCTGAAGCAAGGTATGGTGCTACATCAAAGGAAGTATGTCAAAGAGATACTCAAGAGATTCAGAATGGATGATTCGAATCCTGCATCCTCACCCGTCGAACCAAACTTGAAGTTAGAGAAACATGAAGAGGAAGACAAAGTTGATGTAACTTTGTTCAAACAAATAGTTAGATCTCTGAGATATGTGTGCAACAGTCGACTTGATATATGTTTCGCAGTCGGATTAGTGAGCAGATTCATGGGTGAATCAAGAGTGTCACACATGAAAGCTGCAAGAAGAATTCTGAGATACTTAAAAGGAACAACAAATTTTGGAATTCTATTTCAACGAGATTCTGAAGGCAAAGAAGCAATATTTAATTGCTTTTCAGATGCTGATTGGTGTGGAGATAAGGAAGATCGAAGATGTACAACTGGCTATTTCTTTCAAGTATTTGGTGCCCCAATCTCATGGTGTTCGAAGAAGCAACCTGTGGTGGCATTGTAATCATGTGAAGCTAAGTATATAGCAGGATCCTATGCTGCATGTCAAGCAATTTGGATCAGATCAGTACTTGAAGAAATGGAGGTCGAAGTGAAGAAACCTCTTGTGTTGCAAATCGACAACAAGTCAGCCATAAATCTGGCGAATAATCCAGTTTTGCATGGAAGGAGTAAGCATATCGAAGTCAAATTTCACTTCTTGAGGGAAAAGGTAAATTGAGGTGAACTTGAAGTTAGACATTGCTCAAGTGAAGCACAGTCGGCCGATATTTTCACCAAAGGATTGAAGATCGACATATTCCTGAATTTGAGAAAGAAGTTAGGAATAGTTCAGATCGACTATGACTAGCGTAGACTCGACAACTTGGATTATGAGGGTGTGTTGAAATATTAGATTAGATTTGATTAAATTTAATATTTAAATAATCCAAGTTGTGTTAGCACAAACCCAATTAGGGTTGTATATAAATAGTCCTAGTTTGTATCATTATTTGTACAATTCAATAATACAAATCCTTATTTTCTTATTCTCTCTCTATTCTCTCCTCACTAAAAGTGTCTCACGCACTAACACTTATGGTGTGAATGACTGCTGGTTGGAAGTTTGTTCGTCTGAGATGTCTTATTTGTTGTTAGCTGATAGTGTGGGTTCTGGTGTTGGACTTGTTCTCTAATTTGTTGTGTTTGGATCGTTGGCTCTCTTGTTGTAAGAAAAAAAATTAATAATTAAAATGATTTTAATACTATATAGTAATAATTTTGTCTTATTAAAATAAAATTATCCTCGCTTTATATAAATTTGATTATTATGTGGCATGTGTATTGAAATTTATTTAAATTTTATATAAGCATTTTTAAATACTTTATAATCATACTTTTATGTTAATTAAATTTTTTATTTCTTTTTACATGTTAGATCAACAATTACGCGGTCGGACCAATACCTTAATAATTTAGTGCGACTTTAAAACATTAATTAAATTCATACTCTTATTGACACACCACTTTCAACAAAATTAATCACAATAATATAGTCTCCATTATTTTGCCAACAAAGATTAAGGAAGTTTGTGAATGAAGATTTGCCAGTATAGCATGAGTAGATCTAGCCATGTCTCTTTCAATTTGAATCAGAATACCATATGACAGAACTTAATTTCTTTATAAGGAAATACTCCGTACTAATTATCAATTAAACTATTGGGTTAAGACTTAAAAGTTAATTAACATTTTTCATCTATGCTCTTCAAAGATTATTGAAAAAGAATTAGGAGCATGAGCAATGTGGAGAAGTTTCATATTAATTAGAAATAAAAAAGTTGAACATTTATAAATAAAAAAATTCACCCACCTATCATTTTAAAATTTTAGATAAATATATAACGTGTCTCTCATAAAATTGTCTTGCTGTTAAAAAAATTTCCAAAATATAGTATTTGATATCTGAATTGACGCATAAAGATCACTTAATAGATGCTCCTTTAACTGCATCTTTGTTATAATATTTGCTCCAAATGTAACTATATGAATTATTTAATATGACAAGCTGCATTAAATTTTGACAAATAAAATGTCAGAATCAGACATCACATGCACTAGCCTAGTATATAAACACAATAATTAACTAAAAAATGGATCCAAAGAGTTGATATTTTGTCGGAACTCAAATACTATGGTTGCCAATTATTCACTCTTATTTTCATCTAAGAAACAAACTCAAAACTAAACTTTTTCCCCCTCTTTTTTTCTTTTCCTTTTCTTTGCTTTTCATAGATTGCAAAATTAAATTTTAGGAAACACTAAAATTGTGCTCCCCACCTACCTTATATTCAAAATACCGACATTATTATTTTTTCCTATCAGATTTTGTCATTTTTAGCAATCATTCATCATGTTCTTCTTAAAAGGAATATACGACCTTTTAATGTATTAACTATATAGGTAAATGAATAAAAGCTTTACTTTTTTTTAATCACGAAATATAATGCACTAAAGGGCATTTGAATTATTGTACCAAAAGGAAAAATGAATTTTGAATTTGAATTCAAGCAAGTAGCACCTACTTCTATTTTTGTGTGTGTGGATAATGCCAATTGCCACGGGGCCCATAAAGAAAGTAACGAATTTTAGAGTGAGAAATTCTAACACATATATATAAATATAAGTATCATTTATAATTGCTGATGTGTATTAAATTAATTAATTATTTTTATTAAATGAATTAGTTATATTTTTAAATGTAATTAATTACTCCCTCCGTTCCTTTTTAAGTGTCACTTTTAGAATAATTTTTTGTTTTTTTTTAATTGTCACTTGCAAAGTTCAAGGAAGTATTAATTGCACTTTTGTCAAAATTATCCCTATGTATTTATTGCAGAGAGAGAAAAAGTTAAATAAATGTAATAAAAAAGTAGGGGTATCATAGGTAAAAGGAGAATTATGATTTGAAAAGTAACCATAATAATTAGTTTTATTGGTATGTGTAAAAAATGAAAAAATGACACTTAAAAAGGAACGGAGGTAGTAGGTGTTACTAATATCTTTACTTAACAAATAATCCAACTTGGTACTTTAACACCAAAAGTGTGAAAGAATGGTCATAGGCTATCAAGTAAGACCTCTGAAACCTTAACAGGAAACTGCATGCGTCTCATATTAATCATTATCACCATCAATTGGTTTTCAAATTAATCAAAAGACAATAATACCCCACGTAATTGACGTTCCAAAAGCCACACACTAAGGGTAAAATGGACCATACAATTTTTTTAATAAGGAGTCAAATTCCACAATCAATGGTACTTAGCATAATTTTAGCATCAAAAGAAAACATGTCTAAAACACCAAAGACCACGCTAGACCCAAATCCTAATAACATGTCATCAAATTTTTTTCCATTCACCTAATCCAATATATCATTAGCCATAAGATCGAGATTATAAAATATAAATTTATAGATATTTGAGGCTTGATTAATGATTTTCAATTTAGTTAATAATTTAACTATATTATACTAAATTGTCCACTTCTATTAAACAGTCTCAATTAGTAACTATGCAAGAACATAATGGTAGAGATTTGAGTTTGAAAATATATTTTTTTTAAGATTATGTATTCGAATTCTATTAGATACTAATTTGATCAGTTGCTTTGCTCTAAATCGAAAAAAATTGTGCACCAATGATGTATAGTACTTATGCACTATGTACTAAGACATTGTAAAACAACAAGACACTACAAAGTGTAACCAAATAGACCAAGATTCACTTTCACTTGCTACACTCCATCAAGTTCATTCATCTAAAAATATAACCTATTCCACATGCATACCTTACCTTAACTTATCTCACATCATCACATCACATAATTTGACTCAAACGACAAAGACGCGTTAAATTAAATACTCCAAAACTATATACTATCTCATTTTATCCACACAATAAATACTAATACCCGCCATATTTACTCTTAACTCCTTTGTTTTTCTTTCTGTAACTCTTTCTTACTCTCACTGTCAAATGCAAACCAAAATCCAAATGCAAATGTGATTACGAATCGATGTTCCTTCACAATGCGTGATTTAGGGTTTCACGAACAACGTAGATCCTGGAGGCGCGCCGGTTCAACGCGACGTAACGCCACCGCCGCCGGTGATACAAGTCCTGACTCCGTCATCTTCACTCTCGAATCTAACGTCAGTCTCTTCTCCTCCGCCTCCGCCAGCGTCGATCGCTGTTCCTTCGCTTCCGATGCTCACGACCACGACTCTTTGAACTCCGAAATCTCACTGGTAAATCACTCACTGCATTGCATTGAATCGAATCGAATCGCTCTGGTTTTAACAATAACAATTGAAATTCGTGTAATGAAGTTCGAATTCGAGTTTCTAAGTTTATAGATGAACTTGCAGCATTTGGCTGGGAACGGTGATTTTGCTCCGAGTGAAAGCTGGAGCGGTCCAGATCCGGATCCGAATCCGAATCTGAATCCAAATAGACAGCACCATGCAGTTGCAGATACAGTACAGAAAAAGAAACTTCACGGAGAAAAAACAAAAGGTGCGTTAAATTAACAGTCGCATTCACATTCACATGCATTTTCACTTTAATTTTTGAATCTTGTTGAAAAAAATATTTAAAAAGCGAAAGAGAAAGTGATTGTGTTTGTTATATGTTACTTGCATTTCATTTCACTATCCACTTCACAGTTCAAAAGGAAGACAGTGACGTTGACACTGAAGACGGTAATCAACTATCGGAACTTGATTCTGCGAGAAACTCTTTCTCTCTAGCTCTCAAAGGTAATTTTGTTACTATTACTACTTAAGTTATGAATTTACGATTAGTTTAGTTAAGATTTTTATTTTATTTTTTTGGATTGAGTTTGTCTTTTTCTGTTTGGATTGAAGAATGCCAAGATCGTAGATCGAGATGTGAAGCTACATTTAAGAAGCAAGATCGGAGAAGACCTGCTTCGTTAGATCTGAATAATGGCAATGCTATTGGAACTGTTTCTTCACCTCGTTTGGGGATCGGAGCTATGAAGAAGAGTACGATTCTGTCTCGGAAATCCGGCACAGGAACTGGAACTGGAGCTGGCACTGGCACTTTTCCGAGTCCTGGAACTCCAAACTATCGTCACTGTCAGGGTGGTGGTGCAATGCCAAAGGGTTGGAGTTCTGAGAGAGTTCCTTCGCATACAAGTGGGGTTCGCAAGCAAGTTGGTAATGGGGCGGCTGCATTGTGTTTGAGCAATGGGAGAACGTTGCCGTCTAAGTGGGAAGATGCTGAGAGATGGATTTTGAGTCCTGTTTCGGGTGATACAGCTGGAAGGGCTTCGGTTCCACAGCCACTGAGGAGGCCAAAGTCAAAGAGTGGTCCTCTTGGCCCACCTGGTGTTGCATATTATTCGTTGTATTCACCTGCAGGTCACTTTTTTGATGGAGGGAGTTTTATGTCAGCTTCACCTTTTTCTGCTGCCGTTAATGCTTCAGCTGATGGGTTTACAAATAGTTCTGGAGGCAATGGTGGAGTGCTTCCCGCACGAACAGATCCTTGTATGGCTCGCTCAGTTAGTGTACACGGCTGCTCTCAGATGCAGGGCCAGTCGTCAATTCCTGCCCGAGGTTGTTATACTATACTACTAAATATTATATCCCTTGATCGAATTTTACCTTATCTGGTTCTGAGTTTTAATTTTGATGTATTCCTTAGTTAAGTTATGCTTGAGCTTGAGAAATGTCTTTGTCTGTGTATATTCAATCCTGGAGATCACATGTTTCAGTTAAATAAGTTCATGTATTATATTGCTTGATCGAATTTTACCTTAACTAGTTTTGAGTTGTGATTTTGATGTAGTTCGTTACTTAAGTTATGCTTGAGCTTGAGAAATTTCTTTGTCTGTGTGCAATCAATACTAGGGTAGGGAGATCACATATTTCAACTAAAAGAGTTCATCAACCATCTTTTCTGAACTCTTCATACTTTGTAATTCTGTTTTAACTATTGCTGCAATGTGATGTGGATGTAACTCTTGGTTTCTTAAGATGACACAAATGATGATACATTGATGGTTTAGAATTTGAATATGCTGTGATAAAAAAAACAACACTGTTATTGCATTCAGTAAAGCAGAGTCTCGTGTTGGAAATCGGACAGCTCATATTCTGAGCTTGTATTTTGAATCTGATTTGATGAAGTCAGAATGTGAGCTATTGGATCTATGGTAAGCATTCTGATTTGTTGACTGCGTTATTTCTTGACTGCAGTAAAACCGGGTCTTGAAAATATTGCGCATAATGATTTTTAACTAGCTAGATGACATATCATACAGTATTGTGTGATTTTGAAACTATACTTTTATGCACATGATATAACCTTTTTTTTTCACATTGTTTCTAATTTTCTACAGAGGAAAAGTTCGATAATTTCAAGGATGCTGGCACCAATGTATCTCCTGCTGTTTCAAGGAGGGACATGGCTACCCAAATGAGCCCGGAGGAAAGTTCATGCTCCTCTCCCAATAGGAGGACTTCTTTCTCTGCTGCCACTCCCCCTGCCCTGCCTGTCACCGAGTTGCAGAATGCCTCTCTCTCTAAAATGGATATCAGGGATGTGCAGGTAGATGAACGTGTAACAATGACAAGGTGGTCCAAGAAACACAGGGCCTTATTCATTGGTAGAGGTTCAGAGAGTGTTAACAGCTGGAAAAAGAAAGAAACAAGCACTCGATCTACATCTTGGGAAATTTCTGAAAGCTCAAAGACTATTTCAAAGTAAGTTTACTTTTGTATTTCACCAGTTTTGTTCAATTTATTTATCTGGTAAATAAAGGAGAATGATTCAGAACAACTTTTAACTGAAATTAATGTCATAAAAAGAAATTGCTAATAAGAAGTGAAGTTTTCCCTTTAAAATTACTCCCCCCTTCTCACTCTACTCTTGACTAAATGCAATGAGCTACCTTGAAGTTAAAGTTTAGGATAGTATCACAGTAATTGGATTTTGTAGTATTTATGCTGATGGATTCACTAAATTTTCTATGTTCTTGGCAATGACAGGGTTTAATTGAAATGCTAAGTGTACAGTTGTCAGTAATCTCTCTTTATTACTTTTCAAAGATGACACAGATTGACCATCCTATCTAATTGAAACTAGAAAATATAATCCATTTGAAGAATTTGATCGGACAGTTATATACCTTCTGAGAAAACTCATCATTTTTTTGACTATGAAATATATTTGCAAACTTTACATTGTTTTTAAAATGCCAGTATTTTTACTTGTCCAGGGCTAAAAGGGAGGAAGCCGAAATCAATGCATGGGAGAACTTGCAAAAGGCGAAAGCTGAGGCAGCAATACGGAAACTTGAGGTTAATCCCTTGTATTTTCTTTCATAGGAGAATGTCAACATGGAATTCCTCCCAAATGTTTCTTCTAAAACAAAAGTAACCGTTTGAAGTGATTTTTGTGCACAACAAATTGCTAGCTAATTAATCATCCAAGCATTTATTGCTCTTTCATATAAATATTTTATTATAATTTTCATTTTGGAATTCTCCCTTGTTTTCTTTATTTCAGGGTGCTGAATTATTTCCCTTTTTCCCTAAGTTCAATTTTGGGCTGTCTAAAACGGATTGCAAATGGCTTATATTTTTTTTACTTCATCATAAAAAAATAGAACATGATGTATGGATTATATTTTTTTCAAATCATTTCACAGCCACGTGCATTGAGAATTCTTTTCTCCCTAAATATTATTACTCTGAATAAAGGAGAATAATTACTAAAGGATTATGATCTCATTATATTTTCTACTTCAGATGAAGTTAGAAAAGAAGCGAGCATCTTCCATGGACAAGATTATGAACAAACTGAGATTCGCTCAGAAAAAGGCTCAAGAAATGAGGGGTTCTGTTCTAGACAACCAGGCTCATCAAGTTGCCAGAACTTCTCACAAGGTTATGTCATTTCGGAGAGCCAGCCAGATGGGTTCTTTGAGTGGTTGTTTCACCTGTCACGCCTTTTAAGCTTCTCCAGCATTATTTTCTGTTCAAGTGAAACTGGGTAAATTTTTCTGTAATCCTTGTTCTAGTTCAGAGACAAATTGTTTGCTATTATATTTGTGCTTTCGAGGATCTTCAAAACAACACACTTCCATATCAATTGTCTATATAATTTTGAATTTAAGTTGTTTTTGACAATTATACTTCAGTTTTATGATATGTGTCAAGGTTTGTTATACAAGTTATATAGGCTCAATTTTACTAACTTACTGTTTCCTTACCTACTTACTATGTAAATTTGCACTATTTTCACCCTTTGTCCATTTTTATACATTTGGATTCAAGACTGTTACATGCCTACCAGGTTTCAGAAATCAGAAGGATTTAAATCTGGACGTGCTACAATGAAAGATGGATAGAGAGCGGCTTACTATGTTGGCATTAAATTGGTGTCACGGCAGTGTTGCAATGCATGAGGTACAAGCACTTTAGCAGGTAGAATCTAAACGCCTTATAGCCTTGCCCTTTGGAGTTCGTAGTCAATGATAAATAATATATGTATGTACGTAGGCCAAACTTTAGAAATAAGCCTCTTTTTGTATTTTTTTCCATGTCTGGTTACTTGACAGTTTCCTGTTCAATTGTAATCTATTAACATGAATGTTACCTATAGTAGAAAGAACGATGAATTAATTACAATCTCTGCAATTTAGCCTTTCCTTCTTTAAATCACACATGCTTCAATTTGTTCTTCGTTCTTAGTTTGATTTATGTTTATTTCTTATTCCCTATTGGCTATTGCATACCAATTTTGCTTCAATGGTACAAATCTTTGCATGAGATGCTATTATACTTGCATGTGTGCATGTCATGATATCTATATGTGCCTTGTGTGCATGTCATGATATGTTCGAATATCAGAATGGAAAAAGAGTCATGTTATTTGAAATACACCAATACTGTTATAAACTAATAATTACTATATTGAATATAAGAGAGATCCAAAAAAAAAAAAACAATAGGACACCATATTGTGTACCAATTTTGAATGTTGAAATATTATTTCCCATGGAAAAAGTAAAACCGAAATGCATGGTTTCAGTTTGCTGGTTATGAAAGCATTGACATTAGTCATCTTTGAAAAAATCTTGAAGCTCCAGATGTTGGTTGAAGGATCCCAAACGGACAGCAGTGATATAATCTGTAGGGAAATGAGCTGGTACTCCTGGGATTGTCAATCCAACAAGCCTCAACATCACCATCAACCAACTCTGTCTATACTCTCCACCTACAACAAAAGGTAGTAGGAAACCTCTAATCACCTCCCAAACTGCATTCAACATCTTGGGTATCACCCATAACAGAGAGAAATAATTCTTATTTGGCTCCTCCTCTAGAACCTGTATTTCAATGCATAAAAAAAAATCACTCAATCAAAACTGTAAATGTAACACAAAAAAACATAATCAATATTCACATTTCATACCTTCCCTTGGTACAAGCTGTTGAAATAGAGGCAAGGACTGAAGTGCTTATAGAAGAGGGATTGGTCATCATAAGGGACCCTAGGAACCAAATCATTACAGTAAACATATCTAAAACACTTAACATCATACATTTTCATCTTGTTTTTCATGAACTCCCCAAACTGCTGGTCTCCTACTCTTGGTTGCCCAAATGTATAAACACCTTCTAACTTTTCCAGCAACCATTCTTCCTCATGGATTATAAGCACAGCAATAAACAAAATAGCCAATGCTCCTCCCAAACTATGCCCTGTCAATATGAATTTTGCATCTTTATTCTCCCTCAATATTGCTCTAACCTCCTCTCTAATCGTGTAGTAAGCATTATGGTGCGCTTCTCTTTCGTCTATCTCTTTGGGCCATCCCCGGTTCTTTAAAAGGCCCAATGCTTTCATGAACCCACCGTGTATCTTACCCACGTTGGGTAGTTCAAACCATGAGATATCAATGTCTGTTTTCCATTGCTCAGCATCAAATGGAGTTGTGCCTCTGAATGCAACCACAATCAAGTTGGGTTCAGATTTTGTATCTTTCATTATCATTGCTCTTGTGGACTCGTGCTTTTGGTAATCTGCAAGTTATCATCATTCAGATTTGATGGTCAAATGTGCGCTAATTCCGTTCAAATTGTATTTCATTTTTTGAATTAGGTGGTAGTGATCTATTATTCATGGCATGCAAAGTATAGTATTAAGCACATGCAAACCACCCACATAGGTTGTAATGATCTGTAATTGCGCGAATTTGTTTGCTTAGTAAAGACTAAACATGTCACACTCACATGTTCATAGATATTATACAAATGTAAAAGTCAAACATGTGTAGGATATTGAAGGGGAAATTAGAGGAGACATTTACATAACTTAAAAGTTAATTTAATTTATTTAACTAATAAAGTCTTTATAATTATTTAACCCGCAATTGATAAACAAAAATAAAAAATATATCTTAGTATTATAATCTTATAAAAATTATGAATTTAATTCAATAATATTTATGTATTTAATAATTATATGATCATACACAATTCATTTTATATCAATTTATGTGATAATTATTATTCCTTTTGTTTATATATTAACTATCAGTTTTTAAATTTTACGCATGATATGTTTTATAATCATATTATTTCCTTGTTGTATAAAAATACATGTACATATCTAAATAGTAAAATGTGTGATGAACCTATTATCATAAAATTTTAGGTTATATTTATTATTTCCTCTGTTTTTTTATTAACTAGTATTGTTTTATGAGTTTACACATAGTAATACAATCAATAACTTTTATTTTTCTTTTTAATGAAATTATTTATCTTTCCTGTATAATACCATTCATCTTTTTTACCTCATTATACTTTTTTCTTTGCAGTAAAATTTTAAATTATTGACAAAAATGCAGCAAACTTAATAAACAATAAAAAATATGAAAATAACTTTTTAACAATAGATGAAAGTTAAAATATTAAACAGAGGGAATAATAAGTTTGTACAAGGTCGATTTGGTTTATGTAACTATCCCACTTTAGATTATTTGAATATTTATCTATATTAAATTTTTGGAGTGAGTTTAGAAGAAGCAATTCAATAATTTTTTAAAAAAGAAATTTAAAATAATTAGATAAAGTTTTTTACATAAAAAATATAAAAATTTGTTAAAATGATAAAAACTTGTCAAAATTTTTATCTAAATTAAATTTAAAGAAATTTAAATGACATATAAAGTAAAATTGACATATTTTTCCACTCTATTTAATTTGATCTATGAAAAATTGATTATTATTATTATTATTATTATTATTATTATTATTATTATTATTATTATTATTATTATTATTATTATTATTACTATTATTATTTTAAATATACAAGTTGGTCTCTATACTTTTTAAAAGTTTCAAAATAATCTGAAATATTTTAAAAAATTACAGTTTGATCTCAAATAATTTTAAAATTGACCAAAATTTTAATTTTAGAAAAATAATTCAAAAAATTTAACAATGAATAATGTTAATATTCTATTTAAATAAAAAATTAAAAAAAGAAAGTAATTCAATTGAAACATTTAATCTATCTAAAATTTTAAACTTTTTAATTTTTTTTAATTACTTCATCAAAACACGTCATTTAAAATCTCTTATTTTTACTATAGCATTTATGTAAATGTATTTTAAACTATTTATTTAATAAATTAAATTTTTTTATTAGGATTAAATATGATTGTGATTCTCCTAAATATTTTATATTATACTTTTAGTTTTTTTTTAAAAATATTCTTAGAAAAATGATTATTCTAAAAATTTTCATCCACAACTTTTATCATACTACTAAAATTGTTGTTAAAACCGTCGTTAATTTAATTTATAAATAACTAAAACTGTTTTAATTTTATTGTTAAGTTGTAAAAATAATCGCTAAATTGTAGAAGTGATAAAAAGTGAATGAAAATTTTTAAAAATACTGTACTATTTTTTAAAGAACTAAAAACATATTTAATTATTATTTTTATATAAAATTGAATTGTACACGGCTAGCATTTAATTTAGTCGTATTTAATGTATGTTATGTTATAATTGAAGAGCACTATAAATAAATTTAAGTGATCAAAATTCTAGATGAATGAATTCTGTCATTTGTCAATGGTGAGAAACTGATAAAAAGAAATCTAAATTTAAGACCCTCACATCACATGGATAGAGAATTGTCAAAAACTTCAAATCAGCCATGAACATGTATGCAATGATGAAAATATATTAGAAATGAAAATGAAATGAACAAAATTATAAACTTATTAATGTGAGGTGTATATACATAAATATGATGATGATTTGACTTATATAAGTTTAAGAGTGTGCAGAGAGAAAAAACGAAACGTCGCCGTCAAAGTAGATGTTAGGTGTGGTAAAACTATTAATATTATTACTTTATCCTTAATTATGTATTGTCCTATAATTATTTTTCTCCCTATTTAAAATGAAATATGCAATTAATCAGCATGATAATATAATCTCATAAAAAAATGCTAATACATGTGCTTACCGTTAGAAAAGTTGTATTGCCCTAAAAATTCCATCTGCAACCAATAATGCATATAAGTATTTTCAAAAAAATAAAATAAAATAATGCATATAATTATAAGTAACTAAAACTTACACCCCAATTATTTGTAACCATGGTGCTAATAAATTGTTCATTCTCATAAGCAATTTTTGATGTCATGATAGATAGTAATCCTTTGTACTTTGGATTGTTTTGGTGAATATTTTCGCCTAAATTAACTCTCGTGTCGAGATGTCCCACAATTGTTAAAAACTCTGCTGATGATCTTTCTGGTGTTACCATCTTACCTATATCATAATTCGAGATTTTTAATATAAAAAACTGTATATTTAAGAACGATCTTTCTGGTGTTACCATCTTACCTATATTATTTCAAAATTTTTAATATAAAAAACTATATATATTTAAGAACGATCTTTCTGGTGTTACCTTCTTACCTACACCATAATTCGAGATTTTTAATATAAAAAATACTATATTTGGTGTTACCATCTTACCTACACCTTAATTCGAGATTTTTAATAATAAAAAACAGTATATTTAAGAACGTTCAAATAAAATTAAAATTAAAGTGATCAAAACAAAATTAAAACCTCTAAGAATGTTGAAGAAGAGCCTAATGAATCCTCCATTACTAGCTATTCTATTGAGCCACAACTCCAACATGTCTCCTACTATTTTCAGCAACGGTTCTAAGGCAACAAGAACCTTTTGTGCAACAACAGAAATCAAAAGAAGCCATCTTTGTCCAAACTCTCTAACTTCAAGTCCTTCTGAGCAATCAATGAATCTTCTGTTTGTTATGTTTGATGACCACAACAGACAACCTAGTTCTAAAACACTTGCCTCTTTTGGTTTCAACAAAAGATAACCTTTATACAATGGTTCTTTGGAATCCATTGCTTTAAGAAATTTCTTAGAACACAATTAGAAGCAAGAAATGTGAATGAATGAATGATGATATTGCAATAGCTAGATGGAGATATATAGAGGTATATGAATTATGAAGATGGAGATATATAGAGGTATATGAATTATTAAGTATTATATATATATATATATATATATATATATATATATATATATATATATATATAAACGTGTGACAATGTATATATATCAATGCATGTATATATATAGAAAATGGAGTTGAGATTTAGAATAATTATTTTATAATGGTGATTAAGGAAGATGATGTAAAGGTATATTAATGGTAATAATTAATTTATGACTTGTATTTTGGTGTTTTGTTCTTTTAAGTTGATTTGATTTTCGTAAAGTAACCGCAAGTAGGAGATTAAATAATTAATCAAGAATAATAAGTCATAATTCTGTTCTCTAGTTTTAATTTTTCAGTGGGTCTTTTTGGGTAAATATATATAGGTTTATTGACTAGGACTTTCTACCAACCCCATAGAAATTAAAGAAAGATGGTTATTACTTCACACAAAAAGCTTGGAAAAAGAAAAAACTAGTGAATTAGTCTAGTTTGATGACTTATAATTGATATATATATTTGATGTTTTAAAAAAAACGAAAATTTACGATTGTAAAATTGGTTAATTAATAGTTTTTTATTTATTTTTTATAAACAAATAAAATATATATATTAATAAAGGTACCACAACCCAATTACAATCAACCGTCAAACGATATTACATCAGTGACTAAAATTTTTTATAAAATATACTAAGGATTTCTAATCCAATCATAATAACTACAGCAGCTATAGAACCTACACTTTTGGTTACCCACCACTAAGAAAGAATGACGATTCTTTGTAAAACAATTTCCGTGTCTCCATCTTCGTTAGTTAATTAAGACCATTTCTTAATATACCACCCAAGTTTTTTATACACCAAGTAAAATTTTTATTTTGCCCCCAGATTTCGGATGTGCACATCCGGACGCACCAAATTTTTAAAAAACGCTGATGCATTCCGGATGTGCACATCCGAAAACATATTATAGCATTATTTTTTTAAATTCCGAATCTGCAGATCACGAAAAAAGCGTAATTTTTTTTTACAAATCTGTTTTGTCGGCTAGTCGCAAATGTCATCAGAAGTTATAACCCTAGAGTTTGTTATAACTTCTGATGACATTATGCGACTGGTGCACCAACCACATTACTTATTGAAATGCCGAAGACAACCATTATGTTGACCGAGAGACTCCAACCCTAGAGTTTGTTATAACTTCTGATAACATTACTGCTACTGGTGCACCAGCCACATTACTTATTGAAATGCCGAAAACAACCATTATGCTGATTGAGAGACTCCAACCCTAGAGTTTGTTATAACTTCTGATGACATTACTGCTACAAGTGCACCAGCCACATTACTTATGGCAGCAGAGTCGACACAAAGTTGGTGGCACTCCTATTACCACTTGCAGAACCAGAATCAGAATGTTCTACTTCACTTATGTAGTATCGAGCGCGGAAAGCTAGCAAGTGTGCATAATAAGCAGGAGGAACTGTGACTCAAAGTCAGTCCAGAGTTTTTCTAAAGATAGCAAGTGTGCACTTAATCATGAATACAACCCTAGAGTGTTCTATTGTACAGATACGGAGAACCGAGTTTTCTATTCAAATGTATATTGACTAGCGTTGATATATTAACGTTTGCGACCGACCGACAAAACCGATTTTTAAGAAAAAAAATTAAGTTACACTTTTTTCCGGATCTGCAGATCTGGTATTTGTTAAAAATAAAGTTATTCCATGCTTTCGGATGTGCATATCCGGAACACATCAGCGTATTTTAAAAAAACGGTGCGTCCGGATGTGCACATCCGGAATCTGGGGGCAAAATGGAAATTTCACGTGGTGTATAAGAAACATGGGTGATGTGTTAAGAAATCCTCTTAATTAATAGCTTATTAATAGATATGTAAAATTTAGTTATTTGTTAGTGATAAGTGTTGAGAAACAATGGTGAGTTAGAAGTTCTATATTATTTGAAAAAATAAAGGTAGAACACTTCATAAATGAAACTATTTATATATGTAGTATCATAAAGTTTTGAATGAATATGTGACGTCTCTCTCACTTGTTTAGATGAGTCTTTGATCTAATATTAATACTTTCTCTTCATGATGATCCAGCAGTGATATTAGAGTTAGGTTCGAGTAAGAGAACGACTTCTTCATCAAAAGTCGTCCTGACAGGGTGGTGGTCAGACAATGTGTTTCGTTGAAACTATCATGACGTGGTAACACTTGAGTGACGTGTTCCGTTGAAACTATGTAATGTGGTAACATTTGAGGGAGAGATTGTTGAGAAATAAATGTGAGTTAGAAGTCCTATATTGCTTGAAAAATTAAAGGTTGAATAATTTATAAGTGAGATAATCTATATACCTAATGTCTTAAGGTTTTAGATAAATATATGATATCTTTCTTATTTATTTATGCGAATTTTTGACGAATTTTTCCCTCATAATTATTCATCAATAAATTTGTCTCATATTTTTAACAAAATATTAATTAATGATAACTATTTATCTTGTATTTTAAAAATGTATATATATATTTATCGATCCACAATGATATATATTCAAGTCAAATTCTCCAAGTTCATATTAATCATGCAGGATAATATAAGTTATTATAGTAAATTTTGATAAAATGTTGGATATTTTTCTATGAGAATGAAATATAAAAAGATAATAAAATTTATATGATAAATAGAGAGATTGAAAAATGTTAGTGGATAAAGAGGGTGTAAGATATACAATTATATTAAATTCTAAGAGAATCAATTTAAATCTAAAATGTGAAGTTGAAAGTAGGGATGGTAATGAGTATCTATGGGACGGGTATTAGTCTCCCACTACCCGTCCCGTTTAATACAAATGATACTTGTACCTGTCTCATATTCGTGCGGGTATCTGTTAGACGGGTATTCGTGAATTTTAAAATACTTACGGATATTTACGGATATCCATGAATATTTTTTTAATTGAAATTTACTAATTTTCTATATTTTGAATAAAAAATTTACCTTTTTATAAATAAAAAATTATGTGTAAAACTTTTTGAATGCATTCACCATATTAAATTTAAAAGCATCTTATAGTAAATATTTTTGTAGAATGTGAGAAAATTTTAACATAATGCTTATTAATTTATCAAAACATCAAACAAATTTATCAAGTAATTTAAGTATACTAATTTTAAAAAGATATTTAAACAGTTTTATTAATTATTAACGGATACGGATATCCGCGGGTACGGATACCATCAAATCCGTATTAGTGCCCGTAAAGAAACAAATAATTAAATATCCGTTTATATTATCCATAGATATTCATTAAACTATCTAATCCGTGCTCGTGACGGATTTTACCCGCGGATATTCGCGGGTACGAGTTTTTTTTTCCATTCCTAGTCGAAAGAGGAGAGAAAAGAAAAGTTGAAAGAGAAAAAAGTAATAATATAAAAATATTAATGGAGAGGAGAGAGTAAAATATTAAATTATATTAGATTGTAAGAGAATTTATTTAAATTTTAAATGTGAAGTATAAATAGGAGAGAAATGAAAATTTGAAAGAGAAAAAGAGTAATAATAGTATGAAGAAAAAAATAATTTACTGTTATACTTTTTTTTAATAAGATCAATAAATTGAAAGAAAAAGGTACAACCAAAGAAATAATAAGGGGATCAAGTTAGCCCCATCAGTAATAAGAGATAAATCTAAAGAAAAGTATGTCTCACTTATTCTTTATAAAATCATTCCGAATTCGAAAAGGAATAAAATAAAAAATTATGGAGGAATTTGTGCTAAGAACAATATTTGCAAGGGAATCTGCACAAGAATTTATTTCTCTAAAAATATGAGATATAATAAGGTTAGAATTAGAAAAATGTCCTATATGATTAATCTAAGTGTTTCAAAACTTTCAGTGAACCAAAAGGGGGTTGAAATAGGTTTTGATGATCAAAGAGTAATCCGTCTCAATCCAAAGCATATTTCAACCCTTTTGAGTTGGAAGTCCTATATTGTTTGAAAAATTAATGGTTAAACAATTTATAAGTGAGATGATCTATATATTTAATGTCTTAAGATTTTAGATTAATATATGATATCTTTCTTATTTATTTATGTGAATTTCTGATCTAATGTAAATGTTCTTCTCTCATGATTATTCATCAATAAACACGTTTTAAAAAAATATTTATTAATAATAAATATTTATCTTGTATTTTAAAAATGTATATATATTTAGAGCATTTCTTAATACACCACTCATGTTTCTTTGGTACCACATGAATTTCTATTTTTGCCAACTGATTCCGGATGTGCACATCCGGACGCACCAATTTTTTAAAAAACGTTGATGTGTTCCGGATATGCACATCCGAAAAAATCCCGGATCTGCAGATCCGGAAAAATGCAGAACTTTAATTTTTTTTTAAAAATCGGTTTAGTTGGTTGGTCGCATATGTTAATATATCGTCGCAACTTAATATACATTCGATAACATCCATATATAAAATAAAATGATATATATACATAATAAACCTCTGTCAAAATACAATACATACATGTAATAAAAATAGAATACATAAAAAAACTACTGCGTATGGCGAAGGATCTCTCCTGGCTCCCCTGCTCCTCTGCCCCGACCCGCCGTCCTGGCTCGATGTCTGCGGTACTGAAGTGCCCCCTGAGCAATCTCAATAACCCTATCCACGACAAGTCTGGAACGAGAGCCCTCAGGGAGGTGACCGTCCGCAATGGCCGCCCACGCAATCTGCTCTATCTCACGACAGAGAGATAGGACATCCTGAGTATGGTCCAGCTGAGACTGTCGCTCCTCTAATATCTCCTGATGAGCAGGTCTGGGTGGCGATCCCTCAGCAGTGGGAACCATGCATGGGTGTGAGACGGTGTAGAACCACATGATGTACCCGGTAGCAACGCTCCAATCTCTCGGCGCTCTGGTCGCCCGAGCCTCTTCCGGTACCAAGTGGGACTGGAAGTCAGCATATATCTCATCTATCTGCACGCGGGTCAAGCCTAGAGGAGCAGACTCATGAGGCATCCTGGGGATCGTCTGCATGTAACCAAACTGGCGCAAGACGCGCTCCGACAGGTATTGAGCAGTAATGATCGAACTGCATGCCAACCATCCTGAGAACAGCGAAACCTCATCGAATGGGCGCGTCACACGGTGATCGGCATAGGCGTCATAAAAAACGTCCTCAGCAGCCATCCGATCAAGATACAATCTGTAGGGGTCGGGCGCCTGGTTCGCTCTGAGCTGGAGAAATGCAGCAGCACGTGGCATATCTTCAGTGTACCCGTCGACACTCCCCCAATCAGTAATCTTGGGAAAGTGCTGTAATATCCATGCCTGAAATGGAAAACATAACATCACTGTCAAACATTATAATGAATATAGAAAGAAAAGAAATGAAAAAATTACTCAGAATATTAGATTGTTACCACGTATAGCGTACAACTACCTGCCACAGACTTGGCTGCCCAGAGGCAACCATCTGAGAGCCTAACATAGGTGTATGCCAGTGTAGCCGCCCCCAGTTGTACCAATGGATCTCTGTGGGATCCAAAAGGTACCTGAGGTAAACGACATCAACATAATAGGCGCTGGTGTCCATAAACAGCTGTGTGCCGAGCAAAAACAGGTAGTAGAATCTCAGGGCACGCTGCCTGTGGATCTCCACCTCAGCTGCATCCTCTCCTGTCCGCCGTGCCTCTTCAAGCTCCTCACCAAATCTGCGTGTCAAAAAGGAGAAGCGAACGTGTGCGCCTCTCAACTGGGTCACCTCCGCAAGTGCCTCCTCTGGGGTAGCCCCAAGCTCCTCAATCAGCATCTCCATCGCGTCCCCCTTCGACATCCTACCATGACGGAGAAGGGTACCAGTGATAAGTAGATGTAAAAGGCACGAGATGTCGTCGAGTGTGATCGTGATCTCGCCGTACGGTAGATGGAATGAGGATGTCTCAGGGTGCTATCTCTCAACAAAGGCCATCAGCATACCGTACATGATCTGGGGATACCCAATCCTAGACAGGCCTCCAAGACCAGAGGTAACAAGTGCAGACGTGAACCACTCATCCCCTGGCAGCGCCGCAAGCATGTCCATAACCTTGCCCCCATGGTTATAGAACTTCTGTGAATCCTTCTACTGGAAATTTCCAAATAAAACAATGTTACAAATGAACATATTTTCAACGAAAACAATTCTATAAATAAGCAGAGAAATGTTACCTGTCCTAGCCAGACATATCTGACAGTATACTCAGAGTACCCCACTAGTAGAGACATATCAGACGGCCCCCCGGGGTAACCGTCCAGCTCATTAAAATCGTCATCGCCGTCACCACCCTCATGTGCTGGGTGATCACCCTCAGGAACAGGAACAAGAATAGGAGCAGCTGATGGAATTGGAGTCTCCCGGCGACGCATGCGTGGGGGCTGGGAACCTGATGAACCAGCAGTAGAAGCCCGACGCCTCTGAGATGTAGAATCGGCGCCTGACGGGGGAGTGGCCTGAACCTGTGATATGGAAGTGGCTTGAACCTGTGATGTGGAAGGCTGTGGTATAGGATGTCCCTCAGCTGTAGGGGCTACCCCAACTCCCTCTGCGATGGAAGCCTCAACTGTAGACTGCGTCCGCTCACGTCGGACAGATGCGTGCTGAGTTGTCCGTCCATGTATGATACAATCGTCTCTGCCAGCCATGTAATCTGCAAAGCATAATAAATAAATTAGAATTAAAAAAAAATAAAAAAAACAAACAAACCACAAAAAAAAAAACCAAGTGTCTTCCAGATTTGCACATCCGGAAGTACACATAATATTTACCGTTGGGTGTTTCCGGATGTGCACATCCGGAAGCACTCAGAATATTTAACGTTTGGGATTTTCGGATGTGCACATCCGGAAGCACTTAGAATATTTAACGTTAAAATCTTTCCAGATCTGCACATCCGGTACGTATTTTCAAGTTCAAAAATAGCAGCCATGGCTACTGTACCATGGAAAAGGGCATTTCAATGCCCTGATCGTCCGTTTGAAGCAACAAACAATACCTACATTGTCTCTAACCTATGTTATTCATACTACCTAACAATTTCTACATCTAAAAGTCTACTCTAAATCGATTACTCAAAAATAACTCTGAAACTCTAAAGTTCGAAAACTTACTGATTAAATTGAGATACAAAGGATTTGGAGTGTCTTGATCGTTGTAGAAGTTGCTCTGCGCCGAACTCGAGTGAAAAAAGTCGAGATTTATGGGATTGAGAATTTGAGAGTTTGAGAGAGTTTGGTGTTTGAAAAATGAAGGAAAATGTGAAGAATAAGGGGGAGGAAGAAGGTCTGGCGCGAATTAATAAGAAATTGTTCCGAATCTGCAGATCTGAATTTTTTTCGGATATGCATATCCGAAACACATCAACGTTTTTAAAAAAATTGGTGCGTCCGGATGTGCACATCCGAAATCAGGGGGCAACAAAGAAATTTCACGTGGTGCCTAAGAAACTTAGGTGGTGTATTAAGAAACTCCCATATATTTATTGGTCCACAATGATATATATTCAAGTCAAATTCTCCAAGTTCATATTAATCATGCACAATAATATGGTTTTATAGTAAATTTTGATAAAATGTTGGATATTTTTCTATGAGAATGAAATATAAAAATGATAATAAATTTTATATGATAAATAGAGAGGTTGAAAAATATTAATGGATAAAGAGGGTGTAAGATATAAAATTATATTAAATTCTAAGAGAAATAATTTAAATCTAAAATGTGAAGTTGATAGAGGATAGAAAACAAAAGTTGAAAGAGTAAAATATTAAATTATATTAGATTGTAAGAGAGTTTATTTAAATTTTAAATGTGACGTATAAATAGGAGAGAAATGAAAATTTAAAAGAGAACGAGAGTAATAATAGTATGAAGAAAAAGAATAAGTTTACTGTTATATTTGGCAAAAGTCTTAGATTAGGATATTTTGTAACACCTTAAAACTCCAACTCTTTATTTATAAAATAACTTGAATAATTTACTCAATTAAAGTGTTACATATTTTCTATATGCATCTATCTCAACCAAACATAATATATTAATGTAGTGGAGTAAAACATCATTTAATTTAAAATGTTTCAAAAATTATAAATTAATTTCATTAAAGCAAAAGGTTTCAAACTTTGAACAAAAAAGTCAAAAACAAATAGCTCATCCCTGTGTTACATATCAGAGCGACATTAAAAAAACTAAACGACTCTAAAAACAATAAAATAATGAAGAAGGCCTCTACTCCATCCTCCAACTCAACAACAACTAGTGCGCCTCTATCTGAATATTTGTACCACATATTATCCTTGTTAAATTTTTAACAAAAAAGGAGCGCACGAAAATCTGATAGAACAAATAAAATATTCAACATAAATTGAACAATTCGATAGTGTATATAAAAAATTCGGTATGCATTTAGATCAATTTTAAAAAAAAACGGTGTGTGTGAAAACTTACCGATTTTTTAAAAAACACCATTTTGTACCGATTTTTTTTTGTTGTAAAACTTTGAAAAATCTGGTAGTATAAAATCACCAGTTTATTAAAAAGTTCATGCATTTACCAAACTTTTAGAGGGGCTTCAAAAAATCCAATAGTGTAATTTTCAACGAATTAAATTTTGACGAGCGTTTTGTATGACTGTAATTGCACCGACATCGATTTGTGGTCAGAATAAATTCAAACTTGTATAAATAAGGATCATGTGTTGTTAAAATGCCTCATTATTTGTTTATGGCATGTGTGTACTTCAACAGAGTGACATCTCCTATTGATTTTGGGCTCTCGAAGGACACCACATTTCCCGCTCTTTTGAGATCCAAATTGAATAATATGTTGTCTGACATCTAGAACAAAAAGGTGAGTAAGATGGAATTTCATGCACCACGGTTTGATACTGATGGAAATGTAAAATACAACCATATTGAGCAGAAGACTGATGAAGATTTGAAAATTATGTGGAAAACATATCACCGTAGGCTAATAAAGGGGCCGACCAAGTTTGATGCGACAATTTCTAGATATATCGACGACATAATCAAGATATTGAAATGTCCATACTCATCTAGTAATGTCTAGGTTTTTGTTAATTATTATTTTTAAGTTACGTAATTGTCTGTGTTAAGTTATTTTAATTGTAATGTGCTAAGTTATGTTCATCTTTCAATAATGAAAGCGACGAAATGTTATCTAATAAACTGTACAATGCAAATTATTTAAGTAATAATACACATAATGTACAAATAATACAAAAATAATAATAATCTCTACATAGGTCCCCACAGGATATGTGTGCTACCCGTGATGGCAAAGTATAAGCCTCACCATCTAGGTTTACAAAACCTACGAGGTTATCTATAATGACTGCTATCATCTCTACACACGCTGCTAGTTAGTCACACCAGATAGGGGCGGTGACACGTTATCAGTAGGTCTATCATCATCTTCATGCTTAATAGGTGGGATGATGTGAGCAGCGGCGGATCTACATGGCCACCCCCAAACATTTTAAAATTTTATAAAATTTTAGGGTTCTGGTGTAAAAATTATAAAGAAATATGTATATATTAATATTTTGTTTCAAATAAATAACAATTGTTTAAAGGTGGTCGAGTGGTTAAAATTAATTTTTACTAATTCGATGTTGTCAGATCGATCCTCACAAGATGATATTTTGTTCTGTTATTGTAAAATTTATAAAATATCTTTTAAAGGAATCGAACTCACGCACATCCACAGAAAAATATGGTCTCTATTACCACTTAATTATGAAATAATATGATTAGAATTTGAACGTTTTAATATTTATTTTCGTTTGATGTTATGCCCCCTCAATAAAATTGTTCTGGTTCCGCCACTGGATGTGAGGGTGTGATACAATAAGGTGCCACTCTAAGTAAGCATCCATTCACCACGGAAGGAACAAAACCTCCACTCTATGTCTCTAATGGCATGGGCAGAGCTGATAACGTTACCCACAAACCATCTATTGATTCCCTCATATGGAACAACAAGGACTGGTCATGGGATGTCTTGGACTTACCTAAATTGGCGAGACATGTGGTGGGATGTCCTTCAATATGATGAGGCACCTCTGTCTCGGCCACCATCTACCTATCATCCTGACCTTGACCCTACACATCCTCAGTTGTTGTATGGGCATCATCAACAAGAAGATTATCAACAACATCTATGGCACTAGCTACTCTACGTCGGATAATGCGGGGAAGACGTGCCTGTTTAGCCATCCCCTCTTGTGAGAACCGGTCGGGCTACTCTCCCTGCCCTAATATGTGAATCCTCGATGTCATTAATCCTCGCATGAGTCCTCACTACAGCTATGTCACGCTGGTTAGAAGCAATCATCCCTCTGATCCTCTGGTCCTCATTGCAAACAAAAAAATGATAAAATATAAACTATCTAATAAAAAAACGGAAGTCAATATGGCTTTCTTGGATATTCTGAAAATCCGGTTAACCATCTCAAATTTTTCTTCTACCAAATATTTAAAAAAATTCTTCTACCGGATTTTTTGAAAAAAAAAAGTATTTTGTATTGAACTTTTCTAAATATTTGGTAGAAATTCAAGCATTTTTATCGAAAAACTCAAAATATCTGATAAAACACTTAAATTTTTACAGGAATTTTTAAATACTTGATAAAAATACATAAGAAACATGAGTTTTCATTGAACATTTAAAAATACCGGTAAAAATGCATATTTTTAAAAAAAAAATCCAATATAGTATTAAAATTGCTAGTAAAATTGCTTACTTGAAAAAATTTAGTAGTTGGCTCGAAAAATTCAGTAAAAAGCACAACTTTTTAATAAATTCAAAATATTACAAATAAATTTTTATTTGATAAGGTTAAATGATAAAATCACACCATCTAAAAGAAAGTCGGATTAAAGTGTGAGGTGGCAGATAAAATCTCTCTAATGGAGGTTGCCAACATATATTAGACAGTTAAATTGAAGTTTTTCAAATAAGAAAAATAATAGAAAAAATATTTTATAAAAATAAATTAAAATATTGTTTATAAGAAATTTAAAATGTAACGATTATTTAGCCTATT
The DNA here is from genome assembly GCA_022829125.1 of Lathyrus tuberosus. NCBI lineage: Eukaryota > Viridiplantae > Streptophyta > Magnoliopsida > Fabales > Fabaceae > Lathyrus > Lathyrus tuberosus. The sequence goes on from JALAZF010000504.1 coordinate 1,535,121, forward strand.
TAAATAAAACATTTATTTTTTTACTAAAAATACAAAAATAAAAAATATTTTATATTATGAATTAAAAAAAACAAAGATATATATATATATATATATATATATATATATATATATATATATATATATATATATATATGTTTTTATCAGATTAATAAAAAGATATTTTATAATATATATTTTATTTTAAATTAAAAAACAATAAATAAATCACAATATATTTTTTCTTATTCTCATGACTTAAATATGATTTTTAGAGTTATGCATTTCATTCACAAATAACAAAACTAACTACATTCACAAACACTACCAATATATCTAATAAAAGCATATATCTACTTTAGTTTTCATGTATTAAATATGACTCATAATTTCATAAGTCATGTGAAAACAAATATGTATGAATTAATGGTTTAAAATATTGAATTTCGTTAGTGACGGTTTGTCAAAATTTTAAAAACCGGATCGAACCGACCGATTCAATTGGTTGGATCAGAAATTGGAGTTGAATCTGGTCTTGTCAACCTTTCAAATCGCCAGTGGATTAAAACTGGAAAATCAGATTAAATCGTTTAAAATCGTTCAAACCAAAGAACTGTAGCTGATTTTGTAAAACCGTCCAATTCAAAAAAATGTATCGAATCGGTCATTTTTATATTTATTTGTTTGAAAAATTTTAATATGGCAATATCAAAACTTAAAACATTCCTCAATCATTAAAAAGAGTTCCATGTATTTTCTACAACCATACAAACTTACAAACTTCTAAGTTCTATCCGTTATAGTTTTTCTTTAAACCACACCCATCATCATTACGCCGTCTCTTTAAAAAATAGTCATGTTGTCCAGCGTAATATTGATTGTTGGTCAAAGTCAATATTATTTGTTGTTGTTAGTTACTATGATTTGTTTGTCGTCGTTCAACTCAAATTTGCTTATTATTGTTCAATTAAGTATGTTGTATTGTTTATTTTTTATAATTCTATCTTATTTAATTTAGGTATTCTTAACTATTTAAATTTATTTTAGTTATTATGTTCTATTATTTTAATTTTGGTTTGAATTTAGTAAAAAAAATTGGTTTGAATTAGTTTAATTTAATTTATTTTAATTTTTTAATTTGTTTAAATTATTCTTAAAGAAAGGTTGAAATTAAATATACATCTATGTTGTGTTATTATATATACTATTGATATTGTTGTATTAAATTTGTAATAACTTTTTAAAATATTTATTTTCTTAAATTGTAAATATATGACTGTCTGTGACATTTCTATAAAGTTTAGTTTCTTATTATTAGTTCATTTAATAAACGGTTCGACCATAAGTTTAATTGATTGAAATAATTGAACCTTAACCCAAATGTTACACCGATTCGATTTTCGATCCAATTTTTAGAACATTGACATTTTCACAAAAGTTTTACGTAGAGTGAGTTATAAGGTTCCTTTGTTTTAGATTTAAAAAATGATTATTTTTTCAAAAATAATATTTATAATTTCTTTTAAATATTAAAAGTTTTTTAAACTCTTTTTTATATAAGTTTAAAGACTAATTTTAACATCGTGTAATTTAAATTATATTATTGTAGAGTAAAAGATAGTCGGAATCACAAATTTTTTTAAAAAAAGTATCTAAAAAATATTTTTTTAGAAAAACTATTTAATATAGTTTTAAATTTAAGTGATTTTTTTTTTAAATTATAATGTTAAAAAATTATAGTAAAAATATGATATACTTAAAATATCATTCTAAAAAAACTATTTAAATCACTTTAGTTAAAAAAAAATTTAATAATAAAAAAAAATACAAGTCATTTAAAAAAAAAAGAGTTGAAACAAACATAACCATAATTGTTGAAGAAAATGAAGAAAAAAATAACTTTAAATTTAAATAATAATGTCATATAATGATAGAAGTTATATATCAATTCTTCTCTCGTCTTTACTGCTTTGTCAATGACAAACATTTAAAAGTGTTCATTTGTGTTGGATATAACTGTCCATTTGTAGTGAACTCTTATCGCAATCTTCTACTGTTCTTTATGATCGTTAATGTCCTTAATCATCTCAAACGGTCTGACCATGATGAATGAAATAAGGTGACAAAAAACACACAGAAAGAATTGATGTTCAGTTGGTAAAATATAAGCAAAAATAAGAGACAGGATATAAAATGAGAAGTGATATGAGAAGTGATAGAGAGATGAAGAAGGTGAATGATGGAAGAAAATTGAGTAGAAGTTGGTTGTTCAGGGAAGAGACTGAAGAAGAAGGCGAAAGATTTCCATATTTTTTTGAAGAAATTCAAATATATGAGAGAGACATGAAAGTTTGAAAAATGACGTGATGTTTAGAAAAGGTATTATGCAAATTTTAAAGATGAAACATTACATATTGGAAATAAAGATTGTTGATGGAAATATGAAAAATTGAAAAGAAAGGTTAGTTGAAATGATCCAGAAAGAACATCGTGTATATAGCTTATCAAATATAATAAGGGGCTGATTTTGGTCTAAAAGTGAAACTTAGTTGAAAAAAAGTTAGTAAAAGACATGTTTTGCCCCAAAAGCAGGGGCAAGTACAAAAATGAGGCAGGGGCTGAATGGTATTAAACATATCATTCAAATTTTCTTATACTATTTAGTCATTTATTTGATTATCTTAGTAAAAAATACATATCTTATTACAAAGCACATACAAACCCAATAATAAAATTAAAGATGTTCATTTATCTTCATTCGATTATCTTATGAGGATTTCTTATGTTTTTTTAGCTATGACACAAAATTATTTAAATGCTTATAGATTTCGGAGATCTATCTGACACACCAAATTTTAAATGAATGTTGAAATATTTTGGAGATGCATCTTGTCACGGTGAGAATCAGATATCAAGCTATTATATTAACTTGAATCACAAAACATTGAATGTTCACCACCGAACTTTAATTTATCCAAAGGAAAGGGAAAAGATCAAATATAACCCTAATTGTGCAATGTAACAACAATGCAAAGAGATCTAAAGGTTCGGGGGTTGGTTATACTAAGGAAAGGTACTAGCATCTTAAGTATATATAGTATCCTATAGGAACCTCTTGAAAGAATTTGTGTTATGGTAATTTGCTTGCTAATGTTTGGAAATGTTCTTTTTTTTTGGGTTTTATGAGATAGGGAACCTAAAGAGGTTTATTGCTAGTGTGCTCGCCAAGACTTTGCAGTCTTATGCGTACGTATCCTAACAAGGATGGAATAAGAGCAATCGTAATTTGCCTAACTACGGGTGAAGAACAATTGATAGTGATCAAGGTTCCAAAGGGGAAAGTAAGTGCTTATAACAATAACACTTACATGACTTAACGGAGTCAAAGAGTTTACAAATTCTAACCTAAGGCTATGTTGAAAGGTTAATGACTTAACAAAGTTAAAAGGGGTAGTTGAGGGAATGTTGTACTACCTATGACATAAAGTCAACAAAAAGAAATATTTCCTTTGGATTTAGGCAACAAAAGAAAAGAGAAGAAAGAGAGCTAACAAGCTAACATCACTAGGGGATGACTTGACAAAGTCAAAATAAACATGAGTATATGGCTGGTATTGGATGAGATGAACAAGAATAATATTCAAACATGATATCAAAGTAAATAGCACATGAAAAAGGATGACATTCAAACATGATATCAACTAAAGTGGATAAAGAGTGATAAAGATGATGTTCAAACATGACATCAATCAAGGTGAATAATAAGTGACAAAGATGATATTCAAACATGATATCAATCAAAGCAAATAATAAGTGACAAAGATGATGTTCAAACATGACATCAAACAAAGATACACAACTCATGGCAAAGATAACATTCAAACATTATGTTAATCAAAGGATCACATGGGGTGAAATGAGATATAACAAAGTCAAATGGACATGGTAACAACTAACACATGAAGGTAGATGTGACAATATCTAAGACAAGACTTAACAAAGTCATAAATAATCATGGTAACAACCAAGGATGAACACATAAACATGGATGATGCATAGTCAAAGCATACATGAGACATGGTTCTAACAAGACCAAAGTGACAACACAAGTATGGCATATCATAACATGTTCATAACAATAGTATGTGAGCATGGAATACAAACATATAAGTACCAACATATGAGCATGGACATAAATGTGACAACATCAACAACATCATCATGGACATGAAGGATATAACAATATCAATCATAAAGGGAGGATATAATAATATCACGGTCATGGAAACAAATATCAACATATGAATCATGGATATAACAATATCAAACATGCATGAATAAAGTCAAAAGGTATACCTATCATCATATGAACAAAGAATATGGATGAAAAGTTCAAGTATGAACAATTAGAGTGAGCATGAACTAAGGTCAAGATTGTGACATGGTTTAGGATTGACACTAACACCACTTAATCATGAAAAGAAGTTATGATTTCAAACAATCATGGACAAGTTTAAGATACCACTTAATAATGAAAACAATCTAGACATGATTCAAGATATAAGGGTAACAACCAATAGTTCATGTCAAGGGTTCATTATGATTACAACGAGTCTAAGCATTTCAAAAAGTTTAAATATAATGAACATAAAGTCCAACAAAGACATGATATCAAAGTTTTAAACAATATAGACATGTTATCAAAGATATTGTGAGAATAAGAGTTGGTTCTGCATTAATACTTCTGAGTTTTGATGATATCAAACAAGTATATTTGTATGAACAATTTTATAAGTCTAATGTTTGTTGTTTGTGAGAATCTAACAAACAGGTTTTGCTTCCGTTAAAAGGCGTGAAAATGTTGTTAAAATAAAATACTTCGCCTACACGTTACACCTGATGTGCTATATGACAGAAATTACTTCAGGAGAATCTGAAGATTGCAAGACTCTGATATAATATGTAAAGAGAACAAGTTATGAAGATCTGAAGACTGAGGTTCTGATGAACGAAGTTCAGATGCTGAAGACTTACGCTCTATAGATAAAGGTTCTAAAGACCTAACTATAGTCTCTACTCATGCTTCAACTAAATACCATCAGAAGCCTCTGAAGATATGATGACAACATTCTAAGCGAACAAGGTTCTGAAGATCAAGTGCTGAAGACTCCGAAGGCGCAGCTCTGAGGACTCCAAGACTTGAAGATCTTAAGAACCAAACTATGTTTTCCCTTCTTACTCATGCTCACAGAAGCCTCTAAAGTTAAGAAGATTAGAAGACTAAGCAACGAAGTTCAAACGAAGATATCTTGGTAACTATGCAAAAGTTCAAATGAAGATATCTTGGTAACAGTGCAAACGCCGATATACTGACAAGACAAGATGCAAAAGGTTTTATCTGTCCTCACGTTTCTACCAAACCGCCGTCAATAGTCATGATTACATTACAACGGTTACTTTTACTCGACTATAAAAGGACTTGAAAACTCAAAGAATGATAACAACTTCACCGATTCAAATACGCTCTATTTGCTATTATCATTCAAAAAGTCATTTTCTGCGCTGTAAAATAGTTTACATATTCAGCTTGTGCTAGAAGCAATACCTTGTAAACAAAACCTTTTTCAAACTGTTGTTTGAAGGTCCTTGAGAAAAACCTGGTGAGGTTAGATTTCTTGAGAAGTCTAGGACTAGTGAGAGTCTTAGAGGTTGTTCCTTAAGAGAGACCAGTGTGGTTAGATCTCTTGAGAAGTCTAGAACTTGAGAGTTTTAGAGGTTGTTGTTAGTCACTAGCAGTTAGGCTTGTGCATTGTATTAATCTGATTGATTAGTGGATTAAGACCTCAATTGAGAGAGGCGAAATCACCTTGGCGTGTGGACTAGATTAACTTGAGGAATTCTCAAGTGAACTAGTATAAACATACTGTGTTATCTCTTTTAAGCTTCATAAAGATTATTGCTCATAAGTTAAAGAGTTTTCAAAAGAGATTAGTATAAAGAAACAATTTTATTTTGAAAAACCAATTCAAACCCCCCTTTCTTGTGTTTTCACACCTTCAATTGGCATCAGAGCTCCGGTTCTGAGGTGATAAAAAGGTTGAGTTTTTATCAAGCACTTAACAGTGTTCAGTACCGATCCAAGTGTGAAAAACAATGGCTGCACCTGAACTAAATGTTACCGCAAATGAAAGAGATTCTTATAATGCAAAACCTCCTATCTTTGATGGGGAAAAATTTGACTATTGGAAAGACAGAATTGAAAGTTACTTTCTGGCTTTTGACTTGGATCTATGGGATCTGGTAGTTAATGGCTACAGTTACCCCGTAGATTCTAGAATATTTCCAGAAGTGCATTAACAGATGCTCAAAAGAAGATTTACAAGAATCATCACAGAGCAAGAACGATTATGTTAAATGCAATTTCATATACAGAATATGAAAAGATCACAAACAAAGAAACTGCAAAGTCTATTTTTTATTCTCTCCGAATGACTCATGAAGGCAACGCTCAAGTCTAAGAGACAAAGGCTCTTGCACTTATCCTGAAATATGAGGTCTTCAGAATGAAAGACGATGAATCTGTGGAAACTCCCTTTGTCAGTCGAAGTCGTATAAGGCTTCCCTCTATACTGCCCCTTCTCTTTCTTCACACTAAGATGCTTGTAGTGAGCAGATCGAGCGCGACTATCCTCATCATAAATCCTACTCTTGTCCACCAACTCAGCATACCTGTGAATCTGTTGGTACCCAATACCCTGCTTGATTTCTGGTCTCAGCCCATTCTTGAACTTGAGACACTTGGAAACCTCAGCATCAGCACGGTTGTTGTAACACCCCATTTTAATTTATTTAATCGTCGTATGTATTTTGAATTGTTTGGTCTTGTTAAGGGTGTGTGTTTGAGTGCGTATGGATAATAATAAGATAGTAATGAATAATGTGGGGGCATATCCAGATGCTTGTTGCAGGACTCAAAGTTCTGGACAAAGGTTATTCTACTGCTGATCATGTCAAGAAGATTATCAGAAGTCTGCCTGTCAAATGAAGACCAATGGTAACAACTTTGAAACTAGCAATGGATTTGAATAACATAAGTCTTGAGGAACTAATTAGTTCTTTAAGGAGTCACAAAATAGAACTTCAAGGAGATGAACCTCGGAAGAAAGGTAAATCTATTGCTCTAAAGGCTATATCTGAAAAGAAAAAGGCTTATCAAGCAGAGGAAGAATCTGAAGAAGATTCAGACGAAGATGAACTATCTCTCATATCAAAGAAGATAAGCCAACTGTGGAAATACAGAAGGAATAAGTTCAGAGGACCAAGAAGAAGATCTGAGTCTATACATGGTCAAAAGAAAGCTTATGGAAGAGAAGTTACGTGCTTTGAATGCAAGGACCCTGGACATATCAAGAATGATTGTCCAAAGTTCAAAAAAGATGGAAAACCTAGAAAAGCTAAAAAGGGTCTTATGGTAACTTGGGATGATTCAGAGTCAGAAGAAGATTCTGACGGAGAACATGCCAATGTAGAATTTATGGCTAAGACCAGCACGAACGAAGTTCTATAATAAGAAGAACTATCAGACTCTGATGACGACAGAGAGATATCCTTAATGGCGCCACTGAAACACCTGTCATGGTACCTGGACAGTGGATGCTCACGACACATGACGGGAGAAAGGCATATGTTCCAAGATTTGAAACTTAAGCCTGAAGGCATCGTCGGATTCGGAGGAAACCAGAAGGGAAGAATCATTGGCTCCAGAACTGTTGGTAATGGTAAACTTCCTTCTATAAATAATGTTCTTTTAGTTGAAGGTCTAATGCATAATCTGTTGTCAATTAGCCAACTTAGTGACAATGGTTATGACGTTATTTTCAATCAAACGTCTTGTAAGGCTGTTTGTCAGAAGGATGGATCTGTTATGTTCAATGGTAAGAGGAAAAACAATACATACAAAATTAAACTATTAGATTTAAAACATCAGAATGCAAAGTGTCTTCTGTCTGTCAATAAAGAGCAATGGGTCTGGCACAGACGTCTGGGTCATGTTAGCTTGAGAAGAATCTCTCAGCTGAACAAGCTTGGACTGGTCAGAGGTTTGCCAAATCTGAAGTACTCTTCAGATGCTCTTTGTGAAGCATGTCAGAAAGGCAAGTTTTCAAAAACTTCTTTTAAAGCAAAGAATATTGTTTCTACCTCTAGACCATTGGAACTTCTTCACATTGATCTATTTGGACCAGTGAAAACTGCTTTTATCAATGGTAAGAAATATGGACTAGTCATCGTTGATGACTACAGTCGTTGGACATGGGTAAAATTCTTAAAACACAAGGATGAGTCACATTCTGTGTTTGCCTCCTTCTGCACCCAAGGGCAAAACGAAAAGAATTGCAAAATCGTCAAGGTCAGAAGTGATCATGGTGGAGAATTTGAAAATAAAGATTTTGAAAAACTTTTTGATTCGCATGGGATATCTCATGATTTTTCTTGCCCTAGAACACCACAACAAAATGGAGTTGTCGAAAGAAAGAACAGAACTTCACAAGAAATGGCTCGCACCATGATCCAAGAAACTGACATGGCCAAGCATATTTGGGCAGAGGCAGTTAACACAGCATGTTATATTCAAAATAGAATCTCCATAAGACCTTGAAAGCACCTATTGGTTTGATAAATTTTGGTAAAACACATTGATGATAAATATGAATAAATCTAGACTGAACAAAGATGTCGAAGAAGATGTCATAACCTAAAGTCATGATATCCTGAAGTACTGCACTGATTTAGCAAGTGAATAATGCGCATGGATCAAGGACTGAAGATTGAAGCCCAAAGAAGCAGAAGCCTATAAATAGAAGACTTAGACCTAGGTTTTGATATGCCTTAGTACGCCTGTTGTAACCTTGTTTTCTTGCGTAATAAACAAGGCTTTAGGGTTTAAGGGTTTAGGGGTTTGAGAGTCGTTGGCTTTCTAGGTTGTAAGTCTCCCTTTGTATCAGTTGATACACTGTGGTAGATATAGGTGTCACACATATCCATAAGCCTTGAAGTATTGGATTGTGTATTGTTCTTGGATGAAGCTTTTAAGCAAATCCGAGTTAGCTTATTTGTCAAGTATGCTTGACAGGTTTCTGTATTGATAAGGATGATGTAGAAATCACAGTTGGTGAGTAAGGGAAGTGAGTGGGGTATCTCGTATCAGAGTTCTAAACGTTTGAGTTTAACCTTGGTAAAGATGTTCATGGGGTAGATGTTAGGAATAAAGTTGTAAACGTGGGAGTTTAACTTTGTAACAGTCTACACAATAGTGAAGTCTTCTTCCTGGATTGGTATCCCCCAGATGTAGGTGAGTTGCACCGAACTGGGTTAACAATTACTGTGTTCTTTATCATTCTGCAGATTTACGTTTCTGTTAGGGTTCATGATGGACATGTTGGATCAGATGTCGTGATATCTGTGAGGATGCAGGTCTGATATTCAAGGTATCAGTCTGCTGTTGCGCCTCCAAGTTTAAATGATTATGTAGCACAATGTCTTGACATGTGTTAGGACATCTGCTGTCTGCATAGGCCAGAATTTCAATTGGTATCAGAGTAGGCATCCTGTCTGGTTCTGGATGAGATCTTTGGGAGATAATTTCTGGCATTTAAACAAGGAGGAGTTTTGGAGATCAGTTCAATCAACTCAAACATACCCAAGGGTATTAATGGATGAGATGAATGTTTTGGATCGAAGGGAGCAACCCGGAGGTTGTTCATGTTACTGAGGAGATTCTACAACAACTACAGGAGAAGTGGCTAGTGCCACTTCTCCTGTTGGTGTGTCTTATAAGATGTTGTGACATCTTATTAGAGCAAGTAGGATCTGTTCCTTGGTGGTTCCGCTGCATGTGTTTCTGATGGAAGAGCTCTAGAATTATGGGATTTTGGAGTTGTTACTGAAGACAGTTGGTGGAAGGTCTCAATCGTCGACCTCTATGTTTAAAGATATCTACATTCTTTTATTCCAAAGTCGGGAGCAATGGTGTAAAGGGAGTTATGGTTAGATATCTGGTATGGTGACTTGGCACTTGGAAGCTTGGGTTCTTAGTGCTGTTTGGAGTCAGTTGAAGAGGAGAGGAGTTGAGTGAAAGTTTATCAGGTTGTTGCTCTAGGAGTTTGATAAATGTTTGATCGGCTAGGTTGTCAAAGATACTTGAGAATTCTCTCAAGTCCACTCATAAAGGCATCTATGTCGTGTATATGGAGTCTTCTAATTACTCTTCTGACTAGAAGGTGTTTCCTTGAGACACAATCTGAAGAACTTGGAGGTGATTTATTTTCACCATCCAAAAACAGCAAGGAAGGATTCATCTCTCTTGACCCTAAGAGTGAATCTAATCTGATTGAAGAATTGTTGAGGTAAATAAGACTTGTTCAGAGAAAGTATTAGTTACTTGAGTCAAGGGTGGCATCCTTGGTATCTCAACATTGTCATTGAAGAAGATACTTGCAAAAAGATTGAATACTTTATAAATGTTCATGACATGATCTGGTGGAGCTCAGCTACAGCAGTGAAGAAGGGTTATTATACAATGATTTAAGATCAATTGCTACTTATGGAATCCACATGTATTTAATTAATTATCCTTGAAAGTCAAGATTGCGGATGTTCTGTCAGATGTTCTAACATCTTTTCATCAGAGGCTTGGAGAATCATAGGAGGGGTTCTGCATTCGCTCAAAAGTCTCCTAGGTGTTGACCTGGGATTATTGGCTTAGCATCTGTTCCTGGAAAGTATTGTGAATGAATTGTCCAGATGGTGATGCTGTTAAAGATGGAGATGGAAGACTTTGAAGACATCATAATCTTGATGGTTACAACTTGGATCAATTTATTTCTGATCCAGGTGCTTTGGAGCATAGTGTTTTCTCTATTTGTGAAGGTCGAGGTTAAGTGGAAGTTATCTCTGGCTTTCTACTGACGGCTCTACTAAGGGAAGTGGCATTCTTTGGTATTGCTATGGGGTAGTCTTGGACTACTTATTTTCTGAAGATTCAGAAGTGGCAGGTTTGAAGTCTTTGGAGTTTCAAAGCAGGATGAAGGTTGTCTACTCAAACTTGGTTGTTGAATCAAGTCTGTGAGAGCATGGAAATCTGTTTCTGCAAAGGGAGGAGGTTTTTCTAAGTGGCAGAAGGAAGAGTTAAATTCAACAGTTGGATGTCATAATGTTTTGACATCTAGCTTTACATCAGAAGTCTCAGCTGGTGATGTGGCACATCAGCTTAAGATAAGGTGATCTATAGGAGAATGGGAGTAATGGATTCTTCAAAAAGGTCTATCTAATGCAGTTTGCGGGAGCTGTGGATGAGAAGATGTTACATGACTAAGAGGCTTGGTGGATCCAAGATGTCTTGCTACAGGGAAAGTAGTTCATGGGACTTGAAGATCTGATTTCATTAGTAGATCAGGGTATCTTGTGGGAATTCTGAAGATGAGTGAGGTCAATCAAAAGGTGGAATTTGATTGGTTTCACAATGCGCGTTCAAGCAGGATGCTTGAAACTGATTGCTCTTTTGTAGAAGAGTAGTTAGTTGAAATTGTAAGGAGTTCCCGGTTCTCTGGGAGCTTGTGGCAAAAGTTCTGGGTTGAGAATGGAAGTATACCTTCTTGGTGGATGAGAGTTTATTTCTCTCTGGGTTTCTGAAGTCTTCTTTGTTCAAGCTGGTGGCTCAGTGTTGTGTGAAGATCTTCAGTGTGGATTACTATGATGATAGTAAGTCCAGTGGTGGAGCATATCAAGAACCATGGTGTGTGGTGTCTGTGATGTGCTGAAGATGTCCTAACATATGTTAGAACATCCTTGGGTTAGTTATCCTTAGTGAAGGATTTTAGGTTCTGTGATGAACTGGTTACTTGCATCATGTCCAAGAAGTATCTACATTATCATCCGAGAGAATGATGAAGTAGAAGGGTTCCTTGGAAGGAGGATGTAAGTGTTTGTGAAGACTGAAGTGGATCATGTGTTGATTGCATGGAAGTTTGTTTCCTGAATGCGTTCAGAAGTGGAGATTCACCATAAATCAGAAGTATTCCAGGTTATCATACGGGAGAATGATAGGAATGACTGTCTTGGATTGCGGGGTGTTTATCTCTAGTGCTGGCTGGGTGAAGTCAGTGGAAAATCTTGTATACGACATTGGAGCCCTTGGAGCAAGTCATGCTAGTAGTGGATCAGTTTAGCAGCTGTGAAGTTCTGGAGCATGCATACGATAGCTGACATCGTTATAACAAACTAAGGGGCCCTGTGCGCCTCTTTGAGGAATGTGAAGCATTCTGATTCAATTGGTTTGTGACTCAAGCAGCTGGAGGTCTATACATGAGAATTAAAGAGGAGTTCGTGTGGTGTGTAGATGGTTGCAAGATGAGGGGGATCAGTGGGACTTTGATCTCAAGCCAAGAGTTTGTTATGGTTGGTATACACGTCCTCACGGGATGCATGACATTGATCATGTGTGAGTGATTATTGTTTCTTGTCAGAGGGAATAATAAAGAGTTAATGGTTGCGTTCAGCAGGTGTGTTGAATAGAGGGTGCGCTCTTGAAGACATGAAGATGCGTCTTATGTTTTCTAGTCATTAGCTTGGGTGTTCAGTGGAGGAGCACCAGTTACCTTAGTCAGGGGGAGAGGCCTCTTGATCTGAGATAAAGTTCCAGCTTGCATTTGTGCGTCAAGCAAGTTGAGATGTCAAGGAGGATGGCTTGACATTATTGTTGAAGTTCCAGTTTGCATTTGTGCGTCAAGCAAACTGGGATGTCAAGGAGGATGGCTTGACATTATTGTTAAAGATCCAGTTTGCATTTGTGCGTCAAACAAACTGAGATGTCAAGGAGGACGTCTTGACATTTTGTATTGTTGCAAGTTGTGGGAGACTTGGCAGTGCATGTGAAATGGTTCTTATTGGATGCTTAAGAATCATTGATGAGTCTGGGAGAATTTATTTTGCTCTGCAGATTTTAGTCACAAAATTGTGAAGTTATTCGTCAATACAGAAGTTCTCTTGAGGGACAATGTCTGACATGATGTCAGAACATTGTTAAGGATATGCTCGATGGGTAATAGGTCTTTTGGAAGGTGGGCCTTGCACAGTATTCCAATCATAGTCGCCACTCAGGGTGAAGAGACGTTCAAAATGCAATTTAGCCAAAATTTGTCAAAAGGGGGAGATTGAAAGCACTTATTGGTTTGATAAATTTTGGTAAAACACATTGATGATAAAGATGAATAAATCTGGACTGAACACAGATGTCGAAGAAGATGTCATAACCTAAAGTCATGACATCTTGAAGTACTGCACTGATTTAGCAAGTGAATAATGCGCATGGATCAAGGACTGAAGATTGAAGCCCAAAGAAGCAAAAACCTATAAATAGAAGACTTAGACCTAGGTTTTGATATGCCTTAGTACGCATGTTGTAACCTTATTTTCTTGCGTAAGAAACAAGGGTTTAGGGTTTTGAGAGCCGTTGGCTTTCTAGGTTGTAAGTCTCCCTTTGTATCAGTTGATACACTGTGGTAGATATAGGTGTCATACAGATCCATAAGCCTTGAGGTATTGGATTGTGTATTGTTCTTGGATGAAGCTTTTAAGCAAATCCGAGTTAGCTTGTTTGTCAAGTATGCTTGATAGATTTCTGTATTGATAGGGATGATGTAGAAATCACAGTTGGTGAGTAAGGGAAGTGAGTGGGGTATCTCGTATGAGGGTTCTAAACGTTTGAGTTTAACCTTGGTAAAGATGTTCATGGGGTAGATGTTAGGAATAAAGTTGTAAACGTGGGAGTTTAACTTTGTAATAGTCTACACAATAGTGAAGTCTTCTTCCTGGACTGGTATCCCCCAGATGTAGGTGAGTTGCACCGAACTGGGTTAACAATTACTGTGTTCTTTATCATTATACAGATTTACGTTTCTGTTAGGGTTCATGATGGACATGTTGGATCAGATGTCGTGACATCTGTGAGGATGCAGGTCTGATATTCAAGATATCAGTCTGCTGTTGTGCCTCCAAGTTTAAATGATTATGTAGCACAATGTCTTGACATGTGTTAGGACATCTGCTGTCTGCATAGGCCAAAATTTCAGACCTATTTTGAGTAAAACTCCCTATGAATTGTGGAAGAATAAAATTCCCGACATTTCTTATTTTCACCCTTTTGGATGTATTTGTTTTATGCTAAACACTAAAGAGAATCTTGGCAAGTTTGATTCCAATGCACAGAAGTGTCTGTTGTTAGGATACTCTAAACACTCAAGAGGCTACAGAGTGTATAACACAGAATCACGGATTGTGGAAGAATCAATTCATGTCAGATTCGATGATAATCTTGACCCTGAAAAGTCAAAGCTAGTTGAAAAGTTTGCAGATTTGGAAATCAGCTTTTCAGAGCCTAAAGAAAAGGCAGAAGAAGTTAAAACTCCAGAAGTTCCTACTCTCGATATCATTGATGTATCGTCTAATACTCCACAACAAAAGAAAAGGAGAATCTCAACTTCACACCCTGAAGAACTAATTCTGGTCCTCTGAAGAAACGCTTCTGGGATTGATGTCGTTAATTAAGCCAACAACTGTTGATGAAGCTCTTATGGACAAGGACTGAGTTCTGGCAATGGAAGAAGAACTTAACCAGTTTTCAAAGAATGATGTATGGGATCTTGTCCCAAAACCTAAGATGTCCATGTAATTGGGACTAAATGGGTATTCAGAAACAAACTCAATGAAAAGGGAGAAGTTGTCAGAAACAAGGCCCGACTTGTTGCACAAGGTTACAGTCAACAAGAAGGAATATATTACAATGAAACCTTTGCTCCAGTCGCCAGACTAGAAGCTATACGCCTGTTAATTTCCTTTTCAGTAAATCATAACATCATCTTATATCAAATGGATGTTAAGAGTGCATTTTTGAATGGTTATATATCAGAAGAAGTTTATGTCAAACAACCTCCTGGATTTGAAAACTCAGAAAAATTAGATTTCGTTTTTAAACTCAAAAAATCTCTCTATTGTCTAAAACAAGCTCCTAGAGCTTGGTATGACAGATTGAGCAGTTTTCTTTTAGGAAATAACTTCACCAGAGGCAAGGTTGACACCACTCTCTTCTGTAAATCGTACAAAAATGATATACTCATAGTTCAGATTTATGTTGATGATATTATTTTTGGTTCTGCTAATCCCTCTCTATGCAAGGAGTTTTCAAAATTGATGCAAGCAGAATTCGAAATGAGTCTTATGGGTGAGTTAAAGTTCTTTCTGGGAATTCAAATTAATCAGAAACCAGAAGCTACTTACATTCATCAAAGTAAGTACACTAAAGAACTTCTCAAGAAATTCAACATGATAGATTGTAAGATAGCAAAAACTCCAATGCACCCAACATGCGTCATGGAGAAAGCAGAAACAAGTGGTAAAGTGTGTCAGAAAACCTATCGTGGTATGATAGGGTCTCTTTTGTATTTAACTGCTTCTAGACCTGATATTTTATTCAGCGTTCATCTGTGTGCTAGATTTCAATCAGATCCTAGAGAATCTCATTTAACTGCTGTTAAAAGAATTCTAAGGTATCTGAAAGGAACTACTAACCTTGGCTTGATGTATGAGAAAACATCAGAGTACACTTTATTTGGTTACTATGATGCAGACTATGCTGGAGACAGATTGGAAAGAAAAAGCACATCTGGAAACTGTCAGTTTCTAGGGAAAAATCTGATCTCATGGTCAAGCAAGAGGTAATCTACAATTGCTTTCTCTACAGCAAAAGTAGAGTACATTTCTGCTTCTCTATGCAGTACGCAGATGCTCTAGATGAAAAATCGACTAGAAGATTATCAGATACATGAAAGTAACATCCCTATCTATTATGATAATACTGTTGCTATCTATTTAAGTAAAAATCCAATCTTGCATTCTAGGGCTAAGCACATAGAAATTAAACATCACTTTATTAGAGACTATGTTCAGAAGGGGACTCTATGTTTAAAATTCATCGATACAGACCATCAATGGGCTGATATTTTTACAAAACCCTTAGCTGAAGATAGATTTCAATTTATTCTGAA
The DNA here is from genome assembly GCA_022829125.1 of Lathyrus tuberosus. Classification (NCBI taxonomy): domain Eukaryota; kingdom Viridiplantae; phylum Streptophyta; class Magnoliopsida; order Fabales; family Fabaceae; genus Lathyrus; species Lathyrus tuberosus. The sequence continues at coordinate 1,551,197 of JALAZF010000504.1, forward strand.
GCATCTGAAAATGGATTTTTGTCTAGAGTAAGATCGTATCAGAATCAGATGTGTTTAGTTAGAGTCTAAAGAAGTTAGATTTTTTTTGATACACCTGTCTAATCTCAGTTATCAGAAGCTACTTCGGTCAGAAATGTCTCTGATCAGATGGAAACTCTTAAGTTGTCCATATTCTGAGAATATCAAAACGTGTCACTTGAATTAGAAAATGATTAACGAGTGTAACCTAGGTTATATCCAAATCATTACATCTTTTTTAAAGTACACAATGAACAGTAATCTCTCTTGGGATTGATTTAAAATCATAATTGCGTTCATTCCTTAACCTCCAAGTATTAAAATGTGTCAAACTTGGTCAAAAATCAATTGAAAAGTATTAACAACACCAAATAAGGTTCAAACAAGGTGTATCATATTCATAACAATCATCAAGATCAAATGGAATCAAGAAATAAACCAAAGAAATTTAACTGAAGACCTAAACATACATTAAAAAGTCAACCACTTTGCCTAAATAAAAATGATTGAAAATAATATATTTTTTAGAATTTTTTTCACATATTCATAAAATACATATAATAAATAAAGAGTGTGCAAAAAATCAGCTTAAAACAATGAATAGTTTGAGAGATATGATTGAAACAAAATTGAAGAAAAAAAACATGAAACATAACAAGTGGTAAAAAGAAAGGTTTTGCCACATATGAGGTTTAAACCCACGCACCCTGGATAGCAGCTTAAAACTTAGCCACTGGGCCATTTTCCTGGCCTTGAAATTAGTATGCACATGCAACAATATGTATTAAGCCAATATGAAAAATATGGAAAAATAAAATAACCAAAAGGGTTGGGGCAAGGGGGATTCGAACCCCAACCCTCACGCATGCAAGACACTCTCAAACACACACATCAACAATTGTGGCACAATTCCCATTCAATAAATAATGTGGAACTAATAAAACAAATATTAAAAATAAATTCAAATGCTAAAAATGCGCACCAGGGCCATCATCATCTCCAACCTCCATTTTTGAAAACCTTGAACATGTTATCTCCTTCGTTTCTCAATGAAATACAGTGATGTAAAAATGAAAATTGTGTGGTTTTTCATGAGGAATCTTGTAATACCCCATATTTTCCTTAAATGCACTTTGTGTATCAGTTGGATTTATTGAAGCTCTTAAGTGCTCTAAGTGTCATCAGTTGGGACCAATAGAGTAACTAGTAGACTTTGAAGAGATTAATTATTAATAAAAGAGACTGACCATTATTAATTAGTACAAGAGGGGACATTTTTGGTAACATTAATAATGGGCCAATTGATACTAGAAGATAAAATATCAAATGAGATATTTTGTAGCATCACATAATATTATATTATATTTATATAATATGTATATATTTTGTGTGGTGGTAAAGAAAAGGAGAAAGAGGGATAAGAAAGTAGGTAAGGGAAAAGAAGAATATGTGGGTGAGAAAGAGAGAGTTATCAGAAAAAGAAGAAAAGAAAATTTAGAAAGGAAGGAAGAAGGAAATCGTGAAAAGGATAGAGGAAAGGAGGAAAAGAGAAAAGAGGAAGGAAGAGAGAAAGAAGAAGAAGAAGAAGAAGAAACTCATGGAGAGAGAGCTACATATCATCATCTACATCTCTATTTCATCTTCATCATCATCACTATTCATCATCTTCTTCACCAAACTTCATCATCTTCTTTATCTCCATGTGTTAGAGGTGATTTCCATAGTTAGAGTTAGCTTTGGGGAGTACGAATCCATGGTTGGGAAGTTAAGGTTTGTGTTGTTGATGTATTCATGAAACATGATTATGATGAATATTATGTTTGTGGTTATTGATTATAAACACGATAAACTGGATGATTGAGGGATTAATTGTGTAAATGTATTCAAATTATTTTTAATTATTGGATAATTTTTGTTTGTTGAATTCTGAGACCGAGGCTTTTTACGGAATCGAAATTGGAGTTCCGGAAGACCTCCAACGGTGAAAAACGGAGTTTTTGGCTAAAAACACGCAGTATGCATCGACCTGCAAAACCTAAGCATCGACCTAGGGTCGACGCATGCAAGGCAATGAATTTCAAAACTTTTCCCAACAGTATGCGTCGACTTGGACGCTTTATGCGTCAACGCATAGCCTCCAAAATGTTAAATAACAATTTTGGTCATAACTTTTGAACCGTAACTCCGTTTGACGCGCGGTCAGAAGCGTTAGAAAGTTCTTCCAATGCTCTATAAGATGGTAGGTTGGAACTTGTATTTATAAATATTAAGGGTAAGGGTAGGTATGTATTAACTAAGATGTTATAAGTCGCATTATGATATATATATGCTATGAATTGTGGTTGTGTTGGTGATGCATATTTTTCTATCCATGAATTGTTGTTGGTATATGTATACATGTGATAATAATATTATAAATTAATAGGGAATGGTGAGGAAGCCCTTATGTCAATTAATGAGATGAGCTAGTGATGTAACTAAGAAATGATAAACGACATTAGAAATGCTTGAAATGGGTATTACAACGAGTCCCATAGGAAGTAGTGATATAGAGGATTGAAATGGGTATTACAACGAGTCCCATAGGAAGTAGTGATAGAGAGGCTTGAAATGGGTATTACAATGAGTCCCATAGGAATTAGTGATAGAGAGGCTTAAGATGGGTGTCACAATGAGTCCCATGGGAAGTATATGAGTAGAACGCTTGAAATGGGTATTACATTGAGTCCCATAGGAAGTGATAACCCTTAGGCTTGAGATGGGTATCACACCGAGTCCCATGGGAAGCAAAGGTAAGTTGCTGATTAGTGTTATATTGTGAGTTGTGGAACTCAAGTAACCTATTTCCATATAGTGTGAGATTGTGAACTCAAAGTCTCATTCCTTCCCTTTTGACTTGAGTTAGGTTTTAGTTAGAACCTTGTAAAGCCGAGAGAATTCATAGGACAGGGGAACTCACTGATATTATTATTTCACCCCATTATTGTTGTTGTTTTTCAGGTATTGTTTGCAGGTTTGATTTACAAGTGGAGTTGTACTTGGATGTTTCAAGAGAAGAATAGTTTGTGTATTCCGCTGTGTATTATGTATTTTGTACAATGATGGATATTGTACTCAGATCTTAGTTTTGTTGTTTTGGGATAATTTCCATGTCTTGTACCATAGGCTTTGTTTTATGTTTTAGAAATGGTCAAGTATATGTAAATTTTGCCAATAGGTACTTATGATTGGTGTCAGTACCAAATAAAACACTTGTATGAGATTATTCTAGATATATATTATATAGGGCGTAACAAATCTAATGGTGTCAGTTAATTTCATTGAACCTCAACATATTTCAAATTACCAGACCAGAACCAGAATGAACCCTAAGACAAAAATTCAATATGAAATCGTGTATGGACATGATCAGGATTAATTGGCACAGGGTTTATAATGTCTACATGATGGCAAACAAACTGGTAATTCAAATGTATACAAATGAGATCAGAATCACATAGTTTCAAATGAGGATGCACTTACTTATTAGAGCAAGGTTCAATGCCTTCTTCAACTGATTAGAGAACATGTTTGTTGATTCAAGAAGATTCCCTGACCTCCTTTGATGCTTTTGGGATGCTTGGATTGCTTTGGAACAACTTCAAACTTTTTGCATAAATCCTCTTGCCAAGATGAAAAATGCAAACTTGAACTCCAAGGAAATGGTGTTACAATGGTTAAATGGCACTTGGAATAGTTCAAGACATGTTTATGGATGGTGTTTGTATGTTTGGATGGATTGTAAATGGATTATGTGGAGCGTTGTAGTGTTTTGTGCAAAAAGTCAAACAAATGAGTGTTGAAGGTTGAATTTTTTATTCTGAGAATTTCTGATGAAGATGGTGGTTGGAACACCTTTGTTATGTGTTTTATGGTGTGTGTGGATGGGTGGTTTGATGATTTTGTGAATGGAGAAGGTTTTGGACAAGTTTGTGGAAAATGGAGGTTTTTGGCCAAAGTGGTGGTTAGATGCAAGTTCTGGTGTATAGGTGTTTTTATGTGTTTGTTTATGTGTTTTAGACTGAGGAAGTGCTTTTTATTTATAGGGAAAGGTTGAGGAATTGAGGGTTATGCAGAATCCAAGTTTGAAGCAAATGGTTTGGTTTGATTCAAAGTGGTAGTTCCATGGATTCTTGTGGTTTCAAGGCATAATACAATGCCTTTCTAGAGTTGTTGAACCCTATAGAGGTGTTGCTTATGTGACAAGAAGAGTGTGTATGCTAAAGAAACAATGTGGAGCTCAAGACAAGTTGACTTCTTGATTAACGTCACTTTATGCAAATGGCAGTGTGAAATATCTTGCAAAACAATCCATAAATGGCATTACAAATTAGTTAATGGCTCAAATCTTTGGATAATGCATCACAAACTTGTGTAAAATTCTGATTAGAGGGAGATTTACAAGTAATGTGGTATGCAAATCAAGATTGCATAGCTTTGGCTAGGATTTGCAACAAGAATTTGCCATGAACATTAACCAAAATTCAAGTTTTGAAGGCTAACTTACTTTCTTCGAAACTCCTAGCTCACATATGATAAATTTGTGTCCTTGGACTTTTTGGAAAGCTCAAAACATCCTCTACAACTTTCATGTTGACAACTTTTCTTGAATCAAACGGGATCATGATGAAAAATGTCCAACAAGCGAGTCACTTGACAAGGCAGATTTTGTTGAAAAAATTTCTAAGTGTTTTTGTTCCAAAAGTATTGAACCTTCCACTTCATGGCCTCATATCTCTTAATCCATGCATCTTTTGAAAATTATCCCATAGGACAAAGTTGTAGTATGAAACAAGATATTCATTTTGGTCTTTGGAGTAAAGAAAATGGTTATTTGATGAGGAAGTTATGGACTTGGGAAGTTGAGTAAAAATCATAGAATTTCATAACTTAGAAAAAATCAGGAAACCTTAATTTTCCCAAATTTTGATCCTTTGAAGTTTTCCTTGATTTTCTTGATTGATCATGATCCAAATCACATGTTTCATGATCTTTGACTTGAGAAGTCCAAGTTTGACCAAAAAAGTCAAAAGTCAAACTTGACTTTGATCAGTGGTTGACTTTTGTATAAGATGAAATCCAAATTATATACTTTAATGAAATCAAACTCTTGAGCTATTTGAACACTATGGATGGAATCCAAAGGTGTCATTGAGTGTCTTGAATCATCCCCCAAGGCTCGAGATCATGTCTTGGTCAAAAGTCAAAGATGCAGTTGACTTTGGCTCAGAAATCCTAATTTGTAGACCAGATGAATTTGAAACTTGATAAACTTGTAATGAGGCAACAATACACTTGATTGTTAATGTAGGGAAACTCTTGATCATGTGAACTTGATATATTGATGATCAATCCAAGACTTTGACTTATCAACCAATAATCTCCTTGATGCAAACCCTAATTCACTAACAAAGCAAAGCAAGACAATATTTTGATGATTTTAAGGGTTAGCTATGCATGAATGATATACCTAAAATGCGTTGGAAGCTATGCAAATGATGATGGAATATAGGGGTAAATTTTGGGGTATGACAGCTGCCCCTATTTAAATAACTTTACCGGATGATATGAGTGATGTCAATCCTCATGAAATCAGGGTGAAAGGTATTTAATTATATAAAAACCAGAATTTTTTTCGTAGATAGACCAAACAAGCAGCCTCTTAGTTGTACTCATGGATTCGCTCGAAGTCCTCGAAGTATTGTAGATAGATGACGTCTGTATAAGTGGCACTTCTGTCCACAAAAATCGCACCGCTAACCAAATATAGTCGATATGCTCTCTTAGCATGCGATCTATGGAGCGCCACCTGCTCATCATCACCTGCAACCTACTGTGCTCTCAATATCTCAGTCTTATATATCTTCTTCAGGTATTCAAATCTAGCATGAGCACCCCTAATTTTATCCAACTCCTCTTTCGCCTCCCCTGGATTATCCCCTAGATAGCCTGCCATCATCTCGAGTGCCTCGTCTTTGGTAATCCTCCTGTAATACCCCGTATTTTTATTTGCTCTAGATAATATTAGTTGTGGTCAACTGAGTTCCGGTGTACTCTGAGAAATTATCTGCAGAGATAATTAGAGTAACTGATGAGCTCAGAGCAGATCAAATTAATAATTATCTGACTCTGAGGTTTTAACTTTTGGTGCTATAGAGACTTTTTGGATATTTAATAGTGTTACTAATTAAAGATATTTCTCTATATATTTTCATTTCCTTTTCCTCTTCATTAAAAAGAAAAAGATAGAAAGAAGTTGGAAAAGAATAAAGAAAGGAAGTAAAAAGAAGGAAGAGAAGGGAAAGAAACAGGAGAAACTTGGAAAAGAAGAACAAGAGCTTGGATCATCATCTCTTCTTCATCAAATCATCTCAGCATCTTCATCATCATCTTGTATTAAGGTGAGTTCTAGTTAGAAACTCTAAGTTCTAGAAATTTCATGTTTAGAACTTAGGTTAGATTTGAGAGAAAATGATTAAACGGATAAATCAATGAAATCTAACGGATGAAATGCGATATAAACTGCGTAATATAGTTGGGTTATGATTGGGGGTTGATAGAGTATGAGTTGGAAGTGTTTTGGGTGAAGAAATGAGAGTGGTTGGCCCCAAATGACCTATTTCAACGCTGCTGAGAATTCTGAGTTTGCAGGGTTCGCCTAGCGAACCCAAGGCGAAGGTGTGTTGAGGGTTCGCCTAGCGAACCCAAAGCGAAGGGGAAGGCAAATGTTCTCCTGGAGTTTGTTTAGCGAACTTTATGCCCTTTTTATTTTGTTTTGTTCGTCAAAGGGTTCGCCTTGCGAACATGGCAGCGAACATGACAGATTTTCCCATCTTGTTTCCTTCATAACTCTTGATCCGTAACTCGGATTGAGGCATGGTCGGAAGCGTTGGAAAGCTACTTCAATGCTATTTGTGATGGTGAGTTAAAAACATGGTTATATGTCATGGATGGATATGATAGAGATAAATATTGAAGTGAATGTGAAAAGTGTGGTTTCTGTTTCCACCGAAACTCATGAATCGAGAACCCGATTGGTATGGGACTTGAATCCCTGGAAAGAGAATCCAACGTGATATTGAATGGTAATGTTAGACCATGATTTAACCAAGAATGCTTGGTAGAGGATATTAGTGGCTTGTATGCCTTAAAAATGTGTGTAAACTACTATGTGGATTATGTTTGATATGTTATGCTATCATGTGTGTTTTATGATTGATATTGTAATATGCTTGTCTAATATTGTTGTTGAATATAATTGAGAGAATAACATGCTTAAAATGAATTAGTAAGAGTGAGAAAACTTACCCCAAACCTAATGATATGATTCTAGGTTGTGACTAGAAATCGATAGAAACTCTAGATGGTTATGCTCGTGCATTCGATGTAGAAAGGTGCATCTGTGACGAGTATTAGTCTAGAAGAGAGTGAAACACTAGTATGGAACATGTGTGAACCATTGTGATTATGAGAAAAGGTAAAAGAGGCCTTAAGGCAAATGTGGCCTTGTGATTGTCGAATATAATCACGTTCGTATGTGTGTGATCACGTAATCGTAATCGTTTCACTTGAGTTGCAGTTTCATGAGTCTCGAGCTCCTCTGAAACATATGCATGATTACTTAGCAGGTTTGATTCCCGCGTGTAGTACGAATGGAACCTTTGGGTAGAGACTTGTGATGGTTAACAAGCCATGAGAAGTGACGGTTCACGATTAAGAGGCCGATGTTCCCGAATCCATTTCGTATGTCAAGTAAGTTACAAGGATCCATGACTCGAGTCGACTTCTAGACGTAGAAGTGGACGGGAAAAGGGGATGCCTTGGTAAGGTTATCGATTAGTGATATTGTGAGTTGGTGAACTCATGAACATGTTTCCATATAGTGGGAGGTTTGTGAACTCAAGGTCACTTCCCTTCCCCTTTGACTTGAGTTAGGATTGATAGAACCATGTAAAGCTGAGAGAACTAATAAGATAGGGAACTCACTGATATTTAATATCTCTACCCATGTTGTTGATTATATTAAAGGTACAGTAGGTTCCGCGAAGGGTAAGGATAAGGCCGTTTGAATATCCTTACTTTCTTTGGCTTTTTGGGATGGCAAGACTTCCGTTGTGGAGATTATTTTGAGATAATTGTTTTGATCTAGTTCTTAGTGCCTTGGAACATCTTGTATACATTGTGCCATAGTTTTTTTGTATTAAGTATTTTGGGCATGTAATGTATATAATGTGTTAACTAGGAACTTATGGTATTTCAGCACCAAACACTTGGATTTATGTATAGTATTTGTGCTTTGATGTATGATATTATATGTGGGTGTTATAGTTGGTATCAGAGCAGGTTGTATCCTCGACCTAGCCATGAAATAGTATAAGTATTTCCTTCTGCTTCATATGCATGGTGTCGCCATTGGTCTTAAGCGTTATATTTATGGTATTGAGCCTGATCAACTTAATCCTATCTGTATGACATTTAGGAACATGGTTGAAGGGCGCAGAACTAATCGTGGTAGACCCAAAACTACTCCTGCTGGGACGAATCCGCCGGGCGGCGAGGAGTATGTCCCATGGCCTCAGTTTTTACAACAGATGCATCAGCAGCAGTAGAACCAGTTTATGCAGCAGATGGTACAACAAATGAATGAGGGTCTTCATCCTCTAGTGGTTGTTCCAGATGCTGTAGGTGGGAGTTTTCGGGATTTCATTCGTATGAATCCTCTGGAATTTCATGGCGGGTTAGATCCTGTGAAAGCTCATGAATGGATAGCTGGCATGGAGAGAATTTTCTTGATAGTTCATTACAGTGAGAAGAATAAGGTGGTATTCACTTCTCATTCGCTGAAGAGTCCTACCATGAGATGGTGGGAGAGTGCCTTATCCCTAATGACTATTCAAGAGGTACCTAAGGTCTGGGAGCAATTTAAGACTAATTTTATGGAGAATTATTTCTCTAGTTCCTTGAGGACCTAGAAGGAATTTGAATTTCAACAGTTGAGACAGGGTACTTTGACTGTAGCTACTTATGCTGAAAAATTTGAGATTATGTCTGCTTATTCTAGGCAGACCATGTATGCTTCGGACGAGAGGTGGAAAATTGACCAGTTTCTTTTTGGTTTGAAGGCTGAAATTTCGCATAGTGTGTCTCAAAGGGAGTTCACTAGTTACGCTGAATTACTAAGGCAATGTTATGTGGTAGAGAATAGTTTAAAGAAAGTTCAAGTGGAGGGGGATTTGAGTAGTTTGAATCAGATTGATCGTGGAAGATCAAATCAATAATTTAGGCCTAGACAACAAGCCTTCAAAGGGAAGCAAGTTTAGGGTTCAAGATCCAGTGCGCCTTCTGTATATCGTACTTGTGGTAAGATGCATTCTGGTAGATGTAGTTTTGAATGTGTGAGATGCTTTCAGTGTCAGAATATGGGTCATCTGAAGAGGGATTGTCCTCAGAATAGGAATCAAATGCAAGAAAGGAGTACCAGTCGAGTTTATACTTTAGATGCGAGGAAAGCAAAGGATGATAACTCTTTAATTGCTGGTACGTGTTTCGTTAATGGACATCCTTGTTTTGTATTATTTGATTGTGGAGCAACACACTTTTGTGTCGATGCAATGTGTGAAGCGACTTGGGCTGCATGCTATTTCGTTGTCTCCACCCATGGTGGTTACTACTGCCATGGATGAGATGGTTGAAACACCTTTAATGTGTGAAAATTATGTTTTATCTGTGGATGGGAGAGTTTTTCAGATTGATCTTATTTGTTTGCCGCTTAAGAAAGTGGGTGTTGTTTTGGGAATGGATTGGCTTTCTGCTAATTCAGTATTTATTGGTTGTGAGGAAAAGCTAATCATCATTCCATCCGTTGAAGCTACTCTGAAAGATGTGTTAACTACTATTTTAGAAGGTACGATTGGAATGATAAATTTCTTCTTTGAGAAGGAAAAATATGTTCTTTTGGTTCTCACTAAGGAAGAGAGTAGTAACCTTCAAGTTCTGAGTATTCCTATAGTCTGCGAGTTTTCCGAAGTTTTCCCCGAGGATTTCACTTCTCTTCCTCTGGAAAGGGAAGTGGAATTCTCTATTGACCTAATACCGGGAACGACTCCTATATTTGTTTCTCCATATCGGATGGCACCACTTGAGTTAAGAGAATTGAAGGAGCAATTGGAAGAATTAATGGCTAAGCATTTCGTTAGACCCAGTGTTTCGCCCTGGGGAGCTCCAGTGTTGTTGGTAAAGAAGAAAGATGGTGGAATGCGGTTATGTATTGATTACCGAAAGTTGAATAAAGTCACCATCAAGAACAAATACCCATTACCCAGGATAGACGACCTGTTAGATCAATTGAAAGGAACCTGTGTGTTCTCGAAGATTGATTTACGGCCGGGTTATCATCAGATCCATGTGAAGAGTTCGGATGTATCAAAGACCGCATTTAGAACCCGTTATGGTCATTATGAATTCTTAGTAATGCCTTTCGGTGTGACGAATGCTCCGGCAGTTTTTATGGATTATATGAATCGGATATTTCAAGCTTATTTGGACCAATTTGTAGTGATCTTTATTGATGACATTCTTATTTATTCTCGTACTACTCAAGACACGAAGAGCATTTAAGAATCGTTTTATTGATCCTACAAGAGAGACAACTTTTTGCTAAGCTAAGCAAGTGTGAGTTTTGGATGTTGGAGGTTAGTTTTCTTGGTCATGTCATATCTCAGGGAGGTGTGGCGGTAGATCCATCAAAAGTTGAAGCGGTGATTAATTGGGAGAGACCAAAGAATGTTTCAGAAGTTAGAAGTTTCTTGGGACTGACAGGTTATTATAGGAGGCTTATCAAGAGCTTTTCTCAATTGGCCTTACCAATGACTAAACTTACTCGAAAGGATCGTCCTTATGAGTGAGATTCGGCATGTGAACAAGGTTTTATGAGTTTGAAGGAAAGATTGACGACTGCTCCTGTTTTAATTATTCCTGATCCTAGCAAGTCGTATGAGGTATTTTGTGATGCATCAAAGATGGGATTAGGAGGTGTTTTAATGCAAGATAGTCACGTGGTAGCTTATGCTTCTTGACAATTAAAAGTTCATGAAGAGAATTATCCAACACATGATTTAGAATTGGCGGCAGTTATTTTTACATTGAAAGTGTGGCGTCATTATTTGTATGGGGTACATTTTGAGATGTTCAGCGACCACAAGAGCTTAAAATATCTATTTAACCAGAAGGAGTTGAACATGCGTCAAAGGAGGTGGATGGAGTATTTGAAGGATTATGACTTGGAACTAAAGTACCATCTGGGTAAAGCGAATAAAGTGGCAGATACATTAAGCCGAAAAGTGTTGTAAAATGCCGAGTTAATGATGTTAGAGTATACCTTATTGGAAAAGTTTCGAGATCTTAATCTCCAGTTTGTTTAGACTCCTAATGGTATGATTATGGGGAATTTGAATATCAATTCTACTCTTAGGGAGGAAATTCAATAAGGACAAACGTTGGATGAGAAGTTACAAGGATTGTTAGTTCAACCGGGTTTTGTGCGAGCAAACGATGGAATTATTTTATTTAACCAAAGGATTTGTGTTTCGGATGATGCGTTGTTAAAAAGAAGAATTTTGGAAGAAGTGCATAAGAGTGTTTTTACGATACATCCTGGTTCTTCGAAGATGTATTAAGACTTAAAGAGGGACTATTGGTGGTCCGGAATGATAAGAGATATTGCGGTGTATGTATCGGAGTGTGTGGTATGCCAACAAGTGAAGATTGAACACCAAAGTTCGGGTGGCTTATTACAACCGTTAGACATTCCGATAGGGAAGTGGGATAGTATTTCCATGAACTTTGCAGTTGGATTACCCCATGCGCAAGGTGGTTATGATTCCATTTGGGTAATAGTGGATCGGTTGACGAAATCTGCGCATTTCTTAGCCGTAAAGACTACATGCAAGGCAAGTCATCTTGCAAGGTTGTTTATTTCAGAAATTTTGAGATTACATGGTATTCCCTCTAGTATTGTGTCCGATAGAGACCCAAAGTTTACTTCAAGGTTTTGGAAAGCTTTTCAACAAGCTATGTGTAGCGAGCAATTTTGGACGTGGTTGCGAAGCACTATCGCTTTGGTACTACAGTTCGATTCATTTTTTATCATATTGAAGCTGATGAAGGAAGGGAAATAGATGTCTCTAATTAACCCTGCTTGCAAACTGAGTTTGAACAGATGACTAATGGTTTATAGATGCTACAAAGATTGTGGGTTTCTCTTAGGTTATTTTGTTAAAATAGTGCTAGGGCGATTGGTGGGAGATTAAGACTGATGCTTTTGACATGTGAGGGTACGGGATTTGGGTTTTGGATTAGTGTGCTCGCTAAAATTTTTCTTTCAATCTTATGCCTACGTATTCCCGTTTACCGAAACAGGGAAATCAAAGCGATCGTAGTTCCTCCTATTCTATGGGAGGAAATGGTGTTTTGGTGTCTTGTTCAAAGCCCAAGATGTGAAGCTAAAGGTGGTTTATATCTTGTTCAAAGCCCAAGATGTGAAGCTAAAAGTTTCATCTTTGGAGAGAATTTGTCATCTCTAAAGAAGGTCTGTTTGTCACAACTGTTGGGTGACTGACTATAAAGGAGGATTACTTTAACCGGGATATGTGAATCCTAGCAATGCCATAATTTCCTTTATAGGGGGTTTTAACCTGAAGGAGAAGACTTTAACTCAGTGTAGAGCAATGCCATCTTTCCTTCGGAATTTCTCATGCTAAAAGAGGGGCAGTGGCATGGATGTAGAGGATCTAGAGGCTTGCCGCTTACATCAATTAGATGAAGGGGAAGGAGTTGTTGATGTTTGTTTACTGTGAACGAGGCACAACTTTTGATGCTAAAAGGTTTATTGGTTCAACCGGGTTTTCTTATACAAAGCCTAAGAGGAGGCTATCATTCCCGGAGGAAGAAATCATTTATACGAAGCCTAAGAGGAGGCTGTGAATACTTCTAAGAAGCCGACGGGTCCTTGTACAATGCCCAAGAGGAGGAGGGGATGCTTTTAAGAAGCCTGTGGGTCCCCAAACCCCGAGATATTCAAGACAGGCTATTCACAGAGAATAGATCAAGCCAGGAAAGTTCGAGAATTTGGAAAAAACTCAAGAGATGCCATTCACGGAGAAAAGATCATCTATAGGGAGTAGAGTTTCTTTGACGATTTCTAAAGGTGACAGTCTGTGAAAGGGTTCACCGAGAATGCTGCCTTTCACGTCTCCATATTGTTTAACCCCAAGAGGAGGGAAGACTGTATTTGGTAATCCTATAGGGATCTAGTTTTGTCTATTTTAAGAGTAATCAACAGGGCTTAGTACTAGACGTAGTTGCCGGGGAAACTCTAAATATCTATACTATTATTACAAAGTCGGTATGAGTTTATGAAAGAAGACTTACAGTGAAACAGAACACAATACAGTTATATGTATATGAAAGCGGTAAATGAAAGCATATAACCACTTACTCGGTTGTAGAGCTTCCATGTTGTTTGGTTAGTTGTTCAACAAAGAAAGATTGAAAACAACAGTATATTCAAAATCAAAGGAGAAAGTGCTTTGAAATGAAAGATTAGGGCTTATAACTCAAGGAGAGGCCCAAGGTTTTTATCAGTGATCGCACTGTCGTTTTGTACAGAGAGACTTATACCAGTGACTGAGGCCCAATAAGGTTTTCTGTACAAAGGGATGAGTCTTACACTCTCTCAAGAGGCCCAAAAGGCTTAAAGAAAAAAAGTGGGGCTTATAACACGAGGGTAGGCCCAGATGATTTTTCGTTTGAAATGGCGATCGCGCCGAGATTTTGAAAATGCAGTGGGTCTTATACAAAGCCTGAGGCCCAAAATGGTTTGGTTTTCAAAGGGGGTTGGGTCTTACACTCTAATAGAGGCCCAAAAGATTTTTGAATGGGTCTTATAGCTCAAGGAGAGGCCCAAGGTTTGTTTTTCAACGGACGATGATCGCGTTGAACTTTTTGAAATACAACGGGACTTATACAATAAGTGAGGCCCAAAATAGGTTTGTATTTAAAAAGGATTGGGTCTTACACTCTATTAGAGGCCCAAAAGTGTTTGAAATTGTTTGATGAGGGTTGAATTAATCAAAACCCTAATTTGTTTCCAAAATGTATTTTAATTGAATAAAAAATTCAATTAAAATGGTCAAAAATTGTTTAATATGTGGAAAACAAATTGTGATCTTGGATTAATGTTTCAACAATCATGTTTTGACCTACAAAATGATTAGAAATCATAAAAATTTGTAAAATCAAGAAGGAAAAAATATTTTAAATGTCAAAAACAGTTAAAATATTAATTCTTGGCAAAAATATCAATTATATGAAATAAATAATATTTTTGGGATTTTTTGGTACAATAAAATATTTTAACATTTTTGTGAATTATTAAAAAAAGAATCAACTCAAAATCATTAAAACTCAGAGAGAAATTAATTTTTGAATCAATTAAATAAAATCACAAAATTCAAATATTTGAATTTTTAAAAAAAGGCGCCAAGAACACCCAAGAACACGCGCGTGTTCTGAGTTTTGCCCAGATTTGCATTTTCTCTCCAATCTCACTGAATACTTGATTATATCATGCAATCCACATATCAATCTGCTCGTTTCAACCTCACGATCATGTCTATGGTCTTTAATTTCATTTATTTTTAACATGGAATAAGAAATCAAGACAAAACCTCAAGAACCCTAAAAATTGCATGAAGACTGAGAATTTTGATAAACGATTCAAACAAAGCAATTAATTAAGGGGAAACATTTTATGCATGATTATGAACATTTGGCAAAAGTATTGTGCAAGGAAATATGCATAGATTAAGAGATGACCAAGTTTAGGCTTACTTGAAGGTCGTGACAGCAAGAACAATGTGATTTTTAAGTTGGAGGTGTTACAGATGAGTTGTGATGATCTGAACAGCTTCCCTACACCCTATGTAGTGTGTTTGAATGCTTGGACTTGATTGGAAATGGCTGGATCACTTCATGGCATCTCAGCTGCAACTTGGTTAAAACCTTGAGCAACTGGCTGCTAATTCTGAGAAATCAGTGTTCCAGATGTTGTTTAAGTGTTTGGATCACTTCTATATGATGTTTATGAGGTGTGTGTGTGATTGGTTTGATTGGAAATGCTCTCAAACTCAAAACCCGATAGTGACTTGCCTTAGAAGGCAAAATTGGAGTGAAAGAAGAGATTTTGAGGAAAGCATCTGTTTTATGGCTTTGGTGTACTCAAACTAATCACAAATGAGCTCTATTTATAGTAGAGCAAGTTTGTTTTGCAAGGAATTGTGAATGGCAACTGCAGCAGAGGTTTGGCCAATGTTGGCAAATGAAAATCCAAGTCTCCTCTAGCCATTGATTAGAGGTTAGAGCACAGAGCTTTGGTTCCCTACTTGTTGGAAGAATCTTGACTGAATTCAGTTGCAAATGTGTCAGTCCATGCCACCTCTAAGCATCTATTAAATGCTTCAATCCAAAATTGGAGTCTTGTCCCTCTTTTAGGCAATTCTAGGTTTGGCATGCTACTTTTTGTTCCAAGGACTTTGGAGGCTTGGCTCAGTGATTGTCCCCTTTAGATTTGATCCTAAGATGTGTCCAAGATGATGACAAGGCTTGGAATTGGCTGATTTTGGCAACTCGACCAAAAATGCAAAATTCTGCCTTGCCTTGGCAGTTTTCAGTAAGGCATTTTGCCACTACCATAACTTTTAGCTCAAATTGAATTTGGTGATGTTCTTGGCCATTTTGGAAAGCCCTTATATGATACAACAACTGTTTGATCATATTAGGTTTTGATACCTTTTGGATCCAAGTGAAAAATGTCCCGACATTTGGAAAAAAGTGAAGGCAGATTTTGACTTAGTGAAAATTTCACTAAGTGTTGGAAAAAAGTGACATTTTCACTTTTTGTGATTTTGATCAATCCATAACTCAAAATCCATGAAGAATTGGAATGAGGTCTAGTTAAAGTTTTTGTAGAGGGCCATGATATCTACAAATTAAGCTTTGGATGGGAAAAAATGGCTTTGTGGTTTAGGAGTTATGATCCTCCAAAGTTGGTACCCTTGCCACTTTGTTCATAACTTAGAAAATTTTCTAAGTTTTTATGGTTACCCCTTTTACAAGTTATCCCACTTTCTTTGATTTTTCTTGATGAATGATGATTCAAATCTTACATTAACATCATTTTAGGGTTAAAAATCCATTTTTGTGAAAAATCTCAAAAAGTCAAAGTTGCCTTTTGTGCACAGTTGACTTTTTATCAGATGAATTCCAAACTGTGCAATCCTTTAGGAAATCATGTCCTTGACCTAAATAAAACTTGATGGACATGTTCCATGGGTGTTATAGGGTATATTGATCCATGTCCTATGGCTTGGGAGCATGTCCTGGTCAAAAGTCAAAGATACAGTTGACTTTTCTCGCGAAACCCTAACTGTGGTTCAGATGAAATTTAAACTTGTTGCTCAAGCTTCTTGTATCAATCCATTGTTGCAAATGGATCAATGTGGCTTATTAGAGACCCTCAAATCATGTCTTGAGGTCTTGGCTCATGCTTTGCCCCAAAAGTCAACTTAGGGGTGAATTAGGTCAAGAAACCCTAATTCCTGATTTTTTGTGAATGCATCCCCTGAGGTTAAATTGACTTGATGATTGGGTCCATGAGGTTCCATGGAGCATATTAGGATATTCTTTTAAGTATTGTCTCATGCCCAGAGGAAAATTTCCACCTGGAGGCCCTGGTCGACCAAAACCCTAATTTGGTGACACTGGCGATCTTAAGGCTTGATCCACCTAGAAGGGAGCAGCCTTGTGCTTAATCCTTGAAGTGGGAGTCCTTTTGATACATTTTGGATGCTTGATAGGTTTAGACAAGTTGAAGATCATGTCATTCCTTGCTTGATCCTTTGTCTAAGAACTCTGAGAGGGCTTGAAACCCTAAATTTGATTGTAGAGGATGTTCACCCATCTTTGGGGAGACTGATGAGGTATGATGGTTCCTCCATATTGTGATGATGATTTTCACAATGATGGGAATCTTGGTGGTCAAAATTTTTGGTATGACACTATGGGAACGAAGTTGTGTTTGAGTACGTCGAATCATCCACAAACGGATGGTCAGTCGGAACGGACAATACAAACGATAGAAGATATGTTAAGGGTTTGTGTACTTGAAAGTGGAGGAAATTGGATAAAACTTTTATCGTTGATTGAGTTTTCATACAACAATAGTTATCATGTAAGTATTGGTATGGCTCTTTACGAAGCATTGTATGGAAAGAAATGTAGGACACCTTTGTGTTGGGCGGAGGTTGGCGAAGATGAAATTTTGGGACCCGAGATTATTCAAGAGACTACGGAAAAGATTAGAATGATCCGTGATAAAGTTAAACAAGCACAAGATCGTCAGAAGAGTTATGCGGATAACCGTAGGAGACCTTTATAGTTTGATGAAGGTGATCACGTGTTTTTGAAAGTTACTCCGAGATTGAGGTTGAAGGGACCATTTAAGTCGCGGAAGTTAAGTCTGAGATACGTGGGACCGTATTAGATTTCAGAAAGAATTGGTGAAGTAGCTTATAGATTAGCCTTACCACCTTCTCTGTCAGAAATGCACAATGTTTTTCATGTGTCTCAGCTTCAGAAGTTTGTTCCAGATCCTCTTCAGCCAATTCTACCAGATACGATTGAGATAGAAGCAGATTTAACGTTTGAGCCTCAACCAGGTCGTATCACAGGAAGAGAAACTAAGGTTCTAAGGAATAAAGAGATTCCTCTAGTGAAGGTTCAGTGGGATGAGACGCATCCGGGTGATGCAACATGGGAACTAGAATCAGAGATGCGAGAAGCTTACCCTCATCTATTCAGGTAATTTTTAAATTCGTGGGCGAATTTCTATTTAAGGGGGGAGGATGTAATACCCCGTATTTTTATTTGCTCTGGATAATATTAGTTGTGGTCAACTGGGTTCCGGTGTACTCTGGGAAATTATCTGCAGAGATAATTAGAGTAACTGATGAGCTCAGAGCAGATCAAATTAATATTTATCTGACTCTGAGGTTTTAACTTTTGGTGCTATAGAGACTTTTTGGACATTTAGTAGTGTTACTAATTAAAGATATTTCTCTATATCTTTTCATTTCCTTTTCCTCTCCATTAAAAATAAAAAGATAGAAAGAAGTTGGAAAAGAATAGAGAGAGGAAGTAGAAAGAAGGAAGAGAAGGGAAAGAAAAAAGAGAAACTTGGAAAAGAAGAACAAGAGCTTGGATCATCATCTCTTCTTCATCAAATCATCTCAGCATCTTCATCATCATCATCTTGTATTGAGGTGGGTTCTAGTTAGAAACTCTAAGTTCTATAAATTTCATGTTTAGAACTTAGGTTAGATTTGAGAGAAAATGATTAAACAGATAAATCAATGAAATCTAACGGATGAAATGCGATATAAACTGCATAATATAGTCGGGTTATGATTAGGGGTTGATAGAGTATGAGTTGGAAGTGCTTTGGGTGAAGAAATGAGAGTGGTTGGCCCCAAATGACCTATTTCAACGCTGCTAAGAATTCTGAGTTTGCAGGGTTCGCTACGCCTAGCGAACCCAAGGCGTAGGGGAAAACGAAGGTGTGTCGAGGGTTCGCCTAGCGAACCCAATGCGAAGGGGAAGGCAAATTTTCACCTGGAGTTCGCTTAGCAAACTTTATGCCTTTTTTGTTCTATTTTGTTCGCCAAAGGGTTTGCCTTGCGAACATGGCAGCGAACATGACAGATTTTCCCATCTTGTTTCCTTCTTAACTCTTGATCCGTAACTCAGATTGAGGCATGGTCAGAAGCGTTGGAAAGCTACTTCAATGCTCTTTGTGAAGGTAAGGTAAAAACATGGTTATATGTTATGTATATATATCATAGAGATAAATATTGAAGTGAATGTGAAAAGTGTAGTTTGTGTTTCCATCGAAACTCATGAATCGAGAAACCGATTGGTATGGGACTTGAATCCCTGGAAAGAGATCCAACGTGCTACTGAATGGTAATGTTAGACCATGATTTAACCAAGGATGCTTGGTAGAGGATAGTAGTGGCTTGTATGCCTTAAAAATGTGTGTAAACTACTATGTGGATTATGTTTGACATGTTATGCTATCATGTGTGTTTTATGATTGATATTGTAATATGCTTGTCTAATATTGTTGTTTGACATAATATTGTGTTTTATGAGTGAGAAAAATTACCCTAAACCTAATGATATGATTCTAGGTTGTGACTAGAAATTGATAGAAACTCTAGATGGCTATGCTCGTGCATTCGATGTAGAAAGGTGCATCCGTGACGAGTATTTGTCTAGAAAAGAGTGAAACACTAGTATGGAACATGTGTGAACCATTGTGATTATGAGAAAAGGAAAAAGAGTCCTTAAGGCGAATGTGACCTTGTGATTGTCGAATAGAATCACGTTCGTGTGTGTGTGTGTGTGATCACGTAATCGTAACCGTTTCACTTCAGTTGCAGTTTCATAAGTCTCGAGCTCCTTTGAAACGTATGCATGATTACTTGGCAGGTTTGATTCCCGCGTGTAGTACGTATGGAACCTATGGGTAGAGACTTGTGATGGTTAACAGGCCATGAGAAGTGACGGTTCACAGTTAACGGGCCGATGTTCCCGAATCCATTTCGTATGTCAAGTAAGTTACAAGGATCCATGACTCGGGTCGACTTATAGACGTAGAAGCGGACGGGAAAAGTGGATGCCTTGGTAAGGTTATCGATTAGTGATATTGTGAGTTAGTGAACTCATGAACATGTTTCCATATAGTGTGAGGTTTGTGAACTCAAGGTCACTTCCCTTCCCCTTTGACTTGAGTTAGGATTGATAGAACCATGTAAAGCCAAGAGAACCAGTAAGATAGGGAACTCACTGAGATTTAATATCTCACCCCATGTTGTTAATTATATTACAGGTACAACAGGTGTTAGGTGCTAAAAACTGTTAATATTTAGTTTAGTTTTTAGCACCTTTTTGTGATCTTTATTTGTTAATCCAAGCCTTTTCCCATTGTTTCCGGTTAATAACCGTTTTCTAGTTAATTGCATTAATTGACTTATCTATTTAACTTTTGTGTTTTTATTGTAGATTTTTGCATGGAAGTGGAAAGATTGGAGCAAGGAAGGCCCCACAAAAGCAGTTTTGGAAAATAAGCATTTTTGGAGCATGCTTGAAGCGCGCTCGGCGCGCTTCTAACGCGATGGTAGAAGTAGTTACAGAGAGTTACGCGCTCAGCGGGGTCCTTAGTGCACTCAGCGCGCTCTTTAGGCGGTTTATTATAAAGTGCAGCGCGCTTAGCGCGCTCTGCGATCCTCAGCCCCCTTGTAAATAGACTCGTCTGTATTTTTCATGCCTTCCTTGATACATTTTAGAGCAAAACACCTTGTGAACACTGTAGCATCCATTTTTGAAGATTGGAAGCATCATTCGTCAAGAAATTGTCATTGATGCTTGATATTCTTCTTCGTCTTCTTGATTGTTTAGCTTCCATGACAATTGAGAGCTAATTTTCCTTTTGTGTCAAGGTTAGATGGTAGATAAACCTTTCTTTTGCATGTATATGTATTGACTCTAGCTTGTGAACTCTTGGATGATGAATGTATGATGAAAAACTTTGTTTCTATTGTTTATTCTTTGTGTTGGTTCATGATTGAGAAATGTGTTCTTACACTTTATCTAGGTTTTTCATCCATCAATGTACATTGGCTAGAGATAGTAATGTGTGTTGATGTTCATAAATATTGAACTTTAATGTTGTCATTTTGATAGTTTGAGTGAGAGATCATCAAAGGATCAAAATGGTAAAACTCACAATATGTGTTAGAAATAAACATATTGGGAGGATATGTGATTACATTTACCGTCTAAATGAGTTCATTCACTTTGTCGATTCTATCCGTGCAAAAATGGTTTGTCGAACCCTAATCTTGACATGCTTCTTATAAATCGTTAAAACAAATCTTTTTACCGCTTATACTTAACTTTGAATGCAAACTTTCCGATTAAAAACAATCAAAACCTCTTGTTACTTTGAAGTTTAAAACGTATACAACTGTAGAACGGCTGCGATATCACCGAACAATCTCTGTGGATCGATAACAAAACCCTAACTCTATTTGTATTTCAACAAATTGGCGTCGTTGCCGGGGATTGTTAATTGATATTGCAAGCATTGCAATAGTTGTGAAGTTTAGACTTGTTAAAAATTTTCTTGTGCTTGTTGATTTGTTTTGTTTAGTTTGCAGACTTTGTTTATGCGAGGGCAACTACCGGCGGACCAACTTCTATTCGATCCCGAGATTGAAAGAACCGCTCGTAGACTCAATAGCAGAACTAGACCGAGGAGGCAACTAGCTAGACAAAGGCAAGAACAAGGAGAAAGTTTGATTTCTACACCACCACCAATTCCACAATTCACGCCAATCATGGAACCACCACCACCACCACCACCCGCTTCCACACCATGTGTAAATAGCCCACGTCACACCGCTCAGTTTGCTAACAATAATCAAGGAAGGAAAGCTGAGATGAAAATTGGAACTTTGAACTTATTGTATGGAAGTCCGTTCACGGGAATGGATCATGAAGACCTTTTCACTTTTCTCACCAAATTTTATGAGATAGCGTTAGCGGTCGGAGTCGATCAAGCGCAAGAGTTACCTCTTTTCAAGAGACTATTTCCTCATGCTTTGTTTGGAAAGGCTAAGGATTGGTATCTTGATCAAACTCCCGCTATGATGACCGATTGGAATGTTTTGGAGGAAAAATTTATAGAACGGTTCTTTTCTCACAACCGTTTTATGGAGTCAAAAACTGCAATTTCTGTGTTCTCTCAGGGCACTAGTGAATCTCTGAATGAAGCATGGGAACGATTCAAATCCATGTTTCGCAAATGCAAAGGCCACGGGTTTGACGAGTTAACACAAATTCACATCTTCAAGAATGGTCTCCAACCAAATTGTAAGACATTATTGGATGCCACTTCTGGAGGATCTTTGTTATCAAAGAGTGCCGAAGAAGCTACGGATATCATCAATAGAATGGCTCTCAATGATCTTCAAAGTCAAAGCCGTAACAACTCGCAAAAGAAGCCCGGGGTACTTGAATTGGGAACTAATGATGCAATCCTTGCACAAAACAAGCTCATATCTCAACAAGTGGAACTTTTCACTCAACAGATTAAAGAATTGAAGGAACCTAGCAAGAGTAAACAAATTGCTAGTTGTGAACTTTGCAAAGGAGAGCATGACACCGGATTTTGTCCTCCTCTGGGATTTGAAGAAGTGAACTACATGAATAATCAACGAGACTATCAAGGAAGACAACAACAACAACCACCTTATCAACAACATTACCAAGGCAATCAAGGATATCCGCCGAGGGCGAACTATCAACATAACCAAGGTTATGGTGGCGTTTCTTTAAACTGGCAAAATCCTTATCAACCTCCACCACCTCCGGTTGCTAGCTCTAAGTTGGAAGACACTTTGACTCAATTCATGCAAATGTCTATGGCCAATCAAAAGAGTAGTGATGCGGCGATAAAGAATCTAGAAAATCAAGTGGGGAAACTTGCCAAGCAACTTGCCGAGCAACAATCGGGTCCTTCATTCTCCGCAAATACTCAAGTGAATCCTAAGGAGCATTGCAAGGCAATCGTTACAAGAAGTGGGAAGGGGTTGGTAACTGAAAATGAGAAAAAGGTAGATGAAGAAAAAATTGATGGTATTGTGGAGGAGGATAGTGATGAGGAAGTGGTTGAAAATAAAATTGAAAATGAAGGTGTAGTTGAAAAGAAAGATGATGAAATAGTTGAAGTTGAAAATAAGATTGGTAAGGAGTTGAAGAAAAAGGAGAGACTTAGGAGAGTGAAGAAGGGAAAGGAAGTAGTGAGCACTATTCCGATCCAACATTTACCATACCCTCATGCTCCTTCAAAGAAAGAAAATGAACGACATTACGCTCGTTTCATGGATATTTTTAAACAGTTGCAAATTAACATTCCTTTTGCCGAAGCTTTGGAGCAAATGCCAAAATATGCTAAGTTTATGAAAGACATTCTCACAAAGAAGTGGAGGTATTCGGAACCGAAAACTATTATCCTTGACGCAAGTTGTAGTGCCATCTTCCAAAGAACTCTCCCGAAAAAAGAAGTTGACCCGGGGCGTGTTACTTTGCCGGTAACAATTGGTGATGTCTATGTTGGCAAAGGCCTAATCGATTTGGGCTCAAGCATTAATCTAATTCCTCTGTCCATTGTAAAGAGGCTTGGGAACATTGAGATGAAAGCCATTCGGATGACATTACAATTAGCCGACAAGTCCACAACTCATCCTCATGGGTTAGCTCAAGATGTCTTGGTAAAAGTTGACAAGTTTTTCTTTCCCGTTGATTTTGTTGTTATCGATATGGAGGAAGATGAGGATGCACCTTTAATTCTTGGGCGACCTTTCATGAAAACCGCATGAATGATGATTGATGTGGATGACGGTTTAATGAAAGTGAGGGTTCAAAATGAAGAAGTTTGCTTTGATCTTTTTGAAACAATGAAACATTCTCGAGACAAGCATGATAGTTTTCGTATCGATACAATTGAAGAAGCAACTTTAGAGGTTTCAAAGCATGTTCATATATTATCTCCTTTGGAAATGGCTCTTGATGAATCTTTTGAGGTGTTTTCCGTTGAAGAAGAAAGAGCTCTTGAAGAATGTTTAAAAGAGCTTGAATCTCTCAAAGAGTTGCAACCGTGGGAAGTAGAAACGGAAGAGTTAAAGAAGGATGTGAAATATGAGAAGTCACCACTTGAATTGAAGGTCTTGCCTTCCAATTTAAAATATGCATTTCTTGATGACGGTGGTAACAAGCCGGTTATCATTAGCAACTTTTTGTCCAAAAATGAGGAAGACCGTTTAATCTAAGTTTTGAAGAAATATCAAGATGCAATAGGTTGGGTTCTTTCCGATCTTAAGGGAATTAGTCCATCTTATTATATGCACAAGTTTCTTATGGAAGAAGATTTCAAGGCGGTTGCTCAACCACAACGCCGCTTGAACCCAACTATGAAAGAGGTGGTTAGGAAAGAAGTTGTGAAGCTTTTGGATGCGGGAATGATCTACCCGATCTCTGATAGTCCATGGGTAAGCCCCGTGCACGTTGTTCCTAAAAAGGGTGGCATGACCGTTATCCGAAACGAAAAGAATGAGTTAATCCCAACAAAGATTATGACGGGGTGGAGAATGTGCATTGATTATAGAAGGTTGAACACCGCAACTAGAAAAGACCATTTTCTACTTCCATTCAGGGACCAAATGCTCGAGAGGTTATCCGGGCAACAATTCTATTGTTTCTTGGACGGATATTCGGGGTATAATCAAATTGCGGTTGACCCGACAAATCATGAGAAGACGGCTTTTACTTGTCCCTTTGGCATTTTTGCGTATCGGAAGATGCCTTTTGGTTTATGTAATGCGCCGACAACTTTCCAAAGGTGTGTTCAAGCTATCTTCTCCGACCTCATAAAAAAGACAATGGAGGTGTTTATGGATGATTTTTCCGTGTTTGGAGCATCTTTTGACTTGTGTTTGAAAAATTTGGAAACCGTCCTTGAGAGGTGTGTTAAGACTAACTTGGTGTTGAATTGGGAGAAGTGTAACTTTATGGTGACGGAGGGAATTGTGCTCGGCCACAAAGTTTCTTTCAAAGGCCTTGAAGTAGATCAAGCGAAGATTAAAGTAATCGAAAATTTGCCTCCTCCTACCAACGTCAAAGGAATTAGAAGCTTCTTGGGGCATGCGGGATTCTATAGGCGTTTCATCAAAGATTTTGCAAAGGTAGCAAGGCCATTGAGCAACTTGCTCAACAAAGATCAGGTATTTCTCTTTGATGATGAATGTCTTATTGCTTTCCAAATTTTGAAAGAGAAACTAATTACCGCTTCAATAATCATCGCACCAAATTGGACTTTAAATTTTGAACTAATGTGCGATGCGAGTGATTATGTCGTTGTAGCGGTGTTAGGTCAAAGGAAGGACAAAACTTTTCATGCTATACATTACGCAAGCAAGGTATTAAATGAGGCGCAAGTAAATTACGCCACAACCAAAAAATAATTGCTTGCTATTGTATACGCACTTGAGAAGTTTCGTTCCTACCTAATAGGGTCAAAAGTGGTTGTCTACACGGATCATTTGGCTATCAAATATCTGCTCACTAAACCGGATTCGAAGCAAAGGCTCATCTGGTGGATTCTCTTACTTCAAGAATTTGATTTGGAAATAAAGGATAAAAAGGGGTCAGAGAATTTAGTGGCAGATCATTTGTCCCGTTTGATCAACGTGGAGGTAAGCAAAGCTGAAAAGGAAATCCGAGAGGAATTTTTCGATGAAAAATTGTTTAAAGTCCAAGTTAGGACTTGGTTTGCGGATTTTACTAACCACAAAGCAACCGGTTGGGTGCCCCAAGACCTAACTTGGAACCAAAAAAGGAAGTTCATGTCGGATGCAAATTACTATGTGTGGGATGACCCGTATTTGTTCAAATTAGGAGGTGACAACCTTTTGAGAAGGTGTGTCACGAGTGAAGAAGCCCAAAGTATTCTTTGGCATTGTCATAACTCGCCTTATGGCGGCCATTTCAATGGTTCGAGGATGGCCACGAAAGTCTTGCAATCAGGCTTTTATTGGCCTACTCTCTTTAAAGACGCAAATCTTCATGCGCAAAGTTGTGACACTTGTCAAAGAAGTGGGGGAAATGGAAAAAGAGATGAAATGCCCCTTCAAAATATACAAGAAGTTGAAATTTTCGATTGTTGGAGCATTGATTTTGTTGGTCCATTTCCACCCTCTTTTGGAAATGAGTACATGTTAGTGGCGGTTGACTATGTGTCGAAGTGGGTTGAAGCGATTGCTTCACCTAAGGCCGATGGCAAGATGGTGATTAATTTTTTAAAGAAATTTTTTTTTTCTCGTTTTGGCACTCCCCGGGTTCTCATTAGTGATGGTGGGTCACACTTTTGCAATACATCTCTTGAAAATGTTTTAAAACATTACGGTGTATCGCATAAAGTGGCGACCCCTTACCACCCGCAGTCGAACGGGCAGGCCGAGGTGTCGAACCGTGATATAAAAAAGATTTTAGAAAAAACTGTGTCAAGTTCGCGAAAGGATTGGTCGCAGAAATTGGACGAGGCTTTGTGGGCATATCGAACCGCTTACAAAGCTCCAATTGGCTTAACTCCATTTCAAATGGTTTATGGTAAAACATGCCATTTACCGGTTAAAATGGAGCACAAAGCACTGTGGGCCCTTAAGCTGCTAAATTTTGATACGAACTTGGCCGGAGAAAAGAGGAAATTACAACTTCAGGAATTGGAAGAAATGCGGAATGCCGCCTATCATTCCAGTTGGTTGTATAAAGAAAAGGTAAAGAATTATCACGACAAGAAGATCTGGCAAAAGGACTTCCAGGTTGGCCATTTGGTACTGCTGTTTAATTCCCGATTAAAACTTTTTTCGGGAAAATTAAAATCAAAATTGTTCGGACCATTTCGTGTGAAAGAGGTGAAAAGTTATGAAGCGATCGTGATCGAGGATTTAGAGAAAAAAGACAGTTGGACCGTGAATGGTCAACGCTTAAAATTATACCTTGGAGGAAACTTTGATCGCGACAATTATTCTGCTCTCCTCGATGTTCTTAATTGAGCATCTTGCCCCGTCGAGCTTATCTGACGTTAAACAAGCGCTCGTTGGGAGGCACCCCAATTTTGGAAGTTTTTACCGTTTTTACTAGTGAATTTGTTGTTTAAACATGTTTTTTGAAAAATTGATGTTGTATGCTGTTTAGGGTGATGTTTTAAACTTGTGGATGTTGAATTTTTCCTGCTGGGAGGGTTTTTTGTATTGCAGAGCACGCTTGGCGCGCGCTTAGCGCGGTGTTGAAAAAAATGACCCCTTACTTCCAGTAGCGAGTGCGCTTAGAGCGCAACATGTCCCGCTAAGCGTGGTGTGCAGAATTTTGGAAAAAAATATAGTGTTTCTGGGCCCACTAAGCTGTACCCGACCCAGATTGGGTTTTATGTTGTTAGGGTTCTGAGGTTTTGCCTCATTTCACCCTTTTTCACTAAAAACTTCCCTAGCTTCTCTTCTCCTCCATTTTCAAAATTTCTTGTGAGCTTCTTGGGTTTTTGTGTGCCCTAACTCCATTTTCATCATCTTCTTGCTCATCTTCATCTTCTTCAACAGTAAGTTCATGCTTTTATTATATTTTTATTTTCTCATTTTGAAAACCCATTTTGGGTCGGTTGTTGCATGTTAAATGTTCATGATTATACTTCATCTATGTCTTCTTTAGTTGTCAATTTACTCTTTTTTGTGCTTAAACTGATATGAATGCGTGTGGTTAGGAGTTTCAATTTTAGAATTTAGGGATTGTAATTTTAGAAGTTAGGTTTTGTGAATAATTTAGTTTGTTTTGCTTTTGGGGATTCGTACTGTACATCTCTCTGTGAATATGGTTGTGTTTAGGAAGTAGAATTTCCTTTGGAACCTTCTGTTGCAGAGGGGGGTTTTTCTTCATTTCGCAGAGCCCGCTCAGCGTGCTCCTGCGCGCTTAGCGCGGTCTGAGATTTGCAGAAAAATTCCCCTTTTCTGATTTATGTTCTGCTTTCATTTGATTATTCTATGTAATTGTTTAAGGATTTAGAAATTTTTGTATGCTATTTTCACTAACCTTTGCGGCTGTTTTGTGTATGTTTTGTTTGTTCTTCTTTTCAGATGTCAGGGCGCAAAAAGCAACGACTGGCTGGTTCTACATCAAACCTAAACAGACGTGCTCCATCTGGCCCTTTCGATAGAACTCGTTTTGTTGGTTTGGAGCAACAACAACATTATGTGCAGCTTGAAAGAAGATCGATTTGGCCAGACAGAATTATTTTACTTGATCCCGAGGGACCCCACAGGAACATTGCTCATCATGTCCAGGGTGCAGGTTGGTATACACTTTCTTCACCCTACCCTAAGTACCACATTGACATCGTGAGGGAGTTCTTCGCAAATGTGTTGCCCTCCAATGGTAAGCCGTTCAATTTCAAGACTTGGGTTCGGGGTAAGGATATCGATTTCTCATGGGATGCTATAAATACCTACCTTGGCAACCCACTCGAGCTGGGAGAGGGTGAGCTATGTGATTATGGGAAGACGTTGGCTCGGCGTAATTGGAATGCCAACCAACTTAGAGATGCCTTATGTGTGCGCGGGGGAACATACCTAGTAAACGCTAATGGAGCGCCCCTCAAGTTCGCACGAGGTGTGTTAGATACTGCCGCTCAACTTGTTATGTCTGTTGTTTTACACAACCTTAAACTGCAGAGTCACACCTCTTCAATTCCCTTGGAGACAGCTTCTCTGATTGCTCATTTACTTAGCAGCCAGAAGACCGTGAATTTCGCACAGATTATTGCCACTGAGATGAAGAAAATTGCTGTGAGTGGTACATCTTATGGTGATCGAGTAGCTTGTGCCCTTACTTATCCAGGGCTTATTATGGCATTATGCCATAGGGCGCAAGTTACTCTCCCAACCCATGGGTGTGTTAAGCTTGCTGTTATGGATGATGGTTATGTCACTCGTCATTGCATGGGGGTGCTTGATTTGGATGACGCTGCCCCAGTAGCTGCTGCTGCCCCTGCTGGCCGCGGGCGCGGGCACGCTTATGATCCGAGTGCTGAGGCCAATTGGGCCATGCACGAGGCTCATCAAAGGGCTCTCTTATTTATGCATGATTCTATGGTGCAATTACAGTTGCAGATCCAGGAACCACATGTGGATCACCAGTTGAGGTCTCACGAAGACCTCATGGCATATACTCGTTGGCCTGAGGGCAAGCCTGGTTTTCTGGAGGGGGCAGGTGGTAATGATGATGTAGGTGACGGTGATGATGACGATGGTGATGATGGCGAGGGCGTTGGAGCATCTAGTTCTAGTTCTTACTGATGATGGGTTTGATGTATCTTTTGTTTTTTTGTTTATGTTGCTATGATTAGTATGTTTTTAGTATTATCGACTTGTGTTTAGGATTGTTGTATTCTCCATCCGGGCGGATGTGATTTTGGATAATTGTTACAAAAATTTTGGTTATGAATGAATTTTCCATCCGGGCGGATGATGTTCTATGTTTATCATTTTTGGTACAAAAATTTTGGTTGTTTGTTCTCTATTTTTAAGGTAATTGATGGATGAAGCAAGTTTGTTTTTTTGTACTAAAGTGATGTGCTTCACCACATTGATGGTGATGATAAATTTCTGAATTGATGCACAATAAGGTACTCTGTTTTGTGCTTTGTAGAATGTTAATATGTACATGAACTTTTTGCTTTACATAGTTTTCAAGCTTTTCTTCATTTTGCATATTTGGCTTATTGGAATCAATTAGGACTTAACCACAAATGTGAGTTCCCTCCATTGTTTACAAATTAGTGAGGGATTTAAGTGGTTGTTGCTTACTCAAATTTTTTATCTTTAATCTTACTTTTTGTTTTGAAATTTTGGAAACTTGGAAATGATCAAGGCAAATTTTTGAGTATTGAGAGTATAACCACTTTTCCATAAATCACTTCAAGTCACCTTGTGAGTGTGTGATCATTAGAAACCTCTTTTGAGCCTAAAACAAAAAATTTGGTATCATTGAAGCTTTAACCCGAACTTTAACCGCTTTGAAGAGCATTTTGATTTAAGTTGTAGTATTGTTGAAGTTGGGGAGATTGGTTCATTGTGAAAAGAGAAGAAGGAATTGTGGGCAATGCATTCTCAAATGAAATCAAAATTAGATTGAAAAAGAAAGAAATGAAAGAAATAGATTGAAAAATCAAAAGAGAAAGAAAAAGACAATTGTGGAAATCAAAAGAAAAAGAGATAGAATGCATTGTGAGAATAAATTAAAAGTTTGAGCAAGAATGGTTGTTTGGAAAAGAAAATACTCTTCATGAATGTTACCCTTTCTTGTTCAATGACGTGTACATATGACCCTTGTTTCTTAACCCCGACCAAGTTACAACCTATAAAAGTCCTTTTGTGATCTTTGTTTCCATTGTTTTCATTAAATTGTGAGATGATTGCATAAATTGTTTTGGATGTGGCACAATTGCTTGTGAGTGTGTTTTGTCCCTTGTATATATTGAGCTTGGCTCATTGGAATAAATTAGGTGATTCCCGTTTGATCATTTGTTTGTTTATGATGAGTGCTTGTTATTTATGTTTAGAAGTTAGTTCATATACATATTTTTATTCTGTCAGAGCTAAGCATTACTTGCAGGCGTATCAATTCGGTTTGAACCATTGATTTTTGTTTGTGTTTGCTTATCGGGTATTCCTCTTGCTTCTATTCTATTTTACCTTTGTTTGAGGACAAACAAAGAAACAAGTTGGGGAGAGTTGTTAGGTGCTAAAAACTGTTAATATTTAGTTTAGTTTTTAGCACCTTTTTGTGATCTTTATTTGTTAATCCAAGCCTTTTCCCATTGTTTCCGGTTAATAACCGTTTTCTAGTTAATTGCATTAATTGACTTATCTATTTAACTTTTGTGGTTTTATTGTAGATATTTGCATGGAAGTGGAAAGATTGGAGAAAGGAATGCCCCACAAAAGCAGTTTTGGAAAATAAGCATTTTTGGAGCATGCTTGAAGCGCGCTCAGCACACTCCTAGCGCGATGGTAGAAGTAGTTACAGAGAGTTACGCATTCAGCGGGGTCCTTAGCGCGCTCAGCGCGCTCTTTAGGCGGTTTATTGTAAAGTGCAGCGCGCTTAGCGTGGTGCTGCGCGCTTAGCGTGCTCTGCGATCCTCAGCCCCTTTATAAATAGACTCTTATGTATTTTTCATGCCTTCCTTGATACATTTTAGAGCAAAACACCTTGTGAACACTGTAACATCCATTTTTCAAGATTGGAAGCATCATTCGTCGAGAAATCGTCATTGATGCTTGATATTTTTCTTCGTCTTCTTGATTGTTTAGCTTCCATGACAATGGAGAGCTAATTTTCCTTTTGTGTCAAGGTTAGATGGTAGATAAACTTTTCTTTTGCATGTATATGTATTGACTCTAGCTTGTGAACTCTTGGATGATGAATGTATGATGAAAAACTTTGTTTCTATTGTTTATTCTTTGTGTTGGTTCATGATTGAGAAATGTGTTCTTACACTTTACCTAGGTTTTTCATCCATCAATGTACATTGGCTAGAGATAGTAATGTGTGTTGATGTTCATAAATATTGAACTTTAATGTTGTCATTTTGATAGTTTGAGTGAAAGATCATCAAAGGATCAAAATGGTAAAACTCACAATATGTGTTAGAAATAAACATATTGGGAGGATATGTGATTACATTTACCGTCTAAACGAGTTCATTCACTTTTTCGATTCTATCCGTGCAAAAATGGTTTGTCAAACCCTAATCTTGACATGTTTCTTATAAATCGTTAAAACAAATATTTTTACCGCTTATACTTAACTTTGAATGCAAACTTTTCAATTAAAAACAACCAAAACCCCTTGTTACTTTGAAGTTTAAAATGTATACAACTGTAGAACGGCTGTGATATCACCGAACAATCTTTGTGGATCGATAACAAAACCCTAACTCTATTTGTATTTCAACAGCAGGTTCCGCAAAAGGTTAGGATAAGGCCGTTTGATTATCCTTACTTTCCTTGGCATTTCGGGATAGCAAGACTTCCGTTGTGGAGATTATTTTGAGATCATTGTTTTGATCTAGTTCTTAGTGCCTTGGAACATCTTGTATACATTGTGCCATAGTTTTTTTGTATTAATTATTTTGGGCATGTAATGTATATAATGTGTTAACTAAGAACTTATGGTATTTCAGTACCAAACATTTGGATTCATGTATAGTATTTGTGCTTTGATGTATGATATTATATGTGGGTGTTACACCTCCCATGATCTAGGAATCTCCCTTTGATCGAAAGATGTAGCAAACACGAGACATTGTCGAGTGTGATAGACATCTCACCATACGAAAGATGAAATAACAAGGTCTCCGAGTGTCATCTCTCCACGAATACATTAAGCACCTCGTGGTTGACCGTAGTATAACCGGTCATGCACAAGTCCTTCAGGCCAGATAAGGACAAAACTGTCTGAAACCAGTCCTCATTCGGTTGAGGCAGGTCAACAATCTTCCCCTCATGGTTAATAAACTTCTGTGGATCACGCTCTTGAAAAAAATAATATTCAATGTCAGAAATTTGTCAATTAAAATTTACATAAAAATAATAATGATTCCAACTAATGCTACATCTCCGTCCCAGATATGTCTGACAATATGGTATGGGTACAGAGGCTGTGATGAAAAATCAACATGGCCTCCTCCAAATGCCTCTGCCTCAGCATCCGCAACAGCCTCACCCTCCAGATGTGGCACTGAATCAACAACATCAGCAGTAGGCAGGGACGGAACCACCTATATCCTTATGCGGGCCCATTCCCCCACCAATATTTCAATTAGTTACTGTTCTGGACTAGACCAATGGCCAGGCATGGCCCAATCCACTTCTGCTCCAAAACGGACTAGTTGCCTAAGTCCAATCCACAAACAGGCAAAAGTTACCTTTCTGCCCCTCCAACCGGGCAAGGACTGCATCGCTCCTCCCCGGAAATGTTGTCTGTTATGCACGGCTTCTCCACTCCCCAAACAGCTGAGGGCATGTGCCCGAAACTATGCTTATGCCCGACATAACGGCTAGTTTCGGGCACCCTGCCCGACATAACGGCTAGTTCGGGCAGTTACCTATTCTTCGGGAAAATAGTTATTTCGCCCCGAAAATAGGACCGTTGGCCACGCGCTGGGGGCACTATATAAACCCTCTCGCTTGAGAGGGTCAGCTATCAAATATTCATCCTACGAACTAACACTTTGTACTTGCCCCTTTTCTCTGACCCTTTCTTACTTGAGCGTCGGAGTGCCTTGCAGGTACACCCCATTCCTCCTCTCCATACGCCCAGCATCTCAGACGTACTTGGTGGCCCAATTCAACAGGATCTGATCCAGCCTTCACGATCAGTGGCGCCGTCTGTGGGAACTCTTGTTCTCCCCATTTTTCTTTCCCCGGAAACCAAAGATCAAAGAAAATTTTCAAGATCGTCATCATGGCCTCTCAAGATCACGCCAAAGGCTGACAAGACTGACATTGACGGCCCGTCATCTCTTCTCAGAGATGCCCATTTTCTGAGGGATGGCGCCACAACCTCTCCTTCCCCTACCCCTGCTGATCGCAACAACGATCAGACTTCGCTGGACATCCGGCCCATTCCTGTTCTGCCCAACGTCGACCCGTCCGTGGCGGCCCTCCTGGAGGAGATCAACAAAACTAACACCCTGATCCTGTGGCAGAATGAAAGGATTGGGGTGCTAGAAGAATCAAACTGTCCAAGATCCCCCCTCCGAGGAGGAACCATCGACGATCAAGGAGCCCGCAGCCCCGGCGAGATATCGACCGAAGACTGCGCCAAGAACCTGACTCTCGTGCCGTTCGGAACCGTGACCAAGTTTCCCCGCGTAACCAGCACTTTCCTGGTTACAAGAGGACCCCGAAGGGACGAGCAGTCGCCCCCTGTCAAGTCTAAAGGCCGGGCCCGATCACCTTCTCCCCGAAGGAACCGCTCACCTTCTCCCCGGAGGAACAGTCGCCGCGAGCGTACCCTTCGGTCCCCATCATTCACCAGTTCCAGCAGCGACGATGAGCCTCGCAGCCCATTGTCCCAGGAAATCTTGGCAACCCGTCTTCTTAAGGGCCTGGAGAAGCCCCCGTCACTAGGCACATACGACGAGACTACTGACCCCGATAAGCACATCGAGAACATCGATGCACTATTAGACTACCGCGACGTCCGGGGCGCCATCAAGTGCCGGTTATTTTTGACCACGCTCCGAAAAGGGGCAATGACGTGGTACAAGTAGTTGCCCGAAGAGTCCATTACCTCATGGAGATAACTGGGCAGAATATTCTCACGGCATTTCACAGCTTCTCGCCGTCACCCCAAGACTGAGGCCTCCCTTGGGGCCATAATCCAAGGAAAGGACGAACCTCTCCGCGCGTACATCGAGAGGTTTAACAAAGAAGCAGTACAGGTCCCTACAACGGACGAGATGAAAAAGTTTCTGCTTGAGCAAGGACTCCGCCCAGGCTCAGAGTTTTCTAAGGTCGTCGGCCTCGCAGCTCCGAGGAACCTAGATGCCCTCCTCCTCAAAGCCCAGTCGCACATTCAGTACGAAGAGAAGGTTGCGGCCAGCAACGTCCGAGCATCGCGTCATCAGGAGAACGCTCGGGCCTCCAGAGGCGAGGAAGCCTCGACATATCGTCGGGGCGAAAGAAAGTGCGAAGACCGTCCACAGGACTCCCACGACAGCAAGGGACCTTCCAGGCGATTCCACGACTATACTCCCCTAACCATCTCCAGGGAGAAGATACATTTCGAATGTGCGAATTCGGAATTCAAGCAAGCAGGGGTCCGCTTCCCCAAATAATTGCCGGCTAAGCCCTACGCCGACAAATCGAAGTACTGCCGTTTCCACAAGAGTCGCGGCCACACTACCGAAGACTGCATCCATTTGAAGGATGCTATCGAGATAGTGATCAGGGACGGCCACCTGGAATAGTTCACTAAGAAGAAGGACGCTCCTCGGCAAGATGCCCAGGAGTCCAAGAAGATAGAGGAAGAAGTACCTTCCTCGAAAGAAGCCAGCATCCAGGTCGCCATGGTCGTGTTGCGACCAAAAGACTTCTACGTCCCGGACGGGCTCAACGCCCCTGTCTACTTCGCAGCCCACAGTCCATGGGAGACATTCCCCTCCGCCATGGTCATCTCGGACGGGGGCTTCAATAAAGTCACGGTGGGCTCCGTGAAACGAAAATTTGAGCATCTAATTAACACAAGCTCCAACAAGGTGACCACGCTCGATCAAGCCCAGAAAGGCTCCACCCCCATCTCCTTCTACCGGGAAGAGCCCCTTAGGGGGTCTCCAAACTCGAGCATACCTTTGCTCGTCAGAGCTTGAATGGCAAACTTCGACGTTCGTAGAATCCTCGTCGACCAGAGCAGCTCGGTCGATATTATGTACTCCCAGCTATTTTCGACACTTCAGCTGGACGAATCGCACCTTACCCCCTACGTGGGGTCTGATTTACAGGGGTTCAACGGATCAGTGACCAAGCCATGGGGATACGTCAAACTGATCGTAACTTTTGGATCAGCTGAGACAGCCAGATTCGTCAAGGTATAATTTCTGGTAATCGACTGCCCGTTGTTGTACCAGTGCATATTCGGAAGAACAACCCTGGTCGAGTTAGTAGTTGTGCCTTCAACAGTCCACCTCAAGATGAAGTACTACACTTCAAAGGGGATGGTCGCCACCCTCCACGGCGACATCGAAGTTGCACGACGGTGTTTCGAAGCAGCCACAAAAGGGCTCAATGCCATTGTGTCCAAACCAAAGGCATCCAGCAGGCCAGCATTACCCAGCAGCTCTGAGGAAGCCAAGCCCCTGCCTCAGGTCGACTCCACTGACCTCGACAGCCGCTTCCCCGAAGAAGACCAAGAGGGGGACCAAGCAGCTTCAACCAGCTCATCTATTTCATCCAGCAGCAGCTCCCATCCGATGCGCCCAATCCCGGATGGCGACTTCAAGCTCGTTTTGTTCGGCGATGACCCTCAGCGGGGAGTGAAGATTGGAGCAGACCTGCCCGACATCGCGAGGAAGCAGCTCAAAGCTTGCCTCCGTGAGAACGTCGACCTCTTCGCCTGGAGCGCCGCCGAGATGCCTGGCTTGGACCCGTCCGTCGCCTGCCACCAACTGACAATTGACCCGGTCGTCAAGGCCATAGCACAACGTAGGAGAAAGCATTCTCTGGAGAAAACGGAGGCCGCAAAAAAAGCTGTAAGGGACCTCCTCGAGGCCAAATTTATCTCGGAGGCCAAGTACACCACTTGGCTGTCCAATGTTGTACTTGTAAAGAAATCTAATGGCAAATGGCGAATGTGCATTGACTACACCGATCTTAATAAGGCATGCCCGAAGGATGCCTATCCCCTCCCCAATATTGATAAAATTATTGATAATTCTGTCGGTTTTAAACTTTTATCATTCATGGACTCCTACTCGGGCTATAATCAAATACCAATGGCAATGAGCGATAAAAAATACACGGCCTTCATGACCGAATCGGGAAACTATTACTACAACGTAATGCCCTTCAGCCTAAAGAACACCGGCGCGACCTATCAAAGAATGATGATCAAGGTCTTCTGGGGAGAGATAGGTGACATGCTCGAAGTCTATATGGACAACATGATCGTAAAATCCCACGAGGAAACCGATCACACTGCCCATTTAAGGAAGGTCTTCAAACAGGACAGAAAATACAAAATGCGTTTCAAACCGGAAAAGTGCACGTTCCGCGTCCGGGCAGGCAAGTTCCTCAGCTTCTACTTAACGGAATGAGGAATCGAAGCCAATCCCGATAAGTTCCGAGCATTCTCCGAGTTTCCAACACCCAAGTCAAAAAAATCCATCTAGTCCCTCAACGGGATGCTCGCGTCGTTGTCACGTTTCGTGGCCAAGTCTGCCCAACACGCCTTACCATTCTTCAAACTCCTCCGCAAGGAGGCAGCATTTGAATGGACCGAGGAATGCGATAAGGCACTTCTCCACCTGAAACGGGCACTCTCGGAACCACCCATCCTCTCTCGTCCGGACAACGGCCAAACTTTATACCTGTACCTCACCGTAGCAACCGAAGCGGTAAGCGCCGCTCTCATCCGCGAGAAGCCTGACAGGCAGAAACCCATATATTTCACGAGCAAAGCACTACAAGGACCAGAGTTAAGGTACCAACAAATAGAGAAAGTGACTCTGGCCC
The DNA here is from genome assembly GCA_022829125.1 of Lathyrus tuberosus. Lineage (NCBI taxonomy): Eukaryota > Viridiplantae > Streptophyta > Magnoliopsida > Fabales > Fabaceae > Lathyrus > Lathyrus tuberosus. The sequence continues at coordinate 1,588,273 of JALAZF010000504.1, forward strand.
TCATCAACGCAGCCATAAGATTAAGACACTACTTCCTAGCCCACACGATCGTGGTTCGAACAGATCAACCCATAAAGCAGCTGCTGGGATGAACAGACATGGCCAGTCGAATGCTCAAATGGTCGCTTGAACTCTCTGAATTTGACATCTAGTATGAAAGCAGGAAAGCCCTCAAAGCCCAGGCTCTGGCAGACTTCGTCGCAGAAATGACGTTCGCAGATTCCCCCGCGAGCGAGGCGCACAAATGGACCATTTTCGTGGATGGTGCCTCCAGCTCGACAGGGAGTGGTGCATGCATCATACTGGAAAGCAACGAAGGAATCATCGTTGAAGTGTCGCTCACCCTGTCCTTCCCAACCTCTAACAACCAAGCTGAGTACGAAGCCTTCCTCGCTGGATTACGTCTAGCCGAGGACCTGGGCGCAGAAGAAGCCTTCATTTGCACGGATTCACAACTCGTGGCCCTTCAGGTCCGAGGAGAATATCAAGCCAAAAACGACAACCTAACCGAATACTTAGCCCTGGTAAAAAAGGAAATGGCGAAGTTCACAACGGTGGAAGTGAAACATGTTCCCCGCGAACATAACGTCCGAGCAGATGTTTTGTCCAAACTGGCCAGTACAAAGAAGAAAGGCGGAAACAAGTCTGTCATATAGGAGGTTCTGCCTCGACCCAGCATCGAGAAGGCTTCCCCGACCCTTGACGTACACGTGATCGGCGACAACAATTGTTGGATGACCCCCGTTTACAACTACCTTGCCGAGGACGAACTCCCGTCCGACCCCAAGGAGGCCAGCGCGGTTAAGCGAAGAGCCTGCTCTTACGTCCTGGTCGAAGATAAACTCTATCGGTGAGTATTTTCCATTCCACTGCTCAAATGCATCGAGGAAGAAATGGTCGCCCACATCTTGCGTGAAATCCACAAAGGAATAAACGCCCAACATCTCGGTGGAAGGTCTCTTGCCCGAAAGGCCCTTCGAGCAGGATATTACTGGCCGACCATGCAGCACGACGCTAAAGAACATATGAAGAAATGCGATAAATGCCAACGGCACGGGGACATGCACCTGGCTTCACCTAACGAGCTCAAGGCTATGTCCTCCCCGTGGTAATTTGCCTGGTGGGGCCTAGACATCCTAGGACCCTTCTTGGTAGGATCAAATCAGAACAAATACCTAATAGTGGGCGTAGACTACTTCACAAAATGAATAGAAGCGGAGGCCCTGACCAAAATAACTGCCCTCAATATACTATGTTTCTACAAACGAAACATCCTCACACGTTTCGACATCCCCCAAGAGATAGTAACGAACAATGAGACACAATTCACGGACAGGAAGTTCCAAGACTTCGTTGCCCAACTAGGCACGAAGCAACACTTCGCATCCGTCGAGCACCCTCAAACAAACGGGCAGGCTGAAGCAGCTAACCGGGTCATCCTTCAGGGCCTCAAACGAAGGCTGGACAAAACAAAGAAGGCTTGGGCCGAGGAGCTACACAACGTCTTATGGGCATACCGCACAACTCCACACTCTACAACCAGGGAAACACCTTTTGGTCTAGCATACGGGACCGAGGCTGTAATCCCCGTCGAAGCTCACGTACCCTCCAGGCGAACAGAGTCGCCCCTAGACGAGGAGATGAACGACGAATCATTAAGAGAAGAACTCGACCTCGTAGAAGAAATCCGAACTGGGGCAGCCCTCCGCGAAGCCTCATTAAAACAAAAAATTACCATCAGGCACAACGCCAAGGTGATACGACGAGAGTTCGACGTGGGAAGCCTTGTTCTAAGGAGAAACCACAAAGACTCTCATGAGGGCAAATTAGCCGCCAACTGGGAAATACCCTATCCTGTCCGAGCAAAAACGGAGAATGGGGCCTATTACCTAGAACATCTCAATGGGGAAGAACTTGCTCGACCATGGAATGCCAAAAAGCTAAAATAATACTATAGATAAGGCCCTAATTCTCGGTTCGACCCATCACAACAACGAACGTCAGCCACCGACCACTATGCACGCCTAGGTACAAGTGTCGCATACCAATAAAGCAGAACCCCACTCAGTAACGAGCCGAGTATCTGCTCGACAACGGTCCTCAATCGAACGTCGCTGTCGTTAAAGTACCATGACTGGCAGAATCCCAACTCGCGGTGGGACGTTCACGCCGTGAACTCAGGCCTCGAACGTGACCTGAGGTCCTCATCCCCGCCAGGATATTCCCCGGCCGTTCGACTAGTACCCCTCACTGCCGAACACATCTACAACGAGCAATCCCCTGAAACTTCACATAAGTCAAATATTCCCTATCACGGGCAGACATACATTTACAACGAGCATGAGTACAGCACTTAGCAGAAAATAAAAGCAAGTAAAACCATGCAAATAACAGAACCGGCCACCAGGACCGGATACATAATTTAAGTATGATAAAATGGGCACTAGGACCATGATTGTACTGGATTACATAGACCGGGGGCCATGCCCCCAAAATAGGTTACAACAAATACACGACACGCAGGCCGGACAAATTACAACAACAAAAAGAATATCATTCACTCATCCATCTGGTCGGCAGGCTCAGGCAGAGGCTCCTGGTTTTCCGCGGGCTGATCCTCGGCATGCTCGTCAAGAAGGGAAGCAGGCATAGCGATTTGGCCATCTTCAACGTGCGCCAGATAATGAGTACCCTCGGTGGAAAATTCAAGTCCGGGGTTCACCACCCGCAGTTGAGACACGTCATTCTTGAAGGATTCATCCGCAATGACGATATTATCATCCTCGGCCGATAACATACGGGCAACTAGCTCAGACCTTGTCTTCAGTTCCTTCACATCCTCGGGTTCATCTTCTCCCGGAGCATTGACCGCCCTCAGCTGCTTGACCAGCTCCTCAGCTGCTTTCTTCTCCACAACCAGCGTAGAGTTCTCCTTCTTCAACCTGGCCACCTCCTCGTCAACCCTCTTTCGGGCATCATCGACACTCTTCACCTCTTCCGTGAGAGATGCCATGGTAACCCGAGCAGCCTTGAGTTCAGGCTCAGTTGCGGAGTCCCCTTCAACATATATGGCCGCCATTTCCAGAACTCTGACCAGTGCAGAGGCATCTTGGGCCACCAACGCCCTCTTGCTCGGGCAGTCCATGCTTTCCAGCCGAAGAGATTCTGCCCGCAGCACGACCAAGGAGTTCCCCTCAAAGAATCTTCTATCAAGTATGCAAGGAGGAAGCTCGAACCTCCCTTTCTCTGGGGCCCGACTGAGATCCACGGCGTCGTTGGCCCTCGGTCGCTTGGTTCATGAGGTCAAAGGCAAGGGAGATCCCCGGGGAGCAGGGGTGGGAGAAGAGGTCCCCGCAGCAGACTAAGCAGGAGTGGGAGCACGCGCGTTGGCAAATCGAGACTTCGGAGGAGCCGTTCCGGGCTTGTTCCTTGCAAGAGAATTCTTCACCATCCTCTCATGATCCTGAGGCATCTCACCTGCACAAACAGAATACGAGCATGTTAGATACGAGAAAAGAAAATAGTTCAGGCAAATTAAAATAACTGAGACTACCGAGCAGCTTCTGGGCTTCCGCAGGAGTCTTGCACTCCAGGAGTGCCTTGGTATTAATAAAGTGGTATTCAACCCTCTGGCTACCATCCGCCTCAAAGATCGGGTCACCCTTCTTCGTCCAGCATTCAGCGAGCAGGAAGGAGTTAACGTACTTCACCAGCGTCTCGTACGCAACGACGTCCTGCCCGTCTAACTCGTTCGGCTGAAGAACGTAATCGTCGGGCTTCTTGGTGAAATGGTCAGGTCCCCAGTGGATGGGGAACTTGTATACTCTCTCCCCGATAAACTTCCCAGCCTCGTCGCGCAGCTCGTTTCCCTCCTCGTCGACCTCGATCTCCCAGAGATAAGTGCTGTCCTGGGCAGCTTTCGATACGGGCTCAATGATGTAGTACCTCTCCTTGAACGTCCGTATCGATTCAGAGAAAGGCTTGAACAACTTACGTGGCTGCTTTAACGAGACCCATCCGTACTTCCTCCCCGACAGCTGCCGTTGAAGGTGGAAGACTGTGAAGAACAAGGGAAGAGTAGCCCCAATCTTCAAGAAATCACAGGTCAGCTCAAACGCCCGTATGAAGGCCAATGAGTTTGCGTGTAGCTGCATGGGGGCCAACTTCAAGTGCATAAACACTGATTGCTGAAAATCAGTGAACGGCAATCTCAATCCCAGCTCTTTGAAGGCATATTCGTACATAGTGAAGCGATCCCCGAAACCCGTGCAGACCCGATCATCCTCGGAGGGAAAGTGCACCTTCCACTCCCCCTCTGGTCCGACTTCCGTAAAAACATCCCCTAGGTACGTGGCGAAGGTGGACCCGTGTTCGGCTGGTTCAGCCACATCCCACTCCTCCGCGAAATCCTCGACGACATCCTCTTTCATGTCTTCCATTTCCTCTTCTTCCCGACCTCGCTGGGGATACTTGAAGTCGTCGAACTACTCCTGTCCGAGGAACTCGCCTCTTCCTCGGACGAGTCCAGGATAATTTTTCCATCTGGCCCCGTCGCCATATCGATCACCTGAAAAGCAGAGAAAAAAGTGAATTCGACGATAGATCAAATCCACCCTTCCACCGCTAGTCAAGTGAAAGGGCGCGCAAAGGGCTGAGGACGACGTCCCCGGCCTAAGCCCTAACATCGAACAAAATGCTACGAGTCTCCCACGAGGAGATGCCTGGAGCAAGCCGCTTCCATACGAGGAACTTCCTCGAGCCGCTTCACCGGAAACTGGGAAAGCTCGCCGGAAACTTCGTCGCTGCTTCTGAATCTGGACAATCACGGCGGTTACGCAAGCATCATCATCGCAATGACGCCGGAAACCGCCCGATTCACCAGAATACCCTAAAACCTCGCGGCCTCATCGGCGGCGGAAAATGGCACGACCACCGTCCACCACCAACAATCACCGGAAACTAATCTATTTCATCTCCTACACCTAAACCTAACCACATGCAAGACTACAAACAACCGTCAAATTGGTAAAAGAGCAAAAATCAGCGAACTTACTTGATTAAGAAGGTGAATAGCGACTGCCCGGAAGTTGATGCGGTGGCCGAAATAGCAGACGACGATGACGGGCAGGAATTCTGAAGAAGGCGAAGAGTAACAAGAATTCCTGCTTGTCATCGTCGTCTGCTATAGCGTGTTGTATTCTATAAGAAGAAAAATCTAAATTCTTATACTGTTTAATTAATTTATTACAAGTGAATTCTCCTGAATAAAATAATTAATAGATGATATATGCACAATATATTATATATTAAGACTTAATTGAATATATTTTTAATGCAATACAATCAAACTCTTATTTCTTTTTTCTTTTTTGATTTAGTAGAATTAAACTCTTGTTGAAACTACTAATATTTTATATTTATATTTCCATAAATTATGCATATAAATTTATATATTTTTTATGTTATAATACTTATTTTTTTAATACAATTTTGATAACAGTAATAGTATTTTTTAATTTAAATCATACATATTTAATATTTACAGTAATATATTATATTTTAAATATAATTTAATTGATATGCATATTGTTAATAGGGTTAATAGTCATTTACCCTCCTGCAATATAGACGAATTTTGATTTACCCCCTTTAAAAAAATAATTTTGGATTACCCCCTGAAATTTTAAAATTCTAAGTCTTTTGCCTCCTAGATAGAAAAATTACCCCCTGTAAAATATTTATTTTTGATTTACCCCCTGGTTTTTACACGCTTAGGGGGATACCCCAAAATTTCAGGGGGTAATCCAAAATTATTTTTTTAAAGAGGGTAAATTAAAACTCGCCAATATTGCAGGGGGATAAATGACTATTAACCATTGTTAATATATGAAAAATAACATTTGTATTCAGTTGTATTTTGTTTGTGAATTTAAAAAAAAAAGAATATAATAAAGTGAAATAATAATAAAAGATAATTTAATATATCTGAAATTTCTTTTTTACATATAAATGATTTAATTTAAATTTAATATTATTTATATATATGCGCCCACATTCTAAATATTCTTGCTCCGTCTCTGGCAGTAGGAGGTGGCACTGGATCAGTAACATCTACAGTAGGAGGTGACACTGGTGAATCGGTCACGTCAGACGCCTGAATAGGAGAATTTTCTGCAACTCATAAGCTGTGTCAATGTACCCCATGCAATAAAAAAAACTTGTTTTGATAATCCTTTTCAGCCAAAAAACATCTTAAATGCTATTTCTACTCATTTCTAACCTTAGTGATCAATTTCTACTCATTTCTAACCTTAGTCATCGATTTCTACTCATTTACACAAAAATTCAAAAATTCAGCAAAAACTTACAAGAAATTAATGTTTCAAATGTTGTTTTTTATGTTACAAATGTTGATTGAAGTTCCTTTGAACCTTGTTGATTGAGTTTTGACTTGGTGTAGAGAAAACAGTTGAGAGAGTTTGAAATTGAGTTTGAGTAAAATGAGAAAGGAGAAGGGTCTGACACGATTTAACTTCCAAAATATTATGGAGATGCATCTCTAAAATATTTTAAAGTTAATTGAGCTTTTGGTGCATTCGAAGATGTATCTCTAAAATATTTTAAAATTAATTGAGCTTCTGGTGCGTCCGAAGATGTATCTCTAAAATCTAAGAACATTTATGTATTTTTGCGTGGTGGTTAAGAAACTTATAGGGTACATTAAGAAATCCTCTATCTTGTTATAAAAGACATACAATAACAAACCCAATAATAAAATTAGAGATATTCATACTTTTAAAAAAAAAGAATTTATTAACGCGTCCTAAGTATTTCCACCGCACCGCGAATTTTCAAAATTCTCTCTGTTTTTTAAAATACACTTTCGGACGCACTTAATATATACATTTCATTCGTTTTTAAGTCACACTCTAAATTTTTAAATAAATTTATTCTAGAAAAACATCTCCGAATTTTTTTAAAAAAATCTAGTTTATAGGATATAGAATGCGGCACTTGTACAAATAAGTTATTAATAGAAAAATTGTATTGTATCCACTTTTTAATAAAAAAAAAAAAACAGAAGTGCCATTGTATCAGATCAAACTGCAGCTACAGTTGATTTTGGAACATGATCTTCAGCTTCTTTTTTATTTCCACCCTTGCAAAAAAAAAAAAAAGCATATGGCAAAAGCTGAATAAGTCCAGAAATTATTTTAACCAGATTTTCAGTTTTCGAAAATGTATTTTTTAAAATTTTCAAAAATGCATTTTTAAAATAAATTTATTTAAATGTGACTCAAATAAATGAAATGTATATATTAAAAGCATTCGGCGATACATTTCCAAAAACAAAAAACTTTTTTAGAAATTCACACGACGCAGAGATGCGTTGTGAAATTCTCTTAAGAAAACACATCGATAACAAACCCGACAATAATGACGTATATTGAATTCTGGTACAATTTTAACTCTGATATCATGATCCATAATATGCCTATGAAATTTTAATATATTTATAAAAAAAAATGAAGTGTTATAGAGTAAAGGATGAACCTGATTCAATTTAAAGATTTTGAAAATAAGATTACAAAAATAAAGGACTACAAATCTTTCAAACAATAAATAACTAAAACAAATTGAGTAAAAGATAAAGACTAAACAATGGTGTTGGAATGGACCAGATTATACATGATCGGAAAAACAAGAGCAAGGGGAGAAACTTTTTCTACTCCTAATTTCTAAGTTTTTTTTTAATTGATATCCGTCTTGCAACCGACTAATCTAAAAAAACCCCGCATATGTATAGACTTGGCTGTCCACTTGCTAGAATCCCGCCTATACATAGACTTGACCCACACACAAATTATTTGCACCTTACTTGAGAGGAGCCACTCTAACACATAAATTATCAAAGTGTACTTAAGAACAATATGTTTTGTCTAAAGTTATGTGAACAACATACTAGTTGTCAAGTTTCATTACAGTAAAATACATCTTAAACTAGTTACAATGTGTCAATGTACTTGGTTACAATCGTAGAACAAAGACTATGATAAACAACAACACAATACACATAACTTTCGACATAAAATTAGAGATTTCCACGTGTCGAAAATAAAATATCGAGTTATATGTAGACCTCCATACCTATGAACTTGGAGGATTGACATAGAGGACAAAAACTTAGCTTACTTTCACAATCTTTACAGAGGCAAAGATGCTTACACGGTAACAAAACCATCGTCACTTCATTCACTCTGCAAGCTTTACATTTCATCGCTTCTTTCATGTTTGAATTTTCATTGGAGAGGAGATGGAAATCAAGCGAGCGGCCGTTACAGCAAGAAGCTGTATCGTCTACTTCGCTGTCGCCGCATCCTTCTTTACTGTCTCTACTTTGGAGATAAGCTTGTTGAAGGTTGAACTTGAGAGCAGCAATCATGTTTTCGTTGTATCTGGCACGCTGTTGCCAAGCCCCCGCTTCTGCACTTAACTGCTCCATTTGGTCTTCAAGCTCCATGTTTCGTTTGTTGATGTTTTCTACCTCGGTGTCTTTTTCACGAAGCTTCTGAACGACCTTGTCTTCGATGATTGAGACGCATTGTAGTTGTGTTGCTTGAACTTTCTCTAAAACTGTTTGCCGCAATTGCTCACCCTGTTAGGAGAAAATTAATCAGTGTAGCATATTCATATAAGTGCACTATTGGTTTCCATTTTGGAAGTGTCAAAAGCAATTCCAGAGGTGTAAAATTGATTTTGACATGTTTGTTTTCTCAAAGTTGAATTGATTTTGCTTCGAGAATTGATTCTAGCTGAAGTTAGGATTTATACCTTGAGTTAAACGTGATTTTGACACCGAAATTTATTGTTTAACTCACTTTTACATAAATGTACCCAAACACAAATCACTTTACATTCAGCTCACTTTTTACTAGAATCAAATCTACAAAATCAGTTCAATCAAATCTACAAAATCAGTTCACCCAGAATCAATTCTCGTCACCACAGAACCAAAGACACTAAGAGTGAGAAATTTGTTCTTTTGTTTTCAATAATGTATCCCAGCAGACATTTGAACTTCAAAGAAATAAATAAAATAAAAAAAAAAAAGGACTAAGGGCCTGTTTGGATGGACTTACTTGAGCTTATTTACTGGCATAAGCTTTGTTTAAGAGATTTGATAAAAACAAGTTATGAAATTTTTCATAAAATTTTGAACTTATTTTCATAAATTCTTCAAGAGAGCTAATAAAAACAATTTAAATTTATTCTATCTTTTGTTATAAATAGAGCTTATGTGAGCTTATTCATAAGTGCTTATTTTGATAAGTACTTATGTTATAAGCTGTTTATCCAAACAGGCCCTAAATATTACATAAATCTGATCAAACTTCATCATCATATCTTTTCTGCATTATGCCAGTGTCAATAAGTTGCTTCTCTCGTTAGGGTCTGTTTGGATAAACAACTTATTTGCAGCTTATGTATTTATGTATTGAAAGGAAGAAATGCAAATAATAAGCTTTTCTCATCGGTTCTTGCAACCGAAAGATTACACTTTTTTGAGCACTTGATTGGCAGATCTAGGTACCATCCAAAACTGTAAGATACATCAAGTGCCCGTAACTACTATGGTCCACTTACCGATCAAAATGACTTTGTATTTCAACGACAACAAATGGGTTTATCTGAAAGTTGTTTACCAATAAGATGCTAAAAACTAGACATCAAAACCCAAGCTAACCTGCAATTTGAGAAATCTATCCATCTCTAAATCCTGCTGCTGCAACTCGCGATCGATGTCATCCCCAATAAGCGACAATAAAGCTGAGTCACCGGTTGAAGCTAGACGATTATTATCAAGCGACAATCCCAATCCCGTGGACACAGATCGAGGTTGCAGGAAATCCACAGAAGATATTTGAGAATTGTTCTCCAAAAAATCCTGTTCTTTTAGTCTCTTCCTCTCCGGTTCCAACCCGAAATTCCAGTGCAAATCAGCACCGCCGTCACTTCCATCAGCAGGAAGAACAGGACCCGGAGCAAATCCAACAACATGAACTAAACCCCCAATAAAACAGAAAAGTCACAACACAAAAAAAACCTAAAAAAACCCTAAAGATTTGAACTAAACCCCCAATAAAACAGAAAAGTCACAACACAAAAAAAACCTTAAAAAACCCTAAAGATTTGAACTAAATCTAAAAGAACCCTAAAAACCTGCTGGAGAATAACACTGAAAAAACTTCAAAGATTTAAACTTTCAAGCAATTGAATCACCCTTCAATACAACAGGAATAATTTTGACTAAAAATGACCAAAAGGGTAGCCACCAAAATCCTTGCAAAGTTCTTTTTTTTTTCAAAATCCCAAAAATTCCATGTCATTAAATTGAAGTATAGCAAAAAAGAAAAAGCATGAAAATGAAACAAATCGAAGAAAGACGAAGAAATTACAGACATGGAGGAATGTATGGCGGATGCTGAGACTGATCTTGCAAATCAGCAGGGTTGTAAAACGCCATCTGCTGCGACATCTGACCATCCATTGTTCTTAAATTTCTGAAACAAGAAATGAAAATCACTAAGAAAATGATGAATTACAAGATTAAATTACAAAGATTGATTGAAAGTGTTTGGTAAAGTGAAAGGTAGAAAGAATTGAAAACTGTTTGGGGGAATATTGAGAGATGGGTGATTGGTAATTACCTGAAAGAATTGGTTTGTGGTTGTGGTTGTGGTTGTTGTTGGGTTTGGTAGTGGCGTTGAAACTGTTCTTGAAGGAAAGCCATGGAGGAAGGAGGAGGAGGAGGAAGAGGAGGAGAGAAGTCTCTCGAGGAAATGGTAATGTGAATGGCGAAGATGACTATGCACAAAGTTTGGTGTGATGATTTCCACACTTGCCCCTACTTCCTTTTTGTCTTAATTTTATGAATGAATGAAAAATATCTAATTTGTATTGGGCCAATTTTGAGATTAGGACAATCTAGGCCCAAATATAATTTGACTATTAACTACGTGTTTTTTTTATAGAATTTCTTATTACACCCCATAAGTTTTTAGACACCATGTGAATTTTCTACAATGTTTTTAGTTTTCGAAGATATATCTCTAGACGCATCCTTCTCACACTTAAGGAAGACCATTCTGGATGGCGCCCCATGCATTTGTTAAAGATTTATTTCAGAGATATATCTCCAGAACCATACCGTAGTTATATTTCCGGAACAAAACCAGAGATAGAATTAACACAAAATGAACTTTTCAAACATAAAATGAGCATTCATAACATAAAACGAGCATTACAACGATGATTTCAACAGAAAATTAAATACTACATTTCAATGTCCCGGTGGACGCTTGCACATCTCCAAGATATATTCGATCGATCTTCGTAATGTTGCTTCCCTCTCGAGCAGAATTTTCTCTTCAAAACTGAAAAACGTTCGCCACAACATCTGCTCGAGTCTTGAGTTCAAATTTGCTGAACACAGTGTTCCCTTCGTTTTTCGGTTTCGAAGAGAAAGAATTGACACTATGAAGATCGATTGAAGATATCTTAGAGATGTGCAAGCATCCACCGGGACATTGAAATGTAGTATTTAGTTTTCTGTTGAAATCATCATTGTAATGATCATTTTATGTTATGAATGATCATTTTATGTTATGAATGTTCATTTTGTACGGATCCTGTCTCTAGTTTTGTTCCGGAAATATAACTACGGTATGGTTCCGGAGGTATATCTCTGTAATAAATCTTTAGCAAATGCATGGGACGTCATCCAGAATGACCTTCCTTGAGTATGAAAAGAGTGCGTCCGGAGATATATCTCCGGAAACTATGGGCATTGTAGAAAATCCACACGGTGTCTAAAAAACACATTGGGTGCCTTAAGAAATTCTCTTCTTTGTTTTTTGGAAAATTTTACTTCATATCCTTTATGGGTATGTCCTATCATTAGGGGTGTCAAACACGCATGCTCGTCCCGTTTAGTTCCATCTCGCAAAAGTCGACAAAAAAAGGTTAGGAGGGGCGGACATAGTTGAGGGTCAGTGTCTAAAACCTATATCTACGCCCACAAAAGTGAGGTCAGGCAGGGCGGGTCTGCGGGCATTACATCTTTTAAACCTAAAAAAAAAGTATGTTAACACCTATAGTATCCAAATCCCGAAAAAAAAACAGGGTGGGGTAGAGCTGGTACATTATAAGGTGCAAGTCTAAACTCTTGTCCTGCTCTGCACTAAAGTGCGGGAAAAACGAGCATGCTCAACGATAGGAGCCTGTTTTGCCACTCATGCCTATCATCTAAACCGTACAAAATACTTGTTTTATCATTTATATGAATCACACCCTCGCAAATTTTTCAAAATTGAGTATCATTTCAATGTTGTTAGGATATTGGGTGAGGTTTTCAATAGAATAAGAGGATTTCGTTCTAAAAAGTATAAAAAAAGTCAAATCATTATTGCAATTAAGGGGATAATAGTGTGTGGAAGAATGAAGAGTTAACAAAACTAAGAAAGAAAGTTGTATTATTTAAAGATACTCTCTGAAACTTCATATGCTTTATTATGTTTGGAAACATAAGGGATGATATGTTGCATATACTTCGTAGGAGATAATGATTTACCAGAAAACAAATGATAAAAGGACAAGATTGTTCCTCATATTGATAAACCTTATGATATATGTCCTATATTTTAGTCTTTAGGAATAAATATGAAGGGTAATGCAAGTCTTGTAAATGATTCTTGTTGGTTAATGTGTTGGGCAAGAAAGTGGGGTTTTTACTATTGAAGAATAAAATACAATGCGTAGTTGGGTTGTTGTAGAGTCAATCAATATTGTGGATATTCCTAAAAACTTTATTTTTTTTACTTTTCTTATGAAGAGAATTACAAGAATACAATGTTTGATGGTCATAAATTAGTTGTAAACCATTACGTCATTGTCCAAAGTTATAAACTATGTGCCTAAGAGCCTGGGAATACAATGGAAGGCTATCTATTTTTTCAAAAGCCACCAAAAGATTTATGTTGTATGAGCTAGTGGAGTTATCAAATGCTCTGCAAACTTCTATCCCTGAATCTATAAACAAAAATAAGCATGTTGATGAGTTAATCAAACTAATTCACAATGTGAAGGGGGTGGAAGAAGACACTAAAGGTGAAGAAGATGATTTAGGACATGAGGAAGAGGAAAATTCATAAGAATGATGCACCTAAAAGGAAATATATCTTCCACGACGTGTCATACATCTGGTAGGACAAGGGAATGGTTGCTGCAGCTGTTTACTTGGAATTTGTTTTTTTTTTCTAGTTGTTTGTGGTGTTGTAAGAACTATCATCTTTTCACTACCTGCAATGTAATTCCCAAGGTTCAATAATTAAGATGTACTTCTATGATGTTATTTTTGGTAGTCTTTGTTATCTTGTTTGTGTATGTGCTAACACACTAACCTTTGCATGATTGACATCTAGTTGCTAGTTAGAAGAACAAACCTTTCGCCAAACTATGGCAAAAAAAATGGAGTTGTAATGTTGCTAGTAGTGTTACCGAGAGTTGAAGTAAAATAGTTTTTTTTTTTAGTACTAACCATCTCGGGTAAGTTCTAAGAATGTGCTATGTGTTGGATCATCGAGAAAGACACATGGCCCTTGTATTTGTGAAAACATATATATGTTAGTAGTATTATTTGCATATTTGGATATAAACTACTAATTGCTTGTGTGTGCATGACTAAGTATGTGTATAATTGCATGTTGATATATGTTTGTTAGTAGGATTCTATGTTACTAACTAGATTCATGCACGACTAAGTTTGTGAATGATTGCATGATTGACTATTTGGTTTGGGGAAACTAAATGGATTTTGTGTAAGCATATAAATGTTAATGCTTCTGACTTTTCGCTGCTGGGCTTAACTATGATAGTTGGAAGATGGTTGTTGTTGCTGATTGTATGCTGTAATAGTCCAATAGTTCTACAAGTTGTCACTTGTTATGATGGAAGAAATTCTATTTACCTTGAAGAGTTGTTTTGACAAATTTTCCCAAAAATAGAGATTGTAGTTCCTATTGGATCAACTTTTTGGATTAGATGCATTTAGCAAAACAACAATATGGAGAAGTGTCCAAGTGTTCAAGATTGGTATAGCTTTCTTAAACTGTATAAGGGACACATGTTGGGCGCGATGCTCCAACATATTGGTACAACATTTGGGCCTTGCTCAACAGGCGCCAGACTATTGCGTTTTAAATGAATCTTTAGATAAGATTCAGTTCTATTTTATTGCTTTTATTTAGAAATATGATTAAGTGATTTGTTTGACAGTTGGATAAAGATTAATTTGGATTTAAATGAAGATTTAAATTTGAAATTAAATTGAAAAATATCTTGTTCGAGATATTCAAGGAACAAATCAAATATCCAACAGATTCTGCATAATTTTGGACGAAATCAAATCTCAAATCCACGAAGAAAAACCCAAAATTATTATGCTATATAAGGAGCTCAAATCCTACGTTGGAAGCCAAACAATACATTGAAGATTATAGAGTGCTAGGGTTTAATTTTGAGTCCTTGTTATTAGTGTATGTACACCTCTATGTTTCAGTAACTTAGCATAAAAGGTTTGCCTAGAGTTGAGTGGTAGTATTTAACATTGATCATTGAGTTGTAATCTCCAATTACGGGTTGTGTGATTGAGAAGAAAGTGGGTAGGTTATCATGTTTAGGGGGGCCCTAAATAAAAAGTCATTGGGTAGTGTTAGGAAGAGGAATTGAACAACATATGGTTTGTTGTTGCTTGTAAGACTAATTGTACTAAGCTACTAATAATGAATTTCCTTTCTTGGGTTGTGGACTCAGCCCCCTAAACGTAGGTGTGGTTTCACCAAACTGGGTAAACTACTATCATGTTATTCACTGCTTTTTTGCTTCATCATCTGGTACCTTTCATTGTAGTGTTTCTGGTTTAACTTGTCGAACCAGTTGTCTAGGACACCGTGTTCGACATCTGTCCCCAGAGAAACAAAATTTCATAACCCTTTGAGGAATACAATCAAATAAATGAATAAATAATTGAGTGTTTATAAATATCTCTCAATTGAAAATGTAATCAACTCTAAGTATAAATATAAATGTTTTAATCTTTCAATAGAAAACGTATAAAATTAAATCTATTGCTTGCTTCTTTTTTTACTTGCAATAAAAATTCTTCTCTATATGTTATTCTTTTGAAAAATCCTTTATATAAATTCCATTTTGATGAATAAAATAGTGAAAAATTGAGTCTTTATATAGCTTATTTTGTTATGATCGTTGGATTATCTTGAAGTTTTGATAAATGAGAAACTATGATTGTTTTTCTATTTCCAGTGGCCTATTTGGTGTCCTCTACTCATAGCGGGTATTGCTGCACACGACGTTGTACCTTTTCTCAAGTAAAACTTTTACTAAGATACCTTGTGTATTATTTCTTATCTATCTCAAATATGAATATTGAGAGGAAAAACATATAATTTATTCTTTCCAAGAATAAGATATACTCAAGGTTGCTAGAGAAACAAACACAGAGTATGACAACTTGAACTTCTTCTAGAGGATCAAGTAATTGGCTTTTAAACTTAGAGTTAACCCAATGAACTTGATGAGTGCTGGAGCACATATGACCAGATGCTATCGTTAACAACATGTACCATAAAGTACCATAGTAAACTTTCAATGATGTGCCTCTAAAGGATGCATCAATAGATGAATTACAAGATATTTGATGATAACCCTGTCAAATAGAATACTTCAAATTCATCTAGACTAGAGGATCATTTCTAGATCTTCTTTACTCTTTCTAGATAATAGATAACCCTAGATCTATATTAAATCTTTTCCACACATTTAACAAATTGTACACAATAAAATCATTCTCTTACATTGTGTTCTCATCAAAATCAAATTTATAAAAAGCATTATTTTTCAAACCATTCTTGTTTTAATAATCTCCTCATTTTTAATGATGGAAAAAAAATCTCATCTTGATAAACAATTTTATCTTTTTCAAAAGTAAATAGAAAGAAGTTTTACCTTTATTCTACAGTGCGATTAGGCGAGTCTTTGAGGATTTAATAATGAATATTCAGCATTTCAAACCTATTACTCTGTATAATGTGACATACAATACAGTTACCAAATTTTTTGCTCAAAAGTTAAGAGTTTTTATGGAGGTTTTAGTTACTACGTGCAAGTATAGTTTTGTTCTAAACAAAAATAGTAATGAAAATGTTATTATTTCTTAGGATATTTCTCAATCAACAAAAACTACTCGAGAGTCTAAAGGTTAGTTGGAAATCTAGATTGACCTAGAGAAAGCGTATGATAGGTTACGTTGGGATTTCATCAAATACACTATGAAGGATATTAGTATACTCGCTCAATTTGTTGATTTAGTTTGTAATTATATTTGATAAAAATGAATATGCTTTAGAGTGGTGAGCAATTGGAAGATTTCAATCATTAATGGGATATTTGACAAGGTGATCCAATTTCTCATTATCTCTTTATTTTGTGCATTGAACGAATCTTTCACTTGATTAATTTTGCAACAGACGATGATTTATGGAGTCTAACAAAAATGAATCGTTGGGAACTAAAGGTTGCTTACCTTGATTTTACAAATAATGCTTTGTTATTTGTTGGAGCTATTTAGGAGCAAGCAGAAAATATCCAGACTATTTTGAATTTTTTTGTACTAGCTCATATATATTGAACAAATGACTCCAAGAACAAGAGAGAGGGGGTGAATTGTGGTATTCTAAAATTATGATTAATTTAAACTTTATTACTTAAAACAATAATTTGTGTTATTATTGTTAAATGTTAGAGATAAAAGTAACGGAAAACTAGAAGACAAAAAAGTAAAGGAAAGTAAATGACTGAAAGTAAAGAGGAAGAGTTTAGAGAGATTGTACCATGGTTTATAGAGGTTCCACCGAGATCTTGGATTATTCCTCTCCTCAAGAAATTCTTCTTGAAAGTTCCACTAAAATAATATCTTTGAGCTTTTAAAAGGTTATGCCCAATAACCTTCTTACAAGCAACTGAGAGATTATAAAAGAATGATCCTTGAAACTAAACTGGAGTTTTTCACAGGCTAAGTTCACGAACCAAGAACATGATTTTAACCAGCTGATCTCAGAAACCAAATATAGGTTTTACCAGGATAACCTCAATAACCGAATAAGAGAAACACTTCAAGAGAATAAGACTCTTGATAAAATAGTTGAACACTAGTACAACTAAAATCTCACAAGTGTATTAATTCACAAAGGCAGTAAGGAAATTTTAAGTGAAAGAAAATAAGAGAGAGAGAGAGAGAGAGAGAGAGAGAGAGAGAGAGAGGTTAAAATGAAAAAATGATGATTAAAATCCGAAATCTTGTGTGAATAAAAGTGGGGAGGTACCTTCCTTATATAGGAAAAAATATAACTCAAAAAGAAAAATGATCTATGAGCTTTTTAATACTCATAATCGATTATGCATATTACATAATCAATTATGTAGTTCAAAAAATTGAATTTTTCAAATGGCACCGTCACTAATTGATCATAAGGCATAATCGTTGATTAATATGCGTTAAAAAAGAGATAATAAAATATCTCATACGATAATCGATTATCTAGTGTAATATTCACTCAAATGAATATTTGAGCTACTAATCAACTAGCTACTTGCATAAACTAATTTCTTGTGGTGAGTGTCCTAAAAAACGCATGGTGAGTGTGTGAGAGTTGCTTAAGTAACTTATGATTTACTCTAACACTTTTACAATACTCCGATCACTCAAACACTCCGTTAAGCACACGACCGACCAAGCGAACTTTCACACTTCTTATATTTCACAACTCTAAACCTTCAAGTTTCTTGTTACATTGTCCTTGACTTTAGCACTTCACTAGAACCTTGAATCTTCTCTCTAACGAGGCTTGAGATAACTTTATGATGAGCATCATAATTAGAAACAACTTGAAAGATATCAGCGAGGACCAATATGATAAAGCAAATAATTAAGCAACAAAGTTCAATTGAACATCAGAGTCATCATCAAAACTACAATGATTAACATATAAAAAATATTAACTGCAATTTGTTGTACCTATAAGCACATGGATTCAGAGGATCAAAAGGTGAGTGTGGAGCATTCTCGTATTTTTTCTCCAAAAATGTTAACTAGAATGTGAGAAGGCTGAATTCTCGTAGCTTTTACCTTGCCGATTAACAATGCAAACCTATCAAAGAAATATTAGTAAGGCTACTCAAAGGTTGACTACTTGGTAATGGTTGAAAGGATGACTTTATCAAAATTGGTATTACAAGAGTCATATCGAGCTATGTCATGCCGCCACTATAGTTACCTTGACAAATGTGTGATGAGGTTGATAAAGTTGCAAAAAGTTCATTTGGGGTGATTTAAGGAATCCATCGAAAATCCATATAATTTAATGAGTCGATAAAAGTACAAGTGTGTAGAGAACGATTTTTGTGGGTGACGCGGCCACCTTATCGCTGAAGTTGAGTTTTCCTCCTCGAGGAGAAAGGGGTGTTACTTTCTGATTTCTTATTTATCCCATAAAGTTGAAAGGGAAAGGGAAGGTATCTAAAACTAACCTTGCACGCGAATGTTTAACTGAACAAATGCTTAAAGAGATTGGGGGGTCCGGGATCAGGTTATACAATGAGGAGTTGTCAATTACCCATCCTATATGTGGTTATCCACAGGATATTAGCTTTAGGTTTTGCTTTGTACTTGATGGTGTTTATCCGTTAATGGGTTTGGAAAGTTTCTTGGGAAATATGATAGAGTGAGTTTTTGTTGATGTTTTTGGTAAGGTACTGGACCTAAGTTTTGATTGGTGTATGTAGGTACTGGACCTAGAGTTTTTGATTAGTATGCTCGCTAAGATTTCGCGATCTTATGCCTACGTATTCCCGTTTAAACGAAACAGGGAAATCAGAGCAATCGTAGTTCCTCCTATTCTAAGGGAGGAAAAAAAAGATGTTTTGGTGTCTTGTTCAAAGCCCAAGGCTAAGGCTAAAAGGAGTATTTGTGTCTTGTTCAAAGCCCAAGATTGAAGCTAAAAGGGATTTGTATCTTGTTCAAAGCCCAAGATATGAAGCTAAAGGGTTTTGGCTGAGAGAGAATTTGTCATCTTTAAAGAGGGATGGTTGATTTTTATGTGCCTTGATCAAAGCCCAAGGTTGAAGCTAAAGGTTGATTGACTCAGCTAGGGATTTCCCTATACGAAGCCTAAGTGGAGGCAAGATAAGATCGACTCAACAAGAGAGTGTATATGTCTTGTACCAGGTCCAAGATTGAGGCAAAAAAGAGACTGACTCTTTGGGGGATATCAATATATAAAGCCTAAGAGGAGGCTAACAGTTTGACTTTTCTGGGGAAAATGTTCTTTCTGTCTTGCACAAAGCCCAAGAATGAGGCTAAAAGGGATTTTTGACTCCGTTGGGGAGGTTTATATGTGTCTTGTACAAAGCCCAAGATGGAGGCTGAAATGAGTTTGTCTCAACAAGAGAGTGCTTTTATATGTCTTGTACAAAGCCCAAGACGGAGGCTAAAGGAGTTGACTCAACAAGAGAGTTTTGTATACTCAACAAGAGAGTGATTTGTTGTCTCATACAAGGCCCGAGATTGAGGCTAAAAGGAGATTGACCCAACAAGAGAGTCTTTTATACTCAACAAGAGAGTCTGAAAAGTGATTGACTCACCAAGAGAGTTTGAAAAGGTGATTGACTCAACAAGAGAATCTGAAAAGATTAGCTCCACAGGGGGAGGATCATTGTACAAAGCCCAAGAGGAGGCTGACTGTGTTGAGGAAATATCATTATACAAAGCCTAAGAGGAGGCTATTTTACCTAAGGATTAGATCCGTAGGCAGGCCCATGGGTGGGGGACTCTCGTGAGAGAGACCGGGTTTCTGCTGGAGATTGATCCAGAGTGATCGGTATTTTTTCCTATGTTTGAAAGGAACTTGAGAATGTCTTTGACACTCAAAGGGGTTTAGACTGTCCAAGTCTACCGGTGTTGAAGAGTTTTATCTTTTGTAGGATGCCCAAAAGAGGGCAATGGCCTTAAGGGATGAGAATCAACCCTAAGGTGGCCAGAGGTTTGACACTGGAAAAACTGCTCTAGCAAAGGATGACTAAGTTCTGTCTTATACCTTTAAGAGGTCGTTAGGGTCCTTGTATTAAACCCAAGAGAAGGCATGAGAACTTCTAAGAAACCGAAGGGTCCTTGTACAAAGCCCAAGATGAGGCGGGGATGCTTTTAGGACGCCTGTGGGTCCCCAAACCAAGAGAAGTTCAAGAAATGCAATTCACAGAGAAAAGATCATTCCAGGAAAGTTCGAGTATTTGGAAGAAACTCAAGAGATGCTATTCACGGAGAATAGATCAACTCTGGGGAGTAGAATTTCTTTGACAATTTCTAAGGGTCACAGTCTGAGAAAAGGTTCACCGAGAATACTGCCTTTCTCTTTGTTCCATATTGATTAACCCCAAGAGAAGGGAAGACTGTATCTGGAAATCCTATGGGGATCTAGTTTTGTTTGTATTTAAAGAGTGACCAACAGGGCTTTACCTAGTTCTAGACGTAGTTGCTAGGGAAAACTCTAAATAACTATACTAGTATATATACAATTGATATATGACAAGTATTTAAAGGAGTATGAAAGAAGACTAACCATGCACAACTTCCCACAATACAGTTATGTATATGAAAGCATATAAAAGAAAGCGGATAAACACTTACCCGTTGTAGAGCTTCCATACTGTTTTGTTAGTTGTTCAACACAGAAATTAAAGAACGTTTTGATAACAACTATACATTTGGATTCAAAATTAAAGGAGAAAATATTTTGAACAAAGATCGGGGCTTACAGCTCAGGGAGAGGCCTAAATTTTAACAGTGATGACACTGTTGTTTTCTATCAGGACTTATACAACGACTGAGGCCCAGAAAGTTTTGGTCAAAAGGGGATTGGGTCTTACACCTCAAGGAGTGGCCCAAAGAGTTTGAAAATGAATAAAGATGAGACTTATAGCTCAAGGAGAAGCCCAGTTGATTTTGTTAAAAAGGCGACGATCTCGCCGAACGTTTGAAAATATACAGAGGGACTTATACAATATGTGAGGCCCAAAAGGTATTATTTACAAACGGGTTGGGTCTTACACTCTATTAGAGGCCCAAAAGATTTTTAAGAAAAGGAATGAGACTTATAGCTCGAGGAGAGGCCCAGATGATTATTTGTTTGAAAAATGGCGATCGCGTCGAGGTTTGAAAACACAGTGGGTCTTATACGATGACCGAGGCCCAAATTATTTTGGTTTCGAAAAGGGGTTGGGTCTTACACTCTATTAGAGGCCCATGAGTGTGAAAAAGATTTGTTTAGGGTGATTAAGATCAAAACCCTAAATTAATTTCAAAATGTATTTTAATTAAATAAAAATTTGATTAAAATGATCAAAATTATCAAACATGTGTGAAAAACAAGTTGTGATCTTGGATTAATGTTTGAAAAATCATGTTTTTATCTACAAAATGATTGGAAACCAATTAATCTTGGAAAATCAAGAAGGAAAAAATATTTCAAATGTTAAAAAACAAATAAACATTAATTCTTTTGCAAAAATATCAAGTATATGAAATAAATAATATTTTTGGGAATCTTTGGTAAAATAAAATATTTCAACATTTTTGTGAATTATTAAAAAAAGAATCAACTCAAAATCATTAAAATTCAGAGAGAAATTAATTTTCGAATCAATTAAATAAAATCACAAAACTCAAATATTCAAATATTTGAAAAAAGGTGCCAAGAACACACCAAGAACACGCGCGGGTTCTGGGTTTGGCCTGATTTGCATTTTCTCTCCAATCTCACTGAATACTTGATGAAATCACACAATCCACATATCATTCTGCTCGTTTTCACCTCACGATCATGTCTATGGTCTTAAATTTCATTTATTTTAAGCATGGAATAAGAAATCAAGACAAAACTTCAAGAACCCTAAATTGTGCATGAAGGCTGAGAAATTCTATACACGATTCATTCAAAGTAATTAATTGAGGGGAAACATTCTATGCATGATTATGAACATTTGGCAAAAGTATTGTGCGAGGAAATATGCATAGATTAAGAGATGACCAAGTTTAGGCTTACTTGAAGGTCGTGGCAGCAAGAGCAATTTGATTTTTGAGTTGAAGGTGTTACAGATGAGTTGTGATGATCTGAACAGCTTCCCTACACCATATGGAATGTGTTTGAATGCTTGGAGTGATTTGAAATGGACTGGAACAGATTATGGCACCTTAGCTGCAACTTGGTTGAAAATTTGGGCAACTGGCTGGTGATTTTGAGAAATCAGTGTTACAGTTGTGTGTTTAGTGTTTGGATCACTTCTATATGATGTTTATGAGGTGTGTGTGTGTGTGATTGGTTTGGTTGGAATGACTCTCAAACTCAAAACCCGATAGTGACTTGCTTTAGAAGGCAAATTTGGAGTGAAAGAGGAGATTTTGAGGAAAACACCAGTTTGGTTGCTTTGGTGTACTTAAATTGAGCACAAATGAGCACTATTTATAGTAGAGCAAGTTTGTTTTGCAAGCAATAGTTAATGGTGGCTACAGCAGGCTGTTGACCAATGGTGATCAAATGGAATCTCAAGTCTCCTCTAGCCATTGACTTGAGATTAGAGTACTGACCTATGGTTCTCTGATTCAAGGATAAGGCTTGACTGAAGTGTTCATCTTTGCTCTGATACATGCCACCTCTAAGCATCCATTGAATGCTCCAAAACAAAATTAGAGTCTTGAAGCATCTTTGGCTTTTTAGGTTTGGCATGCTACTTGTAGTTTCAAAGACTTGGGAGGCTTATGGATCAGTGTTTGTCCCTCCTTGGTCTCCCCCTAAGGTGTGCAGATGGATAAACTTGTTTGGAATTGCATAATTTGGATAAATCGAGCCCTTGTGCACAAATCTGCCTTGCCAAGACAGTTTGCAGCAAGGCATGTTGCAGTTGTCACAACTCCTAGCTCAAGTGGAGTTTCATGGTGTTCTTGGTCATTTTGGAAAGCTCTCATATGATACAACATATATGTGATCATAGTTTGTCTTGACACTTTTTGGATCCAAGTGAAAAATGCCCCTACATTTTGAAAAAAGTGAAACAGATTCTGACTTAGTGAAAATTTCACTAAGTGTTGGAAAAAGTGGCATTTTCATGTTTTTGTCATTTTGGTCACTCCATAACTAAAAATCCATGAGGAATTGGAATGAGGTGTAGTTGACACTTTTAAATTATGCCATGAGAGATACAAATCCATCTTTGGATCATTCAAAATGGTTGCTTGGATCTCAAGTTATGATCCTTGGAAGTTGGTACCCTAGCCACTTTGTTTCATAACTTAGAAAAATTCTAAGTTTTTATGGTTACCCCTTTTACAAGTTATCCCACTTTCTTTGATTTTTCTTGATGAAGGATGATTCCAATCACACATTAACATCATTTTAGGGTTAAGGAACCATAATTGCGAAAAATCTCAAAAAGTCAAACTTTGACTTTTGTGCACAGTTGACTTTTTATCAAATGAATTCCAAACTGTGTGATCCTCTATGAATCAAGTCCTTGACCTAAATCAAACTTAATAGATGGATTCCATAGGTGTTGTAGGGTGTATTGAATCATGTCCCAAGGTTTGGGAGTATGCCTTGGTCAAAAGTCAAAGGAACAGTTGACTTTTCTTCAAAACCCTAATGGTGGTCCAGATGAAATTGAAGTTTGTAGATTAAGCTTCTTGGATCAATCCATTGTTGAAAATGGATAAATATGGTGTATTGGAGACCCTCAAATCATGTCTTGAGGTCTTGGCTCATGTTTTGTCCCAAAAGTCAACTTAGGGGTGAATTAGGTCAAGAAACCCTAATTCCTGATTTTTGATAAATGCATCCCCTGAGGTTAAATTGACTTGATGATTGGGTCCATGAGATCCCATGGAGTATCTTAGGTTATGCTTTGAAGAAATTGCTCATGCCCAGAGGAAAATTCCCACCTGGAGGCCCTGGTCGACCAAAACCCTAATTTGGTGACACTAGCGATCTTGAGGCTTAATCCAGTTGGAATGTTGCAACCTTGCGCTTGATTCTTGATGTGGGAGTCCTCTTGATCCTTTATAGGTGTTTGAGAGGTTAGACAAGTTAAAGATCATGTCATTCCTTGATTGATCCTTTGTCTAAATGCTCTGAGAGGGCTTGAAACCCTAAGCTTGATTGTAGTGAATGCTCACCCATCTTTGGGGAGACTGATGAGACATGATGGTTTATCCATATTGTGATGATGATTTTCACAATGATGGGAAATCTTAGTGGTCAAAATTTGGGGTATGACAGATCCCCCTATTTAATCTTCTTGGACCCGAAGGTGTGAATGGCGAAGGTATTCGGGTATTCGGGGTGCAAGATGATTAAATATCGGAATACGCGAAATTTTGACGGTGGTTATGAATAGAAATTTGCCCATCCATCTTCTTTCACTAAGCAATGATGCTTAGAAAAGGTAAACTTCCCCTCGATCATGGTCTTCAGCCAAGGAACCGGTCTAAGTTTCTGAAATAAACTTCCCCTCGATCCTGGTTTCCTACCAAGGAACTGGTCTAAGTTTCTGATATAAACTTCCCCTCGATCCTGGTTTCCTACCAAGGAACTAGTATAAGTTTCTGATATAAACTTACCCTCGATCCTGGTTTCCTACCAAGGAATTGGTCTAAGTTTCTGATATAAACTTCCCTTCGATCCTGGTTTCCTACCAAGGAACTGGTCTAAGTTTCTGATATAAACTCCCCCTCGATCCTGGTTTCCTACCAAGGAACTGGTCTAAGTTTCTTTTGTCAATAAACTTTCTTGACAAGGGACGCTATTCGTAGTGGTTTTCCTCAAACTTCTCGCCGAATTTTCTTGGGGAGATGCCATTTGATAGGAAAACTTTTGATGTCAGACTTGCTGGGGAACCCATTCGTCTGAGTTGTAGAGGTGCACAAACTTCTCTGTTGGAGACGCCATTTGTCGACTCTACTGGGGAAAATGAGTCTTTTGAGAGACTGCTTTCTGCTTGGGAATATTACATCATACTTTCTTCGAGATCTTCTCAGAGAAATGCCATACAATGTACCCCAATTTTGAGGTGCAGATGACTTCATTAACATTGACTCTATTGGAGAGAAAAATCAATGTGTTGCTGAGAGTCTTTGGTTGTGAGGCTTTCTCTGGGGATTTTCCTTAATCCGGGAAAGCGAGGATATCATCTTCAATGGCAAAGAGTGACGCTTGTCGAAGGTTTTCTGGTCTTTCAGAGGTTCAAGTTATCAAAGTGGTCAAGGACCAACTTCATCCCAGAAATAAACTGGGGAGAGATTGCTTAGCGGATTCGCCTTCTGACGAGGAAAGAACTCCCGAATTGATTGACAAGAGGACTTTTATCACTAGGGGATAAGACCGACTAGAGTGATAGTGATGCAATATGAATATGAATGTAAATCAATAATGCATGATGCATGTATGTATATGCTGACAAAACTTACACGACATACAGACTAATGGATGAACACGACTGGATACTCGGCCACTGCAAGGGATGAAAAGTATCACTGGTTTAAGATAGCAATTCTTCCTTGCTTAGGAGAGATAGTCCCTGTGGGGAACACGTTGGTCGGGCTTAGGAGATAACAACTCTGCCGGGGGTGTCGGATGGAATAGTCGCATCCGACACAATTAATCCTTCGTTCAGGCGTACTGGTTTAGAAGGAGTACTTTGATTCTGTACTTTGAAGTTCAAATACCTTTGGAGAAGCAATCGATGTTCTTTCGATGTTCAACAGTCAAAAGAAATTACCATCTTTATTTAAAGCAGAAAAATTTTGACAAGTAAATTCATTTTTGTTTTATTTCAAGAATCGTTGATCATGTTAGAATGTCGTTCTGTAAAACTAAAACAAATAAGAATTGCAAACAAAAGCACAAGGGCTTGAATTTTATTGATAGGATAGAAATCAGCCAAACGCGTGATTCCATAGAGTATTTACAAAGTTTACACTACGCCAAACAAGACATTAGACAACACCTTTTTAGGCCTTAGACAGTGCTTAAAAGCGCTGCCTAAGGTAGCGCTGTCGTAGGTAAAGACAGCGCTTTTTATTTATGAAAAAGCGCTCTCTAAAGTATATATTAAAGGGTGCTTTTTCAAGAAAAAGCGCTGTTTAATGTATGCCTATAATTTTAGTTATCAATTTTTCTATATCTTTAGAGGGCGCTTTTTCAAGAAAAAGTGCTGTCTAATGTATGCCTATAATTTTAGTTATCAATTTTTCTATACCTTTAGAGGGCGCTTTTTAGGAAAAGCACTTTCTGTTGTGAACTATATACGCCGCTTTTTCTAGAAAGCGCTGTCTTTTCTCTACGTATAATTTTAATGATTTTTTTTAAAATCCCATTTTAACAATTTTTTTATGCAGAAACCTGTATAATTCAAGCCATTTCAATAAACCTGTATATTTCACATTTCCATTAACAATTTCTAGTATGGTTCATTAACCATTTCCACTAATCCCATAAATCACATAAACCATTTCCATTATAATTCAAGTCATTTACATTAACCATTCACAAAACTATACAATTACATTCCAAAATCACATAAATAACATAAATCACATAAACCCATAAATAACATAAATCACATAAATAACATAAATAACATAAACCATTCACAAAACTATACTATCCCATAAAATAAACCATTCACAAAACTATACATTCACATAATCCCATAAATCACATAAATAACATAAACCATTCACAAAACTATACTATCCCATAAAATAAACCATTCACAAAACTATACATTCACATAATCCCATAATCCTATACCTTATATATATAGGATTCTTTTTTCAATAAGGTATTCGCACAATTCCTCCTTAATTTCTTGCAATTTATCCTTCGTGTAATGAGAACACGCGTATTCATCAAAGTACTACATAATAAAACAAAATATGCATGATTTAGTTAAAAATAATAAATTATATGACATATCCGATAAATATTAAAATAAATCCTAAGTTATAAATCCATGCACACCGTAATAGGAATCTCTAATCGATCCATTTGAAGGATTTCTCTCATAAACCTCAAAACGAAATACCCGCAGTCTATGCCATTACGCTGACGAGGGCACTACACATAGACAAACAAATAAGAATTAATATATAGTTGTTTTGTGTTATCAAGTAGCATCACTAATAAGCAACATTGTGAAAATTAATATACCTCCACTTTGACCCATGTAACGTTGGTTGCTTTAGCCCGTGCTACTCGAGATTCTCTTTGTGCTCGGTATACGAGTATTGCTCTATAAAAGAAAAATGTAAATTTAGAACAATCTCACAGAAATAATTAAATATACAAATACACACGAATATTTCGAACAATCTCACTTATGTATCAACCACATCCTTCATATCCTGATATGTTGACCAATCAGTATCCAATGAATTCAGATAATAGACCACTTCTCTTGTAGGATTAATGGCAACCAACAACCAGTGTCCACTGTAAAATATAACAAACGTTTAGATGGATAATTTCTATGCAAAAGATATAAATTAAAGATTAGAATGAAAATCTTACCCGTTTCCAGTATTATACGGTAAAAGAAACAAACTTTCTGTCTTGCTGGCCATAAATCTCTCAGTTAAGTGGTCTCTTACTGAAAGTGCATTCATACCAATTTCCAGTGCATTGACAAGGGTGCAAGAGAAGAAACGGAATCTGTTTGACAATTCCGTCCCCCGCATAAATTTTTCATACAAGCACCTTAAATAAAAACATAATAAACATTAGACTATTTTCATTGAAATGTGTAAATAAATTGTTTAACTAAATAAATAATAGATTGATCGGAGTACCAGATGTATGAATGCATAACACCGATGCCTAATTCAATATGCTTGAAAATCTGCTCCATGTCCTCTCTTCCGATTATCTCGGAATGAGGAAAACCAAAAACACCTTCGTCTATGTCTATTTGACGAATAACACCATCCATCAAATCTGACATTGCCATAAGTGTTTCTAGACACGACTGAAAGCGAGGAGGAGCTCTTTTTGCCTGCACGATCCTAGTAGGAGCTTTTTTCTTGCTGGCCTGTTGTGAAGCTTGAGCAGGAACCTAACAATCATATAAGTTAGGTAAAGTATAAAATCATGAAACTTTTGAATTCGGATAATAGAATAACACTTAAAATGTACCTCTCTTTGTGATTCAACAGACTCGTTTTGCCGCAAAACCCCTTTATTCTTAGCTGCGGGTTTTGTAGGAGTCTAACATTACCATGTAAAAAAATGTAAGTAATGGTTCAGAATGATTTTCATAATCGTTCAGATTTGACATTTGAATACTAAGAGATTCGTAATGGTTTTCAACATACCTCATCATCTATGTAAATGAGGTCTAACGGCCATGCAACAAACGAACCTATTGCATCTCGCAGCAATGTAACCTCTGAAACCGAGTCAGGTATGGGTAGTACCGCATCCGTATCTAAAGCGATATCAACCGACACTTTCAGATGTCCATGAGGGAGCGGTTGATGGTGAAGTAACTCTCCCACATGGTTATGCATTTTTCCTTTACCAACCATGCGATAAGTCGGTAACGACAAATACAGCTGGCAAGAGGAAATGCCCTAAAGTAATAATAAATATGTAACTGTTAATGTGTATAAAGGTCAATTAAAATAAATGTGTTAATTTAATTAAAATAAATATGTGCTAATTACCTCAGGAATTTTATTTTGACAATTGATACTAGCTTTGTCACTAGCATCTTTCAAACCGGAACTGCGCTTTTCTGCCTCATATCTCTCTTTATCCTTTTGCAATTCACGGACTTGCGCCTTTAGTTCCTCCAATGATTTCATGACTTCTCGGTTACTGGGATTTTTTCTCTTTGGATACAAGGAAGATGGAGTCACACCAAATCCTTTACCTCTCACCCGGCCGGAATACTCAGGAACATTTAGTACTCGATTAAGAATGCTCATGCAATCCTCCTCGCCGGTGGTTAAGGATTTAGATAGAGTCTCCTGAAATTCATTGACATATCGAAAATTATTAGTGGGGATTACAAATTAATTATATTTTAATAAAATTTCGATTAACTTAAAGACATAATGTTATACTTACACATTCGTCATAAACATGTTGAACATCTTCCCTAACAACTCCATCCTTACCCACACGAGCTTCCTTCCACAAAACATGTACCGGAAGTGATGATTCTTCACTTTTCGTCTCTCCTAACTACACATTTAGTTAAATAATAAATTCATCAAGTATAACACAATAATACAATTAATAAAATCATAGCATTAATATATACTTACCAATTTTTGTTGTAACCGTGCATATCCCAAACGCCCTTTTCTGTATGGATACGCGGGTTTTGATGCTCTTTGGCGATTAATGGCACTCAAATCCTGGATAAACAAGTTTAAGTCATATCAGAACAAACTAATGCAACAAGTATATAATACAATTAATAGACATGACAAGATAACATTACATTGAATTTTTCGGTTTTCCGTTTGGCTACAAACGTTCTCCATTCTTCGGGTTCAATCACGTTCGCATACAACTGTGGAAGTTCTGCTTCAACAAAATTTTTATCCGCATCCCTAAGATATTTGTTTGATAATAAGGCTCGGAACCCTCTGTGTCTCTTTCCGGCCAACTGAAGACAATATTTTTTCCGGCTTTCATCAATATTAAAGGACCTCTACAAAAAAACATACACATATAAACATAAAGTGTGTTAGTATAAGTAAATTAAAGACTTATCTTATCTTATAAACATATAAACATAAAGTGTGTTAGTATAAGTAAATTAAAGTACCTGTATCTCAGTCCATATCTTATCTTTACCAGCTTTCAACTTTGGACTCCTCCAATTATCACTGATAATTGGAATATGCTGACGGACAAGTGAACCAATGTATGAAGACAACATTGAACCGTTAGGCTCAATTAGTTGGTTCTCATGACTCCAATGTACATCAAACTTGATCCCTTTATCTCTAGCACGGATGATTGACTTCATAATAGTTATTCCACATTTTATTTCACTTTCTACATTCGAAGGTTCATTCTGAGCTTCATTTTCATCATGTGTCTCGTGTGTGTCGTCCTGGTTACTAGCCATTTGACATGTAAGAAAGAAAAAAACAAAAATTAAATGACAAATATAAAAATCCATAATCCATAATCCATTGAATGATATAAGCTATATATAACATGACAACCAATTAATATTATTGAATGATATAAGCTATAATTTTATACTAATTAAACTAAACAAAAACAAAAATAAAAAATATTTACCTGTAGGGAAACGATCCGACTTTCACACTTTGATCACAAGTAACCCCTATTTATAGCAAATTCAATAAGTTAGTAACTTCATCATATCAGTTCATTCAAAGCACTACTAATTACAGTGGCGAGAGAGAACAACTAATTACCTTTAGAGATGTAAACAACTTCTAGACCCACACAGTTTCTAGATACGTTAGAATTACCAAGATCCCCTTGTACACGTATCATAAAATGAAATATCATTAATTGACCAATTATGGGTCATAACTTGATAAGTGGCAACATGTAATCACAAACAAGCAACAATTAGAGGTAAACACCTACATATCCCAAGTACTTGACCAAATACTCAAGAGCAAGCATACTTAAACAAGTAACCAAGCATTAGAGCAATTCGTCCTAAACCTAACAAGATTCAAATCTAAGCAATACCTAAACAAGTAAACATGCACCTACCAAACGTGCTTTATGAATAATTCAATCCTATATAAAATTTTTTTAATAGATTAATGAGTCACATATTAATATTACAATCTAAATTAAACCATTTCTAAGCCAAAATACTATTATGATGATGAATATCCCCATAACAGAACTAGATTGACAAAGGAAAATGATGTGGCTTACAATTCACAACAAATTTTGATATAATTTTATAAACAATATCACATAGTGATATAGGTCTACAATTAGATATAAAATCAAATTTATCTATTTTAATAATCATACCAATATGTGTATTATTGACAATAGAGGTAAGAGAATGATTAATCTAAACATGATTTGTATAGTTGAAAAGAGAGTTAGTTAGTCACATTTTTCTGTTTATTATATGATGTAAGAAAATGCTGTTGCTATTTTATTTTGTAGTTAAATAAATAAAACCAGTGGACACAGTACTCACATATTGAAGAATAAACACCAGAACGACCTATTCAAACAATTTTCATTCATTATCTCAATCATTTTCAAACAATTTTCATTCATTATCTCAATCATTTTAATATTCTTCAAATACACACCAGAGAATAAACAACATATTGAAGAACGACGGCAACAACAGAACGACAACAATGTAAGAAACAACAACAGCAAGAACGACCTAATTATTGGACGTTTTCTTCACGACGGCAACAGCAAGAACGACCTAACAACAACAACAATGACGACAACAATGTAAGAAACAACAACGTACCTCTTCTTCGTTTTCGTCTTCTTCTTCACGATGGCAATGGACGACGCCAATGGAAATGGCAAGGTTTTCTTCACGACGGCAATAGACGACGGCAATGGACGACGGAAATGGACGACGACAATGGCAAGAATGAACGAAAGCAAGGGTTTCAGCAGAAAGAAACGGTCGAGAGCGGAAAATGAAAAGAAGTTTCTGAAAATGATATGAAATGTGTTTTATATTTTAATTCATAAATGACCTTAGAGGGCGCTTTTAAAAATGCGCTTTCTTAAGTGCTACCTATAAGAGCGCTTTCCTTAGAAAGCGCTTTCTAAAGTGAGGAGAATTTAAGACCTATAGCAGCGCTTTCTGAAAGCGCATTCTAAGGTTAACCTATAAGAGCGCTTTTTTAAAGCGCTTTCTAAGGTAAAACCTATAGCAGCGCTTTTCAAAAAGCGCTTTCTAAGGTGGCTTCCATTTAGGGCATTTAACAGCGCTTTTAAAAAGCGCTTTCTAAAGGCTGTCTTTTACAGCGCTTTTTTTTAGCGAAATTTTTAAAGACCTATAGCAGCGCTTTGTACAAAAAGCGTTGTCTTTGGTGTAATGTGAAAAGCCAATTTTGGCGTAGTGTTAGAAAATGGTAATTTAAGGGAAAAGGGCTACATTGAAACATGACGACCACTATCCTTCTACCAACTTTGAATTCTGGGCATCCTGAGCTTCTGTCGAAGATGACCTTGACCGGAGTTTTCTGATGGATGGCATGACGGCTACTGGGGGATTTGCCCCTGTTGGACGTAGTTACTTGCCATCATCCCTAAATTTTTCCTGGATTGTACTTTGAGATTTCCAATCCACCGAGATGATTTTTGATTATGTCTCTAATTTTTTCCTGGACCGCCCTTTCGGGTTTTCAATCCACCGAGACGTTTTTTTTATTTAGGCGAAGTATTTCTTGACTACGCCAACATTCGTGGGGTAGGAAAATTCCTCTCCGTCCATGGTTGCAAGTCTCAAGGCGCCGCCTGAGAAAGCTTTCTTGACCACATAGGGGCCATCATAATTCGGAGTCCATTTGCCCCAGGAATCAGTGAGAAATGATTGTATCTTCTTAAGCACAAGGTCTCTTTTTTTGAAGACGCGAGGTCGGACCTTTTTGTCAAACGCCTTCTTTATTCTTTGCTGATACAACTGACTGTGGCATATACTAGAGGTATTTCTTAATACTGTCAAAGTTGATTTGGCAGTCTTCTGTCCAAACGCAGTCCTGATTCTTTTTGAGTAATTTGAAAATGGGCGCGCATGTCGCGGTCATAAGGAGTATAAATCTGGAAATATAGTTCAAACGCCCCAGGAAAACCCTGACTTGTTTTTCAGTCTTTGGAGAAGGCATTTCTTGAATGGCCTTGACTTTGTCAGGATCAACCTCAATTCCTTTCTGGCTGACGATGAACCCTAAAAGTTTCCCTGAACGGACACCGAAAATGCACTTGTTGGGATTTAAGCGGAGTTTGTACTTTCTCAACCGCTCGAATAGCTTTGACAGGTGGGTCACATGCTCCTCTTCTATCTTATATTTGGCAATCATATCATCGACATATACCTCGATTTCCTTGTGTATCATGTCATAAAAGAGAGTAGTCATGGCCCTTTGATAGGTTGCCCCGGCGTTCTTCAAATCGAACGACATTACCTTGTAGCAAAAGGTACCCCATGGAGTGATGAACGAAGTTTTCTCCATGTCTTTCGGTGCCATTTTTATCTGATTATAACCCGAGAATCCATCCATGAAGGAGAAGACTTTGAACTTTGCATTACTCTCTACCAGCATGTCAATGTGTGGTAAGGGGAAATCATCCTTGGGACTGGCCTTGTTTAGATCTCTGTAGTCCACACACATTCTGACCTTTCCGTCATTTTTTTGGAACTGGTACTATGTTGGCTAGCCATTGAGGATATTCTGATGTGGCGAGGAAACCCGCGTTAATCTATTTTTGTACTTCCTCTTTGATTTTGATGGCCATGTCTGGGTGAGTCCGTCTCAACCTTTATTTTACTGGCGGACATTCCGATCTTAATGGTAGATGATGTTCCACAATGCTGGTATCCAACCCTGGCATGTCTTGATAGGACCAAGCAAATACATCGGGAAATTCTTTGAGAAGCTTTATCAAACTTTCTTTGATAGTCGAACTGAGCAGTTCCCCAATCTTGATTTCTCTTCTCTCTTCCCCCGAACCTAAGTTGACCGTTTCCAACGGCTCTGTGAGGTTCAATGGACCTTTCCTCTTGTCTGAGTAATCGGGAGATCTCTTCTAGAATTTCGTATTCAACTTCTTTTTCAGCCTCAAATACCGGGAATTCAAAGTTGAGAGAATGCATTGGACCGTATGTTTCAATGGGATTTAAAACAAGCAATCTGCATGTCGTGATGATTGTTTTTAGAAGAGATAGAGAGAATGCAAGAGTGTGTGCAGTGTATTTTCTTTGGAAAACTGCTTGTTTTTATTATTGAGTTGTTTTTTAGGATTACCATTTTCTGAAAAAGCGAAAAGAGAAAACAACAATAAATGCGGACATTACAGAATGACGTTATTTTATTTATGATCTTGTCGATTCTTGAAACTACAGCCCTATAAAACAAAACTCAGTCACTTTGGGCAAAGCGAAGAGGATACATTTATAGAAAGTGAGCCCCATCAAAACATCTGTTTCACCTGGGCAGGGTGAAAGGTTAAAATAAAGACGACAATTACTTAGACTTATGAACGACTTTCGGAACGTCGACAGCAACCCATTGGCGGCTAACTCCTCGGTGAATCACAAAGTCGGGTACCTTCTTTCTTGGGTTGTCTTCAGAAATGACGCTGATTTCTGGTGAAGCAGGATCGTTGGAATTTGTTTCCCAGGCAGAGTTGTCGTAGACGAACTCTTCTGTTGTATCTTGCATAGTATTTGTACTCTCAGGTGGATCTCCCCATCCAGTTGGCTGGATGTCTTCGAGCCTGAAACGAGAGCTTTCAAGAGCGGTGTACTTGACCAAGTAGTCGAATTTGCCACTCGGTTGTCCTAAGGTGTCCCACACTTCTGTGGAACTGGAGGAGTCATCTTTTTCGATGACGTTGACCTCGGGAAAAGGATAGTTGATGAATTCTAGTCCTGCAAGCTTTGCAAATTCATCGTCGTGCTAGATATTTTCTGAATGCCCTGAGTAATGATCCTATGACGTGGTGGGGACACAGGTATTCTTTTCGATAATGCTCAGCTGGTAAGCACCGTTCGGCTGACTCTTTTGTCCTGAGTCTCCTGGGTACGGCTGCCAGATAGGCAGGCCATCCATCGGGCCATAATAGTCGTGGTCAAAGTTGTCTTTCATTAGAGTATCCTCCTCTAATGAGTTTGGTGGAGCACAACATCCTTCCGGATCACAATCTCAGTATATCATTTTAACATCTGACCTTGGTATTAATCTCGGACTCTATGCGGGATAGTAAAATGGCGTAGGCACCTCTTCCTGAGAGATATAACCGTCCTCGTTAAGATAGGACTTCCACTCCTCATCTGTATCGGAGGAATCTCCCTCGTTGATGGTATGAACTTCTTGAGATATTGGGTGAAGGAAACCTCCACTATGGAAGAAATCTTGAATGGGATGAAGAATTTCATCGTTAGCAGCTGTCTGGGTACAGGTTGAGGAAAAACCAAGACCCTTCTTTGTTTTGTTATCAGTAGGAGTGACAAGCTGTCCCCATCCCTTGGTATTGTTACTTTTGATCACTTCGAGAGCATCTTTGTACGAGGAAATCGAGGTTCCTTTTTCTGATTGATTTTTATTGCTCACCGAAAGTGCTTGGAACTGAGTTCCAACAACCTCCTCGGGTTCTACACAAGTAGATAATGAAAGGTTACTCACGATCAAGGCTTGTTCTCCGCAGACCGTGACTAGTTGATCGTTCTTGACGAACTTCAGTTTCTAATGCAGTTTCAAAGTGACTGCCCCAGCCTGGTGTATCCAAGGTCTTCCTAGTAAACAGTTGTACGCTGCTCAGACGTCCATGACCTGGAAAGTGACCTAGAAAGTGTGAGGACCGATAGTTATGGGAAGGTCGACTTCGCCGATAACTGCTTTCCGTGATCCGTCAAATGCTTTGACGACGACCTCACTGCCCCTTATCGGGGATCCTTTGAATGATAGTCACATTAAAGTGGACTTCGGCATAACATTCAGAGCCGATCCGGTGTCTACCAGTACGTCGGCTAAGGCATCGTCCTGGCAGTTAACTGTGATATTGAGCGCCATGTTATGACTTTTGCCTTCTTCTGGAAATTCCTCATCACTGAACCCTAAGTTGTTGCAGGAAGTGATGTTAGAGAAAATACTATCGAACAGTCGTATTGACACATCCTGTTCCACAAAGGCCTGCTCTAAGACTTTCTGTAGAGCCTCTCTGTGGGCTTCGGAACTGAGTAAAAGTGATAGCACAGAGATCTTTGAAGGAGTTTGTAACAATTGATCAACAATGTTGTATTCACTCCTCTGGATGAGCTTCAGCATCTCATCGTTGTTTTTTGAAAGGTCGGGATCACTGGACTGACCGAGTGGTGGATTGGGAGCTTCCGTCTGAAGTTCCTTTTCTTTGGTAAGTTCTTCAACTCCCCGGTTGAAGATTCAACCGCTCCGTGTTACTCGACTAATGTCTGCAATATTCACGACTGAGGGTAATGGAGTTTTCTTTCCATTCTCAATTATTGTGGCACCGTATTTGTAAGGTATCGCCTTATCGGATTTGTACGACACTGGTCCCGGCAGATAGATAACTACAGGAGCCTTCTAATTTTTCTGACTGTCGTAAGTAACTTCAATCAGTTCTTGGCTAAGAACCTTCGATTCGTCAAGTAGAGAAATGATGGCACAAACATCTTTGGTCCTCTTGTGATCAGAGATTACAACCACATCTTTGATCTGATCAGCGAAATAGTCTGGCGTCTAGTTGATGGACCCCGAAACTGAATATTGTTGAATCTTTTTGCGGTCCAACGGACTTTGAAGGCCTGCTCGCACGAGGTAACATCCTTGATTATTTTCCGAGCAAACTCTACAGCGTTCGTAGTTGTGGTGGCACCTAGCCACGTCCGCTTTGAATGTAATGTAACCTTACTAGATCTATTTCCATTGATCGAACATCCCGACTTTGATGCCTAGTAGGGTTCCTATTAACCACACCGATTTGTTACGTGTCTTCGTCCATATAGATCAGAAGCCACCAGTGGTTTAACAAGTGTTGCAAAGTTCTTTGAACGAGAGCACATCCTTGGTCACCCTCACAACATCCATTACAGTTCTGATAATTATGCGAAGTCAGAAAACCGAGCTGGACTTGCTTAGCGTGTAATTCCACCAAACTGGTATTCATCAAGCGACTATCAAAGATCTGAATCATGTTGATCTGATAAAGATTTTTATCATGGTAGTCCTGGATCCATCCTAGCTCCATCTGACGCTGGAGGGCCTTTTGTAGAAAAGAGCATCCCTGTTTGTTTACCGAGCAAGTCAGACAGGAATTGTAATCGTGCCGCAGCAGATTATGATACTGGCTTTTCCTTGAGTGCATTGCCACCAGGTTGGCATTCCTCACACGGATATCGTGGCTCTGAATAATGTTGGAATTCGTATAAGTCATGTTGACCCCCCGAATTCGGTGCTCTTGGATCCATCTGAGATCCAATTGTTCCTGTAGAGCTGATTGCACCATAGAACATCCTTGATTGTTCTTAGAGTAGATATCACACTGATGATAGTTATGAGGTGGTATATGCCCATACTCACTTTGTCTGCGATGCATCTTAACCAGATTGGTCCTCAATAAGAGTACATCATGAATTTGATAGCTGTTGTTAGACTCTCCCTCTATCAAATTGACTGCAGTTTTCTCGTGTTGAGGCAGCGGGTTCGTGAGAACATTTGGATTCGTATCTTTGAAAGATAAGACCCCGCTTCTAACAAGCCTTTGTACGTCAGACTTGAAACTGAGACAGTTTTCTATGTTATGCCCTAACCCCCCTTGATGGTAAGGACAAGTCTGATCCACTTTGAACCAAAAAGGCTGATTTTCCGGTACTGTAAGAGGATACCTGGTTTGAACATGCCCCTTGACCAGTAGTAGTGGAAACAGTTCTGTGTACAACATAGGTATAGGGTCAAACCCTGGTGGTCCCGTTGTACGACCGTTGTTGTACGGAGGACGAGCCTGCTGAAGAGGCTGTTGTGTCCTTTGCTGATATTGTTGTTGATTCGGTTGGCTTTGAGCAACCCGAGGTTGATACGTAGGAATAGGCGCAGGGTTGATAGCAGGAGTTACAGCTGCTACTGGTTGGTAACGTCGCTTTTGCTTTTCGATAGAGATATTCCCAATATCCTACTCTTTTTTCTTAGGGAGAGCACAACCGTATCTTTTTGTACTACTTGATGATCCAGCGTCTTTAACTAAACGTCCTTCTTGGATGGCTTCCTCAAGACGAACTCCCATGCCCACCATCTCGGTGAAGTCACTGGGCGCACTGGCAACCATTCTGTCGTAGTAAAATGAGCTTAAGGTTTTCAAGAAGATCTTTGTCATCTCTTTTTCTTCAAGAGGTGGACAAATTTGGGCGGCAATTTCGCGCCATCTCTGAGTATACTCCTTAAAGGTTTCCTTGTCCTTTGTGACATTGATCTGAGTTGATCTCTGTCTGGTGCCATGTCCAGGTTATACTTATACTGCTGAACGAAGGCAGCGCCAAGATCTCTGAAAGTGCCGATCTTAGTACAGTTTAAACCCATGCACCACTTGAGTGCGACACCGGTTAAACTATCCTAAAAGTAGTGAATCAGTAGCTCCTAGTTCTTTGTCTGAGTTGACATCCGCCGAGCATACATCACCAAATGACTTTGAGGGCAAGAGTTGCCCTTGTACTTTTCAAATTCGGGCACCTTGAACTTATGCAGAACTTGCACATTGGGGACCAAACAAAGGTCTGCGACGTCCTTTCCAAATAGAACCTGATCGCGAATGGCTTGCAGTTCTTTCTACATCTCCAGGAACTGTTCCTGGAACTCATTCATTCTATCGAACATACTTTCGTTTCCACCAGAAGGTATCTGTGGAATCTGTCCTTCCGGGACAGTGTGTACCACGGGTGGTGGTATAGTCATCATGGAAGAAACTCTAGGTGCCTCCCAAAGTTTGTAACCTTCAGGAGTTGTTGTCATGCCCCTGGCATCTTCGTTT
Source organism: Lathyrus tuberosus (assembly GCA_022829125.1). Taxonomy (NCBI): domain Eukaryota; kingdom Viridiplantae; phylum Streptophyta; class Magnoliopsida; order Fabales; family Fabaceae; genus Lathyrus; species Lathyrus tuberosus. The sequence continues at coordinate 1,627,209 of JALAZF010000504.1, forward strand.
TCCCGAAGTTTGTAACCTTCAGGCCCAGCAGCTCCTGATGTAGTTTCTGGATCTTCCATGATCGGCGGAATATATCCTTCCGGGATATAGTTGAGTGGCATGCCCCAGGAACGATCTTTCGGCATTTTATACCTAGGATCATACTTCTCCACTATGGGCGTAGATGTGATCTCTGAGATTACAGTCCTTTGTTGTTGCATCTGTGCTGCTGCCAGAGATTGTATGTCATTATGAAGCTTTCTCAGATCTTCTTTCAGAGTGTCGATCTCTTCTCTCAACTCTCTGTTCTCTTCCTCGAGATCATCCATCTTTTTCTGCCGATTGGCCCGAGTATTATACGAATGAGACACTTTGACTCTAGAATCGAGGCACAAACGTGAGATTCACAGGGAAGAAGAATGTGTTACGTGAGAATGATGAATGATATGCAATGATTATATTAATTAATTTGTTTATTGAAAATAACCTTCGACAATTAGATTGCAAATATCAAACAGTGGGGAAGACCCCGTTTTATTGAATTCAAAGATTGCGAAATGGAAATACAGTAGATTACAAAGTGCTAAAAAGGAAATGTCTAAACTAAAGGGTCCCGAGTTCTCTCTGAAGAGAGCTCAGGTGCTGGTTCTGGTGCTTTCCTTTTCTTTGACGGGGGCTATGGAGCCGTTGTCGGGATGTCATTCCTTTGCCAAGTGAAAGGAGCGAGCAAATTTCTTTGGTCATCCTGATTCTCTACAGTATGTTGCTCTAAAATCTCAATCAGAGCATCTTTATCTTTCAATAGCTGCTGTATTTTCTTGCATTCCACATTGAGAATACAATACTTGTTCCTCTAAGACCTCTTCTCCTGCTGAACTTTGTTGAGAGTCACCTGAAGTTTTTCCATCTCAGACATAAAATAAAGGGATGAGTCCCTTAATGGAAGAACTTCCTGACGAGGGTAAGGCATCCTCAGTTTGAGAGCTCTAGTTTGTACCCAATGGAGATAAGGCTTCACCGAGACACAATCTGGTTTTCCTAGAGACTCTCTTCCTTTCCTATGAACGTGTTTCCAAGCATGCACTATTTCTGTCTTTAGTGCCCTGTCGTTTTCTCCTTCCTTGAAGAAAAGACCTTCCAGATGAGCATTCCGCAGGGCATGCCTCATTGGGTATCCAAGTTGACGAAGAACTAATATCGGATGATAATTGATTCCCCCCTTAGTTCCTATAAGGGGTACATTTAGGAAATTTCCACAACGGTCAATGATCCTGATCCCGTCATAGATTCGATTGTACCAATCGATGTCAGAGTTGGTAAGAGACATGATTCTCTGCGACCAACGTAAAGTATTCTTTTGCTCCCAAAATGCAGCAGACTTGGGCAAGTGGGAAATAAACCATTTGTACAGCAGAGGCACACATCATGTGACCATTCCTCTGCTGTACAAATTCCTTAAGTGCACCAAATGATACGCATCTGCGAGTAAGGTTGGTATAGGATTTCCAATCAGACATATCTTAATGGCATTGATATCTACAAAGTTATCGATGTTGGGAAACAAAAATAACCCGTAGGTGAGAAAAATAAAGATGCTATCGAAAGCGGCCACATTCCCTATACAGGCAAAGTACAGGGCTTTCTTTATCAAAAACTGGGCTGGCAAACCCTGAATGCCACCCTTGGTGGTCATGTGAGTCCTGACCTTTGACTCATCCAAATAGATTGCTCTTGCAATGGTTTGATCTTTTGGAATTTCTTTCAGTCCAGAAAAGGGAGCCTGATCAGTGATATGAAGACCAGTCAGGTGAGAATACTCCTCCAGTGCTGGAGCTAGCTGATAATCCGGGAATGTGAAACAGTGATAAACTGGATCGTAGAACTGAATGAGCGTAGACAGGATTCCTTCAATTACATGGACCCTTAATAGGGACAGCAGTCCCCCATACTTGGCTCTGAAAGCCTCAGGGTTGGTGATCATCCTCGCCAAACCTCTTAAATCCTCTAATTTTGGAACCTTGAAGGTATACTTGTGAGTTTTTCTTCTACCGAAATCCATCAGCAATCTCTCTCTCTGACATTTGCAATCATTGTCTTAGTTTAATTTGAAAAAGAGAGACTAGAAGAGAAGAATTTTTTTTGTTGAAATGTTTTTTAAATGAATGTATGAATGCAGCACACAAAAACGTAGAAAAAACATGGGGTCAAAGGGTCGGTGTCATGAAGTCAAGGCTCTACCCATCCCCAAAGATTTATACTAGTGATTTTTTGTACCTGTCCGCAAAATCATTGACCCCTCTTGGGATAACAACAGCAAGCGGATCGCCAGCGAGCTGATGTATCTTAGAGTGATCTCAAATGAGGGTAGTATCACGTGACAACTATTTCTGATAGCTTCCGCACTACAAAATGGTTTCAGTCTACTAAAAACCTCAGCTTCTCAGATAACCCAGTCTACCACACTACTTTCAACAACCGAAGTCGTATAGGCAATGTATCTGCAAAGGGAGTCTCCACTGAGTTTGATGGTCGACCGGGGACTCTTAACTGGGATTCACTCCCCATAAGATTACCCGTATAATGCCATCACCTATCTTAGGTGTATACTCAATCTTTCCACATGCGGCATCACACGCATTCCCATTAGCAGAAAAATAAACACATATATCAATTAGGAAAAGCAGTATATATATTTGTCTTAATATCTTAGACCTCTAGTCTTATGTTCCTATACAGACAATGACTCCCCGGCAGAGTCGCCATTTCTGTGACACTTGGTGAACTTAAGGACTTCACCTTAAAATGGGGACGACAAGATCTTACCTTGCCTCCCACTGTGGTCGTCACTCTTCTATGGCATTTTCTTAAACTTAAGGTTTCTACTGAAGATTGTAAGAAAGAGAACTGGGCCCCACGGTGGGCGCCATTTTTTCTGTAGCGCGATTTTTGTGGTCTTGAATCACGATCGCTTGGGTACTACAGTTCGATTCATTTTTTATCCTATCGAGCTGATAAAGGAAGGGAAATAGATGTCTCCAATTAACCCTACTTGCATACTGAGTTTAAACAGCTGACTGTTAGTTTATAGATGCTATTAAGATGTGGGCCCCTCTTTGGTTATTTTGTTAAGATTAGAATGTCTGGACTATTTGCGAGGTTTTTGGTAAGATGTTAGGATTTGGTGCTTTTGGTTTGATATATGGGGGTGTTGGATTTTAGGTTTTTGATTAGTATGCTCGCTAAGATTTTTCAATCTTATGCCTACATATTCTCGAGACAGGGAAATCAGAGCGATCGTAGTTCCTCCTACTCTATGGGAAGAAAAAGGTTGTTTTGGTGTCTTGTTCGAAGCCCAAGACGTGAAGCTAAAGGTGGTCTGTATCTTGCTCAAAGCCTAAGATGTGAAGCTAAAAGGTTTGGAGGAGAGAGAATTCGTCATCTCTAAAGAGGAGTTGTTGAGGTTTGTATGTTGTGAGCAAAACACATATTTGATGCTAAAATGCTTGATTGACTCATTCGAGGTTTCCTTATACAAAGCCTAAGAGGAGGCGATTGACCCAACAAGGGGGTGTCTTTTATTTGTTGTCTCGTACGAAGCCCGAGATAGAGGCTAAAAGGGTTGACTCAACAAGAAAGTACTAACAAGTGACTAACTCAACAAGAGAGGCCCAAGACGGAGGCTAAAGGGTTTGACTTAACAAGAGAGTACTTTTATTTGTCCTGTATAAAGCCCAGGGTGGAGGCTAAAAGGTTGACTCAACAAGAGAGTCTGTTTGACAGGTGATTGACTCAACAAGAGAGTCTGTTTGACAGGTGATTGACTCAACAAGAGAGTCTTTTATGCTCAACAAGAGAGTCTTTTATACTCAACAAGAGAGTGTTTTATAGGTGTCTTGTATGAAGACCAAGACGGAGGCTAAAGAGAGATTGACTCAACAAGAGAGTCTTTTATACTCAACAAGAGAGTGGGTTTTTATAGGTGTCTTGTATGAAGCCCAAGACGGAGGCTAAAAGGTTTGACTCAATAAGAGAGTACTTTTATCTGTCTTATACGAAGCCTAAGACGGAGGCTAAAAAAGGGTGTGACTCAACAAGAGAGTCTGAAAAGATCCAGGACCAAGTGGGAGAGCCCTCATGAGAGAGGCCCGGTTTCTGAGTGATCAGTATTTATGTTTGAAAGGAACTTGAGAATGTCTTCGAGACTCAAGGGGGTTTAGACTGTCCAAGTTTGGAGTTTTATCTATTGTACAATGCCCAAGAGGAGGCACGGACATTAAGGTAAGAGTACCAACCCTAAAGTGGCTAGAGGTTTGACACTGCAAAGACTGTTCTAGCAAAGGATGACTAAGTTCTGTCTTATACCTTTAAGAGGTCGTCAGGGTCCTTGTATTAATCCCAAGAGAAGGCATGAGAACTTCTAAGAAGCCGAAGGGTCCTTGTACAACACCCAAGAGGAGGCGGGGATGCTTTTAGGAAGCCTGTGGGTCCCCAAACCAAGAGAAGTTCAAGAAATTCAATTCACAGAGAAGAGATCATTCCAGGAAAGTTCGAGAATTTGGAAGAAACTCAAGAGATGCTATTCACGGAGAATAGATCAACTCTGGGGAGTAGAGTCTCTTTGACAATTTCTAAGAGTGACAGTCTGATAAAAGGTTCACCGAGAATACTGTTTTTCTCTTTGTTCCATATTGTTTAACCCCAAGAGAAGGGAAGACTGTGTCTGGAATCCTACGGGGCATCTAGTTTTGTTTGTATTTAATAGTGACCAATAAGGCTTTACTTAGTGCTAGACGTATTTGCCAGGAAAAACTCTAAATAACTATACTAGTATTACACAGTTGATATTTGGCAAGTATATAAAAGGATGTGAAAGGAGACTTACAGTGAAACAGCCCTACAATACAGTTATATACATATGAAAGCGATAAATAAAGCGGATAAACACTTACCCGTTGTAGAGCTTCCATGTTGTTTGGTTAGTTGTTCAACAAAGAAAACTTTGATAACAATATTATATTCAAAATCAAAGGAGAAAGTGCTTTGAAAAGTTGTTGGGGCTTACAGCTCAAGGAGAGGCCCAAGTTTTAACGATGATTGCACCGTTGTTTTGAAAACTGTACAGAAGGACTTATACAATATGTGAAGCCCAAAAAGTTTTTATTCAAAGGGGATTGGGTCTTACACTCTATTAGAGGCCCAAAGTGTTTTTGTACAAGTGATGGGGCTTACAGCTCAATGAGAGGCCCAGATGATTATTTTTGAAAACGGTGATCGTGCAGAGGTTTTTGAAAGCACAGTGGGTCTTAGACAATGACTGAGGCCCAAATCATTTTGGTTTCAAAAAGGGGTTGGGTCTTACACTCTATTAGATGCCCAAAAGTGTTTTTGTACAAGTGATGGGGCTTACAACTCAAGGAGAGGTCCAAATTGGTTTTTTTAAAAAGACGACGATCGCGTCGTTGTTTTTGAAAATACAGTGAGACTTATACAACGGCGGAGGCCCAAAAAGTGGTGTATTTACAAAGGGGATGGGTCTTACACTCTAATAGAGGACCAAAGTGTTTTAAAGAAAGGAAATGGGGCATATAACACGATGGTAGGCCCATATGATTTTCGTTTTGAAATGGCGATTGCGCCGAGATTTTTGAAAACGCAGTGGGTCTTATACAATGACTGAGGCCCAAATCATTTTGGTTTCAAAAAGGGGTTGGGTCTTACACTCTATTAGAGGCCCAAAGGTGTTTTGGTTTTCAAAGGAGAGTTGGGTCTTACACTCTATTAGAGGCCCAAAAGTGTTTTTGAAAAGATTTGTGAGGGCGAAAATCAAAGAAACCCTAATTTTGTTTTTCTTTAAAAGTAAATATTTAAATAAAATCAATAAAATGATAAAAATACCAAATAGATTTTAATAAACCACTTGTGATTTTTGTTTAAGGTTTGAAAAATGAGGTTTTAATCACAAGATGATTTAGAACTCATTTGATTTTGATTTTCAAAATAAATATTCACTTTTAAATGTTTAAAAATAATTAAAAATGAATTTATTCACAAAAATACTAATTATATTAAATAAATAATATAAATTTGATTTTTTTGTGGAATAAAATATTTCAATATTTTTGTGATTTTTTGCAAAAAGAACCAATAAAAAATAATTAAAATTGAGGGAGTTATTAATTTTTCAAATCATTAAAAATAATATGAAAAATAATAAAAAAAGGTGAAAAACCATTAAAAAGGGGTCTGGGGCGAGGGAGATTCGAACCCCAAACCTCTTGTGTGCAGCATGTGCACCTTACCACTGGATTGGTGACACATCTGTGTATCAAACCCCAGCCATAAATATACAAGGCTTGCCTTGTTCTTGGCTTGGCCAAGGCAAGGCAAGGCAAGGCTTTTGGTCAGAAACGTGAAGGCCATAACTTCCTCATTTCTCCATGGATGGAGACAAAATTTATATGCATCTGGCCTAGAATTTCCTAAGGAATCCAATGGTGGTGGTGGTTTTTCCAAAAAATCAATCCTCCTCAAAACCCGATAGTGGTTTTGATATAGGCCATAATGTGCATTTTCTGTGCTACCTCTTGGTACAACCATGAATTACATGATGAATTGGTTCAAAAACAACAAATATAACATGTATGAGATGTGCATGATCAGTGGACCTCAAATCAATGCATATTTTAAAGAGTTCAAGTTGTGATGCTTACCTCCCTTGGAGCTTTTTGGGCTATCTGCCAAGTGCTTTGTTCCATAAATGTTTTGATACTTTAAACACTCTCAAATGATCCCTTAGAATCTTTTACGATGATTAGAATCAGTTGGAAACCTCAGGAGTGGAAATTGGCCCTTTCTTGCAAAATGGGCAAAAGTGGCCAAAATATCAACTCTCTCAAATGGTGTTCCAGATGTGGGGAACCATTTGGGACAGTTCAAGGATGATATTTGGAGTGTGTTTGAGGCTTTATCTGGTTTTGAAAGTGACTGAATCAAGACATGGCTTGAAAAATGCAAAAAGTCCCTATTTTGAGGTTTTGAGAGGGGATTTGTGATTTTGGTGTTACATGTCACTTGTGAGAGTTTGGACAGCTTAGATATGACATATTGGATGTGTTTGGATCATGAGCTGTGATGGAATTGCTCTCTAACTCAAAAACTCAGAGTTACCTTGCTAAAGAAGGCATTTTTGCCTAGAGAAAGAGATTTTGAGGAAAGCAAGTGTTGTAGTGCTTTGGTGTACTTAAACTGAGCACAAATGAGCTCTATTTATAGTAGAGCAAGTTTGTTTTGGCTGCAATAGTGAATGGCAACTGCAGCAGAGGTTTGGCCAATGTTGATCAATAGGAATCCAAGTCTCCTCTAGCCATTGACTAGAGGTTAGGGCACAGGCTGCTGGTTCCCTTGGGACTCATTCAGTTGGAAATGGTTCAGTTCATGCCACCTTGGTGAATCCATTGAATGCTCCAAAACAAAATTGGAGTCTTGTCCCCTCTTTAGGGTTTTTTAGGTTTGACATGCTATTTTTAGTTCCAAAGACTTGGGAGGCTTATGGATCAGTGCTTGTCCCTCCTTGGTCCCTTCCTAAGGTGTTCAGATGGATAAGCATGCTTGTCATTTGCACAAATTGCTCAAATCGAGCAAAATGCACAAATCTGCTTTGCCATGGCAGTTTGCAACAAGGCACATTGCCATTGTCATATCTCATGGCTCAAATGGAATTTGATGGAGTTCTTGGCCATTTTGGAAAGCTCTTATATGATACAACACATGTGTGATCATAGTTTGTCTTAACACTTTTTGGATCCAAGTGAAAAATGCCCCTACATTTGGAAAAAAAAATAGGACAGATTCTGACTTAGTGAAAATTTCACTAAGTGTTGGAAAAAAGTGACATTTTCACTTTTTGTCATTTTGGTCACTCCATAACTTAAAATCCGTGAGGAATTGGAATGAGGTGTAGTTGACACTTTTAAAGTATGCCATGAGAGCTACAAATCCATCTTTGGATCAGCCCAAATGGTTTCTTGGATCTCAAGTTATGATCCTTGGAAGTTGGTACCCTAGCCACTTTGTTCCATAACTTAGAAAATTTCTAAGTTTTTTATGGTTACGCTTTTTACAAGTTATCCCACTTTTCTTAATTTTTCTTGATGGATGATTATTCAAATCACACATTAACATCATTTAGGGTTAAGGAACCATAATTGATCAAAAAATCAAAAAGTCAACTTTGACTTTTGGGCACAGTTGACTTTTTATCAGATGAATTCCAAATTGTGCGATCCTCTATGAAATCAAGTCCTTGACCTAAATCAAACTTGATGTATTAATTTCATAGGTGTTATAGGGTGTATTGAATCATGTCCCAAGGTTTGGGAGCATGCCTGGGTCAAAAGTCAAAGGTACATTTGACTCTTTTCGCGAAACCCTAACTGTGGTTCAGATGAACTTGAAACTTGTTGATCAAGCTTCTTGGATCAATCCATTGTTGCAAATGGATCAATGTGGTGTATTAGAGACCCTAAAACTATGTCTTGAGGTCTTGGCTCATGATTTGTCCCAAAAGTCAACTTAGGGGTGAATTAGGTCAAGAAACCCTAATTCCAGATTTTTAGTGAATGCATCCCCTGATGCCAAATTGACTTGATGATTGGGTCCATGAGGTCCCTTGGAGTATATTAGGACATGCTTTGAAGCATTGGCTCATGCCCAGAGCAAAATTTCCATCTGGAGGCCCTGGTCGACCAAAACCCTAATTTGGTGACACTGTCGATTTTGAGGCTTGATCCACTCAGAATGCTGCAACCTTGTGCTTGATTCTTGCTGTGGGAGTCCTCTTGATCCATTTTGGGTGTTTGAGAGGTTAGAAAAGTTGAAGATCATGTTAATTCTTGATTGATCCTTTGTCTAAGAACTCTGAGAGGGCTTGAAACCCTAATTATTGTTTGTAGTGAATGCTCACCCATCTTTGGGGAGACTGATGAGGCATGATGGTTCATCCATATTGTGATGATGACTTGCACAATGATGGGAAATCTTAGTGGTCAAAATTTGGGGTATGACACTTTGACCGGGGCTCTTGAGCCGTTGTCGGGTTGTCATTCGTTTGCCAAGTGAAAGGAGCGAGCCAATTCCTTTGGTATTCTTGATTCTCTATAGCATGTTGCTCTAAAATCTCAATCAGAGCATCTTTTTCTTTTAACAGTTGCTGTATTTTGTTACACTCCATATTGAGAATACGATACTTGTTCCTCAAAGACCTCTTCTCCTGTTGAACTTTGTTGAGAGCAACCTGAAGTTTTTCCGTATCAGACATAAAATAAAGGACAAATTCCCTTAAGGGAAGAACTTCTTGACGAGGGTAAGGCATCCTTAGCTTGAGAGCTCTAGTTTTTACCCAGCGGAGATAAGGCTCCACAGAGATACAGTTTGGTTTCCCTAGAGACTTTCTTCCTTTCCTCTGAACATGTTTCCAGGCATGCATTATTTCTGTCTTTAGTGCCCTGTCATTTTCTCCTTCCTTGAAGAAAAGACCTTCCAGATGAGCATTACACGGGACATGCCTCACCGGGTATCCGAATTGATGACGAACTAAAATTTGATGATAATTGATTCCTCCTTTAATTCCTATGAGAGGTACATTAGGGAAGTTTCCACAACGGTCAATGATCCTGATCCCGTCATAGATTCGATTGCACCAATCGATGTCAGAGTTGGTAAGAGACATGATTCTCTGCGACCAACGTAAAGTATTCTTTTGATCCCAAAAGCAGCTGACTTGGGTAAATGGGAAGTGAACCATTTGTATAGCAAGGTTACACAGCATGTGATCATTCCTCCGCTGTACAAATTCCTTAAGTGTACAGAATGATAAGCATCTGCGAGCAAGGTTGGTACGGGGTTTCCAATCAGAAAAATCTTAATGGCATTGATATCAACGAAACTATCAATGTTGGGAAACATAAATAACCCGTAGGAGAGCAAAGCAAAGATGCTTTCGAAAGTACGCACATTCCCTATACTAGCAAAGTACATGGCTTTCTTTATCAAAAACTGGGCTGGCAGACCCTGGATTCCACCCTTAGTGGTCATGTGAGTCCTGACTTCAGACTCGTCCAAATAAATTGCTCTTGCAATGGTTTGATCCTTTGGAATTTCTTCCAGTCCAAAAAAGGGAGATTGGTCAGTAATGGGTAAATCAGTCAGGTGAGAGTACTCCTCCAGTGTTGGTGCTAGCTGATAATCCGGGAATGTGAAACAGTGATAGACCGGATCGTAGAACTGGATGAGTATGGACAGGATTCCTTCAATTACATGGACCCTTAACAGAGACAACAATCCTCCATACTTAGCTCTAAAAGCATCAGGGTTGGTGATCATCCTTGCCAATCCTCTTAAATTCTCTAATTTTGGAACCTTGAAGGTGTACTTATGAGTCCTCCTTCTACCGAAATCCATAACGCAATCTTTCTCTCTGATATTTGCAATTATTGTCTCAGTTTAATTTGAAAAAGAGAGACTAGAAGAGAAAATTTTCTTTATTTTAAGAGTTTTTTTAGATGAAATGAATGCATGAATGCGGCACAAAAGAACATAGAAAAAACATGGGGTCAAAGGTTCGGTGTCATAAAGTCAAGGCTCTACCCCCCCCCCCCCCCCAAAGGTTATACTGGTGATTTTTTGTACCTGTCCGCAAAATCATTGACCCCTCTTGGGATAACAACAGCAGGCTGGAATCACCCAAGCGAGTTGATGTATCTTAAAGTAATCTCAAATGAGGGTAGTATCGCGTGACAACTATTTCCGATAGCTTCTGCACTACAAAATAGTAACATGGTTTCAGTTTACTAAAATCCTCAGCTTCTCAAATAACCCAATCAAACAATCTGCTTTCAACAATCGAAGTCGTATAGGCATTGAATCCGCAAAGGGTATCTCCAATAATTCGATGGTCTACCGGAACCTCTTATTTGGGATTCACTCCCAGTAAGATTACCTGTCTCGTGCCATCACCTATCTTAGGTGTATACTCAATCTTTCCAGATGCGGCATCACACGCATTCCCATAACAGAAAAATAAACACGGATATCAAGTAGGAAAAGCAATATATATATTTGTCCTAACATCCTATACCTCTAGTCCTATGATCCTAACAGTCAATGAATCCCCAACAGAGTCGCCGTTTTCCTGGAGTGAGCGATTTGTGTCGGTGGCGCGACCACCTTATCGCTGAAGTTGGGTTTTCCTCCTCGAGGAGAAAGGGGTGCTACTTTCTGATTTCTTATTTATTCCATGAAGCTGAAAGGGAAAGGGAAGGTATCTAAAACTAACCTTGCACGTGAATGGGGAGTTGCCAATTACCCATCCTATATGTGGTTATCCATAGGATATTAGCTTTAGGTTTTGCTTTGTACTTGATGGTGTTTATCCGTTAATGGGTTTGGAAATTTTCTTGGGAAATATGATAGAGTGAGTTTTTGTTGATGTTTTTGGTAAGGTACTGAATCTAAGTTTTGATTGGTGTATGTAGGTACTGGACATAGAGTTTTTGATTAGTATGCTCGCTAAGATTTCGCGATCTTATGCCTACGTATTCCCGTTTAAACGAAACAGAGAAATCAAAGCAATCGTAGTTCCTCCTATTCTAAGGGAGGAAAAAAAGATGTTTTGGTGTCTTGTTCAAAGCCCAAGGCAGAGGCTAAAAGGAGTATTTGTGTCTTGTTCAAAGACCAAGATTGAAACTAAAAGGGATTTGTATCTTGTTCAAAGCCCAATATATGAAGCTAAATGGTTTTGGCTGAGAGAGACATTTTCATCTCTAAAGAGGGATGGTTGATTTTTATGTGCCTTGATCAAAGCCCAAGGTTGAAGCTAAAGGTTGATTGACTCAGCTAGGGATTTCCATATACGAAGCCTAAGAGGAGGCTAGATAAGATCGACTCAACAAGAGAGTGTATATGTGTTGTACCAGGTCCAAGATTGAGGCAAAAAAGAGACTGACTCTTTGGGGGATATCAATATATAAAGCCTAAGAGGAGGCTAACAGTTTGACTTTTCTGGGGAAAATGTTCTTTCTGTCTTGCACAAAGCCCAAGATTGAGGCTAAAAGGGATTTTTGACTCCGTTGGGGAGGTTTATATGTGTCTTATACAAAGCCCAAGATGGAGGCTGAAATGAGTTTGCCTCAGCAAGAGAGTGCTTTTATATGTCTTGTACAAAGCCCAAGACAGAGGCTAAAGGAGTTGACTCAACAAGAGAGTTTTTTATACTCAACAAGAGAGTGATTTGCTGTCTCGTACAAGGCCCGAGATTGAGGCTAAAAGGAGATTGACCCAACAAGAGAGTCTTTTATACTCAACAAGAGAGTCTGAAAAGTGATTGACTCAACAAGAGAGTCTGAAAAGGAGATTGACTCAACAAGAGAGTCTGAGAAGTGATTGACTCAACAAGAGAATCTGAAAAGATTAGCTCCACTGGGGGAGGATCATTGTATAAAGCCCAAGAGGAGGCTGACTATGTTGAGGAAAGATCATTATACAAAGCCTAAGAGGAGGTTATCTTACTGCTGAGGATTAGATCCGTAGGCAGGCAAAGGGTGGGGGACTCTCATGAGAGAGACCGGGTTTTTGCTGGAGATTGATCCAGAGTGATCGGTATTTTTTCCTATGTTTGAAAGGAACTTGAGAATGTCTTTGAGACCCAAAGGGGTTTAGACTTTCCAAGTCTACCGGTGTTGAAGAGTTTTATCTTTTGTAGGATGCCCAAAAGAGGGCAATGGCCTTAAGGGATGAGAATCAACCCTAAGATGGCCAGAGGTTTGACACTGGAAAGACTGCTCTAGCAAAGGATGACTAAGTTCTATCTTATACCTTTAAGAGGTCGTTAGGGTCCTTGTATTAAGCCCAAGAGAAGGCATGAGAACTTCTAAGAAGCCGAAGGGTCCTTGTACAAAGCACAAGAGGAGGCAGGGATGCTTTTAGGAAGCCTGTGGGTCCCCAAACCAAGAGAAGTTCAAGAAATGCAATTCACAGAGAAGAGATCATTCCAGGAAAGTTAGAGTATTTGGAAGAAACTCAAGAGATGTTATTCACGGAGAATAGATCAACTCTGGGGAGTAGAATTTCTTTGACAATTTCTAAGGGTGACAGTCTGAGAAAAGGTTCACCAAGAATACTGTATTTCTCTTTGTTCCATATTGATTAACCCCAAGAGAAGGGAAGACTGTATCTGGAAATCCTATGGGGATCTAGTTTTGTTTGTATTTAAAGAGTGACCAACAGGGCTTTACCTAGTTCTAGACGTAGTTGCCGGGGAAAACTCTAAATAACTATACTAGTATATATACAGTTGATATATGACAAGTATTTAAAGGAGTATGAAAGAAGACTAACCATGCGCAGCTTCCCACAATACAGTTATGTATATGAAAGCATATAAAAGAAAGCGGATAAACACTTACCCGTTGTAGAGCTTCCATGATGTTTTTTTAGTTGTTCAACACATAAATTAAAGAAAGTTTTGATAGCAACTGTACATTTGGATTCAAAATTAAAGGAGATAGTATTTTGAACAAATATTGGGGCTTACAGCTCAGGGAGAGGCCCAAATTTTAATAGTGATGGCATTGTTGTTTTGTATCGGGATTTATACAACAACTGAGGCCTAGAAAGTTTTGGTCAAAAGGGGATTAGGTCTTACACCTCAAGGAGAGGCCCAAAGAGTTTAAAAATGAATAAATATGGGTCTTATAGCTCAAGGAGAAGCCCAGTTGATTTTGTTAAAAAGGCGACGATCTCGCCGAACGTTTGAAAATATACAGAGGGACTTATACAATGTGTGAGGCCCAAAAGGTATTATTTACAAACGGGTTGGGTCTTACACTCTATTAGAGGCCCAAAAGATTTTTAAGAAAAGGAATGGGACTTATAGCTCGAGGAGAGGCCCAGATGATTATTTGTTTGAAAAATGGCGATCGCGCCGAGGTTTAAAAACACAGTGGGTCTTATACGATGACCGAGGCCCAAATTATTTTGGTTTCAAAAAGGGGTTAGGTCTTACACTCTATTAGAGGCCCATGAGTGTGAAAATGATTTGTTTAGGGTGATTAAGATCAAAACCCTAAATTAATTTCAAAATGTATTTTAATTAAATAAAAATTTGATTAAAATGATCAAAATTATCAAACATGTGTGAAAAACAAGTTGTGATCTTGGATTAATGTTTGAAAAATCATGTTTTTATCCACAAAATGATTGGAAACCAATTAATCTTGGAAAATCAAGAAGGAAAAAATATTTCAAATGTTAAAAAACAAATAAACATTAATTCTTTTGAAAAAAATATCAAGTATATGAAATAAATAATATTTTTGGGAATTTTTGGTAAAATAAAATATTTCAACATTTTTGTGAAATATTAAAAAAGAATCAACTCAAAATCTTAAAATTCAGAGAGAAATTAATTTTTGAATCAATTAAATAAAATCACAAAATTCAAATATTCAAATATTTGAAAAAAGGCGCCAAGAACACACCAAGAACACGCGCGGGTTCTGGGTTTGGCCTGATTTGCATTTTCTCTCCAATCTCACTGAATACTTGATGAAATCACACAATCCACATATCAATCTGCTCGTTTTCACCTCACGATCATGTCTATGGTCTTTAATTTCATTTATTTTAAGCATGGAATAAGAAATCAAGACAAAAATTCAAGAATCCTAAATTCTGCATGAAGGCTGAGAAATTCTATACACGATTCATTCAAAGCAATTAATTGAGGGGAAACATTCTATGCATGATTATGAACATTTGGCAAAAGTATTGTGCGAGAAAATATACATAGATTAAGAGATGACCAAGTTTAGGCTTACTTGAAGGTCGTGGCAGCAAGAGCAATTTGATTTTTGAGTTGGAGGTGTTACAGATGAGTTGTGATGATCTGAACAGCTTCCCTACACCATATGGAATGTGTTTGAATACTTGGAGTGATTTGAAATGGACTGGAACAGATTATGGCACCTCAGCTGCAACTTGGTTGAAAATTTGGGCAACTGGCTGGTGATTTTGAGAAATCAGTGTTACAGTTGTGTGTTTAGTGTTTGGATCACTTCTATATGATGTTTATGAGGTGTGTGTGTGATTGGTTTGGTTGGAATGGCTCTCAAACTCAAAACCCGATAGTGACTTGCTTTAGAAGGCAAATTTGGAGTGAAAGAGGAGATTTTGAGGAAAGCATCAGTTTAGTTGCTTTGGTGTACTTAAACTGAGCACAAATGAGCTCTATTTATAGTAGAGCAAGTTTGCTTTGTAAGCAATAGTGAATGGTAGCTGCAGCAGGCTGTTGGCCAATGTGATCAAATGAAATCTCAAGTCTCCTCTACCCATTGACTTGAGATTAGAGCACAGGCCTATGGTTCTCTGATTCAAGGATAAGGCTTGACTGAAGTGTTCATCTTTGCTCTGATACATGCCACCTCTAAGCATCCATTGAATGCTCCAAAACAAAATTGGAGTCTTGAAGCATCTTTGGCTTTTTAGGTTTGGCATGCTACTTATATTTCCAAAGACTTGGGAGGCTTATGGATTATTGTTACCTTGGTCTCCCCCTAAGGTGTGCAGATGGATAAACTTGTTTGTAATTGCACAATTTGGACAAATCGAGCCCTTGTGCACAAATCTTCCTTGCCAAGACAGTTTGCAGCAAGGCATGTTGCAGCTGTCACAACTCATAGCTCAAGTGGAGTTTCATGGTGTTCTTGATCATTTTGGAAAGCTCTTATATGATACAACATATGTGTGATTATAGTTTCTAATGCCCCTACATTTTGAAAAAAGTGAAACAAATTCTGACTTAGTGAAAATTTCACTAAGTGTTGGAAAAAGTGGCATTTTAATGTTTTTTGTCATTTTGGACGCTCCATAACTAAAAATCCATGAGAATTGGAATGAGGTGTAGTTGACACTTTTAAAGTATGTCATGAGAGCTATAAATCCATCTTTGTATCATTCAAAATGGTTGCTTGGATCTCAAGTTATGATCCTTGGAAGTTGGTACCCTAGCCACTTTGTTTCATAACTTAGAAAAATTCTAAGTTTTTATGGTTACCCCTTTTACAAGTTATCCCACTTTCTTTGATTTTTATTGATGAAGGATGATTCCAATCACACATTAACATCATTTTAGGGTTAAGGAACCATAATTGTGAAAAATCTCAAAAAGTCAAACTTTGACTTTTGTGCACAGTTGACTTTTTATCAAATGAATTCTAAATTGTGCGATCCTCTATGAAATCAAGTCTTTGACCTAAATCAAACTTAATAGATGGATTCCATAGGTGTTTTAGGGTGTATTGAATCATGTCCCAAGGTTTGGGAGCATGTCTTGGTCAAAAGTCAAAGGCACAATTGACTTTTCTTCAAAACCCTAATGGTGGTCCAGATGAAATTGAAGCTTGTAGATCAAGCTTCTTGGATCAATCCATTATTGCAAATGGATCAATATGGTGTATTGGAGACCCTCAAATCATGTCTTGAGGTCTTGGCTCATGTTTTGTCCCAAAAGTCAACTTAGGGGTGAATTAGGTCAAGAAACCCTAATTCCTGATTTTTGATAAATGCATCCCCTGAGGTTAAATTGACTTGATGATTGGGTCCATGAGATCCCATGGAGTATCTTAGGTTATGCTTTGAAGCATTGACTCATGCCCAGAGGAAAATTCCCACCTGGAGGCCCTGGTCGACCAAAACCCTAATTTGGTGACACTGGCGATCTTGAGGCTTAATCCACTTGGAATGCTGCAACCTTGTGCTTGATTCTTGATGTGGGAGTCCTCTTGATCCTTTATAGGTGTTTGAGAGGTTAGACAAGTTGAAGATCATGTCATCCCTTGATTGATCCTTTGTCTAAATGCTCTGAGAGGGCTTGAAACCCTAAGCTTGATTGTAGTGAATGTTCACCCATCTTTGGGGAGACTGATGAGGCATGATGGTTTATCCATATTGTGATGATGATTTGCACAATGATGGGAAATGTGGTCAAAATTTGGGGTATGACAAAGTGTTGTCTCCCCCAAGGGTTGGCATAGTGGTGAAGGCTTGGGTTTTGAGAGTGTGCTCCTCTCAAGGTCTTAGGTTCGAATCCTACTGGGTGCAATCAACCCTTATGTGGGTCAGTCTATACGGAGCTTTGCTCCGGCTTTAACTGAGGCCCCCGCTAGTGGACGGTGGGATTAGTCTCTCTTGGATTAGTCGGTCGCAAAGCTGGATACCAAGATTTAAAAAAAAATTACAAGTGTTGTCCAAATGAAATTCCTATCATCAATTCAATTGCCATTGCTTCTAATTTTTTGCATGGTATTTGTTGTAATGGTAAATCCTTTGTAAGTAACATATTTTGGTGCATTTGTGATTGTAGGTCCAAATTTTGGAATGACTTGTGGACTACTAATATAAGAATTCTTTGAAATTTGGCTTGTATTTAACTAGATTTGGTGGATGTGAATAGGAAAGTGAAATATTGCATTGATGAGAACAATTGATGGAATCCAAGACATTTGCCTTGGATAATTTGATTTGTTTATTACTTTTTAGTTTATTACCTTTCTCGCGTAGAGCTTATTTTACACTTATTCTCTATATGTTTATTCTTTAAAAAAAAATTCCCAAGTCGATTTTTAAATGATTATTTAGATACTAAATATTAGGGGTGTTCGCGGTGCGGTTTGGTTAGGTTTTGAGCATAAAAATCATCCTAACCGCGAGATAAAAATGCATGCGGTTCGGTTTGGTTCGGTTGATTTTTAAAAATTCATCCAAACCAAACCAAACCAAACCAATGCGGTTAGAATCGGTTCGGTGGTTGCGGTTTATAGACTTCTTGATTATGAAATTATAAAACTAAGAAACTAATCATATAATTTCCTAAACAGAACAATCATACAAAGAAAGTTGTTTATTACAAATAAGTTGTTTATTAAAAAATGCTAGTTATATGGCCATGTTTTTCTGACAGGGGTAATAGTTACCGCATATAAAACATATCCATAAAAAGTTAATCTTCAACAAAAAAAAAAATAATAATAAAAAAATAAAACAAATATTACTAGAATTAAATTAATAGAGATACTGCAGTCATTTTAGAAGGGAATCTTATCACTAACAAAGAAAATACAATTTGGAATTGAAATTGAGATTGCAGTCAATAAATTGAAATTGAAATTGAAAGTTTAATTTAAAATTAAAATACTACTATATTAAAAAAGAAAACAAGTTTAATATGATAATAAAAATTAGATATTAGTATTGAAAGCTAATGACTGAATGGAATTGGAAGTGAGTCACGTGGAATTGGAAAAATAATAATAGAAATTAGTAAATTAAGTTTAAAATGCGGTTTGGTTCGGTTTGGTTCGGTTTTGTGAAATGAAAACCGCAAACCGAACCAAACCGTGCGGTTCAGTAAAAAAATCATCCAAACCAAATGCGGTTTTTGCGGTTTTCGGTTTGGATTGGTTCGATTTGCGGTTTTGCTTTTGGATTGGTTCGAATACGATCACCCCTACTAAATATTGTATTTGGTGAGTTCAATAAAACAATGAGAATTTAAGAATACATAGATACCTTTAGTTGACCGTTGTTTCAGCTGGACAATGGTAAATGAGTCATTGTAATCCTTATACTATTACAGTTGACCAACTTCACAACATTGAATTCAAAACTAAAATTGTTGCACACAACTTGTACATTCTATACATTTTCTAGTTGTCTCTCAAATTTGAATTTTTTACTTTGAGAGGGAAAACATCAAAGTTATCCTCCAAAGAATAAATATCTAGAATTTTTATTGATGGTCAAGAAATGATAAAAGTCAGCACAGGATGACAACTTGAATTTGTTCTTCAAACCAATTTTTATTAAATACATTTTACATCCATACTTTCTTAATACGTGGCTCTAGACATTTGGATGCATAAAGGATATTCACCACCATCTCCTAATCATCATACTTTTAATGTAGATGTCAAATAGATTTTTTTTTTAATAAGCAAGTTAGATTAAAATATGGACACAAAACGGTGTCCCATCCGTATACAAAAAAGGCCTCTTACAAAAATCGGGGCCTACAAAAAATCGAAAGGGGCATTTACCCACATATAATAGTTACAGTTAGGAGCATTTTGACACGTCTTTCCTATCCACCACCAAGAAAACAAGACAATTCGACTAGTAATAGAGTCGAGATCCCAAAATTCATCTCTAAACATTATATTATTCCGAGATACCCAAATAACCCAACAAACCAATAACCATAACCCAGCCGCGTTCCCAACTTTGAATTTTTTCTTCACACAACCATCCATCCAGCAAGAGAAGTGATTAATGACATCACCTAGAAGGAATTCATCAATTCCTAACCATTTAAAAACAAACTTCCACACCATCACAGATTTTTGACGATGGAAGAAAATGTGTTCAGAAACTTCATTCTCTAAAAAGCAAAAAGGGCAAACCATTTCGTGCTGAACAATTATAATACCTCTACGTGAGAGGTTATGCCGAGTCGGAAGATTGTTGAGTAACATCCTCCACCCGAACACCCTGACTTTGTGAGGGACTTGCGCCAACCAAGCCAAACTGATCGCCGCCTTCAGGTTATCGTCACAATTCCAATTAGACGCATCGACATTCTTCTGCAGCAGAGAGTATAAAGAAGATATGGAGAAAAGAGCAGAGTTACCGAATGGCCAAACCACCTTGTCGTATTCACCTTCGGACACCACAATATCTTTCAACAAGGACTGCAGGGAACTAACTTGATTTAATAAACCTGCAGGAATATTCTGTTGCGGAAAACACAAATTCCACCTCCAAATTCCGTCTTCAAAAGCTCCATTTTCCGCAACCCAACAGTCATAATCTGAAGCCCAGTTCCGTAATTCAGGATAAGAAGAAGCAAGATTTACGGACCCGGTCCAGCGAGCAGTCCAGAAAGGGACGTTTTCACCATTTCCAACATCGTATGACAGCAAATGTGAAAACTGACTGCTGCTGCAAAAACCAGCAATGGAAAATAAATCTTTCCACCATAAGGATGGTGGAACATCATATTTAAGAAGTAGCTCAATGTGAAAATCAAGAGCAGGATTTTTATATCTGCAAAGAATAAGATCCCTCCAAATAAAATCGTCCGCTGAAACAATTTTCCACACCCATTTGAATAACAGAGCATAGTTGAACAGCTTTAGATCCTTGATCCCAAGTCCTCCGTCGTCTTTGCTTTTGCATACCATGTTCCACCTAACCCAAGATACTCCTTTTTTGCACATATAACCGTTCCAAAGGAATATCTTTTGAATTGTCGTAAGAATACGAATCACTCGGACAGGGAGTTTATAAAAAGACATATAGTGAATCGGAAGATTTGCAAGAACAGAGTTAATTAAAGTAATTCTGCCGCCAATAGAGAGAAACCGACCTTTCCAAGAATTAAGTCTGCCACGCACCTTGTCTATGATTGGTTTCCAAAAAGAGAGGAGTCTATGATTACCTCCAACACGAATGCTAAGAAATTTAAAAGGGCCAGCTGAAACATTGCAAGAAAGATAATTTTCCGCTGCCCGGAGGAACGAATCGTCCAGGTTAACTCCAATTAGAGCACACTTATTAAAGTTGATATCGAGACCGGAGACAAGATGAAAGCCCTTCAGGATTGTCTTGGATGCCAAAATGTTCTTCCACGAACCATCTCCTACCAACATAGAATCATCAGCATACTGAAGCAAATGTAAGGGTGCACCAAGGGACGCCTTAAAACCAGAATAAGTTCCATTCTCCACCGCCCTATTCAATAACACTGTAAGGCCTTCAGCTGCAATTGTGAAAAGAAACGGGGCCAGCAGGTCTCCTTGTTTGAGGCCACGAGATACCTTGAAGTCCTTTGTGGGGCTTCCGTTGACCAAAACCGAAGTGTAACAATTGAAAACCCCATTGTTCATCCACTTATCTCCGAAATCCATAATCTTCATTACGTCACGCAAATAATTCCATTCCACACAATCATTGGCTTGAGCAAAGTCTACCTTGAGAAGCATTAACTCATTCTTGGATCTTCTAGCTAAATCAAGAACTTCATTTAGCACCAAGACACCGTCTAGAAGATTCCTCCCCTCGATGAATGCCGATTGAGATTTTGAAATGATACTGCTGATTCTGCCTTTGAGTCTGTTTGCAAGGATCTTTGCCATGACTTTATAAACTGCACCAACTAAAGAAATAGGTCTGTAGTCGTCAAGCTTCTTCATACTGTCATTTTTTGGGATGAGAACCAAGAATGAAGATGCAAGAACCTTAGGCAGCTTCGCTCCCTCAAAGAATTCGAGAATGCAATTAGAAAAATCCTCCCCGACTAAATTCCAACATTTCTTGAAAAAATAAAAACTAAAACCGTCAGGCCCAGGGCTCCGGTCACCACCACATTCGAACATGGCACGTCTAATCTCGTTTACATCAACCTCTTTATCGAGATCATCTCTGTCTTGAGCTGATAAACATCTGAACCCAGTGCCACCTATGTGAGGGAGAGGCCTTGAAATTCTGCTGAACCTCTTTTGAAAATGATTTTTAACAGCAGCTTTAACCCCAGCCACATCCTCAATCAGACTTTCTCCAACCAAAACAGAAGAAATCGAATTCAAATTGAAACGAATTTTCAAGGCGGCATGGAAATATTTTGTGTTGAGATCCCCGTCTTGAATCCACTTCGAACGAGACTTTAGCCTTAAAATACTTTCCTTAATCCTCAGGTTTTTCCAAAGATTATCTTCAGCTTCATTCCTCTTAAGTATATCCTGAGATGAAATCTGCTCTTTCTTAAACTCCAAAAGGTCTTCCACATCATTGATAACTCCAACATCCGTCTTGATCCTAGTGTCAATCCAGCCAAATATATTTACATTCCACCATCTCAATTTCTCTCGCAAAAACTGAAGTTTTCTAGTTAGGACAAACGAGGCCTTTTCGGTCACGACACAAGCTTCCCACTGTTCTTTCACGAAAGGCATAAAACCTGGATGATCAATCCAACATGACATGAATTTAAAAGGTTTAGGCCCCCAGTTTACGTTTCTAGCCATGAGCCAGACAGGCCTGTGATCTGAGACGTCACGCTCCCCACACTTCTGAGTAACAGAGTTCCAATCATTCAATATTCCAGGAGACACAAGAATTCTGTCCAGACGGCAACATGACTTGCCTCTTGGTTTGAACCACGAGAACTTGCAACCAGATACAGGAGTATCCACACAGCCACTCATACTAATGAATTCCGCGAATTCTGACATATACCTCCTCTTATGACTCGTACACCCAACTTGTTCACTCGGTTTTTTTATTGCATTAAAATCTTCGCCAATGATCCATTCTCCAGGATCCACTTTAGTTTTTAAATCTAATATTTTGGACCAAAGCTCCCTTTTCTCTTTAATACTACAAGGTGAATAGACATTCAACAGATAAACATTTCTATCAAACCACTCAACCTGAATACCCAGGTATCCTTGTCCACCGAAGCTGCAAATTGGCTTAAAAATTCCATCTTTCCAGATAGTGAGTAACCCTCCTGCTGAGCCAACCGAACAAGAAGCCGACCAATGACAATTCCTGTTACCCCAAATTCTAAATACCAACTCGTCAGACATGGACGAGCACTTAGTTTCCTGGATAAAACAAACTTCCCCTCCACCTTTCTTAATACAGTCCCTGATTCTTTTTTGTTTAGAATCGCCCCCGCACCCTCTAATATTGTATGAAACTATATTCATAAATGATCGATAGCTACCGCCTTCTTACTCATCTTGGAATTCCTGTCTTGTTCTTCCATATTACGTGAAATGGACTCAAACACTTCATCGTCCTCTTATGCCTTAATGCTCAGTTTTTTAATTGAATCCCAAACTCTAGCAGGCAAATTTTCCAACTTCTTCTTTATGCGTGAATTACTATGCATAAAACCGGACTCTCCAATAGAATTATCTATAGAAGGAGAGACAATAAGATCCTGAGACAAGTCTTGATCAACAGCCACACCCGCTAAATTACGGGAATGGCTCACAGGGGGCGAACCATGAGGATAAGAGCACTCTGCTCGTAATAATGTAGCGTAATAAGAGGGTGTGAAAGGTATTTTAATCTTCTGATAAATTTCATCAATCCGCAGCAACTTCTTCTTAGGACATGCCTTCACATTCGTATCAACCCCCAAATTTTTAGGCCTGCCTCTAACAGGATCAGGTTGGAGATTCAATATCTCCACATCAGGAGGACTGATAAGCCTTGAGCTAAGTTTCTTCTCCCTACCTTTTGCAAGAATAACAGACCCTGGATTTCTTTTTTGAACCTCTAAAGTACAAGGCACAAGAGTTTCCTTGGAATATATGTTGTCGCTACTTCCCACGCTATCAGCAGACTCAAGAGGAGAAGAATCCCTGGCCTGTCTTGTTTGATTTGCATCTTTAGACTTGTCTCTGTTAACCTGTGTGACCATAAAACCAACACTACTTCCAGTTCCAACCGTCCCTTGGGACCCGATTTCAGGTTCACGCATTTTCAACTTATCTCTATGAATGAACCCGCCTTCATCACCATCTTCAAGATTCGGCTCAGTGTCCCTAGACTGATGGCTAGCAGAGTTAAAATCATCCAAAAGCCTTTCATCCTCCTCTGAAACTGATTTGATTTCTTCAGAACTATCCTCTTCACACCAGCTCTTTCTCATCTAACAATGATCCCTCATAAATGGTCCAAAGGAATCCTCAACGATTTTGATGTGGAAAGATAAATCGTTAACATCAATTGCAATGACTTCATTAAGATTCATTGCAAACTTCGTTTGTATTAGAATACGCGCGACATCCAATCTCTTCTGTTTTTGCGTATCTTCATCCATTTTGACAAAATCTCCAATGGTAGCAGCGAGAAACTTGAAAAACTTTTCACCCCAGACGTGGCACGACAAACCAAAAATCTTCACCCATGTGAGTCTTTCCTGATCAACATCAAAGGGGGACCAAGGATGGATGTCAGAGAACCACTTACCAATCCACTCTTTGTCGTCACCCACCAGTTTTTTAATGTCTCCCTGATTCTCTTCTTCAAGTAAACAAAGATGAGTCCCCAGAGGGGTGACTTTAATGTTAAAATAACCCTCCCTTTGAAAGGCGTCCATGACTTCAATAGCAGACCCTGGGCTCTCCAGAATCCCCACAAAGGCTTGAGTGAATCTCTCCATATCTTCCTCGCTGACACTGAAACTCAGATGAGCGAAATTGGGCTTGTCCCCCAAAAAAATTGGGTTCGAAATTCGACACTTCCTTGCACAAACCCCTTTAACCATTTGTGCGTATGAATTACCAACCTCTCCTCTGACCCTGAGGTTAGGTTTAGAAAGAGGAGCTCCACACGTCTTCTTTGCAAACCATTCGTTCTGCTTATCCATGTTACCTCCATCGACATGAGCTTCTCTCTGAAATCTGGGTATATTAACGAATATCTTGGAGCCATTAATGATAATGTTATCCAGCTTAATGGCAAAAAGATGTTCGTCTTCAACCTTTTTGTATCTTACAAATCCAAATCTTTTCCCCCTCTTGTCTGTTCTTCCCGGAATAAACACCTCTAGAACTAATCCGTACTCCTTAAAAATGTTGAACATATGTCTTGCATCATAAAAGTCTGGGAATTCTGTGAAAAAGAATGATGACGCATCCCGTAAATCCTTTTCATTGCCCTTACCGTTGCTATGTTTCCAGATGGACCTACGTCCGGTAACTGCTCGACGACCCCTCTTCTTCCCTGCCACCTCCCAAACCCCCGGCTTCTCACCGACAAACTCTCTATCAGCCATATCTAGACAGATCTCGGCACGGCGAAGATCCTAAACAGAGAGTGGCAACAGAGATTTGAACTACCAGACCGAGCAACCAAGAGATGTGAAATACGACTTAGAACCACTTAGCCAATGTTAAAGGGAAAAGCACTGTGGAAGAAGATCCAAAGGGAGGAAGGTCCCTAACCTTTGGGTTAGGACTTTAAACCAAACCCTTCAAACCTAACAGAAACTAAACCCCATAACAAAGGGAAGGGAACCAAGATACGAAAACGAAGTGCGTCTCTGTGTTTTAGTGAACCTGATACATGACTACAGTAGAGGAAAAGGTCTGGAAAAGGTTGAGGATAAGATGATGTTCGTGAAGCTAGAGAGAAGGGAGAGTTTCTCTCTCTAGAAATTTGAATTTCAAAATTTCTATAGGTCTATATATAGATGTCAAATAGAATGATTACCCTAATGAAGCAAATTAACCACACAAAAAAAAAAACATCTTACACATTAAAAGTTTTACACATGGGTTAATCATGAACAAAGAAAACTATATGTTGTTTCGAGTGAGCAACCACATGTAGTTTTTTTTCTTTTCCAACTCATATATCAAACTCTTCAATGATGCATCTCAAAACAACTCTAAATATATACAAATTCAAACAATCTGATCTCATAAAATACATACTCTATTTCATAAAAAAATTATTCTAAAATAAAGCTCTTATGCTTTTCAATTGTAACTTCAAATTGTCATGTTGATCCTCTCAACATTTGGATAAGTTGTCTTTGTTGTATTTCAACGCAACTTTAGTTTCAAGTTAACAAACTCAGTCAAAATATAAAAATAAAAATCATATAAAGAAAGTTTAAATTACAAATTTTAAAAATTAGATCACATACCAATTAGTCGATTGCATAAAAATTATTAATTTTTTTAAATAAGTTGTTTTAGATTTTTTTAAAAGAAAATGAAGAGCTCATAATTTTAGTCATAGCAAGCCAAGTTTTCAAAAATTTGAAGAAATTAATCCTAGTGTTGGGCGAGGACCACGTCTGAAATGAGAGTATAGAGTATATAGTATAGAGGTAGTAGTAGTAGTAGTGATGATGGAACATGATTAATAATCACTATGCTAGTCTTCTTGATTGATTGCTTTTGCATGCATGTATATACAGCTTCTTCTTTCTTTAATATACTACGTATATCTTATGCTACTGAATCATTATAGTTTTATAACACTCCACATGCTCCACGATAGTTTTATGCTTGCATTTCAAAAAAAAAAAAATCTAAAATTTTTATTGGTAAAAATTCTAATATTTATATTGTTAATATTTTATATCTTTATAGAGATACACAAAAAAATCTTGATTTTTTTAAATAATTAATGATGGTATTGTAAGACTTCGTTTGAGAGTTTAGAGAGGTGGGGAAATGAGGGTTTTTGAAAATGAATTTTTTAAAAAATTTAAAAAAATATTTGATATTTTTTGAAAGAATGATTTTGTATAGAATGATAAAAGAGTGTTTATCATTACTATATTTTTAATTTTCATGATATTATAGTAATATAATATATATTTGAAAATTTTATGTAAGCCCTCCAAAACCCTCATTCAATACAAATTTTAAATTCTTTCAAATTAGGGAGTTTTTGGTGTTATGATCAAAAGCAAACCCTCTAAAACCTCTCAACCAAAACCCTTCAATTCTTTCCACTCAATCTTTCACTTTTTTCAAAATCCTCTCATCCCTTCCCTTTTAAACTCCCAATCAGGCCATACAAATTTATTCGTATGCATCATATATTTTAATTTAAATGAGATATTTATTTGTTTACTCTTTTGGCACAAATTACATAATCGGTTATTTTTAAAACACAGGTTTAACGAATCGATTATTAATTCTTTGCAGACCAATTTATTCAAATGATTCACGTGGATATGAACTATTTTATTATGTCATAGTCACAATTCAATCCTATTGACTTAAAATACAAGCATCATTTGAATGAAGTTTATTAATATTTACATTGTAGGTACACTTCTTAAACTAGTAAAAAGAGTTTAATTGTTTTCAATTTTTATGACTCTGCTTACAGACAAACCAAAAGTGATTCATCACCAATCGCTCAAACGCTCTCTTTTATTCCAGATTCATCAAAGAACCATATCAAGAAACTCCATCAAGATTCATCGAAGAATCACCTAATCTTCCTTCTTTTTCCAGTTATCTCCATAAATTCATCTCTTTGCAAACATATCTTCACCAAATCCAGAAACACTCTTCCAATCTTCATCTTTTTCACCTTGGTTCTTCAACATTTACCCAAAACCCTAATTCCTCTACCCAAAAACTTTCAAATCTTCATCGCCTCACATCCTTTGCCTTCACATACCAAATGATCGAACAAAACTACCTTGATTTCTCCACCAACCCATCGAATCCTTACTACATCCACCCAAATGAAAACCCCACGCTCATTCTCATTATCCCTACCCTAGACAGCAAGAATCATCTCTCATGGGCTCGTTCGATGAAAGTTTCGCTCATCTCCAAAAATAAACTTCGGTTCAACGACGATATTTTCCCTAAACTCGCCGCCAAAAACTATCTTCATGACCCTTGGATGCGGTGCAACAACCTTGTTTTATCTTGGATTCGACGATCTGTTTCTAATTTAATCTCACAGTCTATTCATTGGTTGGATAACGCTTCAACCGTTTGGGATAATCTTCGGCATCGTTTCCCTGAAGAAGACATTTTTCAGGCTTTTAAATCTTCAAGATGACCTTGTTCATTTTCAACAAGGCTCACTCGATATCTCTAATTATTTTAGACAACTGACATCGATTTGGGAACAAATAAATACTTACCGCCCTACCAGAGATTGTACGTGTGTCATTCCCTGTACGTACGGGGCTGTTTCTAATCTTCGAAAGTTCCGTGACCAAGATAAAGTTCTAAAATTCTTGAAAGGCTTCAACGATCGGTTTTCTCATGTTCGATCCCAAATCATGATGATGAAGCCTTAACCCAACTTAGATAAGAATTTTCCCCATGTTCTTAGTCAAGAGAAACGACTCACTTCACCTACCAATCATGCTCCTATCTTGGAATCACTGACACTTGCTTCTCAAGTTCAACAATATACTATTAATTGACGTGGATCTCAAGCTTTTTCATTTAGAGGTCGCGGTATTCCCAACAACTATGGTAAATGTGGCCAAGTTACAGCAACAACTCGTGTTTGTACCCATTGTGGGCGTATAAACAAAGTTGTTGAAAGTTGTTTTGTTAAACATGGTTACCCATCTGAGTTTCAACACCGTTCAAAATATTTTTCAATCAATTCAACCTCTACAAACACTCCATTAGATCCCAACTTCCAAGACCAATACAATCACCTGCTTTCTATATTACAACAACATTTAACCATCACCGTTGTTCCGGCTCCAACACCTCCAGATTCAAATTTCAATTTTGTCATCTTTTCAAATGGTAATGTCAACACTATCTATTTTCCATTGGGTAAGCATCTAACTCCTTGGATAATAGATATTGGTGCTACGCACCATATAACTTATTCCTTAACCAATTTCTCGACCTATCGAACCATTCCTCCTTTCACAATCAAAATGTCAAATGGTCAAACAACCAATGCTACAATATCTGAAACTGTCATCCTTTCACATTCTATTACCCTCAAATATGTTTATTACATTGCTTTATTTACTGTTAATCTCATTTTTGTAACTCAACTAACCTCTTCTTATGAATGCTTTTTTAATTTCCATGCTGACAAGTGCTTAATTTTGCAGAATTTCTCCTAGAAACTGATTAGTATAGCTAAACGGCTGGGTGATCTCTATGTCTTCTATGCTTCACACCTATCTTGTAATATTTTTTCTTCCCTTACTACTAATGTTTCCTCTGTAGAGAACAATGCCAATTTATGGCATCATATGTTAAGACATATCTCTGATTCTATACATAAATGTATCGCTACTTAATTTCCCTTTATCCCCTTTAATAAATTGGTCTATGTGAAATTTGTCACTTTTCCAAACAAAAACGGTTGCCTTTCCCTATTAGCAATAGCATTTCATCTAAAAAATTTGACCTAGTCCATGCGACATTTGGGGGCCCTACTCTACCCCCTCTATTGATGGTCATAGCTATTTTTTACTCATATGGACGATTTTAGTTGTTTTACTTGGATTGTTTTAATGAAACATAAAAGTGAAACCAGAAAACATATTTCCAAATTTATTTCCTTCATTCATAATCAATTTTGCACTTCTTTAAAAAGTCTTAGACATGATAATGGGAATGAATTTATTATGCATACAATTTTCACTTCTAAGGGCATTCTTCACCAACGTTCTTGTGTTGAATGTCCTCAAAAAATGGTTCGGTTGAAAGGAAACACCAACACATCCTAAATGTGGATCGTGCTCGTTCCTTTCAAGCAAACCTTCCTATTTTTTTTTTTTTTTTTGCATTTCTCAATTCAACATGTTGTTCACTTGATAAATAGAATTCCTTCCCCATTATTGAGAAACAAATTCCTTTTCTAACTCTTATATAATAAGGCACCTACTTTGTTACACTTAAAAACCTTTGGTTGTATAGCTTTTTCTTCCACACTTACTATCCATAGAACTACATTTGACATTCGTGCTAAGAAAACAGTTTTTCTAGGTTTTAGAAATGGAACAAAAGGATACCTTTTATATGATTTGTACTTAAATAATTGCTTAGTTTCCAGGAATTCTAATTTTTTGAAACTGTCTTTTCTTTTCATCCCAATCATAATGCCACAAACACCTCTCCTCAACCTAAACCTTACCCATCTGAACAGGATTTTGAAGTTGTCACCCCTAATCAACCCCCTTACCTAACACCTTACCTCCACCCCCTCACACCACCATCACTCAAACTCATCATGATACTCCCTCACATAACATAAATTCTCCCACTGAAACCTTTATTCCTATTGAAAACACCTTAAGACATTCCACTCGGACTAGTCGTTCTCCAAGTTATCTTAATGACTACCATTGCAACCTTTTTTAAAACCACCTTATAACCAACACAGTTTCCCGTGATACTCCCTACCCTATCTCCTCTGTCCTAACCTATCATAATTGTTCTCCTACCTATAAATTCTTTTGCCTCTCTGTATCCTTCACCACTAAACCAAAATCCTACAAACAAGCTTCTCAATCCGAATGTTGGATCAATGCCATGAAAGTTGAATTAGTTGCCTTAAGTTCCACCAACACTTGGTCCATCGTTGATTTAGCACCCAACAAAAAGCCAATAGATTGAAAATGGACTTACAAAGTTAAATACAATGAAGATGGCTCTATAGAACGCTACAAAGTATGCCTCATCGCAAAAGGCTACACTAAAGTTGAAGATATAGATTATTTGGACACCTTTTCTCCGGTTGTAAAGCTAACAACGGTAAGATCTCTCCTTGCTTTAGCTTCTATTAAAGGTTGGTTTTTAGAAAAATTAGATGTAAATAACACTTTTCTGAATGGATATTTACACGAAGAAGTGTACATAACCTACCTAAAGGTCTTGTTTTATCTACTTCTGTCTCTACCAACAACAAAGTCTACAAGCTATAAAAGTCTATTTATGGACTAAAAAAAGCTAGCAGACAATGGTATGGTAAGTTGTCAGATTCTTTGATTTCCATAGGTTATAAACACTCTCTTGCTTAGTATTCTTTATTCACTAAAAATTATACTTGTTTTTTTACTGCCTTGCTTATTTATGTCGATGATACAGTCTTGGATGGAAATGACTTTGTTGAAATTTATTTTGTCAAATCTTTCCTTCATGACTGTTTTAAAATCAAATATTTAGGGAACCTTTGATATTTTATTGGCATTGAAGCTACCCTATCTTCCAAAGGAATTCTAATTAATCAAAGAAAATACACATTAGAGCTTTTGGAAGATTCTGGACAACTTGCTACCAAGCCCTCCAAAACCCTTATGACCCTTCCCTTAAGCTTGACTGTACCAGTTCTCCTATTTATGAGGATGAAACTCAATACATAAGACTTATTGGTCGACTTTTATATTTAACGACTACTCGGCCTGACATACCCTTTATTGTTGAACAACTTAGCCAATATGTTTCTAACCTAAAAGCTATTCATTTAAAAGCTATTGTGCGTGTTTTACAATATTTAAAAATTGCCCCAGCAACAAGTCTTTTTTATTCCACCATCACTAATTTACTTTTATCTGGTTTTACAGATTCTGATTGGGAAAGTTGTACCATTTCTAGAATATCAATCACAGGATATGCGATTTTCCTTGGATCCTCTCTTATCTCATGGAATCAAAGAAGCAACACACGGTTTCTAGGAGCAGCTCTGAAGTGGAATATTGGGCGTTGGCGAGCTTGGCCTGCGAAATACAATGGCTACATAATTTATTTAAAGACTTGAATCACTCACTCATTCAATCAACCAACCTATGTTTACTGTAATAAGAATTTTGCAATTTACTTGGCGCATAAACCTTCCTTTCATGAATGATCGAAGCACAACAAAATTGATTGTCAGGTTACTCGTGAAAAGATTGGTGCAGATATCATCAAACTTTTCCCAACACACACTAGAATTCATATTGTTAATTTTCTCACAAAACTGATCTACAAACCATTTTTTAACACACATATTTCCAAATTTGGTCTACTTAACCTCCATAGTCCAACTCGTGGGGGTGTCTTACAGAGGGATATATTATAATTATTATTTTCCTTTTATTTCTTTAAGTTAGTTTTATTTTCCCAAACATATCATCTTAAACATAATATTTTCTTATGTACATCTTTAGCTAACTCGTAGATTGTTTTAGCTTTGGCAGTTATGTCTTAGAATTGTTAACCAGTGTTAACAAGATTTTCATAATAATAATAAGTAATGACCAAAGCTTTCATTTTGAACTAAAGATGCACATGAGATACATGCCTCTCAATCTTATGTATTATAGTTGTAATGGCATAGACACAAGTCATTCTAGTTAATTTCCGCATTTTGATAACGTTTGTCTAGAACACTATAACAATCTAATAAATATTAAAATTGAATCACAAAATTAAGTTTTTTTTTAAGAGGCCAAAATAAGTTTTTTTTTTAATCACAAAATTAAGTTATTAATATCTGGTATGAAAACAAAATACAATAATAATAATGTTACATGAGTACATTTGTCTCGCATACAAATGCAAAGTATACCAAAATGGTAAAATAGTAACACAGGGTCATCATGATACAACGAAAACAAAATAAAATAAACTAAGGTAAAAGTCCTTCAGAAAGAGTCATCACGCCATATTTGTTCACCTGGAATATTAAACATTAGGGTGAGGTATAACTTATCTAAGTGGAGTTTTCATATCTTAGGAATCCACTTGATCATGAGAATTAACTTGAAATTTTACTATAGGGTTACTCACCTTATCCAGTTTATCTCATGAGACATAATACACACACACACACAAACACACACACACATACACACACATATGCACGCACGCACACACACACACGCATACAAACACACACACACACACACACACATATGTGCACGCACACAAACACACACACACGCACACACGCACACACACACGCGCGCGCACGCGCGCACACACACACACGCATACACACACAGACGCACACACACGTGCATATGCATACATGAACACACATGCACGCACCCACATAAACACACATACACACATACACACGCACGCACACGCACGCACACGCGAGCGCATGCACGCACCCGGCGCATGCATCCACGTACATGCGCGCACACTTACTCTCTCTCACACATACACACGAACATAAGCGCACGCACACACATATTCACGCGTACACACACACGCACATGTACACACACACACACTCACAGACACTAACGCACACGCATACACGCACATGCACGTACACACATTCATACACACACAAGCACAACACGCACACACACACACACACACACGCACATACACACACACACACACACACCCGCATGCACACACACACACACACATCTTATGTATTATAGTTGTAATGGCATGGACACAAGTCATTCTAGTTAATTTCTGAATATCGATAACGTGTGTCTAAAACACTATAACAATCCATTAAATATTCAGATTAAATCACAAAATTAAGTTGTTAATATTTGGTATGAAAACAAAATACAATAGTAATAATGTTACATTAGTACATTTGTCTCGCATACAAATACAAAGTATACCAAAATAGTACAATAGTAACATAGGGTCATCATGATACAACGAAAACAAAATAAAATAAGCTAAGGCAAAAGTCCTTCAGAAAGTTTCATCACGCCATATTTTCTCACCTGAAATACTAAACATTAGGGTAAGATACAACTTATCTAAGTGGAGTTTTCATATCTTTGGAGTCCTCTTGATCATGAGAATTAACTTGAAATATTACTATAAAGTTCCTCACCTTATCCAGTTTATCTCATAAGACACACAATACACACACGCACATGCACGCACGCGTGCGCATACACACACGCACGTGCACGCACACACACATACATGCATGCACACGCACACACACACACACACACGCACACATAAGCACACACACGCGCGCACACACACACATATACGCATGAGCGTCCACACACACATGCGCACGCACACACACATACACACACACACACACACATACACACACTCACGCGCGCACACAAACACTCACGCACACACACACAAACAAACGTACACATGCAAGCACACACGCACACACGCACACGCACGCACGCACCCACACACACACGCATGCAGAAGCACACACGCACGCACACACACACACACTCGCACGCACGCACTCGAACACAAACACACACACACAAGCGCGCGCGAGCGCATACACGCACTTGGGCACATGTATCCACGCACACACGCACACACGTACACTTACACACACACACGTGCACACACACACACACACACACACGCACGTGAGCGCATGCACACACAAATTCACGCGCACGCACGCATATACATACGCACACACACACAAACACGTACACGCGCAAACTTTCTCGCACACACACACACATAGACAAGCGCACACTGCACGTACACGCACACACACTTGCTCACACAGACACACACACACACACACACACACGCATACACGCACAACACACGCACGCACACACGCACACACACACACAGACACACACAGACACACGCACATACGCGAGCGCACACACGCACTCGGGCACATGCATCCACGCATACGCGCACACGCTTACACATACACACACACACGCATATTCAGGCGCACGCACACATATACATACGCGCGCACACATATACACACACGTACACGCGCAAACTCATTGACACTTACACGCGCGAACTCATTGACACTCACACGCACACACACACAAACAAGCACACACATGCACGCACACGCACGCTCGTACACACATGCACATACACGCACAACACGCGCGCGCGCACACACACACACACACGCACGCGTGCACACACACACACGCACATGAGCTCACACACACACACACATTCATGCGCACGCACGTATATACATACCCGCACACAAACACATACACGCATACGTGCGAACTCACAGATACTCACACACACACAGAGACAAGCACACGCACATGCACGCTCGCACACACACACACACATACATACACATACACGCACAACACGCGCACGCACGGCCACAACACCCCCTACACACTCATATACAGACGCACACCCACACACACGCACACACGCACACCCCCCTCCCCCACACACACACACACGACCACACACACCATAGACCACACACAATATTAGTTGGGGGCTTACTAAATATTACCCTCATGGTTAGGTCTTCCAGATTTATCCGTCGGCCTACTTTTGGGAGAAAGTCCCTAAAAGATTAATTTTACGAATTTACCTACCTTCCTGCTTTTGGATGCCCTAAATTATTAGGTTAATTATTAGTCTAGGCACTATGTCAGTTACTGATGTCTAATCATGGCATATCACATCACTACTAATTCATGAGAGGCGCCATTTATCGATTAGGAAAAATCTCAATCATGGCATATTGCATCATCCAAGTCGTGAGAGACAATTGCCTCGTCGAGAGGTGTCATCAGAATACTATTGCCCAGTCGTGTGTATAGTAGCGTGAGAACCATTGCTTGTCATTTTGGTCATACCTGCTTCTTCCAAAGTGTAACATAATTGAAATATTTTCCTTTTTCATTCATTTGAATAAAATATATATACAGAAATGTGTAACGCTTGATCAACTATCTACTTATGATACTACATAATTATAAAAAATTAATTATGACAAAGTATAAAAAAATATTTTATTTTATCAAAAACAAACTTAAAAGAGTATGAAAACACATAATTTTACTTTTAAGTAAAAAATTATTGTTGCCGGGATCAAACCCAAATCACCCACATGACAATAAAAAATACTTACAACTATGCTACAACGAATAATATGTGATTATTTAATCATCCAAGACTACATCATCCAAAAAAAAAATAGTAACATGATACAAAATGTTTATTATCTTTATTTTTTAATTGATGAAGTTATAGAAGTTTAGAAAGATTATTACATTTCATTTCGGTACAGTTGCTACGACATTAAGATTTCATCCAACCGTAACCAATTGTAAGATAAAATGAGCTCAAATGTGGTAACATGTTGCAGAATGTTCATTATCTTCATTTTTTAATCAATGAAGTTATAAAATATTAGAACTATTATTACATTGCATTCTAGTGCAGTTGTCTAAGGCACAAGGATTTCATCGAACTTTCATTAATTACACAATAAATAACCTAATAGATTATCAAATTTGAGTTCAAGTGTAGATCATGATGTCTTAACAAAAGCTACTTCCTTTTTGCAAAATAATATGCAGTCTAAAAAATTCTCTATCACTCTCTTTGTTGAATTGAAGCTGTTTAAGACATATCAGGAGGAGTTTTTTCAGTCGTTGTTGAATCCAAAATCAGCTGTGGCATGTTGTTGCAGAAAGCATCCTTCATATTGCACAAATAAGACTTGTTAACTTCAATAATAAACCAATGAATGAAGTATTGTTCATGAAAATTATAAAGTATCCAAAATGAACCTTAATAGAGGGTTGAAAACTTGATGATGCATCAAAGTTAGCTATATTTGCCGCGACAGTTTGATTCGAGATGCTGCCTTGTTCTGGAAAACTAAAACTAGGAGGCGCGAAAGATTCGTCATTTGCAGACGAGGCAATTGCGTTGATAGAATTGTGAAATCCAATATTACCGTCGTCAAGATTGAATATATCGGTTTGAGAAAACGTCGTAGGTCGCGATCCTCCTGATAAGGCCACCGGATGCAAGCTATAACCATTTCTTATCATTAACATCTGCAGAATTGATCACAAGCACTAAAGTAACAATTAGTCCATGATGGAATAAGTTCAAAACAACTGCCAAATACTATTTATGTTTTTTTTTTTTTTAAGAATTCGATATCTGGTCTTAAGATCAACTAATCCAGAGGATCGATTTCACTGTCTACTGACGAAGAACTTAATTGAAGGCAGAAATTGTTAATACCTAACCGAATTTGAACGAAACGTAGCTAATCATGACAAATAAAAAAAAGATTCTATCTAGTCATTGTTTAACCGACACAAATTTTAGACTATGTAAGTTAGTCTTTCTTACACGCCCTCAAAACAGCGCTGACTAAATCAATCCATAACTCTATGCCAAATCATGGTTGAGCAACATTAATAATATATATTTATAACTTGTTGAACATGTTTTAGGGTTTCATAGTTCATCTTAAGTGAAAGAAAACTCACTTGCACTTGAAGTTGAAGCTGCTTTAAATATTCTATAGCCTCATCAAGCATTGAAGCTTTGTCTGTCTATTAAAAACAAAACAAAACAAAAAAAACAATCATCAAGATGTAGATGAAAACAAAAAAGCCACAAAAAAACAAAATAAATAATATTTTGTAAGATAAATTAAAATAATAGATAAAATCTAAAAGGGATAGATGCTAGAAAATAGACATATACCTTATTAGAATTTGGAATTAAATTCTGCAAAGCTTTCAATTTCTCATTAATCTTACTCCTCCTTCTCTATCCATTCAATAAAATTCAAAATAAATAAAAAATAAATAGAAAAATAAAATCCATTCAATAAAATTTAAAAAAAAAAATTCATAGAAAAATAAAAATGAAACCTTTTCAGATAAATTATGAAACTCTGCAGCTCTGCTTCTCTTTGATGAAGAACGTGATGGTGGGGTAGCTTTTGATGACGGTAACTCTGAAGCCTCATCATTCTTCAAACTCAAAAAGAAAACCCATCAACTAAATTTGAAAAAAGTAACATAAAAAGAATCCAAAAATGATATTTTGAATTTGAAAATAAAAAAAGTATCATACGATAAGATCTACCAAAAAAATATTTGAGTTTTCTTAAGCTATGAAACAAAAACTATATTATAAAAAAAAAATCACCAATATATATGAGTTATGCAATAATTTAAAAAATTGGATTATTTATAATACTGATGAGAATATATATATATATAAGATTGTACGCATATAACAGGTAAACGGACAAGCTGCGCCGTGAATGTTTTATTTATGTACCTGAGGTGATGAAGAAGAAGTGAAATGATTAGGAGGGTAAGGGATGGTTGTGGAAGAGTTGGGAAATGGATGAGAGAAATTGAAAGAGGAGGAAGAAGAAGAAGGATCCATGAGTTGGTTGAATAAATTGGAGAAATCTTGAGGATCAGGAGGAACCAAAGGTGATGGGTGAGTTTGGTGCAAATCATCAGAAGAATCAGCCATTAATATTATCAAAAGAGTTTGAAGAGAGAGAGAGAGAGAGAGAGAGAGAGAGAGAGGGAGAGAGGTGATGTATATATATATGATGAGCAGCTGGTTAGAAATGGAAAACGGGACAAAGGGATGACGTGTGTGTTGTGGAAGCGGGATTAACGTTTTAAATTGGTATTCTTTTGTTTCTACTAGCTTCTTAAATCTTTTCATTGTTATTTAAATTAGACTAGAGTCTCTGTTATAGATACTAGCTTACTTTATTAGTTTTTATATGAAATATTAATCAATTTTTTTATAAATTATTTTAATTCTATTTTTTATAAATAAATTTGATTAAAAATATATAAAATTTATTTTGAACTTATAAATTTTAAAAAATATTTGTGATATTAATAAATTTATATATTCATAATTGCATATTTAAAAATAATAGAATTGATATATTTTTAGAAAATAATAATTTTTAAAAATGATTTTTAAGAAAAATCAATAAAAAAATGACTTATTTTTCGAATATTTTTTAAAACTTTATTATCGATAAATATAAAATACTTTAGATAATTATGTATGAGAAGCTATTTAATATAATTTTCTTTTGAATATATTTTTTTTAATTTTTGTTATCTTTTAACAAAAATATCTTATATTTTTTTATAAAGCTATATCACATATAGGGCATTTGTTTTTTTATCGGATCTAACGTTAAGTTTTCTGAAATTATCTACTGTTTTTTAGTTTGTTATAATGTTTTTATTTTAATTTATTGATAAAAATATGTGAGACTAATGAAATGAAATCATAGCCAGAGATGTTGCCTTTTAGAAATAATGAAAATAATTATTTAACATTTACTATATTGTTTTAAAAAGTACACAATTATCTATTTTAAATTTCTTATATCTCACTATTACCAAATAAGATTAATACACAATTAAAAAATAAAACATATTTTTATAAATAGAAAATGAGAGTCAATTATTTTTTGGAGTTTGGATTCCTTCCTACAACTTTTCCAGTCATAATTTCATTTTTTTTTCTTTCAACTTTTCCCATCACTTACATTATATTTACGAAAAAGTGTTTTTAATCGTTTTTCAATTTCAAGATGGCTATACGAGAGAGGTAGGTGGAAAGAAGAGATGGTTACTTAAAATTTGAAGTGGAGAAGATCGTTTTTTGTTATGAAAAAACTCTGGCTTTTGAGTTCTTTTTGATCCTTCAAGGTGTTCAATTAAGTACAGGAAGTGATAGGTGAATTTAGAGGCATAATAGAGATGGTTCTTTCAATGACGTATCTGATTATAAAATCCAATTAGAGCGTAATACTTCATCTGACGTTCAAATTTTGAGAGGGAACTTTCCTCTCCCTCTAATCTAGGATAATTAGGTTCAGTTTAAGGTGGTGGGTTTCTCTTAAGTTTTGCAACGTAAGATCTCTTTTAGAGAGAATCTATTTGAGTGAAAGGTCATTGTTGATCCTGATGAGATCTTATGTATCTTGAGTGATGGTTTGTTAGAATCAACCTCTCATTTGTTTGTCATATGTGATTTAGTTTCTACTATTTGATATAGAATCTTTAAGTAATGAGGGTGACAAATGGTTCTTGTAACATCCCAATTTTCAATTTTCAATTATTATTATTTTTATTATTATTTTTATTATTATTATTATAACTTTAATATTATTTTTGATATTTTAATAGTATTTTGTTATTTAAAAATAGGTGTTTATAAATGTTAGTAATTATATAATGATATTATTATTATTATTATGGATATTATTATTATTATTATTATTCTTATTATTATTTTAAAAAATAAATAAAGAGTCAGAGTTAGTGGGGAGATAGAGAAGTTAGGAAGGTTAAAAAGGAAATAAAGAGAGAATGAGACATGACGAAAAAGAAAAGAACGAGAAAATTTGAGAAAAAGGAAAAAGTGAGAATAAGTGGAGAAAACTGGTCGTCTTGAAACAATTCGAGAACGTGAGAAAAGCTCTAAAATCAAGGTAGGGGTGAGATTATTTTACGAATGGTATACATATTGTAAGGTAGTGGGGTTGACCTTGAATCCCAGTATTGATTTATTCCTGCTCCATAGTATAGGGTTTGCTGTAAACCCTAAGGTAAAGAATGGGAATAATATTGTTATTTTGATACGCAAATAATTGACTGATTATGTGTATGCCTTGCTTATATGATTGTGTTGTCATTGATGTGTTGATTTACTTGTTAAATATAGGATTTGGGAATTTCTTTGTATTTGAAATTAGTTTATTCGTTTCGTGCTCTAAATTGATGAGAGATGTTTTTTTATTTGACAATTTAGAGCATGTTTACTTAATGCTGATGAGTTTGGGAATAAGAATTATGTACCCTAATAGTTGTTACAAGTCAAAATAGGTAAAAGTGAGAGAAAATGTCAAGAATTGTAGAAAATCCCAAAGAAAACATAGAAAAATAGAAGAAAACGTAGAAAATGGGAAAACGTGGCCTTAGAGCTATTAAGGGCCATAATAGCTATTATGGGTGGTCGTAATAGGCCACTGGTTTTTGTACCAGACACGTCGTCGAATTTCAGTCCACTGTTGGTCGTCTTGTTTCATGCATAACTTGAGTTTCGTAAGTTCGTTTGAGGTGCAGTTAGTTGAGTTGGAAAACTAACACGGTGACCTTTCTTGTGATAAAGGTTAATGATACTTTTACACTTGTGTAATTGAAGAAGTTTCTGATTCTGTCCTCCAACGGTATTATTCATCATCTATATGAAAAGGAAGAAGGAATTGTGAAGATAATGATTAAGATACAACAAACTTCATTGACAAAACAAATATTCGAATGCAAAAAGAATTCTAATAAGAGAAAAAAAATTTTGAGAAAGAGAAAATAGAAAGAAGAACTTAACACTTTATTTCATATAAATTTCGAGAAAGAGAAAATAGAAAGAAGAACTTAACACTTTATTTCATATATTTTTAAGTGTAAAGTATGTTTATCACTCTGTGTATATGCTTATTTAGAAGCAATACTGTAAACACAAATCGTGTATTTTACAATTGTTAAATTCCTTGAGGGACTAAGTTTTAGTCTGTAGCCTCAAGAAGTCATTGCCGAGTAGTCTTTGAGTTTTAATTCTTTACGGGACTACGTTTAGTCATAATCTTTGAGAAGTCATTGACGGGTAGTATTTGAGATTATAATCATTTTGATTATTGGATTAAGTTCTGTTGAGAAGGAAATACCACTCTGACGAGTGGACTGGACTTACCTAGTTAACGATAAACTAGGATACGTATACCTTATCATTTTTATCATTGTTGTTATTGTCTTTGGGTCGTGAAAATCTGTCACATTTGAAACCCAATTCAATCCCCCCTTTCTTATGTTTCCTAAACCTTCAATATGCATCAGAGCTTTAATTCTTCTATTGACTCTTTTGTGCCAAACACTTAACTGTGTCAAATAAAGATCAATACTTTGAAACACATAATGTCACATACAAACAATGATAAAGATCATTATTGTGCCAAACCTCTAATATTTGATAGAGAAAAGTTCTACTATTGGAAAGATAGAATCAAAAGTTTCTTCATGGGTTGTGATGCAGATGTATGGGATATGGTAATAGATGGTTACACGGATCCTATAGATGTAAATGGTATAAAGCTTGAAAGAAGCAAAATAAATTAGCAGCAAAAGAAGGATCACAAGAATCATCACAGATCTAGAACTATATCACTGATTACTATTTCTTATTCAAAGTATGAAAAAAGATTAAAAATAGAGACTTTGCTAAGTATATATTTGATTCCTTAAGAATGACTCGTGAAGGAAATGAGCAAGTAAAGGAATCTAAGGCTCTAGACTTAATCTAGAAGTATGAAGCCTTCAGATTGAAAGAGAATGAAATTATTGAGGAGATGTTCACAAGATGTCAAACTCTTGTAGCTGGATTAAAAGTTTTGAATAAAGGCTACACCATTGCATATCATGTTAAAAAAATCATTCGAAGTCTGCCAAAGAAATGGAGGCCAATGGTGACAACACTTAAGGTGTCAAAGGATCTGAATAACATGACTCTAGAATAACTTATAAGTTTTATAAGGAGTTACGAGATTGAGCTTGAAGAGGAAGAGACCCAGAAGAAAGTAAAGTATGTGGCTCTGAAGTCCAAAGGCAAGCCTGAGAAGGCTAAAGCTCTTCAAGAAGAAGAAGAAGAAGAATACTCTGAAAAAGAGAACGAGTTGTCTATACTCTTCAGAAGGGTCAACCAACTCTGGAAGCAAAGAAAAATGAAGTTCAAAGGCTACAGAAGAACAAATGGAAGATCTGAATCAACCTATGGGTAAAAGAAGTCTGAATCCCACAAGGAGTTACCTACTTTGAGTGCAAAGATCCTGGACATTATAAGAATGAGTGTCCTAAACTCCAGCCTAAAAATAAATTATTAAGAGAGAAGAATAAGGTTCTAGTGGCAATTTGGGATGACTTTAAAGTTTCAGAAGATGACTCTGAAGAAGAGCAGGCTAATATGGC
Organism: Lathyrus tuberosus; assembly: GCA_022829125.1. NCBI lineage: Eukaryota > Viridiplantae > Streptophyta > Magnoliopsida > Fabales > Fabaceae > Lathyrus > Lathyrus tuberosus. The sequence goes on from JALAZF010000504.1 coordinate 1,669,525, forward strand.
TTTGAAAGCTAGCACCGAAGCATCATAATCAAATTCAAAAACAGACTCAAACTTTGACGAGGTATTTTCTCATCTCACTCATTCTAAATTGGAATTATCCTTAGCTGAGACTCTTGGAAAGTTTTAGAAGCTTCAGCAAAGATACAAGACTTTGAAATAGATTCATGTAGTCGATTCTGATGCCCATAGTTAACTGCAAAAATAAAACTCTATTTTAAAAGAAAGAATCACTAGCTTAGAAAAATATAACTCTGCCCTAAAAAGCAAGAGTGAAAAACTTGAAAAATAAATTCTTTTACAAGCTCCTATGGACTCTGAATGTGCTTCCAAGACATATGTAGCATCCTTTCAAAAATTCATAGCAAAGAACATAGATAGAAGCAATATGGCTTTGATGATCTATGGAGTAAGTGGAAACGGGAAAAGAGGCATTGGTTATATTAAACCAAAGAACTCTATGTTCAAGCCTAAACCCAAAGAGACTCTGATAAAGCCAAAAGCTTTATACTCTCATTTCACCTATGGTCACACACATAATATATATTCTGCACATAAACCCTGGGTTGATAAAACCTATGGGAGAACTAACCACAAAGGGCAAAAAAAGATGTGGGTACCTAAAAACAAAATAATCTATGTTGCAGATATCCTTAGCAACCATTTTGAGACACCAGCCATGGTAACTGGACTCGGTGCTCTCGACACATGACAGAAAGAAGGCATATGTTCCAAGAACTGGAACTTACGCTCGGAGGTTCTGTAGGCTTTAGAGGAAACCAAAAGGGTAAAATCATTGGCTCTGGAACAATAGGCAATGGTTCCATTCCCTCTATTTCTAATGTTTTATTAGTTGAAGGTCTAATTCATAATCTCTTGTCCATAAGTCAATTAAGTGACAATGATTATGACATTATCTTCAATCAAAAGTCATGCAAGGTTGTGTGTAAAAAGGATGGGTTTCTACTCTTCAGCGAAAAAAGGAAAAACAACATTTATAAAATTAGACTTTCATATTTAGAAAAAAAATGTTAAATTCCCTATGTCATTGAACGAAGAGCAATGTACTTGGTTGGGACGTTTGGGCTATGTTAGCATGAGAAGAATATTTATGCTAAACAAGCTCAATTTAGTCAGAGTCCTTTCAAATATAAAGTTTGCTTCAGATGCTCTTTGTGTGGCATGCCAGAAAGGAAAGTTTTCAAAAACATCTTTCAAAGAAAAGAATTTTGTTTCCACCTCTAGGCCTTTGGAACTCTTGCACATTAATTTATTTGGGCCAATTAAAATTGCCTCTGTCTATGGCAAAAAGTATGGGTTAGTCATCGTAGATTAGTTCAGCACATGGAGTTGGGTAAAGTTCTTAAAACACAAGACTTGTGTTTACTACCTTATGTACACAAGTGCAAAATGAAAAGAATTTAAAAATTGTCAAAGTCAGAAGTGATCATGGAGGTGACTTTGAAAATAAATATTTTGAAAACCTTTTTGAAAACAATGGCATTTCTCATGATTTATCCTATCCCAAAAATTCTCAACAGAATAGAGTTTTTGAACGGAAAAATCGTACTTTGGAAGAATGGCCAGAACCATGACCAATGAGACTAATGTGGAAAAGCACTTATGGGTAGAAATAGTAAATACTGCATGTTATATTCAGAATAGGATCTCGATAAGATCGATTCTAGAGAAAACTCCATATGAACCATGGAAGAACAAAACGCCCAACATTGCATATTTCCATCCATTTGTACGTACTTGTTATATGCTTAACACTAAATATAACTTGAAAAAGTGTGATTCCAAAGCTTAAAAGTGCATTATGTTATGATACTATGAACGCTCAAAAGGCTACAAAGTGTATAACACTGAAACTAAAATTGTTGAAGAATCAATACATGTTAAGTTTGATTATAAGATTAACTCTGAAAATTTAAAGCTAGTTAATAAATTTGCAGATTTAGAAATTGCTTATTCGGACTATGAGGATAATGCTTCTAGAGATGCTCAACAAAAGGCTAAACCATTAGAACCAAAAGTTGCTGACATATCAGAACCTCTGAGGAAGTTTAAGCAAAGATCATCTCATCATGAAGATCTGATTTTGGGTAAAAAGATAGAACCAATTCAAATTAGATCCTCATTCAAAATAGATGAAGAAAATCCTCTAGGATTGGTGTCTATTTATAGAACCAACATCCATTGATGAAGATCTAATAGACTATGAATGGATTTTGGTAATGCAAGAAGAACTGAATCAATTCTCCAAAAATGATGTTTAGACTCTGGTTCCTATACCCAAAGGAAAAAACATCATTGGAACTAAGTGGGTCTTAAGAAATAAGCTAAATGAGTCAAGAAAAGTGGTAATAAACAAAGCCAGACTAGTTGCACAAGGATATATTTAACAAGTAGGAATAAACTATACGAAAACCTTTGCACCAGTGGCCAGGTTAGAATTTATTCATCTTTTAATATCCTTTACATTTAATCATAATATTAATTTATATCAAATGGATGTTAAAAGTGCATTATTGAATGGATATATAATAGAGGAAGTGTATGTTCATCAATCCCATGGGTTTGAAAATTAGAAAAATCCTTAATTTGTTTGTAAAATTAAGAAAATGTTTGTATGGTCTAAAACAAGCTCCCAAAGCTTGGTATGAAAGACTTAGCAACTTCTTTCTGTATAATGGTTTTTCAAGAGGAAAATTTGACACAACGATGTTTTGTAAATCATTCGATAATGACATTTTAATAATTCAAATTTATGTTGATGTCATTATATTTGGCTCTACTAATGCTTCTCTTTATCAAGATTTTTATAAGTCAATGCAGGCTGCATTCGAAATGAGCATGATGGAAAAATTGAATTTCTTTATGGAAATTCAAAATAATCAAGGTCTAAAGGGAACTTACATTCATCAGAGTAAGTATATAAGATAATTTCTCAAGAAGTTCGATATGGCCGAAAGCAACCCTTCCAAGACTCCAATGCATCCAATGTGCCTTATGGAGAAAGACGAAGAAAGTAAAAAAAAAAAGGTAGAATAAAAGGTATACATAGGTATTATTGGCTCTCTTTGGTATCTAACTCCCTATAGACCTGACATCTTGTTCAATGTCTGTTTGTGTGCCAGATTCCAGTCAGATCCTAGAGAATCTCACTTAACAGCTATTAAGAGAATATTTAGGTATCCGAAAAATACTACTAATCTTGGTTTGTTTTATAAGAGATCTCCATATTACAAGTTAGTTGGTTATTGTGACGCTGACTACCTTGGAGATAAAATTTAAATAAAAATCACCAGTGAAAGTTGTCAGTTTCTGGGTGATAATCTAATCTCATGGTCCAACAAAAGACAATCAGTAATTGCACTATCAACAGAAGACGCTGGATATATTGCATAATTTGGATGCAGCACACAGATTCCCTGGATGAAGAGTCAGCTAGAACATTATCAACTTTATGTGAGTAATATTCCCATCCTTTGCGATAATACATCTGATATATGTTTATATAAGAACCCCATTTTACACTCTAGAGTTAAACACATCGAGATAAAACATTATTTTATAAGAGACTATGTTAAGAAGGATATTATTAATTTAAAATTTATTGATACATACCATCGATTAACTTATATCTTTACAAAACTCCTTGCTAAAGACAGATTTGTTTTCATTCTGAAGAACTTAAAAATGGAAATTTTCCCTGAGTAAAAACATAAGTCTTAATGTTTACTGCCTCTGGAGAGTCAAAATGAGAATCTGAGGAAACATGGTGTAGCGTGCGATTTTTGTCGGTGACGCGACCACCTTATCGCAGAAGGGTCTTCTCCTCACCTCAATGAGGAGGAGTGGGGTGCTACTTTCTGATTTCTTATTTATCCCGTGAAGCTGGAAGGGAAAGGGAAGCTATCTAAAACTAACCTTGCACGCGAATGCTTAACTGAACAAACGCTTAAAGAGATTGGGGGGTCCGGGGTCAGGTTATACAATGAGGAGTTGTCAATTACCCATCCTATATGTGGTTATCCACAGGATGTTAGTTTTAGGTTTTGCTTTTGTACTTGATGGTGCTTATCTGTTGATGGGTTGGGAAAGTTTGAGAGAGAGAGAGAGAGAGAGTTTTTGATGATTTTGGTGAGGTATTGGACCTCAGTTTTGATTGGTATGTGTGAAGGTACTGGACCTAAAGTTTTTGATTGGTATGCTCGCTAAGATTTCGCAATCCTATGTCTACGTATTCCCGTTAAAGATAACTGGGAAATTAGAGCAATCGTAGTTCCTCCTATTCTATGGGAGGAAAAAGATGATGTTTTGGTGTCTTGTTCAAAGCCCAAGATTGAAGCTAAAAATGTATATTTGTGTCTTGTTCAAAGCCCAAGATTGAAGCTAAATAGGTTTGACTGATAGATAATTTGTCATCTCTAAAGGAGATATCTCGTCTGTTTATCACAATTGTTGGGTGACTGATTATAAAGGATGATTACTTTAAATGGGATATGAGAATCCAGCAATGCCATAATTTCCTTTATAGGGGGTTTGTCCTGAAAGAGAAAACTTTAACTTAATGTAGAGCAATGCCATTTTTCCTTAGGAATCTTTCATGCTAAGGGAGGGACAGTGGCGTGGATGTAAATGATCCAGAGGCTTGCCACTTATAGCAATTAGATGGAAGAAAGGGTTTTACCAGGATAAGAGATGGACGATAACTTGGATATTTGAATCAACAAGTGTGCCACTTACAATGGTTATCTGGGATTGAGGTTTGTTTTGAGTTATCTGTTTTGATATGTGATAACACAGAGAAATGTTCTCCTACAGAGATTTTGATTTCCTCTGAGGGGATGTTGATTTTTGTGTGCCTTGATCAAAACCCAAGGTTGAATCTAAGATATTGATTGACTCCACTGGAGAAGTCCTTATACAAAGCCTAAGAGGAGGCTGGAAAAGACTGACTCAACAAGATAGTGCTTATATATGTCCTGTAAAACGCCCAAGATTGAGGCTAAAAAGAGACTGACTCTTTGGGGATATCATTATACAAAGCCTAAGAGGAGGCTAAAAGTTTGACTTTTCTGGGGAAATATTTTGGCTGTCTTGTACAAAGCCCAAGATTAAGGCTAAAAGGAATTTGACTCCGCTAATGAGGATTTGTATGTGTCTTGTACAAAGCTCAAGATTGAGGCTGGAAAGAAGACTGACTCTGTGGGAAAGAAATCTTTATCTGTCTTGTACAAAGCCTAAGATTGAGGCTAAGGTGAGACTTTACTACCTCAGCTGAGGATATTTTAGGTGTCTTGTACAAAGGCCAAGATTGAGGCTGAAAAGATTTTGACTCTGCTGGAGAGTATTATCTGTCTTGTACAAAGCCCAAGATTGAGACTGGAAAGAAGACTGGCTCTGCTAAGGGATATTATTTCTCAAAGCCTAAAAGAAGGCTGAGAGGAATTGACTCTGTTGGGGAAGATATTTATCTAGAGCTTAAGAGAAGGTACAAAGATTTTGACTTTGTTGTAGAAAGCTTGTACAAAGCCCAAGATTGAGGCTAAAAGATGACCGACTCAACAAGATAGTGCTTATATGGTGTCTTGTACGAAGCCCAAGATTGAGGCTGAACAAGCTGGAGAAATTATTATACACAGCCTGAGAGGAGGCTAACTTCTACTAGGGGAAATCATTATACCAAGCCTTAGAGGAGGCTGAAAAAGATTGACTCAATAAGAGAGTGTGTATATCTGTCTCATACAAAGCCTGAGATTGAGGCTGAAAGGGTTGACTCAACAAGAGAGTGCTTTTGTTTTATATCATTGACTCATCAAGAGAGTGTAGAAAGGTGATTGACTCAACAAGAGATTCTGAGAAGGTTAGCTCGGCTGTGGAAAATCATTGTACAAAGCCCAAGAGGAGGCTGAATTTTCTAGGGGAGAACAAAGAAAGAAATCATTTATACAAAGCCTAAAAAGAGGCTGAAAATGCTGCGGAAAGGAAGGATCATTATACAAAGCCTAAGAGGAGGCTATCTTTGCTGAGGATTATTGAGATCCAGAAGTAGGTCCAAAATGGGGAATTAACTTTTGTTGAGGGTTTACAGAAGAGTTGAGATAATAAATGCCTTGAGGTTTTGATTTGGGATAGTGTTATACTGATAGTAAACTGACCTTGGCTGGGGATTTTTAGGAGAAAGACTGGGTTCTAGAGCCCAAGGGTTTTAACTCTACTGGAGATTGATTAAATGACTAGGGTTTTTCATGTGTTGGCAAGGAACTTGAGAATGTCTTTGAGACTCAAGAGGGAATTAGACTGTCCAAGTCTACTGGTATGGAAGAGTTTATCATTGTATGATGCCCAAGAGGAGGCTGGTGTTTTTAAGGGATGAGAATCAACCCTAACTAGGTTTGAGGTTTTGACTCTGGAAAGACTGCTCTAGCAAAGGATGACTAAGTTCTGTCTTATACCTTTAAGAGGTCGCGGGTCCTTGTACTAAGTCCAAGAGAAGGCATGAGAACCTCTAAGAAGTCGGAGGGTCCTTGTACAAAGCCCAAGAGGAGGCGGGGATGCTTTTAGGAAGCCTGTGGGTCCAAACTTAAGAAGAGTTCAAGAAAAGTTTCACCGGGAATAATCTTTTCTTTAGTGAACAGTTCTAGGGTTTGAAGAAATTCAAGAGAGGTTTAACCGAGAATTAATCCTCTCTAGGGAATGAATTTCTTTGACAATTTCTAATAGTGACAGTCTGAGAAAAGTTTCACCGGGAATAATACCTTTCTCTTTGTTCCATATTGTTTAAATCCAATAGAAGGCAAGACTGTATCTGGAAATCCTATTGGGAACTAGTTTTGACTGTATTTAAGAGTGACCAACTGGCTTTACCTAGTTCTAGACCTGGTTGCCGGGGGAAAGCTCTAAGTAAATATACTAGTATATATACAGTTGATATATGACAAGTATTTAAAAGGATATGAAAGAAGGACTTACAGGTGAGCAAGCTTCCAGCAATACAGTTATATATATATATATATATATATATATATATATATATATATATATATATATATATATATATATATATATATATGAAAGAGAGTAAATGAAAGCTGATAAAACTTACAGGCGAGCAAGCTTCCATTATAACAGCTGTATGGTTAGTTGTTCAAAAAATTAAAGAAATTTTTGATAACAACTATAAGTTTAAACCTAAATCAAAAGGGAAGTTGTTTTGGAAAGATTGTTGGGGCTTATACTCAAAGAGAGGCCCGGATGAAAAACAGTAATCGCACCGTTGTTTTGTAAACTGTAATGGGGCTTATACAATGACTGAGGCCCAAAGAGGTTTTCTGTACAAAGGGATGAGTCTTACAACTCAAGGAGAGGCCCAAAAATTTGAAAAAAATAAAAGAAATAGGACTTAGCAATACAGTTATATATATATATATATATATATGAAAGAGAGTAAATGAAAGCTGATAAAACTTACAGGCGAGCAAGCTTCCATTATAACAGTTGTATGGTTAGTTGTTCAAAAAATTAAAGAAAGTTTTTATAACAACTATAAGTTTAAACCTAAATCAAAAGGGAAGTTGTTTTGGAAAGATTGTTGGGGCTTATACTCAAAGAGAGGCCCGGATGAAAAACAGTAATCGCACCGTTGTTTTGTAAACTGTAATGGGGCTTATACAATGACTGAGACCCAAAGAGGTTTTCTGTACAAAGGGATGAGTCTTACAACTCAAGGAGAGACCCAAAAGTTTGAAAAAAATAAAAGAAATAGGACTTACAACACAAGGGTAGACCCATATGGTTTTCGTTTAAAAGGCGACGACCGCGCCGAAATTTTAAAATCGCAGTGGGACTTATACAATGACTGAGTCCCAAAAAAGTTTTGATTGAAAAGGGATTGGGTCTTACACTCTAATAGAGGCCCAAAAGTTGTTTGAAAAGATTTGCTAGGGTGATAGAGATCAAAACCCTAATTTTTGGTTTTAAAATGTATTTTAATTGAATAAAAAATTCAATTAAAATAATCAAATATGTGAAAAAGGGTTGTGATCTTGGTTTTATATTTGGAAAATAATGTTTCATTCATGGGATGATTTAAAAATCATTTGAATTTTGCAAAACCAACAGAAAGAAATACTTTAAATGTTTAAAAAAAATAAAAATATAATTCTTTACAAAAATTCCAAATTTATGAAATAAATAATATTTTTGTGAAATTTTCACGGAATAAAATATTTTAATGTTTTTGTGAATTTTCAAAGAAAGAATCAATAAAAAATGATTAAAATTGAGAGAGAAATTAATTTTTCAATTAATTAATAAAAACATGAAAATAATGGAAAATAGCAAAAATAATAGAAATGGAAAAATGGTATGGGTGGGGTTTCAACTCACGACCTTGGCAACAAACACACATGCGCGCTACCACTGGGGTGGTGATATATCCGTGTATCAAAACCACCCCATAAATACATAAGGCATGCCTTGTTTCTAGGCCTGGGCAAGGCAAGGCAAGGCAAGGCAAACTTTTGGGCAATTTACGTGAAGCCTCTAACTTTCTCATTTTTCCATGGATTGGAACAAAATTTAGGTGTATCTGACCTAGAATTTCGTGAGGAAGCCAATGGTGTCTTTGGAATTTGCAGAAAAGGTTTCCTCCTCAAAATCCGATAGTGGTTTTGAAATAGGCCTATTTTTGCATGTTCTATGCTATCTCATGGTACAGGCAAGAATTACATGGAAAATTGGTTTAAACACAACATATACAATATGTATGAGATGTTTATGATCAATGGACATCAAAGGAATGCATAATTCAAAGAGTTCAAGTTGTCATGCACTTACCTCTTGGAGCTTTTTGTGCTATCTGCGAAGTTCCTTGTGCCAGAAGTAATTTGATGCTTTTGACACTCTCAATTGATCCCTTAGAAGCTTTTAGAATGATTAGAACCAGCTGGAATCCTCAAGAACAAGTTGTGGCACTTTCTTGCAAAAGGGGCAAAAGTGACCAATATGGCAACTCTCTCAAATGGTGTTCCAGATGTGGGGAACCATTTGGGACAGTTTGAGGATGATATTTGGAATATGTTTGAGGCTTTGTTTGGTTTTGGAAGTGACTGAATCAAGGCATGGATTGGAAAATGCAGAAAAGTCAATTTTTGAGGTTTTGAAGGTTGCCTTTGTGATTTTGGTGTTTCAGGTTACAAGTGATTGTTTGGACAACTTAGATACAACATTTTAGAGGTGTTTGGATCATGAGCTGTGGTGGAATTGCTTTCTAACTCAAAAACTCCGAGTTACCTTGTAAAAGAAGGCATTTTGGCCTAAAGAAAGATATTTTGAGGAAAACAAGTGTTGTAGTGCTTTGGTGTACTCAAACTGAGCACAAAGAGCTCTATTTATAGTTGAGCAAGTTTGTTTTGCAAGCAATAATGAATGGCAGCTGCAGCAGCCCTTTGGCCAATGTTGAGCAAAAGGAATCTCAAGTCTCCTCTAGCCATTGACTTGAAGTTAGGGCACATGCCTATGGTCCTATGATTCAGTGCTGATCCTTGACTCATTCAGTTAGGAATGTGTCAGTCCATGCAACCTTGGTGTATCCATTAAATGCATTGAAACAATATTGGAGTCTTGGCACCTTTTTAGCCTTTTTAGGTTTGTTATGGCTAAGGTAGATTCTTTGACTTTGGTGGCTTGGGGATCAGATCATTCTCCTTTTGTTTTATCCTCAGATGTGTCCAAAATGATGACAAGACTTGGAGTTGTTCAAATTTCTCAAATCGAGCAAAACAACAAAATCTGCCAAAATTTGCCTTGCCTAGGACAGTTGGAAATGGTGATTTTGAGGGATTCATATCTCCCTGCTCAGATTGAGTTATGAAAGGCTCTTGTGCTTTTTAGAAATCCCTCATATGATACAAAACTTGCGTGATCATAGTTTGTTTTGAAACTATTTGGATCCAACTGAAAAAACCTCATGAACATTGATGATCAAGGCTGGTAACTTAGGCAGATTTTCATTAAGTGTTGGAAAAAGTGTTATTTTCATGTTTTTGTCATTTTGATCGCTCCATAACTTAAAATCCATAAAGAATTGGAGTCTGAGGTTGTTGAAGCTTTTTTAGAGTATAGCAAGACCTACAAATCCAGCTTTGGATCACCCAAAATGGTTTCTTGGATTTCAAGTTATGGTCCTTGGAAGTTGGTACCAAAACCACTTTTATTCCATAACTTAGAAAAATTTTGGTTTCTCAAGGTTTTCCCTTTTGCAAGAAATCTCACTTTTCTTGATTTTTCTTGATGGATGATGATCAATGTCACACATTAACATTGTTTTGGACTTAGGGGAATCATATTTATGAAAAATTCCAAAAAGTCAAACTTGATTTTGTGTACAGTTGACTTTTTAACGGATAAAATCCAAACTGTGCGATCCTCTATGAAATCAAGTCCTTGACCTAAATAAAACCTAATTTATGGATTCCATAGGTGTTATAGGGTATATTGAATCATGTCCCAAGGTTTGGGAACATGTCTAGGTCAAAAGTCAAAGGTACAGTTGACATTTTCCTCGAAACCCTAATTGTGGTCCTGATGACATTGAAACTTGTGAATCAATCTTCTCGGGTCAATCCATTGTTGCAAATGGATCAATGTAATATATTGGAGGCCCTCAAATCATGTCTTGAGGTCTTGGCTCATGCTTTGTCCCAAAAGTCAACTTAGGGGTGAATTAGGTCAGGAAACCCTAATTCCTTATTTTTGGTAAATGCATCCCATGAGGCTAAATTGACTTGATGATTGGATCCATGGGGTCCCTTGGAGTATCTTGGGTTATGCTTTGAAGCATTGGCTCATTCCTAGATGAAAATTTTCATCTGGAGGCCTCAATCGACCAAAACCCAAATTTTGTGACACTGCCAATCTTGAGGCTTGATCCACTTGGAATGCTGCAACCTTGTGCTTGATTCTTGATGTGGGAGTCTTATTGATCCTTTATAGGTGTTTGAGAGGTTAGACAAGTTGAAGATCATGTCATTTCTTGATTGATCCTTTGTCTAAGTGCTCTAAGAGGGCTTGAAACCCTAATTCTTAATTGTGGTGAATGCTCAACCATCTTTAAGGAGATTGATGAGGCATGAAAGTACATCCATATTGTGATGATGATTTGTACAATGATGGGAAATCTTGGTGGTTAAAATTGAGGGTATGACAGATGCCCCTATTTAATTTTCTTGGACCCGAAGGTGTGAATGGCGAAGGTATTCGGGCATTCGGGGTGCAAGAGGATTAAATATCGGAATACCCGAAATTTTGATAGTGGTTATGAATGGTAGTTTGCTCATCCATCTTCTTTTGCTAAGCAATAATGCTTAGAAAAGGGTGAAACTTCCCCTCGATCCTGGTCTTCAGCCAAGGAACTTGTCTTAGTTTCTTTTGTCAATAAACTTCCCCTCGATCCTGGTCTTCATCCATGGAACTGGTCTCAGTTTTTTTTGTCAATAAACTTCCCCTCGATCCTGGTCTTCAGCCAAGGAACTTGTCTTAGTTTCTTTTGTCAATAAACTTCCCCTCGATCCTGGTCTTCATCCATGGAACTGGTCTCAGTTTTTTTTTGTCAAGTTCCTTTCTTGACAAGGGACGCTATGTGTAACGAATTTCCTCAAACTTCTCGCCGAATTTTCCTGGGGAAATGCCATTTGATGGGGAAAAGTGTTGATGTTAGACTTGCTGGGGAACCCATTTGTCTGAGCTGTAGAGGTGTGCAAACTTCTTTGTTAGAGACGCCATTTGTTGACTCTACTAGGGAAAACGAGTCTCTTGAGAGGTTGTTTCCTGTTTGGGGATGTTACATCATACTTTTCTTCGAGATCTTTTCGGAGAAATGCAATGTGACGTAATCCAATTTTGAGGTGCTGATGATTTTATTAACATTGACTTTCTTGGGAGAAAAACCAATGTGTTGCTGAGAGTCTTCGATTGCGAGGCTTTCTCTGGGAATTTTCCTTAAATCCGGGAAAGCGAGAACATCATCTTCAATGGTGAAGAGTGACGTTTGTAGAATGTCCTCTTGTCTTTCAGAGGTTGAAGTTACCAAAGTGGTCGAGAACCGTCTCCAATCCAGAAATAAACTGGGGAGAGATTGTTCAGACAAAACATTTCCTAACGAGGAAAGAAATGATAACTCGATTGAGAGGACTTTTATCACTTGGGGATAAGACTGACCAGAGTAATAGTGATGCAATATGAACATGTGTATGAATCAATAATGCATGATGTATGGATATATATGCTAAAAAACTGACGCGACATACAGACCAATAGATGAATACGACTGGATACTCGTCCACTGTGGGGAATTAAAAGTATCACTGGTCTAAAATAGTAATCCTGCCTTGCTTTAGGGGAATACGGTCCCCGTGGGGAAGAAGAATTGTCAATCAGTCTTAAGAGGTATGGAACCCTGCCGGGGATGTCAGATGAAACATGGTCTCTGACATGGTTGATCCTTCATTCAGGTGTACTGGTTTAGAAGGAGTACTTCGATTCTGCACTTTGAGGTTCAACCACCTTCGGAGAAGCGATCGATATTCTTTCGATGTTCAACGGTCAAAAGAATTGCCATCTTTATTTTAAAAGCAGAAAAATTTGACAAGTAAATTCATTTTTGTTTTATTTCAAGAATCGTTAATCATGTTAAAAATGTCATTCTGTAAAGCTAAAACAAATCAGAATTGCAAATAAAAGCACTAGGGCTCAAATTTTATTGATAGGATGGAAATCAGCTGAGCGTGTGATCCCATAGAGTATTTACAAAGTTAGAAAATGGTAATTTAAGGGAAAAGGGCTACATTGAAACATAATGGTCGTTATCTTTCTACCAACTTTGAATTCTGGACATCCTGAGCTTCTGTCGAAGATGACCTTGATTGGAGTTTTCTTGATGGATGGCATTATTGCAGGGGATTTAACCTCGTCAGACGTAGTTACTTGACATTAATCCCAAACTTTTTCCTGGATTGTACTTTGAGATTTCTGATCCACCGGGATGATTTTTGCTTATGTCTCTAAATTTTGTGTGGACCGCCCTTTCGGGTTTTCAATCCACTGAGACGTTTTTTTTTCATTTAGGCGAAGTATTTCTTGACTACGTCAACATTCGTTGGGTAGGTAAATTCTTCTCCATCCATGGTTGCGAGTCTCAAGGCGCCGCCTGAGAAGGCTTTCTTGACCACATAGGGTCCATCGTAATTCGGAGTCCATTTTCCCCGGGAATCAGTGAGGAATGATTGTATCTTCTTGAGCACGAGGTCTCCTTTTCTGAAGACACGGGGTCGGACCTTTTTGTCAAACGCCTTCTTCTTTCTTTGCTGATACAACTGACCATGGCATAGAGCTGTTATTCGCTTTTCTTCTATCAGATTCAGTTCATCGTGTCGACTTTGACACCATTCAGCCTCTGTTAGCTTAGCTTTCATCAATACCCTGATCGATGGTATCTCTACTTCTATAGGGAGGACTGCTTCCATGCCATATACTAGAGAGAAAGGGGTTGCCCCTGTTGAAGTATGGACAGACGTGCGATAACCGTGAAGAGCATAGGGTAGCATCTCGTGCCAATCTTTGTAGGTTACAACCATCTTTTGAATGATTTTCTTGATATTCTTGTTAGCTGCTTCTACCTCTCCGTTCATCTTAGGCCGGTAGGGAGATGAGTTATGGTGTTCGATCTTGAACTCAACACACAACTCTTTCATCATCTTGTTGTTCAAGTTAGATCCATTATCAGTAATGATCTGGCTTGGAACACCATAACGACAGATGAGATTATTTTTGATAAAGCGGACCACGACTTGTCTGGTTACATTGGTGTATGATGCCGCTTCGACCCACTTGGTGAAGTAGTCAATGGCTACCAAGATGAACCGATGTCCGTTCGAAGTTTTGGGTTTAATCATGCCAATCATGTCGATTCCCTATATGGAAAAAGGACATGGGGAAGAGAGAACCTTGAGATGCGTTGGCGGTACATGGATCTTGTCTGAGTATATCTGACACTCGTGACACCTTCTCATGTACTTGTAGCAATCAGATTCCATAGTCAACCAATAGTACCCTGCTCTTAGAATTTTTCTCGCCACTGTGTGTCCGTTGGCATGAGTGCCAAAGGATCCTTCATGAATTTCTTTTATCAGCATGTTTGCTTCTGGTCTGTCTACGCATCGGAGCAAGACCATGTCAAAGTTCCTCTTATAGAGTGTATCACCGCTCAGAAAGAAACTGCCTGCCAGCCTTCTGAGGGTCTTTCTGTCTTTTCTTAATGCCCCAGGTGGGTACTCTTGTTTCTGAAGAAAGCATTTGATATCGTGATACCAAGGTTTGTCGTCTATGATTGCTTAGATTGTGAAGATGTAAGCGGGGCGTTCCAGGCGCATTATATAGATCTTAGGTATGTTGTTCCATTGACCTATACTAATCATGGAAGAGAGAGTGGCTAATGCATCAGCCATGTGATTATCTTCATGAGGGATGTGATGAAACCCGATTATGTTGAAGAATGGTAACAACCTTTTCGCATAGTCTTTGTAAGGAATCAATCCTGATTGGTATGTATTCCAATCTCCTTTGATCTGATGGATAACCAGGGCCGAGTCTCCATACACATCCAAGTTCTTTATCTTTAAGTCAATTGTTTCTTCGAGACCTATGATACAAGCTTCGTATTCGGCCTCGTCGTTTGTACATTTAAAAGTCAGTTTGGCAGTGAAAGGAATGTGGGTACCCTGAGGTGTTATGATGATTACCCCAATTCCGTTTCCATAATGATTGACACCTCCGTCAAAGATTAGTCCCCATTGGGAAGCTGGTTCTGGCCCTTCACTGGGTAGCGGTTCATCGTAATCTTTCATTTTCAAGTACATGACATCTTCGTTTGGGAAGTCAAATCCGACTGATTCTCGATCGTTAATCGGTTGATGAGCCAAATGATTGGCTAAAATACTTCCTTTGACGGCTTTCTGAGCATGGTACTTGATGTCGTATTCTGATAACAACATATGCCAACGGGCAATCCTTCCCGTGAGAGCAGGCTTTTCAAAAACGTACTTGATTGGATCCATTTCAGAGATTAACCAAATAGTGTGACAAATCATGTACTGGAGAAGACGTTTGGCTGCCCAAGCCAGAGCACAACAGGTTTTCTCAAGCATAGTATACTGAGTTTCACAGTCGGTGAATTTCTTGCTTAAGTAGTAGATGACAAACTCTTTTCTTTTCGTTTCATCTTGTTGGCCAAGTTCACAACCCATGGAGTCTTCCAAGACTGTTAAATAGATGATCAGTGGTCTTCCCTCTACTGGAGGTGACAGAATAGGTGGATTCATCAGATACTCTTTGATACTGTCGAAGGAGGTTTGGCAGTATTCTGTCTATACGCAATCCTGATTCTTTTTGAGTAATTTGAAGATTGGCATGTATGTCGCAGTCATGAGGAATATAAATCTGGAAATGTAATTCAAATGTCCCAGGAATCCTCTGACTTGTTTTTCAGTCTTTGGAGAAGGCATTTCTTGAATGGCCTTGGCCTTGGCCTTGACCTTGTCAGGATCAACCTCAATTCCTTTCTGGCTGACGATGAACCCTAGCAGTTTTCCTGAATGAACACCGAATGTGCATTTGTTGGGATTCAAGCGGAGTTTGTACTTTCTCATACACTCGAATAGTTTTGACAGGCGGGTCACATGTTCCTCCTCTGTTTTAGATTTGACAATCATGTTATCAACATACACCTCGATTTCTTTGTGCATCATGTCGTGAAACAGAGTAGTCATGGCCCTTTGATAGGTTTCCCCGCGTTCTTCAAACCGAACGACATTACCTTGTAACAAAAGGTGCCCCATGGGGTAATGAAGGAAGTATTCTACATGTCTTTCGGCGCCATTTTGATTTGGTTATAGCCCGAGAATCCATCCATGAAGGAGAAGACTTTAAACTTTGTTGTACTGTCTACCAACATGACTATGTGTGGTAGGGGAAAGTCATCCTTTGGACTGGCTTTGTTCAAATCCCTGTAATCTACACACATTCTGACTTTTCCATCCTTTTTCGGAACTGGTACTAGTTGGCTAACCATTGAGGATATTCTGAGGTGACGAGGAAACCCGCGTCTATTTGTTTCTGTACTTTATCTTTGATTTTGATGGCCATGTCTGGATGAGTCCGTCTCAGCCTTTTTTTTACCGGCAGATATTCTGATCTTAACGGTAGATGATGTTCCATGATGCTGGTATCCAACCCTGACATGTCCTGATAAGACCAAGCGAATACATCGGGAAATTCTTTGAGAAGTTTTATCAAGTCTTCCAGAATTTCTTTGTCTTCTTCTTCTCCAGCTTCAAATACCGGGAATTCAAAGTTGGGAGAAGGCATTGGATCGTATGTTTCAATGGGGTTTAAAACAAGCCATCTGCATGACGTGATGATTGTTTTTAGAAGAGATAGAGAGAATGCAAGAGTGCGTGCAGTGTATTTTCTGAAAAATGCTCATTTTTATTTTTTGAGCTGTTTTTAGGATTACCATTTTCTGAAAAAGCGAAAAGTGAAAACAACAATAAATGCGGAAATTACAGAATGTCGTTTATTTATGATTTTTTCGATTCTTGAAACTACAACCCTATAAAACAAAACTCTGTCGCTTTGGGCGAAGTGAAGAGGGACATTTACAGAAAGTGAGTCCTATCAAAACATTCGTTTCACCTGGGCAGGGTGAAAGGTTAAAACAAAGACGACAATTTCTTAGACTTATGAACGACTTTCGGGACATTGATTACAACCCATTGGCGGCGAACTCCTCGGTGAATCATAAAGTTTGGTAACTTCTTTCTTGGTTTGTCTTCAGAAATGAGGCTGATTTCTGGTGGAGAATGATCATTGGAGTTTTCCTCCCACGCGGAGTTGTCATAGACGAACTCTTCTGTTGTATCATGCACAGTGTTTTCATTTTCAGGTGGATCTTCCCATCCGGTTGGTTGGATGTCTTCGAGCCTGATACGAGAGTTTTCAGGAGCGGTGTACTTGACCAAGAAGTCGTATTTGCCACTCAGTTGTCCTAAAGTGTCCCATACTTCCGTGGAACTAGAGGAGTCATCCTTTTCGATGACGTTGACCTCAAGAAAAGCATAGTTGATGAACTCTTGTCCTGCAATCTTTGTAGATTCATCGCTGTACTGGATATTTTCGGAATGCCCTGAGTAATGATCCCATGATTTGGTGGGAACACAGGTATTCTTTTCAACGATGCTCAGTTGACATGTATCGTTTGGCTGACTCTTTTGCCCCAAGTCTTCTGGGTACGGATGCCAGATAGGCAAATCATCCATTAGGTTATAATAGTTATAGTCAAAGTTGTCTTTCATCAAAGTGTCCTCCTCTAATAAGTTGGGTGGAGCACGACATCCTTCCGGATCACAATCTCCGTACATCATCTTGACGTCTGATCTTGGTATATACCTCGGACTCTGCGCGGGATAGTAAAATGTTGTACGCGTTTCTTCCTGAGACATATAACCGTCCTCGTTGAGATAGGACTTCCACTCTTCATCTGTATTGGAGGAATCACCCTCATTGATAGTATGTACTTCTTGAGACACTGGGTGAAAGAAGCCTCCACTATGGAAGAAGTCCTGAATGGGATGAAAACTTTCATCGTTAGTAGCAGTCTGGGTACAGGTTGAAGAAAAACCAAGACCTTTCTTTGTCTTGTTATCAGTAGGAATGACAAGTTGTCCCCATCCTTTTGCATTATTACTCTTGATTACTTTAAGAGCATCTTTGTATGAGGAAATCGATGTTCCTTTTTCTGATTGATTCTCATTGCTCACCGAGAGTGCTTGGAACTGAGTCCCAATGACCTCTTCTGGTTCTACACAGGTTGATGATGATAAGTTGCTTACGATTAAGGCTTGCTCTCCGCAGACTGTGACTAGTTTGTCATTCTTGACGAACTTCAACTTCTGGTGAAGTGTCGAAGTGACTGCCCCAGCCTCGTGTATCCAAGGTCTTCCTAATAAACAGATGTATGCTGCCCGGATGTCCATGACCTGGAAAGTGACTTGGAAAGTGTGAGGACCGATGGTTATGGGAAGATCAACTTCTCCGATAACTATTTTTCTGGATCCGTCAAATGCTTTGACGATGACCTCGCTGCCTCTCATAGGAGATCCTTTAAATGATAGTCGCATCAGAGTAGATTTTGGCATAACATTTAGAGCTGATCCGGTATCTACCATTATGTTGGCTAAAGCATTGTCCTGGCAGTTGACTGTAATGTTAGGTGCCATGTTGTGATTTTTGCCTTCTTCTGGCAGTTCTTCATCACTGAATCCTAAGTTGTTGCAGGAAGTGATGTTGGAGATGATGCTGTCAAATTATCTTATCATCACATCTTGTTCCACAAAGGCTTGCTCTAAGACTTTCTGTAGAGCTTCCCTGTGAGCTTCGGAACTGAGCTAAAGAGATAGGATAGAGATTCTTGAAGGAGTTTGCAACAATTGGTCTACAATGTTGCACTCTTTTTTCTGGATGAGTTTCAGCATCTCATCGTTGTTCTTTAAAAGGTCGGGATTACTGGATTGACCGACTGGTTGATTGGGGACTTCTGTTTGAGGTTCCTTTTCTCTGGTGGGTTCTCCAACTCCTCTGTTGAAGATCTGACCACTCCGTGTTACTCGACTGATATCGACAATATTCACGACGGAGGGTAATGGAGTTTCCTTTCCATTCTCGATTGTTGTTGCACCGTATTTGTAAGGGATAGCCTTATCGGATTTGTATGGTACTGGTCCCGGTAAATAGATAACTATAAGAGCCTTTTGATTTTTCTGACCATCGTAGCCGGCCTCAATTGGTTCGAGGTTGAAAATATTTCTACTATCAAGAGGAACTCTTGATTCATGGAGTAGAGGGATTATGGCGCATACATCTTTGATCCTTTCATGATCGGAGATTAAAACAATGTCTTTGCTTTGATCAGGAAGATAGTCTTACATTACATTGATCGAACCAGAGCTTGAACATGGTTGGATCTCTTTTCGGTCCAACTGATTTTGAAGAGCTGCTCGCACAAGGTAGCATCCTTGGTTGTTCTTTGAGCAAACTTTACAGCGCTCATAGTTGTGTGGTGGCACCCGGCCCTGTCCGCTTTGTATGCAGTGCAACTTCACTAGGTTTGTTTCAATTGACCGAACATCCTGACTTTGATGCCTAGTAGGGTTCGCGTCAGTCATATTGACCTGTTGTGTGTCTTCATCTAGATAGATCGGAAGCCACCAGTGGTTTAACAAGTGTTGAAGCGTTCTTTGGACAAGTGTACATCCTTGGTCGTCCTTACGACATACTCTACAGTTCTGATAATCATGTGAAGCCAGAAAACTGAGCCTGACCTACTTAGCGTGTAATTCTACCAGGCTGGTATTCATCAGGCGAATATCAAAGATTTGAACCATGTTGACTTGATAATGACTTCTATCACGGTAGTCCTGAATCTATCTGAGATCCATCTGACGCCGGAGGGCCTCTTGTACAAAAGAGCATCCATGGTTATTTATTGAGCAAATCGGACAGGAATTGTAATCGTGCTATGGTAGATCATGATGTTGGCTTTGCCTTGAGTGCATTGCCACCAAGTTGACATTCATTTCTAGAATGTTGTGGTTCTGTACAATGTTGGGATTTGCGTGAGCTATATTGACCTTACCGATTCGGTGATCTTGGATCCATCCGAGATCCATCTGTTCTTGTAGAGCTGATTGCACTACGAAACATTCTTGATTATTCTTTGAGCAGATATCACACTGGTGATAATGGTGAGATGGTACATGACCGTATCCGCTCTGCCTGTAATGCATCTTGACCAGAGTGGCTCCCAATAGGAGTACGTTGTGAATTTGACAGTTGTGGTTAGATTCTTCCTCTATCAAATTTACTGCAACCTTCTCATGTTGAGGTGATGGGTTTGTCTGAACATTTAGATTTGTATCCTTGAAGGATAAGACCCCGTTCCTGACAAGCTTCTGTACATCAGATTTGAAGCTGAGACAGTTTTCTATGTTATGCCCCAGTCCTCCTTGATGGTAAGGGCAAGTTTGATCCGCTTTGAACCCAAAAAGGCGGATTTTCCGGTATTGTAAGAGGAGACCATGTTTGGACGTGCCCCTTGACCAGTAGTAGTGGAAACAGTTCTGCGTAGAACATTGCTATAGGTTCAAACCCTGGTGGTCACGTTGTACGGCTGTTATTGTTGTACGATGGACGAACCTACTGAAGAGGTTGTTGTGTCCTTTGCTGATACGGTTGTTGATTCGGTTGGCTCTGAGCAACCTAAGGTTAATACATTGGAGCAGGCGCAGGGTTGATAGAAGGAGTTACTGCTGCTACTGGTTGATACCTTCGCCTTTGCTTTTCGAGAGAGATATTACCAATATCTAGCTCTTTTTTCTTAGGGAAAGCACTACCGTATCTTTTGGTACTGCTTGATGGTCTCGTGTCTTTGACCAGACGTCCTTCTCGGACTGCCTATTCAAGGCGTACTCCTATGTTTACCATCTCAGTAAAGTCGCTGGGCGTACTGGTGACCATTCGGTCGTAATAGAATGAGCTCAAGGTTTTCAAAAAGACCTTTGTCATCTCTTTTTCCTCAAGAGGGGGACAAATCTGGGCGGCAATTTCACGCCATCTCTGAGCATATTCCTTAAAGGTTCCCTTGTCCTTTTGCGTCATTGCTCTGAGTTGATCTCTGTCCGGTTCCATGTCCAGTTTATACTTATACTGTTGAACGAAGGCAGCGCCAAGATCTCTAAAAGTGACGATCTTAGTGCGGTTTAAACCCATGTACCATTTGAGTGTGGCGCCGGTTAAACTATCTTGGAAATAGTGGATTAGTAAATGTTGATTCTCTGTCTGAGTTGACATCTTTCGAGCTTACATCACCAAATGACTTTGAGGGCAAAAGTTTCCCTTGTATTTTTCAAAGTCAGGCACCTTGAATTTGTGCGGGATTTTCACATTAGGGACCAAACAAAGGTCTGCGGCATCCTTTCCGAATAGATCCTGACTGCGAATGGCATGCAGTTCTTTCTGTATCTCCAGGAATTACTCCTGGAACTCATTCATTCTATCGTACATCTCTACGTTTCCACTAGAAGGTATGTGTGGAATCTGTCCTTCCGGGACAATGTGTACCACTGGTTGTGGTATAGTCATTACGACGGTGACCTTTGGTGCTTCCCCATCCCGAAGTTTGTAATCTTCAGGAGTTGCTGTCATGACTCTTGCATCTTCGCTTTCCCGAAGTTTGTAACCTTCAGGCCCAGCGGTTCCTACTGCAGTTTCCGGGTCTTCCGTGACCGGCGAAATGTATCTTTCAGGGATAAAGTTGATAGGCATGCCCCAGAGACGATCTTTAGGCATGTTGTACCGAGGATCATATCTCTCCACTATGGGCGTAGATGTGATCTTTGAGAACACAGTCCTTTGTTGTTGCCTCTGAGTTGATGCCAGAGATTGCATGTCACTGTGAAGTTTTCTCAGTTCTTCTTTTAGAGTGTCGATTTATTCTCTCAGCTCTTTGTTCTCTTCCTCGAGATCATCCATTTTCTTTTGTCGATTGGCTCGAGTATTGTACGAATGAGACAGTTTGACTCTCTATAATCGGGACACAGACGTGAGATTCGAAGGTAAGAAGAATGCGTTATGTGAGAATGATGAATGATATGCAATGATATTAATTAATAATAATTTTAATTAAAAAGAAACTTCAACAAATAGATTGCAAATATCATACAGTGGGGAGACCTTGTTTTATTGAATTTGAAAGATTGCGGAAATGGAAATACAGTATTTTACAAAGTGCTGTAAAAGGAAAGTCTAAGCTTATGGATCCTGAGTCCTCTCTTAGGAAAGCTCAGGGGCTGGTTCTGGTACTTTCCCTTTCTTTGACCGGGGCTCTTTAGTCGTTGTCGGGTTGTCAGTCCTTTGCCAAGTGAAAGGAGCGAGCAAATTTCTCCGGTCTTCTTGATTTTCCACAGCATGTTGCTCTAATATCCTAATCAGAACGTCCTTTTCTTTTAACAGTTGCTGAATTTTGGTACACTCCACATTGAGAATGCGGTACATGTTCTTCCAAGATTTCTTTTCCCATTGAACTTTGTTGAGAGCGACCTAGAGTTTCTCCGTATCAGACATAAAATAAAGGACAGATTCCCTCAACGAAAGAACTTCTTGACGAGGGTAAGGCATCCTCAGCTTGAGGGCTCTAGTTTGTACCCAGTGGAGATAAGGTTCCACAGAGACACAGTCTGGTTTTCCTAGAGACTCTCTTCCTTTCCTGTGAACATGTTTCCAGGCATGCACTATTTCTGTCTTTAATGCCCTGTCACTTTCTCCTTCCTTGAAGAAAAGACCTTCCAAATGAACATTACGCGGGACATGTCTCATCGGGTATCCGAGTTGTCGACGAACTAAAACTGGATGATAGTTGATTCCTTCTTTAGTTCCTATGAATGGTACATTAGGGAAATTTCCACATTTGTCAATGATCCTTATCTCGTCATAGATCCGATTGTACCAATCTATGTCTGAGTTGGTAAGAGACATGATTCTCTGTGACCAACGTAGAGTACTCTTATGATCCCAAAAAGCAGCAGACTTGGGTAAATGGGAAGTGAACCATTTGTATAGTAGGGGTAAACAGCATGTGATCATTCCTCCGCTGTACAAATTCCTTAAGTGTACAGAATGATAAGCATCTGCGAGCAAGGTCGGTACAGGGTTTCCAACCAGAAATATCTTAATGGCATTGGTATTGACAAAGTTACCGATGTTGGGAAAAAGGAATAACCCGTGTGTGAGTAGAACAAAGATATCTTCGAAAGCAGTAATGTTTCCTATAGTGGCAAAGTAAGGGCTTTTTCTACCAAAAACTTGGCCGGTAAACCTTTGATTCCATCCTTAACGGTCATGTGAGTCCTGACTTCTGACTCATCCAAATAGATTGCTCTTGCAATGGTTTAATCCTTTGGAATTTCTTCCAGTCCAGAAAATAGAGCTTGGTCAGTGATGGGTAAATCAGTCAGGTGAGAATACTCCTCCAGCGTTGGTGCTAGTTGATAATCCGGGAATTTGAAATAGTGATAAACCGGAACGTAGAATTGAATCAGCATAGACAGAATTCCTTCAACTACATGGACCCTTAACAGAGACAGCAGTCCTCTGTATTTAGCTATGAAAGCATCAGGTTTGGTGATCATCCTTGCCAACCCTCTTAAATCCTCTAGTTTTGGAACCTTGAAGGTGTACTTATGCGTCTTCCTTCTACCGAAATCCATAACGCAATTTTTCTTTGTTTAAGAGTTTTTTAAACGAATGCATGAATGCAGCACACAAAAACATAGAAAAAACATGGGTTCAAAGGTTCAGCGTTACGAGCATGTAGTCATGGCTCTACCCATCCCCAAAGGTTCTACTATGGTGAATTTTTGTACCTATACTCAAAATCATTGACCCCCATTGGGATAACAACAGCAAGCTGGTTCACCCGAGCGAGCTGTAGTATCTTAGGGTAATCTCAATTGAGTGTAGTATCGCGTGACAACTATTTCCGATAATTACCGCACTACTAAATAGTCACATGGTTACTGTCTACTAAATCCTCAGTTTCATGGATACCACAATCGAACAATCTACTTTCACAACCGAAGTCGTTAGACATTGAATCCGCAAAGGGTATCTCCACTGACTTGATGGTCTATTGGGACAGCTTATTCAGGATTCACTCCCTGTAAGACCGCCCGTCTCTGCCATCACCTATCTTAGGTATCACTCATACTTTCCATATGTGAGTTCACTCGCATTCCCATTAACATAAAATTAAACACGAATATCAAGTAGGAAAAGCGATATATGTATATATATATATATATATATATATATATATATATATATATATATATATATATATATATATATATATATATATATATATATATATATATATATATATATATATATATATATATTCATTCCTAAAACTAACATTCTAGACCTCTTAAGAATTCTAGTCTATAATCCTAAACAGACAAAATGACTCCCCAGCAGAGTAGCTATTTATCTGTAGCGTACGATTTTTGTCGGTGACGCGACCACCTTATCGCAGAAGTGTCTTCTCCTCACCTCAATGAGGAGGAGTGGGGTGCTACTTTCTGATTTCTTATTTATCCCATGAAGCTGGAAGGGAAAGGGAAGCTATCTAAAACTAACCTTGCACGTGAATGTTTAACTGAACAAACGCTTAAAGAGATTGGGGGGTCCGGGGTCAGGTTATACAATGGGGAGTCGTCAATTACCCATCCTATATATGGTTATCAAGAAAATGTTAGTTTTAGGTTTTGCTTTTGTACTTGATGGTGTTTATTTGTTGATGGGTTGAGAAAGTTTGAGAGAGAGAAAGAGAGAGAGAAAGAGAGAGAGAGCTTTTGATGATTTTGGTGAGGTATTGGACCTCAGTTTTGATTGGTATGTGTGAAGGTACTGGACCTAAAGTTTTTGGTTGGTATGCTCGCTAAGATTTCGCAATCCTATGCCTACGTTTTCCCGTTAAAGATAATAGGGAAATCAGAGCAATCGTAGTTCCTCCTATACTATGGGGGGAAAAAGATGATGTTTTGGTGTCTTGTTCAAAGCCCAAGATTGAAGCTAAAAAAGTATATTTGTGTCTTGTTCAAAGCCCAAGATTGAAGTTAAATAGGTTTGACTGATAGAGAATTTGTCATCTCTAAAGGAGATATCTCGTCTGTTTATCACAACTGTTGGGTGACTGATTATAAAGGAGGATTACTTTAACTGGGATATGAGAATCCAGCAATACCATAATTTCCTTTATAGGGGGGTTTGTCATGAAGGAGAAAACTTTAACTCAATGTAGAGCAATGCCATTTTTCCTTAGGAATCTTTCATGCTAAGGGAGGGACAGTGGCGTGGATGTAAATGATCCAGAGGCTTGCCACGGCAATTAGATGGAAGAAAGGGTTTTACCAGGATAAGAGATGGATGACAGCTTGGATATTTGAATCAACAAGTGTGCCACTTACAGCAGTTATCTGGGATTGATGTTTGTTTTGAGTTATCTGTTTTGATATGTGATAACACAGAGAAATGTTCTCCTACGAAGATTTTGATTTCCTCTGAGGGGATGTTGATTTTTGTGTGCTTTGATCAAAGCCCAAGGTTGAAGCTAAGAAATTGATTGACTCCACAGGGGAAGTACTTATACAAAGCCTAAGAGGAGGCTGGAAAAGACAGACTCAACAAGAGAATGCTTATATATGTCATGTACAACGCCCAAGATTGAGGCTAAAAAGAGACTGACTCTTTGGGGATATCATTATACAAAGCCTAAGAGGAGGCTAAAAGTTTGACTTTTTTGGGGAAATATTTTGTCTGTCTTGTACAAAGCCCAAGATTGAGGCTAAAAGGGATTTTGACTCCGCTAATGAGGATTTGTATGTGTCTTGTACAAAGTCCAAGATTGAGGCTGGAAAGAAGACTGACTCTATGGGAAAGAAATCTTTATCTGTCTTGTACAAAGCCCAAGATTGAGGCTAAAATGAGACTTTACTGACTCAGCTGAGGATATTTTAGGTGTCTTGTACAAAGACCAAGATTGAGGCTGAAAAGATTCTGACTCTGTTGGAGAGTATTATTTGTCTTGTACAAAGCCCAAGATTGAGGCTGGAAAGAAGACTGACTCTGCTTAGGGATGTTATTTCTCAAAGCCTAAAAGAAGGCTGGGAGGAATTGACTCCGATGGGGAAGATATTTATCCGGAGCTTACGAGAAGGTTACGAAGATTTTGACTTTGTTGTAGAAAGCTTAGATGTGTCTTGTACAAAGCCCAAGATTGAGGCTAAAAGATAACCGACTCAACAAGAGAGTGCTTATATGATGTCTTGTACGAACCCCAAGATTGAGGCTGAACAAGCTGGAGAAATTATTATACACAGCCTGAGAGGAGGCTAACTTCTACAAGGGGAAATCATTATACCAAGCCTAAGAGGAGGCTGAAAAAGATTGACTTAACAAGAGAGTGTGTATATCTGTCTTGTACAAAGCCCGAGATTGAGGTTGAAAGGGTTGACTCAACAAGAGAGTGCTTTTGTTTTATATCATTGACTCAACAAGAGAGTGTAGAAAGGTGATTGACTCAACAAGAGAGTCTGAGAAGGTTAGCCCGGCTGTGGATAATCATTGTACAAAACCCAAGAGGAGGCTGACTTTGCTAGGGGAGAACAAAGAAAGAAATCATTTATACAAACCCTACAAGGAGACTGAATATGCTGCGGAAAGGAAGGATCATTATACAAAGCCTAAGAGGAGACTATCTTTGCTGAGGATTATTGAGATCCAGAAGCAGGTCCAAAATGGGGAATTAACTCTTGCTGAGGGTTTACAGAAGAGTTGAGATATCAGATGCCTTGAGGTTCTGATTTAGGATAGTGTTATACCGATAGTAAGCTGACCTTGGCTGGGGATTTTTAGGAGAAAGATTGGGTTCTAGAACCCAAGGGTTTTAACTCTGCTGGAGATTGATTAAATGACCAGGGTTTTTCCTGTGTTGGCAAGGAACTTGAGAATGTCTTTGAGACTCAAGAGGGAATTAGACTGTCCAAGTCTACTGGTATGGAAGAGTTTATATTTGTATGATGCCCAAGAGGAGGCTGGTGTTTTTAAGGGATAAGAATCAACCCTAACTTGGTTTGAGGTTTTGACTCTGGAAAGACTGCTCTAGCAAAAGATGACTAAGTTCTGTATTATACCTTTAAGAGGTCGCGGGTCCTTGTACTAAGCCCAAGAGAAGACATGAGAACTTCTAAGAAGCCGGAGGGTCCTTGTACAAAGCCCAAGAGGAGGCGGGGATACCTTTAGGAAGCCTGTGGGTCCAAACTTAAGAAGATTTCAAGAAAAGTTTCACCGGGACTAATCTTTTCTTTAGTGAACAGTTCTAGGGTTTGAAGAAATTCAAGACAGGTTTCACCAGGAATTAATCCTCTCTGGGAAATGAATTTCTTTGACAATTTCTAATAGTGAAAATCTGAGAAAAGTTTCACCGGGAATAATGCCTTTCTTTTTGTTCCATATTGTTTAAGCCCAACAGAAGGCAGGACTGTATCTGGAAATCCTATTGGGAACTAGTTTAGACTGTATTTAAGAGTGACCAACTGGCTTTACCTAGTTCTAGACCTGGTTGTCGGGGAAAATTCTAAGTAAATATACTAGTATATATACAGTTGATATATGACAAGTATTTAAAAGGATATGAAAGAAGGACTTACAGGTGAACAAGCTTACAACAATACAATTATATATATATGAAAGCGAGTAACTGAAAGCTGATAAAACTTACAGGCGAACAAGCTTCCATTGTAACAGCTGTATGGTTAGTTGTTCAAGAAATTAAAGAAAGTTTTGATAACAACTATAAGTTTGAACCAAAATCAAAAGGGAAGTTGTTTTGGAAAGATTGTTGGGGCTTATACTCAAGGAGAGGCCTGGATGAAAAACAGTAATCGTACCGTTGTTTTGTAAACTGTACTGGGGCTTATGCAATGACTGAGGCCCAAAGAGGTTTTCTGTACAAAGGGATGGGTCTTATAACTCAAGGAGAGGCCCAAAAGTTTGAAAAAAGAAAAGAAATAGGACTTACAACACAAGGGTAGGCCCAGATGGTTTTCGTTTAAAAGCGACGACCGCGCCGAGATTTTAAAATCGCAGTGGGACTTATACAATGAATGAGGCCCAAAAAGGTTTAGGTTAAAAAAGGATTGATTCTTACACTCTAATAGAGGCCCAAAAGTTGTTTGAAAAGATTTGTTAGGGTGATAGAGATCAAAACCCTAATTTTTGGTTTTAAAATGTATTTTAATTGAATAAAAAATTCAATTAAAATAATCAAATATGTCAAAAAGGGTTGTGATCTTGGATTTATATTTGGAAAATCATGTTTCATTCATGGGATGATTTAAAAATCATTTGAATTTTGCAAAACCAAGAGAAAGAAATATTTTTAATGTTTAAAAACAAATAAAAATATAATTCTTTACAAAAATACCAAATATATGAAATAAATAATATTTTTGTGAAATTTTCATGGAATAAAATATTTTAATGTTTTTTTGAATTTTCAAAGAAAAAATCAATAAAAAATGATTAAAATTGAGAGAGAAATTAATTTTTCAATTAATTAATAAAACCATGAAAATAATGGAAAATAGAAAAAATAATGAAAATGGCAAAATGGTCTGGGTGGGGTTTGAACCCACGACCTTGGCTACACGTGCTACCATTGGGGTGGTGATACATCCGTGTATCAAAATCACCCCATAAATACATAAGGCATGCCTTGTTTCTAGGCCTGGGTAAGGCAAGGCAAGACAAGCTTTTGGGCAATTTACGTGAAGCCTCTAACTTTCTCATTTCTCCATGGATTGAGACAAAATTTAGGTGTATCTGACCTAGAATTTCATGAGGAATCCAATGGTGTCTTTGGAATTTTCAGAAAATGTTTCCTCCTCAAAATCCGATAGTGGTTTTGAAATAGGCCTATTTTTGCATGTTCTATGCTATCTCATGGTACAAGCAAGAATTACATGGCAAATTGGTTCAAACACAACATATGCAACATGTATGAGATTTTTATGATCAATGGATATCAAAGGAATGCATAATTCAAAGAGTTCAAGTTGTCATGCACTTACCTCTTGGAGGTTTTTTTGCTATCTGCCAAGTTCCTTGTGCCAGAAGTAATTTGATGCTTTGGACACTCTTAATTGATCCCTTAAAAGCTTTTAGAATGATTAGAACCAGCTGGAATCCTCAGGAACAAGTTGTGGCACTTTCTTGCAAAAGGGGCAAAAGTGACCAATATGGCAACTCTCTCAAATGGTGTTCCAGATGTGGGGAACCATTTGGGACAGTTTGAGGATGATATTTGGATTGTGTTTGAGGCTTTGTTTGGTTTTGGAAGTGACTAAATCAAGGCATGGCTTGGAAAATGCAGAAAAGTCAATTTTTGAGGTTTTGGAGGTTGACTTTGTGATTTTGGTGTTTCAGGTCACAAGTGATTGTTTGGACAACTTAGATACAACATTTTAGAGGTGTTTGGATCATGAGCTGTGGTAGAATTGCTTTCTAACTCAAAAACTCAGAGTTACCTTGCAAAAGAAGCCATTTTGGCCTAAAGAAAGAGATTTTGAGGAAAGCAAGTGTTGTAGTGCTTTAGTATACTCAAACTGAGCACAAATGAGCTCTATTTATAGTAGAGCAAGTTTGTTTTGCAAGCAATAGTGAATGGCAGCTGCAGCAGGCCTTTGGCCAATGTTGAGCAAAAGGAATCTCAAGTCTCCTCTAGCCATTGACTTGACGTTAGGGCACAAGCCTATGGTCCTATGATTCAGGGCTGATCCTTGACTCATTCATTTAGGAATGTGTCAGTCCATGCCACTTTGGTGTATCCATTAAATGCATTGAAACAAAATTGGAGTCATGGCACCCTTTTAGTCTTTTTAGGTTTGTTATGGCTAAGGTAGATTCTTGGACTTTGGAGGCTTAGGGATCAGATCATTCTCCTTTTGTTTTTTCCTCAAATGTGTCCAAAATGATGACAAGGCTTGGAGTTGTTCAAATTTCTCAAATCGAGCAAAACAACAAAATCTGCCAAAATCTGCCTTGCCTAGGACAGTTGGAAATGGTGATTTTGAGGGATTCATATCTCCCTGCTCAGGTTGAGTTATGGGAGGCTCTTGTGCTTTTTAGAAAGCCCTCATATGATACAAAACCTCATGAACATTGATGTTCAAGGTTGGTAACTTAGGCAGATTTTCACTAAGTGTTGGAAAAAGTGTTATTTTCATGTTTTTGTCATTTTGATCACTCCATAACTTAAAATTCATAAAGAATTGGAGTCTAAGGTAGTTGAAGCTTTTGTAGAGT
Source organism: Lathyrus tuberosus (assembly GCA_022829125.1). NCBI lineage: Eukaryota > Viridiplantae > Streptophyta > Magnoliopsida > Fabales > Fabaceae > Lathyrus > Lathyrus tuberosus. The sequence continues at coordinate 1,699,567 of JALAZF010000504.1, forward strand.
GTAGCAAGACCTACAAATCCAGCTTTGGATCACCTAAAATGGTTGCTTGGATCTCAAGTTATTGTCATTGGAATTTGGTACCAAAACCACTTTTATTCTATAACTTAGAAAATTTTTGGTTTCTCAAGGTTGCCCCTTTTGCAAGAAATCTCATTTTTCTTGATTTTTCTTGATGGATGATGATCAAGGTCACACATTAACATTGTTTTGGACTTAGGCGAATCATATTTATGAAAATTTCCAAAAAGTCAAACTTGATTTTGTGCACAGTTGACTTTTTATCGGATAAAATCCAAACTGTGCGATCCTCTGTGAAATCAAGTCCTTGACCTAAATAAAACCTAATGGATGGATTCCATAGGTGTTATAGGGTATATTGAATCATTTCCCAAGGTTTGGGAACATGCCTAGGTCAAAAGTCAAAGGTACGGTTGACTTTTTCCTCGAAACCCTAACTGTGGTCCTGATGACATTGAAACTTGTGAATCAAGCTTCTTGGGTCAATCCATTGTTGCAAATGGATCAATGTAGTATATTGGAGGCCCTCAAATCATGTCTTACGGTCTTGGCTCATGCTTTGTCCCCAAAGTCGACTTAGGGGTGAATTAGGTCAAGAAACCCTAATTCCTGATTTTTGGTAAATGCATCCCCCGAGGCTAAATTGACTTGATGATTGGGTCCATGAGGTCCCTTTGAGTATATTGGGTTATGCTTTGAAGCATAGTGTTGCGGTGAAAATTGGATAACAAGATATTAATTAACTTGCATCATATTTCTTTTACAACCGACTTTGATTTATCCAAAGGAAAGGTTCAAGATCGTTAGAAAAACCTAAATGGGGGAGATCTAAGGTTCGGGGGTTGGTTACGCCCAGGGAAGGTATTAGCACCCTAAACGTCCGTAGTACTCTACGGGAGCCTTTTGTTTCATTACGCTTTTCTTATTTTTATGTTTTTGCTTGCTAAGGTTATCTGTACTAAGGTAAAGACCTAAGAGTATGTACACTAGTTTTGGTATCTAAGTTTGCATCTTGTGCCTACGTATCTGAATAAGGAATCAGAGCAACCGTAGTTCACCTAACTAAGGGTGAAAGAAAAACATTGACTATGGCCAACGTTCCAAAGGGAATGAGCATAAGCTCACATAGTGTTCACGATAACTCTCTAAGTCTACGTTATGAATGGAGAAAGTGAATTCTCATGATAGTGAGAACCACACAGAGTTCGCGATAACTCTGTAAGTCTGAGTAAAAGGTAAAGTGAGTTCTCATGATAGTGAGAATCACATGGAGTTCATGATAACACCATCCTAGTACTAAACTCTGAGGGAAACGGCTCTTATGAGGCCAAGGATGAAATGGGAAAGGTTTGTGACTTAGGAGTCAAAGTAGAGATCTTTCCTTTGGAAGGAGGGTCAATGTGAACAAGAATGAATATGATATGAACAATGTGAATATGAACAAAGATATAATCCAGATAATATGAATAGGATATGAACATGAATATGATCAAGATAGAATGAACAAGATATGAACATGGTATATGCAGTGACATCACAGTCAAATGATAACAAATCAAAGATTGGTAGTATAGCATCATGTTAGCATGCTAAAAGACAATGTCAGGCAAACATATGTACATGCAGACAAAAAAAATGCATCAGTGTAAGTGAGCAAGAAATAGAGAGATCTGACCAGAATAGTGTATAAATACTTCCCATTAATGGGCCACTGACCAGTCAAGTGAAAATCCGAAAACCGGAATACCAACTCCAAGAGCATAGGGAAGAAATCCTAAATCTAAGTCCTCAGTCCAGAACACAATAATAATCACAGTCCGGTCAATTGAGTTTTTTAGGTTTCGATATTTATTAGTGTATTTTAAATGTACAAATAAAAGGAACGATATACACAAGATATAAATACGAGCAGTGATAATATTTACAAGGATAATAATCAATCATAAAGAGTAAATCAAGATGTGTTTATATTGACTGAAAGTAAATTTAGTGATTGTTGATTAATTAATTGCATCGATAAAAATCGGGTCCAATGTAGTACTGATCCGTCGTAGTACGGTCTATGAGGAAGACCATACTATAGGAGGATGCACAATTTGATATGTGTGTTAAGACACGATGGGGGAATGATATAGAAGATCATTCGCCGATGAAATCGTGCCACACGAAAAGAAAAGGGTGAAGACCTCGTCTTAAGTCACAAACTCTCGTTGATTAGTCGAAGGTAACCTATCGCGATCTCAAAGTATAGAAAGCGATCTCGATGATCACTCACTACAGATTTGAAATAATGAAGGTTCGTCCCTTCGCTAACAACGTTTGTGGATAGAAAGACTTTCATCGGTCTAAAGATGAAGATGAAGATGAAGATGAAAGAAAATACCTCTGAAGTAGAAATAATGTCGGTCTCGTCTTAATCTTGGTTCAATCGAGAAGTCGATAGCTTTGATACTTAACTTTCATCGACCGATAAAATAAAAGGAGGTGGCCTCATATATATCACGACTTCTAGTAATTTAAATGAACCGACTAGGTCATGATTTTTGTGATATCATCGGCCCAAAACAAAAGAAGAAGTGGGCTTGAAATGAAATAAAATTGGTCTCTTCTAAATAAAAAATTTATATCCTCATCGACCGATAAGAAATAAAATAAAATGAGATAGAAATGAAACATAAAGTCGATCTAGTTTAAATTAAGATTTTAAATCGATAAAATCGATAATCTTTAATTAAACTCTCATCGATCAACAAAAAAAGAAAATAGGCCTCATATTCATCACAATTTATTAATTCAAATAAATCAACTAAAATTATGACTTTGTTATATCCTAGGCCCAAAAAAAAAGTAAAATGGAGTTGTCTAAACTAAACATATTAAGAGCTAATAATTGTAAAGTTTAGAAAATAAATGATCAAAAAGACATTTAAACAAATTGGTTTAAAAAACAAAAAATCAGGAGGGAGGGGGGTGTGTATCAAATGAGAGAGCGTGTGAGTGTAGATTAAAGAAAAAGTATGGGCTGATGAGCCCAATTCCTCACAATGGTACGATTGTCATCTGTCCTTATTTTTAACATAAAGCCAAACAATTAATTGAAGAAGGGTAGGAGGGTGGAGAAGTCAGCGCAGCCACACAGCTTGCGGCCATGGTGATGAGAACCAAAGAAAACGTTCAGACGAACATCCTTCATCATCGCTTACGACACAACACATCCATGAAAACACACGTATTCGACACCCAAACCGACCTTCTTCTTCGCCCCGCCCTTCAATTTTGTGCGATCTCCGTTTGTCCTTTTCAAACTCCCTCGCCTTTTTCGGTTCGCTCATATTTTTTGGTTCGGGTCTCTTTCGGGTTTGGGCTCTACAGGTCTGTGTTGTTTGGTTTCGGTTTTTGCTCAAAATTTTCTCTTCTTCTCAAATCTCTTTGTCTTGAAAGGGTTCTTGGAAGGGTCTTGTACTTGGTGAGGATTTGAAGTGAATCGCGGCGGTGTATTGGTTGTTTTGTAGGTTTAAAAAGGAGGCGAGGGTTTCGCGGTTGAGCATGATGGTTGTTGTTCGTAAAGGTGGAACGGAGGTTTGTTGTGCGGTTGAAGGATTTGTGTTGATTCAGGGCGAAGGTGGCTTAAGGAGTTTGGTGGTTTGACGGCGAAGGGTTGAAGGTGGGTGGACGAAGGAGTATCAGGGCGGAATTGAGGGAGAAGAGAGCGAGAACAGGGTTGCGGGAGAGAGATTGAGAATGGAAGAGGTTTTTTCGGTGAAGGGTGGTGGTGATTGGCGGCTTGAGTTCAACGAAGGTGGTGTGATTGGAGGAAGAGCATTGAGGGGTTTGAAGGTTTCAGGTGGGTCGTTGGAGATGATGAGAGGTTAAGAGCTGATGTTGTTGTCGTTGGTCCAGGTCATGTGAACGAGTTTGTTGAGGGAAAAATAAAGAGAATGGAGAGCAAAATCACGTGTAGCTCTCGGAGGGAGTGTTGTATTTGTTGGTTTTGAAAGAGATTTTGTGGTTTGGAAGATTTTGTGAGTTTTTTTTTGTGAAGGTCAATGGTGGGATAGGGCGGTGGCAGACAGTCTAGGGAGAAGCGTGGGGACGTTTGGGAGATTGTGTAGCAGAGGAGACAGCCTTGGGAGCAGTGGTAGTAAGGCATGGCGTGCTGTTAGACAGTCTTGGAAAGAAGAGAAGAAAAAAAATGTTCTTTTTTTATTTTATTTTTCTGATTTTTTCGTTGTCTTTGTTTTGAAAATGAAAATCCTAATAATAATAATAATAATAATAATAATAATAATATAGAAATAAAAAATGAAAATAACAATAACAATTTAATAAAAAGAAGAAAATAGTAAAATAGAAAATGATAACGAAGAAGATTAATTTTAAACTAACCTAATCACAAAAACAAAATTCTAGATTAAAACTTAAAGTCCTAAAAGTACTAGACGAAATTACACAAAAATGGCGACGATTATGTTCGACAGACTAGATGACTGCAAATGCTGAGACAGATGACCTGAAAATGATATGACAAAAATCGGAGTATCTGAGGGTCAAAATTTGGGGTGCAACAGTTGCCCCTATTTAAATATTTTTCACCGAATGACAAGGGATATGGAAAGATGGTGAAAGATATTTAAATATAGATAACCGAAAATTTTGCCCTTAGATACGCTGATATGCAACGATATGGAAGAAAAACTAGTCTAAGATGCAGACATGTCATGATCTCTAGTATGATGATATGATGTCATGATAGGTGCAAAAATGCAATCAACAATGAAAGCAAACACACACAGGTGGATAACACCGGGGAAGGATGAAGGTTAGTATCCCTGAGGTAAACTCACTGGGGATACAGGCTAACCAACAAAAGAGACTTGCTGGGGAGACCCCAAGGAAACACTGGGGTAGAAAAACTGAGGGGAAACCCTACAAGTTCTTACTGGAGATAGGACACTGAAGGGGTGTTCTCCACTGGAGAAAGATCCAACTCCACTGGGGATGAAACTCAACTCCACTGGGGATGAGACACATTCTTACTGGGCATGAAACCAGAAAGAAGACATGACCACCACAGGGGATTAGTTTAAAGTAAAAGGATTGACATCCTACAAAGTTTTTCTGGGGGTTTCCTATGCTGAAGAGTTCAAACGAGATCTTCAAGAGAAGCCAGAAGAGACAGAGGTAAACTATGCGTCAGATGATGAAAGGTGACCGGACCTTTTGGCTATGAACGAGGTTAATGGATTCCGTTTATGGAGGATGCCAGCGATGACTGGACTTTAGGTTCAAGCTTGACATGATTTAGGCAGGAACAAACTGAAATAAAAGCCTAAGGTGACTCGATTCAAACCAAAGACAGTGCCAACGATAATTGGACTTTGGGTTCAAGTTTGACATGATTCAAACAGGAACGGGATCTTAAGGCAATAGACAATGTTCGACACGATTCGAACAAGGACTCGGTTCAGGTTTGACACGATTCAAACAAGAACAAGATCCTAAAACAAGAGACAATGTCCAACACGATTCGAACAAGGATTCGGTTCAAGTATGACACGATTCAAACAAGAACAAGATTTTAAAACAAGAGACAATGTTCGACACGATTCGAACAAGGACTCGGTTCAGGTTTGACACGATTCAAACAAGAACAAGCTGAAATAAAAAGCCTAAGGTGACTCGATTCAAACCAAAGACGGTGCCAATGATATTTGGACTGTAGGTTCAAGCTTGACATGATTCAGGCAGGAACAAACTGAAATAAAAGCCTAAGGTGACTCGATTCAAACCAAAGACAGTGCCAACGATAATTGGACTTTGGGTTCAAGTTTGACATGATTCAAACAGGAACGGGATCTTAAGGCAATAGACAATGTTCGACACGATTCGAACAAGGACTCGGTTCAGGTTTGGCACGATTCAAACAAGAACAAGATCCTAAAACAAGAGACAATGTCCAACACGATTCGAACAAGGACTCGGTTCAAGTATGACACGATTCAAACAAGAACAAGATTTTAAAACAAGAGACAATGTTCGACACGATTCGAACAAGGACTCGGTTCAGGTTTGACACGATTCAAACAAGAACAAGCTGAAATAAAAAGCCTAAGGTGACTCGATTCAAACCAAAGACGGTGCCAATGATATTTGGACTTTAGGTTCAAGCTTGACACGATTCAAGCAGGAACGGGATCTTAAGACAAGAGACAATGTCCGACACGATCCGAACAAGGACTCGGTTCAGGTTTGACACGATTCAAACAAGAACAAGATCTTAAAACAAAGAGACAATGTCCGAAACGATTCGAACAAGGACAAGGTTCAAGTTTGACACGATTCAAACAAGAACAAGATCTTAAACAAGAGACAATGTTCGACACGATTCGAACAAGGACTCGGTTCAGGTTTGACACGATTCAAACAAGAACAGGATCTTAAAACAAGAGACAATGTTCGACACGATTCGAACAAGGACAAGGTTCAAGTTTGACACGATTCAAACAAGAACAAGATCTTAAACAAGAGACAATGTCCGACACGATTCGAACAAGGACTCGGTTCAGGTTTGACACGATTCAAACAAGAACAGGATCTTAAAATAAGAGACAATGTTCGACACGATTCGAACAAGGACTCGGTTCAAGTTTGACACGATTCAAACAAGAACAAGATGAAATAAAAGCATAAGGTGACTCGATTCAAACCAAAGACGGTGCCAACGATAATTGGACTTTGGGTTAAAGCTTGACACGATTCAAGCAGGAACGTCTTTAAACAACAGGAAAGATGCCAGCGATGACTGGACTTAAGGTTGGATTTCTTGGGGGATAAAATAAATATCCACTGCAAACCGAAGTAGCCAAAAATGAAGTTGTCATTGAAGATTCCAGAACTGAGGCCACCCATGGGATAAAATATTCACTTCATTAGGGGAAGCTCGAATCAAAGTTGCGAACTGAAGACGTCAGAGTTGAGACTTCATGGGGATGAAATAAACATCCACTTCGCTGGGGAAGGTTAGAGCCAAAGAGATTTATTGAGAACTCTTAGGTCACCAACTGGGGAATTCTTGCATCAAACCTGCCATAACCACTGAAGTAGAGATTCACCAGGGAATGGTTGTGATCGCTGTAGTAGAGACTTGGTGGGGAATCATCACACCACTTGAGACAGAAGTTCTTTGAGTGAGAACAAAGTAGTCCTGCATTGGTAGTTGCCATTTCAAACAACCGTTGTTGTGAATGGATGAAATAATCCTCGATTCTCAAATGTCCCCAAATTACATGGTTTGTACGACAAAGTTCCTCAGCAGAGTCGCCATCTGTCGCCACAAGAGAACAAGCTTCTCCAAGAGAATGCCACTTGTTGTTGGGTATGCATTCCAAAGAGATGTTGATATTACAACACTGCCTGAAATAATAATTGTCTTCAATGGGGACCTGTAAGAGATTCTTCCTGCAAGACATGGTGCAAAATAAATGCACTTGAAAGTGGGTTCAGAAACCACTCCTTCCAGGGACCACAGTTCAATCTAGGAACAAGCTAGAAAGAAGACGGCCAAACAAGACTCCAATTGAGGAATGAACTCAAATGGGAATTTATCTTATCCACATGTGGAAAAGATAACTGAAATAACCGTCATCCACGAGGATAAAACTCTGTGGGGGATTTCAGAAAAGATGGGCACTATATGCCTAGGGCTGACGACTCTGTTGGAGAGAATAGACACACCCAGACACTTGGGGATAAATGCCAAAGTGAACAACACCGGTAAACACCAGAAACATGTAGCAAAAATGATAATATGATATGCATATGAGTGCTTACGCCATGCTTAGCTTATGCTGACAAAACAGACGAGAAGCGAGACTGGAGATGAAATAAACATCTCGACAAGGATACCCAGCCAAACTCATCAGATTGGACCATTACTGGGGATGAACTTGCAGATGAAGCAGCTCTACTTCAAGGTTATAACCTTCTCTGGGAAAGAGTACTCTGCTTGGTATAGCATCTTGACTTTACGAGGATTGTCACCATGAGTTTGATTTCTTCACTGGAGATAAGAGATCCATTGAGAATTGCCAAGATTAGCTGAAGAGACAACTTTTGGGGAGCTAGCAGAGACGCCACAAAAGCTGGGTAATTCTGCATGACTCATCTGCCCCAGAGTACATGGTCTGTCAGAAGAATACATCAAGAGGATTTTACAGAAGAATTGGCATACAGGGTGTTTCAATATCTTCAAACTCTTGAAGAGATTTACCGAATGACATAACTGCCCCTGATTGACAGCTTTGCACGATAGAGCCCGTGAACTAGTTATGTGTCTTGATCGAAACCCAAGGTTGAAGCTGAGAGGTTGCTTGGATTCCACTGGGAAAATCATTATACGAAGCCTAAGAGGAGGCTGGATTCCACTTGGGGAAATCATTATACAAAGCCTAAGAGGAGGCTGTCTGATGATTGACTGACTCCGCATGGGATAATCCTTATACAAAGCCTAAGAGGAGGCTGTCTGATAATTTATACTCATCCCGGAGTGTAGATCATTATACAAAGCCTAAGAGGAGGCTGCCTGATAGTTTATACTCATCCCGGAGTGAAGATCATTATACAAAGCCTAAGAGGAGGCTATTTGTTGACTGACCGACTCCGCATGGGAGAATCCTTATACAAAGCCTAAAAGGAGGCTGTCTAATAATTTATACTCATCCCGGAGTGTAGATCATTATACAAAGCCTAAGTGGAGGTTGCCTGATAGTTTATACTCATCCCGGAGTGAAGATCATTATACAAAGCCTAAGAGGAGGCTGCCTGATAGTTTATACTCGTCACGGAGTGTAGATCATTATACAAAGCCTAAGAGGAGGCTATCTGTTAGTTTATACTCATTCCGGAGTGTAGATCATTATACAAAGCCTAAGAGGAGGCTACCTGATAGTTTATACTCATCCCAAAGTGAAGATCATTATACAAAGCCTAGATTAACAGCGTCTGCACAACAAAATCCTCGAGTTAATTATCCAGTCTGATTATTGACAACTGGGGAATAAACTTGCCCCTGTCAGCTTGGTTAATTTGTGAAGGAGATGTCCCAGACAAGTTGACCTTTGAGAAGTTTGTCGGATCTCGACTTGACTGCTCCCGATTAACCGGTCTTGTGATGATAAGTCACCAAGAGGATTTTACAGAAGAATTGAAATACTAGATGCTTCAATATCTTCAAACTCTTGAAAAGATCCATAAGTCTTGACATAACTGCCCCAGTTCAACTGCATTCGCAATGTAAAGTCCTTTAAACGGTGGTAGAAATAACTGGGGAACGACTTTCCCCTGTTGATGGGTCATTGGAGTCCAAACTTGTCATAAAACGACTTCAAGAAGGCCTGCCCCAATATTCTGAACCTTGAAGAGTTCTGCCCCTGATTCAGTAATTCTTGAAATGATGGATCGGCAGAAACCTCTACTTAGTTGCCCCTTGACTGAGCTTCCTTTATCAAATCAAATTCCCTAGCTGACTGCATTTGTCGGGATTCCTTTGATGTTGACTCATTTCACAAACAGGTATTGTTCATTTAAAATTGGCAATTTCAGTGCAAAAATTTATGCAAGCTTTTGAAATCAAGTTTTATTGATGGAACACGCGTAGTGGAATGATTAAGTAATAAAAAAAAAAAAAGTGGATCTGGTCGTTTACATAATGACAGATGAAGTGATCAACACACACAACTAGCAAAGATCATTAGGAGTCAGGTTAATCAACCTTGTTGTAGTATGCTCTCAAAACAACCTTACCTCAATTAGGTCTTTTAAGGGTTGTAACGTGGCCTGGTTCACGGTTTAAGAAACAAAGGATACAGGCTCAAAGTTTATTTGTACCCACCCATCTTCGTGATGAACTCCAATCCTACGCTCAGTTAAATTAGGCTATACATTCAAGTTCCTCTTGGTTAGGAATGAATTGATGATGATTCAGACACCTAGATAGTCATTGCTCCATTACAGAATTTGGTTGTCTTTTGTTGTCTTTGCTGAGGTTATGACCTTTTTTTTTTGTTGAGGTCACGATACCTCTTCTTTTGATTTGGTTGAAGTTATGATACCTCTTCTTTTGATTTGATTGAGGTCACGATACTTTTCTTTGTTTGCGGTTAGGACCTCCTTTTTGTTTGATTGTTGCTTTGAAACTCCTTTTTGGCCGTTGTACAAGTTCTTTTTGTATAAGGCAAAGTTTTGAGCTTCCCATCTTTCTTGGTTTTTGCCTTGAAAGGGACTCGGCTCATCCTTTGATTCAGGATTTTTCAGCTATCATTCCTTATTGTTGCTTGGATGAACAACTTGTACAACGCTAACTCATTTGATTTGGGAGAGCTGACTGGTGTCTTGCATGAAGCGCTTGCGTTCGAATGCGTAACCAAGTTAAACTGAGAAACTACCCTGCCCCAAGGTTAAAATTGAGGGTTTTTTTTTATTTCGGAAAAAGAAAACTCCTACTTCAAGGCTCAAGGGGGTTAACGAGGGATTATCTTCCTTATTTCTCCAGTGTTTGGGAATTGAAACAATGCCTTACATCCTCGACAAGGTTTAATCGAAAGCATACCACAACAATTATGAATAACATTTTCGTCATCCTCCCCAATCTTTGCTTAAACAAAACAGTTTGATAAGTGGAAGGGAAGAAAAAAAATCGCTCTTTTTGTTTTTTTTTGGTTTTTTGTTTTTTTGTTTTTTTTGTTTTTTTTTGGCTTTTTTTTTTCTTCGAACACAAAAAGTAAATGAGTGAAACGAATGGACTTAATCAAAAGATGCACAAACATTTCATTAATCTTGCCAATTTGAAAGTACAACAATGCTTATAAGTGAAAATAGATTCAAACATGCAAAGAAAATACAACAAAATGCTGAAACAGCCAGATGATCGCCAGCTTTAGGGAACTGAAATTTCCTTCTTAATCTGCCAAGCTGAGCTAGTCATCTTTAGAGTTGATTGTTGAGATCTGCTTGAAAATTGTCTTCACATATATTCTCAACAATTTCTTCCACTTCAGAGCCTGATGAATCTGACTGATTAGGCGACAGTTTGCTGATTTGGACGCCTTGAGGCGTGAACAAGAACATATCAGAGGCAAACAAAATCTGAACCTGGCTTCTGAGTAACCTAAGTCTTCAGATGAATGCCTTTGTGCCCCAGTATGATGGTCACCACGGGCGAGTCTGGAAAAGACAACTTCAAGAGCTGCTTTAGGTCCACTGATGTCTTAAGGAAACCGGACGGGTTACAGACACAGGACGGACGAGACTCAGGGCTGGGAAATGCAGATGCAGTGCAGATGCGCATGCAATGAGAATGCAATGCTAATGCAAGCCAAATGGTTTCAAGGAACTCAAAAGCAAGTTGCAAGCTTTTTGAAAAACTGAAGAGTTTTGTTTTTTGTTTTTTGTATCCGTGATCTCTAAGGATCTCGCAGAGAAGAGAACGTCTAAGTTCCTTGAAAGCATCAATGGATGCGATGAGATGTATGCAATGCACAAACACGGGCACACAAAAACATAGATATATACACGCGCAAAAGCACACAAGCACAAACATATGTACACTGGTATCCACAGATATGCACACACAGACAAGAAAGGACCTAGGTTTGAAGGTCACAGGCATGGAGCCAAGGTCTACCCATCCCATAAGGTGGTGTGGTTTCAAAATGTACCTGCCAAACGGGTTCTAAAAGTTCCCAGAGTCTACAATCCATCTTTCGGATATTATCGACTTCCCAAATTACTCGGTTAGTCAATAATATTCTCAAGAGAATCTCGTCTGAGTGTAGTATCGCGTGACAACTATTTGGAAATGGACTCCCGCATAGTCACCGCACTACGTCCTAAAATGCCAAGTTGGGTTAAAGGTGCTACGGTCCTCAGTCTTAAGGGTTCTTGGTCGAAGTTAATACTGTTTTCACGAATGGACTCGTTCAAACAATATTAAGTTCAAAAGAACCTAAACTGAGCGATGATTTTCTCAATTCGACTTTTCAGGAATCGACTCCGTCAAAGTACCCTTGACCATATCATCTCCTATATGTCACTCAAGTCCGGGTCTAGGACTCTCACCACTCAATAATGGCACCCTGCACACAGAAAATTCCAGCACAGGCAGAGATATATACAAATATATACAGATATACATGCAAATATGACATACAAGCAAATATACAAGTAGAATAAAGTTGTTTTTGAAGTTTGATTATGAAAATCCGCTTGACGTTGGATCAAGGGTTTATTTGTTATGAAAATAGTTTTGTTTGAAAACGTGAAAACAAAATAGGCTTAACCCTCTTAGGAAAGGACCAGCATAGGTCTAACTTTCCTTTGTTTTCCCCAGTGAAGTCGCCATTTCTGTTGCGGTGAAAATTGGATAACAAGATATTAATTAACTTGCATCATATTTCTTTTACAACCGACTTTGATTTATCCAAAGGAAAGGTTCAAGATCGTTAGAAAAACCTAAATGGGAGAGATCTAAGGTTCGGGGGTTGGTTACGCCCAGGGAAGATATTAGCACCCTAAACGTCCGTAGTACTCTACGGGAGCCTTTTGTTTCATTACGCTTTTCTTATTTTTATGTTTTTGCTTGCTAAGGTTATCTGTACTAAGGTAAAGACCTAAGAGTATGTACACTAGTTTTGGTATCTAAGTTTGCATCTTGTGCCTACGTATCTGACTAAGGAATCAGAGCAACCGTAGTTCACCTAACTAAGGGTGAAAGAAAAACATTGACTATGGCCAACGTTCCAAAGGGAATGAGCATAAGCTCACATAGTGTTCACGATAACTCTTTAAGTCTACGTTATGAATGGAGAAAGTGAATTCTCATGATAGTGAGAACCACACAGAGTTCGCGATAACTCTGTAAGTCTGAGTAAAAGGTAAAGTGAGTTCTCATGATAGTGAGAATCACATGGAGTTCATGATAACACCATCCTAGTACTAAACTCTGAGGGAAACGGCTCTTATGAGGCCAAGGATGAAATGGGAAAGGTTTGTGACTTAGGAGTCAAAGTAGAGATCTTTCCTTTGGAAGGAGGGTCAATGTGAACAAGAATGAATATGATATGAACAATGTGAATATGAACAAAGATATAATCCAGATAATATGAATAGGATATGAACATGAATATGATCAAGATAGAATGAACAAGATATGAACATGGTATATGCAGTGACATCACAGTCAAATGATAACAAATCAAAGATTGGTAGTATAGCATCATGTTAGCATGCTAAAAGACAATGTCAGGCAAACATATGTACATGCAGACAAAAAAAATGCATCAGTGTAAGTGAGCAAGAAATAGAGAGATCTGACCAGAATAGTGTATAAATACTTCCCATTAATGGGCCACTGACCAGTCAAGTGAAAATCCGAAAACCGGAATACCAACTCCAAGAGCATAGGGAAGAAATCCTAAATCTAAGTCCTCAGTCCAGAACACAATAATAATCACAGTCCGGTCAATTGAGTTTTTTAGGTTTCGATATTTATTAGTGTATTTTAAATGTACAAATAAAAGGAACGATATACACAAGATATAAATACGAGCAGTGATAATATTTACAAGGATAATAATCAATCATAAAGAGTAAATCAAGATGTGTTTATATTGACTGAAAGTAAATTTAGTGATTGTTGATTAATTAATTGCATCGATAAAAATCGGGTCCAATGTAGTACTGATCCGTCGTAGTACGGTCTATGAGGAAGACCATACTATAGGAGGATGCACAATTTGATATGTGTGTTAAGACACGATGGGGGAATGATATAGAAGATCATTCGCCGATGAAATCGTGCCACACGAAAAGAAAAGGGTGAAGACCTCGTCTTAAGTCACAAACTCTCGTTGATTAGTCGAAGGTAACCTATCGCGATCTCAAAGTATAGAAAGCGATCTCGATGATCACTCACTACAGATTTGAAATAATGAAGGTTCGTCCCTTCGCTAACAACGTTTGTGGATAGAAAGACTTTCATCGGTCTAAAGATGAAGATGAAGATGAAGATGAAAGAAAATACCTCTGAAGTAGAAATAATGTCGGTCTCGTCTTAATCTTGGTTCAATCGAGAAGTCGATAGCTTTGATACTTAACTTTCATCGACCGATAAAATAAAAGGAGGTGGCCTCATATATATCACGACTTCTAGTAATTTAAATGAACCGACTAGGTCATGATTTTTGTGATATCATCGGCCCAAAACAAAAGAAGAAGTGGGCTTGAAATGAAATAAAATTGGTCTCTTCTAAATAAAAAATTTATATCCTCATCGACCGATAAGAAATAAAATAAAATGAGATAGAAATGAAACATAAAGTCGATCTAGTTTAAATTAAGATTTTAAATCGATAAAATCGATAATCTTTAATTAAACTCTCATCGATCAACAAAAAAAGAAAATAGGCCTCATATTCATCACAATTTATTGATTCAAATAAATCAACTAAAATTATGACTTTGTTATATCCTAGGCCCAAAAAAAAAGTAAAATGGAGTTGTCTAAACTAAACATATTAAGAGCTAATAATTGTAAAGTTTAGAAAATAAAAGATCAAAAAGACATTTAAACAAATTGGTTTAAAAAACAAAAAATCAGGAGGGAGGGGGGTGTGTATCAAATGAGAGAGCGTGTGAGTGTAGATTAAAGAAAAAGTATGGGCTGATGAGCCCAATTCCTCACAATGGTACGATTTTCATCTGTCCTTATTTTTAACATAAAGCCAAACAATTAATTGAAGAAGGGTAGGAGGGTGGAGAAGTCAGCGCAGCCACACAGCTTGCGGCCATGGTGATGAGAACCAAAGAAAACGTTCAGACGAACATCCTTCATCATCGCTTACGACACAACACATCCATGAAAACACACGTATTCGACACCCCAATCCGACCTTCTTCTTCGCCCCGCCCTTCAATTTTGTGCGATCTCCGTTTGTCCTTTTCAAACTCCCTCGCCTTTTTCGGTTCGCTCATATTTTTTGGTTCGGGTCTCTTTCGGGTTTGGGCTCTACAGGTCTGTGTTGTTTGGTTTCGGTTTTTGCTCAAAATTTTCTCTTCTTCTCAAATCTCTTTGTCTTGAAAGGGTTCTTGGAAGGGTCTTGTACTTGGTGAGGATTTGAAGTGAATCGCGGCGGTGTATTGGTTGTTTTGTAGGTTTAAAAAGGAGGCGAGGGTTTCGCGGTTGAGCATGATGGTTGTTGTTCGTAAAGGTGGAACGGAGGTTTGTTGTGCGGTTGAAGGATTTATGTTGATTCAGGGCGAAGGTGGCTTAAGGAGTTTGGTGGTTTGACGGCGAAGGGTTGAAGGTGGGTGGACGAAGGAGTATCAGGGCGGAATTGAGGGAGAAGAGAGCGAGAACAGGGTTGCGGGAGAGAGATTGAGAATGGAAGAGGTTTTTTCGGTGAAGGGTGGTGGTGATTGGCGGCTTGAGTTCAACGAAGGTGGTGTGATTGGAGGAAGAGCATTGAGGGGTTTGAAGGTTTCAGGTGGGTCGTTGGAGATGATGAGAGGTTAAGAGCTGATGTTGTTGTCGTTGGTCCAGGTCATGTGAACGAGTTTGTTGAGGGAAAAATAAAGAGAATGGAGAGCAAAATCACGTGTAGCTCTCGGAGGGAGTGTTGTATTTGTTGGTTTTGAAAGAGATTTTGTGGTTTGGAAGATTTTGTGAGTTTTTTTTTGTGAAGGTCAATGGTGGGATAGGGCGGTGGCAGACAGTCTAGGGAGAAGCGTGGGGACGTTTGGGAGATTGTGTAGCAGAGGAGACAGCCTTGGGAGCAGTGGTAGTAAGGCATGGCGTGCTGTTAGACAGTCTTGGAAAGAAGAGAAGAAAAAAAATGTTCTTTTTTTATTTTATTTTTCTGATTTTTTCGTTGTCTTTGTTTTGAAAATGAAAATCCTAATAATAATAATAATAATAATAATAATAATAATAATAATATAGAAATAAAAAATGAAAATAACAATAACAATTTAATAAAAAGAAGAAAATAGTAAAATAGAAAATGATAACGAAGAAGATTAATTTTAAACTAACCTAATCACAAAAACAAAATTCTAGATTAAAACTTAAAGTCCTAAAAGTACTAGACGAAATTACACAAAAATGGCGACGATTATGTTCGACAGACTAGATGACTGCAAATGCTGAGACAGATGACCTGAAAATGATATGACAAAAATCGGAGTATCTGAGGGTCAAAATTTGGGGTGCAACACATAGGCTCATGCCTAGATGAAAATTTCCATCTGGAGGCCTCAGTCGACCAAAACCCTAATTTGGTGACATTGGCGATCTTGAGGCTTGATCCAGTTGGAATGTTGCAACCTTGTGCTTGATTCTTGATGTGGGAGTCCTCTTGATCCTTTATAGGTGTTTGAGAGGTTAGACAAGTTGAAGATCATGTCATTTCTTGATTGATCTTTTGTCTAAGTGCTCTAAGAGGGCTTGAAACCCTAATTCCTAATTGTGGTGAATGCTCAGCCATCTTTAAGGAGATTGATGAGGCATGAAAGTACATCCATATTGTGATGATGATTTGCACAATGATGGGAAATCTTGGTGGTCAAAATTTGGGGTATGACACATGGCTCTGAACCCTTGAATATATCTTTTTCTTTTCTTCTCATACAATACAACAATATCAACTGATCTTTAACACATACTGAAGTTCTAAATGCAGTATTGCAATGCTAAATTATGAAAAGGAAATTTCACATTTGTTGCAATTGTATAAATAAACCAATTCAGACAGAACAGGTACCTTTTTCCTTGTATCTATGTCAGTGTAGCATGTTCTCCCATGAATACTTCCAATCTCATTATTTCATGAAGGTTGATGAAAGTGAATAGTGAGTAGGAAGTGTGTTGTTGATGGTGGGTAAGGGAAATGGTTTCTATGAGGATGGTGTCTTTTATTGAGATGACAGTGTGCACCATGCTTGCATCACAGTTTGTGTTTGGTATCTCTGGTTTTTGTCCCACATCGGATAGTTTTGCAATGAATTTAGTGTATATATTACTAACATGTCCACTACATTGTAAATGAAATATTATATGTGCCAAAAAGAGTGCCAATGGAAATGGCTTGTGTCTATTGGGCTTGGCCCAATTTAAATAATTTTTAAAATAAAAATTTGAAAAAAAAATGTTATTTGGTAAATTTAAAATAATAATTCAAAAAAAAATATTAATATAAATAATTTAAGAAAATGTAAAAAAAAATATTTAAAAAAAGAAAAATTAAATAAATAAAAAAAATTATAAATTAAATAAAATCTAAAAAAATTAAATAAAAAAATTTAAAAATTTAAAAATAAGTCCAGTCAGCATATCCTAAATGCCACGTGTGCAGATTCCCTATGCCCAGTCAGCCAAACAAGAGATAGGGGGTTCTGCAAACAGAATCTTGGTTTTACAAGGGGGGAATCACAAAAAAAAAACTTCAGGGGGGGTAAACCAAAACACGCCTATATGGCAGGGGGGTAAACACTATTTAACCCTTAATATTTTAATTCAAGTGCTTTCATTGTGGCTAATAACTATGTTGACATATGTCTAACTAATTCTTACAGCAGTAAAACGCTTGAATAAACCTTGGGAGCAATTATTATGTTACTTTAATAAAATAAAATCATGCATGATGCCCCCTATGTCATTAATTGCCTTTCCTTTTCGAGTTTAGTAATGATGTATTCTAACAAGCGTGTAGAGTAACATGCCTTTTTAACACTTTTTCTTTCTCTCAATCTTCACAATCTCTTGAGTCTATTTTCAAAACCTTTTATGAAATTCTTGTATCTTTCTGCTTCATCTCAACCCTTAAGCAGAAATGGCCTCTAGAACATTCATGGGTGACAAAAATCTCTTGTTAACTATTAATGAAAAGTTAATTGCTTTTGAAAAGTTCATTGCCTCTAGAACATTCATATATGAGGCAAGTACTTTGACATTCTTTATGGACTTATTTATCCTGCTCTTTTCAAAGAATTCTAGAAAATACTTCCATGAAACAGATCATCCTGGATGTTATAGAAATCCAGTCTGATGCCATTTGGACTATCAATCTTCATTACTCCCTCGCTTATTGCTAAGGCAATAAAATGTGAGAATAATGATGTTTATGTTGAATAGTACAGAAGCAACAACCCATTTCTCTCCATCATTCATAAGCGCATTTTTCCAACCTTGATAAACCAGAAAATGCCTCCTCTCTATCTCTCCCATGGCAAAAATGTGGCATCAATTGTCAGTGTAAAATTTCATGCAAAGTAAAAAGAATCTGGACCTGCTTACTTATGATGACAAACATCTCCTATACTTCACGCTTTCAAGGGTTAAAGTCAACATTCCTCTCACCATATTTAACTTCATGAAGTAAAATATCACAGCCTCTTGCAAGGAAACATGTTTTTTCATTCCTTATGTTATGTACTAGTTATCTCTAAACTCTTCTATCAAGAAGGAATTATTAAGAAGGTGTAACTAGCATGCGTGCCTAACGCTCTTGTAGCTCATTAGGGCTTGAAGTTTATTAAAACTGAAAGCACTGATTGATAATGGTAAAAGTCCAGAAAGATTGCTTTATGTGTTGAACCCTCTGCTCCTTAGTCTGCTTTTCCCTTCTTGCCTCCATCATATTCTTCTTTGGACCATCTTTTCTTATGTATTTTTTTTGTCAGTTTACATCTTATAATTCAAAATGATTAACAAATTATTTCTTTTCAATCATCTTTACTCTCTAATTCCATCTTTTCTTTATGATTGTTGACAAAAGGGGATAAAAGATATGATTTTGATTCATTTTTATCCCAAGACAAATCCCAAACATTCTAACAATTTATTAGATAAACTATAAGACTATCTATGTTGATTGAAAATAAAATTTTTTCTAAGTCTTAAACTCAGGGCGAGCTTGAAAACCTCACTCTGTGAACTTAAGCTAAGAAAAATTTGAAGTCTAAAACTCAAGGGGGGACTTACAAACCTAACTATGATTTTTAGCTGATTATTTTTTAAGTCAAAATTATATTATTTGTCATCATCAAAAAGTGGGATATTGTTGGAACAAGTTCGGTTATGCATCTACAATCCTTAAGTTTTTATGCTAACAAGTTTGTACCCTAATAGTTTGTTGAGTGTGTAAAATTTGAACAACCCAGAAGCTGAATAGAGCATACTATAAACAAGCCAGATGCTAAACAAAGTTGGGCATCATCAGACTCTAGACTCTAGATAGAAATACTATGGACTCTTTATGAAAAGACTCTAGACTCTAGATAGAGAGACTCTGGACTCGGGAATTCATCAGATTCTGAACTCTGGACACCATCAGATTCTTAACCAAAGTTAGAATACGAAGAAGTGCTCAATTAAATTTAACTCTGGATATCTTAGTCAACGCTTCTAAAGAAAACAATCTAGAAATACTCTGATACATTCAAGCCTCATTTTCACTAGACTCTGAATTCTATCATCAAGACTCTGAACTCTGATCAAGCTTCAAAACATCTCATATATGAAGACAATCATTTAGAGAAAATGACTGAATGAATATTCTAGAAGATAGTACAATTTGAGTGGTAAAATTAAAAAGGCATATACGTTGGTGTTCTCAAGGACTGCACTACCAACGAATATCAAAGGTTTTCTCTCCATTATCCACGATTTACGGCTCAACGTTATACCACTATTACAGCTGTGGAATTGAAGAAGTTTTCCATTTTATCCTCCAATGGTATTATTTATCTTCTATATAAAGAGGAAGAAGGAATTGTGAAGATAACGATTAAGATACAACGAACTTCATTAACAAAACAAATATTTGAATGCAGAAAGAATTTCAATAAGAGAAAAATAATTTCGAGAAAGAGAAAATAGAGAGGAACACTTAGCACTTTATTTCATATATTCTTAAGTGTAAAGTCTATTTATTACTTTGTGTATGTGCTTATTTAGAAGCAATATTGTAAACATAAACCTTGTATTTAACAGTTGTTACATTCCTTGAGGGACTAGGTATTAGTCTTTAGCATCAAGAAGTCATTTACGGGTAGTATTTGAGTTGTAATTCCTTAAGGGACTATGTTTAGTCAGAATCCTTGAGAAGTCATTAATGGGTAGTCTTTGAGATTGTAATCAATTTGATTATTGCATTAAGTCCTGTTGAAAAGTGAAAATCACCTTGACGAGTGGACTGGACTAACCTAGTTAGCGGTGAACCATGATAAAAATACCTTGTCATTTTTATCATTGTTGTTATTGTCTTTGGATCGCGAAAATCTGTCATATTTGAAACCTAATTCAATGTCCCCGTTCTTGTGTTTCCTGAACCTTTATTAAGGAGGTAGAATTTCTACAGCTAAAACAGGGAAATATGACTATAGTAGAGTATGCAGCTAAATTTGAAGAGTTATCCAAGTTTTGTTTGCATTAAAATGGGGTTGATGATGAAGGTTCCAAGTGTGTGAAATTTGAAAGTGGGCTGCATCCCGAGATCAAGTAATTCATTGGCTATCAAAAGATCCGCCAATTTTATGTGTTGGTGAACAAGTGCAAGGTTTATGATGAGGATAGCAGAGATAGGTCCACTTACTTTAAGAGTGTGCGTACTTAGTAGTTATAGTAATCAGAGGTCCATAACTGGATCAGAGGTCCACTCACTATAAGAGTTTTGTTGGTCAGAATCATGGTAAACCTTATATGAATCTGAGCAAAGAACATAGTAGTTATAGTAATAAAAGGTCCACAACTAGAAGTGGAAGGAGCAATAATACTGGTAATGGGAACAAGAGTAATTAGAGCACTGTGAACAGTGGTGGAGGCCTATTTACTCCTCTAAAATATTGAAAGTGTGGTAAAATAAATCATCGGGTTTTGAGTATAAGGATGCAACTCCAACTTGTTTCAGCTATGGCAAGCAAGGTCACATAAGTAGGTTGTGTCATAATCCGAAGAAGGAACCAAGCAATGACCTGAATTCTTAAGCAAACTAATTGAGATTCAATGGAAAAGTATTTTCTTAGTGGTGTTGAAGCCCGGGCATCAAACAATTTGATTCAAGGTACATGTTTCATAAATTGTATTTCTTAAATTGCTATCATCGACACTAGTGCAACACATTCGTTTATATCACATGATTGCGTCAAAAATTTGAATCTAAAAGTGTCTCCTATGAAATACAATATGGTTATTGAAACACCAACCAGTGGTTTGATGGCTACGTCAGTTGCTTGTTTTGGTTATCCATTGTCTATCTAAGGTAAAGATTTTGTATTGGATTTAATTTGTTTACCCTTGGGTCCTCTAGATGTTATTCTGGGAATGAATTGGTTATCATCTAAACATGTTTACATCAATTGTACGGATAAAAACATTTTGTTTATGGAACTAGTGGAGGGTAAGGATTTGAGATTCATTACCACTAACCAAGTGGAAGTATCTTTGAAATAGGATGCCCAACTGTACATGTTGTTAGCTTCCCTAAAAGTAGCTGTCGCAGCGCGAAAAATAACCGGCAGAAAAACATTGTCGCCACCGAACGTTATTTATCCCGACGGGGGAAAGGAAACGATCGAAGAAACCTCAAAAGGGAGAAGACATGGTCATCACAACCAAATCCTGGGTTCGGGAGTTGATTACACGAGAGAAAGGTATTAGCACCCCCTCGCGTCCGTTGTATTCAACGGGATCCACTCATGTTGTTCTAATCAAAGGGTGTGTTATCTAAAGCCTACTACTAAATGGAAATGGAAAGGAGGAAGACTAAAGGTGACTCGATAGGACTTCGCCGTCCTATGCCTATGCATTCCCTCGTGTAACGGGAAAGTCAGAGTCAACATAGTTCAGAGGACTACGGGTGAATGGGGGGATTGTTGCTCGCCAAGACTTCGCCGTCTTATTCCTACATATCCTCATTTAGACGAGAATGAGGAAGTCAGAGCGCCTGTAGTTCGTGGACTATGGAAAGAAAGGTGGGAAGAGTGCTCGCTGAGACATCGTCGTCTTGTGCCTACGTATCCTCATTCGAACGAGAAAGAGGAAGTAAGAGCGTCCATAGTTCGTGGGACTACGGAAGAAAGGTGGGAGGGTGGTGCTTGCCAAGACATCACTGTCTTGTGCCTACGTATCCTCATTCGGACGAGAATGAAGAAGTCAGAGCGTCCGTAGTTCATGGACTACGGAAAGAAATGTGGGAAGAGTGCTCGCCAAGACTTCGCCTTCTTGTGCCTACGTATCCTCATTCGGACGAGAATGAATAAATCAGAGCGTCCGTAGTTCGTTGGACTACGAAAAAGGGAAAAGGGTGCTCGCTAAGACTTCGTCGTCTTGTGCCTACGTATCCTTATTCGGAAGAGAGTGAGGAAATCAGAGCGTCCGTATGTTTGCGTCTTTTATAGGGTGCTCGCTAAGACTTCGTCGTCTTGTGACTTCGTTGGTGTCTTTTATAGGCGATGCTAAGCTCACGTTCCAGCAGTTAGGGTCGATGTATGTTTGCGGTAGAATGGAGGTAACATGCCCTCTCCAAAAAGGTTTGAAAGGAAATCCCGAAGGACAAAATGGTTTGCAATTTATTCGAGGTTTTTAGAGAAGTGGATTGACTTTGATTGTGACGTGTAACACACTAAAGTATATGACATAGGATCCAATACTTCACGCTAACGATCCAAGCGTCTCGCGCACGAAGTACCCTAAGATGAGGTTAGAAATGCATCCGCTCATCTTTTCCTATGTGCTTAAGGCTCGTGGCGCACAATACACATCATAGTTATTAAGTATTTTGCTTGTATTAAGATAGAGAAGAGAGAGACTCAAAGGGTAAAAGGAAGATCTAAGGGAGACTTAGTCCTAGATATTGCATGTCAAATGGTCCTATAGTTGAGGTTAGGAGGGAGCTAACTTAATTTTGTCATGCGGAGATTGACCTAAAGTTAGGCTGAAGGGGAATAAGATGCATACACAATATCACACAACAAATGAATCATAACATAAATTGAAAAGAAAAGTGAACGGATTAAAATCATGACGCAAATACGTGAATCAAGGTCGCGTGCGCGAAAACGTGTAAGGCTATCACAACAAATTTAATGATATTGGATCGTCAAAAATTAGCACAAATTAAAAAAGACAAATTGCTACCGCGTAAGCGGACATCGCAAATCGAATCAAGAAACAACAAGGTAATAAAATTAAAGAAAATCACAAATTGTAGATCGAAACGCGAATAGGTAAGCGCATAAAAAGCGGATTTCCACTTGGCTAAACCATCGGACGCATGTACAAAATCAAAACGCAACGATAATCAATTTTAAATAGTACAATAAAAATCACACATAAATCGATAAGATTACTCAACAGCTTGCTACACTTAACGTCATCATCGCAAGATGACCAAAAATGGTACGGATCCAAATTTATCCAAAAAGAAATTTTGAAACATTTTAAAACAATAATATTGCTAACGCAAAAAATGTGATTATCGCAACTGGATCGAATCAACATAGTTGAATCAAAACCAAAAATTGTATTAACAAAATATTCATTTTTATATATTAGCATTATATAAAAAAAATTACAAAATATAAATCTCTATACATTATATATTATATATTATATAATATAATAAGAAGAAGAAGAAGAAATTCACCAAAATGCACACATTAGTACATCATATGATATGTATAACAAAAGAGTTTCACAAAATATATACATGTGGATATCGATGTTACTGTTATATAATATAAAAAATTCATAAACTATGCGCAATGGAAACCGAAAAGCATTGTATAGATCATATCACATAAAACAAAATATGTTATTTTATATTGTAACATAGAAGTTATTAGTAAGATGAAGTTTCAACGTTTTATCGTACCGTATCGGCGGTGCAATTGGATTATTCAGTATCATCCGAAGAAAAATAACAGTTTCGGCGATGCTTCTAAAATTCTGTTTTCGGTCTCTTCTTCTCCTTTTTTTTTACGGTCCCTTCTTTTCTCCTCTTTTTTCCGGTCCCCAAAACATTTTGCAACCAACAATATATAAAAGCCAAATTAAAGTTAGCACAAACTAAATAATTAATTAAAATTAAATAAAATTTCAATAATTTAAATAATTAAAATAAACTTAAAATAAAAAACTAATAATCTTATTTGTTTACTATAAATATTTAGACAAAAAAATGTAAAAATAAACGGACTCTAAATAAATAAAAATCAGACACTCAATTATTCGAAAAAATAAATCGAGTACACTAAAATGATCAGCGCGAAATATACGATTCAGAAAAATACAGTGTTTGGTCAGATTTTAAAATAAATTTTGACTCATTAAAACGCTTAAACTGATCAAAATGCGACGAAAAATCGTCAAAAAATTAAAACGAACATGTTAGGTTAAACTACGTGAAACGTAGATCAATATAATTGACGTCTGCAAGCTCGATTTTAAAATTTTCCGTCCACCGATTTTACGCACCGTTGAGATTTAGTTTGAACGGTCTGTCTGTAAATCCGAGAAATTATTCCGGATGACATTTTAGGCACTATGCGAGGTAAAAAAAATACTTTATGCTATGCAGATGATGCATAGTGGAAATACAGTCAAATGAATGAAAATATTAAAAATGTCTGGAATAAGCTGTGAACTCTCATAATATCTTGCTGGAAAAAGAATGATCTGATACCAAATTACCGAGCAAAATAAATGTTGGGGCACTCGGATGCTTACTACTTAGAATAAAACAAGTCCTGAGCCACAAGGACACCGTGTTCCCATGTCTCGAGAGCTCAATGCAATGCATGATTAATTATTATGAACAAATGGAAATGCAAAGCGAAAACCAGTTAAGGTTAGGAAAAGAGAGGGCAAATTTTGGGGTGCACCAGTATCGAGTAAAGCTTCAGTTGAGGATTTATCGATAGTGTGCAATTTTCTAGAAGTATTTATGGATGACATCTATAGTTTTCAACCTGAGCATGAAGTTGAGTTCTCTATAGATTTAGTACCCGGTACTAAACCTATAACAATGGCACCGTATAAAATGTTTGTATTGGAGTTGAGTGAGGTCGAGAAGCAGTTCGAGGAATTTTTGGAGAAGCCGTTTGTAAAGCCCAATGTATCACCATGGGGTATGCTTGTACTGTTATTTAAGAATAAATACAGGACCATGAGATTGCGTGTGTATTACCGACAATTGAACAAGCTTACTATTAAGAATCAGTATCCTCTCCTTAGAATTGATAAACTTTTGGATCAATTGGTGGGAACTTGTGTGTTCAGTAAGATTGATTTGAGGATAGGTTACCATCATATTCGGGTAAAATATGAGGATATTTCTAAGACTGCATTTAAGACTCATTATGGTCATTATGAGTATCCGGTTATGTCTTTTGGTGTGACCAATGCACCAAGAGTGTTCAGGGAGTATATGAACAAGATTTTCAGCCCCTATTTGGATCAGTTCGTGGTAGTGTTTATAGATGATATCTTGGTATATTCAAAGTTAGAAAAAGAGCATGCAGAGCATATGAGAATAGTTTTGTAAACTTTGAAGGATAACAAATTATATACTAAGTTGTCAAAGTGTGATCTTTGGTTGAAAGAAGTCAGTTTTCTTGGACATGTAATTTTAGTTGTGGAATAGCAATGTACCCATCTAAGGTAAATGCCATGTTGCAATGGAAAACACCTAAGTCGATGACGGATATCAGGAGTTTTATGGGACTATCCGGTTAATACAGGAAATTTACCAAAGGGTTTTCGAAGTTATGAATGCCTCAGACCCACTTAACCCAGAAAGGTCAAGCTTTTGTGTGGCACGGGCAGTGTGAAGCGAGTTTTCAAGATCTTAAGAAAAGATTGACGTTAACGTCAGTCTTAATTTTTCCAAGTGCAATTGAATCCTTTGTAGTGTATTATGATGCGTCTAAATTGGGTCTAGGTGATGTACTTATGCATAATGGTCAAGTTATAACCTATGCTTCAGGACAACTTAAAGTTAATGAAAGGAATTATCCTACCCATAATTTGAAGTTAGCGAAAGTGGTGTTTGTGCTTAAGATTTAGAGGTACTACTTGTATGGATCGAGGTTTGAGATCTTCAGCAATCATAACAACCTAAAGTATTTGTTTGATCATAAGGAGATGAATATGAGGAAGAGGAGATGACTTGAATTTTTAAAAGATTACAATTTTGAGTTGAGTTACCATCATGATAAAGCTAATGTAGTAGTAGATGATTTGGTTGGGAAGTTGATTCATATATAAGCTTTGATGGTTAAGGAGATGGAATTGATCGAACAATTTATAGATTTAAGTTTGGTGTGTGAGATGACACAGAAAAGTGTGAAGTTGGGTATGTTAAAGGTAACAAATCACATGATGGAAGATATTAAGGAAGGGGAAAATTCAGATTTGTATTTGCTGGATCAGTTGAAACTTATAGCTCAAGGAAAGGAACTAGATTTTAAGATGGGTGATGATGGAATTATGAGGTTTCGAGGTAGGATTTATGTACCAAACGTGTACGAGTTTAAAAAGTTTACTCCCTCCGATCACAATTATAAGCCAAAATAACTATTTTCACAAGTATTAAGAAAGTTAGTTAAGTGTAATTAATTTTCTTGATTTCATGTACAATCAAAGTAAAATTTACGATAATATCCTTAGTTTATTTGATGAATCAACTTTCAACATTAAATGCTTTTGAATTAAATTAAGGGTATAATAGTAATACAAGTATTAATTAGTCTAAAATTTAATGACTTTTGCTTATAATAGTGACTAAGACTTAAGGTGTTTTTTTGCTTATAATAGTGACCGGAGAGAGTATTTTGGAAGAAGGTAACATGAGCAAGCTAAATGTTCATCCCGAAGCTACAAAAATGTATCAAGATATTAAGAAGATGTTTTTGTGGACAGGTATGAAGAGGCATGTGGCTAAATTTGTGTATTCTTGTCTGGTTTGTTAGTCAAATATTGAACAATAGAAGCCATTGGGATTGATGCAACCTTTGAGTATTCTCGAGTGATAGTGGCATAGTATCTCCATGGATTTTATGGTATGTTTGCCTAGAACGACTAAGGGATATGATTTAATATGGATGATTGTGGATAGATTAACCAAATAAGCTTAATTTCTTTCGATTAACATCATTTATCCGTTAAAGAAGTTGACTGAAACCTACATAAGTGAGATATAGTGAGATTACACGTGATTCTATCTAATATCGTTTTAGATATAGATCCTATGTTTGTCTCAAAATTTTAGGAAGGTTCGCATAAAGCTATGGGATCTAAGTTGAGGTTAAGTTCTGCTTATCATTCATAGACAGATAGTCAAAAGGAAAGAAATATCCAATCTTTAGAAGATCTTTTGAGAGCTTGTGTTTTAGAGCAAGGAGGTAGTTAGGATACTTATTTACCACTGACCGAGTTTACCTATAACAATTGTTTCCATTCTAGTATTGGAATAACACAGTTTGAAGCGTTGTATGGTAAAAGATGTAGGACACTTGTGTGTGTTGGTATAAATCTGGTGAAAGTGTTATGCTATGACCTGAAGCAGTTCACCAGACTATAGAAATGGTCAAGATGATTTAGGAAAAGATGAAAACATCGTAGAGTAACTAGAAGAGCATGATATAAGAAGAAAGGTTCTTAAATTTCAAGAAGGTGGTCATGTGTTATTGAGAGTCACTCCATGAGTGGGTTTGCTCAGACATTGAAGTCACAAAAGCTTACACCTTGTTTCATTGGCCCATATATGATCGGTAAGCGAGTCAGCGAAGTCACCTATCAAATCGCTTTCCCTCCGTCTCTTTCAAATCTTCATAGTGTCATCCATGTTTCCAAACTTCGTAATATATTCCTGATATGTCGCATGTGATTCAGTCGAATGATGTGCAGGTAAGAGAGAGCCTCATTATGAAACATCACTCTTGCGAATTGAAGATTGAAATGTTAGACACTTGAGAGGAAATGAAATTCATTTATTTAAGGTTGTTTAGGGCAGAATAATGGGTGGGAGTGTGACATGGGAGCTATAGAGTAAGATGAAATATTCTTATCATAACATGTTCATTCCAGATAAATTTTCGATGGCGAAAATTATGTAAGTGGGGGAGTGTTGTAATACCATAATTTTTAATTATTATTCTTATTTTAATATTATTTTCAATATTTTGATAATATTTTATTATTTTAAAAATGGGTGTTTCTAAATGTTAGCAATTTAATAGTTATATTATTATTATTATTATTGTTATTATTATTATTATTATTATTATTATTATTATTATTATTAGAAAAGAAAATAAAGAGTCAGAGTTAGTGAGAGTTAGTGGGGAGAGAGAAGTTAGAAATGTTAAAAGGGGGATAAAGAGAGAATGGGAAAGGATAAAAAAAGAAAAGAACAAGAAAATTGACAAAGGAAAATGAGAAGAAGATGAGAAAAGTTATCGTCGTGAAACTGTTCGAGAAAGTTAGAAAAACTTTAAACTCAAGGTAAGGGGGAGATTATGTTACAAAAGGTATACTTGATTTAAGGTAATGGGGTTGACCTTGAACTCCGATACTGATTTGTTTCAATGGAGTTGTTCCTTAGTATAGGATTTGTTGTAAATCCTAGGGTAAAGGATGAGAATACTTTTGTTAATTTGATGCGTAAATAGTTTACTGATGATGTGTATGCCTTGCTTATATGATTGTGTTGTCGTTGATGTGTTGATTTACTTGGTAAATATAGAATTTGGGAATTTCTATGTATTTGAAATTAGTTTCTTCATTTTCTGCTCTAAGCTGAAGAGGATGTTATTTAATTTGACAATTTAGAGTACGTTTAATTAGTGCTTATGAGTTTGGGATTTAGAATTATGTACCCTAACAGTTATTACAAGTCAAAACATGTAAAATTTGTAAAAGTGAGAGAAAATGCCAAGAACTATAAAAAAATCCCAAAGAAAACTTAGAAAAATAGAAGAAAAAGCAAAAAAAAAAAGGGAAAACGGGATCTGGGAGCTATTACTGGCTGTAATAGCTATTACGGGTGGTCGTAGTAGGTCTCTGGTAATCTGTAGCAGGCACGTCGTCAAATTTCTGTCCAGCGTTGGTCGTTTTGTTTCACGTGTAACTTGAGTTTTGTAAGTCTGTTTGAGGTGCGGTCAGTTGCGTTGGAAAATTAACACAATAACCATTTTTGTGACAAAGGTCAGTGATATTTTTGCACCAGTATAATTGTGGTAAATTATGAATGATTGAGATAAATCAAAATGAAGCCCTTAGGTGGCAATCACGAAAATGTATTTCCAGGAAATTATTATGAAACTCTTATGTGGTAGTGTAAAGTAATGAATTTCAAAGAGGAAGGATGTTCAAGCGAATTATTGTCTATGGTTTGTTCATGCATTATGCTAGCGTGGGAGTGCATTCGAGTTTAGGGGAGTGTTGTAGTACAATTGTATTTCACATGTACTCCTAGGCATTACCGATCTACAGATGTCTAGGAGAGTGTCGTAGTACATATGTAGCTCACATGTACTCCTAGACTGTGGAACTTAGGAAAGTGTGGTGGTACGAGTGTAGCTCGCATGTACTCATATGCTTTTCAGGTCTACAAATGCCTAGAGAGAGTGTTGTGGTTCAAAGCGTAGCCCGCATGTACTTCCACGAATATACTTTGAGTTCAGTGTTTGTTACCACATGCATACGGGGTAAAGGTTCACATGCATTGCATAACATTCATGTGCATTGATGTATGACTCGATGAATTAGTGTAGTAATCGTTAAGTTGTGATGATGATTGTGAATGCTTATGTTGTACTACCTTGATGTCTTTATACCATTTATCTTTAGAAGATGTATTCTCTCCCCTTTGCTTTCATGTTTGTATTGTGTATATCTGTACAGGATACCCTCGCAATGAAACTAAGTAGTAGTTCCTTCGTGAGGAGATCCAGTGAAGATGATGTAGAAGGTCGTCTTAGTCTTAGTTGTGTTATGTTGCTAACATGTGTTAGCCATCTAGGAATTTAGTCTTAATAACATTCTGATACAGTAACATCAAGGATGAGGTTCCAATTTAAAAGAATATTGTTTTTTGCAATATCTAATTGTGAATCGTGAACATGTTACGCAAGTATAGGAATTTGCTAATTATGTCATGAGTTATGAGTAATGTGTTATACCCTGTGTTTTATTTATTGTTTATTATATAAATTATTCCGCAATTTATATTAGTATTAAAATAAAATGAAAAACAAAAAGATTTGGAGTTTAAGGTGTTGATGTGTCTATATGTGGTAGCTTATCCGAAAGTGCACGAATATTATCAGAGTAATATAAAAGATATCGAATCCACAGAGACCAACAGTTAATCCTATTGTTACCAACTATCGCTATATAAATCTAAGGCTAATCGGGTATATTTTTGGATTTTTAGAAGGAAAATAAAAAAAGAAAATAAAGTAGGTTTGAGAGAAAATTAATTAAAGCAATACCACAATGTAATTTCAAATCGCACATTTAGGACTCAATAAATTATTGGCGTTTGTTTTGTTTTTTAAAATATTTTTCGGAAGAAAGTATCAATTTAAAAACACTCCTCACTTTCGTGCAGTTTGTGTTATGTTTCAAAATCGTAAATGTTTTGTAGTCGCTGTCTTAGTCACAATTTCGAAACAATTTTTGAAAACTAATAAATCCTAGTTAATCCCTAAAGCGTTGTCGCTGTTTTTAGAAATTAAATTCAATTTTTACGATCCAGTATGGGTCTCACACTGTCGCACTGTTGACCAATACCTGAGTGTTTTCGCTTTCGCGCAAAACCTTTTTGAGTTTAAAACTTAAAAATCGAAACCAGAAAAATAGATTAATGTTAAAATTGTACGCCAAATTGATTTACTGAGTCTCGTCGGAACGACGATCCTCACATATGGACCCTAGTAATTTAGCCGGACATGGTTGCAGAAATAAACATGCAATTATTAATGTTCATATCAAACAGAGACATGACGAACACTTTACAACAGTTGACAACAGGGGTTTGCAGATGAATTAACGGAATAAACCAGAAATTCAGAGCAAGGACAATATAAATACAATAATAAGGAAGGAATTGTAAAAGACCTAAAATAAAAGTTGAAAATTAAAGGTAATTGTAAATTAAATGAACTTGCAAAGTAAAACTAGAAATAAATTGGAATTAAAACTTCAAATAACGACAAGATTGTTTGATCCAAGTATACAACACATACCTAAAAGCACTAAGGTGTAGTAGTTCCTCGATGTGAGAAAGCTATTACTTTACAATGGTGATTTCTGCTTAAAACTAAATGCTCTGAACTTACACAAGACTTGGATGCCAAAACTCTGATAAAACTACCTATTTATAGTGTTACGAGTGAAGAATGTGAGGACAAAACGTGTGGAAGTCATGGGAGAAAAATATGATGGAATGGGGGAAGATTGGGTAACTCTTTGTTGCAGCTTTTCAGGAACCGAAGTGTATGGCGGGTGCCTTGCACTGTGACAGTAGCGACAAGTGCAATTTAAAGATCATGGTCAGTTGGCACTGCATGGCGAACACCAAGAGGCCTGTGGTGGGCGCCACAGGTCCTTGACTCCATCTCTTTGCTTCTTTCTCGTCCTCTGGTGGGTCTCATGTTATCCTAATCATGTCTAGCATCATGGCGGGAGCCATGGAGGTCGCCACCAGTGTATTTTCGCCGCATTTTCTCTGTTTCGCGTTGTTTTCGTTTGGTTTCTTCATATATCGATTCCTACTTGTAAAGTGCCTGAAACACACACAAACTACCAACATAACACTATAAAATATGATAAAATGACACTAAAACATATGCAAATTGAATCAAAATGAACTATGTGTTTTAGTGTTATCAGGTGTCACAGTTCTCCCTAGGAATCCTAGAATTCTCTTCGAGCTTTTCATCTCTTTAAGAGATGGGGCTAAATTAAGGGTTGATTTAGCTATGATTTGTCATGTTGTAGTGTGTCATGTTTGGTTAGGGTGTCACAATAATTTTTTCTGGTTGTGCAACAAGCGCGAAAGAGGTGGAGGAAAAAAGTTACTCTTTTAGCTAAAATGAATATATGAGGATCAACTTATAAAATTTGAATAATAGTATCTATTTGGCAAAATTACACTATAGTTCCTTTAAGTTATTTTTTAGTAACAAGTTGTCCTCGAAGTTTTTTTAACAACTTAGTATTTAAGTTATTAAACATGTGCACCGTTATCTTTTTTTAACATTGTGAATGTGCCAATTGTAGATGTATTTATTTTGAGTGGTATGAAAATGGTGAAGTACAAACATAATACAACAGTCACAAAATGTGAGAAAATGATGTAAAAATCACCCCAAAAGATCAAATTGTTACAATAAAAAAATTTAAAGAATCAGTCTCTTAAAAAATTAATTTAAATGACTTTTGGTATAATTTTTCCTATCAATCTTGACATTCACATTCTATGGAGTTTGAGAAAATTTCAAATTCTTTAGTTTTAGATGTCATTTCAAAATTATTATATTTAACTTAGAACAAAATATTTCATAGATCTCTATCATTTTAATATTTTTTATTCAAATAATATATTTTATTCAAATTATTTTAAATTCTCTCAAAATATTAATCGTTAATTTTTCAAACAATGTAAAACTTTTATTTCAAACTTGTATCACAAAATTGCGAGACTTCTAAAAATAACTATTCTTTTTGATAAATAATCTGAAAATAATGGTTTATTTTATTTGGCTCAATAAAATCACAAACAAATTCAAACTTTATTAAATACACATGGATGCTTTCCTTGGTGATGATTGGATCTGAATTTGCCCCACCGTAGGACTTCATCACTTTTTTCGGCTATCAGCTATGTATAGATCCAAGCACCATTTGTGCTTTTTGTCAAGAAAAAGCACCATTTATGTTCATTGTGTTTTTTTCTGACCATTTTTCTCATTCTTTTTAAAATAAAATATATCTCACCACCTATCTCTCACAATATATATACTCTAGTAAATTTGCAAACAATTTTTTACATAAATTTTTATCAATTTTATTTTCCTTTTCTTTTAGTTTGATATTTTTATGTCATTTTTTTTCTTTTAAATTGAATAAAATTTTTAAGTTATATATATATATATATATATATATATATATATATATATATATATATATATATATATATATTTTAATTTTTAATTTACTTAAATAAACATCAATTTATACAAGTCTATAAGTTGACAACATTGCATCATTGAATATATATGAAGACAGGTCTCAATTATTGAGCGAAGGGATAAAATAAAATATGTGAAAAAATGATTGCTATTTATTTTGAAGAAAAAAGTTATTGGTAGTCTGCTATGAGATATAGTTATTTGCTTCTAAAGAAAGATGATTATTTATTGCAGTGTCAGATATGGTTTTGTTTTATTGTATTTTGTTTCTTGACGTGTTCATCAATATTCGTTATTATAGATGAGTACTACAAAGGAAAGAAAAAAATGGTTAAGCCAATGGAGTTGTTGAAAAGTTGAATTATATGCATTCTCACTATTTCCTTCTCCAGCAGGGTTGGATTTGATCTGACAATTTTTTTAGTCATTATTTTATTTCTACAAACTACGATTGAAAAATTGCGATCGTTATCAATATTTTGATTGGTTATATCTATTGAGTTTTTAGAGTCGTTCTCGACCATCAAATTTGAAATTATATCGTATCAAGCTGATTCAATCTCATGTAACATCGCCTACATTTCTATAGTAAAAGCATCACAAAAACTAATTTTTCGTGTATATCCTCTCACGCAACTTTCAGTGGAGTCCATGAACAAGTCCTTACATCTTATAGTGGACGTAGACATCTTGTAGGCACCATCACAATTGAGCTTAATACAATTGTCCTCTATGTGACACCATTGACCATGTTTGATTTTGGACTATGATAACCTATCATTGTTCTGTACACGATTCTCGTTCTCAATCTCCTTCACCAGATGCGTGATTGTTTATGTCCAATTGTTAGGTCGCCGAAAGTCTTCTCCAAAAATTATTTTATTCCTCCACTTTCATAAATACCAATATGAGATCATAAATATTGATCTTCAATGATCTTTGTGTGAATCTGCATAATTTTCTTTAGATTGTAAGAGATCCAATTCTTACATGACTAAGAGTAAAACTAAGTCATTTTATTAGAATGAACAATTATAACACATACTTGTGTGGCGTAAAAGCAATTCTGAAGCACATAAATTAAGTCATCTTTAGTATTTATACACCAGTTACAATCAACATATATAGTTGGATTCCACTTGTGATGTTAAGAGTTTGTCAAAAGTCTCTCATGAGGCATAAGGCAAGTGAACATTTGGATCTAATGTGGATCTTTCCACTTTCAAATGATATTCCAATCAATATCTATTTCTACGATATTAAGATAAGAAGAAAGATAATTATAGACATCACCCAAAGAAAACTCCTTATCTTTATTCCCCATGCCCTAACTTATAAACATCATCTTCAAGAAGAGGAGGAGGAAAACCATAATACAATTGATCAGATAAACAGTGAACTATAGTTATGAAGCAACTCTATATTTCGTTTTCCTTCAACATTAACCATGTCTTTAACTGTGAGGGTGATATCCAAAATTGTATCAACTTGGGCCAAGTTGAAGAAAAGGGATTGCTCTGTTGGAGTCCAGCGATCAAGCCAAAAGTTAATCCTTCTTCCATCCTTAAGTTTCCACGTAATATTTTTCTATACCTTGTCTCACACCTTTGCAAATGATTTCCATAATAGGGAATCATTTATCTTGCTAATCATATTTTTTTTAAAGGTGTTTCTTTCGACCATATTTATTGATGAGCACCTGACACCATAAATTTAAGGATTAGTCAATAAATTTCTAAGAATTTTAAGCAGAACAACATCATTCATTGACTGAGTTTGTTTGATGTCTAAGCCACCATAATCCTTATGCATACAACAAACCTTCCAACTTATCAGATAGGTCTTGTGGGTCGTCTTTGTGTCTCCATAAATAAATCCTCTTTGTAATTTCTCCAAATCATGAGAGATAGTGGTGCAGATTTTTGCATATTTCATATGGAAGTAATGGAAATGACTTAGAACTGATTGACAAAGTTTAGTTCTTCTGGTCAAGATGAAGAACTTATACTTCCAGATACTCTTCCATCATTGCACATGTTTAGTAATATGATGGAACTTGTTTATAGAGATTTTACTATGGATAATGTTTGCCCCAATATAGTTGCTCATGCTCTAGGCTTCTCAGAAACTTGTGTGTTTCATAATCTCCTGCCGATGTTGAGAATTAGAATTTGATGAGAAGTAAATTTGAGTATTCTTTGAATTAATATTTTGGCCCGGGGCTTGACAAAATTGATCCAAAATATGCTAGATTCAATAAGTCTGCTATATAGTAGCCTCTACAATAAGAAGAATGTCATATGAAAATAGGAGGTGAAAAACCTTAGGTCTTTTACGCTTGCACGCATAGACTTCTAATATCTTGCATCAACCTGAACAATAATAATATGCGACAAACTATCCATACAAATAACAAAAATTATAATGAATACCTCTAAAGGAAGCAAAGCTTTCAAGCTTGTCCACATTCGGAAAAAAATTGAAAAACGAAGAAGAAATACAATAATAAATTATATTAATTAATTCTTTAGTAAAATTGTAGTCCTAAAGACATTGGGTGATAAACTTCCAATTCAATCTCTCATAGGCTTTCTATATATAAATTTTTTAATCGACTTTAACACATTATGAATTTTCATTTTCTTCATCACATGGACTATCTCCTTAGCTATAATAATATTATGATGAATATTTCTCACTGGGATAAAGCTAGATTAATCTGGAAAAACGATATTACTCACCAGAAGCTTCACACGATTCACAAAAATTTTAGTAAAGATCTTATAGATCATATTACAAAGGGTAATATAAAGAAACTGTGATAAATTATGATTGGTTGATCTTTGGAACAAGCACTAGAAGATCATTGTTTGGTGAATCAATCAAAGAAGGGTCACTCTAAACCCTACTAACAAAATTATGTAAAGACATTGCCATAATATCCCAACGATGTTATTAATAAAAGGCAGCAAAACCATCTTAACTGCGAGCTTTGTGGGGACTCATATAAAAAAGAGCTTTATTGATCTCTAGTCTGGACAGTATAACGTGCAAGCTCACCTGACGATCCTCAAGAAAAGTGGGATAAAATACAAAGGAAACTGTTGGCTCCATTATCTCTTGGTCCTCATGAAAAAGCTCAAAAAATACCCCAGTGTCATCTCTTTTAGCTACTCCGAGTCACATTCACAATTTCTATTCTTATCTCTAGTAGCCATGATTTTATTCCTCCATCGGAAATTCACTTACCTCTCGACTTTTGAAATCAAAGACATTCTTCCTAATAAATAGTTTGAGCTAGTTGATCTTGAAGATCACACTTCAAAGCCTCAAAATAACTACTATAGCCATAGTGCAAACTATTTTGTATGCCATCTAACCTAACAGTGATCACTTTCTTACGTTTGAAGATATTTCCAAAAATGTCCTTGCTCCACTCTTTAATAAGAGTACCCATACCATCTAACAACTACTCTAACTCCCCCTCCATAATTCCACTTTTCATACATCCAAAGCCCATAGTTATCATACATAAGTCAATCCATTTCTCTAGAACTAACATAAACCACCGTTAGCAACTAATTTTAATCACTAGCATCACTAACATTAATATGGAAAAAATGTTGATTTTCCTGAACCCACTACACGAGCTTATATACTGTTGGGGGAGTTTCACATTAGGGAACATTGATACATAGTGTAGGACTAGGCATCTTTGTGAGAGACACACCACTTGTCCACCTAAAACCTTAAGGTGATAGCTCAAGTCACCACATTCCTATCCAATGTGAGACTATTTCCCCACTTACTCACACTTGCTATATTATTCTAACACTCCCCCTCAAGTGTGAGTCCACAATGTTCCCTTTTTTTATACTTTGTACCGTCGTTGACACATCAAATACACCTCTTTCTTGGGCGCTTCAATTTCAACGGGACACCACTTCCTGGGCTTTTCGATACACCTCGGTCCCTTTCTCGAACCAAAGGCTCATGATACCATTTATTGGGGGGAGTTTCACATTAGGGAACATTGATACATAGTGTAGGACTAGGTATCTTTGTGAGAGACACACCACTTGTCCACCTAAAACCTTAAGGTGATAGGTGAGTGGGTTCTCCCACTTATAAATGCTCAAGTCACCACATTCCTATCCAATGTGGGACTATTTCTCCACTTACTCATACTTGCTATATTATTCCAACATATACCTCATGTGAATCCACGACACGAGCCTATATACTCCCATTCTTGAAAAAAAAAAACAAGTCTCTTAATACTATTATTGGCCTTAAAACCACTGCATCTAGTTTCTTGAATATAAATCATATCCACTTTAAACTGACTACAATACTTTTTAATTATTCTTCCAAAATTTCTTCCTTGAGTACCCCTACAATTCCACGATAAAATAATCATTAACTAAATAAAAAAAAACTAAATGTATTTTACTATTCTTATAAAATTTGCATGTCACTTGCATTCGTCTCATCATGTTTCTCTTTTATCATCATCTTGACATTCATGAATAAAGATTTCTTTAAGTTGATCATTGTTTCAATGGCCAATTTTGTCACCTGCAAGAGTTAGCGTACTTAGAGGAAAGGTGTGGGGTGTATAGTTCACAACGGGTGTTGTAGAAGTAGAACTTGGTGCTTGATATTATCCCGAATATTATTATTTAGATGAGTAATAGAAAAAAAAGACCAGTCGAAAATATTTTTTTCAACATCACATCTTTACCTTTTACTTTTTGAAAGATGTGTCGTCAAAAGAGTGAAAAATGACATTTTCTACTATTAGCATTGTGAGACCCGCTTTTAAAGTTTTGTTAGGGAGAGAAAAATTTAGAGTGATTTTTATTGTTATGATGGGGAGAGAAAAACTGGTTCATTTTTTTCTATTTTAGGGTATGGTCCAAAAAAGTTTATTCTTCTGATTTGGATTTCTACCTATTTTGGTCAAGGTGGAATTTTGATGACTAATTAAAGGTAGTTTTAAGGTAACATTTGATTATCTTTTTATAATTATGTCTTCTAGTGGCAGCTCCTGAAATTTTGTTTATGAGGGGATAGATGTTGGACACGATGTTAGGACAACTGAACATACTTCTTAAATCAGAATGACAATAATAAAACAATATTAAAACACAATGCAGAAAACAATAAAAACACAAGAGATTGGTAACCCGGTTCGGTGAAACCACATCTACATCTAGAGAGCACTTTACCCAAGAAAGGAAGTTCACTACTTCGAATTAATACAAATTAGTCATTTAGGAATATCAACCCCATGATGTTCAATCCCTCTTCCTAATCCTAGTAACTTTCTATTTAGGACTCACCCTAAATATGAGAACTCCTCTGACTTTCTTCAACCATTAACCCCTAGTGATTCAACCTCAATAACAACTCTATTGATTGCTGAATTTACCACTCAACTAGGACAAACCAACAACTATCCCAAATGACTGAAACATATAGTGATGTACACAAAGATTCAACATTAATCCTTATGATGTCATTAGCATGGAATACAATAAATAAAATACTCACAAACCGTAGACCCAAAGAACTTAATTTTGTGCACAAACCCCCAATTAAAACATGAGAATTAAGTCTCCTTATATAGCAATGTATTATGGGTTTTTTCCTCGTGGATATCTGACTTAAATTCGTCCATAATAATATAGAATCTTGTTGGATTTGATTGCTCCATAAAAATCTCCAAAATATATAATTTGTTATATTCAAATTCAAATTTGAATATCCATTTATATTTTATTTGATCTTCAACAGCTGCCAAACAAATCAACTATACAATGCTAAATACAGTGCATTAAATCTGATAGAATCTCAACCATAATTTTGCACCAAACAACATCCACCATGGTCTGCTGACCATGGCCAGATGTTGCACTACACACATGCTGGAACATCGTGTTCCACGTGTTTCACCAGTACATCCAAATTAACTATTCTCTATGAATTATAGATCTTCTTTGTAGAGTGAATCTTGGATAGAATAAATATGAATCAAAATTGCAATATTATATGTCTGTTGTCAGAGACTAGATGTTGCAGCACACATGTTGGAATATCGTGTTCCACATGTGCCCCCTTTGCATTAGAACAACTTGAACAAACTTCATGTTATTTTGCATAATGCAGTCAATCCTAAAAAGACCAACAATTTCATTCCCAACATAAAATGTTTTGCTGATTTGTATCATCTTTATCATTGAAAATGAAACCATTATTGACTTTGATGATATTGATGTGACAAATTCTTGAACTGCATTGTATCATTGACATTAATTATGCGGATAACCAAATTGATTTGACCTTCACTTTTCCTTATGTTGGTATTAATAAAGTTGTGATCTATAGTAACGGGTCTTTCATAATTCATGTCATGTGTCAGCGCTTCAGTCGCACTTGGAAATGTGTTTGCACGTGAAGGCGCGTGTAGAGGCGTGCTCGCAATGTCTGATGCATGGTCACACGTGTGGAGGTGTCATTCAACTTTGAGGCAAGTGTAGACTTGTGTAAACATATGGAAAATCTATTTGAGGCTTCAGAAGGCGTGTTTGGATCTTGCTGAGTTGTTTTCCAATTTGACCATTCTGGATAACATGAATTTCCTTTTTTGTATTAGTTTATTTGATACAATTTCAATTCAGATGTCCATAGCAGTCACAACAAAGACAAATAATATGTAGCCCTTCATATTGTATTTTGTATAAATGGTCATTTACCCAAAAAATTTCAACTACTAGAAGGGTGAGACCCACTTCTATGCAAGCTCTACATGTTGTTATCCCTCAACATGTTGTTATCCACTTTGATTGGTCTCCCAACTGTTGATGTCATAGAAAATAAAAAATTGTCGTTATAGTAAACCAGATTTATGTTTGAGAATCTTATCCAGACAATAGTTCTTTCCACCTTTGCATTTGAAGAAGCAAATTCGTGTTTTCAATGGGAGACCGCAAAATAGTGGTCGAATAGCATTCATGGCCCTTCTAAAATGAGATATTCATTATCAACAATTTGATCAAACTTAACCATGTATAATCCATTATCATTATCCATGATCTCGATTCCTCCTTATAGTTTTCATATTCAGGGGAATCTCTCTTTTATAGTACTCCCTCCGTTTTAAAATGACTGTCGTTTAAGGTTTTTGCACACAGAATAAGAAATGCAATGATATTGTTATAAGATATTGTACTTTTACTAAATTAGTCTTATTAATGTGTTGGAAATAGTGTACCGTATAATAATTATATGACACAATTGGAAAAATAGTAATTATTACTACATTTAAAAGTGAGAACGACACTCAATTTGAAACAAAAATTTTCCTCTACAACGACAGTCATTTTAAAACGGAGGGAGTATTGTTTTTACAACTACAATATCGATCCACAAAGTAGATATTTTTTTAAAAACAATTTTCTTCAAATGAACTTTTGACAAAAATCAGTTTTCATTTTCATATAATATTTGAACCTACTTATTAACTATCATATATTTTTTTCTCGAACAAAGTGGACTTGTACCGATGCAATCATCTCATCATCAAAAGATGATTTTGATCGGGGAGGTTTTTGAAAAATATTAGGGGATTTCTAATTGAGAAAACAAATTTTGATTCCTTCTTAAGAGGTTCTTGTGATTTTGAATTTTCCCTATATGTATTGCTATGTAATTTTAGTTGTATACTAGCTAGCATTTTTTTGAAATATAACAATTTATCTTTTCAACCAAATACTTCTCTTTTAGTATTATTTTTAGCTCATTTACAAATACCTTAAAGCACAAGTCATCAAAACTCAACTTTTTTTTTAATGATTAAACCTACAAATCCTACTCCAAAAAACAAAATGGAAATAAATAAAAAACCGAACAAAAAAGTCAAAGACGTCATAGTAATCATCACAATGTTATCCAACCAAAAATGACAAGCAAAAGAAATTTATTACAGAGCCAAAATGTGACATTCCCGAGGCTACGTTTGGTATCGTGCTGCTCTTAAATTTCCGTAGAAAATAAAACACCTACCTCTGTGTTTTCCTTTGATAGAGTTCCTTCATTTAGGGGTCAATTTGCTAGAGCTCATAACTACCAACTTGGGGTAGGTAACATAGCTCTTAGGATATGGGTTAAGAATAAGATCCAAAACAAAGATGCCATGACCTTAATTTGGGTTGCCAATAAATTTTCTACTAAGAATCTATTTATCACCATTTCAAATGGCATTTATTTTAACTTTAACTTCTTTAATTATAATGTGTCAAAAAATTTTTTAATTATAAGAGAGTCATTTTCTTTTACTATATTGACTTAAGAATTTTTTTTTTTACTGTGATTGCATCAAAGTTATAGAACAGCAGGTTAAATTTAAATAAAAAATAAAAAATCATTTCATTATTTTTGAAGTAAAAGATTCAAAACCAAAAATTTCATTTCAAAAAATTTTCAATAAAATTTGGAACTTAACTTTTGAAAGTTAAATCTATACATTCCTTAATTTATTTTAAGCTCAATTGATCTCAGATATTATCCTTTAACATACTTATACTTTTCAATAACTTTGTATAGGAGACAAATTAAATCAATCAATCCAACAAGTTGAACATTATTCTGGTATAAATAGAAGATTAATGACGTGTTGATGTAAAACTCTTTGATACGATGGTACAAGTTTTTGATACAGTGGAACGGTGATTTGCCTGTAAAGTTAGAACTCCAACATTCTAGTTAGTGAGGTCGGAGAAGTGTAACTTTGCAACAATGTAGAAAATTATATCTGTTATGGCACAAAATCAAACTTATATATGGTTGATGGTTAAAATCGTCCTTGGTGAGCGTAGCATAGGTTGAGGGGGGTCGTTGGATTGAATCCAGCGACTTAATATGAGCAAGCAGCTTAATTCTGGTACGCGTCTTCTTTGTGAAATTCCAATTGTTCATCAATTTTATACAAAAGTATAATGGGTCGGGTCTTCTCATGTTGGGTCGTTGTCCAACCCGTAATAGTTACCCCCCTTGATTCCTTGCTTCTAGGTATAAAGATATGATTGTGACAGAATCATTAAGATCAACCTCAAGACCATTCTTCTTTACTGCCTTGAAGTATCCATGATGGTTCTCCCATTAAAGACGATACAAGTATACATGTTTAGTGGAAGCAATTAACCTCAGGAACATTGGCGTTCAGTATTTGTCTTGTAACTAAAATATTTCGCAATGTAAACAATCCATGTGGCCTTAGGCTTTTAGGATAGATACTCTAACATTATAATACTTGAGTGTCGTTGCACGGTCGAGGTTGAATTTGGGTTGTTGAGTGTATTTTGTATTTTATCGCCTTTACAAATTGTTGGATTCCCCATTATCTATATTGTAGTTATATATTTGCAAAAGGCACGCATGGGGACCAACCCATAGGTGCCCTCCACTAATACGAAAAACCCATTTAACAACGGTTGGGAAAGGTATGTAATCACGCGTGCACAGGCGTTGTTATGTAGAGTGTCGTTGTATATATGATACGTACAATCACAGACCAGTAACCGTTGTATTAAACTGGAAAGAGCGCTACCTATCACAATGGTTGAAACAAACAACCGTTGTGAAAAAGTAATTGTCCTGGGTTCGATTCCCAGCTGCGCTGTTTTGATATTTATTTTTTTCTGGACAACGCGCGAGATATTTTAACGGTTGTGTAATATAACCGTTATTAAAGCATAAGATATTATTACGGTTATCATGTATAACAGTTGTTACATATTCTGCTGAATTAAGAAAAAGATTACTGATTTTATAATTAATCCCCTTTTTTAACCTGTATTATTGTTCACCATATCACAGCAGAAAATACAACTAACATTTGTGATAAAGTAATCATAATAATGTTAATTGTATCATATTCATAATATCACATAGCTGTATCATATGCAATTGTAACAAATATCTTACAATTTATCAGAATAA
Source organism: Lathyrus tuberosus (assembly GCA_022829125.1). NCBI lineage: Eukaryota > Viridiplantae > Streptophyta > Magnoliopsida > Fabales > Fabaceae > Lathyrus > Lathyrus tuberosus. The sequence continues at coordinate 1,742,836 of JALAZF010000504.1, forward strand.
ACAACCTGCAGTTTACACATTACATAACATCACATAATTGTATCATATTCAATTGTAACAAATATCTTACAATTTATCAGAACAAACAACCTACAGGTTACACATTACATAACATCGCATAGTTGTATCATATTCAATTGTAACAAATATCTTACAATTTATCAGAACAAACAACCTACAGTTTACACAGTACATAACATCACATAATTGTAATGTAACTTGGTGTTTTGGTTTCTTGTCTCTTGGTGTCTTGACTCTAAAGACCTATGATTTCAAATAATTATACTTGTTAGTAAAAATATTTAAAAACTATAACTTACAATTAATATATTATGAATAAAGACTAAATTACGTACTTGTTAATTTTCCCATATGCCTTCTTCATGATAGATTCGAATAACGTGCACAGCATCTCCATCAACTTCATCATATGAGGTAGGGACTTGTGTTGTGTAAGAAGGTTTGGACGGAATATCAAGACTTCCATCACTAAGAGGAATGTATTTTCCTTGGAGAACGATTGACCATTTCCCCGATATGTTCGATGGGTCGGTAACATAGAGAATTTGTTTTGCTTGAGAAGCCATGATGAATGGTTCGGTCATAAAAGATGCCTTGCCAAGGTCGACCCGTGTGAATCCTAAGTCATCAATGTGTACACTATTACTATTATTGGAAACTCATTTGCATTTAAATAAAGCCACTTTGAAAATAACATAATCAATCTCGCAAATCTTATTAATGACACCATAAAACGCGGTAGTTTCCAATACAGGATTCTTATCTTTCGAACTGGAGAAATACATCGATTCAGCTTCAACCATAACCCCACTATTTTACATTGTACTACGATCATCTTTTGATTTTGTATAAAAGGTATAATGACCAATGTCGTATGCGGTCCAAGTAATGACACAAAATTTTGGCTCGTACGACAACCATTTAAGTATTTCATATGCACTACGATCATTAGATACACTTTTATTAAACCATTCTATAAATCTCTTGTTATGCTCTATCAACAACAACTTATCACTCATTCGGGGATATTTTTTCCTCAAAAGTCCTTTGTGAGTATCTATGAAAGGTTGAACTTCATCTATATTATTCAATATATAAAAATGTGCTTGAATAACTACATGCTGAGCCATTGACTTAACATTTAGACCATGAATACCTCTTCGGTCTGTGTCAGCATGACGAGAAATTGGAATTCCTATAGAATCTGCATCCGACAAATAGTTTGTACAAAAGTCAACAGCTTCTTCTGTGATGTATCTTTCAACAATCGAAGCTTCTAGTCGGTGATGATTCTTCGTATATCCTTTAAAGATCTTCATATATCGCTCTATTGGACCATAAATTCTGATTTCTCTGATTAGATGAACAAGTAAGTGAAGCATAATGTCAAAAAATGATGGAGGAAAATACATCTCCAATTGACACAAGATTATGGCAGCCTCATCTTCTAATTCATCTAATTTTTTGAAATCAAAAACTTTATTACATATGGCATTGAAGAATAAGCACAATCTCGTTATAGTTACTCTCACATTTTTTTGTAGGATCCCACAGATAGCCACTGGTAGAAGTTGTTGCATCAATACATGACAATCGTGAGATTTTAAACCAATTAACTTGAGATCTTTCATTGATACAAGTTTCTTGATGTTTTATAAGTAACCTTGAGGAACTTTAATACCTTGCAAACACTCGTAGAAAATTTTCTTTTCCTTTTTAGAAAGAGTGTGACATGCTGGAGGCAGATAAGTTCTTTTTCCTTTCTCTATTGGAGCCAATTGTTTTCTTATACCCATCTTCTCCATATCAAGACAGGAAGTCTTACTATCTTTAGTCTTGCCTAGAATGTTTAGAAGTGTGCCAATCAGACTATCACACACATTTTTCTCCACGTGCATCACATCAAGACAATGTCGAACATCAAGACTTGACCAATACGGAAGATCAAAGAAGATGGACCTCTTTTTCCAAATATTTTTTGCAACTACCCTTTTTTTTCTCTTCCCAAAGACAACATTAATGTGTTCCTACCGTTGATAAACTTCTTCCCTGGTTAAAGGTTCATGTGCCTCATCAAACTCTTGCTCTCCATTAAAAGCCTTCCCCAATCTACGATAAGGATGATCGGGTTTTAGAAATTTTCGATGCCCAAGGTAAACAGTCTTTTTTTCAAACTCAAGTTGGTGATAAAAAGTATGATCTTCACATATAGGACACGCTTTATGTCCTTTGACACTATATCCATCCAAGTTATCGTAAGCAGGAAAGTCGTTGATTGTGCAAAATAACATTGCATGCATCTTAAACTTTTCCCCAAAATATGCATCATTAAATTCAACGCCTTCATCCCACAAGAGTCATAAATCATCAATTAATGGACTTAGATAAACATCTATGTCGTTACCAGGTTGTCGTGGTCTAGAAATCATCATACTTAACAGTATATACTTGCGCTTCATACTCAACCAAGGAAATAGGTTATAAATAGGTAGAAGAACAGGCCACGAAAGGGTTCATTTCATCGGTGGAAAGTCCAAGCCTAAGGTTTCTTGGTTCAATTCCAAAATCCGGAAACAACGAATCAATTTTCTTCCATTGCAACGAATCAGCAACATGGCAAATGTTTCATCACAAGTCCTTTCATCTGCATGCCATCTAAGATTCTTTGCGTCATTCAAATTAGCAAAAAGTCTCTTAAATCGTGAAATTATTGGCAAGTATCATAACACTTTAGCAGGAGGATGCTTCCTACTAACATTGTCATAGTCATTGTCATCACCATTGTTTGCCTTCAGCTTGTAACGCGACACACCATATTTCGGACATTGATACAAGTCTCCATACTCTTTCTAGTATAATGTGCAATCATTAGGGAAAACATGTATTTTGATATACTCCAGACCCATTGGACACAATATCTTCTTGGCCTCAAAACAACGATCTGACAATTTGTTATCTTTTGGTAACATTTCCTTTAGCAGTTCAAGTAATTCCGTGAAACTTTTATCCAGTCATCCATTTTTTGCCTTCAGGTTAAACAACTTTAACACCCCCGACAATCGTGTCAAATTTATGCATCCCTTATATAAAGGGGTGCCTTTATCACTACATAAAGTATCATAAATATGAGCATTCTTAAAAGAAGATTCCCTAATACCACAGAACATATCATCTAGTTGATCTTCCATATATTCATCTTCATCGACTCTTTGACTTTGTGACACACGACTTTCCTCCACTTCACCATGCCACGTCTATATTATATAATTTTGACATATACCATCACAACAAAGGTGATGGAATATTTCATCCTTTCTACACTTTTTGATATTTGCGCAAAGAACACAAGGACAATAAAATATACCATTATTTTTAGGAAGATATTTATCAGCGTATTCAAGAAATTCAAGAACTCCTTTCTTATAAACCAGACCTAATCTATCGGCTTTCATCTAACTACAATCCATAACAACTTCTAAAATTTATACACATATAATAATGTGAATGACACACCAAAATGTAATCCAAAAACTTAATGCATATGCAAATCTAAACCTAAAGAATATAAAAAATTTACTCTAATACTGACTTGAGCATAAACAACATAAATATACTGACTTGAGCATATAAACAAAGAAAAAAGGAATGAAGATGTTGAAGAATACCGTACTTCGAAGCTGAAGAATCAAATGAACGAAGAGGGTATGAAGATTTGACTTACTAAGAGGGTAAAGTTTACGCCGCCGCTGTCGTCTCTGGTGGCTCGCTTATTCAACTAGGGCGTCTTTTGAAAAAAATAATACAAAATAAGTTTTGTTTTAATTTATCAATGAACCCTTTAATTACGGTTGGGAAACACAACCGTAGTGGAATTGAAGACCTCTTACAACGGTTTTTTACTTCACCGTTGTAAATTATTTTACAATTTATTTTTAAAATAAAGGAGTTAAGATCTATAACAACGATTGGTTTAAAACACCGTTATAAAATCATTTACAATTTATTTTCTAAATAATGGACTTAAGTAACACCCGCTTAATGTACTCTAAAAAATAAAAAAAAAAGTGTAACTGCGGGGAATCGAAGCTTACGGCACAATATTTATTACTACAGTATTTCATAACAACCGTCATTATATTTATGTTTATACGTACGGCTAGTTACTGGGCTCGAAAATTTCAACCTATTACAATGGTTTAGATGAATCTGTTGTAAACCTAGCGTTGTTGTTTGCGCGTTTTGTAGTAGTGTTCTTAAGTGTATGTCGCTTAGACACGACCCCCCTCACTAATAGCTCACACCAGGGAGAAAATGTGGATAGTGAAATGTATGATGTTCATAACCACATGTGGAAGCAGTCATAGCCACAATTCTTGAGAAGTAGGTAGTCCACGAGCTTCATGATCAAGGTGGAACGGTTACTACTTCTTAGGATCCCCAAATCTAGACCCATATGCCTCTATAAGTACTTCAACCTTATTGTTGAAGAGGACAATCACACATTTATACAAAAACACTCCTGAAATAGAACTTCTCACCATCATAAGCTTGCTTTAACCCCACATAAAAAATAGAGCCTCTGAAAACCCCTACCAGCTTAGGGTTGTTATGCATTTGTACGTTTTTAGCAAGTATGCTAGCGTCCGCCGTGGGATCTGAGTAAAACTGACTTTGGTCGCACCTTCCATTATTACCACCACTTTGACACTCACCAAAGTCTCCACCCATAGTACTAACCGTCCCCAATCATGGTTGCTCGGAGGGAAAAAAACATGAGGATACTGGAGGTAACAGCGATTCTAATGCCATGGAAGAGATGTGCACCACTATGGATGAACTACATCGTCAAAAGCAAACTTTGGAGGACAATGTCCTTAACATTCAATAGAGCCAACAGGATGCTACCCCCACATAAAAGGCAAAAATGGTGGATCCCCTGCGCCTCTGATACAAGATATGGTTGTCGCTCCCGGGATTTTCATCCAAGTACAAACGCGAAAGTGGCGCGAAAACAGAGTCGCCAGCAATGTGTATTTATCCCAAGAGAGGGAAAGGAAACACTGCGTAAACCTGAGGGAAGGAAAAAGCATGGTCTCGCGACCAAGAGAAACGGGTAAGGGAGTCGGTTACGCGAGAGGAAGGTATTAGCACTCCACACGTCCATCGTACTCGATGAGATCCACGCTTGTTGTCTGTATGAAAGGGTGTCGTCGTCTGGAGCTCCGCTGCTACTGGAAAGGATAAGGAACAGGAACGAAAAAAAACGGAGAAACGGGGAAGAAAAGAAAAAGAAGTGACTCGATAGGACGTCCTCGGAGTCCTAGGCCTACGTATTCCCTTGTGCAATGGGAAAGTCAGAGTCAATGTAGTTCGGACACGAACTAGGGGGAAGGTTGCTCGCCAAGACATCGCCGTCTTGTTCCTACGTATCCTCAATCGGACTAGAGAGAGGAAATCAGAGCAGTCGTAGTTCGACCTACGGGTCGGTGAAAAAGGTCTCGATCGCACTGGGGCAAGAGAAAAGGTCTCAACTAACAGGTTAGTCTTGATCGCACTAAGGCGAGAGAAAAAGAGGCACAATCTCGCCAGGGCAAGAGAAAAAGGCTCGATCGCACTGAAGCGAGAGAAAATGGAAGTTAATTGTTAGTGTGCTCGCCGAGATATCGCATCTCATGCCTACGTATCCTCAATCTATCCAGAGAGAGGAAGTCAGAGCGTCCGTAGTTCGTGGTAACGACCACGGATTGGGAAAACGGGATCGGTCTCGATCGCATAGGTGCGAGAGAAATGATTCGGGAAAGTCTAAGGGGGAAACTCGGTCCTATATGTTAGCATGCAAAGTGGCCCTAAGGTCAGGATTAATAGGGAAGTCTACCTAATGTTATCATGCTTGGATTGAGAGCCTAATGTTTATCCTACTCCGAACTTAATCAGAAATTAAGTCGGACTAGGAGCCTTAAAGGAGCATGTGAATACAGAGTAATCAACAAGTAAACACCAGACAACTCAATCACAAAGGAAAATCGAAAATGAAACCAAGTTAGTAGAAATTCAAGTACAAAAAGAAAGGTCAAGAATTAATCAGAAATTAAATCAAGATAGTCCAAGTTAAAATTATAATGTCAATCAAGATTAAACTCTAAGTAAAAATTAATATAAAAAATTAATCAACAATAAACCTAAAATCAAACCTAAATTAATATTCTAAAGATTTCCAATTAAAATCTAATTTTAATAATCCCCTAATCTAAGTCTAAAAACTATCTAATTAAGATTAAAGATTTAAAAAAAAAAAAGAAGTTAGCATTAATTGAAAACAAGAAAAAAAGAGGTGCAACAGCATGTTGTGTGGTGTGAGCAACAGTCTGGGCGTGTGGGATAGTATATCAGGGGTGTAATCAGAAAACTGGGCGCGTGGGCCTTATCGCTGCAGGCCCAAGGAATTGAGTCAAAAACCAGGGGGTAAATTGGTGCAATACAGGTGGTGAAAAGAAAAACAAAGTGGGCCAAATGCCCAGACCCGGTCCAACAGTGCATTGAAACAAACCAGTTGTTAAAATAAAACCCTAAATGTCCTTCTCTCAGCAAAATCAAACGCCTCCTTCACCTCTTATCCTTCGCACTCATGGCGCCATCGGAATCGCCCTTCCTTCGTGCCTCCGTCAAACCTCGTCGGACAACGAATCCAACCACATCGCCTTGCCTTCACAATGTAGCCTCTCTGTTCAACCTTCTTCCTCACCTTCTTTCATCAACATCACCTACTTCTTATGCTTCGCTGGCCGCTCACAACTCCGGCGTCGTCTCCCTTCGCGAGCTTCCCCTCTCCCTTTGTTCACTTCTTTCTTCGCGCCGATCTCATCTTCTCACCGGAAACCTCTCTCCGTTCGCCCTTCACCTAAACAAACTTCACGTTCTCTAACTTCTCCTTCTCCCTCACATTTCACGCCTTATTCATCTCACCATCTCATCCTCAGCTTAAACCGGAAAACAACGACACCATGCCAGAACCAAAACAAACAACACGTAGTTCATGACATCTTCTTCTCCATTCACTAACAACATCACCGGAATGACACCGCCACGAGGAGCTTGCTTCTTCCTCAACGACCTCAACGATTCCTCCGTCAATGGTGTCGCCGCGGACACGTCGTCATATAGATCCTCACCGTCTTCATCTTTCTCCGGTTCAGACTCTTCGTGAAACAGACTCCTCATGCACTCGTCCTCAATACTCTCAACTTCTCCAAAAATGAATTGTATCCGCCGCGCCATGGCCTCGCGCCAGCGGCGGAGGAAACCTCACATCTTCTTCTCATAAGTCACAACGAAAAGAGATCTAATCTAACAAACACGGAATCAGAAAAGAGATAGAGGCGAAATACATCAGCGACACTTACCTATCGGAGTCGCTCCGATGGCGCTTGAATCCATGAATCCAAATCAGGTATGCGTATTCCACGTCCTCGCTTTTGATTTACTCCACCTTCCTCTTCTTCCACTTCTTTTTCGTGCGTGTTGTTGTTCTAGCTTGATGTTGTTTGATGATACAGTTCTGTGAATGACGTTGATGTTGAAGCGTGAAGTTTCTTCGAAATGCAGGTTATTGAGGAGCTTCGAAAATTGCAACTGGATTGAATTTGGAGAAGATGAAGATTGTTAGTGGTGGAGCTTTTGAAGATTGAGTTTATGCGATGCTGTTGAGGTGTGAAGCTATTGAAAAATGGAAGAGAGATTCAATAGAGAGTGAAGAATTGGAGATTGAATCTGAGAGAGATAGAGCCCGAGAGAGAGTGAAGAAGAGGTGAATTTATAGAGGAACTTGGAAGAATCAAGAAGAGTGAAGAATTTGTTACGAATCTGTTAGAAAAACTATTGTGAGATCTGTTATTGAGATTTTTGAATTTGAACTTGTTTTTTCAATTTTTGTTATGAGTTCTTGAATTCTGTTATAAGAGGTTCAAATGCTTTTGTAATTTTTGCTGTTAAAAAAATCTAACTGAATTTCTCGTTGCACATTTATTTTCACTGGTATGAATTTTTCTGCTGCAGTGGCTGCTTATGAAGTTCTTTTTTACTGCTATGAACCTGCGATGAAATTCTTCGAACCTTCTATTATGTAACGTTGTGAGTTTTTGTGTTATAAACTTTTTCTATATCACAATAATGTACCTTCCACGTGTAAAGATGTGAAACTAACGCCTACTAGGCTCGTGACTGTAGGTAAAAGTGGCTAATTGTGGGCTTTGTGAGTGAAGCTTAGACTTTGGAATTGAATATGGCTTTTGATATGGATTTTGGTATTTTGAGAGAAAATGGTTTATGGATTTAATTTGGATAAATTAAAAGGAAATGGACAATGAGTATGGATTAGAATGGATAAAACAATAGTTTAATGGTTTGAATAATTGTTTTTTTGGATTGTAAAAAGAATGGATAATGGTTTAATAATTTGGACAATGAAATTGGTTGAAAATAGATATTATGGAAATTACTAAAAATGGATAGAAAATGGACATTTGAAATTGAAAAATGATTAAAAATGGTTATTAAGATAACGCTTGAGTGGATTGAAATGGATATTGACAAATGGCTTTGAATGTGAAAAGAAAATGGTATATCTACATATGAATAGGTATGGGTTATGGATTTGAACAAAGAAAAAATGGTTCTAAACAAATGGACAACCACATTACACCAATTCCTAACTTTTCACCACATCACGACAGCCTTTGAACGCAACCACAACTCGCAACTGAAATAATTTCCATCTGATAATTGAGCCGAACTCTTCATGAATTAACCTTTGATAATCTGATGACCTCCACACCACATAATTTGACCTTGGATGTGCACTGACTGAGAAATAGTCCATGGATGTTGATAACTTGAGATTGAGGCGAGCTCTTTGATAGTTTGACCAAGAGTAGGTCAAACATCCATCTGAACTGGATCATGAATGAACAACCATCCTTGACTTGAAGCTATACCCTTATCTTTGAATGCATACTGATACTCCTCTGAATACGGAAGACTCGAACCACAAAGATGATAATGCAAAAATGAAATGAAACATAAGCCAGTTAGAAAAAAAAAGAAAGGGCAAATTTTGGGGTGCTACAGCTGCCCCTATTCAATCGACTTGGACCTGAAGGAGTGATAGCAACAGCTTTCAGACATTCAAGGTAAAAGGTGATTGAATACAAAAGAACCACGAAATTTGCACACTGTGGGGAGAGAAATGACATAGTGATTTCCAGCCGAAGGTGGACTCATACCCGAAGGTTAGTAGAATCCACAAACCTACAAAGATGACTCCGCTGAGGATACAGAAGGTAGACCGTCAACTCTGAGGTTAAGGAAAAATGGCATTCGCTCTGAGATTGAGAAAATTTGGAGTAAACATTAACACTGAGGTTGAGAAAAAGGTAGACATCAACTCTGAGGTTGAGAAAAAACCATAACTTCAACTCTGGGGTTAGAAGACGGGTACACATCAACTCTGAGGTTGGTAAAAAGGATATACGTCAACTCTGAGCTTGGTAAATAGGTAGACATCGGTTTTGAGACCGGAGATAAAAATATTGACTTTAACTCTGAGGCTGGGAGAAAGAAATCAGTCAACACTGAGGTTGGAGAAAGGAATAGGTCAACACTGAGGTTGGAGACATGCCACAATATACGACAACTCTGAGGTTGGGGACGAAAGGCTTCAACTCTGAGGTTGGTAAAAAATGGCGTCAACTTTGAGGTTGGACAGACAGACGTCAACTCTGAGGATGGGGAAAAGATATGCGACAACTCTGAGGTTGGGCAAATGGACGTCAACTCTGAGGTTGGGGACGAAAGGCTTCAACTCTGAGGTTAGAGAGAAGATATACAACAACTCTGAGGTTGGTAAAAAGGGAGTCAACTCGGAGGTTGGGGAAAAAGGGCGCCAACTCGGAGGTTGGGGAAGAAAGGATTGTTCATCAACTCTGAGGTTGGAGAACAGGTAAGTGTCAACTCTGAGGTTGGGAAAAGAATATACGACAACTCTGAGGTTGGTGAAAAGATATGCGACAACTTTGAAGTTAGGGAAGAAATGGTTATTCATTAACCCTGAGGTCAAGAAAAGGTAAGTAACAACTTTGAAGTTGGGGGAAGAAAATGATATTCATCAACTCTGAGGTCGAGAAAAGGTATACGACAACTTTGAAGTTGGTAAAAAGGGGTGTTAACTCTGAGGTTGGACAAAACAGACGTCAACTCTGAGATTAGGGGAAATAGGCGTCAACTCTGAGGTTGAGGCTCTCTTCGGAGGATTAGAATCACCGTTTGCTTGAGGGTTAATTTGGGCTTTCGTACAAGGTACCAAATCTGGCTTATGCTTCGATGCATGTTTGAATTCTCTTTCTATGGCGTAATGCTCCATACGAAATGGAAATACTACGTGTTTTGAGGATGTAATGCAATGATGATTACTATATGCAAGAATGAGAGGACACTCCACCGGGGAATGCGCAGAACGGAACGAGCAAACTTCGTTGAGGAAGGGATCACCAATATCCGCCCTCTTGTACCACCAATAACCACTAGTGCTGCAACTTCTGTCGGGGAACTGCAAGCTGAATTGCAAACTCTGTTGGGGAGATGCCAATGAAGATTAGACTTTGAACTGTTGAGAATGCCAATAACCATTGGACTTTGGCTTGCGGGGAAATACCGAATCTGACTGTGGAGGAAGAGAATACTCTGACTTCTCATCGTCTTCAAACTTCTTGAAAATATTTCATCGTCTTACCCTGCTGAGAATGAGGAATCCACCTACAATGTTGGGGATAAGAAATCTTCATAAAGAACCCTTTTTGACTTGAGGACGATTCTCTGCTTGGGGAAGAATAACAATTCCAACACCTTGTTGGAAAAAGATACCTTCTGGCACCTTGCTGGGGAAGAGACTTAGTACTTCAAGTTTCTACTGACCAACTGCATATTGATCATCAAGAGTGAATAACGGTTCCTTTAACTCTCCACTTGCCCCAGACCACATGGTTTAGTGGAAGAAATCATCTCAAGAGGATTTTATAGAAGACCGGGCATTCACACTGCTCCAGGGTCTTCACACTCATGAGAGATTTATCAGATCTCAACATAACTGCCCCCAGACTGCCTGATCTATGAAGGAAATTGCCTCAAGAGGACTTGTAGTGACTTGAAATACCCTGCCTCAGTATTTTGAACCTTGAAGAGGTGTTCTTGATTAACCGTCTTCTGGAGAGGATAACTTATCGTGCTCTCGAGGTGGTCTACCTCGATACGAGTCTTAAAGTGATTTTTCCCCTGACCTTCGAATGAATGCCCCCAGAATAACTGAACTTCAGAGAGATTTCTCGACGTGACTGCCCTAGATTGGCTACATCTCATCACGACTTACTGGGGAGAGCCCACTCTACACTGAGTCTCTTGGCAACATGCCCCTTTGATATGACTGTCCTTCAGAATTTTCAAGCATCCCAAGTTGGCAGGATCAAGCTTCTCGACTGATGCTCATTGTGCAAGCTTCCTTGATGCTTAAGCACATGTATACAAGCAGAACAAGTTTATTATGAGAATGATAATTCTAATGCACCAAACATGTTAACCTTGAAGTTTATTGAAAATAAGTCGCAAAACCCTGTGAACGAGTCACTAGTTATGACATTGATTTTTGAATGGAAACAATACGCACATGCAATACCAACAAAAATCTTATTAACACAACTCATGGGAGTCAGGAACGCTATCTCGTTGAAGTACGCCATCGGAATAAACCCTATTTCAATTAGGACTTTTAAGGGTTGTAACGTGGCCTGGTTTGCAATTTTAGAAAAAAGGATTTATGGCTCAAAAATTGCTTGTACCCACCCATTCTCCTTGATGTTCTCCAGTCCTACATTCAATTAATTTGGCACAAGCGCTCATCTCTCAAAAGGATTCTGTGACGAGTGACAGTTAATGGACCCACTAGGTTTTTGGAGTGGCAGTCACCCCTTTCGTCTTTGGTGTTTTGCGGTCACACAACTTGTTCTTTATCGAGGATTTTCTCTTTTGATCCTTTCTTTTTTTGTTTCGATTTTTTTATTTATTTATTATTTTTTTTATTTCCCTGATTTTGCCTGGACTGATTCCTTTTTGAGTTTTTCGATCTTGAAGTCCAGTGGGATGCCCTAACTTTTGCCTAAGTCGCTTGTTTTAAGTTTGGACTTAGCGGGCTTTCTTTTTTTTTTATTCTCTTTTTTTTTAACAAATCGCGTGACACTGGTTGTCTGACTTGTTTGAAAGGGTTGTGACTGCCTTACTCTTCGGTTGGTGAGGGATAACCATTGTGGTTTCAACTCTTTCTACCTCCCGATGAGTAAAAGGTAATGGATCCTTTGATGCACACTCCTTTTGAAATCTGAACACTTGGTCAAATTACTGACAACTACCCTGCCCCTGGTTAAATATGAGGGTTTTTCGAATGAAAAGAAACTCCTAGTTCAAGGCTCAAAGGGGTTGACGAGGGTCTATCTCCCTTATATCTCCGGTGTTTGGGGATTTGAAGCAATGCTTGTACATCCTCAACAGGGTTTTATCCAAAAGCATATAAGCAAAGAATTTGCGTTTTTACTTCATCATCCTCCCTCCAAGAGTTTAAGCAAGAAGACTGGTATTACAATGCACAGAAACATTATACGAGTGAATAAGAATGAACTACTTCAAGAAAAAAACATATTCATTGCATTAAAATATCATTCAGAACACAAACAAGTTTTTTATGCATACAATGCTTTAACAAGAAATGAAAAACTACAAATGAAAATGCAGTAAAGAAGCTGAAGATTGCCATCGCTGAGGAGGCTTAATTTTGTCTGGACGTACTTGCAGTCTGAGTGCTCACTTGAGAAAGGAGGCTTCAATTGATGTACATATCATCTTCAGTGAATGCAATGATCTCTGAGTCTACCAGGTCTTGCACCTTGTGCTTGAACACGTTGCAATTTTCAATTGAATGGCCTGGTGTGTCTGAGTGATACTCACATCTAGCATCCAGATCATAATCAGGAGGAATGGGGTCGGGGACAGGCTTGGCATCCCTTAGTTCAACCAGAAAACTTTCAAGTAGACGGGCAAGAACATGACTGTGAGGAATATGGAGTGGATCGAACCTTCTCGTAGGCCTTCGTGATCTTTGTTGTCTCTGCTGCTGATGACCATAAGGTCGCTAATACTGAACAGGCTGTTGAACAACAGGAGGAACATAGACAGCACTAGTTTCTCCTTCCTTTCTCTTGGAGGACCCAGCATAAGGTTTCCTTGCATCTTTAGCAGCAATTTGAATCTTTCCCGTTTTGATGCCGTTTTCGACTCTTTCTCCTGCCAATACAAGACCTGAAAATCCGGCTGACAAACATCCAACCAATTTCTCATAATAGTGCCCCTGAAGTGTATCCATGAACATATCAATGAGCTCTCGTTCCAACATCGAAGGTTGAACTCGGGAAGCCAATTCACGCCACCTCTGGGCGTACTCTTTGAAGCTTTCGTTTTGTCTTTGAGAAAGACTTTGCAATTGTATTCTATTGGGCGCCATGTCCGTATTGTATTGGTAGTGCTTGATGAAAGCTTCTGCCAAATCTCTCCAGCTTTTAATATGCGTTCTCTCCAAGCTCATATACCAGTCTAAAGATGCCCCAGCTAGGCTGTCTTGAAAGAAATGCATCAGCAGCTTCTCGTCATCCGAATAGGCAGACATTTTTCTGGAATATGCCCTGATGTGAAACTTGGGGAATGTGGTTCCATTGTACTTTTCAAAAATAAGCGCCCTGAACTTCGGAGGAATTTTCACACCTGGGACCAACCCTAAGTCAGACATGTCCATACCCAAATCATTCTGGCTCTTAAAAGCCTTCAAACTTTCTTCAATCATACGAAGCCTCTTGTCCGTCTCAGTAGGGAAACTCATCTCAGCATCATAAAATTGTTCATCCTGATCATCCACCTCCTGGTGAGGAACAGGAATCTTAGCAGCACTTCTTCTGGGTTGACTCATAGGAGGAGGTGGAGGATGATCAGTACGTGGAGGATTCACAACTCCGCCCGGAGTATTACCAACAACATTCCCATTACCAGCCTCTGGGATAACAACAGCAGCCCTGTGAATAACCGCCCTTAATTCCTTTTGACGTTGAGCCATACCGTACATCACCTCCATGCACTGAGCCATACGAGTCTGGAATTCCGACAACTCTGCTCGCATCTGATCCATGATTCTCCTTTGATTGCTTCGAGTTGCATAGTGGTGAGAAGTCAGATTTACAGTTCTAAAGAAAATACCAAGTCAGAATAAGAATTCCCCTCTTTGAATACCTGTTATGCATATGAGTATGAGAATGCAAAATGTCATGTGATGCAAATGCAACGACACGGGATCAAGGTATCCATAAATTCTGAGCAGCTGCTATGCTGATGAATGGATAAGTTCATAGGTCTGCTCTGAAGGGAAAACCGGAATACCAGAATATCTGAATAACCAGAATACTAGAATAACCAGAATACCAGGCTGATAAGTCCACACTGATAGGAAAACCAGAATACCGGGTTGGTTGAAGGTTAAGGTTACCTGCAAACCTATAAACACCCAGCCCCTCTCACATGTAGGTACTAGAAAACCGAGGATCCTCAGTATCCCGGGCTCTCAGGTCAAGAAATGATGATACGTTCACCATGTCTGGTTTGGCATCATCATCAATCGAGGAGGCCTCAACTGATTCCCCTAAAAAAGGATATCATATAGCAAGTTCCCAGTATTGGGTCCTCGGATCAAGAATGCGTAATGGGTTTGCCATTTCTGTTATGCCATTATCACATCTCGGGAGGAGTGCTATTACTGAATCCTCGAGAATGGTCACCAGAGTCGACAATTCCTCCAGAGAATATCTACTGGACTGTATCAAACATACAGTAGCAGATAGCTCCGGATAGAACCTCGTCTGGCTGTAGGTCTCGTGAACACCCACACGTGGCCAAACACCACGGGAGCGACACGCCTGCCCACGCTAATACCTATGTGTATGCTCAAGCCTGGGTAGTGGGCTTATCTCTCAGAACATCCCAACCTGCTAAACAGAAAACCAGTACAGCACAGCACAGTCTAGTATAATAATGAAATCTAATGCAATAAGATTCGATAAATACAGTAAAACAGTAAACAGTAATATAGTAATACAGTAATATACAACAAAATAAAGCACCACAATAAGCACCCAATGAAAGAAAAACAGACAAGCGCTAGGATTGACTCGCATAGGGGATGGACCAGCAAGAGGTCAACCTTTCCCCAGCAGAGTCGCCAGCTATCGCTCCCGGGATTTTCATCCAAGTACAAACGCGAAAGTGGCGCGAAAGCAGAGTCGCCAGCAATGTGTATTTATCCCAAGAGAGGGAAAGGAAACACTGCGTAAACCTGAGGGAAGGAAAAAACATGGTCTCGCGACCAAGAGAAACGGGTAAGGGAGTCGGTTATGCGAGGGGAAGGTATTAGAACCCCACACGTCCATCGTACTCGATGGGATCCACGCTTGCTGTCTGTATCAAAGGGTGTCGTCGTCTGGAGCTCCGCTGCTACTAGAAAGGATAAGGAATAGGAACGGAAAAGAACGGAGAAACGGGGAAGAAAAGAAAAAGAAGTGACTCGATAGGACATCCTCAGAGTCCTAGGCCTACGTGTTCCCTTGTACAATGGGAAAGTCAGAGTCAACGTAGTTCGGACACGAACTAGGGGGAAGGTTTCTCTCCAAGACATCGTCGTCTTGTGCCTACGTATCCTTAATCGGACTAGAGAGAGGAAATCAAAGCAGTTGTAGTTCAACCTACGGGTAGGTGAAAAAGGTCTCGGTCGCACTGGGGCAAAAGAAAAGGTCTCAACTAACAGGTTAGTCTTGATCGCACTAAGGCGAGAGAAAAAGAGGCACAATCTCGCCAGGGCGAGAGAAAAAGGCTCGATCGCATTGAAGCGAGAGAAAAACGGAAGTTAGTTGTTAGTGTGCTTGCCGAGATATCGCATCTCGTGCCTACATATCCTCAATCTATCCAGAGAGAGGAAGTCAGAGCGTCAGTAGTTCGTGGTAACGACCACGGATTGGGAAAACGGGATCGGTCTCGATCGCATAGGTGCGAGAGAAATGATTCGGGAAATCTGGCTATACGACATTGGCACAGGATCGATATGCCTTCTTGGTCTTTGTTGCCTCTGTGGTGGGGCATTCTGATATTGCGGTGGAGGAACATTCTGATAATTCGGCTGTTGAGCAGGTGGTTGAAGTGGGGCCTGTGCAACTGCAGCCACTTGCTGATATGGTATATTCACTGGGGTTCTACCCCCTCGTCCTCTCATGACAGCATTGGTTTCTTCGTCTTTCCTCTTCACAAAAGGTTTTTTAACTCCACTTGCAGAAGCAAAGCAGCCTTTTTCTTCAACTGGCTCTCAATCCTTTCTCCCACTGACATAATCTCAGCAAAGTTGGGGAAGCTAGATCCCATCATACGGTCTGAATACTGAGGTTGCAAAGTTCCCATGAACATATCCATCAATTCTTTGTCCAGCAAAGGTGGTTGAACACGAGAACCCAATTCCCGCCAACGTTGAGCATATTCTTTGAATGACTCATTATTGCGCTGAGTCATATCTTGTAACTGAGTACAGTTTGGTGCTAAATCAGTATTGTATTGGTAATGTTTGAGGAACGCCTCAGAGAGATCCCTCCAAGTATTAATATGTCTCTTCTCTAGTTGCATGTACCATTCCAGCGATGCCCCACTGAGGCTATCCTGAAAGTAGTGAATTAGCAGAGGGTCGTCCCTAACGTGGGCAGCCATTTTGCGACAGTATGCTCGCAAATGAGTCTTAGGGAAGCTAAGTCCCTTGTATTTGTCAAATGTCGGCACTTGAAACTTATGAGGGATTACCAGTCCAGGGACCAAGCACATGTCGACAGCATCTAAGCCGGGAGTTGTCTGAACCTCCAAGGCTTTGAATTTCTCTTCTAGTACGTGCAACCGGTCAACAGATGGATCAGATCCAACAAGTTGAGGAGGTGGAGGTGGTAGGTTGAAGGCATCCACTTGCTCGTCCGTATTGCTCACAGATCTATGATGAGCCAAGTATTCTGACAAGTCTATGTAAACGGGAGGAGGGATTCCCTTAACTCCAGAAGTGCCTATCTTCTCAACCAGCTTCTTGGCATTAGCCACTGTTTCAGCATCTTTTTCTTTCTGGGACAGCATCATCATACTTTCCAGTAGCTGGTCCATTTTAGCCTTCAGCGAGTCGATATCACCTCTCATTGTGTTCTGGTTCTCCTCGATCTGTTCCAGCATCATATTAAAGCTTTGGCGAGTCTCGTATCAGCGTCGAGTAGTCAGGTTTTCTGTTTGGAGAAATGATAGAGTAAATAAGTTTATTGCTAGGTGTTTTTGGAAAATGAATGCGATGATATGTATGCAGGATGGAATGCATTTGTTTTCAGGGAATCATTTGAATTAATCATTAACTCATACAGGAATATTAAGGAACAAACTATTGCAAAGTAGATCAAGTCTCATTCATTCATAAGATTGTAATAATCAAGTGATACATAATCATCCAGACATTAGTACAATTCATAAGGCAAGAAAGTACAAAAGCAACATAAAGATTCAAAACTTGGGCCTTCGAGCCTCGCGCTCCCTCAACTCTTCTTTGAACCTCTTCAACATCTCCTTACAAAGGCAAACAAATTCGACGATGGCTTGAGGGGTAGATTCGTCGAGAGCCTCCAAGGCATCTCTATGCTTCCATACCAAGTCTTCAGCCAACCAGTTACAAAAATCCACTAGCCCATTAAGCTTGTTGCGGTACATATCTCTATCAGCTATTAGAATGTGAATAGAGCGCTCATAACCAGTACACTCATCAAGCACCTTCTTCCTCGCTGAGGCCCAAATATCTTTGTCCGCCAGGACAGCCTCAAGATGATTCTTCTGCTCTTCCGCAAGCCTTTTGAGATTATTCAATTCACCACACACTCTGTCCCAATCTGTCGGATCCATATAAGCAACTCTCATGAGATCCTCTATAAGTTGGCGTTCCATTGCTTCAGAAGCCTTTGACTGGCGTAGAGCTGAGCTTAGTTTTTCTATTTCCGCTCCCATCTCTTCTCTAAGTGCCTTCTTCCTCTCAGTGGCAAGGAGCCAAGCTTTCTTATTTTCAGCACACTTCACATATGCCTGATTCAATTCTCCCTTAATCCTCTCTAATGCACCATCAGCTTGATTCAGACAAATCTTAACTTTCTTCTTCTGTTGCTCTTCTTCATTGGCCCTACTTCATGTTGCTTCTAGTTGAGTGTTCTTTCGTTGAAGCTCCCACTTCAAGTTATTCTTCTCACTAGTAACATCTCGAAGCTTCGACTCGAGTTGCTCATTTTCCTTTACTAATCTGGCTATCGTTGCCTTGAGATCCTCGGCCTCCTCAATTGGGATGTGAGTAGGCTTTGGCTCGGGTAAAGGCTCGGACATCTTGTCTTCAAAGGGCATCTTAATCTCCTTAGCCTTCTTTCTAGCCCATGCAAAGTATGGTTCCTTGGTGATACAGTTCCTTTTCCCCAAGTCACCCTTTCCTTTCTTCCTTATATTCCTCCAAGCTCTTGTGACCCTTTCAAATAACTCAGGATTCTTAGTTCCCAAGTCATGCACTATGAAATCTTCCAAATCCTTCTCCATGGGGGGAGCTACCATTGGATACCCGAGCTGTCTAATTGATAATATTGGGTTGGTGTTAATACAACCTCGAGTTCTAATCAGCGGGATGTTGGGAAAATTGCCACAGCTAGAAATAACTTCGTCGTAGTCTCGTGAGTACCAAGAAAGGTCAGCAGATCGGAGAGATACCATCCTTTGAGCCCAACTCTCATTGACTCGATCAACAAATGGTCCCTTGGTCGGAAGATGCATCATCATCCACTGATATAAGAGAGGTGCACAACAAATAATTGATCCTCCCTTCTTTTCTTGCCTCCAACTCAAGTAATAAAATACGTCATCTAGAAGAGTAGGTACGGGGTTCTTAGTCAAAAAGATATGAACGGCAGTCACATCCACAAAATCATCTATATTAGGGAATAAGACGATCCCATAGATGGCTAAGGCCACAAGAGCATAACAAGCTTCCCAACTTTGAGCCTTTAAGAGAGTGTCAGCTCGATCCATAAGGAATTTAATAGGAAACCCCTTAACACCGCCCTTAGTTTTTACCAATTATCAGTAACATCTTTTTTGTGCATATGGAGAGCATCAGCTATAACCTTATCTTCCAAGGACTCATTTACACCCACAAACGATAGCTTGCTCTTCATAGGAATTCCCACCAATTTCTCATATTCTTCAAGTGTGGGCGCCAACTGAAAGTCTTGAAATACAAAACATCTCAAGGAGGAGTCATAAAACTGAGCAAAAGTGACAAGTGCTCGTTGATCCACATCTTGATTCAAGATTCGAATGAGCTTTCCATAATCCTCCCCGAAGTTAATTCTGAATACAGCAGGGGTGCGGGAAACTAAGCCACGTAAATCCTCTAACTTAGGCTTTCTGAAAGTGTATGGACAAATACCCCTGATGTTTGTTCCCATAATTCCTGAATGTTTGCAATGTAATTCTTAGATTCCCTGAAATCCACAAAATGTAAATGTTATGATATGAGCGCGAAATGCAGATGCAAGGTTACAACATCATCTGATTCTGAGGAAGGAGCTAGACACAGGATATCTCTGATCATCGGATCCCCCACAGGTAGGCTCTAAACAGGTAGGTGCCTAGAGTTACGGATATATTTCAAAAACATTATAGCCACGACAAAGATTTTTCCGACTATAATATTCTCGAAACAATCAACTCTAGGTGAGGTCTTCGTATCGTCCCCACGAGAAAGATTCCTCGGAGGCGTCCACTACACAACCATCGACACAAGGGTTCTAAATAGGGTTCTCAGAATCCTAGATCGAGGTCAAAAATATTACTATCAAGAAGTAATACGTTCGAGGGATCTCATCTGATTGGGGTGTTCGCATTAACTCACATAAAATTAACGCTACCAACCACTGTGGGCAAATGGGTTAAAGGTCCTTAGAGTTATGGATTCAAGCTTGAAAACATCACTGCCACGGCAAAGATTCACCACGACAATAACATCTCAAGAGAATAAACTCTAAGCGGGGCCTTCGTTTCGTCCCAACGAGAAAGATTCCTCGAGAGATTCCACTACACAACCACCATCCTAATCCTAGGGTTATACTCAGACTCGGGTGTAGAGCCGTCTCACAAAGCACCAATGATCAGAGGACTCCCACAGTGTCATAAGAAACAATAATAAGATATAATAAAAATAAGCAAGCAAGTAGATAACAGATAATCATACAAGCAGGCAAACAAACAAGAGGATTTAACACTCACGATTCGAGTCAAGTTAGGCTTGACTCTCTCTAGCATAGGGCAATGCAATTATCCCCAGCAGAGTCGTCATCTGTCGTACCTCAAAAAATACGATCCTCGCGATGGACGCGGAAATAAATGTTCGAAATAGAGTCGCCACCGAATTTTATTCATTCCAAGGAATGAATAGGAAAATATCGATAAAACCTTTAAAGGGATAAGAAAATGGTCATCACAACCAAATTCGGGTTCGGGAGTCAGTTAGGCAAGAGGGAAGGTATTAGCACCCTCTACAACGGGAACCTCTTGATTCGATTCGTGAGAAAGTTAGGTTTGTTTGTTATCTTCTAAAGGGTTCGCTTATTAAAGGAGAAGGGGTGGTTTTTTTATTAGGGTGCTCGGCAAGGATTGAGAACCCTTGTGCCTATGTATTCCCTCGTGCAATGGGAAAGTCAGAGCATTCGTAATTCGTGGGACTACGGTTGTTTGGTTGGTGTTTTTTAAGTGAACAATTATTTAGGGGGCTAAACATTGTTCTTTTGGAAAATAGTTTTAATCGTACGGCGGCGAGGAGATGGGTTAATGTGTTTGTATTTTGATTGGGTGGCGATTACTTGAACTTAAGAAAGATTCCTCGGGCCCAAGTAATCGGGAAAGTGAGTCGAAGAGCCGGCTCTCTCTCTTTTTCATCCTTAATTATGAAAGAGTTTTAATATGGTTAGAGTATGTTAAATAGATGACAATTACTTGAACTTAAGAAAGATTCCTCGGGTCCAAGTAATCGGGAAAGCTAGTCGAAGAACCGACTCTCTCTCTTTTTCATCCAAGTATTTAGGAAAAGAAGATTTGATTTGATTTATTGTAAAAAGGGTTTGATATGTAATTGCGTTATGAGTCTTTTAAAGAAGACAATTACTTGAACTTAAGAAAGATTCCTCAGGCCCAAATAGTTGAGGAGAAGAATCGAAGATTCCATTCTACTCCCTTTTCTCCTTTTTAAGAAAAGTGTTTAAGTATGATTAAATGTATTAATTTGATTTGAAAAATGCTCGATGTTGATCGAGGTTTGAATTTGCGTGTGAAATGATTGGGGACTAATGGAAAGGAGGTCCTAATGGTTCAAGGTAAGGTCGATTGCGAGGCAAAAGCGCTCGACTTACAAATTAGGTGAAGGGACTTGATATATGGATCAAGTGAATGCTTGGAGATGAATTGAATTTGATTTGAAAAATACTTGACGTTGGATCAAGCTTATTTATTGTTGTAAAAAGGGGTTGATTTTAATATTATGGGAGAGGGGTGTAATTAATCAAGTGGGAATAATCGAGCCATGATTAAAGTGAGCCAATCACATACATGCATACAAACCAAAGTGAAATGTGCAACAATTATCGTTGTATAAAGCCCAAGAGGAGGCATTGTGAGGTCGATTGCGATCGTGAAAACGATCGACTTACAAGGTATGAAAATGGCTTGACATTAAGTCAAGGTATTAGTTTGAAAAAAGATCTTTGGTTTGGACAAGTTTAATATGAATAGCATACATATAATTAAAGCATGAAATAAACCCACATGAATTGAGTACACACAAAATAACTATAAAATAACATAGTGGGATAAATAAATCAAGCACATTAGTTTGGTTAGTAACCTAATTCTAAGTTAATTCTAAGGAGGGAAGTCCTAAACTAAAGTTAAGTTCTAGATTTCTTAGAAGGGTCCCAATAATTAATTAGATTAAATCAAAAAAATTCAATAAAATTAATTATCAAAAATTAATTAATACTAAATAAAATAATTTAATAGAATTAATTAAATGAGAATTGAGGACTAGATCAATAAAAATATTTTTTAGAACTTTTTTAGAATTGAAACAAAATTAATAATTAATTAAATTAAAATTCAATATTTAATAAAATTAACCATGAAAAGATTAATTAATATTAAATGAAAAATTTTAATAAAATTAACTATATTAATTTATTAATAATTTTTTAATAAGTTCTGTTTTTTTTTAAAGAAAATAAAATGTTTTTGGATTTTTCTAATTAAAAAAAAAAGTAATATTAAGAACAAATCTAATAAAATAAAAAAATGGGCCAGGATATTAGTGAACAAGGGGGGTGCGTACATAAATAGTCCCCGGGCCCACCAAGAACCAAGCCCATATGCTATGAAGGAGGGTTCATGGTACTCCCTCGGTCAACCATTTCACGGACGTTGGATCAAACAAAGGGTCAGCCTCTGACTCAGATCTAAGGGTGCTAAAGGCGCGTCCACGGTAGGGAAATGAGGAACGCACAGGATCATATGAGGGTGAGACATGGACCGATGACAAGTGTCACCGGTAGGGAAGTCCACCATAACATCAGCGTGGCAGAAGAATAAATGAAAAGAAAACAAAACGTTAAACTCACCACACTCACATTAAACAAGGGAACGGAAGAAATTGCATTCATTTGGAATCACTTTTATCTCTCTTCGCTCTTCTTTCTCAACGCCCTTTCCTTCTCTTCAAAAAACAAGTCGCCGGAAACCTAGAATGGCCGGAGAAGCGGCGGCGCGCGGCGGCCGCCACCGTCTTCTCCGGCGACACCTCCACCAAACCTTAAACTATAAACACAAACCCCACCTATTTTCTTCTCCTCTTCTCAAATCCCAGGTTAGATTTTCCTAAAACTCACCCTAAATCTCTTAATCGAAGCCACTAAGAAAACCCTAAATCTATGCAAACATTAAGAAATCAAGCAATTATCAGAGTAACTTGAAGCAACAGTCGAAGCTTTACACCATCACAATCTCAAAACGAAGAAAAGGGCTCAGAAATTACCTAATCGGAGCAAGTTCGATGAAACTCCGATGAGACTCAAAGGTGTAAGTCGTTCTTCCCCTTCGTTCTCCTTCGCTAGCTCCTCTTTTATCCTTCTTCTTCGTCTACACTCTGTTTATCTGTGCGTTGTTGCTATTTTGAATGTGTAAAAAAAAAGATTTTCTGTGAGTTTAGGGTATCCAAATTTTCGTTCACTGTGTAGGATTTTCTTGATTTTTTTCCGCTGATGTTTTGTGATTCTGCGTAGAAAACCCACTTGCGTCTTTTTTCAAGGTCCATTTTTTATAGCTTAGACTTCTCAAAGTTCAAATTTTAATCAACGCCTTGACTGTTGTGCTCTGTGATCCTCAATTGTTTTTTTTTCAAATTAGTTATTGAAGCTTTTTTCTGATAAATTCTGCTGCGCTAGGAATTACACTGTTTTGATTCATTTGTTCTGAGGCTGCTGATACTTCCCTTATTCGCGTCACTGCTTTTTGTGCAGGGACCTGCTTGTTTATTTTCTTTCACTTTTTTAATGATTTATAAACCTTGTTCCTGCTCTGAATCACTTTTGCTATAGGCTTTGTACAGTTGTCAGCTTTGACCTTGTGGTGAAGTTTTTTTTTAACATGGTTTTGAATTATTATTCTCTAGCAGATGACCGTAGCAGGAGGTATAAGGCACAAGTCTGTGTTTGTCTTGGAGCAGCCGCATGCTAGGTCTACCGTAGTAGCAAGTCCTTTATCCTATTTTCCTTTTGTATTACTTTTTTTATTTTGAAATTGGCTTGATAAGGAAAATTGGTTTACTTGTGGACAAGACTTTGTTGACGCTTTTTTTATCCGTTGTAGGTTTTTGGAGGGTGGTTAAAAATTATACTATGAGGGGTCATGGTGAGCAATGTTCCATTGGCTTTTGGCGTGAAGTGTACAGAAGTGTACAGGCTAGAATTAGTGGTGACCTAAAAGGAGATTTTGTACCAAGGTTTTGTGTGGCATTTTATAGCATGCTAGGCGGAATCGTGTGCTTGGCTAAGGGTGTGGAAAGTGGTATTGCATAAATGGATGAAGAAAGATGGCATGGAAGCAAAGTTTGGAAGACTTGGCATACATTTTGGACTAGTTTGAATTTTTGTATCAATTAACATGTACTTGTTGAACCTTTGCAACCTTGTATTAATTAACATGTGATTGAACTCTCATTGTGATTTCAAAACGACTTTGCAACTTGTAATATGAGAGCTCTTTGAATATAAGCGACAACCTCATTTATCTTGAAATTACAATCTTCAACTATTTTATTATATGTGTATCTATCCTGAAATGCATTGAATCTTGTACCACACTTTAATCTTTGTCAGTAATAACTTGAATTTTCATAGCCAGTATTATTTGTGAATCCCAAGAAATTTCTTTCTTGACCTAAAATTAAATCTCATGACACTTGAATGGTAACAAAGATATATTACCATGTAGCACACCTTGGATATTCATGCAAACAAATTGACTAATTAACCATGGTTCTGAAACAACTTGAAGCTTTGATTGTGATTTCCCACTATCACTTGTAACACACTCAAGTTATGCTTTTTTTTTTAACATAATTCCAACATGACTTGAAAATGAATCTAACATGGCACGGGTGGGATACATGGTTTGAGCACCAATTGATTATGTCTTGGAAATGAATTATCATAACTCAAAATTACCTGAGAACCATCTTGAAATTATTGGAATAATCACTTGGCTTATTTGTTCTCCACTTGAGCCAACTTGAAACAAATTAAATCAAAGCTTGCCACAAATTGACCTTAAACCTTGAGACAAACTAATCACAACATCAAATCGACTTGGTATGTGACCTAAAACCATTTTGGAACATGGCTTAAAATCAACTTGAATCCAACTTATCATGTCTTGACTAATTTATCATAACAATGAGTGCCCAATCTTCCTTTATCTCTTCTTGAAACTAAAGCAACCCAACAAGAGCCAACAAACTTCAAACACATATACGATCCTCATAACCTGGATCTTAGAGTTAACACGAAATCTAGGTGTAAGAAATATCCAATAGGTAGGACAAATTTGGGGTATGACAACCATCTCATCCTCAGCTTACACCAGAAAATAACGACACCATGCCAGAACCAAAACAAACAACACGTAGTTCATGACATCTTCTTCTCCATTCACGAACAACATCACCAGAATGACACCGCCACGAGGAGCTTGCTTCTTCCTCAATGACCTCAACAATTCCTCCGTCAATGGTGCCGCCGCGGACACGTCGTCATATAGATCCTCACCGTCTTCATCTTCCTCCGGTTCAGACTCGTCGTGAAACAGACTCCTCACGCACCTGTTGAGGTGTGAAGCTATTGAAAAATGGAAGATAGATTCAATAGAGAGTGAAGAATTGGAGATTTAATCTGAGAGAGAGAGAGCCCGAGAGAGAGTGAAGAGGAGGTGAATTTATAGAGGAACTTGGAAGAATCGAGAAGAGTAAAGAATTTGTTACAAATCTGTTAGAAAAACCATTGTGAGATCTGTTATTGAGATTTTTGAATTTGACCTTGTTTTTTCAATTTCTGTTATGAGTTCTTGAATTCATTTATAAGAGGTTCAAATGCTTTTGTAATTTTTGCTGTTAAAAAAATCTAACTGAATTTCTCGCTGCACATTTATTTTCGCTGGTAAGAATTTTTCTGCTGCAGTGGCTGCTTATGAAGTTCTTTTTTACTGCTATGAACCTGCGGTGAAATTCTTAGAACCTTCTATTATGTAACGTTGTGACTTTTTGTGTTATAAACTTTTTCTATATCGCAATATTGTACCTTCCACGTGTGAAGCTGTGAAACTAATGCCTACTAGGCTCGTGACTGTAGGTAAAAGTGGCTAATTGTGGGCTTTGTGAGTGAAGCTTAGACTTTGGAATTGAATATGGCTTTTGATATGGATTTTGGTATTTTGAGAGAAAATGGTTTATGGATTTAATTTGGATAAATTAAAAGGAAATGGACAATGAGTATGGATTAGAATGGATAAAAAAAATGGTTTAATGGTTTGAATAATTGTTTTTTTGGATTGTAAAAAGAATGGATAATGGTTTAATAATTTGGACAATGAAAGTGGTTGAAAATGGATATTATGGAAATTACTAAAAATGGATAGAAAATGGACATTTGAAATTGAAAAATGATTAAAAATGGTTATTAAGATAACGCTTGAGTGGATTGAATTGGATATTGACAAATGGTTTTGAATGTGAAAAGAAAATGGTATATCTACATATGAATTGGTATGGGTTATGGATTTAAACAAAGAAAAAATGGTTCTAAAAAAATGGACAACCACATTACACCAATTCCCAACTTTTCACCACATCACAACAGTCTTTGAACACAACCACAACTCGCAACTGAAATAACTGCCATCTGATAATTGAGCCGAACTCTTCATGAATTAACCTTTGGTAACCTGATAACCTCCACACCACATAATTTGACCTTGGATATGCACTGACTGAGAAATAGTCCATGGATGCTGATAACTTGAGATTGAGGCGAGCTCTTTGATAGTTTGACCAAGAGTAGGTCAAACATCCATCTGAACTGGATCATGAATGAACAACCATCCTTGACTTGAAGCTATACCCTTATCTTTGAATGCACACTGATACTCCTCTGAATACGGAAGACTCGAACCACACGAGAATGCCTTGATCCCATGTCTTAGGAACCTAATGCAAATGAACGATTATGAATTATGACCTAATGAAGATGCAAAGATGATAATGCGAAATGAAACATAAGCCAGTTAGAAAAAAAAGAAAGGGCAAATTTTGGGGTGCTACAATGGCAAACACATGTCCTCAAAGTTTTCAAGCCTCCTTCCTTGGCAAAGTTCGATGGATGTAGCACCCTTAAGAGCATGTCGCCCCCATCAACATCTAGATGGTCATCATCAGAGCGTCTGATTATATGAAATGCAAGCTTTTTCTAGCACTTTCAGGGATGCAACCCTACGATGGTGCATGGGCCTACCCCGATCCTTATTTCTATCTACCAAGATCTTGTAAAGAAACTTGTGCACTAGTTTGTAGCCAATCGACATAGAAAGATGTCTACCACCAGCCATTTTAACATTCGACAAGGTCCCTCAGAGTCACCGGGGGAATACCTTGCCCATTTTAACGAGGCCATGATAAAAGTCGTTCACTCAAATGAAGAAATGTTTTTAGGGCCATTTCAAAATGACCTCAAGACCGAACATTTCAATGAGTCTCTCTCCCAAAGGCCATCATCTTCATTAGCAGAGGTGGTCACAAGAGTGGAATAAAAGGCGAGGAGAGTAATTCCAAGAAGAAAGCTCGTGACATGAAAGAGTATGTCCCTAACGCTGAGGTTCTCAACACCTCTGAAAGAGCAACTACACCTTTCCTGTTAGGGACAAGACAACATTTATGCGAGGTGGGAAAATCGTGAAGAGCTTCACACCCTTGAACAATTGTCGCGAGCAAATATGGATGGAGGTTCTCCACTTGTATGACATCCTTATGTTACACCACAACTTTAGTTATTTATTTTTATTGCATTTATATTAATTTATTCTATTTATTTGAGTGATAGTATATGTGGTTTATTTGATTTATTAGTAATTTAATTAAATATTAGAAATATTTTAGAGTTGAGAGAAAATATAATTTTTATTTAAATTAGAGAGTGAAGGGTGGATTGTGTAATAGCTGAGCTGTGGTGAGGATTAGAGAATTATTTGAATTAAATGAAATTATTATTTTGAGTATTATTTATTTAATGAAATAATAGAAATAAAATGGAAAATAGAGTTTTGTGAGGGTGTGAGGAGAATTTGGAGATTAAGGAAGTAACTGGGAAATTTATGTTAAATGAATAGATAAAGAGTAGGGACTTTTGTGATGTAGGTACAAAAGTTGGAAAAGTGTAAAAGAGGCCAAAAAAGTCAGAGAGCTAAATGATCGTAGGAAGGGAGAAAGAGGTAGATCCCAAAGGTAAGAAAGTTCAACGTACTGCAATTTCGAGGTAAGGGGGAAACTTTTTACATATGAGTGGTTAGGCTTCCGGATAGTGAGGGATCCTAACTCTCATATATTTTTATCCTTAATTTTATATTTGTGGTTGTTATTTGTGTGTTTGTGGGCAAAAGGGTTTGCCTTGAACCGTTCTGTCATGTTCTTGAATACCTTGTATGAGGTGAATTAGGAATAACTGTTTTTTTTTTCTTTTGACTTGTTGTTGTATAATAATATGTGGTTGTGCCCTTTGGGGAAAACTCTTTAATAATTAGATCATGGAATACATTTTACATGTATTGTTAATGTGCTTTGACCTGTGTTGTTAGGTAAAGGTTGTAAAAAGCCCCGATAAATTCCAAAGGGCGAATTTCTCCTAGTTTTTGTGGTCTTTCCTTTGTGATGCTTATCTCTGTGTTTTGGGGGAGGTTATAACTCAAATAGGTGAAACATGCGAGCTACGAATTTTTTCAATAGGGAGAAAAACGAAGAAAATCGCAGGTATTCCAAGAAGGAGATTGATCGTCTTATTTCATGTATAACTTGAGTTTCGTAAGTCTGTTTGAGGTACCGTCAGTTGCATTTGAAAGCTAACGCAATAATATTTTTTTTGAAGTGGGGAAATTGAGTCTAGCAGCAGTACAACAGTAGCAGTTTTCTAGTGTTTATACCTGACGCGTAGTCAATTTTAGTAATGTGTTGGTCATCATGTTTCACGCGTAACTTGAATTTTGTAAGTCTGTTTAGGGTGCCGTCAGTTGCGTTAGAAAAATAATTTAATGATATTTCATACTGGGGGATTCATAATTTTATCATAAGTCTGTAAGTTTCAGTGCTATTTTGAAGACAAACATGTTTTAGAGTTTCAATTGTGTGATTGATCGAGTTCGATCAAGAAGGTTGAGTTTTGAGTAATTGGTGATTTCTATGACTTTTCGTTACCTTTCTTATGAGTTTAAGAGTCAGATTTGTTACATTAGAATTGTGAGAGTTTCTTTTGAGTTTTTTAGAGTTAAAGATCATAATACAGGATACACTTGAGTTGAGCTTGGAGCCTTTTGACATTTTAAGGTTGTATTTAGATGTGAAATGGATGAACAGAAAGGATGTAATGAAGATTTGATGATTTTCAAGGTGCAAGATGAAGTTTATGAAGTTGGAAGATTTGGTGCATGCAAGAGTGTGAAGAGAATGAACTCAAACGTCACAATTTTGCACTTATGAGTCGATCTGTGAACGCATGTGTTGACCTATCAAGGTCTCAGGTCAGCACATATTGAAGCGACCAACTGGAATTCTAAAAAATTATTACATAGTTCAACCTATCAATTGCATGGTCGACACATACTGTAGAAATTTTGACAAATTCAAAAACTCAATTTTATGTGTCAACCTACAGGAATTTTGTGTCGACACAGAACATCCAAAACTCGAATATTTGACACTTGTGAATGGTGAATGACTTTGTAGAACTCAATGAGACTCGTGTATTACTAATAGATGAAAGAAACATGCATATGATAGTATTTTATGGTTTGTTAGCTAATATCATGCAAACATGAAAATGTAGGCATGAAATGGTGCACGATATAGATCAAATGTGAAGACATTTACAATAGATCCACTATAAACATGTAAAATGCAAACACACAATGTCCACATTTGAAAATTTTGGAAGTGAAATCATATATCAAATATCATACACACAATACATCATATACCTTGGGAAATAAACAGGTAAAATAAATACTTACTTACAAAATAAGAAAAGGATTGAAACGATATTACCTCACCGTACAAAAGACGGAGGATGTACTTGCATTCCACAAGGAACTCTTGAATGAAATTTGGAATAAATGCAAATCGTGCCACAAACACAAAAGAAATTAAAACGCTCTTACCACTTTTCTCTTTGTACAAGTACTTGAAAGTGCGATTAATAATATATCCAAGAAATAATTGACTTGATGATCATCCTTGTTGTTGGACTTTCACTCTTTTTTTAATCATGATGATTATATTGCTCCTCCTCATGTCTCATCATATTAGGTAGATCAATCCTAATTTGATGTTCTTGAGTATGTCTTGTAAAGATAAACCTACATCAATAAACATAATACTTTTTCGACACTTCTTAGATAGAAACATTAGTAATAATCAACACGCTTTTATCAATTAAAGAAACAGTAAGTTTTAACCTTCTTGGTAACACAATCCAACTTGCTTGCCACATAGTCAATGCAATAAGGACATGTCACCTTGTTATGCCTCGAACCTCAATAAACGAGATCTCATACTCTTTTCATAGAGCCTATACATTTTTCCTGCATGATTAACAAATAGTGCTAGGTACCCAATCTTCATTGGATCCTCGGGTATTAATGAAACATTGATTGCATTTAGGAAACCATTGAAAAGCACCTTTAGGAATAAAAAGTTTCCTAAAATTTCACTTTGCAATAGTATGACCCTTTTTTCCACAATAATGACAATACAAATTAAGAGAAGATATCCTTTTGCTATTTGGTTCCTTTTTAATGTAATTATACCTTCAATAATGATTATGTGAAGGTATTCCATATTTGGAAGTGTCTATAGCTAAAGTAGCCTTAGGTTGCAAAGCCTTATCCAACTTGGCTTTAAGAATCCTTGACTCTTTTTTTAGAATGTGACAAGTCTCAAAATCAAACCATGAAGGTTTGTCATCCTCATTCTTATCTTTTAGAATATTTAGCTTCTAAGTGAGAAATTATTCTTTTGTTTAAAGCTAATCTTTTGAAAGCATCTAAGGCTTGTCTTTGTAGATTTTCAAAAGATTATTATAATTAAGAAAAAGCTAAGTCATGAGAAGTTTGAAGTTTAGAGTGACTTACAACCTTTTTCTTCTTTTTGTTTGCCATGTAGAAATGCTTGGCCAATTCAACATTTGAATTGGATCTTTCATCACTTGAAGAATCACTTTTGCTCTCCCAAGCGGCATAAGCTCTTCTAGACTTGCTAGATCTCTTATCATGGCATTTTTCTTTGTCTTTCTTTATTGTAGAACACTCCGGCCTATAGTGACCTGGTTTGCCACAATTGTAGCATGCACTTCTAGATTTTCCCTTCTTGTTCTAATCTTCCTTAGAGGAGTTAGAAAGCCTTTTAGATTTGTCATAGTTCTTGTCGAAGTATTTATTTCCATGTTTCCTCATGTATCTATTATACTTTTTGATAAACAACCCCATATCTTCTTCATCAGAGTCATTGTCATCTTTGGTTTCACAATCACTTTGCTCATTATGTGAAGACCTTGAGCTTGAAGTCTTTAGAGCAATAAACTTCTTCCTTTCTTCCTTGTCTTTACCTTTCTCCTTCTTCGCCTTCTTTTCATATTCGTTTTCGTGTTTTTCCAAGCAAGAGAGTTCTTGCTCATGTTCTTCCAATTTGCTGAACAAAGTCGTGAGATTAAGTACTTTAAGATCATTCACCTCTTTGATAGCAGTGACCTTGGATTGCCATTCACTATTTAAACATCTCAACGCTTTCTTATTAGCAATCTCATTGGAAATAGGCTTACCTAACGCATTCAATAGATTGATAAGATGTGTGAACCGTTTTCGCATGCCCGCAATGGTTTCACCATGCTCCATACAAAATATCTCAAACTCTTGATTTAATGTGTTGATCCTAACCTGTTTGGAATCATTAGTACCCTCACGGGCAACTTCTAATGCGTCCCACATAGCCTTGGTGGTCTCACAATGAGAAACGCGATAATACTCATTAACGTCTAAAGCGGATGTGAGAATATTTTTTTATTTCCAATCATGTGACCACAATTTTAAATCATTTTCATTCCATTGTGGTTCCGGTTTAAGTACGGTAACACCCTCAGCATTGGTCACGGTAATTTCATTCGAACCATTTTGTTACGGCGTCCCATATACCCTTGTCAACGAAGTTGACATGAAAACGCATAAAAGTTTCCAATATCCATAATTTTCGATAATGAAAATTTGTGCTCTATTATACGCTCCCTTAGGTTCGGTAGCCATTCTTCTAAAAACCAAATCTTAAGCACGGAATTAACCGGAGCTCGTGATACCACTAGTTAGATGACAGACTTCGATCTAGAGGGGGTGAATAGATCACAAATTTAAAATCAAACTTTTGGCAAAAATGGTTTTCAAAAGTTTTATGGCACAGCGAAAACATCCCGAATCGAATCGTCTAACTGAACCTCTATGGAAAAGCTCGAATATTCGTAAAGATACACAAATGTATGAAAATGAATACAAATTCCCCAACCAAAATCAATCACAAACAATTGAATGCAAAGTTACACGTAGAGCTTATTCCCAATGATGAAAACACAAAAAAAAAAACACAATAAGGCAATTTATTGAACACTTTGTGTGCAATTGATATCGTTTGGAAATTTGATTTGTTTTATTGATTCAAAAAACCAATCACAATCAAACGGATTCTGATTATATCAACAAAGTCGATTTCAAAATGTAATCAAAAATTAATTTCCAAATGAAATGAATTGATCAAACAACAATGGATTCTATAATTTGCTAATCACAAAAAATATTACGAGAGAGGGAGAGGGAGAGAGAGAGAGAGAGAGAGAGAGAGAGAGAGAGAGAAGGATTTGTTTAGGAAATTCCTCAATCAACCTCGTTATAGGTACGCATGTCCTTAATTCGAATTTGAATTTAGATAGTTGAAATTAACCTTACTTTGCAAAAAGTGTATATACAAGATATGAAGAACTCTAACACTACAAACCCTATGGTTTGTTGTTGATTCTACCACCTCCAAAACCCATGATCAAAGATTGATCAAGTCACCAAAAATGTCGCTTCAATTCACCAATTCTTACTACTTCCTTCCAAGTCACCCCTTGTCCCAAGGCTTTCACACGGTCAAACTAATCGCAAGCGCACAGTTGTTGAAACCCAAGATTTACCAACATGATCCACCATCTCACGTTACTCCCTTGCAAGGCACCCCTTTTCCCAAGGCTTTCATTCGATCGGATCTGAATTACATAATCTTGTCCAAAACCTTCAAATCCTCAATGATCATGAAAGAAAACCCAAACTTGATTTTCTTATTTGAAACTCTCAAAGAACTCAACCCAATATTCTTGGTACAACAACCTAATTGGACGTTATCAACTCTAATCTAGATAGTCACCCAATCAAAAAATGATTATGTGTAGTTTGATTGTGTGTATGTATAGAATATAGGTTGAAAATGATGAGTATGCTTTGAAATTATGGTTTCATGTAGGTTTTACTCTAAAACCTTACTAGAAATGATGCATGTATTAGTATATATACATATATATACATACATATATATATATATATATATATATATATATATATATATATATATATATATATATGAAGCAAAGAGCATGCAAAAGGAAATGAAAAGAAAACAAAAAATCAAGATTTAAAGTATATAGGTCGACTTATGAAAGCAAATATGTCAACCTATAAAGGTCTTAGGTTGACATATGAGAGGAGACACATAGACAGTGGCTACAGGCTTCATTATTGAGGCATGGGTGTCAGCTTATGTTAGTTATGTGTTGACCTGTGCTGGAAAGAAAACTTGCATAAGTCGACCTAAAGTCGTATGTGTTGACTTATGAAGTATTTTTGACATAAAAACTCAGTTTTGATGCATAAAAATGTGTTCATGATGCATGATTACTTTCTAAATCATTTCCAAACATGTTATCATGCATTGTGATGCTAAAATAGACAATGTAAACCTAGAATTGGTTGATATCATCCAATGTACAAAAACGCTAAAGTTTCTCCTAGTTTTGACATCATTCAAAACATAACTAAACGAAAAGATGCACTCACATTTTGTTCATTGTTTTCTTATAGTTATTAAGAGTTAAAGGGTAAACAAAAAGGATTAAAAATAAGTTTTTTATTAGGGTGCTTGACAAGATTGCGATTCTTGCTTCTACGTATCCTCAGGTGCGATGAGGAATTCAAAGCTACGTAGTTCTTAGAGTGCTTGATGAGACGTTGAATCTCGCTCATACGTATCCCCATGTACGATGAGTAACTCAAAATTATGTAGTTTTTGGTAGCAAATAGTGTTTGTAGGTTGATTTTAGTGAAAGAATGTTTAGGTCACATTCTTGTGGTTAAATGTTGCTTGTACGCTCGTAGGGGGCTGAGTAAGTGTTTGTTTGTATCGCGATAAAAAAGATAAAAAATTGTTTATTTGTGAAAAGGTTTTTGATCGTGCGGGGCGAGAAAAGATAGGTTTGATTGGTTAAGTATGTTTTTGAGTGGATCACGAATGCTCGGATGGTTGAGCTATAAGACTCGTATCCAAGTATTCAGGGAGGAAAGAGGTACACACCCAATTAATCCTTTTTCATCCGAGTTTATTATGAAAATTATGAGAGAAGTTAAGCCAAGATCCCTTAACGGAAGACAAGCATCCAAATGGTCGAGCAATACGACTTATATCCAAATGCTCGGGGAAAAAAGAGGCATACACCCAATTAGTCCCTTTTCATCCACCAAAGGGTAAATTAAACTTGGTTAATTATTTTATTTTGAATGTAAGATGAATACTTGAATGGTCAATATATAATGGATTCATAAATCTTCTGGTTTGAGCCAATCCTTGTGTCAAACAATTCACATAGAAGGATTTATGATAGTAGTTTTTCATTCACTAGAAAGAGGAGTCTTCTCAAGTTATCTTGAGGTTTGAGGTAGTACTCTTAATAGAGGTTTAACAATCGGAAAACTCTTATTAACCCTTTATAAATTTGTTAATTAAAATACCTAGCCATTTAAATTTTTTTACTGACCTTTCAGTTAAGTTTAGAGTGTTTTAAGCAAAGGTGTAAGAATTGGAAGCAAAAGACACTACGCCAAAATTGGCTTTTCACATCGCACCAAAGACAGCGCTTTTTGGACAAAGCGCTGCTATAGGTCTTTAAAAAATTTTGCTAAAAAAAGCGCTGTAAAAGACAGCCTTTAGAGAGCGCTTTTTAAAAGCGCTGTTAAATGCCC
Source organism: Lathyrus tuberosus (assembly GCA_022829125.1). Lineage (NCBI taxonomy): Eukaryota > Viridiplantae > Streptophyta > Magnoliopsida > Fabales > Fabaceae > Lathyrus > Lathyrus tuberosus. Next base: position 1,778,239 of record JALAZF010000504.1, read on the forward strand.
TAAATGGAAGCCACCTTAGAAAGCGCTTTTTGAAAAGCGCTCTTATAGGTTAACCTTAGAATGCGCTTTCAGAAAGCGCTGCTATAGGTCTTAAATTCTCCTCACTTTAGAATGCGCTTTCAGAAAGCGCTGCTATAGGTCTTAAATTCTCCTCACTTTAGAAAGCGTTTTCTAAGGAAAGCGCTCTCATAGGTAGCACTTAAGAAAGCGCTTTTTGAAAAGCGCCCTCCAAGGTCAATTATGAATTAAAATATAAAACACATTTCATATCATTTTCATAAAATTATTTTCATTTTCTGCTCTCGGCCATTTCTTTCTGCTGAAACCCTTGCGTTTAATCGTTCTTGCATGCTTTCTAAAACCCTTGCTTTCATTGCCATCGTTCTGAAACCTTTGCCGTCACCGTTGCCGTCGTTCTGAAACTGTTGTCATCACCGTTGCCATCGTTCATTCTTGCATTCGTGAAGGAGAAGACGAAAATGAAAAGAAGAGGTACATTGTTGTAGTTGTTCTTGCTTAATACATTGTTCTTGCCGTCATTGTTGTTGTTGTCGTTCATTCTTGTCGTCAGCATTGTCGCCGTTCTGTTGTTGTTGTTGTTGTCGTTTTGTTGCTGTTGTTGTTGCTTTTGTTATTTTTTATCATAATGAATGTATTTTTATCGTAAACCATCCAAAAATGAATGTTATTTTTTGCTGCTGTTGTTGTTGTCGTTCATTGTTGTTGCTTCAGTTTTTTTATCGTTCTGTTGCTGTTGTTGTTGCCGTTCAGAATGAATGTTAGCATAAATGTATCAGGATGCTGTTGTTGTTGCTTCTGTTGCTTCTGTTGCTTCTGCTATCTTCTGATATATTTTTTTTGAAATAAAAACTTTATTATTTATGTATAGCATAAATGGTGTAGGTTAGTTGAATTGTCAGAGTTGGGGAATTTCAATGAGTAAGCCAAACTGTTATCGACTGATGTTAGAGCTACTAGTGAAATTTGAGATGATTAGTAAGCTAATTGTTATGTTAATGTATTATTGTGAAAGTTAGTTTGATGTTGAATTGTTAGAAATTAGTTAAAAGTTTCTTTTAGAAGTTAGTACATGATGTTATCTATGTTAATTTCTGGGCCTAGACAACCAGGGAATGACATAGACGTATACTTGGCACCCTTAATCGAAGATTTAAAGTTTTTGTGGGAGAACGGCGTGGAGGTTTATGATGGGTATAGGAAAGAAAGTTTCAACTTGAGGGCGATGTTGTTTGGCACAATTAATGATTTTCCAGCATACAGAAATCTATCAGGGTACAGCATAAAAGGTCAATGTGTGTGTCCTATTTGTGAAGATAAAACAGATTGGACGCGATTGGAGTTTGGTCAGAAGAATGTCTTTGTCGGTCATCGTAGATTCTTAAATTCTAATCATCACTATCGTGGGTGGAGAAAAGCATTCAATGGAGAGCCAGAACAAGGTAGAGCGCCAACTATATTGACAGGTGATCAAATTTTTGAAAAGGTGAAAGATGTGAGTACTCAGTTTGGAAAGCCTTTTGCCCATACACTTGTCAAGAGTGTGTGGAAGAAGAGGTCAATTTTTTTTTAACTGCCATATTGGAAGTTGTTGTATGTAAGACATTTTCTCGATGTTATGCATATTGAAAAAAATGTATTTGACAGTGTTATTGGTACGTTACTCAATATACAAGGAAATTCTAAGGATGGCCTTAAAGCAAGAAAGGACTTGATAGTGATGGGAATAAGAACTGAATTAGGACCATTGAAGAAAGGAAAACGAACATATCTACCACCTGCTGCGTATACTCTTTCTAGAAAGGAGAAAAAAGTATTGTGTAAATTTCTAAGTGAAGTTAAAGTTCTAAAAGGATACTCTTCAGATATTAGAAGACTTGTGTCTATGAAAGACCTCAAGTTAAAGAGTTTAAAGACGCATGACTGCCATGTTATAATGGAACATTTTCTACCAATAGGTATACATTCTATTCTTCTAGAAAAAGTAAGAAGCGCAATAACTAAATTGTGTTTTTTCTTTAAGTCAATTTGCAGTAAGGTGATCGATCATGCGATCTTACCAACATTGCAAAAAGAAATAGTTATTACTTTGTGTGATCTTGAAATGATTTTTCCTCCCTCGTTTTTTGACATAATGGCTCATCTAGTTGTTCATCTGGTGAAAGAGACACAATTGTGTGGACCGGCTTATATGAGATGGATGTACCCTGCTGAACGTTATATGAAAATATTAAAAGGGTATGTGAAAAACCGAAGTCGACCAGAGGGTTGTATTGCCGAACGATACATTGTTGAAGAAGCGATTGAGTTTTGTACTGAATATCTGTCCAATGTACAATCAATTGGACTCCCTAAATCTCATATTGTCGGAAAAAAAGAAGGAAAAAAGTTAATTGGAAATGAAGTTGTGACAGTATCAAGGGTCGAACGAGATCAAGTGCATTTGTATGTTCTGCACAATGAGAATGAGGTTGAGCCGTATGTTGAAATGCACAAGGATATTCTCCGAGGTTTAAATCCGAATAGAAATGAGAATTGGATAGTACGAGAGCACAATCAAAGTTTCATACCTTGGTTTAAGGATCATATTTATTCAAAGTATTATTCAGATCCCGCTTCAATAACAGAAAGGTTGAGATGTTTAGCATATGGTCCAAGTTTGGTTGTGTTTTCTTATAGCGCATACGCAATTAATGGATACACATTTTATACCAAAGAACAAGATGATAAAAGTACTATGCAAAATAGTGGTGTCACCGTGGTAGCTGAAGCAATGCACATTTCAAGTGTGAAAGATTTAAACCCCAAATTTGCAAATCTGTCATATTTTGGGGTTATCGAGCGCATTTGGGTGTTTGATAATGAGAAGTTTCAGATTCCTATATTTCGTTGCAAGTGGGTTGAAAATAATAATGGCGTACGAATGGATAAGTCAGGATTTTTGCAAGTGGATCTTAATAGGGTGGGGTACAAAGATGAGCCTTTTATTCTAGCCTCTCAAGCTAAACAAGTGTTCTATGTCACTGATCCGACAAGTACAAAATGGTCTATAGTGCTTTTATCTAACAAAGTAATTGATGAAAACATTGGAGATCAAGGTGATATTGATGTTGATATTGAATCATTTACTAGAAATGATCAAGATGAAAATATTATAGCGAATGAATCATATACAAGAAATGATCATAATGAGGGTATTTGGATCAATCCAACCGTCGGTGTTGTTAAGAGACGGGTAGAACATATTCCAACCAAGAAAAGAAAGAGACGTTAATGAAAAAGGTATTAGTTATAAAATTATAGCTTATATCATTCAATAATATTAATTAGTTGTCATGTTATATATAGCTTATATCATTCAATGGATTATGGATTATGGATTTTTATATTTGTCATTTAATTTTTGTTTTTTTCTTTCTTACAGGTCAAATGGCTAGTAACCAGGACGACACACACGAGACACATGATGAAAATGAAGCTCAGAATGAACCTTCGAATGTAGAAAGTGAAATAAAACGTGGAATAACTATTATGAAGTCAATAATCCGTGCTAGAGATAAAGGGATCAAGTTTGATGTACATTGGAGTGATGAGAACCAACTAATTGAGCCTAGCGGTTCAATGTTGTCTTCATACATTAGTTCACTTGTCCATCAGCATATTCCAATTACCAGTGATAATTGGAGAAATCCAAAGTTGAAAGCTGGTAAAGATAAGATATGGACTGAGATACAGGTACTTTAATTTACTTATACTAACACACTTTATATTTATATGTTTATAAGATAAGATAAGTCTTTAATTTACTTATACTAACACACTTTATGTTTATATGTGTATGGTTTTTTGTAGAGGTCCTTTAATATTGATGAAAGCCGGAAAAAATATTGTCTTCAGTTGGCCGGAAAGAGACACTGAGGGTTCCGAGCCTTATTATCAAACAAATATCTTAGGGGTGCGGATAAAAATTTTGTTGAAGTAGAACTTCCACAGTTGTATGCGGACGTGATTGAACCTGAAGAATGGAGCACGTTTGTAGCCAAACGGAAAACCGAAAAATTCAATGTAATGTTATCTTGTCATGTCTATTAATTGTATTATATACTTGTTGCATTAGTTTGTTCTGATATGACTTAAACTTGTTTATCCAGGATTTGAGTGGCATTAATCGCCAAAGAGCATCAAAACCCGCGTATCCATACAGAAAAGGGCGTTTGGGATATGCACGGTTACAGCAAAAATTGGTAAGTATATATTAATGCTATGATTTTATTAATTGTATTATTGTGTTATACTTGATGAATTTATTATTTAACTAAATGTGTAGTTAGAAGAGACGAAAAGTGAAGAATCATCACTTCCGGTACATGTTTTGTGGAAGGAAGCTCGTGTGGGTAAGGATGGAGTTGTTAGGGAAGATGTTCAGCATGTTTATGACGAATGTGTAAGTATAACATTATGTCTTTAAGTTAATCGAAATTTTATTAAAATATAATTAATTTGTAATCCCCACTAATAATTTTCGATATGTCAATGAATTTCAGGAGACTCTATCTAAATCCTTAACCACAGGCGAGGAGGATTGCAGGAGCATTCTTAGTCGAGTACTAAATGTTCCTGAGTATTCCGGTCGGGTGAGAGGTAAAGGATTTGGTGTGACTCCATCTTCCTTGTATCCAAAGAGAAAAAATCCCAGCAACCGAGAAGTCATGCAATCATTGGAGGAACTAAAGGCGCAAGTCCGTGAATTGCAAAAGGATAAAGAGAGATATGAGGCGGAAAAGCGCGGTTCTGGTTTGAAAGATGCTAGTGACAAAGCTAGTATCAATTGTCAAAATAAAATTCCCGAGGTAATTAGCACATATTTATTTTAATTAAATTAACACATTTATTTTAATTGACCTTTATACACATTAACAGTTACATATTTATTATTGCTTCAGAGCATTTCATCTTGCCAGTTGTATTTGTCGTTACCGACTTATCGCATGGTTGGCAAGGAAAAAGTGCATAACCATGTGGGAGAGTTACTTCACCATCAACCGCTCCCTCATGGACATATGAAAGTGTCGGTTGATATCGCTTTAGATACGGATGCGGTACTACCCATACCTGACTCGGTTTCAGAGGTTACATTGCTGCGAGATGCAATAGGTTCGTTTGTTGCATGGCCGTTAGACCTCATTTCCATAGATGATGAGGTATGTTGAAAACCATTACGAATCTCTTAGTATTCAAATGTCAAATATGAACGATTATGAAAATCATTTTGAACCATTACTTACATTTTTTTTACATGGTAATGTTAGACTCCTACAAAACCCGCAGCTAAGAATAAAGGGGTTTTGCGGCCAAACGAGTCTATTGAATCACAAAGAGAGGTACATTTTAAGTGTTATTCTATTATTCGAATTCAAAAGTTTCATGATTTTCTACTTTACCTAACTCATATGATTGTTAGGTTCCTGCTCAAGCTTCACAACAGGCCAGCAAGAAAAAAGCTCCTACTTGGACCGTGCAGGCAAAACGAGCTCATCCTCGCTTTCAGTCGTGTCTAGAAACACTTATGGCAATGTCAGATTTGATGGATGGTGATATTCGTCAAATAGACATGGACGAAGGTGTTTTTGGTTTTCCTCATTCCAAGATAATCGAAAGAGAGGACATGAAGCATATTTTCAAGCATATTGAATTAGGCATCGGTGTTATGCATTCATACATCTGGTACTCCGATCAATCAATTATTTATTTAGTTGAATAATTTATTTACACATTTCAATGAAAATAGTCTAATGTTTATTATGTTTTTATTTAAGGTGCTTGTATGAAAAATTGATGCGGGGGACGGAATTGTCAAACAAATTTCGTTTCTTCTCTTGCACCCTTGTCAATGCACCGACAATTAGTATGAATGCACTTTCAGTAAGAGACCACTTAACTGAGAGATTTATGGCCAGCAAGACAGAAAGTTTGTTTCTTTTACCGTATAATACTGGAAACGGGTAAGATTTTCATTCTAATTTCATTCTAATCTTTAATTTGTATCTTTTGCGTAGAAATTATCCATCTAAACTTTTGTTATATTTTACAGTGGACACTGGTTGTTGGTTGTCATTAATCCTACAAGAGAGGTGGTCTATTATCTGAATTCATTGGATACTGATTGGTCAACATATCAGGATATGAAGGATGTGGTTGATACGTAAGTGAGATTGTTCGAAATATTCGTGTGTATTTGTATATTTAATTATTTCTGTGAGATTGTTCTAAATTTACGTTTTTCTTTTATATAGCAATACTCGTATACCGAGCACAAAGAGAATCTCGAGTAACACGGGCTAAAGCAACCAACGTTACATGGGTCAAAGTGGAGGTATATTAATTTTCACAATGTTGCTTATCAGTAATGCTACTTGATAACACAAAAGAACTATATATTAATTCTTATTTGTTTGTCTATGTGTAGTGCCCTCGTCAGCGTAATGGCATAGACTGCGGGTATTTCGTTTTGAGGTTTATGAGAGAAATCCTTCAAATTGATCGATTAGAGATTCCTATTACGGTATGCATGGATTTATAACTTAGGATTTATTTTAATATTTATCGGATATGTCATATAATTTATTATTTTTAACTAAAGCATGCATATTTTGTTTTGTTATGTAGTACTTTGATGAAAACGCGTGTTCTCATTACAAGAAGGATAAATTGCAAGAAATTAAGGAGGAATTGTGCGAATACCTTATTGAAAAAAGAATCCTATATATATATATAAGGTATAGGATTATGGGATTATGTGAATGTATAGTTTTGTGAATGGTTTATTTTATGGGATTGTATAGTTTTGTGAATGGTTTATGCCCTTTATGTGTTTTTGGATTGTAATTGTATAGTTTTGTGAATAGTTAATGTAAATAACTTGAATTATAATGCAAATGGTTTATGTGGTTTATGTGATTTATGGGATTAGTGGAAATGGTTAATGAACCATACTAGAAATTGTTAATGGAAATGTGAAATATACAGGTTTATTGAAATGGCTTGAATTATACAGGTTTCTGCATTAAAAAATGGTTACAATGGGATTTTTAAAAAAAATTATCAAAATTATACGTAGAGAAAAGACAGCGCTTTCTAGAAAAAGCGTTGTCTATAGTTCACAAACGAAAGCGCTTTTCCTAAAAAGCGCCCTCTAAAGGTATAGAAAAATTGATAACTAAAATTATAGGCATACATTAGACAGCGCTTTAAAAAGCGCTGTCTAAAGGGGGGCTTCAGACAGCGCTTTTTCTTGAAACAGCGCTCTTTAAAGGTATATAACAAAATTCATTAAAATTTTATACGTATACATTAGACAGCGCTTTTTCAAAAGCGTTGTCTAAAGGCCCACTTTAGAGAGCACTTTTTCATAAATAAAAAGCGCTGTCTTTACCTACGACAGTGCAACCTTAGGCAGCGCTTTTAAGCGCTGTCTAAGGCCTAAAAAAGCGATGTCTAATGTCTTGTTTGGCGTAGTGAGAGGTGCCAAAAGTAGTATGCCTAGAACCCAATATCAAATCCAATGCCCAAAAGATCAAGGAGGATAAATGGAGTTTTTCCAAAGATTTCCTAGGGGATACAATTATCTCTTGAAAGAAGTCTCAACAAGAAAGAAGTAGATTCCATAAGTGCCTCTCGATTTAGAAAGCTTTAAATATATATGAGTCTTGTTCGAGAAATAATCAAGGGAAAGCCTCTTAATATTACCAACCCTTTGATATCAAAGTTGGATACTACCATGCGTGGGGAGAAGTATGATCTTATGTCCTTCTCATTTGGGCCTTACTCTGGACTATGTTATTGAACATCTCTTTATCTCTTAACTCATTCATTTTACTTGTACGATCATGTGGTCTATGTGCTTGCATGTTTATCATTATTTTCTTGCATACTTTTCCATCATTTTTCATTATACCAAAGGGGAGAAGTATACTCTCAAGGGGGTAGAGTATGCTATCTACTCATGTGATGAGGATTTTAACACTCCAAAATTTACCTGTTTGTTTTCTCTTTAACAACCTCCCTGAGAGATGTGTTATCATCAAAAATAATAGGGAGAATATGGATATATGTGCTTTTGGGTACTATGAAGGTGATCCAAATTGATGGAATTTGTAGATAGAAAACCTTCAATCAATTATTTAGTTTTGATGGCGACAACATTTGATATCTAACGATATCTATTGAAGTCCTTATATATGGAAGATAGGTCAAGCGGTCGAAGATGTTCAATATTTTTTATTAAGCTATCATCTTTAAGATACTCTTGAAGATCAAGTCATCTCTTTAAAGGTGCAATCAACAACTTGGTTTTAATGATGAAAACACCTGATATCTAATGAATTCCTTATGTAGTGAAGATAACTCAAACAAACAAAGATGTTTAAGAAGTTTTATTAAGCTATCGTTTCGAAGATGCTCATGAAGATAAATTCATTCCCTTGAATTCAACACCAAATATCTAACGATGTTCAAGTGAAGACTTATGTTTCAAGTTTCTCTAGTGGTTCAATATTTCAACTCTATGATGATGGTGACAAAATTGAAGACATTGCAGGCCTCATAAATTAGAAGATTCAAGTTTCTTGTTTATAAAGTCAAATATAATAAAACCAAGACTTGAAGCTTCAGAATTATGAAAGAGAGGAAGTATGAAAGCTCGCCTAGTCCTGTTTGTCTGAGTGACCAGTGTCTTGTAAAGGCACAATGGTACTTCTAGAAATACTATGACAAAATCACACACACACACACACATTAAAATCCTTTGAGAAGCATCTCTTATTTTAGTAAAACCACCTGAAAAATGTTTTTGAGGCCTAGCTAACTGATTATGGGATCGCCAAACCAATTTGAGGATTTTTTTACAACTAGATAATTGATTAGTCTTGATCATTTAATTGATTATCTTCACTTTTTTGAGTCTAAAATTTATTTGGGCAGTATCTTAATGATTGTTAACGGCTAAACATCAAAAACTTCCATTTGTGGCTTGAACAATCAATTATTGAGATGCAATAATCAATTGGCCTAATCGATTATGGAATTCATTTCACCAATGGACTATTTCCAAATTTAACCACAGCTTCGTCTATAAATAGAGAGACTCTCTATCGTTTCAAATCACTCAGAAATCTATCTTTGATACTACTTTCTCATTCTCTTCATTTTATATAAAACTCTCAATTTTTCTCACATATATTTTGCATCAATGCTTTGGGAGTGTTCTTGTATCTAAGTGAGAATCATTGTTCTGGGTGAAATCTTAATTGTAATTTAATAAGAGTTTATTATCTCTTGAGTAAATATCTCTTCCATAATAAGTTATTTAGTTGTGAGCTAACCCAGTAAAAGCTCTTGCTTGGTTTGGGGGATTGTCTTAGGAGGTCTCCATTTTGGTTCGTGAGTTTCTCCTGGAATAAAAACTCTCTATTGATTCGTGAAATCTACTAGTAAAATATCCACGATGGTTCCTGAGCTCAGCCCAGTGTAAAAGCTCTGTCGATTCGAGATTAGTCTGTGTAAAATCTCATTGTGGTTCTTAAGTTAAGTCTGGTGTAAAAGCTCTGTTGGTTCGAGATTAGCCCCTGTAAAATCGCATCTAAGTTTGGAGATCAACCTATGTAAAACCTTGGTTCAGTTCGAAGGATATGTAACATATAACTCCATCTCAGTTCAGGGGATAACCAGTGTAAAACTCCATTTTGGTTCGAGATTAGCCCATGGAAAATATTTGTTTCTAGGATAGTCACTCTAAACTTTGTTTGATGTTTGGTTGGTATTTAGGCTTTAAACTTCATATCCTTGTAAAAAGAGGTTTGTGGGCATATCCTATTGAAAGCCCTCAATATTAGTAGATACTCTCTGGAAGAATTCTCGGGGACAAGAGTAGGTCAAGTTAGGCCGAACTTGTATAAATATCTACTCTCTCTCTCTCTCTCTCTCTCTCTCTCTCTCTCTCTCTCTCTCTCTCTCTCTCTCTCTCTCGCTTATCTCTGCTATTTTTTCAGTTATTTTTTTCTCTCTTGGTTTTCCATCTATCTTTTCCTTTTGCTGCTTATTTACTTCTTTATTTTACAAAATGTTTTCTAACTCTAACATTACAAATAATTTCGTTTTCAACCATCATTTTTCAAACTTCTACAATTCACCCCATCCCCCCTTCTTGTGTATTGGGTATAAAGTCACATGTCCAACACAAATCACTCCTGTAAAAGAAAGCAAGTTTTCACCTTTAGTACCCAAATCTTTTTAGGTCCTAGTGCATTAATAGCTATAAAAGGTCTAGAGTTATTTCCTTTATACCTTCTCAGCTTGTCATATAAAAATGGATCTTAGTGGCCAATCTTATTAAAGAAATAGAATTTAATTTAAATAACTGCTTACAAGATATAGTTGTTGCCTCACAATCATCTTCGTTTGAGACTTTCAATAAAATAAGTTCATCTTCTTCGAACGATCTATTGAGAGGTTCCTCTTAAGAATCCTCAGAGGTATTTTCTAAAATATTGTCAAAGAAGTTTTTGCAAGAATCTTCATATAACCCTCTTGAATTTTCCTTTACTGGCTCATCTTGTTCGTCGGATACAAGATATGAAAGATCTCTAAAGTTTCTTTCATGAGTTAATTCATCAAGATTTCTTCTTGACTCCGAGTCTCTAAAGATTTGGATTTTTAAGACTTCTTACTTATCACTTCTTCTTTCAATGATTCCACTTGATGAAGCTTATTCATCTTCTTCATTAATAGAAGCAAATATTCTTCTTGATGAAGTTTCTTTGATATCAAATGACGATCTTCTAAGGATCATTCGTCCACCGAGATTTTTCTTTCAAATGAAACTACCAGAGTTGACTTTTCTTCTTCTTCTTCTTCAAAATAATTTTTTATGAAGTTTCTTATGACTCTTTTAGGCTTCTTGATCTCATTCTTTCATCTTTTAACAGTTTAAACAACTTGTTAAGCTTTTCGATGATTTCTTTTGTCTTAGATTTTTCCTAAAAATTATAAACACTTCCATCTCTTGATTTAAGGATTGGATCAGGTTTTTTTATTCCAATTCTTAACTCTTAAATATTTGTTACTCGTGAAAATTCTAATATATCCTCCATAATTTTCGGTGGTTGGACATCTTCTATGAAGATAAAATCCACATTCATTTGGTGTTTCAACTACTTTGACTTGTTTGTTCATTCCCATTTGTTTGATACTTGGAGATACTCCATAGATCATCTCAAGAGTGTGTAACACCTTAAATAAACCCCCCGTAATATTCTTAAATAAAATATCAGAGTAAAATCTGAAATATGTAATACAAAACCTGAACATTATTTTATTCGCAGCGGAATCATAAAATCATTTAAATTTGAAATATGTAATTCAACAAACTATAACTAAACATATTAAGGGAGATGTCCACAATCTCAAAACAAAAAAAGTTCATAAAAACGTTTCCACGACTTGTCAGTGTTACAATCAGAGCATACACCAACTATACATAAAAGTTAAAGAGACTCACATCAATCAGAAGGAGTGAGATATCATGATAGTATAAATGAAAGCATGTTAAACATCATGTATTAAGTTAGCACCACAACAATTCAACTAACATCTCACATCAATCATCCAACGATATCATCACTAATTATTCACCAAACAAACAGCAAATCACACGATACAAATCAATTAATCACCCATCACCATGTATTTAACAAATTAGCAACAAATATGACATATAATGCAATGAGACTCACAACCGACTCAATGCTTATGCATGTGGTACCAAATTTCGTGAACACTCAGGTTCACCGTTCTAATCTCCACCTCCTAGGATCAAAACCACTCACTGATCCATCACCTCCGAATCACCTACCGGCTCAATCCATACAATGGGATTTTAGGCTCGCCAACAACAGACCATCTGTCCACAAATGTATACAATGCAACTATTTATGCATACAGCAACACCAACACCATCGTGTACAATAATCCACCACCATAGTTATTGTGCAACGCCCAAATTGGCCAACAAGCATAACATGTAGTTCATGCAACATATATATCATTTATGCAATCACCACAACTCAACATAATCACATTTGAAATAATGTTTTATATCACACCACATCATAAAATAAACTTCAATCACGTCAAACAATAAAATGTCACTACTCATGTTCACAAATGTAAGCAATGCGACTATTTATGCACACAACAACGATAACATCATCATGCACAATAATCCACCACCATGGTTATTGTACACCCCCCAAATTGGCCAACAAGCATCAAATTATATTTCAAACAATATGGACATATACATGTATTTATTATACATTCATAACAACATTATCAAACATGCTCATGTTACACCAACGACATCATTAAAGTATATTTATATTACCATCATTAACATCACAACAACATCATTAAAACATCTTCATATTACCATCCTTAACATCACAGCAACATCATCAAAACATCTTCATATTACCATCATTAACATCACAACAATATCATCAAAATATCTTCATATTACCATCATTAGCATCACAACAACATCAGTAACATCTTTGCAACAACACTCAAGATTCGTCGCTTACAACACGACTTCTTAAGGTACACAACAAGCAACAATCACATTCTTCAAGATATTAGACATCAAAAAATATTTGGAAACCATTTCTGGCGTTTTTTTGCCTATGAGTCGACCCCAGGGTCGACGCGCAGGGTAATTAGGTCGACACAAGGCCTATGAGTCGACTCATACTGTTTAAATTTCCACAATTTTACATTCGGGTAGCATCAGTTTGACCTAAGGGTTCTAGCGGTCGACGCACACTGTTCCAAACCCAAAAATCACTTTTTTTAAAAGTACTTTCACCACAGATTTCCACACCAAAGCCTATACCACTAACCCCCATCACCATAGACCCAATTTTATCCCAAAATAACATCCTAAAACTCGACTATGCTATGGTTTACTCATGGATTAACAACAAATCATCATCCATTTCATACTTCCGACTCGAAACTCCAAATCTCAACAATGGAGGAACTTTCAACAATTTCCAAAACAACAATACTACACACATATATATACATAAAGCATCACATATCAGTTAGCAAAACATCATTTATCACACATCAATTAACAATTACATCATTGATCAAGTATTCATAGTAATCATAACATAGAACAACGTTCGACCCATAAGACAAAACCTAACTTTTACCCACCATTCAACATATTAAACCTTATAAGATCATAACCCCACCCTTACCTAGAAATCATGTCTTTTAAACCTTCACAGATGGTGGTTCCTCTTCTTCTCCTCTAACCCTAGCCTTTCTCACTTTCAGTTCTAAAACACGTACGATGAAAACTGACTCCACTATCTCTTCCAATTCCCTTATAACTCTCTCAACTATGATTTTCCTTTTCTGCCCTTACTTATTCCGTTATCTCTCTATTTTGCCCTCAACATTCTCTCAATTGCCAATTATGCCCCTCCTTCTCATTTTCACCATAGTATTCTTACTTTATTATAATTATAATTATTATTACCAATTATTTTATAACTAGAATAATACCAACATTATCTCATAATAATTTAAATTATTAATATTACTTATTAATCATTCTCACCACAACACAAATTCTACAACATTAGCCACACACCTCTCACCCTCGAGGTCATTAACATTAAGGTCATTACCCCCTACTGCAGGGTACCCCAAACACAACAAAACATACATAATCACATTTATCTACACAACTTCACAACATTAAATTACAAAAAAAAAAAATTTAAAATAAACGGGAATTACAATTCTCCCCCACTTAGAATATTTTCGTCCTCAAAAATTACCTAACGCAAATAACTCAGGATACGACTCTCGCATCCTGCTCTCCAACTCCCAAGTTACATTTCCTCCGACAACGCCTCCCCACCCCAGCTTCACGAGAGCAATCTCCTTGCCTCGCAACTGTTTTACCTCGTGACCATCAATTCTCACAAGTAAGACCTCCACAGTAAGGTTATCCCGTACATGTACATCGTCCATCGAAATCACGTGCAACAAATCTGGAATGTACTTCCGCAACTGCGAAACATGAAATACATCATGCAAATTGGACAAACTTGGTGGCAACACCACTCTATAAGCAACAACTCTTACTCACCCGGATATCTGATATGGACCGATAAATCGAGGAGTAAGCTTCTTCGACTTCGAGGCACGTCCAAACCATCACTGGAGTGACTAAGCATACATGGTCCCCTTCCTAGAACTCAATATCCTTTCTCCTCTTGTCATGATAGCTTTTCTGTCTACTCTAAGAAGCTTTCATTTGTTCCCGAATTAGTTTCACTTTCTCCGTAGTTTGTTGGACTAATTCAGGTCCAAGCACCACACTCTCACCAGATTCAGGCCAACACAAAGGGGTCCTGCATCTCCGACCATACAATGCTTCAAAAGGTAGTATCCCAATACTAGAATGAAAACAGTTGTTGAACGTAAACCCAATCAATGGCAAGTGGTTATCTCAAGATCCTCCTTGGTCCAACACACAAGCCCTCCACAAATCCTCCAAGGATTGGATAATCCTCTATGCCTGACCATCTATCTGCGGATGATATGCAGAACTCAACCTCAACTTAGTACCCAACGCATTCTGCAACTTCCTTAAACCTCGTCATAAATCTCGAATTTCTATCTGACACAACGCTCGAAGGTATCCCCATGCAACTTCATAATTTCCTCAATGTACGTTTCAGACACCTTTTACATAGAATGATTAATCTTCATCTGGAATAATGAGTTGACTTAGTCAGTCTATCCACAATCACCCAAATTGAATCATTCCCCTTCGCAGTCTTTGGCAAACCCGACACAAAATCCATTGAAATACTATCCCACTTCCATCCTGGGATATTCAATGGTTTTGTCAGACCTAAAGGCCTCTGATGTTCAATCTTTTGACTTCCGGCAAGTCAAACAGGCATAAATAAATTCGGAAATTTCCTTTTTCATACGGCCGCCAAATAATTACTTCAATTCTTGATACATCTTTGTCGCACCAGAATGAATACTCAATCTACTTTGATGGCCTTTCTGAAGAATACTCTTCTTAATTCTGGAACATCTGGAATACACACTTTATTTCTGAGCCTCATCACCCCATTCGCATCAACCCAGAATTCACCTCCGTTACCTTGGTTAATCAAGGTCAACTTATCAACCAATCCCAAATCAGATTTTCTGACCTCCTTTGATTCCTTCAAGAATACCAATGGTCAGTTTCAACATCCCCAACTTCACGCTGTTAGAAGTCTCCTCACACGCCAAACTCATGCCTCTGAATTGATTGATCAATTCTAACTCTCTCATCATAAGCATCGACATAAGCAAGGACTTCCTACTCAAAGCATCAGCTACCACATCAGCTTTACTGGGATGGTAACTCAAACCAAAAATCATAATCTTTCAGAAGCCCAAGCCACTTCCTCCGTCTCATATTCAACTCTTTCTGTTCGAACAAATACTTCAGACTCTTATGATCACTAAACACCTCAAATTTAGATCCAAAAAGGTAATGTTTCCTAATTTTCAACGTGAACACTACATATGCTAATTCTAAGTCATTCGTAGGTTAACTCCTCTAATGAGTTTTCAGTTGTCTAGAAGGATAAGCAATGACATGACCATTCTGCATCAGTGCTCCCCAAAGACCCATCTTCGACGCATTACAATATAGTATAAAAGACCCACTCGGATTAGACAACCAATATTGGAGTAGTCGTCAACTTCTTATTTAATTCCATAAACCCTCTTTGCACGCAACATCTCACACATAAGCTTGACCCTTTCGAGTCAACTGAGTCAAAGGTAACGCCAACTTAGAATATCCTCAATAAACCTGTGATAATAACCAGTCAAACCAAGAAAACTTCGAATCTCAGTAGCTGACTTCGGAGTTTCCCATTGCAACACAACATCAACTTTAGAAGGATCCACAAAAATTCCACCACTAGATATCCCATGGCCAAGGAAACTCGCTTCCTTCAACCAGAACTCACATTTTGACAGTTTTGCACACAACTTCTTCTCTTTCAACACTTGCAACATAGTTCCCAAATGCTCAACATGATCTTCTTCTAATTTAGAGCAGGTCAGAATATCATCAATGAAGACCACAACAAACTTATCCAATTAATCATAAAAATCCGATTCCTATAATCCATGAACACACCGGGTGCATTGGAGACGCCGAACGACATTCACCAAGTACTCGTAGTGTCCATACCGAGTCCTAAAAGTCGCCTTCTGAATATCATATGGTTTAATCTGAACCTGATGATAACCAGGCCTTAAGTTTATCTTGTTGAAAACAGTCACCAATCAACTAGTTCTTCATGTCATCAGTTCTCGGAAGTGGATACTTATTCTTGATAGTCACCTTATTCAACTGCCTGTAATCAACACACAACCTCATACTCCCATCCCTCTTATTTACCAACAACACAAATGCATCCCACAGAGAAGCACTTAGTCGAACAAACCTCTTCTCAAGTAATTTTTCCAACTATTTCTTTAATTCACCCAACTCTGAAGCATACATTCTGTATGGAGTCATTGACATCGGACTCGTATCAAGTACTAGGTTGATGGTAAATTCCGCTTCACGCTATAGCGGTAAATCACTTATGTCGTCTGGAAGCACATCTGGAAATTCACAAATAACAGGTAATTCAACAATTGTAAGTTCACGATCAACTTACAACTATGTAAACATTACCAACATCAATGCTTCATCTTCTAGAAGTTCATCCACTTGCTTAGCAGACAACTATTTCATCTCCTTACTATCACCCAACCCAGATCCACACTCTGGAGGCAAGTTAAAATTATCTTAAGAAAAAAACATCAGGATTTACACACCACTGGGATATCTCTAGTTGTCACCTTGCTATCTACTCCTTAAGAACACCCATCAACGATACCTAATCATTCTCCCTAAGAGACATCCTAACTTGACCGACGAATAAGAAACTCAATTCTGCCTCATCTCCAGATATAAGAATCTGCATCGACTCATCAAAACCATTTATAAGCATTTGGCTTAGCTACAACAATTCACTACACACACCATCTAAGCTGGCAAGATGTGTCCATCCCATCCAACATGATCCCGTCTATTATCAACAAGAGATTAAGGGTGATCAGTTCCTCAATTTATCAATAAACAACCGACAATAATGATGGGGCACAAACCATCTTTACCAAACTATAGTGGCATCCAACGACACACTGAGTCGTCACTCCACACTTGAAGCATCTAGGAAAAGTACAAGCTTCTCCCCCACTTGTTTCATTCTCAACCTGCCAAGGGAACACAAAACAAGCATCGACAGTGTTTTTACACACATGTCGCATACTAGGGAACAATATAATTAAACAACCTGGTTGGATGGACCAACCTGCTCTGATACCACTATTGTAACACCTCAAATAAACCCCCTGTAATATTCTTAAATAAAACATCAGAGTAATTAAAGAAACACAGGACACTTAGGATGTTACAACCAACATACAAAACCTGAACATTATTTTATTCACAGTGGAACCATAAAATCATTTAAATTTGAAATATGTAATTCAACAGACAACAGCTAAACATATTAAGGGAGATGTCCATAATCTCAAAGCAAATAAAGTTCATAAAAAGATTCCCACGAATCCTCAGTGTTACAATCAGAGCAGACACCAACTATACAGAAAAGATAAGGAGACTCCATCTTCAACTCACACTCGAGTCCTACTGCGGAGTATCTGCATATTGCCCACGTAGAGGCAATATTCAAACAGAAGGAGTGAGATATCATGATACTATAAAGGAAAGCATGTTAAACAGCATGTAGTAAGTTAGCACCACAAAAATTCTACTAACATCTCACACCAATCATCCAACGATATCATCACTAATTATTCACCAAACAAATAACAAATCACACAATACAAATTAATTAATCACCCATCATCATGTATTTAACAACTTAACAACATATATGACATATAATGCAATGAGACTCACACCCGACTCAATGTTTATGCATGTGGTACCAAATTTCGTGAACACTCAGGTTCACCGTTCTGATCCCCACCTCCTAGGATTAGAACCACACACTGATCCATCACCTCCAAATCAGCTACCGACCCAGTCCACACAATGGGATTTTAGGCTCACCAACAACAGACCATTTGTCCACAAATGTATGCAATGCAACTATTTATGCATACAACAATACCAACACCATCGTGTGCAATAACCCACCACCATAGTTATTGTGCAATGCCCAAATTGGCCAACAAGCATAACATGTAGTTCATGCAACATATATATCATTTATGCAATCACCACAACTCAACATAATCACATTTGAAATAATGTTTTATATCACACCACGTCATAAAATAACCTTCAATCACGTCAAATAATAAAATTTCACTACTCATGTTCACAAATGTAAGCAATGCGGCTATTTATGCATATAACAACGATAACATCATCGTGCACAATAATCCACCACCATGGTTATTGTACACCCCCCAAATTGGCCAACAAGCATCAAATTATATTTCAAACAATATGGACATATATATGTATTTATTATACATTCATAACAACATTATCAATCATGCTTATATTACACCAACGACATCATTAAAGCATCTTCATATTACCATCATTAACATCACAACAAAATCATTAAAACATCTTCATATTACTATCATTAACATCACAACAACATCATCAAAACATCTTCATATTACCATCATTAACATCATCAAAATATCTTTATATTACCATCATTAGCATCACAACAACATCAGTAACATCTTTGCAACAACACTCAAGATTCGTCGCTTACAACACGACTTCTTAAGGTACACAACAAGCAACAATCACATTCTTTAAGATATTAGACATAAAAATATTAGTAAAATGATTCATCTAATTAAATCATGTTAAAGCTCTACTCATTAGCTTTCCAACGCTTCGAACGGTTCGTCATTTGGATTAACGGTTAAAAAGTTATGACCGAAACTGTTTCTGCCGTTTTTCTGCCTATGAGTCGACCCTAGGGTCAACGCGCATGGTACTTAGGTCAACGCAAGGCCTATGATTCGACTCATACTGTTCAAATTTCCAAAATTTTGCATTCGGGTGGCATCAGGTCGACCCAGGGATTCTAGCGGTCGACACACACTGTTCCGAACCCCAAAAATCACTTTTTTTAAAAGTACTTTCACCACAGATTTCCACACCAAAGCCTATACCACTAACCCCCATCACCATAGACCTAATTTTATCCCAAAATAACATCCTAAAACTCGATTATGCTATGTTTTACTCATGGATTAACAAGAAATCATCATCAATTTCATACTTCCGACTTGAAACTCCAAAACTCAACAATGGAGGAACTTTCAACAATTTCCAAAACAGCAATACTACACACATATATGTACAGAACTTATCACATACCAGTTAGCAAAACATCATTTATCATACATCAACTAACAATTTCAGCATTTATCAAGTATTCATAGTAATCATAACATAGAACAACATTTTACCCATAAGACAAAACTTAACTTTTACCCACCATTCAACATATTAACCCTTATAAGATCAGAACCCCACCCTTACCCCGAAATCAAGTCTTCTAAACCTTCACAGATGGTGGTTCCTATTCTTCTCCTCTATCCCTAACCTTTCTCACTTTCAGTTCCAAAACACGTACGATGAAAACTGACTCCACTCTCTCTTCCAATTCCCTTATAACTCCCTAAACTATAATTTGCTTCTTCCGCCCTTACTTATTCCTCAATCTCTCTATTTTGCACTCAACATTCTCTCAATTGTCAATTATACCCTTCCTTCTCTTTTTCACCTTAGTATTCTTATTTTATTATAATTATAATTATTATTACCAATTATTTTATAACTAGAAAAATACCAACATTATCTCATAATAATTTAAATTATTAGTATTACATATTAATTATTCTCACCACACCACAAATTCTACAAAATTAGCCACACACCCCTCACCCTCGAGGCCATTAATATTAAGGTCACTACCCCTTATCGTAGGGTACCCCAAACACAACAAAACATACATAATCACATTTATCCTCACAACTTCACAAAATTAAATTACGAAAGAATAATTTAAAATAAACGGGCATTACAAAGTGTCTCATACTTCCTTGGAGTATTTGAAATTAAGGACATAAATGAATTGATTTTAGCTTTGAAATCAAGTTTGAAATTTCTCGTGTTTTCTTTAAACAAAAGGAAATATGGTTTATCTACTACTTCACCATTGACATAATGAGTAGGGAAAAATGGACCATTGATTGTAGTTTCCCATAATTCAAGATTAAAACTTTCAATGAATATTTTAAATCTAAATTTCCATAAATCAAACCTCAAATTGAATTGCAATTAGTGTCATTATTTTGATGTTCTGTGAATTATATTTCTATGTGTGTTTGTAATTTGATTTATTGCTTGTTTTATTTACTTGTAGTTTGCATGTAACATTAAGCCTCTTGTTAGATATGTACCTTAAATCGCCTCTCCATTTAATCTTCTAGTTTTGGATCCATAAAAATGTGTTTCGCCTTTTTACAATGGATGGAAGTTAAAAATGTTATGGTTGCTTGAATATCAAGTTAGAAGTCTTAAATCAAGGTTTTTGGAAGTCTTGATTCAAAACATACATGTTTTGATTCGAACAAGGAAATTTCTTGGAAGTTAAAAAGTTGCCTCTTCCAGTCTGATAAAAATTAGATAAGGTTGTGATTTGAACCAAAAAGCTTCCTCACTCGAATCACAGGATTGTTGGTTTAAATCAAAGTCATTCAAAATTCTTTAAAACCAAGTGTGATTCGAATCACACTTTCTTTGACTTGAATCACACATCCATACTTGATTCAAATCACTTGTATCAAACTTTTTCACTTTATTACCCTTGATTCACTGCATTCTTTCTTTGAATCAAATCACAACAAGTTTTGATTTGACGAAATCTCATTGTTCATTTCCTTTTTTATGCCTTACTTCTAGCAGCTATTTAAACCTTTTTTGTTTTCTATTTAAAAAAGGTGGTTGTTGTTGATAATATTAGTCAATGACAGTTATTGATCACAAGTGGTAATCACAATTGAAAAAAACCTCTTGATAATCTATTGAATGTCTATGTTTTGAAAACCTAGAATTCATCTAAAACTAACAAATATTTATCAAGAAACTTGAGAGAAATCATGATTTGAATTCATCAATAAACCAACTATCTCCAAAATTCAACCTTGTGAGAAATCTCCTTGAATGTTAAGAGTGTGAAAATTATGCAGCTGTGTTGTCTGAGATTCTTTAGATATTATTCATCATCTTCAATCTCATACCAATGAACCATTGTTATGGGTCTCAACTCTAAAAATTGAGTGTGAGAGGTAGATTTAAGTATATTAGGTAATCTAATGTTTTTATGTGAAGTTTAATTGTTTGTATCAAGATAAAGAATTGTTTCTTGTTCATTGTTGCTTGCTGCTTATCATGCAAGAGGAGAGTTTTTCTTCATACTCCAAGTAATAATTTAGTGGTTCCGAGTAAAGGTTATCGTAGAAAAAAGCTAGGAGTTTTCCTTAATCGGTGATAGAACAATTGCTCAGACAAGTCTTCATCATATTCGAGTAAAAGATGCTACATAATTGAAGCTTGGAGCAGGTCATTGGGTCTATCAAGTTTGGTGGATCAAGATCATTTAAGATATTAAATGTTAGAAGTTGAGTAATCTACATCAATAGGAAGAAATATTGTCTTAGGTCTGTGTTTGCTAAACCATTAGGTTGTTAGTGTTCGGTTTTATAATAATTTGTTGTACAAACATACTTGTACCTTTAACTTTTATCATAATAGAATACGTTACTATTTTTGATTAATAACATCATTAAAGTGTGGAGTAGGAATAGCACGGACGGATTTACGAACAACTATATATCTTGTGTACATTCTTATATCCCTATCTCTTGATTTTTTCTGCATTATATTGTGTATGTTAAGCATAATTCATCATTAAAATGTCATCTAGAATTAGATCTTTCTTATAGTTGTTTATCATATAATTATAGGTCTATGATGCATTTAATTTGATGAATATTTGTGTCTTAAATCAAGAGTTTATTGACTCTAAGTTTATTTATTTAAATTGCTTGGTAAAGAAACTTCCAGTGTACTAGAGTTAATGATTTTGTTTGATCGCTTGTTTCTATGATAATAATGAAACATATGATATTGAATCCATTTACTAGGTTTTTCTTCGACTCATCACCTTTTGCTTTCACGCTTTAACTTTGATTTTCTAAAATGAAATCCTTTTAAAATTCGATTGTTTTTAAGGGGATCATACTATTCAACCCCCTTATAGACCTTATTGTATCTACATTCTCACCCAACAAAACCTACCACCATTGAAAGGTGGAGGTGTATTTAGGATATTCCCTATGTTAGAAGAAATGTTTGAAGTCATCATCCTCCTGATATGAATTGTCTTTAAATAGGAGTTAAGCTTTGATGTCACTTGTTATACAAATGATTCAAAACACAAAAAGGGGTGAATTGTGGAGGATTGAAAATATTGGATTAAAAACAAAATCTTTGAGAAAAATCAAAGTTTAAAATCATTTTTAAAACAAACAACGAAGGGTTGAATAGTTTCATGAATAAGGCATAGGAATTGTATTTATTTAAAGGTTTTAAGAAGAATGAAGATGTATCCCACAGTGTGGTTCAATTCGCAGATGACACAATTTTTTAAGAAGAAGGGAGTTGGGACAACATTTGGTGTATGAAGGCTTTACTCAGAGGTTTTGAAATGGTTTCATGGCTTAAGGTTAACTTCTTCAAAAGTAGAATTTGTGGAGTCAACTTGAAGAGATATTTCGTAGAAGCAACGACATTGTTCTTACATTGTAAGGTTAGTTCTCTCCCTTTCAAATTACTAGGGATCATGGTGGGGGATAGCCTGAGGAAAATCAATTTGTGGAAACCAGTTGTAGATGTCTTAAGGAAAAGGTTCGTTGTTTGGAAAGGAAAGAATTTGTCTATTTGAGGGAGAGTGTTTTTGATAAATTCGATGTTGAACGCAATACTGATTTTCACGCTCTCTTTTTATAAGGCCCCGGCGTTCATCATTAAAGAGATATTTAAAATCCAATCTAATTTCCTATGGGGTGGTTTGTCGAATAATAAGCATATTCATTGGATAAGTTGGAAGAGGGCTTGTATACCGAAAGTTAATGGAGGTCTTGGGATCAAGGATATTTCTACTTTTAACAAGTCTCTATTGTTAAAGTGGAAGTGGAGATTTATTTCGAAAGAAGGAGCACTTTGGAAGGATATCCTAGAGCATAGGTACGCGTATCAGTCTTCTAATTTAGGGCTGGCAGTCCTGAGTAATGATGGTGTCGGTGGTCATAAAACGGATTCCATATGGTGGAGATATATAATGTCTTTAGGGTACGATAAAGAGAAGTCGTCAGATCTTATTTTGAAATTCATTCGAGGATCTTTGGGCAATGGGATGTAGATGCCTTTTTGGCGCTGTAGTTGGTTGGTTAATGAACCTCTTAAGGAAGCCTTTCCTTTGTTGTTCAGTGTTTTCCCAAATCAAAAAGGTAGTGTGGAAAATCTGGGAGGTTGGCATGATTCTGTTTGGTATTAGAACAGTCTCGTGTCTGCTCCCATTCCAGGATCAGATTCGTTTTGTGATTTGGAAGAACTTGTGCTTTTGCTGTCAGAGGTGGAGCCTGGGTTCTTAAGGGAGGATAGTTTTGTTTGGACCATCGGGGATTTATATGTTTTTCTGTTTGTTTGTGATACGATATATTGTTACAGGTCAGGCTGCCTGTTGCTTTGGAGAACGATATGGCCATGGCGTTAAAGATCATGTGGAGATCTAAGCTTCCTTCTAAAATTCAGGTGTTTACGTGGAGACTTTTTTTGGATAGATTAGCGACGAAGGAGAAATTGGCAAAGAGAGGCAACATTTTCGAAGGTAACGGTTCGTCTTGCGCATTGTGTGATAGATCTGTTGAAATATCTTGTCATATATTTCTGGAGTGTGCGTGTGTTGTTAGGGTTTGGAAAGGTGTGGAGACTTGGCTGGGGTTGGATCTGGATAGACTTTTGAACTGTGCAGTCTCCTATGCCAGTTTCGATAGAACAATGAGGAAGGAGGTTGGTAACGATTTTGGTAACATTCATGTTATTGTTTCTTGTAAGAATGTTGAGTACCATTTATATTCTTTTGAGTTAATTTCATTGCCTATTAAAAAAAACTTTCTTCGAAGATTGTTGGACCATCATTCAAGCCCGCCACTCCAGCCTGTACAAAATCATCATGCAGAATACTATTGCTAACTCAATGAATGAAATCTGGAAGAACAACTTCAAGTTTAATAGTATTGGAATAATATAAGCAAGTGTGAGTAAGTGGGGAAATAGTCTCACATTGGATAGGAATGTGGTGACTTGAGCATTTATAAGTGGTAGAACTCACTCACCTATCACCTTAAGGTTTTAGGTGGACAAATGGTGTGTCTCTCACAAAGGTGCCTAGTCCTATACTATGTATCAATGCTCCCTAGTAAATTCCCCTCAACAAATGATATCAGAATGTGGTTACTTGAGCATTTATAAGTGGGAGAATCCACTCACCTATCGCCTTAAGGTTTTAGGTGGACAAGTGGTGTGGCTCTCACAAAGGTGCCTAGTCCTACACTATGTATCAATGCTCCCTAGTGAACTCCCCCAATAAATGGTATCAGATCCTGGTTTGTAAAGGGACCGGCTTACATGTATCGAAATGCCTAGGAAGTGGTGTCCCGTTGAAATCGAAATGCCCAAGAAAGAGGTGTATTCGAAATACCTAATAAGAGGTGCCTTGAAAAAGGTGTCAACGGCGGTACAAGTATAAAAAAGGGAGAACATTATGGACTCACACTTGAAGGGGAGTATTGGAATAATATAAGCAAGTGTGAGTAAGTGGGGAAATAGTTCCACATTGGATAGGAATGTGATGACTTGAGCATTTATAAGTGGGAGAATCCACTCACCTATCACCTTAAGGTTTTAGGTGGTCAAGTGGTGAGTCTCTCACAAAGGTGTCTAATCCTACACTATGTATCAATGCTCTCTAGTAAATCCCCCCCCCCCCCCCCAACAAATAATAAGTTTTCTAATTGAAAATCTAGAACTACAATCATCTCCCAAGTCACTCTTTTGGGGAGGATGGTCAAAGCCACTCCTAGCATTCTTATGTGTGATTTTATGATCCTTTAAGATTTCAGTATTGAAAATTTTACTGAATGAATAGTTTTTCTTTACTTAATTGATTAAAAAATACTTTACTATTTTTCCATATTTCTAGAGTAAAAAAGACCTTTGTTATTTTCTGATTAAATTCACATATCACGTGAAAATGAATCCTCTGCAGCTAAAACTTTGACGCATTTATGCGGTCAATGTATTAAAAACTGCATGATCATAATCATATGGTCTATAATAAATACGTTTAATTTTTATTTAATAATTCAAAAGATATTATTTTAAATTACAATCTTCTGATTCTGATCAGACGATCAAGGACACGTGACTGCGTGAATGAAGGGGTCGCTAACTGCAACAATCACATATATATATATATATATATATATATATATATATATATATATATATATATATATATATATATATATAGTATTTTAACCAAAAAAATCTAATGTTAATATAACAATTTATGTGAACAACAATACTTTTTTTAATGATCGACATTATATGTCTTTTCCATTAAGATTTTGATATTGATTTTGTTGAATCATGAGAATGTCAACTATAAACTACTTCAATTATGTCTCTAATTATAACACTTATTTTCCAAATTTATAGTGATTTAATATACGATTTTCTTTGAATTTTGCATACATTATAGACAGTGGCTTCAAAATTAAAGCAAAATCATCTCTATTAAATTTATTATTTGAAAAAAAAAATCTCTTCCTTCTACTATATTAAATATAAAAAACTGTTAGATGGTTGAGTTCTCTTCTAGTTTAATATGAGATCTTGTGTTTGAATTCAGTCATGGACATGCAACACTACTAAATCTCTTGAGGGGTTTTGCCACCTATTATAATTCTCCTGACTCAAAAGTTAGTCTCTACAATTGTCCGTAGAAAATAGTTGTAATAAAGAAAAAAATAGTGATGGTTGTCTTTAAGGAAATTAATCACTAAAAAAGATTCAAGACTCCTATAATTTGAGTTAGACATAACTCAATTCTATACATTTGTTTGTTAGATGAAGGCGGCTTAATGAAAATATTGTAGGATGCAATGAAGACAAGTCAAAGACCACAATTAGACAACTAGCAGCATGCCGTGATAAACCAGAGAAAAATCCACATTAAATCAAAAAGGAAGCACACAAGTGAGATATATACCACATATTCACCCAAAATCATAAGACATTGAATATATAGCTCATCTCATTTATAAAGTATTAAACCTCCATTTTTCAAAGAAACGTGGAACTCCCAACTCGCATTTATATCTCAAGAATCTTCTTGTTAAGTCTGAGTTCATCCCACTTATATCCCCCTTATATGCTTTCTCTATCTTTGATATCATTGATGGATCGTGACAAAAACATCCACATTAGATCAAGAGCAAACGCGCAAGTAAGAAAGACATTGTATATTCATCCTACATCTTAAAGCATTAGATATATGAATCCTCTACTTAAAAAATATTCAAACTCACTTTTTCAAACAATGTGAAACTATCAACTCACCCTTGTATCTTAAGTAAGGAGAGGACTACACAAACTTCAGAAACCCTACACATTACTAACTCACCCTTGTATCTCAAGTAAGGAGAGGACTACACAAACTTCAAAAACCCTACACATTACTAACTCGCTTATGGTTGAATATCCATCATATATTATGGTGAAATTCAAGAGTGAGTGACCTTCCACTTCCCTACCAAAACTAACCATAGCTATGATATCACTTGTTGAAGAGTTCGAAGAGCGGTGAAAATGAAAATTGGCTAAATGTTCATGGATCCAAAATACCTTAACACCACATATTTATCCAAAACCTTAAAACATTTGGGATATGTCATTTCTCTTATATATCAAAGATTTCCTCATTCTAATCTCATTGAAATCCAACATATTCCCATTGAGTTCAAGCACACTACTATCAAATTTCCTTCACCCTCCCCAATTATCCATTTCCTAAATCATATTACTTTTCCTCTAAGAATGGTTAAGTGTACTTCAAAGTCCCTCCCTCCCATCTCTCTCTCCATTTCCCTCTCTCCTCTAGTACAAAACCCCTGACACACTGCAGACTTAAATTCTTAGGCCCATCTTCATTTTCAAGCCACATTATAACCATTCTTAATAAAGTTTCTCTTCAAACAAAAACAAAAATCTCAATTCCCCTATATATTCTCATCCATCAAAACACACTACATAAAGCATCATCCTGGTTAATCCAATATTACACATATCATCAATCATATCATGCAAGAATCCAATATGAGCAAAGCAAAAATAATTAACCAAATGTATAACAACCTTTATCAGCTAAAGTTTAAGAAATATTCATCCATCCAACACCAATCATCTCATGTTTCACCTTAATCGGGAGATAATCGGTTTCCCGAAAATAAACAAAAAATGATAATAAAGAAATTTTGGCTAAATTCTTAATGGCCATTTAATAAGTAACAATGGCACCAGAAACTTCAATTTCAATTAAGCAGAATTTTCCTGACTAATTGTGCCGGTTTTCTTGACCCCTATGTGTTCATCATCTTATCTTATAAGATAAAATAGAATATTCGAGACACAAATATCTCTCATGTTGCTAAGCCTGTTGTCTTACAAATGGGACACAGATTCTTGTGCATTAGCCACTGTTTGATACAGTCGGTATGAAAATCGTGCCCGCAGTCCAACGATCCGATATCATCTTCGTTTTTATACTCCTCCTATGCATATCACATAAATCATGTGGTAAGTACAACAAAACCCATGTGTATGCATAAGCAATAGGAAATCACATGCATGCAAATGACAAAGAAAACAGTAAAATCATGTTTTACCTGACAAACGGAGCAGGGTTCTGCATCACTCTGAGAACCTGATTCATCAACTGAATATTTCTTCTGTTTCAAATGCTTCATGATGGTTTCCTCGTTCAATCCGGTACTCACGTTACCGATGCGTTCTTCAAGAGCTAGTAACTCCTATTTGATTCACAAGTGTTGCATAATAAGTGTTATGATTCACAAGATAGAGGAGTATTAAACATTTTAAAATGTGGAAACTAGTTTTTTTACCTCATAAGACATGTTATCGACATCAAGCCGCATATCCCTGTGTCGATCATGAATATCAGCAATTCCAGAAAACATTGAATGGTCAAGAATCATAACATCCTATCACAATCAAAAACACAAGTCTTAAAACAAGAGTTTTGTACGAATATAACAAGTCAATATTGTGTTTTCAAACACAGAAAAATTAATCGGCTGAACGCTATGAACCCCAACACTAAGAAAATTGAAAAACTCAACTTATGATAAGAATAAGTCCTATCAAAACAAGGGAGAATGTAATATTACAAATTACTAATGATAGTAGCAGAAATTGTAACAGTGCTCCCAGCCACGGCAAACGAATGCCTATGGCCCCAACCACATAGAATCTTAATAACTTTGAATTTATAATTTTGGACCTAACCCAACCACATAAAAGCGGCTTATAAGATGAGGAGGTGCCTCCCACCTATAAAACACTTTTTGGCCATATCTCATCTAACATGAGACTCTCAACACACCACTTCCAAACCCGGGTTGGGACTAGACATATAGGGCGTGACCCAATTGGTCCGGTGGTCCAATAGCAGATGACCCAACTACCCAATAGATCTTGGATAAACTATGATAGCATCTTAAATTTTGATTAGACTAACTCACCCCTACAAAACTGGCTTGTAAGGAGAAGGATGTCTCCCACTTATAAACCCTTTTAGGTCATACCTCATCAAACGTGGGACTCTCAACATGTTACGTTCACACACAGGTTGGGAGTAGACATATAGTGCGTGACCCAGGTGGTCCGATAGCAGATGACCCAACAAATCTTGGATAAACTATGATAACTTAAATTTGGGTTAGGCGTAACTCACCCCTACAAAACAGACTTGTAAGAAGAGGGATGTGTCCCTCGCATAAACACATTTGTAAGCCATATCACATTCAATGTGGGACTCTCAACAATAGGCTTAGGTAACATTTGATCAACAGGTTAGATGAGGTTAGATGAGAACAGAACAAAACTATGGAAAATAACAAGAATATAATGTTGGCATGGTGGTTGGGGTAAGGGAGTTAATGAGTGAAGTGTAAAGGAGGTTTAGACTTATATCCCCACTCACACGCTACATAATACTAACATATACTAACCTACTAACATTTTCCATCCCAAAAATAAATAAATAAAATGACAAAAGATAAGAAAAGTGGTACATCATAGTTCCGTCAAAAAGGGCAGACTCATAGCGAACAAAGAAGACCGTAAGCTCTACAACTAAACATGTCAAGTGAACATATTGATTACTTCATAACTAAATAAGAATTGAACCATTCCTAACACACTATGGCATTTAGATAAATTAAATACAAAAATTCCAAGAAAGCATACATACACAGGTAATATGAAATAAAACTAACCTCAAACCGCAGGTTTCCACCCCTCCGCATAAGGCCCAACACATTCCGGAGCTGCACAAAATATAAAGAATGTCAACTTCAAGAGAACAGTTATTCATAAAAGATAACAACATAATGAAAGTTAAAAGTGTTAGTGTGCTACAACAGTATTATCATGAAAGAGAAGAGAGGATTGAATGCATACCTCGGATACAAGTCTACTACTTCCTTCACCAGCAGTAGCCAAAGATCGTAAGGAATAGGGGATTCCAAATTCACTATCAGCTGACCTCTCCAACCATGGAGATGATCCAGGGTTTGTCACCGATGGCGGTCCTCTTGATTCTGACGGAGTAGAAGGACCGCGCAAGGTAGAATAGCTATTGCTTGAACTTCCACCTTCAGCGCCAGGAGTAAACAAGGACCGGCGAACATATTCAGATAACCTGCGTGGATACTGCTGAGGATTGGGACGAGAAACCCACGCCGAGACAGATGATGGATTCAAAGCAGGAGGATTTGGAGCTGTCCGTGATGACGAAGCAACATTTCCAGGAACAGTTAAATTTGCAGTACTTGAAGGTCTAGATGCAGTTCGAACAGCATTTCTTAAATTTGCAGGTATAAACACCGGATGATCTACAACTGAATTTGACGAATGGTTGTTAGTTGAGCTAGAACCACCATTCCACCTGACGGATTGCGAACTCCTCGGTAAAGCAGGAACATGACTTAGATGCGGATGGCTTTGAGGAAGCAGGGTATCTACCGGTGGTAATGACCTCAAGTCCAGAGAATTATCAATAGGGTGAAACCTCGGAAGCATTGGA
The DNA here is from genome assembly GCA_022829125.1 of Lathyrus tuberosus. NCBI lineage: Eukaryota > Viridiplantae > Streptophyta > Magnoliopsida > Fabales > Fabaceae > Lathyrus > Lathyrus tuberosus. The sequence goes on from JALAZF010000504.1 coordinate 1,808,985, forward strand.
GAAGAGGAAGGAACACTAGAATTCCTGATCACACTCCCATTTGAGAATGTGGGTTGAGGGAGAGAAATCGGTTGGCTTGCAGGGTTTACCCTCAAGCGAAAATTTCTGTGGAAGCTTTCTGAGCTTCCTGCAACAGCTGACTCGGGTATCGTTTCAGAAGACCCATCTCCAACACTTAGGCCAAGTCTCGCATTCACCTGTTCTGCTGGTGATGATCTGTTGAAGTTGTTCATAGAGTAATCCTGAGTAGGAAGAGTATTCCAGGCACTTCCATCTGTATGCTGACTATAGCTAGAACTTCCACCGTCAGAAGATTGTCCACTGATTCCTTCACCCGCCTTTCTTTTACAAGATAGGCGGCGGTTTGGGTCTAGAGAACAACCTTGCCTACTGTCACTCTCCCCGACAAAAACGCTGTTACGTCCACCAGAAGGAAGCAGAAATGAACCAGAACCAATAGTTTGTGGAATATGCTCATTCAGCTGACTGCTGGATTTGGCAGCGTTAGAATGATCAATTTCCACATGATAGCTATTATTATCACCGACATTATCTGCTAAAGCCGCATTTAAATTGAGATTCTGCGGCATCAAATGAGGATTGGAGCCACACATATACATAGGACCTGAATTGACATTATCCAATGAAAAGGCATTGGTTGGTTCGAAGTGCCTTTCTTCGAGTCTCGGACTGGCTACAGCACTTCCGTTTATCGGAGGTGATAACCGCAATTCCCTTTTCAGCTCATTGTTGTTAACTTCGTTTTGTGTATTACTGGAACTTGGCTCGCCTAAGCTCCATCCACTCAAGTTCTGCCATTCATGGTTTACAGAATTCCCGTGAGATGGGTTCATATCACTCGGAGAAAGTAGAAATTCAGGTAACCGATTCTCAGCGGGAGTCCGCATATTGTTCCAGAAAATATGCTGATCAACTGCAGCATTACTTGATGTCGACCCACAATCAAACTCAAAGGTTTCAGACGAGGAACCAATCGTGCCTCTCTGCCCTTGCATTGAGAAATGTATAAATACAGTTAAATATCCGAAACGACGCCCTCAGTAAAACAATGAAGAGTTTAGCTGATCTGTTCAACAAAAAACACAAAAACGATCAGTAAGATTGAAACCCAACACAAATCAAAGAATTCACCATCACTAAAACACTCCATATCACATGAAACAGTTATCAACGAGGAAACCCAATACATAAGAATCATTTCAAGAACGAGTTACAAAGGCAACAATCAAAAGTAGGGAACCATTATGCGATAACATACAATACTTTTCTCAACACAAAACACATTCTGATAGTAACAAACAAAAGTCGAAACAAAGTAGCTTGCGTATCAGCACAAATTCTACTTCTGAGACACGAGATAACGAAACCAACATACTTCAATTTAATATTAGCATAGTGATACAAAAAATCAATGTAGCAAAGCTTCATCATAAGCACAAAGTTCATCATGATGTAAAACACGAAAGCATTTCGAAACATCACAATCCCCATTACTAGTGAATCCAATAGAATCCTGCAGTACAAAAAAACCACTAATGCAGCATTGCCAAACCATCAGCATCAAAAACAATTGGCACAAAAACCACATGAATAAAAAGTACCAATAAAGATTAAAACATAAAGTCAACTCCTTTTTACAGTAATGAACAAAACAAAGATAAAAACCAAGATTTTTGCCAAAATCAGAAGTTCTATAGCAACCCCAAATTGGGTATAAAGCAGGCTAGATTAAACATTTCTAGACCCAACAAAAAAACCATACTTCATCATCAACAATCATGTTAAAATAATTGTGAAAACAAATAAAATCCCTAAATTTTTTTTGGGAGAAAAAAAAAGTGATTTTTTTTCCAACCAAACCCAGAAATGAAAAATTAAAAATTAAAACCATGTAAAAATCAAAACTTTGAAAGCTTTTGAATCTAAGCAAAGCATAGAGTGATCAGAACAACAAGGTTGATGAAGAAAAAGTGTAGGAAACTGACCAGATGAAAATGAAAGACGGTAGATCTATGAGAAAATCATGGGAAGAGTAACTGAAAAAACAAGGAAAGAACCCAAACCCATGTTGGTTTTGAGGATGTTTTCTTGTCTGGTTCCTTTTCCACACATGAACATGAAGAGGAAAAAGAGAGGGTGGTGGTGGTGGTGGTGGTGTTGATGATGATGGTGGTGTTGGTGGATGAAGAATGATATATCTCAAAAAAATGAGATATGAAAAATGAAAAAATTGGGAGAAATTAAAGAGGGGAGTAATTTTCAATTTACAAAAACAACCCAATTGAAGAGAGAGGGGTTAGAGAGAGAAAGTGTGTTCAAAAGTCATAGCATTAGAGGGAGGTGGACACACAACACAAGCTGCCTCCCTTACAACAAAGGTGTGAATCATATATATTTACCCTAATTTAAAAGTAATAATATTTTAATCAAATTTACCTAAACCATAATAAATCCAATTTTGAATATAAAAGATTCAATGCATTTTTAATATAAATATTTTTGTTAATATATTATATGATAAGAAATGTATAAATTTTATAAATGAGTTTTACTATCTATTGTCATCTTCTGTTTTTAAGAGATTAACATTTTCAATTACACGTAAAAGATATTCTAGGGATATTTGATTTTTAGAAAATAAATTTAGATAATTATTTTAATTTAAAATATTAATTATAAATTTAATATTTAAGTATTTAATATTTGATATGTCTAGAATATAATTACTTTTTATTAAGATATTTTGATATAGAAGTTGATTTATTTCAATTTATAATTCAATTTTAATTATATTTTTAAAATATATAGTTTAATTAATATTATTTATATGACTTTTAATTTAATATTTTGTGATTTGTATTTATGGTAAAGAAAAATATATTAATATAATGAGGATTTTTTAGTAAATGTATCATTTTTTATTTATTTATATATTTTTTAATTTATTTGAAAATAGAAATTTTAAAAATCAAATGTATTTTTTCTATAGACCAAATAGATGTAATTTATTTATCTTCATTCTAGATTGATTATATGAATTAAATTATGAGATTTCTTCTTTTATAAAAAATAATATATATAATACTTCTTCTAGATTGATTTTATATTAAGAAAAAAGGTTTATTTTTACCCTTCATAAAGAAAAAGTAGGTGTTTGTTTTTTCTTCTAAATATAATGGCGATTTCTGTTTTCTCTTTTTTTCTTTTCTATAAAAAAATTCATGGTCATTTAATAAATTTAATATTCATAAAATAATAATATTACATCTGAACGGATTAATTAATATTTATTTATACTAAAATTATTCAAACTTTTAATAATTTTGTTCATAGTACTAGAACATTGTATTAATTATTATTATTATTATTATTATTATTATTATTATTATTATTATTATTAAGAAAAATATCATTATTAATATTAATTGGTAAATATTTATTGCTTTGAAATTGGTAATCTGACTAAAGGCTGAAAGGGTGTCTGCTCTGCTGCCATTGTTTGGCAGCTTACCAAATATGTGATGTTTGTATTTTGTATGGGTCCTTCTTTTTTTATTTTTTATTTTTTTAAATAATGGATCCTTCTTTTATCTATTTAAAATAAAGTAAAAATTGCATTTTCTTTGATGTATATCTCTAAACAAACAAAAATATATATCTGGCCTAGTATTTTGTATTAAAAAAATGTCCTTGTATTATTATTATTTAAGGCAATTTTTATATTGAGTAAAAAAATCAATTTTTATGGTATTTTATAAAGAAAGGCAAATTTTTTGGTTGTATATTTTGACCAACATAATTTCAAAAATGAGGCTTTAAATATTTGGTCCAAATCATTTAAAGATATTAATGTTTTAATAATTTATATTTCTTAAATGAATTACATTATTTAAAAAAATGCATTCTTAACTCTTGGTCAAAAAGAATATATGAACTTAGTAAACATCAATTAGTTGTATTGAATTAATTAAATTTATTCATTTGGTGAAGATATTGAATTCAACTATATTATTTTAAATTTTAAATGAAATAACTTGTATGATTATACGAATTAAAAAAAATGATTAATAGTAGTATTTTGACTGAACTTGTATGTTAATTTTTTTTCAAATTTTGTATGATTATTACATTGTCACAAGTTACTTTTTTATTTTATTTAATATAATGGGTCTTTTTTTATTAATTAAAATAAAGTAAAAAAATCTTTAAAAAAAGAAAATAAATATTTCTTTAAAAAAGAAAATAAAAATTTCTTTAGAAAAAGAAAAAAAATGCATTTTCTTTGATGTATATCTCTAAGTAAACAAAAATATATATCTGGCCTAGTATTCCAGTCAAATAAAACATATATATTCTAGCCTAGTATTTTGTATTAAAAAATGGCCTTGTATAATTATTATTTAAGGCAATTTATATTGAGTAAAAATGAAATTTTTTTATATTTTTTAAAAAGGAAGGAAAATTTTATGGTAGCTTTGAGTGTTTATATATTTTGACCAACATAATATTAAAAATGAGACTTTAAATATTTGATCAAATTCAATTTAAAGATATTAATGTTCTAATATTTTTTGTGATATATCAATTTCTTAAATGAATTGCATTATTTTTAAAAATTCATTCTTAATTATCGGTCAAAAGAATATATGAACTTAGTAAATAGTTAATTGTATTGAATCAATTATATTTATCCTTTGGTGAAGATATTGAATTCAATTTATATTATTTTAAATTTTAAGTGTAATAACTTGTATGATTATTATTATTTTGACTGATCTTGTATGTTGGTTTTTTTATTCAAAATTTGTAGTATTATACAATGTTACAAGTCGCGTTTTTATTATTAGTGAAAATAAAATTAAAGTGTTATTAAAATAAAAGTTAGAATTTTATTATTATTATTATTTTAAAAAAATAAATAAATAAAAGGTAGCGTATGACTCTCACTCCGAAAAAAAAGAACCAACCTCACTTGTCTAATAGTGTTTCCATTGCCTTCACGCCAAGCACCATTTTCTTTACCATCCACTTCACATTTTTTTTATATTCATGTGACCCCTCTTTCATTTTTTTATTTTTCTTTTTAATTTCCCTCTACTTTTGCATGAGATATGATTCAATTGATTTTTTACAATATTCATAATTTTTTTGTAAAAAAACAATATTCATAATATCAATTCAATTTATTCATTAAAATTCATAATTTTTTTTTTGAAAAAAACAATACTCATAATTTCAATTCAGTTTATTTATTAAAAAAGTCAAATTAATATGATTCACCGTGTCTAGGTCGGTAGTACTTTAAATTGCAAAGACAATCAATTGACTTATAGTACTTTACAAAATATAAAATAATATTTTTAATACAAATATCTCAATTTCTTCTACTATTAATATTTAATAAAATGTTTATCTAAAATTAATAGTATGTCAATAAATATTCTATTCATTGAGTTATTATCAATTAAGAAATATCAATCAAAAACAATTAAACTAGTTTAATATCATTTTTTTATTTTTTTATTTATTTTCACCACTAGTATCTGATCTACTAGATCGTTTAATTTGGTTTGAGATCAGTTCTGACATCAACTAGTTTTAATTACTCCCAAACGCAGCTGCGAATATTATTTTATATTTTAAAACATAAAGAAATTAACATTTAATTAATAATTGTTGTTCCGGACTACCCCAATGGTTAGGCATGACTCAATTCACTTCTACTCCCATAACGGTCCAATAGCCTAAGTCCTGCCAGTTGAGGGCAAAGGAAAGCACTTTTTCTTCTGCCCCTCAGCCGAGGAAGGCTGACCAGCTAACCCCCAGGATCAGCTGTCGTTCGTCACATCTCTGCTGGTCACGCACGGATCAACCATCCAGGAACGGACATGACGCGCTTGCCCGCAACCACGCCCTGCTCGAAGCAACGACTAGTTCTGAGCATGTCTGCCCATCCCAACGACTAGTTTCTGGCATTTGCCTATTTTTGGGGAGCGAATATCTCGACCCGAAAATAGGGACCAATGGCCAAGTGCTGGGGGCATTATAAATACCCTCTCCTTCGAGAGGGTCAGGTATTCAAAAAGCATCCTAAGACAATCTTACTTTGTACTTGCCTCCTCCTCTCCCGATTCTTACTTTAGCATCGGAGTGTCTTGCAGGTACACGCCCTTCCTCCTTGGATTCCAGCATCGAAGACGAAGTCTTTGGCCCACTTTAGGTTCTGATCAACCGGAAAGATCAGTGGCGTCGTCTGTGGGAAATTTTGTTCTCCCCGTCTTTCTTTCCCCGAAAACCAAATATCAAAGCAGATTTTCAAGATTCTGATCATGGTCAGCCATGATAACATCAACGATGTGCACAACACCGTCATCTCCTCCGTCAGCAAGACAGGCGACGACGGAGCAAACCCCTTTCTTGGAGACGATGTTCCTCCGCAGAGGGACGGAGCCACCGCGTGTCCTTCCCCGGATCACGCCAACAACGTAGAGATCTCGCGCCCAGAGGACCATCAGCCCATCCCAGTTCCACCTAACGCCGACTTGGCCATGGCAGCCCTGGTCGAAGCCCTCAACAAGACGAATCTTCGAATCCTCCAGCAGAATGCAAGAATTGGAGCATTGGAAGAGATCCGCCATCCAAGATCTCCTCCACCAAGGCACGAGCACCGAAGATCTCAGAGTCATTCTCCCCGACGCAGAAGAAATTGTTGGATGCCAACGGAGCCAGAATACCTGTCAATGAGGAAACACGACTGTACTCCTCCCCGGATCCAGCACTTCCCAGGGGCCAAGAGAATAAGAAGGGATCTGCGGGCATAAAACCAATGTTTGCCTCCGCCCAGACCTAAGGGTCGGTCGCGAACTCCTTCTCCCCATCGAGATCGCGGTCCTCACTCTGCTAGAAACGCCCGCTCTCGTTCGCGGTCGAGCAGCTATAGCGACAACGACGAGCCTCGAGGCCCGTTATCCCAGGAGATTATGGTCAAACTCTTCACCCCATCGCTCTCGTCTTTGGCTAGAGCCGCGGTAGCCTGCAAGGCAGCGACCACATCTTCTGAGGCTTTCTTCTCCACGGCCAAGGTATTCCTCACCTCGGTGACCTTGGTCAGCTCCTCCCTGGATTTCTTCGTCGCCTCCACTGCGACCTTCAACTTCTCCTCCAGAACCGTGTTGGCGGCCCGAGTCTTCTTCAGCTCCGCTTCCTGAAGGGCCCCTTCCTACATATAAACCACCGTCATGCCCAAGACCCTCATTAGGGCAGCGACGTCCTAGGCCAGCAGCGTCCTTTTGGTCGGACAATCGAGCTCCTTGAGCGCCAAAGACTCTGCCCAATGGAGTGCCAGGGAGGAACCTTCGAAGAAATCCCTCTTGTGGAAGCATGGGGGCAGCTCGTACTTGTTATTCTATTGCTCGCCGGTAAGGTCGAGGACATCTTCCGCTCGTAAGCGCTTGTGCCTTGAAGTTACTGGCAACGGGGAAGTCTTGACGGCGGCTGCGGCAGATGAAGAGGCCTCTGATCCCGTCGGAGGCGGAACTACCTGCTCGCCAAGGCGACTTTTGCCGACCTTTCTCCCTAGCTTGGCCTTGGTCACCGCAGTTTTCAACAAACGCTCTTAAGCCGTGGACATCTTGCCTGCAAAACAACGGACATATGTTTGTAAAGTAAAAACAACAACGCGGGGCAAACTAAAAATAAAAATGGCTACCCAAAAGTTTCAGAGCATCCTCGCGCGTGTCGCAGTCAAGGAGCTCCTTAGTGTTAATATATTAGGCCTCCACCTTGGGCCCCCCGTCGTCTTTAAAAATAATATATGTAGCGAGCGATTTTGGACGCGGTTCTTAAGCGCTGGTCGCTCTCTGCGGTTTGAGCTTAAAACTACAGGTCGATTCATTTTTTATCCTATTGTGAGCTGAATAAGGAAGGGAAATAGATGTCTCCAATTAACCCTGCTTGCATACTGAGTTTAAACAGCGGTCTGTTAGGTTACGGATGCTATCAATATGGGGGGGCCTTTGTACTGGTTATTCGTATTTCGCCAATACGGTTCTTTCTTTCTTTTTTTCTAGGCAAAGGGTTTCTGGCGGGGAATAAGGATTAGGATGTTAGGACTGATGCTTTTGAATTACTGCTTTTAATTGATGGAGATATGGGATTTGGGTTTTTTGTTGATTGCGCTCGCTAAGATCTTTTCTTTCGATCTTATGCCTATGTATTCCCGTTTACCGAAACAGGGAAATCAGAGCGTTCGTAGTTCCTCCTATTCTATGGGAGGAAATTGGTTTTTGGTGTCTTGTTCAAAGCCCAAGACGTGAAGCGAAAGGTGATTTGTATCTTGTTCAAAGCCCAAGATGTGAAGCTGAAAAGTCTATTTGTGTCTTGTTCAAAGCCCAAGACGTGAAGCTGAAAGACCTCGACTTTAAAGAGAATTTGTCATCTCTAAAGAGGGGGAGAAGGAGAATTACTTTAACTGGGATACGCGGATCCGAGCAATGCCATAATTTCCGAAGAAAGGGTTTTAACCTGAAGGAGAAGACTTTAACTCAGTGTAGAGCAATGCCATCTTTCCTTAGGAATTTCTCATGCTAAAAGAGGGACAGTGGCATGGATATAGATGATCCAGAGGCTTGCCGCTTACAGCGATTAGATGAAGGGAAAGGAGTTGTTGATGTTTGTGTACTGTGAACGAGGCACAACTTTGATGCTAAAAGGTCGATTGGATCAACCAGTGGTTTTCTTATACAAAGCCTAAGAGGAGGCTAATTTCCGCTAGGAAAATCATTATACAAAGCCTAAGAGGAGGCTATTTTGTGTCTCGTACAAAGCCCGAGAGAGAGGCTAAAAGTTTTTGACCCAGTGGGGCATATCGTTATACAAAGCCTAAGAGGAGGCTAGCAAAGAGTTCGACTCTTGCTTAAGGGATTTATATCTCGTACGAGGCCCGAGATGGAGGCAAAAAAAGGGGTGATTGACTCAACGAGGGAATCTTTTGTGTCTCATACAAAGCCTGAGAGAGAGGCTAAAAGGTTGTTTTGACTCCACTGGGAGAATTTTGGTATCTCGTACGAAGCCCGAGATGGAGGCTATTGTAACTGTTTCAGTTGAGTGACAGATCCAATATACTGATTTAAAAGAGAAAATCAGTTCTTATATGAGTAACACTGTACACAGGGATTTAATTTGAGGATCAGGGATATTTCCTTTTCTTTGAGGAAACGGGAAATCCAAAGGGTATTGAGACTATCCGAGTCTGCGGGTTTCCTTCCTATTTAACGAAGGGTGCTTGAGAATGTCTTTGAGACTCAAGGAAGTTAGACTGTCCAAGTCTAGAGTTTTATCTTTTGTACTATGCTTCGAGAAACAGTAGTAGACTCTATGAAATGACTGTTCTATGAGGATGACTAGGTTCTGTTCCTATACCTCTAGGAGGTCGTCGGGACAATTTGTACGAAGCCCAAGAGGAGGCTGAAATCTTTTAAGAAGCCGACGGGTCCTTGTACGAAGCCCAAGAGGAGGCTATCATTCCCGGAGGAAGAGATCATTATATGAAGCCTAAGAGGAGGCTGTGAATACTTCTAAGAAGCCGTAGTGTCCTTGAATAATGCCCAAGAGGAGGCCGATGCTTTTAAGAAGCCCGTGGGTCTATCATCTCCTTTCCATTAGGAGAGATAACTCTTTTAAAGATGAAAACCACTGGTAAACGTGTGAGGTTTACTATCCAGCAACTTTTAGCTTTGAAAGAGGGTTCCTTAGTTAAGGTCCAAGATTATGACCGTAGTAGGTACCCAAACCCCGAGACATTCAAGGCAAGCTATTCACAAGGAATAGATCGAGTCAGGAAAGTTCGAGAATTTGGAAGAAACTCAAAAATGCTATTCACGGAGAATACATTCATCTTGGGGAGTAGAGTTTCTTGACAATTCCTAAGGAGGACAGCCGAAGAGAAGACTGTATTTGGTGCTCCTATTGGGGATCTAGGCGTCTATTTCTACGAATAAATGAAACGGCGTCACTTAGTTCTAGACGTAGTTGCCGGGGAAACTCGAAATATTTATACTATTATTACACAGTAGATATGAGTTTATGAAAGGAGACTTACAGTGAGCAGCCCCACAATACAGTTTATAATATGAAAGCAGTAAATGAAAGCGATAACCACTTACTCGGTTGGAGTGCTTCCATGCTGTTTGGTTAGTTGTTCAACAAAGAAAGATTAAAAAATAACAGTATATTCAAAATCAAAGGAGAAAGTGCTTTGAAAAAGAAAGATCTGGGGCTTACAGCTCAAGGAGAGGCCCAGGGTTTTATCAGTGAGCGCACTGTTGAATTTGTACAGAGGGACTTATACAAGTGACTGGGGCCCAAAAAGGTTTTCTGTACAAAGGGATGGGTCTTACACTCTCTCAAGAGGCCCAAAAAGGTTTAAAGAAAAGAGTGGGGCTTATATCACGAGGGTAGGCCCAAATAATTTTTCGTTTAAAAATGGCGATTGCGCCGAGGTTTTCTTTTAACGCAGAGGGACTTATACAATAAGTGAGGCCCAAAATGTTTTTGGTTAAAAGGGGGATTGGGTCTTACACTCTATTTAGAGGCCCAAAGTGTTTTGAATGGGTCTTATAGCTCAAGGAGAGGCCCAGATGATTTTTATTTTTTAACGGGCGACGATCGCGCCGTTTACTTGTACAGAGGGACGATCGCGCCGTTTGTTTTTTGAGGGTAAGCCCAGATGATTTTTTGAAAGGCGACGATCGCGCCGTTTGTTTTTTGACGGTATCGAGACTTATACAATAAGTGAGGCCCAAAAGTGATTTGGTCAAAAAAAGGATTGGGTCTTACACTCTAATAGAGGCCCAAAAGTGTTTTGAAAATGATTTATGAGGGTTGAATTAATCCAAAACCCTAATTTGTTTTCAAAATGTATTTAATTGAATAAAAATTCAATTAAAATGATCAAAAATTGTTTAACACATGGAAAACAAATTGTGATCTTGGATTAATGCTTCAAAAATTTAGTATTGACCTACAAAATAATTAGAAAGCATTAAAAGTTGCAAAATCAATGTAGAAAAAATATTTAAAATGCCAAAAACAATTAAAACATTAATTTTTTGCAAAAATATCAATTATATGAAATAAATAATATTTTTGGGATTTTTTGATAAAATAAAATATTTTAACATTTTTGTGAATTATTAAAAAAAGAATCAACTCAAAATCATTAAAACTCAGAGAGAAATTAATTTTTGAATCAATTAAACAAAATCACAAAATTCAAATATTCAAATATATGAAAATGGCGCCAAGAACAACACCAAGAACACGCGCGTTTTTCAGTTTTCCCAGATTTGCATTTTCCATCCAATCTCACTGAATACGTAATTATAACATGCAATCCACATATCATTATGCTCGCCTCAACCTCACGATCATGTCTATGTACTTTAATTTCATTTAAATTAAACACAAAACATGAAATCACGAAGAAACCTCAAGAACCCTAATTTCTGCATGAAGGCTAGGATTTTTGATACACGATTCAAACAATGCAATTAATTGAGGGAAAACATTCCATGCATGATTATGAACATATGGCCAAATTATTGTGCGAGGAAATATGCATAGATTGAGAGATGCCCAAGTTTAGGCTTACCTCCAAGTCGTGACAGCAAGAGCAGATGTGATTTTGAGTTGGAGGTGTTACAGATGAGTGGTGATGATCTGAACAGCTTCCCTACACCATATGAATTGTGTTTGAACACTTGGATTGAATTGAAATGGACTGGATCAGTTTATGGCACCTCAGCTGCAACTTCACTTCAAACTTGTGTGGATGGCAAGTGATTTTATGAAATTGATGTTTCAGAAGTTATGTGAGTGTTTGATCAGCTCATATGTGATGTATGTGAGGTGTGTGAGTGATTGGTTTGTGCAGAATTGCTCTCAAACTCAAAACCTGATAGCTACCTTACTAAGAAAGGCATTTTTGCCAAGAGAAAGAGATTTTAAGGAAAGCATCTGTTAGATGGCTTTGGTGTACTTAAACTGGCCACAATTGAGCTCTATTTATAGTAGAGCAAGTTTGTTTTGCAAGGAATAGTGCATGGCAGCTGGTAAGTAGGTTCCCTCAATGTTGGCCAATGGAAATGAAAGTCTCCTCTAGCCATTGACTAGAGGTTAGGGCACAGAGCTTTGGTCCCCTTGGTCTTGGATAAGTCTTGACTGATTTCAGATGAGAATGGCTCAGTCCATGCCACCTTGATGGTTCCATTGAATGCCTCATTCCAAATTTGAAGTCTTATCCCTATTTTGGCCATTCTAGGTTCAACATGCTATTCTTTGTTCCTTGGACCTTGGAGGCTTGGCTCAGTGATTGTCCCCTTTGGATTCAATCCTCTGAGGTGTCCAAGTGGATTGGAGCAATTGCAATTGGCTGATTTTGGCAAATCGAGCCAAAGTACAAATTCTGCCTTGCTTTGACAGATTTCAGCAAGGCAACTTGCCAATGTTGTATCTCATGATGTAGGTTGAATTTGGTAATGTTCTTGGCCATTTTGGAAAGCTCTTACATGATACAACAACTGTTTGAACAAGTTTGGTTTTGATCTCTTTTGATTCCAAGTGAAAAATCCCCCTACATTTGGCAAAAAGTGAAGCAGAATTCTGACTTAGTGAAAATTTCACTAAGTGTTGGAAAAAGTGACATTTTCACTTTTCAGCCACTTTGATCACTCCATAACTCAAAATCCTTAATGAATTGGAATGACTTGTAGTTGAAGTTTTTGTAGGTGATAATGAGGGCTACAAATCCATCTTTGGATGAGAAAAAATGGCCTTGTGGTTTAGGAGTTATGGTCCTCCAAAGTTGGTACCTTTGCCACTTTATTTTTAACTTAGAAAAATTTCTAAGTTTTATGGTTACCCCTTTTACAAGTTATCTCACTTTTCTTGATTTTTCTTGATGAATGATGATTCAAATCATACATTAACATCATTTTAGGGTTAAAAATCCATTTTGGTGAAAAATCTCAAAAAGTCAAAGTTGACTTTTGTGCACAGTTGACTTTTTATCAAATGAATTCCAAACTGTGCAATTCTTCAGGAAATCATGTCCTTGACCTAAATCAAACTTGATGGACATGTTCCATGGGTGTCATAGGGTAGATTCAATCATGTATTAGGGTTTGGGAGCATGTCTTGGTCAAAAGTCAAAGTTACAGTTGACTTTTCCCTTAAAACCCTAATTGTGGTGCAGATGAAAATGAAACTTGTTGCTCAAGCTTCTTGGATCAATCCATTGTTCCAAATGGATCAATATGGTGTATTAGAGATCCTCAAATCATCTCTTGAGGTCTTGGCTCATGGTTTGTCCCAAAAGTCAACTTAGGGGTGAATTAGGTCAAGAAACCCTAATTCCTGATTTTTGATGAATGCATCCCCTGAGGCAAAATTGACTTGATGCATGGGTCCATGAGGTTCCATGAAGTATATTAGGTCATGTTTTGGATCATTGCCTTATGTCCAGATGAAAATTTCCATCTGGAGGCCCTGGTTGACCAAAACCCTAATTTGGTGACACTGTCGATCTTGAGACTTGATCCACCTAGAAGGGAGCAGCCTTGTGCTTAATCCTTGAAGTGGGAGTCCTTTTTGATCCATTGTGGATGTTTGAGAGATTAGACAAGTTGAAGATCATGTCATTTCTTGATTGATCCTTTGTCTAAAGCTCAGAGAGGGCTTGAAACCCTAATTTTGATTGTATTGGATGCTCACCCATCTTTGGGGAGACTGATGAAGCATAAAGGTACATCCATATTGTGATGATGATTTTCACAATGATGGGAAATCTAAGTGGTCAAAATTTGGGGTATTACAATATCCCCGCCCTTGGTCATGCACTGGAAAGGGCGAAAACCATCAACAAAAGCCACCAGCTTGTTATAGCTGGTCAGGTCATCTTCCTCCAACATGGCCGGCTTGGCTATATACTTCTTGATTTTCTTGGTGAAGTGGTCCTTATTCCAGACGAAACAGAATTTCAGCGCCCGACACCCCCTCATCTTGCCTTGCTCGTCGCGAAGGGGCTCCCTGTTTTCATCCGTAAAAATCTCTCAGAGAAACGAAGAGTCTTTGACCCTCTCCGACACTGGCTCCACTATAAAATACCTATCCCTGAACGTCCTGATGGACTCCAAAAAGGCCTTGAACAGCTTCCTCCCCTGCTTCAGGGAAGCCCATCTGAACTGCCCTCGCACGACCTGGCGTTAGAGGTGGAAGACAATGAAGAAGAGGGGGAGAGTGGCTCCAATATTCAAATACTCGCAGGTAATCTCAAATGCTCGGATAAAGGCAATCGAGTTCGGATGGAGTTCAGAGGGCGCCAAGTCCATATGACCAAAAACGGGCACCTGAAAATCTGTGAACGGCAGACTTAGCCCAATCTCCTTAAAAATGTACTCGTACATAAGAAACGCTCGACGTCGTAAGCCGAGCATATCCGATCGTACTCCCTGGGAAAATGGACCCTCCAATCTTCCTCGTCCCCCAGCATCGTGAAGGCATCCTGAGTATGGAAGGCGAAGAGTGAAGAGTGCTCTTGAGGCTCGGAGGCAATCCATTCTTCCCCGGGACTACCAGGAGTGGTTTCATCAGAACTACTATCTCTTGAAGAGCTCTCCTCGGACAGCTCCCGCTCGAGCATAACGTCATCCTTGGCGTTGCCAGACATCTCCTTTACCTAAAAAGTAGAGGACAAAAGTGAATTCGATGGCAAAATCAAATCCACTCTTCCACAGCTAGTCAAGTGAAAGGGTGCGTGAAGGCCCGAGGACAACATACTCGACCTAAGCCTATAATCAAACAGTGCAACGAAGGTGCGAGGAGATTCTCTAGGGCAATCCCTTAAACCCTCACGGAGAGATCCTCCCCGACACTTTACCCAGAATTCAGTTGAAGATCCACCGGAAAACTCGTGAGTACAACGGTGCCAAAACCAACAGAAAAGCCTAAGTTCCTAACACTTCGACGACGGCACCGACAACGAAAATGACTCAACCATCGCCAGACACAAACATCCGCCAAAATGCACCTACTCTACCCAGTTTTTTGTCCTAACCGCATGCAAATCTAAGCAAAATAAGATTAAAACTTGCGTAAAACAAAGAAGGATCAGAAACTTACGTGGTCGAAGATAAAGGAACTGTGGTCGGTGAGGCTTGGTCGGTGCTCGAGTGGCTGTGTTGCGGCGATAGACGGTGGAAAACGGCGACAGTAGCAAAAGAAGAAAGAGAAGAAAAAAGTGAAAATGAACGTTTTCTTCCTCTATTTAAAGACGAGTCAGAAGTACGTGCACGAGCACGCGCGGCGTAGGGGCATCATTATAACCCTAGCATAGCCATCATTACACATTAACTGCAGCACATGACTCGATGCATGTGTGGCACTCCATCCCATCAAGTCCCATCAACCGTTGGCCTCCTCGCTCGCCGGGCACGCAAGACAACGTTTTGGGTTCCACGGGCACATGTATCCTCGAGCACCACAAAACGACCTCGTCTCAGTAACAGCCGTCGACCACGCTTACTCCTCCTCGGGATCACATGCTCCCCTTAAGTCTTCACTCTTATGCTCAGGAGCAACGACTTTGGGGGCTTCTGTTCCGGACTGGCCCAGTGGATAGGCATGGCCCAATCCACTTCTACACCCAGAACGACCCAATATCCTAAGCCCTGCCAATTGAGGGCAAAGGAAAGCACTTTTTCTTTTGCTCCTCAGCCGAGGAGGGCTGACCAGCTGACCCTCTGGATCAGCTGCCCTTCATCACATGCCCATCACGCACGATTCAACCAGCCAGGAATGGCCATGACGCGCTTGCCCGTAACCACGCCCTACTCGAAGCAACGACTAGTTTCGAGCATGTCTGCCCGTCCCAACGGCTAATTTTTGGCAGTTACCTATTTTTGGGGAGCGGAAGCGTTGGGGAAATTATAAATACTCTCTCCTTCGAGAGGGTCAGGTATTCAAAAATCATCCTAAGACATTCTTACTTTATACTTGCCTCCTCCTCTCCCGATTCGTGCCTTGCAGGTACACCCCCTTCCTCCTTAGATTCCAGCATCGAAGACGAAGTCTCTGGACCACTTCAGGTTTTGATCAACCGGAAAGATTAATTACGAATATATTTAAATATTAAACTTAATTATATTTTTTATTGTTATTTCGCTGATTTTGTGGTTGGCATTTATTTTGCTAAAACTATTCTAGCAGCAAGATGTTGAAACAAGATGTTCTAATTTGCTGCATTCAACATGTCGAATGAAGATGTCCCATACTGGATCATAGGACATCGCATCTGAATTCAGTTTAAAAGAAGATTCTGTTGCTGTTAATTGTTACTGAATATTCTGTGAATATTTGGTTATCCTATGTGGCATCCAACGTATTTTTGGATTGTATTTTTGTGTGGTTTTCAGATTTTCAGCACTTTCTAATTTTGGAGACATATTAGGAAACTTTAGATTGAAGACCTATTTTGTTGGAGTTTATTTTGCAGATTTGTGAGCAGTCTCTTTGCTGCGTTTTTGAAGCCCAATCCAGTCCAGATTTAATGCTATATATTGACTGGTGTAAACTTAGTTTAGGGTGGAACTTACGTGTGTTTTTGTTAGGGTTTTCGAGTGTTATTTGTGAGCCTAACTGGTATCATTCTGATAACAGTATAAGGACTGGTTTTTGTGTTGTAAGTTCTGTCAGTTACTCATAAGCTTCTAAGCATTGAGTTTCTTGTGTGTCAATTCTCATAAGCTTTGAAGTATTGAGAATTGTGTGTTTTGAAAGTGTGACTTTCGTGGTGTTACTTGTGTTGAAAGAAACCAATCACGGGTTGTGATTGTAGAGGGATTTGAGGAGGGCCTCATACCTAGGTGAGTCTTAGGTAGAAGTCATAGGAAGGGTAGTGATTAAGTGAGCAGATTATAACAGGGTTTGGTTATTGTATGATATGTGAATTGATACTATCGTATATTGGTTTCGTCCCTGGCTTGGTAGCCCCCAGAGTAGGATTGTTGATCCGAACTGGGTAAACATATCTCTGTGTTCTTTATTTTCTGCACTGTTATTATTATTGTTATCGTGTTCATTGTGTTGGATATCAGTGTCTCAACATCTGTGTAGGACATCTGATATCTGTGCCAGAATTTCAATTGGCATCAAGAGCTTGCACCCTTGTTTGGTTCTGGGTGAGATTCAGGGAAGGTACTTTCTGGTACAATGGACAAGGATGGAGGATTTTTGAACAAACCACCTCTGCTTGATGGTTCCAACTATGACTATTGGAAACCGAGGATGATAGCATTCATCAAATCCATGGAT
The DNA here is from genome assembly GCA_022829125.1 of Lathyrus tuberosus. Classification (NCBI taxonomy): domain Eukaryota; kingdom Viridiplantae; phylum Streptophyta; class Magnoliopsida; order Fabales; family Fabaceae; genus Lathyrus; species Lathyrus tuberosus. The sequence continues at coordinate 1,826,373 of JALAZF010000504.1, forward strand.
GATCAAGCTTGGAAAGCTGTTATCAAAGGATGGGAACCCCCAAAGGTTAGAGATGGAGAAGGTAAATCTACTGATGTGGTGAAGGAAGAGGAAGACTGGGATGATGCATACTACAAAGGGTCCTTGGGAAATTCCAAAGCCATGAATGCGTTGTTTAATGGTGTTAACAAAAATATCTTCAGGTTGATTGAACACTGCACCATTGCAAAAGAGGCTTGGCAGGTCTTGAAGGTTGCTCATGAAGGGACTTCAAAGGTGAAGATGTCAAAACTTCAGATTCTCACTACCAAGTTTGAAAATTTGAAGATGAAGGAAGATGAGAGCATTCATGACTTTCACATGAACATTATTGAGATAGCTAATGCTTCAAGTGCCCTAGGTGAAAAGATGTTTGACAGCAAACTGGTCAGAAAAATCCTCAGATCTCTACCTAAGAGATTTGACATGAAAGTGACTGCTATAGAGGAAGCTCGGGACATAGATAAGATGAAAGTGGATGAACTTGTGGGATCACTTCAAACATTTGAATTGGGAATCAGCGAAAAGACTAAAAAGAAGAAGAGTATAGCTTTTGTGTCAAAGGAAAATGATTCAGAAGTCGAAAGTAATCTGGACAGAGATGGAGGCCTCTCAGAAAACCTGGTGTTACTTGGCAAACAATTCAACAAAGTGCTCAGAAGGATGGATTGGAAGTCAAGATCAAATGTTAGGGACAAGCCATATGACATCAGTAAAAATCAGAATGCTGGGAGAAATACCAGTACTGAAGATAATTCCAACCAAGGGAGATGAGCTCAGTGTCATGAGTGTGAAGGTTTTGGGCACATAAAATTTGAGTGCCCCACATATCTCAAGAGGCAAAAGAATGGGCTATCAGTCTCATGGTCAGAAGATGACTCTGAAACTGAAACTGATGAGAAGTCTGGAAAGCAGGTTACAGCATTAACAGGTGTGTGTGAATCTGATGAAGAGTCAGTCAGAGAAGATCTTACCTTTGAAAAGCTGGCTGCTTCATATAAGGATTTATGCATTAAAAGTGAAGAAGTATGTCAGCAGAAAGAAGAACAAAAGAAAGTTATTGCTCATCTAAAAGCTGAAAAGGTAGAGCATTTGGCTACTGTCTCTGATCTGAAAAGTGAAGTGGTTGTTCTAAACTCTAAACTGGATAATGTTATCAAGACAGTCAGAATGCTTAATAGCAGCTCTGATGTGCTTGATGAGATTCTGAAGACAGGGAGAGATGTTGGAGATGTTAGCGGTCTTGGGTTTGAAAGTTACAGTGAGATGGACAAGGGAAAATGGCCTGAAGTGACACCTGCTCAATCTAAGAAAGAATTAAAGATGCCATATAACATGTTGCAACATCCTCACAGACATCAGAAGAATTTCACAAGAAGAAAGAATCAAAGATGGAAATGCCACTATTGTGGAAGGTTTGGCCATATAAAACCCTTCTACTACAGATTATATGGCTACCCCAAGACTGGATTACAATCTAGTAGGGAACAAGAGTGGGTTAGAGCAACGAAAGTGTGGACTCCCAAGAGTACTGTGGAAGAACACATAGCTCATAAGTCTTTCAGTGTCTCTGCAAGGGAAAAGTGGTACTTTGACAGTGGATGTTCCAGGCACATGACTGGTATCAAGGGATATCTGTCAGATGTTAAGTCTCATTCTATTAACTATGTGACCATTGGTAATGGATCAAAAGGGAGAGTTATAGGTGTTGGAAAACTGGACTGTACAGGTCAACCCAATCTGGAGGAGGTATTACTTGTTGAAGGCTTAGATGCAAACTTGATAAGCATAAGTCAACTATGTGATCAGGGTCTCAAGGTCAACTTTACCAATTCTGAATGTCTGATAACAAATGAGAAGGGTAAGGTTATCATGAGAGGCGAGAGAGCATCAGATAATTGTTATCTGTGGAGTTTTGAGAACACTGCAATATGCTTGGAAGCTAAGAAAGCTATTGGAAAGACTATTGAGTTAGAACAGGTGTCGATCAATTGTAAAGCAACTCAAAATGTTTGCATGGTGAACTGTGATAATAAGATTAAACTTAGTAAGTATGTCAGCAAGGTAAATTTAGAAGGAGAATTTGATGGATGCACATTTGAGGCGAATCGGGTGCTCAAAGTCTGTGAATACCGCGCTTCTCTGGGCCTAGTTCTCAAAAATATAAATAGGCGGGCAAACACACTCTACCTACAGCAAACGTATTCTACAAAAATTCCTCTTGCCCTTTCTCTCCAAAGTTCATGAGCCTTAGGGTTTTCTCCTAACATCCTCAATATTGTATCGTGTGATCAATCGAAAATGTCTCAACATCATGGCTCAGAATCCATGCATGGCTCATCTGATAACTCAGAATCTCCTCGGACCAATGCTGAAGATGATGAATCACTTCGAATGATCAACCTCTCTGATCTTGTGCTTGATATTGCTCCCTTGAACGTTGTATCGGCTGATCCTAAAGGAAAACGGCAAGTTTCTCACACAAAGAATGACAATATTCCTGGTAAAAAGTCTAAACCTTTTTCACCTAGGAAGAAAGTTCACTCAATGACTAGTTTCTATGCTGACCAAATAAGCCCTAGAAAAAACGTGTCTGAAAAGGGGTCTAAGTCTGGTTTGATTGATAAGAAGAATGCTGCTAAATCATGTGGTATAAACAAAAATCCTACTGATGATGTTGTAGTAAAAAAGGATAAAGAACTTAGGAGGTTTGTTGCCAAGATTCTGAGTGGAGTAGAGACAGATGTCGGGTCTGATGTTCCAACATCCTTGACAGGAAATGTCAATGGCAACTCTACAGGTAGGAGTGATGATGGTGTCCCCATTCATGTGGACCGCGAAAGAAGGAGTAAGAAGAAAGCTGATGTTGTTATTAATGTAGATGACCTCACTTCTGATGAGGAACCCATTGCTGGAATGTTAAGGAGAATTAAGAAAAGAAGAGAGAAAAATGTGATGATTGAAGGTTCAAAGTCTGCAGGTGTGGATAGTACCAAGGGAAAAGTTCGAGTTGGGCCTCCTAAACAATGGAGTAAGGTTGTTGTACCAACTAAGAAGAGAAAAATCACTGGTCACAGTGAGTCTGAATATGAGGCTGCAACAGATGTTCAAGACATCATTGGTGTGAAAAACTCTACCTGCAAAAAGGCTTATGCTGAAAGTTCTATGAGGAACACAGATAGATGGAGAGTTGTGAATCAAAGGAGGATTGCCCTGGAGAGAGAGCTGGGTAAGGATTTCAACAAATACAAAGAAATCATGGATCTTATTGTAGCTGCTGGATTGATGAGAACTGTGTCCAAGATAAGACCCTGCTATGAGAAATTGGTCAAGGAATTTGTGGTGAATATATCTGAAGATTGTGATGACAACGGGAGTAACAACCTCAGAAAAGTGTCTGTGAGAGGAGAAGTCGTCACCTTTTCTCCTGAAGTAATCAACAACTTTCTGGGCAGGTGTAAGGAACCTCAACCCGAGTTAGAGGTCACAGACAATGAAGTATGCAAGGAGATTACAGGTGGTTGTATTAAACACCGGCCAAATGAAGAAAAGTTATCCTCTGGAAAACTGAGTGTTAAATATGCCATCCTCCACAGGATTGCTGTTGTGAATTGGGTTCCTACCAATCACACATCTACTATTTCCTCCATACTTGGTAGATTCATTTATGCTATCGGGAAAAAGGTTTCTTTTGATTTTGGGTCATACATCTTTGAACAGATTCTGAAACAAGCAAGTTCAACTGCTGTCAAGCTGCCTATTTGCTTTCCATCTTTGATCTGTGGTGTTATTTTAGATCAGTGTCCTAATCTTGTGTTAGGGAGTGACACAGCTCTCAAAAGAAAACCTCCTCTGTCCCTACACTACAAGTTACTTGGTGGGGCACATGTCTCAGACATTGTTGGAACATCTTCTCAAACTTCCATTCATGCTAACCTTGATGATGAAGTCATTGCATAGCTGCAAGAGACGTGCAAGGAACTGGAAGATTCCATCAGAAAAGACACTGCTCGAAAGTCCAAACTTGAACAGTTAATCAAAACCTTCATGGAGAAAAGGAATGCTTCTGCTGGAACAGCTGGTAAAGACCAAGAAGCTGCTGAAGGTGATGCCTCTGGAGAATCTGATAGAGAATATGAACAGAGTTCAGATGACTCAGGATCTAGGAGTGGTGATATTGATGCTGAGACTGATGGAGAGAGTGAAGACATTGCAGAATCTGACGATGATGGTGCTGCAGAATAATTGCATGATTTCTGCAGAAGATGTTTTTTTTGCTTATCTTGTTTTTGTCTGAACACCTAGGATAACTTTTTCTATGTCTCTACTTCTGAACTTTAACCTTTGTTTTGCCTGTTCTACTTGCCTTTGTCATATTTCTGGCTCAAAAGGGGGAGTAATGTGCTTGTGTGTGTTGTGCTTGTGCTGGGTTGTGCTTGTGCTGGTGCTGCAGTTGAGGGGGAGAATGTGGAATGTTGTGTTGCTGCAGTTGAGGGGGAGTTTTTTTGCTGTTATGCTGGATTTTTTTGTTTTTGCTGCTGCTATGTTGTGTGTTGGTATTTCGCTGTTGTCTCTGATATGTATTTTTTTTCTTGTGTTTTCTTTGCAAGAGTTGTTTGGTGTGTAGTTTTAGCCAAAATAAGCCAAAGGGGGAGATTGTTATTTCGCTGATTTTGTGGTTGGCATTTATTTTGCTAAAACTATTCTAGCAGCAAGATGTTGAAACAAGATGTTCTAATTTGTTGCATTCAACATGTCGAATGAAGATGTCCCATACTGGATCATAGGACATCGCATCTGAATTCAGTTTAAAAGAAGATTCTGTTGCTGTTAATTGTTACTGAATATTCTGTGAATATTTGGTTATCCTATGTGGCATCCAACGTATTTTTGGATTGTATTTTTGTGTGGTTTTTGGATTTTCAGCACTTTCTAATTTTGGAGACATATTAGGAAACTTTAGATTGAAGACCTATTTTGTTGGAGTTTATTTTGCAGATTTGTGAGCAGTTTCTTTGCTGCGTTTTTGAAGCCCAATCCAGTCCAGATTTAATGCTATATATTGACTGGTGTAAACCTAGTTTAGGGTGGAACTTACGTGTGTTTTTGTTAGGGTTTTCGAGTGTTATTTGTGAGCCTAACTGGTATCATTCTGATAACAGTATAAGGACTGGTTTTTGTGTTGTAAGTTCTGTCAGTTACTCATAAGCTTCTAAGCATTGAGTTTCTTGTGTGTCAATTCTCATAAGCTTTGAAGTATTGAGAATTGTGTGTTTTGAAAGTGTGACTTTTGTGGTGTTACTTGTGTTGAAAGAAACCAATCACGGGTTGTGATTGTAGAGGGATTTGAGGAGGGCCTCATACCTAGGTGAGTCTTAGGTAGAAGTCATAGGAAGGGTAGTGATTAAGCGAGCAGATTATAACAGGGTTTGGTTATTGTATGATCTGTGAATTGATACTATCGTATATTGGTTTCGTCCCTGGCTTGGTAGCCCCCAGAGTAGGATTGTTGATCCGAACTGGGTAAACATATCTCTGTGTTCTTACTTTCTGCACTGTTATTATTATTGTTATCTTGTTTATTGTGTTGGATATCAGTGTCTCAACATCTGTGTAGGACATCTGATATCTGTGCCAGAATTTCATTTATCATCTAATTTTATCCGCTCATGGAATTGATCTTTCATTTTAAAATCATGTAGTTTTGATCCTCACGCATTTGTTAAAAAAAAAGGTAACATAAATAATGTGATTTATCATTTTTATAATTAAAATTATTATAATTATGGAAAAAAGGGTGATGCACTGACAGTGTATTTTTTTTTTACACTGTCAACCAATGACGACTATGCATCCCGCCAAATCATACTGAAAATTTTAAACTAATTATATGACATGGCAGAATGATATATTCATATTGGATGACAGTGTAAAACATTTTTACATTGTCAGTGCATAACAATTAAACCCTTTAATTAATTAATTATTTGTTTAATTAATTTATAAAATAAAATAATTTTAAAATTGAAATTGAAATTTTTAAAAGATTTTTTCTTGATCATTAAATGATATTAGGAATATCAATGGACAACATTTTTGCAGAATACTATAGTACTCGTGTTTATACCTATTATTCTGTTAGGAAATTAGAAACGTTTGGTGAAATGATGGAGTATAGTCATAATGTGGTTGAGTGGATCACCATTATGACGACACAAAGGTGGATCTGCAATGTTAGCACTTCAACGCTCAAGTCAATAAGAGAATGAAAAGTAAAGTGAGTTATGGGTTAGAGAAAGTACATCAAGTCTCATGAGGGATGTTTTAGATATGAATAGTGGTTATGGATATTCCCTATCATTTCAGCATGGAATGTGGGAGATCGTTTGATGACATCTAAGGGTAGGCAACAACTTTTAGCATGAATCTAGTGTGAAGCTCTAGAGCAAGGTTACATTGTACCTCCAGTACTTTAGTGGAGTGACTAGGGTCGATGATTGAGCTTCCTCCTTTTGGCCCAGTGTCCGACGCGTAAAACTCACGATTTGAAAGAATCTTTGTTCTCGAGCCCATATCTGCGTGAACATCAATATTTGTAAATGTACTCTACGAATACCTAAATGTTCATGTCCGTATTCGTTACCCATATTTTTTAATAAAAATAAATATATTATTATAAAATATAATACTTTGTCGAATCTTTATGACATGGATCAATGATGTAATTATAAAATATACTTTAAATTTTTAACAACAATAAAAATTAATAGATTTTATTGCTATTTATGAAATAAACAAACACTTCTATTAAAATTTGTAATAGTTTACGTTTCGTTCAGGCACTAGAAATGGATGTAGTTGAATAGCTGATAATCTTAAACAGTGGTAATGGTCTCTTTTACGACGGCGCGGGGTGGACATGCATGGTTAGCACTCCAACGCCCAAGTCAGTTCAAGATTCAAGATGAGTGTAGTGAAAGTGTAGATTAGAGAATGTACCTTACTCTTTGCGTGTGAGCTGATTTTATACCTTGGGTCAAGTGGAGTGGATTTGAGATGAATTTGGCCTTAGCTATTTGGGCCTTAAGCCTGCCAAGAACAGTTTCCCCAAAGGATTTGTCGAGCATTGAATGGGTCGTGGAAGCCTTTAGTGATGTTGGTCGGCCTCCAGGATATTGTCTAATGTGAAATAGAACTGAAATGCATGGAATCAATTGAAAAAGTGACGAGGAACAAACAAATTAAATGTAATTCCATCATTAAAATATTTCATAGATTTCCTTTGACACGTGTAGTGACGTGACTAGCTATGGCATGACGCGGTTTACAATTCACTCAAGTTTGCATGTATCCACGGGGGGAAATCTAATTGTTGATTTTAAGCCTCCTTCCTTTAGTTGATCTAGATCATTCCTCTGTCTTTGCCTATAAGTAGGAGGAGTTGAGCATTTTGAAAACCTTTTTGTAATCCTTGTCATTTGAGTTTATTCATATTCGCCACCTTAGTAAACTCATTTGCTTTGTCTCCCTTGAGAGCATTAATCGGAACAATTGCAGTTCTTTACTCAAAATATCGGCTCCCTTCATTCAATCTGCTTTATCAATCTCACACCTTAGGTACTTTCTTGAACTCAAATTTTTCTTCAGCATTTCCTATTTTCTAGTCAGAATGAGTGATAGTGTTGTTAACCTAGTGAGTGATTTTGAGAGCGATACTTCTTCGATTTTGAAAATGGGGATATCCCCTAATTCTCATCCCCCTCTTATTGATCATGATCATTTGGAACCAGAGTTCATATTCTTATTTAATGATTATAATTCGGAAAGGGTATCTAGAGATTCCTTAAAGGGAGTAACTTATTTGTATAGCTCGTTAGAAGACCTTTCATCAAACATTAACGGAGAGGTGAACCATGTTGAGGTTATGATGCCCCTCCCATCTCAATTGAGGGGGAAATACAAGCTTACAAGCAACAGAGATAACGTGCCAAAAGCTTCATTTAACTTTGCCCGAGGATCGATAATGGCGAGCCTAACGATGTTGAAGTAAGGGCCTCTTTAGATCTTCGAGATCGCCCATACACAATAGAGTGTGACTAGGTGGATACAAAAGTAATTAGCACTCTTTCTTTTCTTAGTATGGAGGCCGCCACATGTGCTGCTTGAATAGTGGTCGGCGATCCCTTCGAATGGTCGGTTCTTCTAGTGGGCCGAAAAAAAGAGGATATGTAGTTCCTTTGACGATTGTGTAATCCCATTCTACGAGTGTCTATTCACAAAAATAGGATTATGGTTGCCTTTTTTCTGACATTGAGGTAGTCGTTCTAATGCATTTAAATGTTTCCTCCTCCCAGCTCCATCTAATATCTTGGTTTTACATGAGGGCATTTTATTTGTACGTTGAATATAAGTCTTAGAAGCTTGCTCCTAGGTTATTCTTCGTTTTGTTTCATCTAAAGTGTTCTTCCTAGAATAACTTTTGGGGTCAAGGGCTCATTAGCTTCCATCCAAAAAAAACCATTTATTTGAGTCATTCACCATGAACTGGGCCGACTTTTGGGGCATTTTTTTGCTGGTAAGACCTTTTCTGCTTGAGGCTCATCTCACTTGGTGTTACCTTCCTACTGATTCTTCAAGCTTTTCCAAAAGCTCATTCTCAAAGTAATAGTCCAAAATTCACTTTAATCGGGATTCCCCCTCCAATCACACGAAGACAGGTTCCTTTTCGTCAAGCAAGGTGGAGGTAAAGGATGACATGCATTCTTGGTTTTAGGGGTTTGGTATGAGGAAGGGTTTGATCCTGGTGAGGTGCTCCTACCGAGGTGAAGACATTGCGAATTGGTGCTTAGGCCATTGTGAGTGTAATCAATCAAGAAGAGACATAGGAAATACTTTTTTAGTATGAAGTCTTCTTGTTTTTTAATTTTTTTTTACATGTGTGATTGCGTTTTGCACATAACATGGACAAGGTGAACAAAATACATAGGTTCCACAACTTTGCAAATTCCTAAGGCATTCAGGCTATGGTGCCTCCTCTGGTACCCACTGCTCTTACTCTGGCCCTTGCTCAAATTTTGACAGCCTGGACTTCTACTTTTGCGCCTGATGTAGATCAACTTATAGACGATGCGACCATTTTGACTATGGGGGAGTCGTCTCCGCCTCTAGTTTCAACGAAGAGGGCCCGAGATGAAAATAAATGATCCCATCGAGAAAAAGGGTTCTCTAAAATGAACTTGTGTTGTCGGGGATGGTGCTTTGGGAGAGCAAACTCGCTTCTCGCAGATGCCAGATGTCTTTTTTCCCAGTAAGCTTATAGGTCGGAGGAGGCTGCCCTATTGTCTCCACGTTGAATTTGAACTTCGTCCAGAATCTCTCCGAGGCAGATAAATTAGAACTCCTCTCCAATATCACCTTCAATATTTATTATGCATCTTCTATACTCTCTCTTGCCACTACTTGCAGGGGTGATGTCTTGGCTCATGGAAATCTCTCCAAGGAAAGGGACACTTTGAAAGGGGAATGTGAAGTTATAGAACAGAGGTGCTCTGCTCTCTAGGAGGAGTTGGTTGCCTTGAAGAACAAGGTTTAGCATGTTGATTATTTATAATAGGAGGTGAAGACTCATGGCTCCCCTTCTACCCTGGTTGCCCAGGTAACTGATCTGTAAGCTTCTCTTAAGGAGGCAGAAAAGCGGTATCAGGATGTCTCTGATATTGTTGTTGAGAAGACTCGTCATGCAAAGGAGGATTAAAAAACTCTTTTGTTAGAGGCGGAGGCTCGTACCAAGGTTTTGACAACCCTTGAAGATGAGGTTGTTAGTCTGAAGGATACTCTCAATAATTCCCTTCATGGACTATGTAGAGCATGCATCTTGTTTGTGATCATGTCGTGGAGCAAGGCAAGAGGTTTTATCTGGATACTTTAATCTCGGTCGAGGTACTGAACCCGTTCCAGGCTACTTCAAGGATGACTTTAGAGGGTGATTGTGGTGTCTCGGCTCCGGAAGCTTCAACTTAATTTTTCTTTTTCCTTTGTATTATTTTATTTCCAGCAACGCTTTCTAGGCTTTTGCACCTTGGGTGTACAATTATTAATATTTATAAAAATGTTTTTACCTCAATGATTAGGTACTACTTAGCTTAGAGCCTTGCACTTTGCTCCATTTTATCATTGTCGTTGTGTTGCGTCTTTTGTTGTTTGCAAATTTTTGTGCCTTGGGACTTGCTCTTTTACCCTGTAATGCAGAGTTAGTTCGCCTCGGGTAACGGTCGATGCTAACGTACTGCCTGCTTTGGGTGTGAGAACCCTGATTGCCTTCTTTACGAGCCAGGAAGTGCATTTTATTGCAACAAAGTGATTAATGTGCTTCCCCTAACCTTTTGTAATTAGCGACTTAGGGCATTGAATGACATTAGCTACCGTTTTTGGTTGCTATTTAGCGATTTGCTTGGAACTGATGAGGCCAAAATATTGTGATCGTGTTGTATTGTGCTCCACATCATAGATGACCTTTTCCTGGCCATAGGTAGGATCCTCGTCCTTGCCCATGAGGCTTGGCTCGGATTGAGGTGGACATTTTCGGGCTCCACTGCCTAACGCCCTTGGATTGGCTAGATTCAAAGGGAGGTGCGCCAACTATACAAAAATATGTATAGTCGGTATCATATGTGAAATCATGCAAGGAATGCGTTTAAGTTGTATCAAATACGCAAAAATGAGTTTAGTCTGTATCAGATATGCACTCATGCAAGGAATGCATTTAAGTCGTATTAGATGCACTGAAATGTGTTTGGTCTTTGTTACCCCTGTCTTGAGCACTTTACGAGAAAGAGAGACAAGGAAGCCTAAAATAGAGGAAGAAAGAGAGGATGTAAAATTTTTTATATTAATAATGAATTAAATTAGTTACAAAGAAACAATAAAATCATAGATAAATAGACCTTCAATAGTAACCATATTGTGGATGGACGACGTACTGAGTCTTTGGTACTTGTCCTCCCTCGAAACAACAAAGGTGTACTTCTTTTCTTTACGGTGTCTCCTTTGGTGAGATGAGATGTTAAAACATCCCATCATATACTTTCTTGTAGGCACATTATTGGGTGGTCGGCTTCATCGGGGACATAGTTTGAGTACGACCGCTAAAACCTTAGGACCACACAGTTGCCTTTGTCGAATGCTCTAGTGAGGTGCCTTGTGATCATCGAGGTAGAAACATCCTAACTTTTGTCTTACTCCGAAGTGGATATCTACCTCAAATGTCCGACAAGTGGTTGCCAATAACAACTCACACGACTTAAACAAGCCCAATCACACTCACAAGACGGCTGGCCAAACAACAAAAGGAGGTGAGCAAAGCCAAAACGAGCAATATGAGCCCATCAAAACTCAAAAGAACCAGATGAAGGTCAATGCCAACAACTCACACGGCCAGGGTTTGAGTGATTCCAAAAAAATCAAATACAATATTCATTAAAAAAACGTGGCCAGAATGCTCAGAGAAAAAAGGTATTTTCCTCTTCATCATCGCACATGGAAATGGAAAAAAAGAAGAGCCAGCAAACAAATTCGCCATTTTCATAAAGCCACGATCAAATCGTTCAAGTATCAGTAAAACAGATCGATTGAAAACCCAGAATAAGCTTATGGAGGAGAAAATGATGTACAGACGCAACCTTCTTCTCTGCACCTCCTTCGAAACTTCCTAATCGTGTTCACTTACGTCTTCGATTTGAAGCAGGTTTAAGTTTCTTCCGCTCGACCTCTCTCGACTCAGCTTTGCTTCTAATTCCAAATTAAGCTTCAGCCTCAAGCTTCGAATCAGGTTTGTGAGTTTGCGCTTCTATCTCGAGCTCTCTTCGTCTCAAATCTCTCTTCATCTCACTGCTCTTCTAGTTTCGAATGGGTTCTGCTTTGTATTATTTGGGTTTGAGAATGAGGGAAGGGTTGTACGATTGGTGGAAGAAGGTTAACGGTTGTTGTGGGATGTTTGAAGGAATTTGAGGGAGGTTGAGGAAAAGGTTGAAGGCTTTAACAAAGGTTGGGTGAAATTTTGTTACGGTTTGAAGATTGGAGAAGGAGGCGAAGGAAGAAAGTGGGTCGTTTCGATGGAGGGTTGTGTATTGAGAGAGGTTTATGTAGTTAGACCGTGGAAGATTCGGTTTTTTTGAAGGTTCAAGAAGGTTGATTTGGAGTCGAGTTTTTTTGAAGAAGGTTGTGATGTTGTTGTTAGAAAAATGGGAAGTCGAGGAGGTTGAAGTTATTGTTGTTGTTTTGAATGGTGGATTTTGTTGTAGAAAATGGTGGAGAGAGCTTGTGAATTTGGTCGTGAAGGAGGTCCGTGATTAGTTTGTTTGCAGTGGTTTTTTTTTAAGGTTCCCCGAGGTTCCTCTTGTTCCTTCTTTTTAACTTCTTTTTTTAACGCTTATTCAACAAGCTTTCAAGTATCCTTTGAGTTTTGTCTCATGTTAATGTTGTGTCGTTCTCGAAAGAGCAAATTATGAAGCATCGTTTTCATGTGTACAGGCTGCAGGTTATGTGGTGTATTGTTGCGTCTTGCAGGTTTTTGCACAGGGATTAGGTGTGGTGCTTTTGTTGTATTGTGGCAAGGCTTTGCTGTTGGTCAAAGGCAGCATGATGGCATTAGATTGTGCAGGAAGGAGGTACCAGGTTGCAAGAGTCTATTCTGGTGCAAATATGGAGCAGGGTGTGGGGTCCCTTTTGTGTATATGCAGGTTTATGGCAAGGCAACATGTCTTGGGAGCAAGTATTGGTAGCAGAGTTTTGAAGTGTTTTGTAATTTTGCATTGTTAGAATAATTGGAACCGTGTTTTTTCTTTTTTCATGGCCTTTTGTATGTTTTCGACACTTGTTGTGGAAGTTATAATGGGCTTATACTAATAGGAGCTTTGTAATATGGACACTTGAATAAAATGGATATGGAAAACAAAAAATGGTCTAGAAGAAGTTAAATAAATAAAAGAAGAAAAATTAATTGAAATGGATAAATTGATTTGGCAGAGATGGATATGAATTGGATATATCAAGCAAATGGATAAAATGAATTTTGGTGTGAAAGTGGATTTAGAAATATTGATGGATTTTATGAATAAATAAAAAAATTAGCTAAATGAAATAAAATGGATATTATGGAATTAAGATGGATAATGGTTGAAATAGAATGTGAATAATGAAAATGGGATAATGATGATTGAAAACGGATAAATAGCGAAGTGGATAAAAGTTACATTGATGGGTACGGGTAAAGGTAACATGCCATCACAACACTTAAAAGAAAACTCCACAAATGTACTTGACCGCTGCAGATCCTCCACAAACTCAAATTCAACCTGAAATAATCTTGATTGAACAACCAGACAAATCCTCAGATCAAAGGTAAAAATCCTAACCATCAAATCAGTACTTGCACACACATTGAACCTGCTAGCCTCAAGAGACTCAACTGAACAATATTTGTCAATCATAAACTTCAAAGGTGAGAAACCCTAATTCTCCAGAATCTTGATTCAGGATATCTCCAGTCATACCACTGATGAACCTTAAACAAATTAACACCCGTGTGGCCAATCAGGTAACTGAAGTCGTGCCTTGATAAACTTCTGATAAGAACTTTTCATGACAAAGAACACCCCACATCTCCACTGAAAACCTCTGATTCCACAGCTTAGGAGCTTAAATGGTGGATGATCCATCCAAACCCTGATTTGCCGACCCTATAAGTCTCTTGAAACAAACCCTGATTCACAAGTGAAACAAAATAAACAAAACCTGGTGAAATGGTTTGTTATGCAATGTGATTGACCTATGATACTCATGCAAATGACGATGACATCTAAGGGGTAAGATTTGGGGTACAACAGTTGCCCCTATTTAAATAGCTTTACCGGATGGCACGAGGGATGGAAATCCTCGAGACATTAAGGTGAAAGGTATTTAAATATAGCAATCCGAAAATTTTGCCCTTAGATGAAATTCATATGCTAAGGACAGGCAACAAACATGCAAATGTTGACATGCCATGGACTTGTAGTATGATGATATGATGTCATGATAGTGCAAAAATGCAGACAAACAAGACACTAAAGGATAGAGAGCAACCAAACACAGGTGAGCATCACTGGGGAAGGATGAAGGTTAGCATCCATAAGGAAGATTCACTGGGGAAAGAAAAGTAAAGGGAGAAAGTCCCACAGGTCCTCACTGGAGATAAGAGCCAGAGAGGTGTTCTTTACTGGGGAAGACCCAGGGAGATGGACGACAGGTTCATAGGTGACCGGACGACACTGGGGAAATAAGACACATTCATACTGGGCGTGAAACTAGAAAGAAGACATGATCTCCACTGGGGATCAACTTGAAATAAGAGGATAGACACTCTACAATGATTTTTTTTGGGGATTTCTTATATTGAAGAGTTCAAACGGGATCTTCAAGAAAAGACAGAGATAAACACAAGCTTTGCGTGCGCCAGATGATGATCAATCCCAAGGACTTTCAAAGAGATATTGATAATGACTGAACCTCTGCTGGGAACTAGATTAAAGTGCCAACAATGATTGGACTCAGAAGTGACATGTCAGTATACACCAATTTGAGTTGGTTTGGGTACCAGTATGAGCTGGATTCGGATGCCAGTATGAGTTGAAGAAGTATCGAGGTTCATAGTTGACCTGATGTTTTGGTTCATAGGTGACCAAATGTGTTTGGGTTCATATTTGACCTAGGTTCAAAGTTGACCTGAGATTTTGGTTCATAGGTGACCAAAGTTTAGGTTCATAGGTGACCTAAAATAAATAATGCCAGCGATTACTGGACTTATGGTTCATAGGTGACTTGCGTTCAAACAACAGGTTCATAGTTGACCTGACGTTTAGGTTCATAGGTGACCTGGAATAAACAATGCCAGCGATTACTGGACTTATGGTTCATAGGTGACCTGAGTTAAAACAACGGGTTCATAGTTGACCTGAGGTTTAGGTTCATAGGTGACCAAGGTTCATAGTTGACCTGAAATAATCAATGCCAGCGATTGCTGGACTTATGGTTCATAGTTGACCAAAGTTTAGGTTCATAGTTGACCAAGGTTCATAGTTGACCTGAAATAAACAATGCCAGCGATTACTGGACTTAAGGTGCATAGGTGACCTGGAATTTAGGTTCATAGTTGACCAAGGTTTATAGTTGACCTGAAATAAACAATGCCAGCGATTACTGGACTTAAGGTTCATAGGTGACCTGGAATTTAGGTTCATAGTTGACCTGAGATTTTGGTTCATAGGTGACCAAGGTTCATAGTTGACCTGAGATTTGGTTTATAGATGACCAAGGTTCATAGTTGACCTGATGTTTAGATTCACATCATCAAAAGGGTTGAGGGGAAGAAACCAGCACATATTCGAAGATACGCAACCTGAGCTCGGAACACATCGTCAAAAGGGGTTGACGGAAAGATACAACTGAATTGAAGAGTTACATCACCAAAGGATTGATGGAAAGAAAACTGACATTGTCAAAGGATTGACGGAGCAACAATTGGTTCACTAAAGAGTGACATCATAAAAGGGTTGATGAGAATGGAAACTGACATCGTCAAAGGATTGACGGAGCAAACAGTTGGTTCACTAAAGAGTGATATCATCAAAGGGTTGATGAGAATGGAAACTAACATCGTCAAAGGATTGACGGGGCAAACAGTTGGTTCACTAAAGAGTGACATCATCAAAGGGTTGATAAGAATGGAAACTGACATCGTCAAAGGATTGACGGAGCAAACAGTTGGTTCACTAAAGAGTGACATCATCAAAGGGTTGATGAGAATGGAAACTGACATCGTCAAAGGATTGACGGGGCAAACAGTTGGTTCACTAAAGAATGACATCATCAAAGGGTTGATGAGAATGAAGAAACTTTTCACTAAAGAGTGACATCATCAACAGGTTGACGGGGAAGATACCGACATAAATGATGACATCGGAAAAGAGTTGACAGAAATGAGAAGACCTCAAATAAGAAACTCATCAAGGGATTGATGGAAATGTCTGATCGAGGGTAACACCATTGGTAACTTTAGAAGTGTGAATAAAACCAAGGACGGATAAGCTTCTCGTGAGAGAGATTGCCACTTATTGTTGTAGAGGTAATGATAGCAAAACAAGCTTCTCAAGGAGATTGTCACTTGTTGTTGGGTATAGATTCCAAGGAGAATGAATTACTTCTTTAATGTGGATCTGTAACAGATTCTTTTGTGAGACACAGTACAAAATAAATGCACGTTCAATACTAGGTTCAGCAACCTAAATAGGGACCAAAGCTCAATCTAGGAACAAGCTAGAAAGAAACGGTCAAACAAGACTCCAACCATTGAGGAATGAGCTCAAGTGGGGGTTTATCTTATCCAAATGTGGAAAAGATAACTGAACCAACCATCATCCACGAGGATTGAACTCTGTGGAGAACGTAGAAAGGATGAGCACTTTATGCCTAAGGGCTGACGACTCTATTGGAGAGAATAGACAAACCCAGTCACTTGGGGAGATAAACGCCAAAGTGAACAAAACAGGTAAACATCAGAAAGGGGTAGCAAAAATGCTAAGATGCTATGCATATGTATGAATGCCTGTATACCATGTTTATGCTGACAAAACAGACAAAGAGAAGCGAGACTGGAGATGAAATAAACATCTCGACAAGGATACTCAGCCGACCTCATCAGATTAGACCACTACTGGGGATGAATAAGTAGGATCAACAACTTCACTGGGAAAGAGTATTCCACCTGAAGTATAGCATCATGACTTCACTAGGATTGCCATCATGAGCTTGATTTCCTTACTGGAGGAGGAAGATCCATGGAGATTAGCCAAGCTCGACCGAAGTAACAATTTACTGGGAAGCTGGCAAAGGATATTACGAGAATAGGGTAATTCTGCGTCCTGACTTATATGATGATCACCATAATAAACAACATCTCTTGCAACAGGTAATCTTCAAATCTTCTCTGCCCTAGATTACATGGTATGTTGGGAGAAAATACCAAGAGGATTTTACAGAAGAATCGGCATACGAAATGCCTCAATATCTTCAAACTCTTAGATTCATGAATCTCGGCGTAACTTCCCTAGATTAATGGTGCTTGCACAACAGAGTCTTTGAACTTGCTCTTTAGACTGGTTGATCTGTGAAGGAAATGCCCCAGACTAATTAACCTTTTAGAGATTTACTGAATCTCGACTTGATTGCCCCAGATTAACTGTATTCGCAATACAAAGTCCTCAGACTGCGGTAGAAACAACTGGGGAACATACTTGCCCATGTCGGTGAGTCATTGGAGTCCTTTCCTTGAAACAAACTTGTCATAAGATGACCTCAAGAAGGCCTGCCCCAATATCCTGAATTTGAAGAGTTTCGGCCCCTGATTTAGTAGCTCTTGGGATGCTTGATCTATGGAGGATATGCCCCAGACTGAGCCATTTATCAATTCAAATTCCCTAGCTGGCTGCATTTATTGGGATTCCTTTGATATTGAATTGTCTTGCAAACAAGTATTGTTCATTAAAATTGGCAATTTCAATGCAAAATTCATGCAAGCTTTTAAAATCAAAGTTTTATTGATAAAACACACACAGTAGAATGATTAAATGATCAAAAACAAAAGTGATCTAGCCATTTACGGAATGATAGATGAAGTGATCAACACACACAATTCGCAAAGATCATTAGGAGTCAGGTTAATCAACCTTGCTATAGTATGCTTTCAAAACAGTCTTACCTCAATTAGGTCATTTAAGGGTTGTAACGTGGCTTGGTTCACGGTTTATGAAACAAAGGATAAAGGCTCAAAGTTTATTTGTCCCTACCCAAACTCCGTGATGAACTCCAATCCTACGCTCAGTTAACTTAGGCTATACATTCAGGTTCCTATAGGCTAGGAGTTGAATCGATGATAGTTGATGATGATTCAGACACCTGGGGTAGTCATTACTCCCTTACAACACTTGATTGCCCTTTATTGCTGAGGTTTTGAGACCTCTTCTTGTCTTTACTGAGGTTTTGAGACCTCTTCTTGTCTTTGTTTGAGGTTATGAGACCTCGTCTTGTCTTTGTTAAGGTTATGAGACCTCGTCTTTGTCTTGATTGTTGTACAAACCTTCTTGTATAAGGCAAAGTTTGGGCTTCCCATCTTTCTTGGATTTTGCCTTGAAAGGGACTCGGCTCATTCTTTGATTAAGGATTTTTCAACGATCCTTCCTTATTTATTGCTTAGAGGAACAACTTGTACAACATTTACTCATTTGATTTGAGAGAGCTGACTGGTGTCTGGCATGAAGAGCTTGCATCAGAATGCATAACCAAGTTAAACTGAGAACTACCCACCCCAAGGTTGAGATTTACGGGTTTTTTGTAGGGAAAGAAAACTCCTACTTATAGGCTCGAAGGGGTTAATGAGGGTTTATCTTCCTTATTTCTCCAGTGTTTAGGGATTGAAACAATGCCTTACATCATTGACAAGGTTTAATTGGCAGCATACCACAGCAATTATGGATAAAATGTTTTCATCATCCTCCCTAATCTTTGCTTAACAACAATTTGATAAGTGGAATGAAACAAGACGAAGATATTTTTTTTTGTTTTCACAAACATAAAAGTAAATGAGTGAAACGAATGGACTTAATCAAAAGGTGCACAAACATTTCATTAATACTGCCAATTTAAAAGTACAATAGCTTATAAGCAAATACAAATTCAAACATGCAAGGAAAATACACAAAATGCTGAAACAACCAAAAGATTGCCAGCCACTGGGAACTGGGCTTTCCTTCCTTGATTTTCCAACTGAAATAATCATCTTCAGAGTTAATTGTCAAGATCCGTCTGAGAATCATCTTCACATATACTCTCAGAAATTTCTTCCATTTCAGAGTCTGATGAATCCGCTTGATTAGGTGAAGGATTGTTGATTTGAATGCCTTGTGGCGTGAATGAGAACATATTGGAGTCAAGCTGTGTCTGAACCTTGCTTCTGAGCACCTTACAGTCTTCAGTTGAGTGTCCCTGTGCCCCAGCATGGTAGTCACATCGGGTATTGGCGTTAAAGCCTGGCGGGTACGGAAAAGGCACTGGATCTATTTCCTTGGGCACTATCAATCCACCTTTGATTAAATCTGGCAAGAACTGATTGTATGGTATTGGCAATGGAGTGAAATTCCTCTCTGGCTTTCTTGGCCTTTGTCGTGCATGCCGATGCGGCTGACAGCGGTAGGACAGTTGATTTGGAGAAGAATATTGCCTCTGAGGACAGAATGGTGTCTGACGCGGAGACCCAAAAGATTGCTGACTCTGAACACTTGAGTTGCATGAGCGTTGAGGTATTGGAGATTCCCATGTAGAATTACTTTCTTTCTCCCATTCTTCTTGAGAACTAACAACTGATTCACTCTCACTAACTAGGATATTCGAGGCACCTTGGATTTTTCCAACCTTAAGACCACTCTCAATGCGCTCTCCAGCTATTACCAAATCAGAGAAGTTTGATGTCACCATGCTAAACAGCTTTTCTCGGTACGGGCCTTGCAAGTTATCCACGAACCAATCAACCAATTCCTTATCTAATAGTGGTGGTTGAACGCGAGCAGCTACTTCTCTCCACCTCTGAGCATATCCTCTGAAGGATTCATTGTCTTCTTGAGATAAGTCTAGCAAATGCAGATGACTGGGAGCCAAGTCGAGATTGTAGTTGTATTGCTTCACAAAGGCATGGGCTAAGTCTAACCAGGATTGGATGTGATTGTTTTCTAGCTGCATGTACCAACTCAGTGATGCCCCACTCAGACTGTCTTGGAAACAGTGGACCATAAGCTTGTCATTGCGGACATATGAGGTCATCTTTCTGCAAAACATCACCAAATGTTGTTTCGGACAACTATCCCCTTTGTACTTCTCAAACTTTGACGTCTTGAACTTAGGAGGTATCACAAGGTCGGGTACCAAACACATGTTCAAAGCATTCAAATCAACAGCGTCACGACGCTTGATGGCATCAAGTTTTTCTTCCAAGGTACGACATTTCTCCATAATCTCA
The DNA here is from genome assembly GCA_022829125.1 of Lathyrus tuberosus. Classification (NCBI taxonomy): domain Eukaryota; kingdom Viridiplantae; phylum Streptophyta; class Magnoliopsida; order Fabales; family Fabaceae; genus Lathyrus; species Lathyrus tuberosus. Next base: position 1,846,492 of record JALAZF010000504.1, read on the forward strand.
ATGTCTCGTGGGTCCTGGGTTTTCATCACAGGGATTACCTCTCGGGAATCTGGCTCAGAGAATGAGAAACTACGATATTCCACAGCATCAATAGAAGAGGAACGTCCATCTCGGACAATGGCATGTTCTTGTATAACCTGATTCTCAACAGGAATCTGCACAGGTTGAGCTTGGGTAACATTGTTCACAGACATGTCCTGAATATTGTCATCTCTCTTTGCCAAGGCTGTCACAATCTGATCCAACTGGTTTCTCAACAAGTCGAAATCCGCTCTGGTCACAAACTGGTTATGCTCTTCTGAGTTCATGATCCTTTAAAAGCTACTTCAAGTCTAATGATGGCTTCGGGAAGTCAGCTGCTGGGTTGCAGACAAAGGATGGATGAGACACAAGGCTGAGAAATGTGAATCCAATGCAAATGTGATGACGACGCACATGCAATGCAAATGCAAGCCAAATGGTTTCAAAGAACTCAAAAGCGAGTTGTAAACATTATGAAAACTGAAGATTTTTGCTTTAAAAACCATGATCTTTATTGATTTTTGCAAAGGAAAGAACATCTGAGTTCCTTGAAACCAAAGGGCTATTATGAATGGATGAATGTATGCACAAACACACGTATACAGGTATTCACAAATATGCACAAGCAAACAAGAGAAGGCCTAGGTTTGAAGATCACGAGCATGGAGCCATGGTCTACCCATTCCAAAAGGTGTGTACTATGCGTTTTCATCTGCAGAACAGGGTTCTAAGAAGTGCCCAGAGTCGACAACCCATCTTTCAAATTTTATCGACTTCCCAATTACTTGGTAATCAATAAAATTCTCAAGAGAGTCTCGTCTGAGTGTAGTATCGCGTAGCAACCATTTAGGATTACTCCCTCATAGTCATCGCACTACATCCTAAATAGGCCAAGTGGGGTAAAAGGGTAACTAAAGGTCATCAGTATCCCTGGCACCTAGGTCGAAAGTGGTAACGCATTCACGATTGCTCGTTCAACATATACCACCCTCGAGAGGGCCTCAACTGAGTGTGGAACTTCAAGTCAACTCCTTTGGGATTACTCCCTCGAAGTCTCCTTGACTATGTCCACGATCCTATCATATATGTGCTCTCAAGTCCGGGTTAGGACTTATCTCACCACTCAATAGTAGCACCCTGCCAAACAGAAGATCCCAAACAAAGCAGATATACAGATATATATATATATATATATATATATATATATATATATGTACAAATATATCAGGCAATCATAAATAACATAAACAAAACAAGGTGGGCTTAACCCTCAAAAGTGTATCCCCAGTGAAGTCGCCATTTCTGTTGCGGTGAGAATCGGATAACAAGCTATTAATTAACTTGCGTCGCAAAACTTTGAAGTTCACCACCGACTTTGATTTATCCAAAGGAAAGGTTCAAGATCGAGAAAACCTAAAGGGGGGAGATCTAAGGTTCGGGGGTTGGTTATACTAAGGGAAGGTATTAACACCCTAAGTATCTGTAGTACTCTATAGGAACCTCTTGTTTAAGTTTGTGTTATGTTATGTTTGCATGCTAAGATATCTGCTAAGGATAAAGGTAAAGACCTAATGCTAAAGGTGAAGACCTAAAGGTATATACACTAAGTTTGCTCGCTAAGACGTCGCATCTTGTGCCTACGTATCTGACTAAAGAATCAGAGCAACCGTAGTTCACCTAACTAAGGGTGAGGAACCATTGACTATGACCAAAGTTCCAAGGGGAAATGAGTATGAACTCATTTAGAGTTTAAGAAACTCTCTAAGTTTAAGTTATAGGGGAGAAAGTGAGTACTCAACATGGTGAGTATCACATAGAGTCCAAGAACTCTAAATTAATTCTAAGTTGTAAGATTCAAGGCTCTTAGAAGGCCAAGAAAGGATAAAGGCTCTTAGGAGGCCTAGGGGAAAGATGGCTCTTAGGAGGCCAAGAGGATAAGGGCTCTTAGGAGGCCTAGAGGGTGATGAGTTTCCTATGACTTAAGAGTCAATAGAGAGTCTTTCCTTTGTAAGGATATTGAGGAAGTGTCAAATGAAATAGGCAACCACAAACATAACAGAACCGGGAGGGTCATCCACAAGATTTCGTCAGAAAACATTTACAAGTCTCACCAAAAGAGAAATGAAAAGTTAGTATTCAAAGAAGTTAAAATTAAAATGAAATAAAATTGAAAATAGTCTAGTCTTAATCATAATTTATCAATAAGATTAACAACTATGATTCTTGACTTTCATCGACTAAGAAGTGAAGGAAACTGAAATAAAAGAAAGTGGTCTCATATTGATCAAAGTTTTGTCGTTTTAATGAGATCAACCAAACCATGAAGTTTGTTATATCATCGACCCAAAAATAAAAAAAATGAAATTGAAATGGAAATAAAGTTGGTCTCGTCTAAATCAAGATTTAATCGAGAAATCGATAATCTAATGATTTTTTACTTTCATCGACCAACAAAAATAAACATGGGCCTCCTACTAATCAAGATTTTTAGTGACTTGAATAAATCAACAAATCAAGATTTTTGTGATATCATCGGCCCTAATGGAATTGAAAATAAAATCGAAACAAAATGGAGTAAAATGAGATCAAACATGGAAGTGGAAATTGGGAACACCTAGAAACAAAAACACATTAAAAAAAATTTATAACTAGAAAATTAAAAAACTAAAAGAAAAGAGAAACTAAAGAGGAGGTGTAGAAATTGAAGGAGTTGCCAATAACAACCCATACGACTTAAACAAGCCCAATCACACTGACAAGACGGCTGGCCAAAAAACAAAAGGAGGTGAGCAAAGCCAAAACGTCAAAACTCAAAAGAACCAGATGAAGGTCAATGCCAACAACTCACACGGCCAGGGTTTGAGTGATTCCAAAAAAATCAAATACAATATTCATTAAAAAAACGTGGCCAGAATGCTCAGAGAAAAAAAGGTCTTTTCCTCTTCGTCATCGCACATGGAAATGGAAAAGAAGAAGAGCCAGCGAACAAATTTGGCATTTTCACAAAGCCACAATCAAATTGTTCAAGTATCAGTTAACCTCAAAACCGATCGATTGAAAACCCAGAACAAGCTTATGGAGGAGAAAACGATGTACAGACGCAACCTTCTTCTCCGCACCTCCTTCGAAACTTCCTAATCGTGTTCACTTGCGTCTTCGATTTGAAGCAGGTTTAGGTTTCTTCCGCTCGATCTCTCTCGACTCAGCTTTGCTTCTGATTCCAAATTAAGCTTCATCCTCAAGCTTCGAATCAGGTTTGTGAGTTTGCGCTTCTGTCTCGAGCTCTCTTCGTCTCAAATCTCTCTTCATCTCACTGCTCTTCTGGTTTCGAATGGGTTCTGTTTTGTATTATTTGGGTTTGAGAATGAGCGAAGGGTTGTGCGATTGGTGGAAGAAGGTTAACGGTTATTGTGGGATATTTGAAGGAATTTGAGGGAGGTTGAGGAAAAGGTTGAAGGCTTTAATAGAGGTTGGGTGAAAATTTGTTACGGTTTGAAGATTGGAGAAGGAGGCGGAGGAAGAAAGTGGGTCGTTTCGATGGAGGGTTGTGTATTGAGAAAGGTTTATGAAGTTGGACCGTGGAAGATTCGGTTTTTTGGAAGGTTCAAGAAGGTTGATTTGGAGTCGAGTTTTTTTGAAGAAGGTTGTGATGTTGTTGTTAGAAAAATGGGAAGTCGAGGAGGTTGAAGTTATTGTTGTTGTTTTGAATGGTTGATTTTGTTGTAAAAAATGGTGGAGAGAGCTTGTGTATTTGGTCGTGAAGGAGGCCCGTGATTAGTTTGTTTGCAGTGGTTTTTTTTAAGGTTCCCCGAGCTTCCTCTTGTTCCTTCTTTTTAACTTTTTTTTTAACGCCTATTCAACAAGCTTTCAAGTATCCTTTGAGTTTTGTCTCACGTTGATGTTGTGTCGTTCTCGAAAGAGCAGATTATGAAGCATCGTTTTCATGTGTACAGGCTGCAGGTTATGTGGTGTATTGTTGCGTCTTGCAGATTTTTACGCAGGGATTAGGCGTGGTGCTTTTTTTGTATTGTGGCAAGGCTTTGTTGTTGGCCAAAGGTAGCATGATGGCATTAGATTGTGCAGGAAGGAGGTACCAAGTTGCAAGAGTCTATTCTGGTGCAAATATGAAGCAGAGTATGGGGTCCCTTTTGTGTATATGCAGGTCTGTGGCAAGGGAACAGGTCTTGGGAGCAAGTATTGGTAACAGAGTTTTGAAGTGTTTTGTAATTTTGCATTGTTGGAATAATTGGAACCGTATTTTTTCTTTTTTCATGGCCTTTTGTATGTTTTCGACACTTGTTGTGGAAGTTATAATGGGCTTATACTAATAGGGCTTTGTAATATGGACACTTGAATAAAATGGATATGGAAAACAAAAATTGGTCTAGTAGAAGATAAATAAACAAAAGAAGAAAAAATAATTGAAATGGATAAATTGATTTGGCAGAGATGAATATGAATTGGATATATCAAGCAAATGGATAAAATGAGTTTTGGTGTGAAAGTGGATTTAGAAATATTGATGGATTTTATGAATAAATAAAAAAATTAGCTAAATGAAATAAAATGGATATTATGGAATTAAGATGGATAATGGTTGAAATAGAATGTGAATAATGAAAATGGGATAATGATGATTGAAAACGGATAAATAGCGAAGTGGATAAAAGTTACATGGATGGGTACGGGTAAAGGTAACATGCCATCACAACACTTAAAAGAAAACTCCACAAATGCACTTAACTGCTGCAGATCCTCCACAAACTCAAATTCAACCTGAAATAATCTTGATTGAACAACCAGACAAATCCTCAGACCAAAGGTGAAAATCATAACCATCAAATCAGTACTTGCACACACATTGAACCTGCTAGCCTCAAGAGACTCAACTGAACAACATTTGTCAATCATAAACTTCAAAGGTGAGAAACCCTAATTCTCCAGAATCCTGATTCAGGATATCTCCAGTCATACCACTGATGAACCTTAAACAAATTAACACCCTTGTGGCCAATCAGGTAACTGTAGTCGTGCCTTGATAAACTTCTGATAAGAATTTCTCATGACAAAGAACACCCCACATCTCCACCGAAAACCTCTGATTCCACAGCTTAGGAGCTTAAATGGTGGATGATCCATCCAAACCCTGATTTGCCGACCCTAGAAGTCTCTTGAAACAAACCCTGATTCACAAGTGAAACAAAATAAACAAAACATGGTAAAAAGGTTAGTTATGCAATGTGATTGACCTATGATACTCATGCAAATGACGATGACATCTAAGGGGTAAAATTTGGGGTACAACAATAACCGAGGGGATAGTTAAAATAGTCATTGGTTTGATCCCCAACAATATCTATTTAGTATTTTCAAAACTAGCGTCATATACCTTTCGGTTTATGAACAAAATTGAGGGGAAAGATATATTATTTTTTTTAAATACTCATTACAGTTTTTACACAGAATATTAATAATTTAATTTGTTTACAAACTACATTGTTTACACAGAATATTACATTGTTCACACAAAATATTACATTTGTTCTTCATCGTCACCGCTGTTGTCATACCCCAATTTTGTCATGACATTTTAAAATTTTTAATTAACTGACTTTATTTTAATTTTGCATCATCGATACAGCATATCATGCATTTCATCTCGCATATTACCTAAAATATCAGTCGGAATAATTTCTCGGATTTACAGACATACCGGTCAAAATGAATTTCAACGGTGCATAAAATCAGTGAACTAAAAATTCAAAATCAAGCTCGCAGACGTCAATTATATTAATCTACGTTTCGCGTAGTTTAACCTGACATGTTCATTTTAATTTTTCGACCATTTTTTGTCGCATTTTGATCAGTTTGAGCATTTTAACAGGTCAAAATTTATTTTAAAATCTGACCAAACGCTGTATTTTTCCAAGTCGATTACTTCGCGCTGATCATTTTGGTGCACTCGGTTTATTTTTTCGAGCACTTAGACGTCTGACTTTTATTTATTTTGAGTACGTTTATTTTTATATTTTTTTTATATATAAATTTATAATAAATAAATAGAATAATTATTATTTTATTTTAAATATTTATATTTATTTTGGATTTAATATTATTTAATTTAAACTTTAAAAATAAATATTAAGACAATTATTAACAATTTAGAATTAACCTTAATTTAATCCCTCAATATACATAACTTGCATTGTTAAAAGGGATAAAAAAAAAGAAAAACACAAAACTCAGTAACATCGGCACTCACTTTTTTTTTTTTTTTCTATCGAGTAAACCAATTGAGGATTTCACCGACGGTGCATAGATTGGTGTGGTAGCCACTTGCTTGTTGATACTCTGTGGTTTCTTTCTAATCATTTTTTTAAACATATATATGACAATTGATCCACTTGTTTTAGATTATCAAAAAAAATTGAAGGAGAACAAATCGTTTCGCCGCCATACCGTCTAATGTTTCGAAGCACTTTTTTGGCTTATGTTTTCTTTGTGTTTACAACTCAGTCTTTTTGTTTATTTTACTTTTTTTTTTAATCTCACACACACACACACACACACACACACACACACACATATATATATATATATATATATATATATATATATATATATATATATATATATATATATATATATTGAATTATGTCAATACGTGGGTTGCATATATGTATGCACGATGCGTGACATTTCATTAGTTCGACCCACTTGCGATGATCTCATTCTTGCGTAGCAATATTGTTGGTTTTTTAGCACGTTAAATTTAAAACTCCTTTTGCTTTATGTTTTTGATAAATTTGGATCCGCACCATTTTTGATCTATCTTGCGATGATCACGTTAAGTGTAGCAAATTATTGGTTGTTTTATCGTTTTATGTGTGATATTTTTATGTTTGATTATTGTTGCTCTTTGATCTTATATCTGTCCGATGGTTTGGCCTAGCGACAATCTGCTTGTGCGCCGACCAATTCGTGTTTCGATTTGCAACTTTGTGTCTTAATTTTTTATTACCCCGTTGTTTCTTGATCCGATTTGAAATGACCGCTTACACGGTAGCAATTTTCCTTTTTCAATTTGTGCTAATTTTTTAATCCTACATTGGTATGTTTAGATCTGATTAAATTTCTTTTGGTAGCTTCACATCATTTGTGTCACTATTCATATTCACCATATTAAATATTTTTCAAAAATATCAAACAATTCTCGATTCAATAATCAAGTCATTTTAAACCCTGTAAGTCGATTGTTTCTACGTTTGCCATCAACCAAACCCAAAACATTCTTGATTCATACATCAAGCCATACCCCAACTTGTAAGTCGACTGCTTTTTAACATCGCCATCAACCTTATGTCAATACTTTCTCTCTTACTTTGGTTGCGGTTTCGTTTACTAGGAGCACCCTTAGGGACTAGGATTCGACCTAACTTTTTCTCAAAACCCTTGATCCAACGTCAAGTGACTACTTCTCTCGTAAGTCGGTTGCCTTTTGCGATCGCCATCACACAATTTTCAAACCTCGATCTTTTATCGGGTATTTTTCTCTTAAAACTAAAATCTCTTTTCTCAAAAAAATAAAAAATACTTTAATCATATATAACCTCTTTTCAAACTCTAAAAAAAAGCAATCAACAAATCTCAAATCATTTTGCCACTTGGCTTTTCTGTTTAAAACTTTTCGAAAAAGACACGCTTCATAACATCTTATCCCCCGTCGTCGTGCGACCGAGACTAACTTACTTCCCTTTTATCCTAGCCTTAGGATTAGAGTCGCCGTACTCTATGTAAGTTCTTGTCATGGACACTTACTCATATTTCCCTTTTAACCTAGCCTTAGGTTTAAAGTCGCCCCACTCTACGTAAGTGTCTTGCCATGGATGCTTACCTTTTCCCTTTGGAACCTTGACCACAGTCAAGAATTCCTCACCCTTATTGAAGGGAACTACGAATGCTCTGATTCCATTCCCGTCAGGATATGTAGGCACGAGATGCGATGTCTTGGCGAACATACTTAGATACTGACCCCTAGGTCTTTCCCTTAGCAGGTAACCTTAGCAAGCAAACTATAATATAACACAAATACTAACAAGAGATTCATGTAGAGTACTACAGATACTTAGGATGCTAACACACCTTCCCTAGGTATAATCAACCCCGAACCTTAGATCCTCTAGCGTTGTTCCTACATAGCGCAATTAGGATTTTTCGACCTTTACCCTTTCCTTTGGATAAATCAAAGCTCGGTGGTGAACTTCAAGATTTGTGATTCAAGTTAACTAATAGCTTGATATCCGATTCTCACCTCGACAACTGTCAGTGAAGAACAAATGTTGGATATCTTAGTGAAGAGTAAATGTTGGAGATCCTCGTTTTATTGATGTTGAGGAATATCAAATGTTTGATATAAAACAAAAAAAGGTTAGATAAATAAAGTAAATATTAAGTTATATGATTATTTAAAAACACAAATATTGAACCCAAATAATTTCTGCTCTTGCAATCCATCTTAGAGAAAATTTCTCAAATAAAATAAACACTTTTTAAGTTTTAAAATTTTCATATCAAATGTTTCATTATCATTTTTAATATTTAGAATGTTTTTATAATGAGTGTTTTAGGTTTCACGCAGATCACTAATGACAGTGTCTTGAGCGTTGATACTTATTAAATGGACAATGGTCTGTTGTCGTGCACAGATCAAAAACGAGTATTTTTGAAAAAGTAGTAAAGGGAAGCGACACTCGGATGTCGTATCGCAAGAATTATTGTATTATTTCAACCAACTAAAAAAAGGTTTATGGGGGGTTTTGGTTTACGATTTAAGAAAACAAGAGAAAAGTGATTAAAATAAGTGATTATAAAATAAGCTAAAAAACTAATACTACTGATTCGGTTTCTGACTTATCATCGGCTATTATAACACCAATCCCTAAGCGGATTCAATCCTATTCGATTATGAGATCAATTAGACAAGCGCTTATCAAAATAAAATAAATTATGTTCCTGTTTACCGAATTAAGCAAACGGTTAAGAATATGACGAGTTAACGAATTAAGCAAACGATAACACGCAATTAAATTTAGGAACATGCATACAATCGAATTTAATCAATTCTATCCTATGAACACAATTGAATTAAGCAAACGATTGCAATCAAATTAAGCAAATGACTTCATAGAAATGAATTGAACAGAAATCGAATTAAATTGGCATTAGAATAACCTCAAAGCGATGGAACCCGTAAGCAGCTGGATTTGCCTTCGGGAATTAGTTCTCCATTACAATCGTAAAAAGCAAAGTAAAATCGTGAAAAAAAACATTATGAACAGTAGCACGACTGCTACTAGGTATAGGAAAGTATCACAAATCCGGTTCTAACCCAACTGGGTCGAAAAACATAAAAAACGACCCAAAATTAAACATTCCTAAAGGCAGAATTCAGGTCCTGACTTCAACTAATTATTCGAGCCTGCTACACTCCGAATCAGCTTCTGCGTAAAACATTTAAGTTGTAGCTCTTTGTCTCAGCTTTCCAACGACTGGTAGAACACGTAAATTTGATTCTAGTAGCTTCAGTTATGATCCGAACAGTGGACAGGTATCAAATAACCGCTAAAGCTGAAAATAAGCTGCGAAAAATAGATTAACGGCAAACAAAGACTTAATTATAAAAACATAATAAAACAGTAAAATAAACAAAACAAACTAAGAAAATGTCTAAGTACAAACATAAGAGAATGTACATTAAAATGCACTGATCAAATTCCCCTACACTTGAACTTTTGCACTCCGAGCAAAATAGTATCAAGACTCATGAAAAACAATAGCATCCGAAAACTCATTCTAGGCCACAAACTCTTCTTCGGTCAAGACTGTATCGATAGGAACTAATTTTGCACACTAAGGATATCGTAAGAACACAAATCCGCAATTGTGCGGTTCTAAACCTCCCTCTTATACAAACCAATCTGATTCATGTTATTATGCTTAAGTCTAACTTACTTATCCTCCTTTTTACTCTCTTTCATTCTAATGCAATCACATTAAGCCCGTTATCTATTCACACACATGGTAAATAAGCTTGTTAGTGACTATGATCCATATCCTGTCAACAATTCAAAATTAACCACTTTAGAACCAACAATATTTTTTTTCTTCTTTTTTTGAAGGTTTCACAACCGTTAGCCTAAGTGATCGGGTGAGGGTCACCTAACTTAAAAGGCGGATTCCTAGATTTCTTATTAAGCACGAGATCATTCACTTATTTGCATCAGCTTAATTACTTAGTATGTGATTTCTAGATGGTGCTGACTGCTAGATAAAACTACTTAAGAGCTATTAAAGGAGGAGAACTCAAGGCTATGTCATAACAAGTATTTAAATAATTTTCCATATTTAGGAGACTTAAGGTATTAAAACGGTACCGATCTTATAAAATTTTCCTAAGTCTCCACAATCTAACCTCAAATTAATCTATAGCATAAAAATTTCAAAAGATGCATTTCTAAATAAATTATTTTTTTTCACTTAAAGAAAACAGAACAAAACAAAGAAAACTGAAATAAAACAAAACAAAAAAATGGTTTCCTCCCCCACACTTAAAACATACATTGTCCTCAACGAAAGAACATAAATATAAAATAAGAGTGAGAGAAAGGAAATAACACACCCGAGTAGTCAAGGTGGATAGGTGATCACATAAGCAGTCTTTCCCAAAGAGAGGTCTTCTACATGGTCCTCTTCCAAAGTGGGGATGTCATAAAGTAACTTTGGGTAGCATCCATCAACCTTGAAATTTTTATTAGTGCCTTCGCCTTTTATTCCAGGATCAAAGAAGAATCTTTGATAAGTAAAAGTGTCGAATGGGCACGTGAAAGTGGTCTTCTCTTTATCCTCTGATGCAATGTGGATCTCAATTTTAATAGCATCCAAAATCAATAAGTTAGACCAACTTTGGGGCTGCCTCACTGCTTTTTCTTTGTTTTCAAGTAAGATCCTATGCGTACACATGGACTGCCTAATATCAGAAATGTCAGTCATTCTCCATCCAATTCCCTTCTTATGTTCTAGTAATAAATTTTATTCCTGCTCAAATTGAAGCTTAAGAAGTGTTTCAGAAGGTGGTTGTTCAATGGAATGTTTGGTTCGGGTAGCCGGAATGTCAAGAGCTTCAGCCATATAAACAACTTCATCTACAACTCCATCTGTGGGAAAAATGTCAACCTGCAAGGCACCCTCAATTTTAGCACAAATAGAGCAAAGGTTAGTGTCAGTATAGTCATCACATGAGTAACTATCATCAAAATCAGACAATGATGGAATATCAACTGCAAACAAATCAATACAAGTATCATCAACCAACTCAGAAATTAATTCAATATGAAAAACATAATGCTCTTCTTCATCAATCTTCTTACTTTTCTGTACTCTATGTGAGAAAGGTATCTTAGGTACATACTCTTTTTCTTTTTCCTCAACAATAACAGAAGGCTCAGGCTCAGGTTCTGGTGTGACCTCAACAACTTTCTCATTTTTTTCTGGGGCAGAATCTGTAACTTTTTCGGATCGCAAGGATATTGCACTCACATTAGGACCTTTAGGATTCACCACTGTTTGAGAAAGTAGTTGGTTTGATCCTTGAGCTTGTTGTATGGCATTCATTGAAGTGGCAAGTTGTCTAATTTGTGTCTGCAAGGTCTGAATACTAGAATTTGTTCGTTGTTGAAACTAGAGCTCATTTACAGCCAATTGCTTGACAAGGTCCTCTAGTGAAGGTCCGGAAGGTGCAACAGTGGTTATTTGTGGAGGGTTTTGTGGTGGTGGTAATGATAACATCAATTGTTGTTTCACTAAAGAAATAAACTCATCAAGTCCGGTTTCTAGAGCATTGTTGCAAGAAGAAACCTGAATCTCATTCACACCTTTTGTTTGGACAAAATTGTTTCTAGTTGTAAACTGTTGGGAGTTGAGTGACATATTCTCAATCAAGGCTTTGGCAACAGATGTGGTCTTATCAAAAAGTGCTCCACCATTAGCAGCATCTAAAATGTTTCGATCCATTGGTAGCAATCCCTCATAGAAATACTGGATAAGCAATTGTTCGGTAATCTGGTGTTGGGGGCAAGTGGACACTAACTGCTTGAATCTTCCCCAATATTCAGACAATGAATCATTATCGAGCTGTCTAATACCATATATATCTTTTTTGATTGATGCAACTCTGGAGGCAGGAAATAATCTCTCTAGGAAGACTTTCTTCAAATCATTTCAGGTTGTGACAGAATTCGGCTCAAGATAGTAAAACCAATCTTTAGCAGCACCTTGTAGTGAAAACGGGAATGCTCTGAGCTTGATATGATCCTCTGTGATTCCTTCAGGCCTCAAAGGTGTAGAGCACACAACATGGAATTCCTTCAGATGCCTATGCGGGTCCTCATCTGCAAGACCATTAATCCTTGGCAAGAAGCGTATTAAACCAGATTTCAATTCACAAGTTACAGTAACAGCAGGATATTTGCGATTTTAAGGGTCAAAATCTTTTAGAATTTTATTCTAAATGAGTATTGTTCAGCGATTTTTTTTCTTCTGATTTTCTTGAAAAAATTCGAAGCGAATCAAAACAGTAGCTTCCAAACTTGCCTGATAGGCTGAAATGCTTACCACTGTACTGCAACCCTGAAAATAAAAAAGCAAAAACAAAAAACAAAAAACAAAAAATCTAACAAAACTCTAAACAAAAATTTTAAAATTGGCTAAAATCAACAAGAATCCCCCGCAACGGCGCCAATTTGGTCCGCTGTCGCGCACGAATAAAAAACGAGTATTTTTGAAAAAGTAGTAAAGGAAAGCGACACTCGGATGTCGTATCGGAAGGATTATTATATTATTTCAACCAACTAAATAAAATGTTTATGGGGGGTTTTGGTTTACGATTTTAGAAAACAAGAGAAAAAGAGATTAAAATAAGTGATTATCAAATAAGCTAAAACAGCTAATCCTACTGATTCGGTTTCCAACTTATCATCGGCTATTATAACACCAATCCCTAAGCGGATTCAATCCTATTCGATTACGAGATCAATTAGACAAACACTTATCAAAATCAAATGAATTATGTTCCTGTTTACCGAATTAAGCAAACGGTTAAGAATATGACGAGTTAACGAATTAAGCAAACGATAACACGCAATTAAATTTAGGAACAGACATACAATCGAATTTAATCAATTATATCCTATGAACACAATCAAATTAAGCAAACGATTGCAATCAAATTAAGCGAATGACTTCATAGAAAAGAATTAAACAGAAATCAAATTAAATTGGTATTAGAATAACCTCAAAGTGATGAACCCGTAAGCAGCAGGATTTACCTTCGGGAATTAGTTCTCCATTACAATCATAAAAAGCAAAGTAAAATCGTGAAAATAACGTTATGAACAGTAGCACGACTGCTACTAGGTATAGGGAAGCATCACAAATCCGGTTCTAACCCAACTGGGTCGAAAAACATAAAAAACCCGACCCAAAATTAAATATTCCTAAAGGCAGAATTCGGGTCCTGACTTCAACGAATTATTCGAGCCTGCTACACTCCAAATCAGCTTCTGCGTAAAACATAAAAATTGTAGCTCTTTGTCTCATCTTTTCAACGACTGGTAGAACGCATAAATACGATTTCAGTAGCTCCAGTTATGATACGAACAGTGGACAGATATCAAATAACCGCTAAAGCTGAAAATAAGTTGCGAAAATAGATTAACGACAAACAAAAACTTAATTATAAAAACATAATAAAACAGTAAAATAAACAAAACAAACTAAAAAAATGCCTAAGTACAAACATAAGAGAATGTGCATTAAAATGCACTTATCAGACAACAAAGATTTGTTTAAGGACAGTGAAGAAACTAAATAAACAGACTTATATTTTTCCTTGGTTATTACTCAAAACCAAGGTAAAATTTGGTTCTTGTTAAATAAAAAATACAATAAAATATGTTCCATCCCAAGCGCCACATACCACTCTGTTTCTTTAAAATAACCGAGGGGGAAAAGTTTTTTTTTTTAATTTTAAATTACATTGTTTACACAAAATATTAAAATAAATTGTTTGAACAAATTCATATTTTGACAATGGATTCTTGGAGAATAACAAATCTTTTCAAGTTTCTGATAAGTTATCTATTCCAACCAAGAGAATATTTTCTGCACTTGCAATCCATCAGAAAGAGATTTCATTATCTTGAGCAAATGTTTTCATGGCAAATGCTTTCGCATGAAAGAGAACAAGATGATTGTGTTTATGAGTAAATTTCTCAATATTGTCAACTGAGGAAAACAATAAATTTATCAATATTTTCTTTGATTGACAACATAAGAATGTTATTCCAAAAATACAACAACAATATCAACACCATTATGTTGGGATGGATTGCAAGAGTAGAGAAAATGTTTTGTTCAAGATAGAAGAACATTGAATATTTTTGTGTTTGGCAATCCATTTCAAAGAATGATGTGTACAAGTTTGAAGTGACTACATATAAGTTATGTTTATGGTAAAAACTAATTAACGTGTGCTTTTATAGTAAAATTTGATAATCTAATCATTCTGTTATTAAATATAACCAAAGGAATAGATCATTAATTTAAAAATAAAAAATAAACTAAAAAGAAAGACACCAATTTTAAAAAATTAAAAACATAAACTACTGTTGCTGAGATTCGAAGCATGTCCTGAATTATTTTTTCTCTCTGTTATATTTAGAATTTGAGGGAATATGTATTTGTTAAAAAAACATGGCATGTCTTGGCATTATACCTCATTTTTTAGTCGGGTGAGGTAAAAGCTTTGTCATGAAATGTATTATTTATAGTAGTGGGTGAATCTGCATGATTAGCACTTCAGCGCTCAAGTCAGTTCAAGATTTAAGATGAATGTAGTGAAAGTGGATATCAGAGAATATACTTTGCTCTTTGCGTGTGAATTCATTTTATATCTTAGATCAAATGAAGTGAATTTGAGATAAATTGGGACTTAGCTAGTCATGCTTTTGACAGACCCAAAATAATTTATTGGTGATATATTTTTTAAAATTAATACATATATTTTTATAATAATATAAATTAAAGTATATAAATATATATTATGTAAATATATGACGAAAGTGAATATTTAGATAGTTGTACCCTTAATCATACCTGCTTATTTAGTAGGTAATTACTCACGTCAATACGTGTGCCATTTTTGAGAATTTTTTTCTCTATCTATTTTTTAGTTGATACCCATTTGAATATGAATTTAATTGTCATATCTATATGATATTCAATAATATTTAAAACACATAATATTACTATTTTGGCTGGATTATATTTTTTAATTTTAAATTTAAATAATTTTGATTACCACTTACATTTTTGCATTAAAATTGATGATTAGTTGATTTATAAATTACATGTCACTTGTTAAATGTGACAAATCACCGGTTATTAGGCTACTTGATAAAAGAAAATGTGACAAATTATCGTATAAAAAGATTTCTAAAACTTTAAAGATCACAAATATAAATCACACAATTTTGAAAGATAAATTTAGTTATCAATTTTTCAGTATTAGTATTAAATATTAGAAGAGATCAAAACACTTTAAATTTTAAATTTCAAATAGAGTGATTAATTTCATATATTAATAATATATGAAGATAAGAATTGTAATTTAATCTACATTTTCAATTAAAAAAAATGAAAAAGTAACTAAAATATTTAAAATTGAAGAATTGATTCTATGACGAACAAATGAAAATAAGCATTATTAAATAATTAGTTCTAAAATTTTAGTTGAAATGTATTGACAATATAAAAAAATTTTATACTATCAATGAATCACAACTAACTTTTATAAATATTTAACTATTTTCTAATCACATATAAAATATTACTTATGAATAATTGTGATATACTGACTATATAAAATATTTTATAATAGTGTACAACAATTATTCTCTAATTCTAAATACTTGAATTTTAAAATGTTCCATCTTTAAATTATGTCTTAGGCATGGCCCACATAACTTTATTTATAATAATACACATCTAGGGTCCACATCCATATGGCATACAATTTCACCTCTTTCTCAATATGTTGTGTCCAAAATCTTGGTTTTAGCCTCTATGAAAATTGACCAACTATTTAAGGACTTTTCCTTTGTTTTTGTCTCTATCACATACATGATAATGATATACCCACATTATTGCAGGTGAAGAAATTAAATAATATCTTATTGAATAGTAAATAATATTGAAAAAAGACTAAATTTGAAACATCCTAGGGTCCCAACGTTTTAAGACCGTACAAGTTTAGGTGAAATTTAGAACAAAGTGTTAATGTATAACTGGACCTTGCCTGGTGTGGATTGTGATGATACATGCATAATATTGCTTTTGGAGATATTTGAAATATTCAACTAATTTTTGTCTATCAATTTTACTTTGCTTTAAAGAGGTGTGAAGTCATGGATGGACCTTAAAGCCATGGTACCACCACACCAGAATCTCTTTTAATTTAATTTGATATTCTTTGTTTCTTTTATTTGGTTATTATATAAAGTATATGCTGAGTTGTTGGATTTGTTTTCCTCTTAACCTCTAGTTTCATGTGAAGTGGACATTGTTGGAGATAAATAAAATTTGAGTAATGAGTGTTTCAACTGAAATTTAAAATTAACTTTTTTTTATTGATTTAGCTTATCTTAAACTTATTATTTATAGACTTTTTTTATTCACATGAAAGAAAAGAATTATAATTTATGTTGATGACAAACACTCTAATATTCAAATTAGTGACACGTGTAAGTGATATATTTTAGAATTAGAATAATGTGTGAAATTTTATTTTTCAGGTGATATGTTTTTTTAATAAAGATATCAGCTTTTGGTAATGATAACTAATGTTTTATGATAAGTCAAACATGAACGATTAAGCGGATAAAGATGCAAACATATTCACTAAGGTTTGATGGACTTGACTATCCGATAATGACAATAAAATTGAATGTAACTAAAGTCTCATCTCAAACTACTCAAGCAAGTGTCAACAAAAGAGAAGTATATGACAAAGACTTAAAGTGCTAAAGGCACTCCTAATTTAGAAGTGAACAAATTGTAAAGCATAAGGACTTTATCGTAAAAGCGCAAGGATAATGCGCGCGCACACAAAAAAAAAAAATTATCAAACTCATTTTTACCAAAGAAAATATTTTCAAAAACATCTTGAAGTTGTGGCAGATGAATTCGGAACTGTCAAAATTGTTATAGACAAAATTTTGACTTATCTAATCAACTGAGACTTTTGTCTAACCGATTAGCTCAGTTCAAAATTGAGTCACAAGCGATTATGATAACACCTTAATGATGTGCAACGACTAGATATCTTTTCCTTCCTTTTTAAAACTTACAACTGATTATATTTCATACTTCTAATCGATTGTAAACATGTGCCAATCGATTAGATTGTCATATAATGCATTTAATTTAAATTTCCTTTTGAGCCAACATCTAGCCTATAAATAGAGGTTCATTCCCTAATTTCATTTCATGCATAATCGTGTTTTGACACAACTCACTATATCTTTCTAAACATTTTATTTACTTTTTCTCACTAATATTTTAGCCATAGTGTTTTTGTGAGAAAAGTCCTTTTGTGAGTGAGGATATTCTGTAATTCTGCAAGGTTAGAATTATAAATTCACCAAGGAAATCCTTTGTATACACCTTGGTTGAATATTATCCATTTAGTGATTTTTTTTTGGGTTAGAAGCTAAACTCATTAAAAGCTTAGGTTTGAGATTGTGTGATTCAATCTCCATTTAGGTTCGAAAATTCATCCAGTATAAAAACTTTCATCATGTTCTTGGTCAGCCAGGTATTAAAACCAAAATTAGGTTCAAATTTAGCTCGATATTAAAAGCTTGGTAGGTTTCAGATTAACCCGATATTAAAATCTCACAAGTTATTAGTTATCCCGTGTAAAGCCAAGGAAAGGTTTGTGAGCTTAGCCCGTGTAAAAGCTTGCAAGGTTAAAGGAACTTGAAGACTAACCATTCCAAGATCCTTATTTATGGAGAGAAAACTAATCGCTTCAATCTACTGTGTGGAGAGAAAACTAACCGTTTCAATCTGTCGTTTGGAGGAGAAAACTCAAACTACTATATACTAAAGTCTTGTATTATTTGGTTGGTGGCCTACCATCATTTCCTTGTATAAGGAGGTTCTGAGTCTTTCCTATTAAAAGCTCCAACGTTTATTGGATACTTTCAAGATCAATTCTTGCAGAGAGAAGTAGGGCATTTTCTTGTTTGATAGAACCTCTATACATCGTGGTGTTCATCTCTTTCACTTAACTTTTTACTTTTTTGCTATTTATTTTATGCTAAATATTTTTCCGTTGCTAAGTATTTAAAAATGTTGTCAAACTCTGATTTTATTTCTCAAAGATTTTAAAAATCACTTTTTTCTAAACCACACAATTCACTCTCCCCTCTTGTGCGTGAAGTCTTAAGTCCAACAAATGGCATGAGAGCCTAAGTCATATTTAAGGACTAATCATATATGGAGGAAGATGACTTCTGACAAGAGATCTTTTTTAAACACACCACCATTTTTCAATGATACTAAATTTAATATTTTGCAAGCTAGGTTTAGAATTTTTCTTCAAAGCATAAACCATGAATTGTGGGAAACAATAGTCAATGATCGGGTTTACCATACTCATCAAGAAAATGATAAAGTATTAGATAAACCCTATTCCATTTGGACCGAAGAAGAAAAAATAAAGGTAGACATAGACCTTAAGACAAAGAACTTTATAATAATGTCTATAGATGATAACAAACTTTATGATGTTCATCATTGTAAAAATGAAAATGTGGGAGACTCTTGAAGAAATGTATGGAGTTTATCCAAGTATCAAATAAGATAATATGAACACATGAGGTGAAGAAGATAATGGTACCCATCATGGATGTTTTTCTAAATTTAGAAATATTGGAAATTTTGTCGAGAACTCTGTGTAGCAGGGAAAAATTTGAGATTAAGCTATTGGTTAAATTAACTCACAAAGCAAGAGTCGCCACCACACTTTATTTTTTCCAAAGGAATGGGAAAAGAGCGAATAAAACCCACAGAAGTTTTAAAACAAAACTAATAAAACAGAGAGACAAAGGGTAAGGGGGTTGGTTATGCAATGGGAAGGTGTTAGCACCCAAAACATCTATAGTACTCTATAAGAACCTCTTGAAAATCTATGTTTGGATTAAAAAGGGTTGTTTGCAAAAGATTGGGGAGATGAGAAGAGAAATATTTATTAGGTTTTTTGGTGTTTAACAAGACTTCCTGAGCCTCGTGTCTACGTACCCACAAAGTGCAATGGAGGATAAAAACCTCGTAGTTTGTGGTAAAAAAATAACAAAAGAGTCTGTTTTGATTGATTTTAAATGGAAAGAGAACTTGTCATTTTAAGGACAAAACTCAACTAATCACCCACAAGTATGAGGAATTGATCTTTGCATCACTATTAAGAAAGACTCCAACTTGGATAGAAATCAATAAGTATGCCACTAACTCTCTCAAGTGGAAAAAAATCAACATCAAACATTACTATGAGGATAGGAGAATCACATCTCAACTATGAACATGACTCATGTCTAATCCTTGAGAAAATGTTTTAAAAAGGAAAAGTGCACAAAGGGCACAAAATAGTTTGAATGAACTGTGTTTTTTATGTCTTTTGAAATGGTTTTGATATGCTTAAGATGAATTAGCATTTATTTAAGAAAAAGAGTTTGAATCACTTGACAAAGCCAAGGTTTGTTAAGAAAGTGGTTCAAGTTCGAAAACAAGAAGATTTTGAAAAAAGGGAGAAGATTTTGAAAATTTAAGAAGGGGAGGAAATGAAGATACTACTCTAATAAAAGCAATAAAGTGCAAGTGTGTGCAAGTGTACTAACCAAAAGTGAAACAAGCCAATTGACATAAGTCAAACCAAGCCTTCCCATCCTTTGGATTAAGGCAGAAGCAAGACAAGTAAGCAAATCATAAACCAATGTTTCAGATGAAAGAAGAACTCAGGCCAAAAGGTCAAAACCAAAGTATCAGAGCCAAATCTTCAAAAAGTAAACCCAAGGTCAAATGTACCAGATGAATTCCAAGGTTTCAAATCACAACTCCAAAGCAAAGGATCAATAACCTAAATCTAAGTCCACAAGTCCAACATCCAAGCTTGGTATAATAACCAATAGTCTAAGGAAACAATTAAGTCTTTTAGGGGTTTTTCCTTTATTAATGTCTTTAAAAGAAAAAGAAAAGTCCAAGTGGACCAAGGAAAAAGAAACATAAACATAAACAATATGAAATATAAATGATGAAACAAAAGCATAATATAAAGAGCAAGGAGTAAAGGATATAAAAGTAAAGGTGCAAGAAAAATAAATGCCATAAAGTAAAAGTCAGCACAATAATACTGTTAGTGTTGATGTTAAAGTTAATAATCCGATTCAAGACAAATTTAGCGTTATGTTAAGCAATCGTAGCACAATCTATTAGGAAGATCATATTATGGGAGGTCGGTCAATAACAATTTATGTATCATAATTGTTAGAGGTATTATAGAAATCATACTCCTAAAACATGTAGCACGAGTAAAAACCAAGGAGGGATCAAGCACTAAGGCACGGAGATTGGTCCATTAAATCAATCATCCTTCATGACAACTTAGGACAAACTTATGTATCAATCCCAAGTACCTCCAATGATCATTGATCAATTGAATGGTAGATTTGAAATGATAAAAGTTCATCAAGCATCAATCCAAACATCATGAACAAAATGGACACCAAATCATCCAATTGATTAAGAGAAAAGAAAAAAAAAAGAAAAAAAAAAGAAAAAGAAGAAGAAGAAAAGATGAGAAGAGGAACCAAATTGAATCAAGGCTTGAGATCAATTTATCATCAATTTCAATCACATTTCTTGGTGGATTAGAGCACTAAACCTATCATCAGTCCAAAGCACCAAAAATGGATCAACAATTCATTTAATGATAGATTTGAATTGATGAAGATTCATCTAACCTCATCAACACCCAAAGTCCATTGAAATTGAGGAAAAATTGATCAAGAAACCATGATCCAAGGCAACAACCAGCAACCAAGATAAAATGCAATATTAAACAAATAAAAATGCATGAAAAAATTTTTAAAATAATTTTTAAAATGGAAATGAAAGAGAAAATCAAGAAGAAACCTCTAAACAAATATTAAATACTCAAGAAAATTAAGACAAGTCAGAAACAAGACAAGGATCATTTAATAATTTTTGGAGAATTTTAAAATGCATAAAAGTAGTTTTTAACTAATTAAAATGCATGAAAAATGTGAAAAATAATGGAAAATATCAAATCAAGAGATAAAAATGTGAAAAAATTCACATAAGATAGAAAATAATTTTAGTAAATTATAGAAAAAAATTGGAGTGAAAATTTTAAGGGGACTATTTTTTTTTTTATGATTTTTCAATATAAATAAGAAAATAAAAACAAATAAAATGAAATGAAAATGCTGGAAAAAAACCACAACCACCAGATCAGATCAAAGGCTGATATTTAAAAACATGTGTAGCCATTAGATCTATTTTAAACACATCCAAGGGTCCAGATCAGAAGTCAAACACACGCTCACCTTAAGTTCACAATACTTTAACACAACAGATAAAACAATTAAAAAAAAGCGTGACAACATAGATTGGTCAGGATTTGAAATTTTACTCCAAACCGCGCGTTGCTTCACTTTGTCTTCAACCTTGGGACGATTTGTGAAATTCCTGAACTCAGTGTTTTATCCTGAAATGAAGCATGTTTCATGTATAACACTCCTCATTGTTCAGGTCTCCATGCTTCAGAGCAATTGATGTGCTCTGAGAATGAAGAATTTCAAAGAAAACACGAAGAACCCTAGAACTTGAAAGTAAAATTAAATTCTCAAAACCAAATACAAATTCCAGATAAGAGAGGGTTATCACTCAGTGACGCAAGACGAAGCTATTGGTAACTAGTTTGAGGTGTAATTTTACAGGTATCTACCTTTTCAATTGAAGTTCAAAAGTTCAATAATGGTGAAATGGAAAGCTTGGATTCAAGTTGTTTCAAGTCACAACAATTCTTCAGTTAGCTTCAGATAAGGCCGGTGATGGGCAAAGAAACAAAGAGAAACAAGCTTGATTTTGAAAAATGAAGATCTGGGTTGAGAGAAGTTTTGGGTTCTATGGAAGTAGAGTTTCTTTGGATATTTAAGCTTACAAATTAAGGGCTATTGATCCTCTATTTATAGGGAAGTGAGTGAGTTTGTTGCTTGTGTGAAATTCCCTCTCAATCGTACCAACCGAATCAAGAAATTTCTAGATCTAGAACGTGTGGAAAATTGGCATGAAAAGCGTGATTCTGAGCTTATTCAAGTCGTTTCAAGTTGTACCAAATGCATTTAACCATTTAGAATGAGTTTGCACATGTTTTGTGGTCCCTGAGTTGATTTTGCACACGTTTTCTAAAATTGTAGGTCACGGTGTGAGCAGACTTCATGTCACCTTGTTCCAACTGAGGCCAAATGTAATTCCTTCGTGCATTTTGTGATTTTTCTTGAGCCAAATGTTCATTTCATGGCAAGGAGGACAATTCAAAAATAATTAATTGAATTGGATGTCTCATGATAAAATGGAAAGCTCGGAAATTTGAGGAAAGACCACTGAAAATTAGGCAAGGCATTAGGTCAAACAGGTCATAACCTAGTTTTGTGCACAAATGGCCTTCAAGATTTGAGGTCCTTGGAGCATGAATTGATGTTTGACCACTAAAGTAAAGTTGTAGAGGAATTAAAGAAGAATATTTGGCAAAAAGAAGCGCCCATAGAAGTTTAAAATTGAAGAAGTTATGATCTTTGGAACATAGGCATGCCATACTTGAGTTTTAGGTCAAATTTTTTTAAGTCCACAAAATGACCTCTAATGTCTTCAAACTTTTCATGGCTTTCCAAGAATAATTGGCTCTTGACTTGTGACTAGAAGTTGTAGGGAATGTCAATAAGAATCATTTTCCCAAAGAAGCACTAAAAAATGTTGAAGTATGAAGTCTTGAACTTAGACTTAAAATGTTGACTTTTTGGTCAAACCTCCTTGGACAAACTTGCAACCTTGGACTTTTCCTTGAATTTCAAGGTAACTTGATGATCATATAAACTAAAAAGATGTATGCTTGAATGTCCTTTGATGAAACTTGCAATGGCTTGAGGAACCTTGTGATGAAGGCACGAAAATAAACAGATGAACCATTGAAGTTTCTTGAGAAACAAGCTATCAAACCTTGAAACATCTTTGATCAAATGAAGTTGAATTATGCTTGATACTTTATGATTTGAGATTAGAGGTCATGCTTTGATGAATATCCTTTGAAAAATCAATGGTTGACCACACCTTGACTTGAGCAACTCAAACCCTAGCTGAGGAAACAATCACTTGATGCTCTTGATTCCAAACCCTACCTTGCAAAAGAAACAAAAGGCACAAGACACATATTTTTTTTGTGATTTTATTAGTGTTTAGTGAATTATAAAGCATATAAGTACAAAAAATGAAATATATACAAAGAGGTGCTTGATGATTCCTACAAAGGCAAACCCAAAGATGAGAGAGTTAGGAGGCAACCAAGTTTGTGATCTTGATGCATTGCAAAGATGTAAATAAGGTGGGATCTTAGGGGTGAAAATTAGGGTATGACAGATGCCCATATTTAAGTTTCTTTTATCCAGAGAAATGAAGATTGACATCTTTGTCTCGATGAGATTGAAGAGACTTAAATATAGAAGACCCAACTTTTGGCCATAAGATACCACAAAAATGCTTATGATATGATATGATATGAATGGACGCACAGGATTCTGTGGAAAAATTGTGCCACATGAGATAAACTACTGATGAATCTCATTTTACTATGGCTACCCAAATAACTAAGTTGGATACTGCTCTTGAGGCGGAGGATAATTGGCATTAAGTGGCTGATGACGTTGTTGTTAAGATGGACCACATCACGAAGAAGGATCATAAAACTCTTTAACATGAATCTAAGGCTTATGTTGAGGCTCTAAAGGCTCTTGAAAATGAGGTTTTTGGTATGAGGGAAATGTTCAAAGATTCCCTTCAACGGGCGATGTAGGCCGTTTATGAAGTTTGCAACCAAATCGTGGAACATGCTAGAGGGTTCTGCCTTACCGCTCCTAGTCTTGCTGAAGAATTATACCCCCTTCAAGGTTTCTCCTTAGGGTACTCTAGAGGGGAGTCCATGTACTTCGACTTCGGGAGTTGCAACTTGATTGTTCCTTCTTCTTTCTTTGTATTGCTTCCCTTTTCCTATAATGTACTTCGGGCTATTGTGCCTCGGTTGCGACAATTAATATTAATAAAATATTTTTACCTAAGTGAATCATGCATTTTTTAACTTTGAGTCATATATTTGACTTTAGTCTATTGTTGATATGTTGCACTTTTTGTTATTTGCAAGTTGTTGTAAATTCAGGGTTTGCTTGTCATCCCTGCAGTATAAAGTTTGATTGCTTCGTGGGCATTGATGGTGTTCACCAGTGGGTCATGAGTTGACGCCTTTGCAATTGCAAAATATTTTTGCTTTGGGTTTGAGAACCCTAATGAATTACCTTCAGCAAAAAAAGAGGTGTCTCGCTACATCAAAGTAATTGATGTGCTCTTTGAACTTGCATGAAAATGGTCTCTTGTAATTTGTGGCTTAGCGCGTTAAATGTTGTTTTATATCATGTTTGGTTGTTGCGTTTGTTCGTTGTAATTAGTGTC
Organism: Lathyrus tuberosus; assembly: GCA_022829125.1. Classification (NCBI taxonomy): domain Eukaryota; kingdom Viridiplantae; phylum Streptophyta; class Magnoliopsida; order Fabales; family Fabaceae; genus Lathyrus; species Lathyrus tuberosus. The sequence continues at coordinate 1,871,425 of JALAZF010000504.1, forward strand.
CTCTGATTCAACATGTATTTGTTTGTTGTAGTTAAAATTCACTGATTCAGTGTGTATTTGTTTATTGTAGTTAACATTCATTGATTCAATGTGTATTTGTAGAATATTAAAAGTATACAAAATCTATTTGTACTCAATATGTTAGCTTGTTGTAAATTATTCACCAAATGTGTGGTGACATTGTCTGTAAAGAAAATGTGCCTGCTTCTACAGGTGTTTGCAAATAGGAAGTGACGTTCTTTCTGTTTATTGTAAAAGATCCTTTGAATCAGGGAGATTCAAAGTCCACCATAGTTTTGTTGTTTATGTTAGAAGATTTTAAGAGAGGTCTTTTTATAAGGCTTGTACAAATATCTAACACAGTGAAATTCTTTACAGGGTGTGAAGGGACTGGATAACCCTTGTTTAGAAAGGGGAACCATGGTATATCTTGTGTCATTTATTCTTTCTGCATTTTTATTTTTCTGCACTATCATTCATAAGTTCATCATTGTTCTTCTGGAAAAATAAAAGAAACATAACATCTATAAAATAAGGTGAAAAATATTAAAACCTAATTCACCCCCTCTTAGGTTGCACTATATACTTACATAACCAACGAGACGACAACACCCCTGTTCCCCTCTTACTTTGGTGCATATACTCACCCCGGTTAATCAAGATGTGACTAATACTTATAGGAGATGTGGGAGTTTGTCTTTTGGCATACAATCAGATTCTACTGGGGACAAGAGTATAGTTAGACAAAGGTGAGATTCCTTGAGAGGCTCGTTTCCCCGACCCTCACGAATGGAATTTGGCTCGCTTCCTTCACCAAATAATCATCTTATAGAACGACGATGTCAGGCGAGGAATTAAATATAACTGCCGACTAGAGGTTTCTTTTATGAGACTTCGCTTCCCCGCAGCCAGAGTCTAGGGTAATGTTTCCCTGTGCATTTTTAGTGAGTTTATGTTATCTTGCAGACCAAACTATGGAAATCCAATAGTTTGGACACATCATCCCAAACATTGATGCTCAGAGAACACTGCCTAGGAGTTATTTCGTACAAACTCTTGTGTCGGTGGAAACTGCCATGATCGTCGAGCGGCCCATATCTGTAGTTTGTTCAACGTTCTTGTTTTTCGAACGTCGTTTCACTCAGACATCTTTATTTCTTGACGTAGGGCTCAACATCCATATGGAAGAGAAATCATACCAGGAGATAGTAGCTCAGAGCAACTGCGCTCCAGATCTAAGTGTTGAGGAGAAAGTGTAGTAAGGTCAGAAGGTTGTGTTGGGAAACACGTGTGAGTTGTGTTGAGAAACAAGTGTGATTTTTAAGTCCCACATTGCTTAGAAAAGCAGATGTTAAGCACTTTATAAGTAAGAGAACCCATACACCTATTACCGTAGTTTTGGGTGAATATATGGTGTCTCTCTCACTTGTTTGGGTGAGTCTTTGACCTTTAGGTGAGTGTTTGACACAATGTGTATGCTTCCCACTCATGATGATCCATTAGTGGTATCAGAGCCTGGTTCGAGTAAGGGATCAGCTCCTTGCGTCGAAAGTCTTCCTGACATGGTGGTTAGGCGGCGTGTTCCGTTGAAATTCTCATGATGAATAAAGGTGTTTGTTAACGGCGGTACAAGCACGTGGATGAAAAGAGCTTCTGATTAAGGGGGAGCATAATGGATTGACTCACACTTGTGGGGGAGATTGTTGGGAAATAAGTGTGAGTTGTGTTAAGAAATAATTGTGAGTTTTGAGTCCCACATTGCTTAAAAAAATGGAGGTTAAACACTTTATAAGTAAGAAGACCCATACACCTATCACCTTAAGGTTTTGGGTGAATATGTGGTGTCTCTCTCACTTGTTTGGGTGAGTCTTTGACCTTTAGGTGAGTGTTTGACCCAATGTGTATGCTTCCCACTCATGATGACCCACCAGGTTAATCAGGAATCTTCAGTATGATCTTGAAGACAATTACCTCCATTCATTGGTAATTCTAGTATAGATCTGGATTTGGATATAGAATCATTCATTTTTTTTTACTTTGCAGAGTTATCGCGGGAATCAGAGATTCGAAAACTCAATGGTCCGTAGTTGAAACGATGATTGATATGATCGAACATGAATGACATTCACATTCGATTCTGATCGTTCTTGATTTAGTGATCCACGAAGGTCATGCACTGGCGAATTTAAGAGAAAACGAAATCGTGGAAAACACGTGAATTAGAAGTCGTTCCTATAAACAACACCACGGTTCTGTCCCGGAACTAGAATCAGACGTAGTTGGTGAACTAAAGATCTTGAATCAGTGATGATGATCTCTGATACGGCGGCGCAGGGGTAGACATGCAAAGTTAGCACTCAAACGTCAAAGTCAATTCAAAATTCAAGATGAGTGTAATAAAAAACGAATATCAAATAATGTATCATACTTTCTGTGTGAACTAACTTGTGAGGTGGATATGAGGTGAATTGAACTTTAACATTTTTTTTCTTTTATCTGGATAAATAAATTATAAACATTTTGACATTGGTTTTTGTCCAAATACCACTTACCAGTCAATGAAAATTAATGTAATTGATAAAGAATTCACTTATATTTCGCAAAATCGTGAATTGAACCTCATTGTTGATATGAGCTATCTTTAATGAATAATCTGTAATTATATTTGTAATCGCTATTTAAACTTTCAATTTGTCTTAATATGAACCCCAAACAAAACTCAACTCACCTAATAATAAAATTAAAAAAATAATCAGATGCGTATGAAAAAGCTTAAGTTAAGATATATTAATCTTTTAAATGGACCCAAACACCATCAAGTAATATACTCTGATATTTAAATGGTGGTGTGTGTCACATTGCTAGAATCATGTGTGGGTATATTATTTTATTCTTCTTTGTGCATTTTGTCATCTTTTGCATTCTTTCTCCCTAACCATTCTAAACGGGGTTCCTAATTTGCTTTCCATTTGTCTCCACTATCTAGTCTTTATTATTTATTTATTTACTTTATGTTGGCCATTGAATCAACTTGTTGTCATCCAAATTGTTCTCTTGGATTCACAACTCGTCGTGTCATGGAATATGAATCCTCTAATTGATATCGAAAGTTTTCCATGATTCTCACATTTTTGGCACCTTATGTTTTGTCTATTATAATAAGTGAAAGTATCTATGCATATTTTTATATATTTTTTAATTTCAATTTACTAATGCTATGATAACTTTCACAAAATTGAGTTACGCAACTTTAGTCTCTATACATGTTATATACGTACTAGTAAAACACCCGTGGACGGAAAGGTACGAGATTGTCTGTAATAGATTAGATGGAAAGAAATGTAGTATATATTAAAAATAATAATATGTAGAAAATTCTTAGAAAAAGTCTTATTATTTTAAAAGTTAGTGAAAAAAATGAAAAAATAATATAAAAAAAGTGGTTAATTGAACCACTTAATAATGTAAACAATAAAGTTAGTGGAAAAAAAAATTGATAGCAAATTAATGAATAAAAATGAATAAAAAATGTTATTGATTAACAAACAAAAATGTAAAAATATATAAAAATTTGCTGGACTTATACTGTAATGAAAAAAAAAAAAAGAGAATGTGGGCCACCAAATATGAAGGGTTTACGTGACCCATGAAATGGAAAACAGGGTTTAAAAGAGAATTGTCCAAGGTTTCAATGTCAGTTTCCACTCCGTACGGTTTACACGAAGAATCAAGTGGTGTTTCTCTGAAAGTGTTCGCAAGTGTTACGGGCGGGATGGCGATGAAAGAGGAAAAGCAGGATCAGACAAGGTATGTGCATTATTGTTGTGTATGCTATTAGTGAAACCGTTCAATTTCGGGTTGTTATAGTATGTTGAATGTTTTGAAAATGTAATATGGTTGCCGGATTCGATGGTGTATACTTTGGATTGCATGTTTGGTTGATTATTTCGAATGAATGTTTTACGTTGCATGTTAATTTTCAGTTAGATTTGTATGATTGTGTGTTCATGAAATTTATGTGTTTGTAATGCGATGTACATATTTTTTAAGAAACTTTTTTAAAGTTGACGAACAGTCTGTAGAAATGAAAGTTATATAATAATGAAAGTCTATTTTGATATGGCATATCACGTTCGTTATACGTTTCATCTGTCAAATGGAAGTTTAAGTCTTAGTCAATGCATGAGGGTTCTAGATAAAACTGTTTTAGCAAGTTAACATGTATGAGATAAGTTCTTTTTCATTTTAATCCGTAAGTTTAAAATGGTTCATGGTTGTTTGATATTCACGTACGCTGGTATTGTAAAATGGAATGATTGTATGATTCGTGTTATTGCAAATCTGTGGATGGCGAAAGTGATCAAGATTTGAGCAACAGGCCAAAATTCTACATGTGGAAGAAAAAAATACGCTCTGCAAAAACCGCTGCGAATAATGTTCTGGTTTGTGCTGTTAACTGATGTTGTTGTTAATAGTTAATGGAAAATAGACATTGCAATGTATTGATATTTGTTTTTGGTTATTGGCAGCACTTTCCACAGAAAGTTATCAAGTCTGCCCTGGAGGGTGTTGGGCCACAGTTTTGGTTGTATGACTTCGATACCAAAGAAAGGTATGAGTGTCAGCTCCACCGTTCCCCAAGAAAGTATTGCGTCGAGATGTATATATGGAAAGGGTGGAAGGACTTTGTGAAAAACAAACAACTCCAAAGAGGTGATAAACTGGGATTCATGCTAAAGGACCCTCATTGCAACAGGCTGGTGGTAAAGGTGTTAAACCGTTGAAAGTTTGAAGAAGGTGTATGGTGGTTGGTAATGGTAGTAAGGTGGCAACCAGTTACACAAACTATTATGTAATTAAGTCTATTTTGTCTAAGTTATGGTACGTTAATGTTGTGTTCAAACATTAAGTTTAGTTTGTGGGCTTTAAGTTTTCGTACGTATATTTTTTGAGAACTGGTGGATGTATTATATGATCGTATAATCTGAATGATCTATTATTACTATAGTTGTGAGTCAAAAGGATAATATAATGGTGAATGAGAATTCAATGTTTATTTGTGTGCTAAAAAGTGCTAAATTGAATGTTTCTTTGTTTATTTGATGTATGATGCTTGTCAGTTTGATGTGCACTGATTTCCTTGGATATCCTGTATTTTTTATTGGCTGCATAATTCAATTGACAGGTTGTTGTTAGAGGTGGATTAGAAGGTTAGGGTGGTTTTGTGGATAGCTCTTGAAACTGATTATTCTGTCAGTTTGATGTGGACTGGGGTGCTTTGATATCCTGTCTTTTTTTTGGCTGTGTAATTCATTTGACAGGTTGTTGTTAGAGGTGGATTAGAAGGTTAGGGTGGTTTTGTGGACAACATTTGAAACTGATTAGTCTGTCAGTTTGATGTGGACTGGGGTTCTTGAATATCCTGTCATGTTTTTTGGCTGTGTAATTCAATTGACAGATTGTTGTTTGAGGTGGATTAGAAGGTTAGGGTGGTTTTGTGGATATCATTTGAAACTGATTAGTCTGTCAGTTTCATCTTGTTCAGTTTCATCAGTCGGTCCAAATTATTGTGTCTGGGCCTGTGGAATAGTACATTTTAAACACAGATTTTATGTACAATCTGTAACACCCTTCTACCCCACGACATGTTCACACAATAATTTAAATAAATAATCAGAGTATCTTCACAAAAAAAAGGGTGTCACACTTCATTTCATAAAATCACATCATAATATGCTCCTGCTCCGTAACACGGGTTCTAAAAAAAAATCATAATTATTATTCTCCAAGAAAATTCAGCATTTAAAACTCCACAGCGGAAAATTTAGTCTCAAGTTCTTTATTCAAATACTTCATCATAACTTCATTAAACAGTAACTCAAAATTCAGCATTTAAATAAAATTCATGGAAACAATACATAAATCTCCAATAATGACCAAACAGAAGGAAAATAACGCAGTTGTTCCGATCAGACGATCCCAAACCCCGTTGTTACATATATCAGAGCAAGACACCTTCTAATCCACCGAAATAAAATAATTGACTCCAAAGCTAAATCTTCAATGCGTCTAAATACTACTCCGGATCACCTGCGCGTTGCCCAGATAGGAGAAACATTCAACAGGCAGGGTGAGTAAGCCGTAATCATTACAAAAGATATAAGTAAGAGATATAGTAGTTATAACTATTGAAACAACGATAACATAGCAGCATGTATTCATGGTAGCATATAATTCATCACAACATTTTATTCATAACACATTTATTCATAACAACATGAAATCATAAAATGTTGCACGAGTCAAAATCATCCCAAAAATCATCACGAAAACAAATATGATGCAATGCCACCAGTCATGAAATGCAATATGCATGCGGTACCGAAACGTCACTGATGACTTAGTCATCTTCAAACTCCAAGGATCCCCACCATTAGGACCGGTTCCCACTTGGAACCAGAGCACATCATAATTTGCACTTAATCCACACTACGGGATTAAGGCCATCACTGGACTATAAGTCCTACAATTTCACTGGATATCATCCTGCAAACTTCACTGGACAACTCGTCCTAAAAATATGATATGAATGCATGATGCGTAATAATTCACAAAAACACGACCACTGCTAGTCAAACGCATCATCATTCATATAATCAATCACCACAATTCATCACACACAGTAGAACATCATCATCATATTTAACACAACATCGTCATCATCAGAACTATCATATACTCTTCATATATATCATAACACACATATCATGATCAAACAGTAGCATGTTAATATAATCCACACCAAAAGTCACTTCCAGACATAAATCAGAGATTTCACACACAACACACCCACTCACTGACAAATTTATCACACAACATCAATACATTATGATAGTATATTCAAACCTCATAATCTCTCCATCATCATCACAATATTATCATTTCATTATCACTAATATCCACTAAATCACTGCTAGATAAAATTCTGCAATTTCACGCAGACATGTAACTTACAGGTATAACAACACAGGATACTCATCGTTTTAACCTATCAGTTTCCATTATAGGATTACACTATATGATTTATTTTATTTTATCATGTTATAACTTGTTCCATTACCTCTCCATAGCTTCAAACGACATCGAAAACATATTTATAAAACAAAAGTTATGATTTTTCTAAAATTTAAAAATAAAAATTCACTAAAACAAGGGTGGCTGGCACCACACCTTGCCTAGTGGCTTGCGCCACTCTTTCCACCATGTGGCTGGCGCTACCAATTGCTAGTGGCTTGCGCCACCTTTCCAAATCCTTTTTTTTGGCACTGTTCCTTACTATTTCTTCCCCTCTTCAATCCGTCAACAATTTCAAGATAATTCCTAATAACAATCTGTTGCGGTGAAAATCGGATAACAAGCTATTTATTAGCTTGCATCAAATTTCTTTTACAACCGACTTTGATTTATCCAAAGGAAAGGTTCAAGATTGTTAGAAAAACCTAAAGGGGGGGGATCTAAGGTTCGGGGGTTGGTTACGCCTAGGGAAGGTATTAGCACCCTAAACGTCCGTAGTACTCTACAGGAGCCTCTTGTTTTACTTGTTATATCTCACTCGCTTGCTAGAGGTTCTATGCTAAAGGTTAAAACCCTAGGGGTTAGTATCTAAGTATACTCGATAAAGCATCGTACTTTGCGCCTACGTATCCTCGGGAATAGAATCAGAGTATGCGTAGTTCTACTTCTACTGAACTATTGACTATGGTCAATATTCAGAGGGGAAATGAGTGCAAGCTCATTGTAGAGTGTAAGAACTCTCTAAGTCTAGTTGTAATGATCCTATGTTATGTTTTAGTCAGTGGGAAAAGTGATGATTCATTATGATGAATATCACTAAGAGTTTAAGAACTCCTTCCTAAAGCTAGTTGTGATTTCTACGGCTCTGATGAGGCCAAGAAATAAAGTTTTCTCCTAAGAGGTTACTTAGGTTAAGGTGGGAGGTCAATGACTTATGAGTCAACATATTTCACCTTCCTTTGGAGTTGGGGGAAATAACAGTTGTAAGTTAAAAAAGAGATTAATCAATAAGAGGATAACAATTAAGTGTAAATAACACCAAAACATGATATGTACATCCATGTAAGAGCATGATAAAAGAGAACCATATGGTTCATAACAAACATGAGCAAATGAACACCAGCATGGCAAAGTTTCAAGAACTATGAAATTAAGAATGAAACAAATCATATCAACACAAATTCATCTTGAGAATTCTAAGAGGTGCCACATTTTATGGATAATGGACACGAAAATCTTAAAACCAAAGCTACAAAACAAACTCTCAAAAACGTCCTAAAAGGTCTTAGGAAAATATCCAAGAAAAGTTGAAGGAAAAGAAATTAAAAAATTAGATTGAAACAAAGTTCTAAAACTTATAAAATTACTAAATATTGAATTGAAAATAAAATAGAATTTGGAAAAGTTAAATTAAGCATTAGGAAAATGTTTTTTGGAATTTTGTATGTTTTAGAAAATATTTAAATGAAATGAAATAAAAAGGAAATAGGATAGTTGAAATGCACCAAGCAGGGGGGGTTCATCAGCGAACTAAAAAAACAAGTGTTGTACGCTTGGGCTCAAACAGGGGGTGGCGTTAGTGATAGAGGCCAGGCCCAAATCCAAGAAAAAAAGAAAATGATCAGCCGCGAAAGGGAATCAGTGACCGTGTACAAAAATATATGTGACAAATATCAAACGGTCACTTAGAACTTAAGTGACAAAAAGACAAAAGCACAATCCTCCACCAATCACCTGCTCTCGGCGCAACAAAATCATGCAAGCCATGCGAAGTGTTTAAGAAAGGTTATGACAAACCAGAGTGAGACGTATGTGAAAGCCTCAAGTTGTTCAATCCTTTTCGTCATCAAAACTTGATCAAAAGTCATGAAATAAAATCCCATCATGCAACACTCATATAGTAGAACAAAAATGGTCACTCACCATTTCGAAATAATCACTACAATGGGAACAAGCTAGACATGAAGACAAGGGTTCAAAACTGATATTGACAATCCTCACTCATTAATTAAACGCACACGATACGCTCACGATTCCAGAGTAATATTACACAACATAGCAACAACGTTCCAAACCAAACAAACACTACACGTATGAGTATAGAAACTTGAACCTAATAAAAACAATCCTAGGTACGGACATATGGTCAAGGGTATAAGGGATAAGAATGAGAGCAATCATTCATCATGTTAACACACGTTCAAGTAAGCTCTTAACAGCTGAAGATAGAAACATTGCGATACCAAGAAGTGCAAAAGGGATCACGTGAACTTGACACTACCACACACACGGTCATTCGATTTAAATGCAAAACAAACAAACATAGCAGCATGATCATGGTACATAGAACAAGGAGTAAAAAAAATGATGATGATTACCTACTGCAACCTCCCCAAAGCTTGAAGAACGAACTGCACCAGACTTCTCCCTTCTCGAGATGGTTGTGCTTTGGATCTCCGCAAACTTTCCGCAATATCAGTGCTTCATTTAGGAAATGATAAGAAGGGTTCTGAGATGGGTGTCGATGATCGTTGGTCTTGGTTTATTGTTCTGATGGTGTATGTTTTTTATGGTGAAGATATTTGGAGTTTTGATGTATTAATGGTATTGATTGATTTTGAGGAAGAAAAATGAAGGGAAAGTGGGTGTAACTTGTATGTTGAAGATGGAGAGGAGAGGTTACGTGGGGATTTGAAACAAGGTGAGAATGAGAGATGTAGAAAAATGGTTGCAGCAAGGTTGATGCTTGCTGTTTGGTGGATCGTTGTCGTTTGGGTTGTTGCACAAAGATAGTTTTAAATTGTTTTCATGACAAATCTGATGAGGGAGAGTGTATTTCTCTACTGGTCGTTGGTGGTGGCTTAATGCTTTATGATGTGGTTATCCTTGTTGGTGTTGGTTATCGCAGGTGCTTGGGTGTTGTTACTGTTGTCGGAGCGAATCGAGTTGTGGTGGGGAAGGACCAGAAAATTTCTCATAAAAAATGAGGTAAGTGCTTCTTTCAGAATTTAGTTTTTTCTCTTATGTTCTGTGCTGCAATAACTTGGGCTTTGAATGGTGTGAAAATGAGATGATGAAGTTTGAAGGTTTAGTGTGAAAGAAAGCAGAGGTGCGTTTCATTTTTACGGTTGGTGTTTGTGTTACCGTGGGAGAAGGAAATGATATATCGTGGTGAGAGGTTCTGCTAGTGTGGAGGGTGTTGTTTTTAGTTCTCCCCCGGTCCTCCCCAAATGAAGGTCGAAACCCCCTATTTGAAGGGTCAAGGAAGTTTTTTAAATTCTCCAAGAAGCCATCCGTCCGTTGTAGCTTTTGAGGTCATGGTGCAGGTTAACGTTATGAGAGGTCCTTGTCATGGCAGCAAGGTTTGAAGCTTTGCATGTTGTTTTGTCATAGTGAAGCAGAGGCTTGTACGGTTTGAAAAAGGGTCACCACCACTTCTCACAACAACTCTTGTATTTTATTTGAATTGATTTTACATGATGGGCTTGGTACAAAAAATGTGAAATGGGCTTATGGTTTGGCTTGGAAACTTGGCTGAACTTGGTTTTTGTGTGGATTGTTTGGTTTGAAATTAACCAATTATGATTCAAAAATTGCACACGGTGGACCAATTGGTGAGAAATGGAAATGTTTATTGTTCTTAATTTTGAATTAATAATATGATTGATAATAACAATAATAAACTAATTAATATTCTAAATTAAAATTAGTTAGAAAAATAAGCTAAATGAATAATTAATCTAATTAATTAAAACTAATTATTAAAATTAAATTAAATTAAGACTAAACAACTTAAATATAAAGGAAATAAAAAAAGGCCACATTGGATATAAATTAAAATAAAGACAGATAAAGATATTAAAATAAATATTAAGTTAAAATAGAGAACAATAAATAAAACATCAACTAGCAGAAAAATGAGGGTAAAATTTGGGGTACAACAGTTGCCCCTATTTAAATATCTTCACCGGACGACATGAGAGATGAAGATCCTCATGGGATCAAAGGTGAAAGATATTTAAATACAGATAACCGACAATTTTACCCTCAGATACGTAGACATGCAATGCAACAGACATGATGCCAAAATGCCAAAGAAGATGAAAAGATGCAGACACAACAAGGCGCCAAAGGACAGACAGGAAGCAAACACAAGATGAGCTCCACCGGGGAGGGAGGAAGGTTAGTATCCATGAGAAACACCTCACTGGGGATACAGGCTAACCAACGCAAGAGACTCACCGGGGAGACTCCAAAGAAACACTGGGGAAAACAAAAAGACAATCTCCACTGGGGAAAGATCAGGGGAGATAGACTACAGGTTCAAACATCACCGGACGACACTGGGGAAAAACACAATCTTACTGGGCAAGAAACCAGAAAGAAAACATGATTTCCACTGGAGATCAGTTGAAATAAAAAGATAGACACCCGAAGAAAGATTTTCTGGGGATCTCTTATGCCGAAGAGTTCACATGGGATCTTCAAGAAAAGCCAGAAAAGACAGAGACGAACTCTGCGCGCCAGATAAAAACACCTGGAGTTAGCAATACAGGTTCAAGATAGCCTGATATAAGCAAACAGTTCACGATAACTGAAGATAAGCAACTGGAGTTTACATGGGAACAAGGTTAATGAGCCAAGAATAGACTCTGGTATTCCTGAGAGTTGGTTGAATAATAAATAACCTGCTTCATGAGGAAAACCGGTAGGAGCCAGAAAGGTAACCTCATTGGAGATAGAACCAAGAAATGAGCTCTAATAAAGGTATCTAAAATGATTGATCATCAAGGCTAAACGCGACTATATGACATTCTAGAAAGGATCCACAATGAAGGTTGAACCGAAAAACGGTCTTCACTGGGAAAAGACATCCAAAGTGATGGAACAACAGGTTCGAGTATGACCGGTTGGCACTTTGGAAAAAGAAGAACCTTGTTGGAGATTGAACCAAGAAATGGGCCCCAATAAAGTATCTAGAATGATTGATCATCAAGTCTAACGTGACTAAATGACATCCTAGAAACACCTCTAAAGTGATGGAACAACAGGTTCAAGCATGACCGGTTGGCTCTTTAGAAGTAACCTCTAAAGTGATGGAACAACAGGTTCAAGTATGACCGGTTGGCGCTTTATAAGTAACCTTGTTGGAGATAGAACCAAGAAATGGGCTCCAATAAAAGTATCTAGAATGATTGATCATCAAATCTAACGCAACTAGATGACATTCTAGAAAGAATCCGCAATGAAGGTTGAACCGAAAAACGGTCTTCACTGGGAAAAGACATCCAAAGTGATGGAACAACAGGTTCAAATATGACCGGTTGGCACATTGGAAAAAGAAGAACCTTATTTGAGATTGAACCAAGAAATGGGCCCCAATAAAGGTATAAAATGTGATAGGTTAGTACCGGGGTTGCGTAACTGAAGATAAGGCTTCCTGGGGAATACCCAATTACGGTTGCGAAGAGGTTGAATAGTACCAGAGATAGATAAGCTGCTTATAAGAGACTGCCAAGCTTCTTGAAGAGATTGCTGCTTCAAAGATATGTTGATATCACCATACCGTTAGAGGAATAATCATGTCTTCAATGAGGATCTGTAAAAGATGCTTCTGCGAGACACAGTGCAAAATAAATGCACGTTCAAAGATAGGTTAAAAACCACACCTGCCAGGGACCAAAGTTCAATCTAGGAACAAACTAGAAAGAAACGGTCAAACAAGACTCCAATTGAGGAATGAACTCAAATGGGGATTTATCTTATCCAAATGTGGAAAAGATAACTAAAACAACCATCGTCCACGAGGATAAAACTCTTTGGGGAATTCAGAAAAGAATGGGCACTTTATGCCTAGGGCTGACTTTCTATTGGAGAGAATAGACAAACCCAGTCACTTGGGGAGATAAACGCCAAAGTGAACGAAGACAGGTAAACACCAGAAAAAGAAGCAGAAATGCCAAGATGCTATGCATATGAGTGCTTATGCCATGCTTATGCTCATGCTGACAAAACAGACAAAAGGAAACGAGACTGGAGATGAGGTAAACATCTCGACAAAGAACACCCAGCCAAACCCAACAGGTTAAACCAATACTGGGGATGAAGAAGAATCAACAACTTCATTGGTGAAGAGAGTATCCCACTTGAGGTATAACATCATTAAGACTGCCATCATGATCTTGATTTCTTCGTTGGAGGAGAATCCATGGAAAATTGTCAAGATTAGCTGATGTGGCGGCTTATTGGGGAGCTTGCAAAGGATATCACAAAAACACAGTAATTCTGCATCCCACTAGCATAATGATCATCTCCACATCTTATATGCCCCAGGCTATATGGTATGTCAGAAGACGATAACAAGAGGATTTTATAGAAGAATTGGCATACAAGGTGCTTCAATATCTTTAAACTCTTGGGGAGATCTTGGCGTAATTGTCCCAGATTAACGGTATTCACACAACAAGGTCCTTGAACTTGCTTCAGAATGGTTGTTGACAACTGGGGAAGAGATACCCCAGACTGATTGGCCTTTTAGAGATTTGCCGAATCTCGACCTGATTGCCCCTGATTAACTGGTATGTGAGGGTAAGTCATCAAAAGGATTTTACAGAAGAGTTGATATACCAGACGCTTCAATGTCTTCAAACTTTTGAAAAGAAATGATCTTAGACATGATCGCCCCAGTTCAACTATATTCGTGATACTCAAACTGTAGTAGAAACGACTGGGGAACAAATCTTGCCCCTGCTGATGAGTCACTGGAGTCCATACTTGTCATAAGATGACCTGGAGGAGACTTGTTCCAGTATTTTGAATTTTGACGAGTTCTGCCCCTGATTCGGTAGATTGGCAAATCCTTCCACTTGGTTGCCCCTGACTGAGCTTCCTTTATCAAGTCGAATCCCTTAGCTGGCTGCATCTGCTGGTATTCTTTGATATTGAATTGTTTTTACAAACAAGTATTGTTCATCAAAAATTGGCAAAATTTAATGCAAAGTTTAATGCAAAGTTTGAAAACAAAGCTTTGATAAAACGAACAGTGAAATGATTAAATAGTCAAAAACAATGGTGGGTATAGTCATTAAGGAAGTGATCAACACACGCGAGTAACAAAGATTATTAGGAGTCAGGTTACTCAACCTTGCTGTAGTATGCTTTTCAAAACAACCTTACTCAATTAGGTCTTTTAGGGGTTGTAATGTGGTATGGTTCATGGTTTACGAAACAAAGGATGAATTCCAATCCTACGCTCAGTTAACTCAAGATACACGTTCAAATCTCCAAAAGTAGAAAGTCACTTGATTTGAAAGCTGACTGGCTCCTTATATGAAGTGCTCGTGTTTGAATGCATAACCGAGTTAAACTGAGAACTACCCTGCTCCCAAGGTTGAGATTTAAGGTTATTTTTGTGTGTAAGGAAAGAAAACTCCTACTTCTAGGCTCGAAGGGGTTAACAAGGGATTATCATCCTTACTTCTCCAATGTTTAGGAAATGTGAAACAATGCCTTACATCCTCGGCGAGGTTAATTTGAAAGTATACCACAACAATTATGAACATGAGGTTTTCATCATCCTCCCCAATCTTTGTTTAAACAAACAGTTGAATAAAGGGAGTGAAACAAGGTAAATATTTTTTTTGAAAATAACAGTAAATGAGTGAAACGAATGGATTTAATCTAAAAGATGCACAAACATTTCATTAACCTTGCCAATTTGAAAGTACAACAAAGCTTATAAGCAAATACAAATTCAAAGTGCAAAGGAAATACAATAAATTTGCTGAAACAGCCAAAAGATTGCCAGCTTTAGGGAATCAAATATAGAAAATCAAAGAGGGGCTCAATCACAGACCCCTAATCCAACTTTGTCTTGATACATCCTTTACTTATCTCGTGGGCGGGTAAGGATTGCTCTTGATATTAGGCTGGGAACCATCGAAAGACAAAATGTTTTTCTCCACTAAGTCCTTCACAATATGCTTCAAAGCAAAACAACCTTCTAAATTATGGCCTGGTGCCCCTTCATGGAATGCACAATGAGCATTGGGATTGTAAGAAGGTGGAAACGGATTAGGAGGTGGGCCTGATGACCTTGTAGTTATTAATCCTTGTTGCACCAAAGCAGGATACAATGCTGTATACGTCATAGGAATGGGAGGAATCGGAGGCCTTCCACCATTTCTTTTGCCTGGAATGTTCTGACGAGAAACTTGAGTCCGTTGTGGATAAGTAGGAGCGTTGGGCGCTCGTTGATACACTGGTGGTTGAGGAACCGGCTGATAAACAGAAGCTTGATGGTTGAATGTTGGCGCGATGGCGGCCACATAAGGTTGTTGAACAGAATAACACTGCTGTTGCTACTGACGCTTTCAGAACTGATTTTTCTTCTTTTTGTTTGTCATCACTGCACTGGTTTCTCCTTCCTTTTTGAGGGATTTCTTGGCATCATCGCTTGAACTACCAGCTCTCTTGGTCATTTTTCCACTCTGCAGACCAAGCTCTACTTTAACCCCTACAGCCACAATATCGGAGAAATTAGCAGACACGCTACTGATCATCCTTTCGTAGAATTCCGGTCTCAACGTGTCGACAAACCAATCCGTTAACTCTTTTTCAGATAAAGGTGGCTCTACCTGTGAAGCCATCTCTCTCCATCTCTGTGCATACTCTCTAAAAGACTCGGTATTGCTTTGTGACATACTCAGTAGTTATCTGCGATCCGGCGCGAGGTCCATGTTATATCTATAATGCTTTACAAAAGCATCAGATACATCTTGAAAACATTGGATCCTAGATTGGTCTAAAGTCAAATACCACTTTGCAGCAGCCCTTTTCAAACTATCTTGGAAGCAGTGGATCATCAACTTATCATTATCCATAAATGAAGCCATTCGTCGGTAATACATGACCAAATGCGACTTAGGACAGGTCGCACCAGAGTATAGGTCAAAATTGGGTAGTTTGAACTTGGGTGGAATTACCAAGCCTGAGACTAAGCACATGTCTTTAACATTAGTATTAGATACATTGCTCCTCTCCATTGCTTCCAATTTCCTCCGCATTGTCTCTACACTTTCCTTCAACCTTTCATGTCGATTATCCTCTTCTTCGGACATATTGACATGATCATAAAACAGATGTGGGTTCTGAAAAACTGGGTGTGCCTGAGCTTGCACTGCTGTTGGAGTGAAGGTAGGAATAGCCTGAAAAGCCTCATTAACCAAAGGAACAGCTTGTTGAGTAGAAGTGACGGCCGGAGCACGTATAAAGTTAAAAGGCATGCCCAAAGTGGGGTTCACAATAGTAACGGGAGGTTCTACAGTTGTAGTGATAACCTCAGAGACCACCGTCACTTGTGTATCCATCCTTGCACTCATAACTTGAATCACTTCTAGAATCTGCCCCATTCCTCCTTGGAGCTCACTCATTTCATTGTTGACTCTGTCCATTTCACAGTACTGTTCATACATCCTTTGTCGAGTTTGGCTCGAGTGACGATTCAAAGACGATTCTGAAGGGAAAACGACGACATGAGACGAAGACAGAGAGGAAATGTATATGCTATGACATGATGCAAATGAGATGCTAATGCAAGCCAAATGGTTTCAAGGCACTCAAAGGCAAGTTGCGAAAAAATTCTTTTGGAAAAACTGAAAAAGTTTTTGTTTTTAAAATCCAAGCTCTGTTGGTCTTTTGAAAAGGAAACAAACATTTGAGTTCCTCGAAACCAAAGGGCTAAGAATGCTTGAATGTAGAGATGCATAAAGCACATAAGCACAAACATAGAGCAAACACACGACAAAACATACAAATCCTGGGTTTAGGGTTCACATGAATGGAGCCAAAGGTCTACCCATCCCAATAGGTATGTACTACTGGTTCTCAGTTTCAGAACAGGATTCTAAAAAGTTCCCAGAGTCGACAACCCATCTTTCGGATTTTAAGGATTTCCCAGATGACTTAGTAATCGATAAAATTCTCAAGAGGATCTTGTCTGAGTGTAGTATCGCGTGACAACCAATTCAGAAATAAATTCCATCATGGTCACCGCACTACATCCTAAAAGGCCAAGTGGGGTTTGGTAACTACGGTTCTCAATATCATAGGCTCCTAGGTCGAGAGTAGCACGCTTTCACGAACGGATTCGCTCAACATAACTAAACTCTCAAGAGGGCCTCAACTGAGTGATGGTGTTTTCAATTCAACTTTTCAGGAATCGACTGCCTCAAAGCCTTCTTGAATACCATCGTCCTATAATAAGGGCACTCAAATCCGGGTACAGGATTTATCTCACCACTCAAGAACCAAGCCAACAAAATAATTAAGCAAAGCATATATACAGGCAATCAAACAGATATACACAAATATAGCAAGCAAGCATAAATAAAACAAGTAAAACAAAGGTGGGCTTAACCCTAAAAAATATATAAGATCCCCAGTGAAGTCGCCATTTCTGTTGCGGTGAAAATCAGATAACAAGCTATTTATTAGCTTGCATCAAATTTCTTTTACAACCGACTTTGATTTATCCAAAGGAAAGGTTCAAGATCATTAGAAAAACCTAAAGGGGGGGGGGGAGATCTAAGGTTCGGGGGTTGGTTACGCCTAGGGAAGGTATTAGCACCCTAAACATCCGTAGTACTCTACAGGAGCCTCTTGTTTTACTTGTTATATCTCACTCGCTTGCTAGAGATTCTATGCTAAAGGTTAAAACCTTAGGGGTTAGTATTTAAGTATACTCGACAAAGCATCGGACTTTGCGCCTACGTATCCTCGGGAATAGAATCAGAGTATGCGTAGTTCTACTTCTACTGAACTATTGACTGTGGTCAATATTCAGAGGGGAAATGAGTGCAAGCTCATTGTAGAGTGTAAGAACTCTCTAAGTCTAGTTGTAATGATCCTATGTTATGTTTTAGTCAGTGGGAAAAGTGATGATTCATTATGATGAATATCACTAAGAGTTTAAGAACTTCTTCCTAAAGCTAGTTGTGATTTCTATGGCTCTGATGAGGCCCATAAATAAAGTTTTCTCCTAAGAGGTTACTTAAGTTAAGGTGGGAGGTCAATGACTTATGAGTCAACATATTTCACCTTCCTTTGGAGTTGGGGGAAATAACAGTTGTAAGTTAAAAAAGAGATTAATCAATAAGAGGATAACAATTAAGTGTAAATAACACCAAAACATAAGTTTCAAGAACTATGAAATTAAGAATGAAACAAATCATATCAACACAAATTCATCTTGAGAATTCAAAGAGACGCCACATTTTATGGATAATGGACACGAAAATCTTAAAACCAAAGCTACAAAATAAACTCTCAAAAACGTCCTAAAAGGTCTTAGGAAAATATCCAAGAAAAGTTGAAGGAAAAGAAATTCAAAAATTAGATTGAAACAAAGTTCTAAAACTTATAAAATTACTAAATATTGAATTGAAAATAAAATAGAATTTGGAAAAGTTAAATTAAGCATTAGGAAAATGTTTTTTGGAATTTTGTATGTTTTAGAAAATATTTAAATGAAATGAAATAAAAAGGAAATAGGATAGTTGAAATGCACCAAGCAGGGGGGGGGGTTCATCAGCGAACTAAAAAAACAAGTGTTGTACGCCTGGGCTCAAACAGGGGGTGGCGTTAGTGATAGAGGCCGGGCCCAAATCCAAGAAAAAAAGAAAATGATCAGCCGCGAAAGGGAATCAGTGACCGTGTACAAAAATATATGTGACAAATATCAAACGGTCACTTAGAACTTATGTGAAAAAAAGACAAAAGCATAATCCTCCACCAATCACCTGCTCTCGGTGCAACAAAATCATGCAAGCCATGCGAAGTGTTTAAGAAAGGTTATGACAAACCAGAGTGAGACGCATGTGAAAGCCTCAAGTTGTTTAATCCTTTTCGTCATCAAAACTTGATCAAAAGTCGTGAAATAAAATCCCATCATGCAGCACTCATATAGTAGAACAAAAATGGACACTCACCATTTCAAAATAATCACTACAATGGGAACAAGCTGGATATGAAGACAAGGGTTTAAAACCGATATTGACAATCCTCACTCATTAATCAAACGCACACGATACGCTCACGATTCCAGAGTAATATTACACAACATAGCAACAACGTTCCAAACCAAACAAACTCCACACGTATGAGTATAGAAACTTGAACCTAATAAAAACAATCCTAGGTACGGACATATGGTCAAGGGTATAAGGGATAAGAATGAGACCAATCATTCATCATGTTAACACACGTTCAAGTAAGCTCTTAACAGCTGAAGATAGAAACATTGCGATACCAAGAAGTGCAAAAGGGATAACGTGAACTTGACACTACCAGACACACGATCATTTGATTTAAATGCAAAACAAACAAACATAGTAGCATGATCATGGTACATAGAACAAGGAGTAAAAAAAATGATAATGATTACCTACTGCAACCTCCCCAAAGCTTGAAGAACGAACTACACCAGACTTCTCCCTTCTCGAGATGGTTGTGCTTTGGATCTCCGCAAACTTTCCGCAATATCAGTGCTTCATTTAGGAAATGATAAGAAGGGTTCTGAGATGGGTGTTGATGATCATTGGTCTTGGTTTATTGTTCTGATGGTGTATGTTTTTTATGGTGAAGATATTTGGAGTTTTGATGTATTAATGGTATTGATTGATTTTGAGGAAGAAAAATGAAGGGAAAGTGGGTGTAACTTGTATGTTGAAGATGGAGATGAGAGGTTACGTGGGGATTTGAAACAAGGTGAGAATGAGAGATGTAGAAAAATGGTTGCAGCAAGGTTGATGCTTGCTGTTTGGTGGATCGTTGTCGTTTGGGTTATTGCACAAAGATAGTTTTAAATTGTTTTCATGACAAATCTGATGAGGGAGAGTGTATTTCTCTACTGGTCGTTGGTGGTGGCTTAATGCTTTATGATGTGGTTATCCTTGTTGGTGTTGGTTATCGCAGGTGCTTGGGTGTTGTTATTGTTGTCGGAGCGAATCGATTTGTGGTGGGGAAGGACCAGAAAATTTCTCATAAAAAATGGGGTATGTTCTTTTTTCAGAATTTTGTTTTTTCTCTTATGTTCTGTGCTGCAATAACTTGGGCTTTGAATGGTGTGAAAATGAGATGATGAAGTTTGAAGGTTTAGTGTGAAAGAAAGCGGAGGAGTGTTTCGTTTTTACGGTTGGTGTTTGTGTTACCGTGGGAGAAGGAAATAATATATCGTGGTGAGAGGTTCTGCTAGTGTGGAGGGTGTTGTTTTTAGTTCTCCCCCGGTCCTCCCCAAATGAAGGTCGAAGCCCCCTATTTGAAGGGTCAAGGAAGTTTTTTAAATTCTCCAAGAAGCCATCCGTCCGTTGTAGCTTTTGAGATCATGGTGCAGGTTAACGTTATGAGAGGTCCTTGTCATGGCAGCAAGGTTTGAAGCTTTGCATGTTGTTTTGTCATAGTGAAGCAGAGGCTTGTACGATTTGAAAAAGGGTCACCACCACTTCTCACAACAACTCTTGTATTTTATTTGAATTGATTTTACATGATGGGCTTGGTACAAAAAACGTGAAATGGGCTTATGGTTTGGCTTGGAAACTTGGCTGAACTTGGTTTTTGTGTGGATTGTTCGGTTTGAAATTAACCAATTATGATTCAAAAATTGCACACGGTGGACCAATTGGTGAGAAATGGAAATGTTTCTTGTTCTTAATTTTGAATTAATAATATGATTGATAATAACAATAATAAACTAATTAATATTCTAAATTAAAATTAGTTAGAAAAATAAAATAAATGAATAATTAATCTAATTAATTAAAACTAATTATTAAAATTAAATTAAATTAAGACTAAACAACTTAAATATAAAGGAAATAAAAAAAGGCCACATTGGATATAAATTAAAATAAAGACAGATAAAGATATTAAAATAAATATTAAGTTAAAATAGAGAACAATAAATAAAACATCAACTAGCAGAAAAATGAGGGTAAAATTTGGGGTACAACACAATCCCAGTACAGAGTTTCCCCATTTCACTTGATTCATCTATCATCCAGGTTTTATAATTTATCACAATCTCTTATTTCTCAGTTACTCACACATTGTCAATCATTTATCAGGTCATCGATATTTTCTACCAATAGAAATTTTTCTGGTTAATCCACTTAAATCCTCATCACAATTCATCATCGATTAATCAGTCAATCACCCTACAATTACCTATCACTTAAATCAATTATAATAACACAATTACACTCCCCATACCTGATATGATTCCTTAGCCTTGAATCCTCTTCGTGTTCTTCAACCCTTCCACTGCACTTCTCAAAGTCTAACTGCTTCTCTCTTCTCACTGCCTCTTTTTCCAAAACGCAATGCAACAGTGAATTTCCAAAACCCTTATTTCTCCGTATAAACCCTTTAACCTCTTCTATGATTTTCCTCTATTGCCCTCACTAAACCTCTACCTTTTACTAAAATACCCTTACTCTCATCCAACTCAAATTCTACTCTAATTTTCTAATTAAACAATTCTAATTTAATTAATCTAAACTGTTCCAAAATTATCAAAATAATTCCAACTTCACTTAGATTATAACCTTTCATCAAAGCCATCCTAAAATCATAATATTCACACAATTCTATAATAAAAATTAATTAAATAAATATTTTAATTAATTCAGGGCGTTACAACTCTCCCCCACTTAAAAGAATTTTCGCCCTCGAAAATTACCTGATGCAAACAAGAACGGGTATGACTCTTTCATCTGATCCTCGCGTTCCTAAGTCAAACTGTCTCCAGCTGGTCCACCCCACAGTACCTTCACTAAGGCAATATCCTTTCCCCACAATTGCTTCATTTCCCGATCTTTGATTTGCACTGGCGATGCTTTGACAGTTAAGTTATCTCGCACCTATACGTCATCCATTTGAATCACATGCGAAGGATCCGGAATGTATTTCCTCAATTGAGACACATGAAACACATCATGAATATTCGCAAGTGACGGTGGTAAAGTCATCTGATACGCAACTTCACCGATCTTCTCTGAAATCTGATATGGACCAATAAATCGCGGTGTAAGTTTTCTCGACTTCAAAGCTCTACCGACACCAGTTATCGGCGTAACTCTCAGAAATACATGGTCACCCACTTGAAACTCTAGTTCCTTTCTTCGCCTATCATGATAACTCTTCTGACGGCTCTGCGAAGCTTTCATTCTCTCTTGAATCATATTAATCTTATCAGTCGTCTCGCGCACAATTTCAGGTCCGAGAACAACACTCTCGCCCGACTCTTACCAACACAATGGTGTCCTACACCTTCACCCATACAATGCCTCATATGGTGCCATACCGATACTTGCGTGGAAAATATTGTTGTAAGTAAATTCAATCAAAGGCAAATGGTCGTCCCAAGCTCCTCCTTGGTCTAACACGCAAGCTCTCAACAAATCTTCCAAAGATTGGATAGTCCTCTCAGTCTGTCCATCTGTCTGCAGATGATAAGCAGAACTCAACCTCAACTTAGTACCCAAAGCATCTTGTAAACCTTTCCAAAATTTTGACGTAAAATGCGGATCTCTATCCAATACGATACTCGACGGTATTCCATGCAACCTCACAATCTCATCGATATACAACTCAGCCAACCTCTTAATAGGATGATTAATCTTCACCGACAAGAAATGAGCCGACTTAGTCAACCTATCTACTATTACCCAAATAGAATCATTACCCTTCGCAGTTCTCGGAAAACCCGTCACAAAATCCATCGAAATGCTATCCCACTTCCATTCGAGAATGCTCAGTGGTTGCATCAAACCCAAAGGCTTATGATGTTCAATTTTTGACTTCTGATAAGTCAAGCAAGCATAAACAAATTCTGCAACGTCCTTTTTCATTCCAGGCCACCAAAACAACTTCTTCAAGTCTTGATACATTTTCGTAGCACCGGGATGAATACTCAACCCACTTCTATGTCCTTCTTCAAGAATACTCTTCTTAAGTTCAGGAATATCCGGAATACACACTCTATCTCCGAATCTCATCACACCATTTTCATCAATTTTGAACTCCCCACCATTACCTTGGTTAATCAACGTCAACTGATCCACCAGCTTCAAATCGGATTTCTGACCTGCTCGAATTTCTTCCAGAATATTACTAGTCAGCTTCAACATTCCCAATTTTACACTATCAGAATTGGCTTCACACACTAAACTCATGTCTCTAAATTGCTCAATCAATTCCAACTCACGCACCATAAGCATTGACATATGTAGCGACTTCCTACTCAACGCATCAGCCACTACATTTGCTTTTCCAGGATGGTAATTCAAATCGAAATCGCAATCCTTCAATAATTCAAGCCACCTTCTCTGTCTCATATTCAACTCCTTTTGATTGAACAAGTACTTTAAGCTTTTATGATCACTGAACACTTTGAACCTCGAACCAAAAAGATAGCGTCGTCAAATTTTCAGTACGAACACTACAGCTGCCAACTCTAGATCATGTGTAGGATAATTCCTTTCATGAACTCTTAGTTGTCTCGATGCATAAGCAACAACCTGTCCATTCTGCATTAGCACTCCACCAAGACCCATCTTCGATGCATCGCAATATACCACAAAGGACTCATTTGGATTAGGTAAAATCAACACTGGAGCGGTCGTCAACTTCTTCTTTAATTCTAAAAAACTCTCCTCACAAGCCACATCCCACACATATGCTTGACCCTTCCGCGTCAGTTGCGTTAAAGGTAAAGCCAACTTAGAAAAGCCTTCAATAAATTTGCGATAATAACCTGCCAATCCAAGAAAACTTCGGATTTCAGTAGCAAATTTCGGAGTCTCCCATTGCAACACAACATCAATCTTCGCGGGATCCACAGCAATGCCACCACTTGAAATTACATGGCCAAGGAAACTTACTTCCTTCAACCAGAACTCACATTTCGACAGTTTCGTATATAACTTCTTCTCTCTTAGCACTTGCAGCACAATCTTTAAATGCTCTGCGTGCTCTTCTTCTGATTTGGAGTATATCAAAATATCATCGATGAAACCACAACAAACTTATCCAGATACTCATGAAAAATAAGATTCATATATTCCATGAACACACCAGGTGCATTGGACACACCGAATGACATTACAGTGTATTCATAGTGACCATATCTCGTCCTAAAAGCCGTCTTTGGAATATCATCTGGTTTAACACGAATCTGATGATAACCATATCTCAAATCAATCTTGCTAAATACACAAGCTCCCACTAGCTGATCCATCAAGTCATCGATCCTCGGAAGTGGATACTTATTCTTGATAGTTACTTTATTCAGTTGTCTGTAGTCAACACACAATCTCATACTACCATCTTTCTTCTTAACCAACAACACCGGAGCACCCCACAGAGAAACGCTTGGTCGAATAAACTTCTTCTCTAATAACTCTTCTAGTTGCTTCTTCAATTCACTTAACTCGGAAGATGACATCCGATATGGAGCCATCGACATCAGACTTGTGCCTGGTATCAAATCCATTGCAAACTCTACTTTACGCTCTGAAGGCAAATCACTTATGTCATCCGGGAATACATCAGAAAATTCACGGACCACAGGTAGTTCAACATTTGTAACATCACGATCAACATGCAGTGACGCAAACAACGCGAACATCAAGGCTTCATCTTCTAGAAGTTCACCCACTTGCTTAGCAGACAAAAACATCAACTCACCGTTATCACCAAACGCAGGAAAATCCACCGTCTTAGCATAACAATTGATATGAACGTAGTTGAATTCCAACCAGTTCATTCCAAGGATGATATCAATTTGGTGTAAAGGCAAGTACACCAAATCCATCCAGAAACTCCTCCCATAAATGGTCAGAGGGCATTTCAAACACACACGGGTAGTAGAAACAGAACCATTAGCAGGCGTCTCTATCACCATACTACTATTCATATCAGATAATTTCAAACCCAACCTATTAGCACACTCAAGCGAAATAAATGAATGAGTAGCACCAGTATCAACAATAGCAATCAGCTCAACATCATTTATAAAACAAGTACCTCAAATCAAGTTGTCCTTCTTGGAGTTCTCTGTCCCACTTAGAGCAAATACTCTACCATTGGTCTTAGCAGCAACCTCCTTCTTTGGCTTCTAACACTGGGTACCGATATGACCCTGTTCACCACAATTGAAACAAGTTGGACCATCATTCTTGCATTGAGGAGCACGATGACCAGTTTTGCCACACTTGTAGCACCTCACCACCTTATTCTCATATTCATTGGAACGGTGACCTCATTCACCACACCTGTAGCACGGGATAGAAGCGGGAGCTCCTCCCCCACTTGTTCTTTTCTCCTCATGTGCTTTCTTCTTTCCCTTATCAGCATCGTAAGGTTTTCTACGATCTTGATGTTGCTTTCCTCTTTTCTCACTCAAACTCTTGTAGTGAACCGAATGAGCTTTGCTATCTTCCTCATAGATTCTACAGCTATCCACCAAGTCTGCAAACCTATGAATCTTCTGATACCCAATTTCCCGTTTAATTTCCGGACGCAAACCACTCTCGAACTTGATGCACTTCGAAAATTCAGCAGTTGCCTCACTATAATGCGGATAATACTTTGCCAAGTCCACAAACCTCGCAGCATATTCAGTCACAGTTGAATTTTCTTGCTTCAGCTCTAGGAATTCGATTTCCTTCTTTCCGCGCACATCCTCAGGAAAATATTTCCTCAGAAATTCACTGCTGAACACAGCCCAAGTAATAGCCTCACCTGCTGCCGTCAACCTATGACGAGTCTCGACCCACCAGTCATCAGTTTCTTTCACTAGCATATGCGTCCCAAAAAACGCACTTTCTGCGCCTCAGAACAATCCATGAGTCGAAAGATCCTCTCAATCTCCTTGAGCTAATCCCGTGCTCCATTGGGATCGTATCGACCTTCAAAAGTAGGCGGCTTATTCCTCTGAAACGTCTCCAATATGCGGGACCTATCATTCTAGCCAACACGGGGTTGTTGTACTGCCTGAGCAACAGCCTGCAGAGCAGCAGGAAGTGCAACATTATTCCTTCCAGACATTGTTCTGTTCAACATAAGAACAGTCACAATGGTTAGAATTAATTCCATAATAATTCTACTGTTAGACATTAAAGACTCAACAACCTGGTCGGACAGACCGACCTGCTCTGATACCACTAATGTAACACCCTTCTATCCCACGACATGTTCACACAATAATTTAAATAAATAATTAGAGTATCTTCACAAAAAAAAAGGTGTCACACTTCATTTCATAAAATCACATCATAATATGTTCCTGCTCCGTAACACGGGTTCTCAAAAAAATTCATAATTATTATTCTCCAAGAAAATTCAGCATTTAAAACTCCACAGCGGAAAATTTAGTCTCAAGTTCTTTATTCAAATACTTCATCATAACTTCATCAAACAGTAACTCAAAATTCAACATTTAAATAAAATTCATGGAAACAATACATAAATCTCCAATAATGACCAAACAGAAGGAAAATAACGCAGTTGTTCCGATCAGACGATCCCAAACCCCGATGTTACATATATCAGAGCAAGACACCTTCTAATCCACCGAAATAAAATAATTGACTCCAAAGCTAAATCTTCAATGCGTCTAAATACTACTCCGGATCACCTGCGCGTTGCCCAGATAGGGGAAACATTCAACAGGCAGGGTGAGTAAATCGTAATCATTATAAAAGATATAAGTAAGAGATATAGTAGTTATAACTATTGAAACAACGATAACATAGCAGCATGTATTCATGGTAGCATATAATTCATCACATCATTTTATTCATAACACATTTATTCATAACAGCATGAAATCATAAAATTTTGCACGAGTCAAAATCATCCCAAAAATCATCACGGAAACAAATATGATGCAATGCCACCAGTCATGAAATGCAATATGCATGCGGTACCGAAACTTTACTGATGACTTAGTCATCTTCAAACTCCAAGGATCCCCACCAATAGGACTAGTCCCCGCTTGGAACCAGAGCACATCATAATTTGCACTTAATCCACACTATGGGATTAAGGCCATCATTGGACTATAAGTCCTACAACTTCACTGGATATCATCCTGCAAACTTCACTGGACAACTCGTCCTAAAAATATGCTATGAATGCATGATGCGTAATAATTCACAAAAACACGACCACTGCTAGTCAAACGCATCATCATTCATATAATCAATCACCATAATTCATCACACACAGCAGAACATCATCATCACAGTCAACACAACATCATCATCATCAGAATTATCGTATACTCTTCACATATATCATAACACACATATCATGATCAAACAGTAGCATGTTAATATAATCCACACCAAAAGTCACTTTCAGGCATAAATCAGAGATTTCACACACAACACACCCACTCACTGACAAATTCATCGCAAAACATCAATACATTATGATAGTATATTTAAACCTCATAATCTCTCCATCATCATCACAATATTATCATTTCATTATCACTAATATCCACTAAATCACTGCTAGATAAAATTCTGTAATTTCACGCAGACATGTAACTTACAGGTATAGCAACACAGGATACTCATCGTTTTAACCTATTAGTTTCCATTATAGGATTACACTATATGATTTATTTTATTTTATCATGTTATAACTTGTTCCATTACCTCTCCATAGCTTCAAACGACATCGAAAACGGATTTATAAAATAAAAGTTATGATTTTTCTAAAATTTAAAAATAAAAATTCACTAAAACAAGGGTGGCTGGCGCCACACCCTGCATAATGGCTTGCGCCACTCTTTCCACCATGTGGCTGGCGCCACCAATTGCTAGTGGCTTGCGCAACCCTTCCAAATCCCTTTTTTATTTTTTATTTTTATTTTTTGTACTGTTCCTTACTATTTCTTCCCCTCTTCAATCCGTCAATAATTTCAAGATAATTCCTAATAACAATCCCAGTACAGAGTTTCCACATTTCACTTGATTCATCTATCATCCAGGTTTTATAATTTATCACAATCTCTCATTTCTCAGTTACTTATACATTGTCAATCATTTATCAGGTCATCGATATTTTCTACCAATCGAAATTTTTCTGGTTAATCTACTTAAACCCTCATCACAATTCATCATCGATTAATCAGTCAATCACCCTACAATTACCTATCACTTAAATCAATTATAATAACACAATTACACTCCCCATACCTGATATGATTCCTTAGCCTTGAATCCTCTTCGTGTTCTTCAACCCTTCCACTGCACTTCTCAAAGTCTAACTGCTTCTCTCTTCTCTCCGCCTCTTTTTCCAAAACGCAATGCAACAATGAATTTCCAAATCCCTTATTCCTCCTTATAAACCCTTTAACCTATTTTATGATTTTCCTCTATTGCCCTCACTAAACCTCCACCTTTTACTAAAATACCCTTACTCTCATCCAACTCCAATTCTACTCTAATTTTCTAATTAAACAATTCTAATTTAATTAATCTAAATTGTTCCAAAATTCTCAAAATAATTCCAACTTCACTTAGATTATAACCTTTCATCAAAGCTATCCCAAAATCATAATATTCACACAATTCTATAATAAAAATTAATTAAATAAATATTTTAATTAATTCGGGGCGTTACACAATCAATATACCAAAACAGTTCTGTCCTGATTACAATGTTTTGGAAGTATTTTTTCTGTGATTATCAGTTACATTAGTTAAGTATTATAATGGAAGTATACCAAAACAGTCTGGGCCTGTTACATTACAATGTTTAGTCCTGATTATCAGTTTCATCAGTTAAG
Organism: Lathyrus tuberosus; assembly: GCA_022829125.1. Classification (NCBI taxonomy): domain Eukaryota; kingdom Viridiplantae; phylum Streptophyta; class Magnoliopsida; order Fabales; family Fabaceae; genus Lathyrus; species Lathyrus tuberosus. The sequence continues at coordinate 1,900,358 of JALAZF010000504.1, forward strand.
TATTAAGAAATGCAAATATTTTGAGCTTGGTACTTGTTTTGGAAGTATTAATTTTCTGTGATGTGTGTTTTAGAAGAACTGCATGTAATTATAGGAATTGGTTATGCCTGTTTGAATGTATATGTTGTATTTGCTGTTTAAAAAAAAAATTAAAAATGTAGATCTAAAAATTATAGGTTGAATATATATGTTGAATTTGCTGTCTAAAATTTGCTGTTTGAATTAGTTGTGCCTGTTTGAATATATATGTTGTATTGGCTGTAGAAGTGGAAATATGATAAACTCTCATCTATTAGAACTTAAGCATTACTCTCAAAAAAATTAAATAATTATGAGCAATTTAATTTGAGGTTAAATCATCAAAAAGTACCAGCATTTGGATATACCAAAGAGTTAAGTTTCTGGATAAGTATAGTTAGTTTAAAATTTTTTCGCATCACCTTTACATTCTCTTCACAAGAAGTTAACTAAAATTCAATTAAACCATTTTAGTCATCAAGCAAACATGAAACCATTAAGTGGAAAAGTGACATGGTATATCCATTCTTCAATCCTTAAAAGTCAGTTGTATCTGATTTTCTACATCAAAAGCAGAAAAAATCCACTGTCTTAAAACACTATAATAATTCAAAACATATTCAAAATACAATTGCATTCAAAATTGATAGAAATGTCATAAAAATTAAATTTCATTCATACAAAAACAAAATTTTCAAGATGTGTTACAAAGCCTTATGAAACTACATTGTTACAAACATCTTCAAAATAAATTCAATCCTTGAACCTGAAAAATGGATAAAGAAACAATGCACAAGGTTAGTTATGTAATTCACAAATGTTTAACATTGTTAGTATGAATGAAAACAATATCTCATAAAAACAAACCTTTCAAATGTTTTGGAACACTTCTTTGAAGACAACATTGGTAGTAGTACTCAATGCTTCTTTATCCTTGTCATGAATAAGAATCTTGAGACCCTTTTTGGATTTAACCCTAGAGATAGCCACATATAATTGGCCATGACTAAAAACATTTTTTGGCAAGTACAAACCAACATTGTCAAGAGATTGTCCTTGAGACTTGTTAATTGTCATGGCAAAGGAAACAATGATTGGGAACTGGCGTCTCACCAATTTAAAAGGCCATGTTGACTGTGAGGGGGACAATGACATTCTAGGAATATAAATGATGTTGCCAATATTTTTACCAGAAATGATCTTAGCTTCAATGACATGATTGGCAAGTCTGGTTACAGTGAGGCGTGTACCATTGCACAACCCTTCAGACTGATCTAGATTGCACATTAACATTATTGTTGCCCCAACTTTCAACCTGATTAAATGATTAGGTAATCCAGAAGTTTTAAGAGCATTTACAAATTCGGATGTGACATGCTCATATGCATCAAACGTAGTAGCATCAGATTTATCTATAGAATCACTACTGAAGTATTCTTTCTCATCTCCTACAATATTTGAAAAATATAATTAATGACAACGTAAGATATATAACGCTACTTTTTACTATTACCATAAGAATGGATAAAAAAATGCGAGTTTCATACCTGGAAGACGGTTTATGATATATTGGTTGATATCATCTACTACTTCAATTATTGAAGCTAATATTGCATGACTTTGAAGATAGTCAGTATCAAGATAATTATGAGTCAGATCAGGGTATGTATCCTCAACAATTGCCTGAATTGGATCAGAAAAATTTGAAATCAAAAACTCTGGTGGAATCTCAATATCAGCATAACCTTCATTTGGCTCACACATGGTCCCATCTCCGATTTTTAAAATCCACTCTGAAAAACTCCTTATGTCTTCAACTGTAGAAGTAGTTGCACCAGTTTCCAAGCGCATGTTCTTTGTAAGCTTCAAGACTCTACAATCATCCCAAATATAAGAAGCATTGATGGTTGCATGGATAATATAAGATCTAGTACCTCTTGGTACGACAAGGAGAATTTGTCTGAAGTCACCACCGAACACAACAACCTTACCTCCAAATATTTTTTTAGATGCATCTGGCAATCCACTCATAATATCTTTTAAGGATTTGTTAAGAGACTCAAAGCAAAACCTGTTAGCCATAGGAGCCTCATCCCATATGATAAGATCTGTCATCTTTAGAAGCTCGACAAGATCATCCTTTTTGTTAATGTTGCAAATAGAAGTTTCTAAAGTAAGGACTGGGATTTTAAATCTAGAATGAGCTGTTCTTCCACCTAGTAACAATAAACTTGCAATCCCACTTGAGGCAATAGGCAAGACAATTTTTTCTTAGACCGAAGTGCTGCTGATAAAGTGTTCCACATAAATGTCTTACCAGTCCCACCGTAGCTATATAAGAAAAACACCCCGCCTTATTGCCTTTCTACAGCTTCCATGATTTCCATAAAAATGCCTCTTTGCTCATCAACAAATAAGAGAAGATTCGTTTACATGTCAATGCTAATCAAATGAATCTTTATGTTAAACAACTTAAACCACAAAGAAAGTACCTACCTGTAAGAGAAGAGTACAAATTTAAATAAATTTGTTCTTGAGCAACTGGATCATATTGACGCTCTTCATAAAGAAGTATATTTCCTACATCCACAACCACATAATCTCTTGGATATGGCATTATCTTATAGTCATTCAAACTTCTATTATTATTCTGTAACAGTTTTTCAATTGCCACCAGTGTAAGTTCTTTGAGCTCCTCATCAGTTAGTGTCAAACCTGTGGTGAAATAAGGAATTAATACAGCTGATACGAAACCGACGTAGGAACTTTGTGCAACGTAATTGAAATATAAACCGGCATAAAAAAATGAAACCAAAGTTGTATTTTAGAATTTCTGCATGGCAACCCCAGGTTATTATTAAACTGTTTTTTAGAGGTCTATGCAAGGCAGCCGCAGGTTGTTTTTAAATTCTATTTTTAAAGCAGACTGCAAGGAAGCCCTAGGTTGCTATCAAACTATTTTTTAAAGAAGACTGCAAGGCAGCCCCAGGTTGCATTTATAATGTTTATTAAAGCAGACTGCTAGTTATTAAATTTGTCCACATACTGTTTCATGCTACATGTGCTAATTTTCTAGGATAGAATACTATTTTTTTCCTTAAAACAATGATAAACGTAACAAATTGCAGCATAGAATACAATAGTTTATCATTTAATAGTGGTGATGTAAATTTTAATAATGCAACGGTAAAAGTTTGTAGCAAACAAAAGTAGTTGCAAGGTCCGACTAAAAATAGAACCAGATTCATGGAAATGCAAAAAAAAAGTATTCTTATCTAAAGCCATACACGGTATAATGGTAATGTAAAACACGGTTTTAACTTGCAGAAATGTCTACTGCCAGTGTCATAATTGAAGTGTCAAAACTTGTAAACAAATGGAGTAGAAAAATTAAATATAGTAAAAATTGTAATACCTTGATTTCTTGTCAACATTCGTTGTTCGTAGAGAATACCATCCGATAAATACATCAAAGTCTTTCTCCATACATGTTCGGGTCTATTCATGGATGAGGACAACAACATCGTTACAAATAACTTACGTAAGAAGAAACCGAAACCCCAAACATGTGCCTCTTTAATTGCCTCAACAAATTCCCTATCGTCTTGTAAAAATTGCATAGCAAAGCATGCTCCTCTAAAAGTTTTATATTGTTTACCATCAACTTTCTTGATGTCTTGATAACACAATGGCCCTTTCTTGATAGTTAGCATCATCCTTAAATAAAATAGTTCACCTGTACTTTGAGGAACCCAAATAAGACGACCAATGGTATACCCTTGTTTCCTTGGCTTCCAACTCCTACTTCGCTTATGATAAACAAATTTAGAAACAAAGTCACCATAAGTTAGTAATCTTGCTTCTTCATAAGTTTTGTTTGCCTCGAACCAAGCTGTAAACATTGATTCGGTTACACTTGGTTTGAGTAAAACATTACCAACTTGCTCGTAGTCTTTGTAGTAAACCGAGTTTTCATCTTCCATGTGAAAATATAATCTCTCAACGGCTGGATTTCTACCGTGTATGGAATAAGAAAATATCCTCCAACATGCCTCACTCGGAGAGATGTATCGACAATCCAAATATTGCTTGATTTCATCAATGTTGTTTTTGTCTTGACCTTGTATGACATCATAAATTCTATCAGAACCTTTGTTTATGTATTTGAAAAGGTATTTGATTGAAGTACTCTGATTGCACCATTCCATGTTGATGTGGGCTTCGTACTTCAGTAATAAACCTGGGTTGTGGGGAACTACATGACCACTATGTAGAATGACCCCGTTTTTCTCAATTGTGTTTCCGTTGTTTCTTCGCCTATAAACAGGATAACCATCTTGGTCCACTATAGTTGTTGGTTGAAATTTTTTTGGGAAAAACTTGGAGCATTTTCTATCTTTCATGCAAGGAGAGTTAAGATTTGCCAAACCACAAGGACCATGAACCATATGAGATTTAACCAAATTGTACAACTGAGGGTGTATCAAGGGATCGGGAACTTCAACACTAATGATCCCGTCAATGTCTTCAGGACCTGGATATTTGTTTGAAGGATGCAAAAAGATCAAGATATGTGCATGTGGAAGTCCTCTCTTCTGAAACTCAATCGTGTACATATCTAGCATTGGAATTACACTACTATTAGAAGTACATAAAGTATTAAATTATACATGAAACAGTAGTATAATAAATTAATAGTGTAGAGGAAGAATTAACTCACATGCTAGGACTTTGCCTAGGACACCTTTCTTGGTTAAATCTGATAGAAGTTCATCAAACTTGATTTTGAATACTCTTGAAATGATATCAGGCCGATCTTGTGGTTTCAAATGAAGCGGTGCAAGTACTCTTTGAATCTCAGGCCAATTTAGATTCCAAGTAAATGTTATGAACAAATCAGGAAATCCAACTTTACTACAAATAGCCATCCCATCATAGTATAATTGATCCATAAATCTACGGCCGCCAACAAAGAAAGAAGGTAAAACAACTCTTTTACCTATGCTTGAACCGGGAGTTTGACTTTGATCACCTTCTTCATTTAGAGAATTGTACTTGGACACCCGAAGCTTTGGTTGATTTTTGCGAACCCATTCTAATTTCTCTGATTCTAACATTGTGTATCCATCTACCAGAAATTGTTGGAACAACCTTCGTGAACATAACAAAGTCTTTGCCTCAGTTAGTCTGGTTTGAATGCGATATGAAAGCCATTCTCTAATTGTTAGCCTATTTCTTATGATATTCACGTGGAACGACCTGTCTCTATGAGCAATATTCGGTCTATATCATTCTTCACCATACGGAAAGATCAAAGGATACTGGAAAGCCATGTAACTCGCATGGAGCTCATTGATTCTCTGAAGTCCTCCTCCTTTTGTTTGCATTATTATATCCCTCATTTCTGCCGTGTCAATATCACCGACTACTAACGCATCAACTTCAGAAACCGTTGGTTGATTATATACTCTCCCATCTGTGGATCTATCAGAAATGAGTCTCAGCTTCAAGTTTTGAGTATCACCGGTATATAACCATTGTTTTGCCATTTGAAAACACTTTGCATGAGCATTGTGTTCATACAACATTCCAAACAATTGTTGTACAACTAAGGGATCAATGTTCGTGGTGTTTCTAAAGATGACAAGTTAATGAAAATGGTTAGCAATGATTATATAGTAATGATAGATTTAGTGATGGGAACTATGAACTACAAATCTCAATGTTCAGTAACAGAATTTTACCTAAAACCTTGCATTCTATTTTGGATCTCATTTTCTGTGTCATAAATATATAATTGAGAAAACTTAGGTGGTTGACCATCAGGAGGTAACAAACTTCCAATTCGATGACAATCCTGACCTTGTATCCTTAGTGTTGGAGGTCCACGTCCATTGTTAAAACGATTGTCCAACTTTGCCCTAGGTGATGTGAAGGCAAACATAATATTGTAAGTTTGGATATGTTGCTGAAACTTCTTGCTAACTAAATTATTGTGATCAAACAAAAGCTTTGCAAGTACTTCTGGGGGTTGTTTTAGTTTTGGGATTTCAACTTTGCTATTACCACAACACAACATAAACTTCGGATTGGCTTAGTGCTTACTCTTGTGCATCCTCTCTTGATACCACATAATGGCATTACAATAACGACATTCAATAAGAGGGTCTCCGATGTCGTAATAGTCTACAGAAGTAATCATTTTGTCAATCACTAAGCAGAATATAAAAAATCCATTCAAGGTTGTAATATTACAACAAATGGTGTAACAATGGCATACCTTCAGAAGTTCTTGATGAATTGGCATGAATTGTAAACGGTGCTTCGACGTCATCTGATTCTGAATTGGCTTCATCTTCAGATAGATATGCTATTCATGAACAATAAAGTTATATGAATATCATTGACTATTTGGATTACTTAATAGAATTTGAGTCAATAAATTGTTAGGACAGTCCTTAACCAAGTTGTATACTTACTTGCAAAAGGGTCATAATCGAAATCATTCTCGGAGTCGCTATTAAAATCCAAATTGACTGTAGGTGTAAAAATAGGGCATGGAGCCTAAGAGATTTGTCTGGGAATATCTGTAGATATGCTATTCATGAACAATAAAGTTATATGAATATCATTGACTATTTGGATTACTTAATAGAATTTGAGTCAATAAATTGTTAGGACAGTCCTTAACTAAGTTGTATACTTACTTGCAAAAGGGTCATAATCGAAATCATTCTCGGAGTCGCTATTAAAATCCAAATTGACTGTAGGTGTAAAAATAGGGCATGGAGCCTAAGAGATTTGTCTGGGAATATCTGTAGAATATGAGACTATTGTATCCATAGGGAAACTCGGTTGATGATTTTCATGGGGTACGTTCCTTTCATGGATCACCGATTTAAGTACTCTGTCGTGTCTGTCCAAAAATTTTACGGTCATGAGCAAGGATTATGTAGCGTTTAATTCTAAATGAGTAAAGTGAGTTAAACATATTAGTTGTTTCATTATAATGACACGTACCTAGTTTCAAAAGAACTGTCATTCATATGATTGTTTGCTTCATTTGGAAAACTTCTGCTCAAGTTAAACGCCAGATTTGGAACTCCAACTGTCCTAGGCCTCCCACGACCTGGTTTGTTTATGGTATGAATCCTGTTTACACAAGAAGAAAAGTTCACAGTTGGTTAACTTACATGCAGGCATAGTATCTTTACAGTGGTGTGACATAAAAGTAACAGAATCCTGTTTATGTTAAGATAGTTAATGAACATTTACCGAGCATGCGAGGTTGAACCGGGAGGTGCGTTAGAAGTAGCAGCTTCTGTGGCATTTGTGTTAATAGGACTGTTTATGCCAGAATTTAATGCGCGAATTGGAATACCCAACCGTTTCCTAGGCCTGCCCCGACCTGTTTTGGCTGTGCTTGGATTTCTGTTAAAGCCATTATATTCAAAATAAGTTCATTATAACGAAATATGCGGTTGAATGATGTAGATAAATGTTCAACATATTTACCATAAATCAATGTAGAGTACAATACATGTTACTACCCCACACAAAAAGTATGAAACTTACGTGATTGTATGAGAAGAACTTCCAAACTCAATGACGGTGTTATGACGAAATGGCAATCCATTTTGCATATAATTGATTGTTGAATGGGTAACAATTTCATTTGAATTGACATTAGAATCAGATGTAAATTTTGACAATAAATTTGTTCCCAAAGATTGTATTTGGCAGGACCTTAAATTTGATTTGAAACCGTGTCTTGATAGGCTTGGTTCGGAACCGAGTAACACTGCATTGATCATAGTACTCTCTTCATCTGTCTGTGAGATAGGCCTAATGTTTTGAAACGACGGGGTCAGCTCGGACAATGGTTGTCTCATTGTGAAAATATTTAGAGTACTATGACTGCCCTCCATATCAAGCATCAGTTGAGTAGTATGTCGCTGTCGCTTTGAACAATTTTCTTTTAGTATCATTGATCGTCTTGCTCTTGCTTTTTTCCCTGACCCAATGCTGTCAATAGGGTCTATTCTTGTTGCCTCAAAGCACCTGCTATATAATCATATTGTGAGTGTTAAGCATAAAAAAATGTAACAACAAAATGATATTCAACATTTAAATACACTATAACTATCAGCATTGAAATTTACATGCTAACCACTTAATTGACAACGGTGTAGTTGACTCATTAAATGAATGGTAAAGAAGCTTAGTAAAATATCATTAAATGGTCCTTGTATCACTTGGATTCATGTTCTATAGAAACACTAATGAGGTAGGTGCTGCATCATAAATGAGTTCAACCAACTTATATTATCTTAAGTTTTCCTATAAAAGTGGTTGTCTGTTGGATAGATTCTAAGGCATTGGTGAAAGGGATGCAAAATATGTCTACTATGTATTTGCTTGTGCACATCTTCTAAAAGAGGGTTGTTGTTGAAATCCATTATTTTTGCATACACTATGAATCATGTCCAACATATATAATGAGGTAACCTTATTAGTTATATGTTATGTAATCTAAATTGTCTTAAAATTTTCAAATTCTGTAGATATATAGAGATATGTCTAAATTTTGGTTAAACATGACCTTATTGTGTCAATATCAAATAAATGGTATATTTGAAACAAAGATATGCTCATCTGTCCAATTATTATACTCACCGTCTTGCAGAAATATTTCTCTAACAGCAACAAACTTGTTGGCTATGTTGGTCAGCAACAGTCCTCACTCTTCATTTGCATTGTCCATTGTCAGGTATGGCATTGGTTTGGTTCATTTTTTTCTGCACTCAATGTTTGTTATTCAATGAGTATAAGCAATGTTAATTTTAGTATATGTTGAGGACTGTTCTGCAATTTTTTTTAAACTTAATTACTAACACCAACTAAAATGCTCCTAGTTGGAAGGACTAACTAAAACTTGTCATACATACCTTAGTCAGCTATACTCAGTTATGTATCCTTTGATAATAAACTTGTCTTCATCACAATAATGGAAAAGGGGTTCAGCAATAGTTAGACATTTAGGATCTTTGGAAATCTGCTAACCGGCTACATATAAGGGAAAAGCAACTAAAAAATAATATAAATTCTGACATTACACAAAGAAGTCCTTGGTAAAAGTGGATGTACCTTGTCAAAGGGCTAACAAAGATCCTTGATAAAGTAATAACAGGCTGCCTATACATAGCATAATGTGTTATGCATTTATGGTTGAACTGACCATATAGCAAATATATTACCAAAATGCTGGAAATATCATTCTCTCTCTTCTGAACTGTAGCAAGAAAATGTACAGGTTTAAGTTAGTGGCAGTTCCCAATGTAGGCTAAATTGCCTTATGTTTGGAAAAATGATAGTTCCCTATGCAACCGTACATCAAGTTGTTTATGAAACTCTATAAAACTCCATATGAATGATGGTTTGAAATACCAGGTGCAGTGAAATAGCAGTTTTACATAAGCCTCAATAGGGAGTAGGAATGCAAACTGAAATTTTGAGAAAACCACCAGTAGTTTGAAGGGTTATTTACTAAACTTTTTCATACAATATCTGATTCCAAAATATTATATATTCATGTATCCATTTATGTACATGCTCCGTTTGAATATATAAACTATATATAAACTAAAGATGCTCTTAGACTATGTATATGATGCCTTATGGTGATAAATTATGCAGTCTGGTTTTTGAGTGGGAAGAGTAGGTAATATGACACAAGTATATACAACCACCTCTGGGAACAAAATCCTCTTATTCATTGTATATTTTTATTTGTATAGAAAACATGGAGAAGATTTCATTTAATAGTTGGAAGGATTCGTAATGGATAAAGCATTAATCAGCAACTTGTTACATAAGCTTTCATAAGTCATATAGACACATATAGGTAATCTCAACAGAATCAAGAAAGACTTGATAAACTTAACAGATAGATATTTTGGTTCAACTAGCCATATATAAAATAAACTTAAAACATTCAGATTATGGAAATAATCCATATAGGCAATTCAATTAGGATTAGGAAATTAACTTAATAGATCCATTACAACGCTACTTTTAAATGATCAGTTCAGGTGTCAAATTACATCTAAAAGTGCATAGAACATGCATAACGACACGAAACAGTCAACAAAAGGCATCACAGTTGGAAGTTCTCAATTCAAAAAGCGTTCCGTTAGTGATTATGCATCAAAAAATGGATATCTCCTGAGGGCCGCAAACCATTTCACTCCTTCTTTATATGCTTGACCTTCTTTCCAGGCTTTGCCTTAGTTGCGGATTATTTTGGAGTAATATCCTCAGTATGATTGAGATTATTTGCAGAACTTGGTATGGCAACCCTCTTGGCAGGTGTACTGTTGGAGCTTGTAGAAGGACTCCAAGGATGGTTTGCAGCAGAGGATGGTTCTGCAGAGACTGTTCAGATGACTCAAGGCCCTACATATGCCATAGTTAAAATATTAACAACTATGGAAAATAATAGAGACTCATTAAGAATCATGAATAACAGTTTAGATAATGTGGCATACCATGACTTGTTTTGGTTCATTGGTTGGAGAGGTAGTGGAGATTTCCATAGCAGGTGGACATAAAGTATGCTGGAAATAGTTAAACATAAATAATGAAGCAATGAATAATGAAACAATGAGTCTTAAAAACACAAATGAAGCACCTCATTTGGAGTGAGGAAGTTGTGAAACTTATTGTAAAGATTGTCCTCACTTAGTATGGTAACCACAGAGAATTGCTCGTAAAAGGATTGATACTTGATACGGAAAACCATCTCTCTATTCAACAGAACATCTAGATGAGCAGACCAAATTTTAGGATTATCCTCTCCAGCCTACGCAAATACAAAGGCATCATTCGCAATGGTTCTAAAATTCATGACAGTCTTTCACAAAAATTCATAGTACAAGTTATGCTCCGGAATACTAACCGCCTTCATTACTTGTCGTAATTCCTTTGCAGACTTCTTCGTGTAAGGAATACAATCCTAATCCCAAAATACAAAGGTTCCTTTGTGGTTATCATACTCAACTTCAACTTCAAGTTTGAATCTACCGCAACAAAATGTAGGAGAAGTCAATTAATAATTATACAATGTTTTTAGTTGAAATATAACATATAAGAAACAACATAGACTTACTTTGTGACAGGTTCTACATCGGTAAGTCCACAAGAACACACAAATTTTGCACCAACCGACTTGTTAGAAACTTTACAGTCAGGGCAAGTCTCAAAATACCATCCAAACTTCGAAGCTTTGAACCGTTTCGTAGTGCCAATAGTCGTTGCAAAACAATCCTATTGTGTTCAAGATTCATTGATAAAGGTAAAATAAAAAAACACATGTTCAGAATGAATTGATAATCATTTATATAATTTGGACAAGAGACACACCTTGACGGCTTCATATATAGCATAGATACTCTTGACCTCGTTGAGGCTAGTCCAATTTTTGTTAGTGGATTGAATGGATGAATCACATGTTACAGATTAAGAAAGTGCAGGTGCAGGTTCTAAGTCAGTTGCTCCAAACCTGTAAGATAATTAGTTAAGCCTTTAGAGATGTATCTTTGTTAAGGGACATACTAAATATGTATGAAGTGAATGCATTGAATATTACCTGGACTTAAATTCTTCAACCTGTGGATGATCCAAGTTTATGAAAAGTTTAGAACCGTTCCATGCGTTTGATAGACTTGGTAATGCAGAAACTGTGACATAGCATACAAACAGCTAGTTAGGAAGTACAATAGTATATGATTGTCATTAGTTGAGAAACATGGCAGCGAAACGATTTTTTGAAACCTGTATTTGTCTTGCACCAAGCATGTGTCAAGATGATAATGGTAGGACCAGGGACTTTGTTAGGGTTATTGTAATTAATGAATTGCTTTTCGTAATCATCCCACAACGCAACTTCGATGACGTTGCCTTCAATATCATGCAATGTGATATTGGTGCAATACTTTTTACCACCACCTCCCATTTACATCTTCAATACATCTTGTAAAACACCAATAACATCCGTAACAGTTAAACAATTAGGTGAGTAAAAATCAGGGATATATAAATAGTAATATCAAAACACACAGGCCAAACAACATAAGCATAAGTGTAAACTCACCATACAACAAATCAGGTTTGAATTTTCCATTGAGAAAATTCTGTATAGCGTGGAAGTGAAATTTGTGAGTAGGTATTTCTGGTATCGCCACATTTTTCACGGTAGTCCCTCCATTGAAGAGCAGTTTGAGTGGGTTAGAACAGACCTTGAAAGGGCCATAATTAAGAACAGGCTCTCCATTGTAGAGGAAATACTTTTCATTCTCCTTGAGTTGGTCAAGTCTTTGAAGTCACTGCTTCTAGTGGTAACATGAATCTGGTCTGCCTGTGAAAGTTATTAACAAACAATGTTCAGTGAAACAGAATCATGTAAAATTTGTGAGAATGTATTACCTTTCCATCTTGAATGACCATTTCAACGTGTTGTTGGCCATTTATCTCCTTAACAACCCACAAATCAACAACCCTAATATGCATTTTCCACACTTGGTTTCCTTTGACCAGATCCTTGATAAGAATTGGAGCTCTTGACATACTTCTTTTCCTAGACAACCAAGTATTAGAACGTGTTACATGAAATAAGTTTACTCGAAACATAACGATAACTGAATATTGAGAACATTGAACACATTATGCAGAACTTGTTTTGTCCAGAAGCCATGTGAGGATGTATAACATGACATAAATGTTCATCAAAAGTCAGTTAACAAAACGTACTTAAAAAAGAAATGCTGAAAAATGAAGACAATGTAAAGCTAAACAACATCAAAGCAATATACAGAAGTGAGACGGTTTCCCGATGAACATTTCTTAGGCTTCAACAACTCTTCAATATTAAGCAACATACACGGTTGATGATGAACAAATAAAATGAATGAAAAAGTTGCAGAAAGAGCAAAACACGGTTGATGTTGAACAAAAAAAAAATGAATACTTGTTGTAGAAAGAGCAAAACACGGTTTCTGGTTTTCGACGGAAAACTGATTTAAACATATGAGCTCACATTCAACTTGGAATGCAGGCACGGTGGTTTTTGGAGAGAGAGGGAATGCAAAATGAGATGAACGTGATGAATGAGTACCTTTTGGAAGATGAGGAAGCTATGTATGGAGGGAATAGTCATATTATATTTTCGGACCAATGGGAACTAAACACCTGGCAGGTTGTTGTGAAAAGGAAGCATAGATATGTTTGAATTTGCTAGTTACATTTTTATCCTTTTTTTAGTGGAGTTTTTATTTGGGGGAAGGGCACAAATGTCACTGCAAGGAACTTCTTTGTATTTGGTAGATAGTAGATGTAGTATCTTTCATGAATACTTCTATGATATTTTTCTTGTGAGAATATTTTATTGTATGAATGAACCTCAACATATTAAAAAAAAATAACTAAATTTGTTTAATAGGGGCGTCCATGAGTTTTATGAATTAGTGTGGTAACCTATAATAGTCTCAGTGCTTTCGTTTTGACCATTTCTTAATGCACCACCCTAGTTTCTTATACACCACGTGAAATTTCGTTTTAGCCCCCCAGTTTCGGATGTGCACATCCGGACGCACCGTTTTTTTAAAAAATGTTGCCTTGTTCCGGATGTGCATATCCGGAATGATAAGTTACGGTATTCCGGATGTGCACATCCGGAAAAATGGCTGAAACTTAAAAAGGTATATTTATTTTAAGAAATAATAATAATATGTATTTTAAAAGAATACCGATCAACAATAAAACATTACTTCTTTGACGTTATCCGAACTCCCAAATGTATCCTCGAAGATTGTAGGACAAATCAAGATCAACAGTAAAACATTACTTCTTTGACGTTATCCGAACTCCCAAATCTATCCTCGAAGATTGTAGGACAAATCAAGATCAACAGTAAAACATTACTTCTTTGACGTTATCCAAGATAAATGACAGTAGAGTCGACACAAAGTTGGTGGTACTCCTATTACCACTTGCAGAACCAATGGACTGACTTTGGGTCACAAGATACAGAGGAATTGTTTCTGCTCAGGTTCATTGCGAGGAGATAATTCAAGATCTCTTTAAAATAACAGTGGATCCTTAGAAGGGAAATCGGCCCGCTGGAATGATAAGATAATTTTGTTAGATTTGTGTATTCCTCATGATAGAATAATTCAAGGAGTGGCGTGTGGCTTTCGGCATTGGTTTTTCCAAATGATACATACTGATGTATATTGATGTATATGTACATATTATATTGTTTCAATGTCATTTATCTTGGATAACGTCAAAGAAGTAATGTTTTACTGTTGATCTTGATTTGTCCTACAATCTTCGAACTTGGAAAATATAATCCTTTTAGGCTTAAACCCAGTTGATTTATAGAAAGCCACACGCCACTCCCTGAAAACCAAAATGGTAAATAATGAGTTATTTATGCATTGAAACACTTTTCTTGTATCGTGTAAGTTAGTAACTACTCTTAATAACGAAAAGGGTTTATCTCCGAAATATATTGAGTCCTAACTTTATCAGAATGCCGAAGACAACCATTATATTAACGGAGAGACTCCAACCCTAGAGTTTGTTATAACTTCTGATAACATTACTACTACTGGTGCACCAACCACATTACTTATTTTCAATAACGAAAAGGGTTTATCTCCGAAATATAGAGTCCTAACTTTATCAGAATGCCGAAGACAACCATTATATTGACGGAGAGACTCAAACCCTAGAGTTTGTTATAACTTCTGATGACATTACTGCTACTGGTGCACCAGCCACATTACTTATTTTCAATAACGAAAAGGGTTTATCTCCGAAATATATTGCGATGATATATTAACGTATGCGACCAATCGAGAAAACCGATTTAAAAAAAAAAATTAAAGTTATACTATTTTCCAGATCTGCAGTTCCGGAATTTAAAAAAATAAAGCTATGCTATGTTTCCGG
Organism: Lathyrus tuberosus; assembly: GCA_022829125.1. Taxonomy (NCBI): domain Eukaryota; kingdom Viridiplantae; phylum Streptophyta; class Magnoliopsida; order Fabales; family Fabaceae; genus Lathyrus; species Lathyrus tuberosus. The sequence continues at coordinate 1,915,388 of JALAZF010000504.1, forward strand.
ATGTGTACATCCGGAACACATCAGCGTTTTTTACAAAAACAGTGCGTCCGGATGTGCACATCCGGAACTGAGGGACAAAAACGAAATTTCACATGATGTATAAGAAATTAGGATGGTGTATTAAGAAATGATCTTCGTTTTTCATGAACACAATTTCTATGACAAGATGTTCATTTCAAGTTCAGCATAATCTACATGGAAAGGATCATCGATTATTTTCTTTGTTGCTTTGATTTTGCCATTGAATACAAGTTTGCCTTCATTTATGGCCATTAAAATAGTGTCCCTAAAATGAATTTATGAATTAGTGTGATGACCTATTATGAATTTTAAAATATTGTATCCTTTTTATTTATTTAGAATAATGGATTTTATGACTGTAGAAGTATTTTTTTATATTGATTTTTTATATTTTTGTTTATTGAAGTTCGAATTGGTGTTTGACTCTGTAGGTTTAAAAGTAGGATACTTATAAAGGTTGCATAGGTTTCAAATCCAATAAGTTACTACCTCCGTCTCACAATGAGTGATCCAGTTGACTTTTTACACAGATTAAGAAAAAAAGAATAATTGAAGGAGAGATAATGATATTTTTACTAAAATACCCTTATGATGTATTGGGAATGATGAAAGTAATATTAATTAGAGGGTAAAATAGGAAAAGTTGCATTAAAAATTGAAATGGGTCATATATTTTGAGACACCATTTTATTTCAAATAAATCACTCATTGTGGGACGGAGGGAGTAACATCTAATAACTCAATTAATTACAAGAATCATCTCACATCTCCTCAGTCCTCACTTTTGACTACGGCCATGTAAAGACTTTTATCTTTCGAAGGAAACCATTCTTTTTTATTCATTTTATCTTTTTCAAATTTTGTTTCTTGATCTGCTTAGCATTATCTTTCAGTTGTGATATATTTCTCAGTTGTTGGCTACCCAACTTCTTTCAAACATCACAGTTTAACCCTGCTGCAACCATTTGTATTATGTCATATTTTGGGATAATTGTAAGACATCCAGCCTTGATTCTTCATCTGAATCTACTAATGTAATTATTAATAGATTTATTGCTTCTTCTTTGTATTTTATCTAAGCTCACAACATTAACTTTAATTTCTCTTCTAAAGAGTTTCTCATGGAATGGAGTTTTCAAATGTCTCAATTCAACCTCTTTCATATGAGGTGAATTTTAAAACCGCAAATGGAAAAGACACAAATTTTGTCATTGCTATTTAAAGATTCCCTCGTTTTAATCTCTTAATCAAATTAGTCAAAAAAGCTAACGACTTAGTGTTATGACATGACTTTTATTTTATTTTGTATATTTTTAAAATGATATAGATGAACAAGTTTTTTTTTTTCCTTAAAAATGCCATATTGTCTTTTTTTTTTAATATAAAAAATTAGAGTTTGGGATTTTGAAACATAAGAAAACCAAAATTTGTCCCTATGGTTGTTCAAGCCCAATAACGTTGCACTCACATTTCCATGCGTCTAACCATCTCAACCATTACGTTTTTTGAAACAAAAATTTCCCATCATGTATACATATTACATAATTATTTCAATGTGTTAGTAAAATATGTATTATAAAATTTGAACATACAAAAATTAAAAAGTGGTCCAAGAAGTAATCAAACTCAAACACAATCACTTAAAGGTAATAAGTATAACCAAATACCAATTGAGCCATCAAGTCTTATATTTAATCTTCTCATGTGTACTTGTTAAAAATTACAATGAGGAGTAGCATTCTTTGTGTAGGACTATTTGAAGTTTTAGGATATTTTGAGTGCACGTGCTCAGAGCTCGCTCACATATGGGTTCTTGAGAGCTCTTATATGTGTGTTTTCTAAGAGATTTTGAGATCCTTTCCCTTTGGAAATGGAGTATATATAGGATATTTCTTGGGCCTAGATCAGAGGTCAAAAGAAGTTGTTTCCTCTCTTTTCACTCAAAGGGGTGAGAGTGGAAATATTAGATTCTTCATGGAATCGTGGAGGAGTATCTTCCCCATCCCTTAACTGATTTTGTGCCTGCTACGTACCCTATTAATTGAATTTATATGAAATGTAGTTTGGTTGGGACGGTTAGGCCCATGGTCAATATGGAGACTTCTCACACATTCTAGACAACCTACGACAACCCATCAAGAGGCACTCGCCCAATATTGATATAATTGACTCAACTTGTATTCTTTTAGGTTATTCCTTCTAGCCTATTCCACCATCTAATATATATTATTTTTGTAAGATTTAATTAACTAATTGTTTTAATAAATATATACTAGGGGGCATATATGAAAAAAAATATAAATAGGAAAATAATGATTTAATAAATATATAACTTGGGAGTATGTATGGGAATTCAATGGCTCAAATGGTTTGCATTGATTGTGTTTGAGTTAGAATTCTTTTTGAGCCACTTTTTATGTTTTGTATGTTTAAATTTATAATACATATTTACTAATATAGTGAAATAATTATATAATAAGTATATATGATTGAAAATTTATTTACAAAATATTAATGGTTGAGATGGTTAGACGTAGGGGTGTTCAAAACCTAACCAACCCAATAAAAAACCGCAAACCAAACCAAACCAAACCGAAACCGCAAAAAACCGCATTTGGTTCGGATTTGTTCGGGCCATCTTTTAACAAAACCGCACGGTTCGGTTTGGTTTGCGGTTTGTATTTTGCAAACCGAACTAAACCAAACCAAACCGCATTATGTTACAACCCAAACTTCACTTATCTCACATCTAACCCAAAACTCAAACCCATTATGCCTTAACCTTACAATTACGAAATATTTTCTCTTACTCACACTTAACTTTTCAGTTTTAATCTTCTCAAATCTCTCCTAATAGTATTGCGCATTCTTCTCATCTTCTTTGTCATGTACGTCTCACCTCTTCTACACAAATCTCTCATCTCACATGTTTTTTCTTTTTCATCTTCTCATTTTTATGTTACTATTTTATCTTCTAATTATATTTTTATCGCACCTTTGTCTCTAATCTCACACCTCTTATGTTCTTTCTTTTTCATCTTCTCTAATCTCCCTTCTCCTCTATTTTCTGTTTTATTATAATATTTTTGATATTGTTTTATGCTACTATTTTTTTCCACTTTTGTTTAAATTGATTTTTGTATATTGAATGAGAACTTTTTGTCTAAATATGATGAGTTTTGTTGTTATTTGGCAATGTGTGAATGACTAAACACAAAGTTATGTTGTTCTCTATATATGTAAATATCACTCAATAAAAATCTTGTAAAAAACCGAATCAACCGAACCAATACAAACCGCGTTGGTTTGGTTTGGTTTGGTTCGGATTTATTTTTAAAAGCCAACCGAACCAAACCAAACCGCATGTTTTTTTCTCTTGCGGTTCGGATGATTTTTAGCGTCAAAACCGCCCAAACCGTACCACGAACACCCCTAGTTAGACGCCATGACTTGTGATTGCAATGTCCTTGGTTCAAGTTTCAGTAGAAACAAATTTTAGTTTTTTTTTATGTTTCAAATCTCAAATGCTAAAAAACTAGCCTGACATTTAAAAGAAATGAAATATTTTTATAAAAATACCAACTCAATAGTCCACACCATTTAAAAAAATCTACGTGGCAATGCCAAATCATTAGATTTGCTGACTAATTTAACTAAGAGGTTAAAATGAAGAAATCTTCAAAGAGTAAAGACGAAATATTTGTTTTTTTTACATGGGCATTTTTAAGATTCACCTCATATAACATAGAAAAATTGGGTATTATATAAATTATGATTACCTCTAAATATGCCCACACATCATTCGTTAACAATTATTTGACCAAAAGAACTTCCGTCCTAGGAGAGTTTTGGTTTTTACCCCATAACTAGTTTTAAACTTAACTATACATATTGGATAATGTGGTAGAGGGCAAAAGTAGAATTCTCCCTAAATAATAGGAAAAAACATAACTCAAACAAATGATAGGGGGAATTGCACAATCGAATAAGTTTCACTTATTCATTTTCTCATATCAATATATCTTTATATGCGTGACCTTATAGGCTCTTGTGACGTTGATAATTATATCAAATCACACATCTAATATAATAAATTGTTAGCGGTATGTAGCAATACATCATTCCTACCTAAGTCATGAAAATGCCATGTGATCTAACAAAACCTTTATGTGATAATGCTTATGAGTACATTTTTCTCTCATGTCTATATTGAGCACAAGACATAAACCATGTAATTGACTAGTTCAAATTGAGTCCTTAGACATTTATCTTGTTATGCAAGATGGACAAATTTTATCTAGGTCACTCATGTCCCTCAACATGATTTATGGAGTACCAATCAACCATTTTCATGATCATCTTGTTACGAACAATGTTTAATTGACAATAAAGTATTCAACTATACAGCCATGTGTCAAACTCTAAATTTTATCCTGAGTTTTTTTCCCTCCTGCATCAGTATGACATGATCATTCCATTTGATCATACATTCCATCATTTATTTTATTTCATCATTATTAGAATTTCTATTCTCTGTATCATCATCATAATTCATTAACACATTTTGAAATAAAAGTAAAAAAGTTAAAGTTTGACTCAATTGACTTTTGCTAGTTCATTTGCATTATTTACATTTTTGCATTTTTATATTTTATTACCATCTTATACCAAAAGTTGATTGAACTTACATCTTTGATATTTGAATTTATATGGTTTTAATCAACTTTTAGTAAAATAAAATTAAAAAAACAAATTTCATTTTAATTATTTTTATATATAGATCATAGATCACATCATATACATATTGTTGTCATTACAAGGGTCAATATTTCCAAACACCACAAGCTGAGCAAGCTGTTATAGTTCTACCACAAAACAATCATATGATAAATTATTACCACAATCTCTCTTTCTCTCTGATTTCCATTTTTGCAGTTGGACTCGACTCAAAGCAAGAAAATGGATGCTATCAATCAGTTGTGGACATTCATCCAAAAAGTTGACGATGCATCGTTGCAGAAAGCATTTCAGAATCCTCATCAAGAACAACACGTGATTCACAACTCGTTGGAGTGTCCGGGTACACAAGAGAGGGTCTTCCTATCTTTGCAATTTGTGTTAGGCTTAACACGTTTGACAAAGCATCAGTCACACCGTTGACAATTATGATCAAGCTTCGAAGAAGGCAAACCAATGCTATCTTCAAACGCTCCCGCCAATAGCTCACATCTGAGGCTCCGGTTCCGGTCCTTTGCCAGTGTGATGTAGTTCAATCTGATGCCGGAGGAGAAGCTGCTAAGACAGCAGGCAACGTTGATGAGGAAACTTCAGCGATGCCATCCGTCGGTTAAAAAATTCAGAGAAGATAGCATGGAAAAAACAGTTTAAACAACACTTCAGCAGCCACTCAATGGATGAGAACAAGCTCTTCTAGCATGGAAAAAATAGTTTAAACAACACTTCAGAAGCTTTAGATGCATTATCATCATGGAATTCTTTAACCACAACACTATGCAACAACTGGTTTGGAGTGTAACTTGAAATAACTTCTGTTGGCCTAAAAATATTTGAAAGACAAAAGTCACGTGAAGGTAGAAACAAATGGTCACGTGAAAGAAGACTTAATTCATTTTTTCAACCATTCATTTTCTGCTGATCACTCTCCCAATTCATCTTCTCCAATTTCTTTCACCTCAGCCCAAACAAAAACTGGTCTATCTTCCACAGTTCATCGGGTGTCTGGAATAGGCAGCCATGTCTTCAAATTTTTCTGCATACTCTAACAGAAAGATCCGCTACATGAAACATCTCCAAGTACTCATGCCATCTTACCCTTGCCTTTGTCTTTTCTTGAGCTACTTGAAAATAATGAACAACATTGGGGTGAGATTACTAAATCTCAATGAGTCCACATATCTCATGGGTGCACTCAACTCTACATTCGTACTCTGCTAAGATACTACACGACTTCACACAACTTGCGATAGACGAAGGAAACTACGGGATATACATAGTGTATGATATCATCCTTGACATCCCCAACCTGTTGTCCAAATAAGGAGAACCGAGGAATTCCTTATCCTGTAGGAGAAGACATGGTGGAATCCAAATATGGGGATTTCATATCCTACAAGAGAATGAAGGAAATCTCTTGACAAGGAATTCCTTATCCTTATCGGGTCTTACTTTAAAGTACGGAGGAAATGAGGTTAAACTCATTCCTACCCCACGACAAAAATAACGGTGGAATTACATAATGGTAGATTTCAATCCTGTATCGAACTATCAATCCTGAATCTCGAATAGTCTACACCTATAAAGTCAGGACCATCCACTCACTACCTCCGAATAATAGAACTCACATCTGATTGTACAACCAGAACACAATGGAAGAACTGAGGAAAACATAGTGGAAGTTAAGTACGGAACCCCCACTATGTTATAATGTTCCTTGTTAGCTTTCAAACGCAACTGACCGCACCTTATTCTGAGATACGAAACTCAAAGATATGTCATAAACATAAACAGTATCTTTGAATTCTTTTGATTAAAATTCAAACTCAGGAGAGAATTTGTCCCCAAACAAATACGTATTCATATAGGTTGTTGACCAAGCTAAAAGAAGTAAAATACTTTCATTATTGAGTAACCTCTTTCAACTTAAATGGAACTTATTCTCAAATGTGATTGAGATAATTTTCATAGAACGATGTTAGGATGCTAACAAACCCTGACAAAACTATTAGAGAAAAACTAATAAAACTATAAAGATAAATGAGAATAAAGAGATAATTTGATTTCTTTGATTGATTTTCAAATGTGTCAAAAGACGATACATATATAATGATACTAATGGGCCATTACTAAAATGCCCAATTACTTAGAGGAAGCCCAATTCAATAACAATTAAAATACCAACTACTATAAAACCTTAATTTAATAATAAACTACAATATTAAAATATAACTAATAATACTCTCTATCATTGCCGCGGGGTTCACTTGAACCTTGTCCTCAAGGTTCTAAAATATCAGAAGGTCCTCAAGGAGCTGTGGCGCAGAATAGCTGGATGGATAACAGGTTTTCCAATTGATGTAGCTTCGGAATTTGGAGACCAACGCTTCACCGTCATCATAGATGCAATGGAAATGGCACCGCATTTCCACTTGGCAGTGCCCCCAAAGCACCAGTTGCAAATTCAAATCCAGAAACTAAATCTTGAAGTGCTTCAATAGAACCTTTGACAAGCCTGCCAAGATCCTGTACCAGATCTCTAGTCTTGAATTCTGATTTCTTTCTCTCAGTTGCTAACTCCAAAGCGACAACTCCAAAACTATACATATAAGATTCTATACTAGCCCTTCCGCCATTGATATACTCAGGTGCTAGATAACCATATGTTCCAACCACACCTGTTCTTTGTGTCCTCAACATAGGATCAACCAGTTTCGCCATCCCGAAATCGCCGAGCTTCGTGCTGAAATCGGTGTCCAACAACACATTGGCTGATTTGATATCTCTGTGAAGAACACATTGCTCGGCATCGTCGTGAAGATAATGAAGTGCATTTGCGACGCCTAATGCAATTTTGTACCTTACTTCCCAAGCCAAACTTTTCTTGTCGCCAAATAAATGTGTGTCAAGGCTTCCATTAGGCATGTACTCAAAAACTAAGAGAAACTCACCTTGTTCATGACACCAACCTATGAATTGAACTAAGTTTCTATGTATCAAACGGCTTATAATCCTAACCTCGTTGATGAAAACTCTTTCTGAATTCTCAAAATCGGCGAAAATCCTCTTCACAACAACAACTCTTCCTAAACAACTTAAAGCACCTTTGAAAAGTTGTCCATACCCTCCTCTTCCAAGCATTCTATCATCAGCAAAACCATTAGTCGCGGCAACTAATTCACTATATTCGAATCTTCTCGGTATTGTTGCTTTATCCAAATCAATTTTTGCCGAAACAGGTATTTCATATTCATCAAGCCCGTCATTCTTCCTTTTCCCCTTCACTATCAACCAACCAACAACACTAGCTATAAAAAATACCAAAATAACTGGAACAAGGATAGTAACAACAATCACAACCGTTTTCAACGACCCTTTTCCTCCATTTCCCTCCAACAGAACATCCTCCGACGAATCCGACTTCAAATTCGAACTAAACTCCCAAGAATGAATAATATTACTTTCCGTCGAAAGACCCGTCGAAGCCGAAAATCCAATATTCAGATACTCAAGCAGTTTCTGCATCAAATCAATCTGATAAGATAGTGAAGAATTTCCATTTCCATTTCCAACACCTTTAACAATCCTTCCATGAAAAGATCAAAACACTTCCAACATCTTCTTATCCGAACTATAATCAATCAAAACATAACAATTCTTACCAAGATTATTATCAATATCAAATTTCCCAAAAGCAACAGAAGTCAAAGAATTATCATCAATACCAACATGTCTCATTGGTGGATCAGTAGCCCCAACAAAAGTATCAAACTCAACAGCAACAACATAGTTCATAAGAGAATTACTATTAGTAGTAGCATTAAAAAGACCAAAATCACCACCAGTTGAAATAGGTGGAATCTGATAACCCAATGGAGCAATAAAAAACACAAAACCATCACCATATGAAGTATCATTGACTTTATCAATAGTGACTTTAATCCTCTCAGAAATACAAAAGCTCTTAAGCATACATCCGAGAACACCGCTCTCTCGCATCAGACTCAACCGGATCATGTCATTCCCAAGCAAACTAACAGCTGCAACATCTCCTAATTTTGCCATACTGTTCATGAGCATCTTATATAACCTTACATCATCAAGTACAATGTCCTTCCGGACCATATCATTATAAAACTCCATAGCAATATCACCTTTACCCGAACTGCAAAGCATACGAATTATTGTTTTATACGAAACAACATCAGGTTCACAGCCACACTTTTGCATATTTTCAAAAGCCAACAAAGCCTCACCGATTTTCTTACCGACCAGCTTCTTTACAAGCTCCTGAACAACAGGAATACACGTTGATCCACCAACAAGAATCATCTCATCAATATCTTTAATTGAGAGCTTTGCATCCCTCAATGAATTTTCCACTGGTGTTCTAAGTCTGTCAAGAAGATCTGAACACAATTCTTCAAATTTAGCCCTTGTAAGAGTGGTCTCAATATGTTTGGGGCCATCTGCTGTGGTAGTTATGAATGGCAAACTGATGTTTGTTTGAGTCAATGATGAAAGCTCAATTTTTGCCTTCTCAGCTGTCTCAGTAAGATGCTGAAGAGCTTGTTTGTCTTTCAAAAGGTTTATACCTTCATATCTCTTGAAGTCATCGGCCAGCCAATCAACAACTCTCTTATCAAAATCATCGCCAATCATAAGCCTCTTAAACAAATCACAACTCTCTCCAACAACACCATTCTCAGAATACGCACACATAATTGAGTTCCACAAAACCAAGTTTCTCTCCGGCATTCTTTCAGACACCTTAACTGCACTCTCCACAAACCCAAACTTCCCATACATAGTAGCAAACGCGTTCCGAACAAACACGTTGGAGAAAAGCTTCGTCTTCAACGCAAACGCGTGAATCGCTTCTCCAAGTTTAACATTAGGGAGCCCCGTACACGCCTTAATAACACACGGCAACGTGAAGTTATCCTGCGAAAACTCAGTGACAGTGAACACTGATGCGTCTTGTTGTTGGTTTTCGTCTTCCCTTTGTTGCTCTTCATCTTCTTCTTCTGTTACTTCCTCTTGATCTTGTTCGTCTGCTTCTTCCTGAACAATATTAGGGATATTGTTAACCTTATCATCAAGGAAATCAATTGATTCTGTGAACTCCAACATTTCGTCGGTAGGTTCCCTTTTCTCCTCACATAGCAGTAGCAGGTTGTGCCCTAATTCTTTTTCTGATGGATGTTCTTGATTTGTTTCCAGAATAACTTGTAGAAACTTTTGTTTATATATGTTTTTTTTGAATGACGAAGCTTTTGAAGTTTTGTTTGAGAAGTTTTCTTAAAACAAAGGTGAAACACTTGCAAATGCTTCTCAAAATCTCTTCTATTAGTGTTTGTTGGTTGTTGTGGTATGTGACAATTGTTGTAGTAGTATGAATAATGAGATGATGAATATGATGAATATGGGTTAGGTGGAGGTGGTGTATACCCATGATTAAAATACAAACAAAGTGATGGACTTGTAACATATGGGTTTGTGTAATAAGGGGAAAAGAGTTCCCATGGAAAGGATGGAAATGAAGGTGTTGTAGGAGTTGGAAAAGAGGGGTTTGTATGGTAGGTAGGAGGAATACTCCATGGATGATATGAATGTGTATGATAAGGATAATCCATAGGAGGATTTGAGTACATGATGAAAGCACCAATTGTTAGGATGCTAACAAACCCTGACAAAACTATTAGAGAAAAACTAATAAAACTATAAAGATAAATGAGAATAAAGAGATAATTTGATTTCTTTGATTGATTTCCAAATGTGTCAAAAGACGATACATATATAATGATACTAATGGGCCATTACTAAAATGCCCAATTACTTAGAGGAAGCCCAATTCAATAACAATTAAAATACCAACTACTATAAAACCTTAATTTAATAATAAACTAAAATATTAAAATATAACTAATAATACTCTCTATCAAACGATCAACTCAATAACAAGGTAGCTATTGTAAGATCTTTAAATGTTAAACTCTTTACAAAATATTTAAGAAAATTTTCAACATTTCTTCTTTTTTTTTGGGTGTGTAGATTTTAGTTATGTGTCTTTTGAAAGTTAATTGGCAGAGCATAAGCACAGAGTTAGTGTTTGATATTGGAGTTCATATTTACAACATACTATTTATTTTAATATGATATTGACAAATTCACCTATATTATACTAAAATAAATATCATATTTGCAAATACTAACTTCAATATCAAACACTAACTCTATAAATCTAATGCCAATTTCCTTTCATGAGTCACATACAAAAAAAAATTGCATGCCCACTGTATACAATCAGTTATCAAATATAAATATTTTCATACCTTCCTCAGACATACTTTTAGCAATTCTTGTGAAAGCAGTTGCACGTATAAATCTGCAGCTTTAGATGTATACTTTGCCTTTACTTTACAATCGTCATTACAACCAAGTTGTCTAAACAAAACCTATGATATATTGTTTCCACCAAAGCTCATCATTTTAAGTTGCTAGTGTTGGTTTCCTATTAATTAACATACATTAATTTATACTCAATTCAAGATGAAATTGAATGCGGAAGCGTACCTTTAAAATCCATGTAATTTCAATGAGAAGATGTTGATCTTGATAGAGCAATGACATTCCAATTGTAGATTTTTTTTAATTCCTTCGTTCCTGTTTCAATGGAATAAAGAGAATAAATATTTTGTAATATTTTCTAGTGTCTACAATTGGGGACCATAACCCTTTATTTATAAGAATTTCATGCCCTTTCATGAAGAGTCATGTTTGTTCAAATTTAGAATCTCATGCCCTTTAATGAAGGGTCGTGATTATTCAAGTTTTCTTATTCCAATTTTACCCATAAAAAAATAGAAATAAGACTTTTGGTATCTACACAATATTTTTCATGACAATTATATCCATAGTCATAAACCTCATATTAAATAGATCACTTTAATTTGACTAATTAAATAATGGTTCTAACACATTAATTTATTTAATGTATGACCCAAAAATAAAATTCTAACAATCTCTCACTAGTCATATATGTAACCCTATAAATGTGTTAGACATTTTGAGCTCAAAAATTTCTATTATAAACATTGGACATATCCTCATCTCATCCATTAGTTATATTAATATAGAGAACCAAATTGGTTTTTATTATATCAATCATAATTAAACCCATCAATGATCATCAATATAAACACAACTAAATTACATAGATTAATCATGAAATGTGCAGCATAAAAATCACATGAAGGTGATCAATACATGTCAATTTTCAACTGGTCCTCCTTACTTTAATGAGATCAATATTATAATACAAAGTGTAATGAATTGAATAACCAAACTTTATTTCTGATCAGAATGTAATACAAATTTATGAGTATGTATATATACTATCAACCATAGAACATAAGTAACAACAATAACTAACTCCCACTAAACCAAAAGATCCCCTGATTGTATCACACCCATGTGAGCAGTGTGCTCATGAAAGACCTTAGGAGGAAGCCCCTTTGTCATAGGGTCTGCTATCATAGAGTTCGTCCCTAAATGTTCTATATAAATCTGTCCACTTTGTACTCTCTCCTTCACAACCAAGAACTTGATGTCAATATATTTCGATTTTGTCGAGCTCCTATTGTTATTGGAGTATAAAACGGCTGATTTGTTGTCACAAAATAACTTGAGCGGTCTTTCGATTCCTTTTATAATTCGCAACCCTGTGATAAAGTTCTTCAGCCAAATCCCATGGGTTGATGCCTCATAACATGCTACAAACTCAGCCGCCATGGTGGATGAAGCTAGAAGAGTTTGTTTGGCACTACGCCAAGAAACTGCACCACCAGCCAACATATATATAGCCCGAAGTGGATATTCTACTATCTTGGCCTCCAGCAAAATCGGAGTCAAAATACCTAATGATCTCTAGAGAATCAGACCTCCTTTATGTTCAAATAATGTCATAATTAATTTCAAGATATATAGTGCAACATTAATATAAATGTCTTTGGACAATAATATTAATTGCTAGTGATACATTTGTTGTAATGATCAAATATTGACAATAATGTATGTTAAATAATAAAACTATCTTTGGATTGATTTATTATTCACATCTAAAACCTTATAATTATCACATATTTATCATCACATGTGTATATATAAATTTTGTCAAATATTAATATTTTCTTTGGAAAAATTAATACTCACATGTATAAACATACACCCTAACATTCAACATTTCTCATGATCAAATCCATAAAAGAAGGGTCACTTTGGTGATTTCTAGTCTCAATATAATCATTTAAAATGTCAAATTATTATATAAAATACAAATCATAACCAATAATTTGAACAAAAAAAAAATACTAAATTCAATGGACAAAAAAATTGAGGGACACCGTACAATCCAACACAACATGCCCACTGTCTCTTTAGTTTATAAGAACAAAAAAAATAACCAAATTTGTAGGAAACAAAAAAATGCAATTATCGTAACGTTGTAATAATTACGTGAAACGGTAGAAATAGATATTACGTGAAACAGTACAAATGACTAATACATTCTGTGTTTGCAGTAACATTAAACTATATATGTCTTTCATGTGCAAAGGTTCTCTATGTAAGAATGAAAAATGAAATGATATGATTAATCGATTTCAATCAGACCAAAAACACAATATAAAACTCATTAATTATTTCAATCAAAACCAATTATTTGCTTTTGTATAATGAAATTCTATTTTGAAATTCTAATTTCAATAATTATCAAAATTCACACATGAATCAAGTATTAGTGGCTCTGATACCACTTGTTGGTTTTCTATTAATTAAGATACATTAATTCATACTCAATTCAAGATGAAATAGAATGTGGAAGCGTACCTTTAAGATCCATGTAATTTCAATGAGATGATGATGATCTTGATAGAGCAATGACCTTCCAATTGTAGATTTTTTTTAATTCCTTAGTTCCTCTTTCAATGGGATAAAGAAAATAAATATTTTGTAATATTTTCTAGTGTCTACAATTGGGGACCATAACCCCTTATTTATAAGAATTTCATGCCCTTTCATGAAGAGTCATGTTTGTTCAAATTTAGAATCTCATGCCCTTTAATGAAGGGTCATGATTATTCAAGTTTTCTTATTCCAATTTTACCCATCAAAAAATGGAAATAAGACTTTTGGTATCTACACAATATTTTTCATGACAATTATATCCATAGTCATAAACCTTATATTAAATAGATCATTTTAATTTGACTAAATAAATAATGGTTCTAACACATTAATTTATTACATGTATGACCCAAAAATAAAATTCTAATTGCTAGGAGTCCATGAATCTAGGTTTGTAGATCTACATATAAAAATATATAGTAAGTATAAATCATTTTTTCCTTCTCACTTCTATTCTACTACAGTACAACACGACTTCCTCCTTTATAATTGTAATTGTAATGAAATTGAACCAGAATAAAATCCCTTTAAAACTCTAGAAAAATTCAAGCTAAGGAAAGGAAATACCCCATTCTGCTTCCAGATTATACACTCTTTGTTCTTCTCTGTTTTGCCTTTCCACCTTGTGTAAAAGTTCATGAAATTGTCAGTTGGGTCTGTCCCCTCCAACCCTGCACAATACCATTTTGAACTCAGCAATGTTGCATACCCCTAAAACTAATTTTACGGTTTTAAATGGAAATTTGGGGGAAATTAAACTAGAGATGATGTGAGGAAAACTTACTAAGAAGAAAGAAAATGAATGGAAAACAACAATATGTTTTGGCTTGCAGCTCGAAAAATGAGATCGTTCTCTTTTCAACATATGATCCTTTGGTGCATTTTCACCATCCACTACAAGGAAAATAAAGAAAGACTTGAACATGAAGAATTGATGATAAGGAGATATGAAGGGGATGCTGAACCAGTTGATGGTGAGATGTGTTTTAGGATTTTCAAGTTGAGAGTCAGAGAGAAAAACACAAGTGACTAGGTGAAAGAAAAAAGGAAAAGTTATTTTAATATAATTTTTTGATTCTAAATTAAAAATACTAAGAACAATCATGTATTATTATTCATTTAAGAAAATTTACACTGTTATTCACTTAATTAATCACTAGGATTAATATTTTCCTTTATAAAATTAAAACTTATTTTCAATCCATCTAAATTTACACCCATTTTTAATTTAACAGGAGTAATAGAGATTTAATTATAATAATATTTTTAATTTACACCCGTTTTAAAAAATAGGATGTCTATTGTCACGTGCTAATACTTAAAATGACATTTTATTTACAAAATTACCACAGTATTTCTTATTTACACCCATTTTTAGTATAATGGGTATAAATTTTAAAATTATATTCATCTTTTTGCACTAGTGATATGAATTGAGTTTTAAGACTTTTCAAATTTTAAAAAATAGTTGCCAAGATCAATAACATATATTGTCCCATTTTAAATAATTAGTTCTTTAATTAAGCCAAAACTATTACAATTACGAATGTGCGAGTAAAAGGTAATTGACAATTGTAAAACAAAAATAACCCAAGCGATCATAGTGAAGCTATATCTTATGAGAAGATCACAAAGATAGACACTGCTAAGTCTATATTTGACACAACGAAGATGAATCATGAAGGAAATGTTCAAGTGAAAGAAACCAAGGCGCTTGCCTTGATATTGAAGTATGAAGCCTTTAAAATGAAGGATGATGAAATAGTTGAGAACATGTTCTCAAATTTTCACACTTTAGTTGCAGGACTGAAGTTTCTGAAGAAAGGTTACTCTACTACAGATTACATTAAGAAGATTATCATATGCTTACCCAAGAGATGGAGGCCTATGGTAACTACGTTGAAGCTATCTAAGGATCTAAACAACATTACTCTTGAAGAACTTGTAAGTTCTTTGAGAATTCATGAGATAGAGCTTGAAGAGGATGAGCATTAAAGAAAAACCAAATATGTGTCTCTAAAATCCATCGGAAAGTCTGAAAAGACTAAGGTCTTTCAAACTGAAAAAGAAGAGGAATCTGAAGAAGAAGATGAATTGTCACTTCTCTCCAGAATAATTAATCAACTCTGGAAGAAAAGACAAAGTAAGATCAGAGGATCAAGAAGTACATGTGGTCGCTTTGAGTCTATATCTGGATAGAAGAAGTTAGGTACTTCTAAAGACATTACTTGTTTTGAGTGCAAAGAGCCAGGTCACTATAAGAATGGATGTCCCAAGCTGAAGAAAGATAGACCCAAGAAGAAACACTTCAGAGGGAAGAAGAAAGGCCTGATGGCTACCTAGAATGACTATGAATCCTCACGATATGACTCTAAGGAAGAGCAAGCTAATGTGGCACTGATGGCATACAAAAGCTCCTATAGATTCTGAAAAATGTCATACAGAAATATGAAAAATCTTTTTCAGACATTTATGGCTATAAACATATATAGAAGAAAAATGGCTTCAAAGATATACAAAGTTAGCAGAGATGGATGAAAAGGAATTAGTTATGTGGCTAAAGAAAAACCTATTTCAAAACAAAAGGCCAAACCAAAAGCTTTTATTCCTATCTCTCTTATGTGCATACACAAACTGACTATTCTACACAATGACACGTGTTCTCTAAGAACTCTGGGATAACTAACCTGAAAGGACCCAAAAAGATATGGGTACCTAAGGACAAGATAATATATGTTGCAGACATCCTTAGCAGCACAGTTAAAACACGAATCATGGTACCTGGACTCTGGGTGCTCATGACACATGACCGAAAGAAGGCATATGTTCCAAGATCAAGAACTTAACCCAGGTGGCTTCGTGGGTTTCGGAGGTGATCAGAAAGGGAAGATCATAGGCTCTAGAAAAGTTCGTAATGATTGTCTCTCTTCTAGTAATAATGTTTCATTAGTTGATGGGTCAATACATAACTTATTGTGCATAAGTCAATTAAGTGACAATTGTTATGATATAATATTTAATCAAAAATCTTGTAAAGTTGTTAGTCAGAAGGATGGCTCTATACTTTTCAATGGCAAGAAGAAACATAACATTTACAAAATTAGATTTTCTGATCTTAAAAATCAAAATGTAAAATGTCTCATGGTTGTTAATGAAGAGTAATGGGTCTGGCATAGACGATTGGACCACGTTAGCATGAGGAAGATTTCTCAACTAAATAAGCTTTATTTAGTCAGAGGCCTTCAAAATTTGAAGTTCTCTTCAGATGCTCTTTGTGAAGCATGTTAGAATGGCAAGTTTTCAAAAGCTTTTTTCAAAGAAAAAAATATTATTTCTACCTCTAGGCCATTGGAACTTCTGCACATTAACCTCTTTGGACCAGTGAAAACTACTTCTCTCAATAGAAAGAAGTATGGTTTAGTCATTGTTGATGACTACAACAGATGGAGATGGGTTAGATTCTTAAGACACAAGGATGCGTCAAATTTTGTGTTTCAAACTTCTGCTCTCAAGTGTAAAACGAGAAAGTCTTTAGAATTGTTAAAGTCAGAAGTGATCATGGTGGTGAATTTGAAAATAAGTAGTTTGAGAAACTCTTTGAAGAGAATAGAATTTCCCATGATTTCTCCTGCCCTAGAAATCCACAATAAAATGGAGTTGTAGAGAGGAAGAATAGGACTTTGCAAGAGATGGCTAGAATCATGATCAATGAGAAAAATACGGCTAAACACTTCTAGGTAGAGGCACTTAACACAATGTTTAAGATTCATAACAGGATCTCTATAAGACCTATTCTGGGTAAGACTCCCTATGAATTATGGAAGAATAGAAAACTCAACATTTCATATTTTCATCCTTTTGGATGTAATTGTTTTATTCTGAACACTGAGGACAATCTGAACAAGTTTGATTCTAAGGCACAAAAGTGTATAATATTTGGATACACTGAACGCTCTAAAGGATACAGAGTATACAACACAGAAACAAAAATTGTTGAGGAATCAATTCATGTCATATTTGATTATAATCTTGACTCCGAAAAGTCAAAGCTAGTTGAGAAGTTTGCGGATTTGGAGATTACCTATTCAGGCTCTAAAGGTAAAGAATTAAAAGCTAAAGAATCCGAGGCAAAAGGCTCGCAAACTATTCAACCAGAAGCTGTTGATATTTAGACACATCTGAGGGAGCATAGGCAAAGATCTTCATATTATGAAGAATTGATTCTGGGAGATAAAACTGAACCAATCAGAACCAGATCCACATTCAAACCTTCTGAAGAGACACTTCTTGGATTGGTGCCCCTCATAGAACCTACATCTGTTGATGAAGTACTTCTGGAAACTGAATAAGTTCTGGAAATGCAAGAAGAATTGAACAAATTCTCCAGAAATGATGTATGGGATCTTGTGCCTAGACCCAATAGAATTCATGTCATTGGGATAAAATGGGTCTTCAGAAACAAGCTTAATGAAAAATGAGATGTAATAAGGAACTAAGCAAAATTGGTGGCACAATGTTATAGTCAGTAAGATGGGATTGACTATATTGAGACCTTTGCACTAGTTTACAGGTTAAAGTTTATTTGTCTCTTAATTTCTTTCTCTATTAATCATAACATCATCTTATATCAAATAGATGTTAAGAGTGCATTTCTGAATGGTTACATAACTGAAGATCATAAAAACCTAGATTTCTTTTCAAACTTAGGAAATCTTTGTATGTTATAAAACAAGCTCCCAGGGCATGGTATGAAAGATTAAGCAATTTTCTTTTAGAAAATGATTTTACCAGAGGAAATGTTGATACTACTTTGTTCTGTAAGACTTTAAAAAATGATATTATAGTTGTTCAAATTTCGGTAGATGACATTATATTTGGATTTGCTAATGCTACCTTGTGCAAAGAGTTTGCTAAGTCTATGTAGGAAGAGTTTAAGATGAGTCTGATGGGAGAACTCAAGTTATTTCTGGGTATCAGATTAATCAAAGTTCAGAAGGAATCTATATCCATCAGAAAAATATACCAAAGAACTTCTGAAGAAGTTTAACATGTTAGAGTGCAAGATAGCTAAAACTCCAATGCATCCTACTTGTATTCTGGAGATGGATGAGGTAAGCAAGAAGGTAGAGCGAAAAGTATACAGAGGTATGATAGGTTCTCTCTTATTTTTAACTAGTTCTAGACCAGACATTTTATTTAGTGTATGTTTATATGCTCGCTTCTAATCAGATCCTAGAGAATCCCACTTAACTTCTTTTAAGAGGATATTCAGGTATCTGAAAGGTACTACTAACGTTGGTTTGTGTTATATAAAATCAAAAGATTACAAGCTAGTAGGTTATTGTGATGCTGATTACGCTGGAGATTGACTAGAAAGAAAAAGTACTTCTAGAAGCTGTCAGTTTCTAGGAGACAACTTGATTTCATGGTCCAGCAAGAGACAATCAACAATTGGAAAATCAACAACTAAAGCTGAATATATAGTAGAATCTGAAAGCACCACTCAGATCCTCTGGATGATAAGCCAGCTAGAAGATCCTCAGATCCTATTCTTTGTGATAATACCTCAACTATTTGTTTATCTAAGAATACCATTTTACATTCTATAGCTAAGCATATTGAGATTAAACATCACTTTATACGTGACTATATTCTAAAGGGAATTTTAATTTTTAAATTTATTGATATAGACCATCATTATGTTGATATCTATACAAAACGCCTTTCTAAAGATAGATTTGTTTTCATTCTAAAGAATTTGAAAATGTACTTATGTCCAGAATGAAACAAAATGTATATCCCAGAATGTTTAATTCCTCATAATAATTAAATGAGACTCTGAGATTTTATTTTGACTCTGATCATTGAGTCTTATGAAGTGAGAAGATGTCCTGTATCAGAAGAATCCATTCAGAACTTCTTAGTTATTCCTTCTGGATTCTGAAGAGTTGCTATAATAATTAGTCGTCAATCAACCTTAAGCATGTGATTTAGATTAAGGACAACTTTCATGATCTGAAATGCTTCTAACGGTTGAGTGAAGATATTTCTTAGGAATAAGTAAAATCTCTCTACGTATTCCCCTTTGTCAGAATTTTTGCACTATTCAAGATTTTGTCATCATTGTAAAACCATTATAAAACCCACTTCACTCACAACTCACACACCTACGTTACTCACAATCCCACACTTTCTCTCTTTCAACCAAATTCCCTACAACCCTAAAACCAGTACTTTACCATGGCCGATGCTCAACAACAACAACAAGTTTCTCAACAACAACATCAATTGTCTACTAAAAATCAACAACAAGAACTATGTCACCATGAAAGTAATTTCTATGCCACAAAGGTACATTATATGTCACGAAGATAAATATTATAATTGGAATGAAACAATCACAAATTTCACACATAATTTATTCATTAAGAATTATTTTATAACATCCAATTCTATTGATAACTAATAATTTTTCTGTGAGATTTGGGTCAAACTCATGCTGTGTCGAAGGAGAAGCTTTCATGTTTTTCGACAGAAGGCAAGCATGCAGTCGAAGCTTGTTCACATGCTGATGCCTGATTATTTCAAACTGTAGTCGAAGTCTGTTCTAGTTTGTATTGTCGAAATATACATATATTCTGTCGAATTGGGCCTTGTGTTAAGGATCCAATTGTTTAGGTTTCTTGGGCTGCAAGTCACCTAGTTAGTCTATAAATAGGCTAGTACACTCAGTTTGTTGAGTGTGGCAAATTGTGATATTCACTTGTAATCATTGTAAACGTTAATGAGAAAGTGAATAGTAAACAGAATTATATTTGCCCAATCCTTGTTGTTATCTCTTCTTCTTCTTGTTTTCTTTTCCTTTAAACCCTAACTCTTGTTTTGGTTCTTGATCATCAAGAAACCAGTTATACTTTGATTAAAGACATCGTTTTTCACAATAAATTAGTGCGGTGAGCGTGGAGAAGATGACTTCAACAAAGTATGAGATTGAAAAGTTCACCAGAGTGAACGATTTCGGTCTGTGGCGCTTAAAGATGAAAGCCCTACTGGTGCAGCAGGGATGTTTGGAAGCGTTGAAGGGAATGACAGCCATGGATGCTGCGTTGATGGAAAGAGAAAAAATGTCAATGATCGAGAAAGCACACAGCGCAATATTGTTAAGCCTTGGTGATAAGGTTCTCCGGCAGGTGTCAAAGGAGACGACGGCGTCAGGATTATGGGTAAAGCTTGAAAGCTTGTACATGACCAAGTCGTTGGTGAATCGTCTTTACCTGAAGCAAGCCTTATATTCGTTCAAGATGAATGAAGACAAAGCTTTGGATGAGCAGTTGGATTCTTTCAACAAGCTGATTCTTGATCTTGAAAACATTGATGTGAAGATTGATGATGAAGATCAAACATTGTTGCTGTTGTGTGCTTTGCCCAGATCGCATGCTCACTTCAAAGAAACCCTCTTGTATGGAAGAGAGTCCCTG
The DNA here is from genome assembly GCA_022829125.1 of Lathyrus tuberosus. Taxonomy (NCBI): domain Eukaryota; kingdom Viridiplantae; phylum Streptophyta; class Magnoliopsida; order Fabales; family Fabaceae; genus Lathyrus; species Lathyrus tuberosus. The sequence continues at coordinate 1,936,588 of JALAZF010000504.1, forward strand.
ACCTTTGAAGAAGTTCAAGCAACCTTGTATTTAAAGGATTTGAACGAAAGAAAGGAGCAGAAACCTTCATCAGTTGGCGAAGGGTTTTCCGTGAAAGGGAAATTGTCGAAGAAAGATGGTATGTTTGATAAGAAGAAAGGAAAGGTTCAGCAGAAGTCTTATGGTGGTGATATGTCTGGTATCAAATGTTATCACTGTAAGAAGGAGGGTCATACAAGAAAGGTGTGCCCTGAGCGCCTGAATAATCATGGAGGTAAGGACAATGGGAATGCAACTATAGTGCAAGATGGTTATGAATCATCTGATGTCCTTGTGGTGTCGAGCAGCAACTCTTGCGAAGAGTGGATTATGGATTCTGGATGTACTTGGCATATGACTCCAAACAAGAATGTGTTTGAAGAATTATGTGATCAAGATGGAGGATCAGTGCTGCTGGGGAACAATAAAGCTTGCAATATTGCAGGTATTGGATCTGTTAGATTCAAGCTCCATGATGAGTCAATAAAGCTATTGACTGGGGTTAGGTATGTACCTGATCTTAAGAGGAATTTAATTTCTCTTGGTGAATTCGACAGAAAGGGATATGTTTTCCAAGGAGAGCAAGGTATCCTGAGAGTCATGAAGGGGTCGAAGGAAGTCTTGAGAGGCGTGAATAAACAAGGCTTGTATACCCTTGAGGCTGAGGTTGTAAGTGGTTCGACAAATGTTGTATCCATGAAACCTGTGTCGAAGACAGAATTATGGCACATGAGATTGGGCCATGTCAGCGAAAGAGGCCTGGTCGAATTGGGGAAGCAGAACCTGCTAGGAGGTGACAAAGTCGAAAAGCTGGAGTTTTGTGAATCTTGTGTATTTGGTAAATCATGTAGGGCGAAGTTTAACAAAGGCAAGCAAAGAACACATGGATCCCTTGATTACTTTCATGCTGATCTTTGGGGGCCTGCAAGGAATCCTTCACACTCAGGTGCAAGGTATTTTCTATCCATCGTTGATGACTATTCCAGAAAGCTATGGGTATTCATTCAGAAGACGAAGGATGAAACTTTTGAGAATTTCAAAAGTTGGAAGATTCTGGTCGAAACTCAAACTGGCAGAAAGGTTAAGAGGTTGAGAACCGACAATGGCCTTGAATTCTGCAACAAAGCGTTCGACAGTTATTGTGTTGAGTCTGGGATTGCAAGGCATAAGACTGTAGCAGGTACTCCTCAAAAAAATGGCTTAGCTGAGAGATTCAATCGAACAATCCTTGAAAGGGTTAGATGCATGTTGGTTAGTGATGGATTGAAGAAGGTGTTTTGGGCAGAGGCTGTTTCGACAGCAGCTTATCTGATAAATAGATGTCCCTCGACTGTGCTGGGAATGAAGACACCTGAAGAAGTTTGGTCGGGTCATCCACCAGATCTCGACAAACTGAGAGTATTTGGCTGTTTAGCCTATGCTCACATTAGGTAAGACAAGGTCGAACCCAGAGCTCTGAGATGCATGTTCCTTGGATATCCTGAGGGAGTCAAGGGTTATAGGTTGTGGTGCCTAGAACTAGGTCACAAAAGATGTATCACAAGCCGTGATGTAGTTTTCAATGAAGTCGAAATGGCGTTCAAGAAAACTGGTGATGAAGGTCGAAGTGCAGAAATATCTGAAGAGGAGCTGGAACAGGTAGAGATGCCTGTTGAGGTGGAGCATAGTGATGCTGAAGTACATAGCCCTGATGAAGTCGAAGAGCAAGATGCTGATGGGGTTGAAGAAACTGTCGATGACTACCTACTAGCAAGAGATAGGTCGAGAAGAGTCATCAAGCCACCTCAGAGACTTGGTTATGCAGATCTTATAGCTTTTGCCTTAATCTCTGCAAGTGAGGTACTTGACGAAGAACCTAGAGATTACAAAGAAGCTACAAGGAGTCGAGACAAGACTGAATGGCGAAAAGCCATGGATGACGAAATGAAATCTCTTCATGATAATAACACTTGGGAGCTGATTGAGAAACCTGCAGGAGCAAGGTTAGTCAATTGTAAGTGGATTTTCAAGGTCAAGGAAGGAATTGAAGGAGTGATGTCGAAGCGCTTAAAGGCGAGGCTGGTTGCTAGGGGGTTCACTCAGAAAGAAGGAGTCGACTTCAATGATGTGTTCTCACCTGTTGTAAAGCATAGATCCATTCGAATGCTGTTGGCCATGGTGGCAAAGTTCGATTTGGAACTTGAGCAAATGGATGTGAAGACAACATTTCTGTATGGTGATCTAGATGAAACGATCCTGATGCGTCAACCTGAAGGGTATGCAGAAAAGGGTAAAGAAGATTATGTGTACAAGCTGAATAGGTCTTTGTATGGCCTGAAACAATCTCCTCGACAGTGGAATAGGAGATTCAACAAGTTCATGGCACACATTGGTTTCACTAGAAGTCAGTTCGATCACTGTGTTTACTTCAGATTTCGACCTGGAAACTCACTTGTTATGTTGCTGCTGTATGTGGATGATATCCTTATAGCTAGCAACAGTGTTGAGGATGTAACGAAGGTGAAGGCTGAACTCAGTAAGGAGTTCAAAATGAAGGATCTGGGAGTTGCAGCCAGGATTCTTGGGATTGACATTCGGAGAGATAGAAAGCAGTCGAAGTTGTGCTTATCTCAGGAGACATACCTACGGAAGCTTCTCGACAAGTTTGGTATGTTGAATTCGAAGCCTGTTGTGACACCTACAAATCCTCAGTTTAAGCTTAGTACTACTCAAAGTCCGAGTACTGAAGCTGAAAGAATCTATATGAATAGCATTCCATATGCTACTGTAGTGGGTTCTTTGATGTATGCTATGGTCTGTACGAGGCCAGACATAGCATATGGAGTGAGCCTTGTGAGCAGGTATATGGCCAATCCTGGAAAGGCGCACTGGCAAGCTGTAAAGTGGATTCTCAGGTACATAAATGGGTCTCTGAAAAGAGTCTTGATTTATGGTGGAGCCTGTGATGGTGATAGCATAGTCGAAATCGAAGGATTTGTTGAATCTGATTATGCAGGTTGTATGGATTCCAGAAAGTCTATTTCTGGATATGTTTTCACAATGTTTGGCACATCAATCAGTTGGAAAGCGACGCTTCAGAAGGTTGTTGCCTTATCAACCACTGAAGCTGAATATATTGCCCTCACTGAAGCTGTGAAAGAAGAATTGTGGCTTGAAGGTTTTGCAAAGGAGCTGAAACTTCAAGGTCGAAGTATCACTGTTAAATGTGATAGTCAAAGTGCAATACACCTGTCGAAGAATTCAACCTATCATGAGCGAACTAAGCACATTGATGTGAGGCTGCATTTCGTCAGAGAGATAATCGAGCGTGGTGAAGTCCAGGTGCTGAAGGTTTCGACTGAAGATAATGCTGCTGATATGATCACCAAGACGTTGCCAAGTTGGAAGTTCTTCCACTGTATGCAGTTGATAAAGCTGCATGATGAAAGTTAGTTGTTTCCTTTCGTTGCTGAGTTAGATCCAAGGTGGAGATTTGTGAGATTTGGGTCGAACTCATGCTGTGTCGAAGGAGAAGCTTTCATGTTTTTCGACAGAAGGCAAGCATGCAGTCGAAGCTTGTTCACATGCTGATGCCTGATTGTTTCAAACTGTAGTCGAAGTCTGTTCTAGTTTGTATTGTCGAAATATACATATATTCTGTCGAATTGGGCCTTGTGTTAAGGATCCAATTGTTTAGGTTTCTTGGGCTGCAAGTGTCCTAGTTAGTCTATAAATAGGCTAGTACACTCAGTTTGTTGAGTGTGACAAATTGTGATATTCACTTGTAATCATTGTAAACGTTAATGAGAAAGTGAATAGTAAACAGAATTATATTTGCCCAATCCTTGTTGTTATCTCTTCTTCTTCTTGTTTTCTTTTCCATTAAACCCTAACTCTTGTTTTGGTTCTTGATCATCAAGAAACCAGTTTCACAATATTTTCTCTAATAAAACCTCAATCTTACAGACACAAAATTACTCTTCCATAAAAAATACAATGTCAACAACGATTCTTACCCTTAAACTATATAACTTATCAGGAAGTAAAAACTAAAATGTAAAATAGAAACATTGTAACAAAATACACAACTCTCAATGTCACTACTATAGTTTCATTATTATTCTCCAGTTGTCTCGGACATTGGAATCATTGTTGCGAGTGCTCCCTTGGAAATCAAAGGTGGTAATGTAGGGAAATTTTAGCATGTCCTGTAGTCATATATTGTCCTTCTATTATTTCCTATTATGATTATTTGAAATTAAAATCTTGTAATAATCCAATTTAAAATTTCCACCTTCTTCAATGAAAAGAGCTTGAAGCTTACGCGACACAATTTGTTCTTCTCTTGAAACATAAACTCACCCTAATACGTTACAATCTCTAAATTAATATCTCATTTCCATTTCAATGGCCGAATTTCTTCCAAATGATATTTTTTTTTGTCTCCTATAACAAGCTTCTTCTTTGCTATTTCTTAGTCACAAAAAATAATGAAGAGATTTAGGTTTACAATTACTGCCACATGATTAAAGAGAAGACTAGTTTGTATAAGTCTGACTCTTTAGAATTTCCTCATGTATTATCATATACGTGTCATATTTTAATCCTATTTTGATATAAAAAAATATATAATTTATGTGATAACCTTGCAATATACACAAAAGATAGGTATGGCCTAATGTGAAGTTTCAAATAATTAATTTAAATAAAATCTAAACCACTGATTAAAATAATATTATTTTTTACATTAGATGAACTTTGATTTATGTAAAAGGAAATAGATTTTTTTTTCCCTTTGAATCTCATAATTATTTGATAATTCAATAAGGAAATGGTTATTAAGATTCATGAATTCGATTTCCCAAAATGGAAACAGTTTCTTTTACTTTATACTCATAAAAAATAAACAACTAATCATTGACCATTCAAAAAAGAATTAGAAATCCTTAAAATTTTGACAATGTTATGCAACCACATGTTGACTCATGGATATCAAAGTCAATTATATTTTTTTCGTCCTACTCCATAAGCTATAAACCTCTTATAAGAAATTATAAATTGTCACGCTACTTCTTAAACCATAAAACTCTCGTTGTAAACAGTTCACAATCCCTCTAAATTTTTCTCCCATTTCATTTGCAATGGCCGCTTTGTTTCCATCTAATGTTGGTTTCATCCCCTCTGATGCAATTTTTGTTTGAATTTTCTTTGCCAACAAAAACAATGAAGAACTCCCGGTTTTCAATGGCCCTTACAAGATCAAAGAAATGAGCTTGTTGTATGAGTTCGATCCCTTTGAATTGCCTTATGAATCGTCTTATGAGTTCTACAATCAGAGGTACTGGAAGTGTTTTACTTCAAATATTGATGAAGAGAGGAGGCATTGTAAGACCGATTTCTGGAAGAAGAATGGAAATGATTGTGAGGTTACTAATGCTATTAACACGATTTTGGGAACAAAATTTCTCTTTGTTTTTTATCTTAGAAAATCTTCAAATGATGCTAAAAGAAAAAACTGGATTATGTATGAGTATAAGTTAGCGGCTAAGCCTCAGGTATTGGGTTTATAAAAACTAACTATTTGCTTTATTTTCTTAATTCCTAACTGCTTTCTTTCAATGATTCTACAGGCTCCTTTAATTATTTGTCGTGTTTTTGAATGCCCTCCAGAGATTGACGTGGATTATGAGTTTGGCCCTGTATTTGATGTTGATGAGATTGATATTAATGAAAGTGATGTTGAGCATGACGATCTTCTATTTACAAATGTGTTTAGCAATTGATTTGTTGTAGTTGGTTAAAATGATGGTTTTAATAGAACTTTATGGAAATTTTTAGTCCATGAGGACAGATCCACTTAGTAAGAAAAATAATATTTTGTTGTTGTATTGTTATTTATTCAATCGAGTATGTGTATTCGTATGTATATCGACTATTGTTTATTCTTTAGTATAAAGTTATTTCTCGGTTAATTACATTATATCAAAATTCTAGTTTTTTTTGTTCTTTTTATTATCAATTTTTTCTTCCTACACACTCATATCTTGACCTAATATCTAGAGATTATCAACAATTAAAGCTGGATATATTACAACATCTGGAAGCAGCACTCAGATCCTCTGGATGATAAGCTAACTAGAAGATTTTCAGATATATGAGAGTAACATCCTTATTCTTTGTGATATTACCTCAACTATTTGTTTATCTAAGAATACCATTTTACATTCTATAACTAAGCATATTGAGATTAAACATCACTTTATACGTGACTATGTTCAAAAGGGAATTTTAATTTTTAAATTTATTGATATAGACCATCATTGGGTTGGTATCTTTACAAAGCCCCTTTCTAAAGATAGATTTTGAATACTGAGAACTTTTTGTGAAAACACTCAAACACCCGAGAGATTTGGTGAAAGTGTGCAATGAGATGACTGATGAAGCAGTACCATCAAGTTAAAATGTGAAAGATTAGCCGACCTCGATAAATAGGCAAAGCTAAAGATCATGGAAAAACAGAATCACAGGTGATCTTATAGGTATTATATTTTTCAAATCTTTTAACTTTATATGAGTTGGCATGAGTATTCTATTCTTAAAAGTTGTTTGAGGTTAAGAAATAAGCTAAGTTTGGGTTTGTGATAAGTCACCATTTCTTTTGTATTTATTATCATTTGACCATTAAAAATATATGATTTATCTGCATTTTTCATACCCTTTAAGTCATTTAGTGGCCAGTTTCTTTAACTCCGCATGTGTCGATGTTTTAGAGAATCTCGAATAGTATACGCCTCTAAAGTCAAGGCCATTCATTCACTACCTCCGTATAATAAAACTCACACCCGATTGTACAACCAGAACACAACGGAAGAACCGAGGAAAGCATAATGGAAGTTAAGTACGGAGCCCTCACTATGTTATAACGTTCCTTGTTAGCTTTCAAACACCACTGACCGCACCTTATTCCGAGATGCGAAACTCAAGATACGTCATAAACATAAACAGTATATTTGGATTCTTATGATTAAAATTCAAACTCACAAGAGAACATGTCCCCAAACATTTATTCATATAGGTTGTTGACCAAGCTAAAGAAGTAAAATACTTTCATTATTGAGTAACCTCTTTCAACTTAAATGGAACTTATTCTCAAATGTGATTGAGACAATTTTCATAGAACGATCAACTCAATAATAAGGTAGCTATTATAAGATCTGTAAATGTTAAACTCTTTAAAAAAGTATTTAAGAATTTTTTTGGTTGTGTAGATTTTAGTTATGTGTCTTTTGAAAGTTAATTGGCAGAGCATAAACACAGAGTTAGTGTTTGATATTGGAGTTCATATTTACAACATACTATTTATTTTAATATGATATTGACAAATTCACCTTATTCTTTTCTTTTTTATAAAAGCCATTGAGTTAATAAGAAGAACACAAAAAGTGTTCAAATCATTCTGCAACACCAGCTGAAAAACGACAAATAGCCCCAAACAAAAAGAACACCCCACCTAAAAAATTCCAAACCAACTCCAATCCAAACATCTCTTGTTCGTTGATATTCTACTCATACTTTATTGCAACCATATGGCACTACGCCAAAATTGTGTTTTGGCAGCACTACAAAGACAACACTTTTTGGCAGAAGCGTTGCTATACGTTTTACTAAAAACAAAAATAAAAAATGAAGGAAAAAAGCGCTGCTATATGGGGGTCCTACGAAAGCGCTTTTAAAAAGTGCTGCTAAATGGCTAAGGCAGGTGAAATTTAGAAAGCACTTTATGAAAAGCGCTGCTAAAAGGATACCCTAAGCCAACGCTTTTGAAAAGCGCTGCTAAAGGCCCAAGGTATACCATACTTTAGGCAGCGCTTTCATAAAGCGCTGCTAAAGGCCAAATTCACTACACACCTTAAAAAGCGCTTTTCTCTGAAAGCGCTGCTAAAGCCCAACCTACAAAAGCGCTTTCTAAAAGTGCTGCTAAAGGTGCTTTAGTAAAAATTAAAACGCAGAAACCAGTACCAAATCATTTCTAATTTTCAACCCTATCATTGTTTTCACTCTCGCTCTCACTCTCACTCTCGCTCACTGTTCACTCATCATCCTCCGTCGTTGTTCCGGCCGTCACTGTTCTGGCTCGCCGACCCTGCTCCTCCGGCCGTCACTGTGCGTCACTGTGTGCAAGGTATATTTTTTATTTCATTTCATTTCCATTTCCATTTCATTTTTCATTTCCATTTCCATTTCATTTTTTATTTCATTTTTTTGTTTAGCATTTGTTCTATGTTGATGTTGAAACAAATCAAATAGAAACTTGTTGAGTTGTTTTATGTTGCTGTTAACAAAACTTAATAAAAAATGCAATAATTTCTTTTGTTTGTTCTTGAGTTTGTTATTGAGTGATTATATATTGTTGATTATATAATGTTGACAGTTTGCTATATAGTTTCTTTTGTTTGTTCTTGAGTTTGTTCTTGAGCATCTTTTATTAAAATTCTGAGCATGTTTAGATTCTGAGCATATTTAGTTTCTTTTGTTTGTTATTGTTTTTAATACAATTTTTATTAAATGTCAACAGGTTTGTTTGCTTCTTGTGTTGCAGCAGGTTTGTTTCTCGTGTGGCAACAAGTTTGTTTGCATTTTGCCTTTTTCTTTCTTTGATTATTAATTTTTCATCTGTTGGTTTTGATTGTTACTCTTTTAGATTTGATTGTTGTGATTGTTGTTATAGTATAGAAAGTTACTATAATACCCCGTATTTATCTAAATGCTCAATTGGATATCAGAGGAGATCACATGAGTATCTATGTGCTCTATCTTTGATTAATTGGATTTATGGAATCCTCTAAGTACTTTAAGCATTGACAATTAGGATCAATAGAGCAACTAATGAGCTCTGAAGAGATCAATTATTTAATAAAGGAGATAGATTAATAATTATTAATTCAAGAGAGGAGTTTAGGTAACTCTAATAATTTATCAATTGGTTTGAGACGACAAAATATCAATTGGAGATATTTTACCCCGTTGGATTATATTATATAATAATAGTATTTTATATATATATATATATATATATATATATATATATATATATATATATATATATATATATATATATATATATATATATAAAATTGTAAAGAAGGAAAAAGAATAGAAAGGGGGAGAAGAAGAAAAACAGAAAAAAGAGAGAAAGAAGAGAAGGGAAGTGGAGAAAGAGGAAGAAGAGAGAACACTCATGGATCATCTTTAATATTCATCATCTTCTTCAACCTCCTCTTCGATTATCAGGTGGGTTCTAGATAGAAACTTATTTGTAGAATTTTCTTGAGGGTTTTAGAGTTAGGTTGGATTTGAGGAAAAATGAGTATTTTTGCAAAATCAAAGAATCTAACGGTTGAATTGTGTTATAAATTGAGTAGTATTATCAATATATGTGTGGAAACATCTATTGATAATTGTTATATGGCGTGGTTGTGTTATGATGAGGTTTGGTTGGGGTTTTAATCCATAAAAATAGAGTTTTTGGGTTTCTGCAACAGGGTTAACCGATTAACCATTTTGGTTAACCGATTAACCAGTGAGAAATCTGTTGTTCTACGCTGAAATAAGACTGGTTAACCGATTAACCATTCTGGTTAACCGGTTAAAGGAAGTGTCTCAAAACCTCAATTTGCCACTGGAAGTTGGTTAATCGGTTAACCAAATGTGTTAACCGATTAACACTGTAACTTTTGGAAAAATATTTTCTAAAATTCATAACTTTTGACTCGGGTGTCCGTTTTAAGCATTCTATATATCACTGTGAAGCTATGAATGTGTTCTATGCTATGGAAGTGAAAATATTGATTATGAACTGAATTTATTTCGATTATGTTGAATATCGGGATTTCGGGAATTATGTAAAAATGGAACTTTTAAAAATCTAAAAGCTTCAAGATGTGAATTTGTAAGGAAACCTCAGTACACTAGAATGACTTAGAGAATTGTGAGGCAAGGCTTACATCGATACTAGAGGGTATCTTTGATAAGTCGTTAGTGGAGGTTCGAGGCTAGTTTTGCGCTCTCCTCCGAATATTACGTGTGTTCTCCCCTAATAGATATTAGTGACCCGTGTTGAAGTGCTCCTTGTGTGGGCTGGCCGGGGAAAGTATCTATTAGTGTTCTCCATTAATTAATATTAGTTACCCGTGTCGAGATCCTCTGGTGTAGGATGGCCGGGGAAAGTATTTATTAAGTATCGTATCCCTTAATAAATATTAGTGACCCGTGTTGAAGTGCTCCGTGTGCGGGCTGGCCGGGGAAAGTATTTATTAAGTAAGTAACCGTGACCCGTGTTAAAGTGCTCCTTGTGTGGGCTGGCCGGGGAAAGTTACTTAGTGGATGGTATTAGTGACCCCTGTTGTAGTGCCTTTTATGGGCTGGCCGGGGAAAGTACCGTAGGGAGTGGTATTAGTGACCCGTGTTGTAGTGCTCCTTGTGTGGGCTGGCCGGGAAAAGTACCATTGGTAGATAATTAGTGACCCGTGTTGAAGTGCTCCTTATGTGGGCTGGCCGGGGAAAGTTATCTACGTTAAGGATCCGTGACCCGTGTTTAATCTCCTTGAGCGGGATGGCCGGGGAAAGATTCCTTAACTAGTTGTCGTTTTGTGTACTGTGCGATTTTGGTTCTCTAGTCAGAAATATGCGAACTCAAGGTCTAGTTCTTTTTCCCCAGACTTGAGTTAGGTTTTGATAGAACCTTGTAAAGCCGAGAGAATATATAGGATAGGGAACTCACTAAGATTTGATGTATCTCACCCCACTATAGTTGCTATATTTCAGGTGTGGTTTGTAGGTTTGATTTACAAGTGGAGCGATGGTTGGATGTTTCAAGAGAAGCTTGGCTTTAGTATTTTCCGCTGTGTATTATTGTGTTGTATACAGTTGGGGGTATTGTATATTATTCTTAGATTTTTATTTTTTTGGCTAGTTTCCATGTCTTGTGCCATAGTTTGTGTTTATGTTTTAGAAATGGGCAAGTATGTGAATTACGCCATTAAGCACTTATGATGGTGTCAGTACCAAATAAAATGCTTGTATTATATTATTCTAGATATATATTATACAGGGCGTTTACAGTTGGTATCAGAGCAGGTCGTGTCCTCGACCTAGCCTTGAAACATGATAAGTAAATCTATTCCTGCCTCTTAAGTGTGTCTTGCCAACATGAATCTTTATATCATACTATGTAGTGTTGGGCCTGATCAACCTAATACTATGTATGTGATAGGTAGAATCATGGTTGAGCGACCACGAGGACTCCGAAGTGTTGTCGGAACTTGTGCTGTGAGGGAAGGCTCAAGCCAAGAGTTAGTAGTGGAGAGTTTTGGTCAGCTCAGTTGAGGTCTTAGTAGAGGTTGTGCTTCAGATAACATGTAATTAAAGAGCGATGTGTTGTTCAAGTAATCCTTTGGAAAGGATGGAGTCTGGAAGTTAAGAATCTCTAGCGGACGATTGGTTAAGGTATTAAGGAATATGTAAGTCGCTAGTGGAGCTGGATTGACCACTAGTGCGGATAAGGATTTCAAGTAATCTCATTCCGTGGAAAAGAAAAGTTGTTTTGTGGAATGTATGACGTAAGGTCCGGAAGGGAGATAAGTATTGGTGCCTCAGTTTCTAAGGTCGCTAGGGTATCTTGAAGGGACGAGAGTACCTTAGGGAATGTGTTCAGAACAATATCTTCCGACTGGTTAAAAGTTGAGAGTTAAGGAAGTTCGGTTTTTATGAGAACCTAAAGTAGTAGAGAAGTGTGTGAAGGAACACAAGGATGTGTTTACCTGCTTCAAGTGAAACAAGTATGCACCGGGCGTAGGGTATGAGATAAATTGTGTATCTTCGGTTAGGAAGGGAGATCAGGTTCAGGAAAATACTTCAGGATTTCTGTTTTCGGTAAGAGACCAATTTGGGATTGTTAAGTTAGCCAAGGAACATTATAAGGTATTGTGTCGGAGAAAGCTTGAACTTTATTTGGTAACGGAAGGTATAACGATACAGACCGGAAGAAGTGTGTGTTAAGGAACAGAGTAAGTATCTTGGACTTAAGGAAATTTTAGTATGATGGATTTATATTTGGACATAAGAGGATTACAATGGAGAGCGAAGTAAACGTGGTATGGAAAACGGTATGTTATGAGGAGGTGATAATGGAATATATCTTGGACGAATGTGCAATAGAGTTATTAAGATCCTGTTAAAGCTAAAATTAAGGAAGTGTAATCAAAGATGATTCACCCACGTGAACCCTAGTAGTACGATCTGAACTGAAGAAGTTACACCTTGGTATTAAGAACAAGCGTGGTAGTAGCACCGTGGTCACAAGTGTACGTGATGGATTCTTATTCTTGAGACAAGTGTGAAGGGACGTATTTTGTGGAACAGTGAGCATTGTGTTTTAAGAAGTAAGATTATGGTAAAATAACGAGAAGCAAATCAGGACTTATTAAGGACTAAGTGTAAATCAAGGAACGATTTATATCGGAAGAGTTTTGTAGATAGTTGATGAGAATTGTCAGTTACGAATCTTTCATTAAGTAAATTGGTGTAAGTGTGATGTGCAATGGATAGTGAAGGGTAAGAAATCCCGTTTAATGTGTACGAAGTGATGGAAAGGTCCTTCAAGAGGATGTATTTCCCTGATTTATTTTCAAGTATAGAGAACTTCTATAATTGTGAATAATTGGATTATTCGGGATCTACCTTTTGTTGGACTAAGAACATTGTTGTATTATTTCTCTCCAAAGAAGCTCAAGTGAGAGAACAAGGTTGTATGCTTGACATGGCATGTCCATCATTTTCGTAGTACCGTATGTTGGTTGTGTGTTGGGTTTTGCTTATGGACGAATCAAGTATGAATGGTGATTAAAAAGCCAAGAATGTCGTCATGATAGACTTCCCGCTAGTGTAGTTGTTTGAGCAGAAATGAACTATCCTGTTGAAGTTTAGTAGTGTGATCGCGTCAGAATTTGGAATTTTTCCTGTCAGTTGGTTGGAGTGTGTCGTCGACTTTGTCGGTTTTACCTTGAGTGGATCATGGTTAGTGAATGTAGTACAAGTTAAGGAGCCATGAGTTGAAAATGATATTTCAAGTTAGAATAAATCAGATTGATGGTTTGAGTATGGATGGCTTTGAATTAAGAGGAAAACTGGTTTTAGATTCTGCAGCAGTGTTAACCGATTAACCAATGGGGTTAACCAATTAACACGTGCAAGGGTGGTACCTTGCACTGAATTTTGAGGGGTTAACCGATTAGCTTAAATGGGTAATCAATTAACGTGTGTGTAAATTGTGAAATCTCTTAAGAACCATCATCTGCATTTTTGTTACCTTATGTTGTTCCGAGTGGAGAGTATTGTGTAAATGGAAAACGGGATTGCAAGTAAATGAAAGACGTATTTGTGTTTTGAAATTGGAACTTCTGAAGGGAGTTGCGTAATTGGCCATTTGTTTAGACGACGAGGGAGTTTAACTTGGGGAAATAATCTTGTGAACTATGTTAAGTATGAAAGAAGTCTTAGGTGAATTGTTATTGTTGCTGTTGCAAGTCTTCAGGACGAAGTTGGAAAATATTCTCGAAGTGTTGATCTTGTAAAGATCGTTTTGGTAATTTAATTTATGGTGTTATTAAGATATGAGCGGTTGGTCAGAATTATTAAGTATTATCTTCCGTGAGTTCATGGTATCGGAGTTAGACTCCGTGAGAGTAGTACCGGTTGTGTACAGTTGTGTTTTACCCAGATAAGGGAATTTGAAAGTTATCTTCCAAGTACGAGTAAAGATTGGGTGTCCCAAAGTTAAGCATGTAAGTTGAATTGTATATGGAATAGGATGATTGAGAGATGAGGATTTAATTGAGAAACATGGTAGGGACTTCGACAACGTATGTGCGTGTGGAGTGTTGTATGTGAATTGGTGAGTGGTATGGAAACTAACAATTGCGATTTGGATGGATTAAGTTGATAAGTTGTGACTCGCACATGATTGAAATTTCATGTTAGTGTTACATGTGATTGATTGAGATCTCGAAATCAACAAGAAACCTTGAGTGAGTCAGAAAACTGCAAGGAGAGTTATTACGGAATGTGGTAACTAGAAACGAAAGTTGTTAAGCTATTTTGGATATATTATTTTGAGTTGGACCGGATTTGGAGTTGTATATGTTATGTTGTAGCAGTGTAACTCCTGTACCTTTATCGTCTGGAGAATGTTGGACAGATGTTAAGATACTGGGTGTTGGCGAGGAAATTTTTCTACCATAGGACGCCAATAAGTTTATTGTATTGTTGGTTATTAAGGACCCCAGTGGATAAGTGTGTTTCTCCGTGGACTGTTAGCTATGTGGTAGGTGCTCAAGAATTCTTGGTCTTCTACTGTTAGAATTTGGGTTACACAGATGAAAGAGTTATGTAAGAATAATAAGAATTTAGAATGATTGATACTTGTAAGTATAGAAATGAGAAGATTTTGTTTCAAGCGTGTTATCTTTTGGCGTGGTACGAAAGAGATGAAATATCGGATGTGAATGGTCATGGTGTATAGCATCAGATCAGGTGGAACTGGTAAAAGGAGTCATTTGACTAATTAAAAAGTGGGTTTGAGCGTTACCAGATTTAAGAAAAGATAAATCGTCGAGGGTTTGCATGAAGATAAAAAATCACTGAATTACCTCGTGAAGATTGTTGAGTATTTGTTATCTCAGATCAAGATGAGGTGTTACCATTTTGTTTTGAGGCTCAGTAGAAGAGTATAGAATGGTGCATTCCTTCCAAAAGTAGAATACGACCAAGTCTTTTAGTAAGAACCAACAGATGAATTACGGAAAAGGCAAGGTTAGAAGTTAACTCGATACTGGAACAAGAGTATGATTAAGGACGTGAAGTTTGTTGATTTGTGAAAATAAGATTTTTGGTCTGTGAAGTTAAGTTGGAATTTGAGTACGTCAGGAAGTTTGAACGAAAGTTAAGTATGGACCTAAGGCAGTGATACAAGTTGTGGTTATTGTCGAGTAGAGGAAATTCGGGGGCGAATTTCAATTTAAGGGAGGGAGAGTGTAATACCCCGTATTTATCTAAATGCTCAATTGGATATCATATGAGATCACATGAGTATCTATGTGCTATATATTTGATTAATTGGATTTATGGAATCCTCTAAGTACTTTAAGCATTGACAATTGGGATCAATAGAGCAACTAATGAGCTTTGAAGAGATCAATTATTTAATAAAGGAGATAGATTAATAATTATTAATTCAAGAGAGGAGTTTAGGTAACTCTAATAATTTATCAATTGGTTTGAGACGACAAAATATCAATTGGAGATATTTTACCCCGTTGGATTATATTATATAATAATAGTATTATATATATATATATATATATATATATATATATATATATATATATTATATATATATATAATTGTAAAGAAGGAAAAAAAATAGAAAGGGGGAGAAGAAGAAAAACAGAAAAAAGAGAGAAAGAAGAGAAGGGAAGTGGAGAAAGAGGAAGAAGAGAGAACACTCATGGATCATCTTCAATATTCATCATCTTCTTCAACCTCCTCTTCGATTATCAGGTGGGTTCTAGATAGAAACTTATTTGTAGAATTTTCTTGAGGGTTTTAGAGTTAGGTTGGATTTGAGGAAAAATGAGTATTTTTGCAAAATCAAAGAATCTAACGGTTGAATTGTGTTATAAATTGAGTAGTATTATCAATATATGTGTGGAAACATCTATTGATAATTGTTATATGGCTTGGTTGTGTTATGATGAGGTTTGGTTGGGGTTTTAATCCATAAAAATAGAGTTTTTGGGTTTCTGCAACAGGGTTAACCGATTAACCATTTTGGTTAACCGATTAACCAGTGAGAAATCTGTTGTTCTACGCTGAAATAAGACTGGTTAACCGATTAACCATTCTGGTTAACCGGTTAACGGAAGTGTCTCAAAACCTCAATTTGCCACTGAAAGTTGGTTAATCGGTTAACCAAATGTGTTAACCGATTAACACTGTAACTTTTGGAAAAATATTTTCTAAAATTCATAACTTTTGACTCGGGTGTCCGTTTTAAGCATTCTATATATCACTGTGAAGCTATGAATGTGTTCTATGCTATGGAAGTGAAAATATTGATTATGAACTGAATTTATTTCGATTATGTTGAATATCGGGATTTCGGGAATTATGTAAAAATGGAACTTTTAAAAATCTAAAAGCTTCAAGATGTGAATTTGTAAGGAAACCTCAGTACACTAGAATGACTTAGAGAATTGTGAGGCAAGGCTTACATCGATACTAGAGGGTATATTTGATAAGTCGTTAGTGGAGGTTCGAGGCTAGTTTTGCGCTCTCCTCCGAATATTACGTGTGTTCTCCCCTAATAGATATTAGTGACCCGTGTTGAAGTGCTCCTTGTGTGGGCTGGCCGGGGAAAGTATCTATTAGTGTTCTCCATTAATTAATATTAGTTACCCGTGTCGAGATCCTCTGGTGTAGGATGGCTGGGGAAAGTATTTATTAAGTATCGTATCCCTTAATAAATATTAGTGACCCGTGTTGAAGTGCTCCGTGTGCGGGCTGGCCGGGGAAAGTATTTATTAAGTAAGTAACCGTGACCCGTGTTAAAGTGCTCCTTGTGTGGGCTGGCCGGGGAAAGTTACTTAGTGGATGGTATTAGTAACCCCTGTTGTAGTGCCTTTTATGGGCTGGCCGGGGAAAGTACCGTAGGGAGTGGTATTAGTGACCCGTGTTGTAGTGCTCCT
Organism: Lathyrus tuberosus; assembly: GCA_022829125.1. Classification (NCBI taxonomy): domain Eukaryota; kingdom Viridiplantae; phylum Streptophyta; class Magnoliopsida; order Fabales; family Fabaceae; genus Lathyrus; species Lathyrus tuberosus. The sequence goes on from JALAZF010000504.1 coordinate 1,953,387, forward strand.
TGTGTGGGCTGGCCGGGGAAAATACCATTGGTAGATAATTAGTGACCCGTGTTGAAGTGCTCCTTGTGTGGGCTGGCCGGGGAAAGTTATCTACGTTAAGGATCCGTTACCCGTGTTTAATCTCCTTGAGCGGGATGGCCGGGGAAAGATTCCTTAACTAGTTGTCGTTTTGTGTACTATGCGATTTTGGTTCTCTAGTCAGAAATATGCGAACTCAAGGTCTAATTCTTTTTCCCCAGACTTGAGTTAGGTTTTGATAGAACCTTGTAAAGCCGAGAGAATATATAAGATAGGGAACTCACTGAGATTTGATGTATCTCACCCCACTATAGTTGCTATATTTCAGGTGTGGTTTGCAGGTTTGATTTACAAGTGGAGCGATGCTTGGATGTTTCAAGAGAAGCTAGGCTTTAGTATTTTCCGCTGTGTATTATTGTGTTGTATACAGTTGGGGGTATTGTATATTATTCTTAGATTTTTATTTTTTTTGGCTAGTTTCCATGTCTTGTTCCATAGTTTGTGTTTATGTTTTAGAAATGGGCAAGTATGTGAATTACGCCATTAGGCACTTATGATGGTGTCAGTACCAAATAAAATGCAATAGTTTCTTTTGTTTGTTCTTGAGTTTGTTATTGAGTGATTATATATTGTTGATTATATAATGTTGACAATTTGCTATATTGTTTCTTTTGTTTATTCTTGAATTTGTTCTTGAGCATCTTTTATTAAAATTCTGAGCATGTTTAGATTCTGAGCATGTTTAGTTTCTTTTGTTTGTTATTGTTTTTAATACAATTTTTATTAAATGTCAACAGGTTTGTTTGCTTCTTGTGTTGCAGCAGGTTTGTTTCTCGTGTGGCAACAGGTTTGTTTGCATTTTGCCTTTTTCTTTCTTTGATTATCAATTTTTCATCTGTTGGTTTTGATTGTTGCTCTTTTAGATTTGATTGTTGTGATTGTTGTTATAGTATAGGAAATTATATTGACACTTAGAATCTTGTTTTGTTTTATAGAAAAATGAGTGTTGTTAGTTAGAATGTGTTTTATGTTTTGTTCGTATATAGAAAAATGAGTGTTTCTCTGATTGTTGTTTTTTGTTTTGTTTTTAGTTTGAATGTGTTAGTTTGAATGTAGTTTGGATGAGTGTTGTTATAGTGTTACATATATCCTTTTTGAAATGGTTTCATCTTCTCTACTCGTAGACATCTTTTTGATACTACATCGTTCTAAAGCTAGTTAAAGTAATATGTTACATATATCCTTTTATTATGTTCTAAGGTTTTCTTCAAGCAACATAACATGATTAAGATGAAGAAACATAAACTATATTAGTATGAAGAAAGAATCTAAATAAGAGACTTACAAGCTTTCCTTGATCAAGACTTTCAGTAACTATTATCTTGAAAAAGTGAACTGGAGAAAATTCACTAGCCTTGTTTGATAGCAATGAAATTTATTCCTAGATAGCAATGACAGACACAAGACAAATGATATTGTTAAAGCTATCAAAGACATGCATACATGCATGACATGATGATATTAATTTGTAGTAGTATTTTTCATTTTTTTCCAAAAAATACTCTTCATTGTCCTACACTCCTAAGTAGATCATCTTTCTACCCGGAAAAGAAAGAGACGTTAATAAAGAGGTAATAGTAAAATTATATATTCTGTCATGTATTTTTCATATTTGAGAATGATTATGGATTATGGATTATAGATGATAGATTTATATGTTTGTCATGTGTTTGTCATTTCATATTTGATTATGGATCATGGATTTATATGTTTGTCGTGTGTTTGTCATTTCATATTTGATAATGGATTATATTATGTTCAACTGATTATGGATTATAGATTATGGATTTATATGTGTTTTTCTTTATTATAGGTAAAATGGCTACTAATGAGGAGAACTCACATGATACTTCCAAGAATGATCCAAAAGAATCAGTTCAAGATGCGGAAGGAGATATTTCAAGAGGAATAACAATCATGAAAGGAGTTATTCGTGCTAGAGACAAGGGAATAAAATACGACGTTCATTGGAATGAAACAGGTCAACTAATTGAGCCTAATGGCGCAATGTTGACTAGTTACATTGGTGCACTTGTCCGTTCACTAGTTCCTATTACTTGTGACAATTGGCGAAATCCACAGTTGAAACCCGCCAAAGATAAAATATGGAGTGAGATACAGGTACTATATGTGATGTTATTTGTTATTTTTGACGATTATTTTTTTAAATTAATTATACTAACACACTTTATTTGTTATTGTAGAGATCTTTTAACATTGGTGACGAGAAGCAAAAATACTGTCTTCAATTAGTCGGAAAAAGACTTAGAGGGTTCCGAGCATTTTTATTCAACAAGTTTTTGAGGGATGCCCAATGAAAGTTTGTTGAAGCGGAATGCCCGAAGAAGTATACGGACTTGATTGCACCCGAAGAAGGGGACACTTTTGTCGCCAAACGAAGAACTGAAGAATTCCATGTAATCTTAATTGAATTTATCATGAACATTGTATTATATTCATGTAGTTATTACATGTGTTCTGATATGACTTATAATTGTTTATGCGATTAATCCGATAAAAGAAATAGTCTATTATCTGGATTCGCTAGAGGGTGATTAAACAAAATACCCAGAGATGAAGAAAATGATTGATACGTAAGTGATGTGATTGTTCTAAATATCCGTGTGTGTATTTCTTTATTTATGTGAGGTTGTTCTAAATATTCATTTATATTATGATATATCCATACAAATATTCCGATCACAACGACAAGTTCGGGTACCAAAGAGCAAAGCAAACAACATTACATGGATAAAAGTGGAGGTATAATTTGTTATTATAATAGTAATGCTACTTGATAATACAAGTCATCTATGATACATATTAATACTTTTTTTCTATGTGTAGGGTCCTCGGCAGCGTAATGGTATCGATTGTGGTTATTTTGTCTTGAGATTCATGAAAGAAATTATTCATTTGGAATAAATATAGATTCCAAACATGGTATGAATTTATATATAAGTTATGATTTATTTTAAGATTTATTATCGGATATTTCATCTAATTAATTACTTTTAATTAAATCATGCATATTATGTTATATGTAGTATTTTGATGAATTCAAGTGTGCCACCTACACGAAAGACAAATTGGAAGAAATAAAGGAGGATTGGTGTCAATACATGGTTGAAATGAGAATTTGTTGAATAGTTTTAGAAATTGTGTTAGGTTTATGGAAGGTGTTGTATATATAGGTGATGGAAATGGTGTATAAGGTTTCGAATTGGTGCATGGAATTGGTGTTGTATAGTTTGTATTGAGTTATATATATGTAATGGTTATTTTGGTGTTGTATATATAATGGTTTTTACGGTTTATGTGTTGAATTTTAATCGTATAAAGGCCTATTGTTAAATTATAATGGTATAAGGCCTATGTGTTGAATTATAATGGTATCAAAGGCCATGTGTTGAATGATTATGGATTCTGTTTAATTATACAGGTTAAATTATACAGGTTTAATAATTAATTTAAAAAAAAGCTTTTAAAAAGCACTTTTATAAAAGACAACGCTTTCTAAAAAAAGCGCTTCCTAAAGGGGTGTCATGGCGTATACATAAGACAGCGCTTTTAAAAGCGCTGCTAAAGGAGGCATACGAAAGTGCTTTTATTTGAAAAAGCGCTGCCTAAAGGGGGACCTTTAGCAGCGCTTTTAAAAGCACTGCTAAAGGGGGTCCTACGAAAGCGCTTTTATTTGGAAAAGCGCTGCTATATGGGGTCATACGAAAGCGCTGCTAAAGGGGGTCCTAAGGGGGACCTAAGACAGCGCTTTTAAAAGGAAAAAAAGCGCTGTCTTTACCTTTAGCAGTGCCACCTGTATCAGCGCTTTTAAGTGATGCTAAAGGCAAAAAAAAAAGCGCTGCTAAAGGTCTTCTTTGGCATAGTGTGGCCTTGCAACAAAGAAACATATGGGTATTCTATTTGTTCTAAGAATATTTATAAAGTATGAATAAATTGTTAACTGAGTAGAGAGCATGAAGAATAAGATGAAATGACCTATATTATACTAAAATAAATAGAATATTTGCAAATACCAACTTTAATATCAAACACTAACTCTATAAATCTAATGGCAATTTCGTTTCATGAGTCACATAAAAAAATTGCATGCCCACTGTATACAATCAGCTATCAAATATAAACATTTTCATACCTTTCTCAGACATACTTTAAACAATTCTTCTGAAAGCAGTTGCATGTATAAATCTGCAGCTCTAGATGTATACTTTGCCTTTACTTTACAACCGTCATTACAACCATGTTGTCTAAACAAAACCTATGATATATTGTTTCCGCCAAAGCTAATCATTTTAAGTTGCTAGGAGTGCATGAATCTAACTTTGTAGATCTATATAAAAATATATAGTAAGTACAAATCATTTTTTCTTTCTCACTTTTATTTTACTACAGTACAACACGACTTCCTCCCTTCTAATTGTAATTGTAATGAAATTGAACCAGAATAAAATCCCTTTAAAACTCTAGAAAAATCAAGCTAAGGAAAGGAAATACCCCATAATGCTTCCAGATTATACACTCTTTGTTCTTCCCTGTTTTTCCTTTCCACCTTTTGTAAAAGTTCTGGAGATGACCAGTTGGGTCTGTCCCCTTCAACCCTGCATAATACTATTTTGAACTCGGCAATGTTGCATATCTATAAACTAATTTTACGGTTTTAAAAGGAAATTTGGGGGAAATCAAACTAGAGATGAAGTGAGGAAAACTTACTAAGAAGGAAGAAAATGAACGGAAAACAACGTGTTTGGCTTGTAGCTCGAAAAATGAGAGCGTTTTCTTTTCAACATATGATCCTTTGGTGCGTTTTCACCACCCACTACAAGGAAAAGAAAGAAAGACTTGAAAATGAAGAATTGATGATGAAGAGATATGAAGGGGATGCTGAACCAGTTGACGATGAGATGTGTTCTAGGGTTTTCAAGTTGAGAGCTATAGAGAAAAACACGAGTACTGACTAGGTGAAAGAAAAAAAGAAAAGTTATTTTAATATAATATTTTGATTATAAATTAAGAATAATAAGAACAATCATGTATTATTATTCATTTAAGAAAATTTACACTATTATTCACTTAATTAATAATTAGGATTAATATTTTGCTTTATAAAATTAAAAGTTATTTTCAATCCATCTAAATTTACACCCATTTTTAATTTAACGGGAGTAATAGAGATTTAATTATAATAATATTTTTAATTTACACCCGTTTTAAAAAAATGGATGTCTATTGTCATGTGCTAATACTTAAAATGACATTTTATTTACAAAATTGTCACCGTATTTCTTATTTATATCCGTTTTTAGTATAATGAGTGTAAATTTTAAAATTATATTCATCTTTTTGCACAAGTGATATGAATTGAGTTTTAAGACTTTTCAAAATTTCAAAAATAGTTGCAAAGATCAACAACATATATTGTCCCACTTTAAATAATTAGTTCTTTAATTAAGCCAAAACTATTACGATTACGAATGTGGTAATTGACAATTGCAAAAAAAAAAAATAACCCAAGCATCATAGTGAAGTTATTTGGATTCAACATCTAAAGTCCAACTACAAAAACTACCCGTTCATAGTAGTTTTGTAAAGGAGTCATAGTCGCATTTTCTGCAGTCAACAATCCATGCATTCATGTACTCAAATACATTGGTTTTAGTTGGATATATATCAGGCATACTAGATTTCAAGCTCGATTTTTTTTAACAAAAATATATCTAGATCGTCTGATTTCAATTCAACAAAATTATTTTTTAACAAAAATATATTTTTTAACAAAAATATATCTAGATCGTCTGATTTCAATTCAACAAAATTATTGTATGTTTTCATGAATTTATGATTATGGAAAATTCAATTCCTTGATCGCGTTTCAATAAAACTCATGTATTTTATTTAAACTAGTCCAATAACAAGTTAAACAGAGACGCAACACAAAAAAATTCAAGTATAAATAACCTTGACGACATGACGACGGAAGACCAATGTAAAGGTTCAAGCTGAGTTGTTGAAGATGATAAACTTCCTGATAAGAGCTAACTCCGGTACTGCTATTTAAAAAAAATACATGTGCATAATGATACATACAATTATAGTTTAATAAGTTAGATTAAATGGTGCATATTCAAGCAAACAACAAACTTTTCAATTTTTTTTTTTAAAATTGTTGCAAAGATAGATTGAGCGAAACTGTTTCGATTACAGATGTAGAAATAAAAGGTAATTGACAGTCGCAAGGAAAAAACTCCAAGAGATCGTTGTGAAGCTAGTTTGCTTCAACCTCTAAAGTCCTACTACAAAAAAACTAAGAGAACAACAAGAAAAATTATAAAAAAATAAAAACAACAACAATAATAATTAAATAAATAAATAAAATTTATAAACAAGAACATTTTACCATGCATTTTTGAATGCTTACGTCTAAGAGTATGTATTTGTTGACCTACCTCAGGTTTTATCAATCCAACCTTTTCAACTCATGTTTTTATGCTTAAGAAGGAACTATATGGACTGAAACAAGCTCCTAGAGCATGGTATGACCGCCTAAGAAAATTATTGCTTGAAAACAAGTTCCATAGACAAAAAGTTGACAAAATCTCTTCATTAAGAAAACTGACCATGATATTCTATAAGTTAAAATTTATGTCGATGATATTATCTTCAGTGCTACTAATGAATCCTTGTGCAAGGAATTTTTTAAAATTATGCAGAATGAGTCTGAAACGTCAATGATGAGAGAGCTAAAGTACTTTATGGGAATTCAAATCCATCAAACTAAAAAGGGAACATTCATAAATAAACCTAAATATTTCAAAGAGTTTCTAAAAAAATTTGACATTGAGAAGTTGAAAGTAATAGCAACACCAATGAAAACCTCATGCAACCTTGACAAATATGAAAATGGAAAAAAGTTGAAGAAAGCAAATATCGAGATATGATAGGCTTTGTTCTCTATTTAACAACATGTCATCTATATATAATGTTTATTGTATGTATGTGTGCACGCTTTTAACTATCCCTGAAAGAATTACATCTTAGTGAGGTAAAACGCATTATGAGGTAACTATGTACTACACAACACATGGGTTTATGGTACCACAAAGGAGAGGATTGTTACTTAGTTGGGTACTCTGACTCTGATTTTTCTAGGTTCAGATTGGATAGGAAAAGTACCACTGACACATGTCACTTACTTGAGAACTCGCTTGTCTCATGGCATATCAAGAAACATGCAAATTTCGCAATATCCACATCTCAGGAAGAATACGTTGTTGCTGGTAGTTGTTATGCTTAAATCATTTTGATGAAACAACAACTCAGTGACTACAGTGTAAAACTTGGAGCAGCTACAATAACATACGACAACATTAATGCCACAAACCTCACAAAAAACCTGATACTTCACTCACGGGATAAACACATAGAAGTTAGGCACTACTTTATCATAGATCATGTTGAAAAAAAGGAATGTATGATTTTGTAAGGGTTACATAAATAAAATGAATATTTAAATATATGATTTTGTACTCAAATAATTATTTAAGAAAACAAACCTAAACCCAAGTAATTTTTTGCTCTTGTAATCCATCTTAGAGAACTTTTTACAAACGTTTTTATGTTTCAAGCGCTTCAAGTTTCATTTTGGTTAGATTTTCAATATTCAGAATGATTTTACAATGGATGTCCCTTAGGTTTCACGTGGATCGTTAATGGCAGATTCTTGAGTATTGATAAACATTAAATGAACGATAAAGATTTGTTTAATGACGATGAATATAGTAAAAACGCTTTACTATCCCCTCAGCCAGGAAGAAAATCGAGTTGAATAAACTATTTTTTTAAATACATTGTTTACACAAAATATTCAAAAATGCATTGAAAAATCTATTTCCCAATGAGAAAATTTATTTTACATGTTCAGGTCCAATGCATATAAGTTAGTCTTGGGGTAAAATCTATTTAACGAGTGCTTTTATAGTAAAATATGATTACTAACCACCTCGGTTTTACTATAAAATCGAGGTGTTATATCTTCTCCTTTTAACTATCACCTTGATGATAAAGAAAACCAAGCTGAATAGTTTTATTATTTTTTATAAATTCATTGCTTACACAGTATATTAAAATATAATGTTTACAACAATTCTTCCGTGATATCCAAATTTTTTTGCATACCCATTAATACAATTTTTTTTAAAACAAGAATGATTTTCTGTACTTGCATTCTATCAACTAAGTACTCTTCAAAGGTTGAGCTCTCGTCTTTGTTGACAAAGTTCCATTCTTTATTTACGTTAGAATGATTTTCTGCACTTGTAATCTATCAACTGAATACTCTTCAAAGGTTGAGCTCCCTTCTTTAACTGATGGTTATTCCAAAAATATATCAACAACAACATCAACACCATTATGTTGGGCCTTTTCTTTTGTAAATATTTTTTAAATAAAAAACTTAAAAGTTTATGACGACGGTTCAAGAGTTCCACCGTTTTTAAGTTGCGCGTTTTCATTTTTATAAATTTTTAAATAAAAAACTTAAAAGTTTAAGACGACGGTTGAAGAGCCAACCATTGCAGTGGAGGAATCACTCAGCAGCAAGCATACAATCAGGATCCAATCTAATCCCAAATAGGCAGCTTTTTGCAAAGTTAATTTTTAAACCAGAAATTAACTCAAAACCACGCAAAATTGCTTTAAAAGCCCAAAGGTTAGAATATGATTCATCACAAATCAGTAACATATCGTCCACGAACTGCAACAAACTAACAAATGAAGTTTCATCAAACTTGAAGTCAGATAGAATATTCAAATTAACCGCTCTACTAACCAACTTTGCCAAGCCTTCAGAAACAGTTGCAAATAAGAAGGGGGAAAGAGGGTCCCCTTTCTTTAACCCTCTTGAAGCCTTGAAGTCTTTGGAAGGACTATCATTTATAAGCACCGACATAAAGCTATTTAAAATGGTTCCTCTCACCCACTTAATCCACTTATCTCCAAACCCTATAGCAAGAAGCAGTGACTGCAATAAATCCCACTCGACACAATCGTAGGCTTGCGTGAAATCCACCTTGAACAACAAACATTTCCTCTTATTTCTCCTAGCCCAATCAATAGTTTCATTAGCAACAAATACCCCATCTAATAATTGTCTTCCTGGAATGAATGCAGTTTGAGAAGGAGATACCAACTTATCAATCACACGGCTCAATCTCCTAGCCATCACTTTTGAAATAACTTTAAGTACACATCCTATCAAACTGATAGGCCTAAACTCCTCAAAAGTTTGAAGATTTGCAACCTTTGGGACCAAGGAAATAAAGGATGACGCAAAGGCTTTGGGCAGAGTTGAAGTGTTACAAAATTCTATAATGTAATTATAGAAATCCGTTCCAACAACCTACCAACAATGTCTAAGGAAATTGAAGTTAAATCCATCCACACCCGGAGATTTATTCCCATCGCAACTGAACACGACTTCATAAATCTCTTCAGCAGAAAAAACAACTTCCAAATTAAAACTTTCCTCAATAGACAACTTCGGAACGTCCCTGGAATCAAAACACGGCCTGACACATGGAATGCTCCTGAATTTATTCCTAAAGAAACTCATAGTAGCCTCCTTGATTGCAGTCGGTTTATCTAACAATTCTCTATCCAAATTAACGAAGCATGAAAAAACTTCGTATTTATATCACCATCTACTTTCCACCTAACTTTGGATTTTTGCTCGATAAAACATTCCTTAATACGAAGATTTTTCTAGATTTCAGCTTGAACTTCCAACCTATCTTCCAAAATGCCCCCATTGTGAATTCCATCTTCCCTAGCCAACTCCATCTCTATCTCATTTAGATGGTCCACTCCTTCTTCAACCTTTAGATCAATCCACCCGAAAACATTAATGTTCCACCATTTTAATTTGACCTTCAGAGCTTTAAATTTCTCCAACAATATGTTATATTGCGATCCTGAAACATCAATAGATAACAAACAGCTCCTCAAAAATCCAAGAAAATCTTTATGCTCCATCCAAGAGTTGAAGAACCTAAAAGGTTTTGGGCCCCAATTCAAGTTATTGGACCTAAGCCACAACGGACGATGGTCTGAGATATCTCTATTCCCCACGAGTTGATATTTCATATCCAAATTATTAATCATAGTATCATCCACAAGGAACCTATAAATTCTACTCCTACAATTGTCGTTCGATTTGAACAAAGTGTATCTATTTCCCACAACAGGGAGATCAATCAGCCCCATATCGTCATTAAAGTAATTAAATTCGCAATCTCACCGTAATTACAACCACCCCTCCCTTTCCTCTCCTCCGACAGCTTAATCAAATTAATGTCACCGCCAAAAATCCAACCCCCTAGATTCAAACCAGACTTAATAAATAACAACTCAAACCAAAGTTTCCTTTTATCATAAATGCCACAAGGGGAGTAGACATTTACAATATACAAATTAGCACACCTTTCCAATTAAAATTGATACCTAAAAAACCTTTACCTCAGAAACTTGAAACCGCAGAGATAAAGGCTTTCTTCCAAATAGTGATCATCCCTCCCGATAGACCTTCCGAATTAGAAGCTGGCCAATCATAGTCTCCATTACTCAAAATACTCCTAACCAGATCATCCTCCATAATTTGAATTTTTGTTTCCTGCAATAAACAAACATCCGCTTGCCCCTTATTCAAAATTTGGTTAATTCTCCTTCGCTTCAGCGAGCGGCCACATCCTCGAACGTTGAAGGACACTATATTCACTATAACTTAGTTTCCACACCCTTCTTTCTATCGCTTACCTATTTGTCTCTAGACTCCAAACTCCTAATTATTCCTTCAAAAACTTCATCATCTTCTTCTCCTTCTATCCCCAATTTCTTCTTCGTATGCCAAATCTTAGAAGGAACTTCCTCTAAGATCTTCTTGAATCTCGCATTACCCCGACCAATATCCGATTCCGTAATTGACTCGCCAATCAAAATTAACTCTCCCGACTGCCTCGAAGAAGTACCAACAATCTGGGTTGCTAAATGACAAGAATTTTGGGGTAGAGGCTTGACATACCTAGAACCTTTAACAGACACATGTAATAGGGAAGAAAAATATGAAGCTGAAAAAGGAATTTTAACACTCTCATATAATTCATTAATTAACTCTTTCCTTTTGGGCTAGATACCTTTCGATAGTCCAATAGGCCCACCTGGTGAGTTAGAAATAGGATCCGAACAAGAAAGATCCAGGCCCATATCAAACTTGTTAAAAGACTGAGGAACCTCTCCACAATCTACAGACACGTCATTCTCAATCTGATCCTCAGATTGATGTGGCCCAATACCACCTCCAGACCCAACATTTATGGTATTTCCCATCACCATTAATGTTACTCTCACTTCTGTCACATTTAGACCATGGTGCTTTTTGACAATTTTTAACTTTTCATCTTTTCCACAAAAATTCTCGAGATTCCCACCATTTGTTATGTCCTCAACCCCCACCAACATGGATACAATCTTCTGCTTCCTCACGCCCGAAGCCCGAAACATTCAAGTTGTAATCATTCTCACCTACTCATCCTGCTTTACAAGACATAGTAGACTCAGTTACGTTTTCTTATTCATGACTTACCCACGCGCCACCAACATCTTCACCGCCATCAGAAGACTCCAAATCACTAGAAGATATACTATCTTCATCATGGTTCGAAACAGCCTTAGAAAAAGGGCCAAAGTGATCTTCTACCAATTTAATAGTCACTAATTTATAAGTGACTATATACAAGACTTTTTTTAACGGCAAAATAAACATATACAAGACTATATGTGATTTTATGTTGTGATCTTTAAGTACCATTGCTTTGGTAAGGACTTTTAAGGGATTAATTTTCAACAAAATCGGGAGAACTATGTTAGGTTTGTTGGTAGTACTTCTAAAGCTTTTCAAGATAAGCTTTTAAATGAAATGTGTGAAATTAATATTACTAATAAGAGATGCTTATACCCATCCAAGCTTTCTAAGACGTATCTATTATTATTTGGCGGTTTCATATTAGATAGCCAAATGGTCTCAATATGTTAAGAAAGTTTTGTTAAAATGTTTTCCTTTAATTAAGAGAACGTAATGGTTGTGATGATATCTTAGTTGATGCCAATGAATTATTGTGATGATATTTAATGCCTTATTTTATTAATTGAGTTTTCAATAGATTAATATGATATTTTTATAAACTTAATTTTCAAAGAGTTTCATGTTAATCTTTTTACCAAAATTGATTTTGTTTTAGTCATCTTTGGAATTTGTTTTTCATTTATATTGCATTGTTTGAAGATGAAAAAAAAAACCTATCTCTTTTGTCATCACATCAAGTGGTGAAGATAAAGAGGTCGGAGAAAAAAAGGAGGAGGCCAAAATATTTTTTTATAAGGTGTGCAAAGAGACAAACTCTATTATGTAAAGGACATTTAACCACGGTTGATTGAAAGATATAATAATGGGTGGAGAAAGACATTTCATTGCACTCACACAATGAGATGTCAATGAAATGAATAACTTTCTAATATAATTTTTCAAAATAGTAAGTAAGAATTCACACAAAAAGTGTTCCACTGTGTGTGCCGGATTGTTTACTTGGTGATTTGGTAAACACAACAAACTTCTATTAATATTTAAGATAATAAACTCGAAAATATTACGGAACATATTTGTTAAAAATATAACTTCTGATCATCATATTGTTGTTGAAATCAAAATATAATGTTTAAAAATACTGATTTGGAACATAACTAAACTTAAAATGTAAGTTTTTGAAAACAATAATAACTGAAATCGAAATATAAACTAAAAATGTAATGAAAAGAATCAAAATTTGACTTGAATGTAAAATGCTCCAAATTTTTAAGTATAGAACACATACGTACATTTTTTACTCGTTTCTCAATCACACAGATACTTTGAGTATATATGTAGAAATTTGGCTACAATTGTGGACTCTTACAACATAGGTAAGCATCCCCTTACCTACTAGTCTAAAATTAATTATCTAGAACGATCGACTAAACACATCATGACACGTTGCACCTTCACAAATCAAGTCACCTCACATGACCTTCGACACACCCTAATCAAGTCACCTCATGTTTTTTTTATTTACCATACTCGACTTCAACTTTCACCATGTCATACTTATTTGTCTTACTTGCCATTTATATTTAGGTAGAAAATACAAGATAACAGATACATAACTCTCAATGTCATTACTATAATTTCATTATTATAACCAATTTTCTTAGAGATTACATTTATTGTTGCAAGTGCAATTAATGGTGGTTGTGTAAGGTATTTTTAACATGTTTTGTGGTCATATATTCATATGATTATTTTAAATAAAATTTTTGTAATACTCTAATTTAAAATTTCCACCTTCCTTATTGATAGGAGCTAGAAGCTTACGCGATACAATTTTTTCATCTCGTGAAACATAAACTCACCCTAAAAATTTACAATCCCTAACTTAATATCTCTTTTACACTTCAATGGCAGATTTTTTTTTAAAATGTAATGTTATTGTCCATGGTGACAAGCCTCTTGCGTTCTATTTCATTGTCACCATAAATAATGAAGAGAATTAGGTTTACAATTACTATGACATGATCAAAGAAATGAGTGTGTTTTCATTGTCAACATAAATAATGAAGAGAATTAGGTTTACAATTACTATGACATGATCAAAGAAATGAGTGTGTATGAGTCTGATTATTTTGAATTTCCCCATGCATCATCATATACGTGCCATTTTTTATTCCTATTTTGGTAATAAATTTTTATATAATTTATGTGATACCATGCAATATACACACAAATGATAGGGATGGCCCAACCTAATGTAAGTTTTAAATAATTCTTTCAAGTAAAATCTAAATCATGCATTACTTAAAATAATAGTATTTTCCAAATTAGATGAATTTTGATTTCTGAAAATGTAAATAATTTATACTTTTGACTCTCAAAATTCTTTGACAATTCAATAAGGAAATTGTTCACAAGATTCATGAATTCTATTTTCAAAAAAGGAAACAGTTTTTTCTTACTTTATACTATATAATAAATAAATAACTAATCTTTGACCATTAAAAGAAGAATTAGAAAATCTTTAAAATTTTGACAATGTTGTGCAACCATATGTTGTCCAGTGGTTATCAAATCCAATTATATATTTTCGTCCTACTCCTTAAACCACAAACCTCTCATAGCTAGTTATAAATTGCCATGCTACTCCTTAAACCATAAAATTCTCATTGTAACAATTCATAATCTCTCTTATTTTGTTCTCTCATTTCATTTGCAATGGCCACTTTTTTTCATCTGGTGTTAGTTTCGTCCCCTCTGATGCAGTTCTTGTTGGCATTTTCCTTGCCAACAAAACCAATGAAGAACTTCAGGTTTTCAATGGACCATACAAGATAAATGAAATGAACTTGTATGAGTTTGATCCCTTTGAATTGCCTTATGAATCATCTTATGAGTTCAACAATCCGAGGTACTGGAACTGTTTTACTACAAAAATTGATGATCTTCTACTTTTCAATTTGTTCAAATAATAATTTTATAATGTTTTAGAGAGAGAGAGTCCTCCTTCTCTCTAACTTTTTTGACTCATGGTCGGTTACGCTAGTAACAATGGAGATGGAGAATGGCATTCGGTGACAAGAAGAACAAGGTTAAGAATAGAAGGTGGGATACAAAGATAAATACGGAAGCAAGAGCGAGGACTAGTGCTAAGGCTGAAACGACGGTTTTCATCACAGAGTTTCCATAATCCTTCAGGTCAAAGGACCTTTTCAATCATCTTGAAGTTTTCGGGGTGATTGACGAGGTCGTTATTCCGGAGAAAAGGGATAAATTCGGAAGAAAATATGGCTTCGTGCATTTCTTAGATGTTCAAGATGTTAGAAGATTAGTGCTCAAGATGAACAACTTCTGGTTAGAAGGCAAGAAGATTCACGCTAACTTACCTAGGTTCCAAAGGGCAGTGAGGGCGGCTTTTCCTAACATTGGGGTCTTGAATAAAGAGAAACATCAAGTTGAGAAACAACATCAGAAATCGACTTTTGGAGTCCGAAACAATGCATTCTTCCCAGGTAAGCGGGTCTTTAAGAGTAGCAGTACTTTCGCTTAAGTTGTGGGAGGAGGTGGAGGTTTTTTTCCTAGCCAGGGGAAGGTGTTATCTTTCAAGGTTGAGGATGAAGTTTTGAAGAGGTTTCAGAAAGCTTATGTCGGCAAAGTTATTAACCCCGGTGCTTCATACAACATTCAGAGATTAATGCATGAAGAAGGTTATTTTGCTGTTAAGGTGACTCCGATGGGAGCCAACTTTTGTTTCCTTGAAGAAGATGATCCAGGAGAGTTGGAAGCATTAGTGGAGGGTGCTGCAGATTGGCTAAGTCAATGGTTCACTGAGGTCAGAAAATGGAGGTTAGATGATGTTGACGTCGAGAGATTGACATGGTTAAGGGTTTACGACATCCCCGGTCATGCATGGTGCGTTAGTTTTTTCGAAGTCATTGCTAATACGGTGGGTAAATATGTTTCTTGCGACGAATCTACCTCTAATCAGACAAGGTTGGATGTAGCTAGCATTATGATTAGGACCTCTTGTGGCTCAATGATCAACGAGTTGCTGAAGGCTAGTGTTGATGTAGTTGTCTATAGGATTAGGGTGGTTGAGGAAACTCTGGGTCAGATGACTAAGGCGGTTAAACCAGCGGAGGAAGGTAGTTCTTCTTCGTCGGATTCTGATGACCTCCAAGATCACTCTTCTCGGAATGACAGAATGAGTAATGATGACTTGGATGACTTTTTCGAAGATGGTGGGTCCATGGGCAGAGGAATCGATTCATCGAAGATAGAGTCTTTTTCCAAAAAGGCTTATTTTGGTTCAATTATGAAAAGGTGTGAGCAGAAGTTTGACAAGAGTAGTTGTAACTCTAGCCATGAGTGCAGACCTACTGTTGTAGCAACTTTTCCTGCTGACCCTCCCCCCGAGGATGCTTTTGACAGTTTAGGAGAAGTGAGTGGTGTTAGTGTTTTGGGCTAGTCTCCTAACTTGGTCTTTGACGAATTTCTTAGAGCCCAATCGCTTAAGCCCAAAAACTGTGGTGAGAGATATGATGGTACTTTGAATTCTAATGGTTCCGGTCCTACGCTTGGGCTTCCCCAACTATCTAATTCAGATATTGTAGTTAATGGAGGTAATTCTTTGAAACCCATTAATATTAACCCTTTGTCTGCTCATTCCATTCTTCCAGAACAATCAAAAGGCAATTCAGGCAGAGTTCTTATCTCAGAAGATTTGGTGACCCCCTCTTATGTCAGTGGATCTCTCCCTAATCCTATTCAAGGATGCAGGATGTCCTCCGTATCTGAGCATAGTAGTAGTTCTCCTAAAACTAAACACAAGCATCCTATTAAAACGAAGAAGCAGAAGGCGGTGAGTTCCAAAACAGCTGAAGTGAGATGCTATTCAGTCACAGATTTGGAAGTCCTCCAAGGAAATAAAAGATTTTGGGCTGAGGTTGAATCTAAAGTAGCCAAGAAAATCAGTGAGATGTTAACTAATCTGAGAGTTTCAGGAGGAGGGGGTGAGAAGGTCATTGAGGAAGAAGTTAGATTGATGGAAGAGAGGGATAAATGTGGAGTTTCTAAGAAGGAGTCAACAAAAAATGTGTCATCATGAATATTCTTTCTTTTAATATTAGGGGGGGGGGGGGGGGAGGGATTGTGATAAAGAGAAAAAGGCTTGGCCATATCATTCAAAAAGAGGGGGTTGACCTGTGTTTTGTTCAAGAGACGAAGTTAGGAGATATTGATTTAGGTACTGCTGCTTCTTTCTGGGGAGATGTGGAGGTGGAATGGACGGATTCAAGCGCCTTGGGGGCTTTAGGAGGTATGCTAATTTTATGGAGAAAAGGTATTTTAGATTTACTTTTCAGTTTTAGAGGTGTTGGGTTTGTTGGTATTAAAGCTTGCTGGAAAGGAAGGGAGATATTCTTCTTTAATGTTTATTCTCCGTGTAAAGCTTCTCTTAAAAGGATTTTCTGGCATGATCTCCTTGCTCTGAAATCCAAATTCTCGGGGAACCTTTGGCTTATCGGAGGTGATTTCAACTCAGTGATGAGGGATAGCGAAAGAAAAGGAGCTTCTTCTAACATAAGGAGGTCGGAGATTCTTAGGTTCTGTAACTTTGTAGATGAGTTGGGCTGTGTGGATGTTCCGTGCATTGGTGGCCTTTTTACTTGGTTCAGCGGCAGCGGAACGACTATGAGTAGAATAGACCATTTTCTGCTAACAGATGAGCTGGCGGAATAATGGAGGATAGTGGGTCAAGTCATAGGGAAAAGAGATATTTCCGACCACTGCCCTATTTGGTTAAAGGCTTGCAGAGCAAATTGGGGCCCTAAACCCTTTAGGTTTTTCAATGGATGGTTGGAGCATCCTAAATTCACGGATTTTATGGTGAGCGAGTGGAAATCGTTTAATGTTATTGGGAGAGGGGATTACGTGTTCAAAGAGAAAATGAAGCTTTTTAGGAATAGTCTGAGGAAGTGGAGTAAGGAAGTGTACTGGTGGATCGATTTAAAGGTGGATAACCATGTGTCGACCTTAATGATTTGGATTTGTTTGTTAGCAACGATGTTGATTCGGAAGAGGATAGTCGCAATATTCAGGAAGATAGATGTAGGATTGCAGAGGATCTTTGGTTTAAGTTATAGATGAAAGAAAAACTTAGACAAAAATCCAGGATGCTTTGGATGATGGAGGGCGGCGCCAATTCGAGATTCTTTCATAGAGTTATTAGAGAGAGGCAGAAAAGGAACCACATATCCTTTGTTCAAACTGAAGGGGGGCGGGTTGAGGAGGCGGATGAAGTGAAACAATCAATTGTGGATCACTTTCAACGTAACTTCTCGGAGTCTTGCGCTAACTGGCCTGTCATGGATGGAATTCCTTTTCCATCTTTAACAGAGGAGGAGAGGAACTCTTTGGTGGTGGATTTTTCGAATGAGGAGATAAAGGAGGCGGTGTGGGATTGCAACGGGAGTAAAGCCCCGGGCCCTGACGGTTTATCTTTTCTTGTTTTGCAGGTTCACTGGGATATTGTCAAAGATGATATTATTAAGATGGTTAAGGATTTCACCAAACACCCTGTGTTAACTAAGTCTGCAACGACTTCCTTCTTAACACTGATTCCTAAAGTTAAAGATCCTCAATGGCTGAACCAGTACATACCGATTTGTTTAGTCGGATGTGTGCAGAAAATCTTCTCCAAGTTGCTTGCCACCCGTCTCAAGAAGGTTATTGGTTCTATCATCTCGCAGGAACAATCTGCTTTCCTTTCCAATAGGAATATTGGTGACGGGGTTTTAGTTACGAATGAAGTCCTTGATATGGCAAAAAGATTTAAAAGAAAGTGCATTGTGTTTAAGGTCGACTTCGAACGTGCGTATGACTGCGTTTCTTGGGACTATCTTCGCTACCTTTTTCGAAGGATGGGCTTTGGGGTTAAATGACTCAGTTGGATAGAGGCCCTTGTTTTCAAAAGTTTGTGCTTAGTGTTAGTGAATGGCAGTGCGTCTAAGGACTTCGTTGTTTCCCATGGATTACGCCAAGGTGATCCTCTTTCCCCCTTTTTATTCTTGCTTGTTATGGAAGGTCTCACTCAACTCATGAAGAGGGCTGAAGTTCTTGGGATGTATGATGGTTTCCAAATTAATCAGAACCTGTATGTCAACCTCGTCTAGTATGCGGACGACACCATGTTTCTGGGTGATGGAAGTAAGAAGAATCTGTGGGGAATCAAATGCATCTTAAGAGGTTTCGAGTTGGTGTCTGGCATTAAAGTTAACTTCTTCAAAAGCTGTCTAAGAGGTGTGAATCTTACTGATAACTTTGTCCAATCGGCTATTGATTTCCTTGGCTGCAGAAGAGGAAAGCTTCCTTTCTTGTTCTTAGGTATTGTTGTCGGGGACAGCCCAAGAAAAAGATCTAATTGGACCCACGTCATTAATAACATTCGTTGTAGGCTCGAGAATTGGAGATGGAAACATCTCTCCATTGGAGGAAGGGTGATTTTGATTAATTCAATTATGAATGCTTTGCCTATTTACTCGTTTTCTTTTTATTTAGCTCCGTCTTCAGTTATCAAGGAGATTGTCAAAATCCAAAGCAATTTCCTTTGGGGCGGCACGGAGAACGTTAGGAAAATTCATTGGATCAAATGGAGTATGGTGTGCAAATCTAAGAATGAAGGTGGTTTGGGAGTTAAAAATTTGGCTTTGTTCAACAAGTCTCTCCTTTGTAAATGGAAGTGGCGTATTTTGACGGAGAAGGAAGCTTTGTGGAAGAAGATCCTTTTATCTCGGTACTCTCAAACTGGTAACTCTTGGGAACTGATTGGTAATAAAGTTAATGGTTCGAAAGATGCTGGTTCTTTATGGTGGCGAAATCTTTCTGGTTTAACTATTGTAGGGGATAACCTTTCGGATTGGTTTGTTGACAAGCTATCGTGTGAAGTGGGCAACGGTAAGGAGCTGTCCTTTTGGTTCAGCAAATGGAGACTGGGAGAATCTTTAAGGGACCACTTTCCACTTTTATTCTTGGCTTCCTCTAACCAGTTTATGCTGCTATGTGATGCTTTGAAGCCAACTCCAGGAGGTCTTATTTGGGAGGAGACAGTTCCTTCCTTTGATGAAGGTTCTATTCTGGTGCACAATCTGGTGACCTGTAAAAACTTTGTTTCAGGTTCTGCTGCTTCGATTCTTGATAGTTTGAAGCCTGATAGTATAGGCTGGTCGGAGAATAATAACGGTAATTACACTGTCGCGTCTGGTTATGAAATTCTATCCTCCTCTGGCTCTTATGTGGAGGACAACCCTTTGCTCTTGGAGTGCTTCAAAAAGCTTTGGAAGACTCCGGCTCCATCCAATGTTCAAATTTTTATTTGGAGACTTTTAAAGAAAAGGATACCGACAAGAAACCAACTGGCGAAGAGGGGGAGGGGGTGTTTGATCCGTCTCTTATGGTTTGCCCGTTGTGCATCGTCGACCCTGAAGATGAAGATTATTTGTTTTATTTGTGTTCTGTTGCTGTGCAGGTTTGGAGACTGGTTGGGTCCTGGTTCGGTTACGTGTTCCCTCATAGGCCGAGCTGTATCGGTTCTTTTTCTGCGATTCTAGCAGACAACAGCAGTATATATCGGAAGTCCATCAATATGGTTGTTTGGATTGCCACGGTTTGGAATTTGTGGGTTGGTCGTAATGATCTTATCTTTAATTTTTCAAAGTTTTCTGAGGAGAATTGTGTAAACTCTATTTCTGTGTGGAAGTGGCTTTATAGGGGGTCTCTTATGCAGTTGACTTTTTCAGTTATTTAGAGGAAGTGCATAGTCTTTTGGTCGTGGAGCGACCGTCTTTTGCCTTGGGGAGAGTCTGCGCCATTGCTGTTTTGGTGGTGTTTCGTAGCCCTATGCGGTGGTGCGTTGTTCTAGTTCGTTCTTTGGTCTGTGTGGGATCTTTTGGTGTTTGTTGGCAGGTTTGGGTTGCAGTTTGTTTTTTTGGAGTTGGTAGCTGTGATATCTCAGGGCTTGGAGTTTGTTTGTGAGGCCCTTGTTTGTTATTTAGGGGTAGTGCAGTTTTCTTGGTTTGGTAAGGGGTTTCTTTGTCTGTTATTGGTAGTTATCTTATTTTGTTTTTTTTTGCTTTGCTGGTGTGTCTGTCCTGCTGTTTCATTTGTCTTGGCAGCCTTGTTTGTATTTTTCTTTGTATTTTTTTGCTTTGGAAGAAGAAGGGAAATGTTTGTGAAGTTACTAATGCTATGAACACGATTTTGGGAACAAAATCTCTCTTTGTTTTTTATCTTAGAAAATCTCCAAATGATGCTGAAAGAACAAACTGGATTATGTATGAGTATACATTGGCGGATAAGCCTCAGGTATTAAGTTTAAGAAAACTAACTATTTGCTTTATTTCCTTAATTCCTAATTGCGTTCTTTCAATGATTCTACAGGCTTCTTTTGTTGTTTGTCGTGTTTTTGAAGGCCCTCTAGAGATGGATGTGGATTATGATTTTGGGCCTGTATCTGATGTTCATGAGACTGATATTGATGAAAATGATGTTGAGCATGATGATCTTCTACTTATGAATTGTGTTTAGGAATTTTTAAGAATGGTTTTAATAGAACTTTATGGAAAAATTTAGTCCATGAGAACGGTCCCACTTAGTCACAAAACTCATCTCTTATTATTGTATTGTTATTTATTCAATTGAGTATGTGTATAGCTATGCATATCACTTATTGTTTAATCTTTAGTATAAAATTATTTATTAGTCCATTATGTTATATTAAAATCTTAGTTATTTTTCTTTCTCTTATTTTTTTTGGTGCACATTTATATTTGAACATAATATATTTCAATCTTAGTGTGGAAAATATATTTTATAATGTGTAGGAAGAAAAAAAAAGTAATAAGAGAAATTTGTGTTACAATAAAACTTTTGTGTTTTGGCAAAATTTGGCATTTGAATCTTGATTTCATGGATGGATTTTTAGCTGGTGATTGTCACTGCTTATTTGTATGTTTTTTTTTTTAAACTTTTATTTGACTTTTGAATCTTAGAGTTCTACAGATGAAATTTTGGATGGCCGTTTCATGGGACTCTTCAATAGAATTTATGTTTTTTTGGTTGCCATTGTTTCTCCTACTACAGACTTTTTAGTCTCTCTCCTTAGTTTGAAGTTTTGATAAACACCTACTCAATGGTCTATTATTTATTGGACCATTTGGTTTTCTAGAAACCAAATTGTATTCAACAAAGATATTGGTGATCATGGAGTTGTGTCACATAGGATAGTTCTAAAATCTTGGTGGTGGCTTTCCAAAGCACATAAGCAATCGTTTAACTGTAGTTATTATGACTGGTGTAAACACCCATTGGCTTTTTTTTTTGTAAGAAAGGAATATATTGAAAAAGAGAACTAAGGGTTCTCAAACCTTCTTACAACAAACGAGAGAAAAGCTTGGAAAAGAAAATTACACCCCAATTGAAACTTACGACAAATACAAAATCGGACATTTGCTAAATTCATAAAAGTTACAACTGGTATGAGTAATATTCCCGATGAACGACCATCTCCAAACCAAAGCTTTGATACTCCACACCAAATCCAAAACGTTCCAAGAGTCGCCTCTAAATATTATTCCATTTCTCAACAACCAAATAGACCAAATAACCGCAAGCCAAACACAACCTTCCCTCCCTCTCCTCATTCCCACCTTCCTAGCAAAACTACTCCAAATCAAAAAACTATGTTTCAAATTATTAGATTTGAAACCAACGAAACCTAACCACTCCGCCATTTCCTTCCACACAAGCTTCATAACATAACATTCCAAGAAAATGTGATCAACCGTCTCATTAGAATTATCGCAAAAAATACACTTAATATTGCCGTCACCGAATGAACACCCTCTCAAAGATAATGCAAACTTCGAAGGAATTCTTTTCAAAAAACTAGTCCAAACAAAACCTCTCACCTTCATAGGAACCAACATCCTCCAAATTAAACTGAAAGCTTCATCATAATTATTAACCGGATCGAAAGGTATCGAAAAATCCTTCGTAATGGAACAGAAACTCGAAACCGTGAAACCTTTCATCAAGTCTGGTTGCCACCGAATCCTGTCGCGACCTACGGCACACGGACCAGCCCCCAACAGCATCACCTCGAGCTGCTGTAGTTCCTGAACAACAGCCGGACGCACCGCAGACAGCGCCCCTGTAGACAGCAGAACAACCGCATCAGGCCGGTTAACAGCAGTAACCGCTGGCTGCTCCCCCTCTCCTATACTCGCCTCCACACCGAAACATCGCCACTTCCACTCACAACCATCCCGCCCTCCCATACAAGCAATGGATACTTCCTTAAGGAGATAAGCATTGAAAAGATTAGGAAATTTTTCCCTAAGACAAAAATCACCAATCCAAAAAGAATGCCAAAAAGAAGTGGAGAAACCGTCACCAACCTCAACCTTACAGTTAGACACGAATAAGTCCTCCGGATAGAAAGAAACTAATTTAGTAATATCCCTCCACCACGAAGAATAACTCCTATCTTTAGGGATACCACCATTAGGCCTCACCATTTGCAAAGAAATATCACCATACTGCGCCTTCAAAACTCCCAACCAAATAGAATTCGACTCCGATAAAATCCTCCACTTCCATTTGTGGAGGAGAGCAATATTGAAATCATCAATCCTCTGAATGCCTAAACCACCTCTCTCAATAGGAAGGCACACGTCATTCCAACTCACCCAATGAATGCATTTCTTAACAACCGAACCTCCCCAAAGAAAGTTGCTATGTAACGAAGTAATCTTTTTTATCACCTTCCTCGGAGCTTTATAAAATGATAACAAGAAAATAGATAGACTAGACAACACCGATTTCAAAAGAGTTATTCTACCTCCAAAGCTAAGCATTCTATTACTCCAACAAGATAACCTCATTTCCATCTTAGAAATTAACCCTGACCAAATCGCTTCCTTGTTAGAATAACACCCAATAGGAATCCCAAGGAAAGTAAACTTACTTTCTTCCTTTTTACAAGAAAGAAAGAAAGAAGCCACTTCCAAGAAATTCGGATTAATATTCACCCCAATCAACTTACTTTTATGAAAGTTAATGCCCAATCCCGACACCAATTCAAAGCCCCTAAGCACCGCCTTAATCGCCCAAATATGCTTCCAACTACCATCCCCTACCAACAAAGTGTCGTCCGCCAATTGTAAAATGTCCACCAAACAATCTCCCTAAAATTAAACCCCTTGAAATTACCAAGTTCAACGGATTTGCTCACCAAACCTCTCAAACCCTCCCCCACGATAACAAAAAGGAAAGGCGATAACGGATCACCTTGTCTCAAACCTCTCTCAACCACAAATTCCTTAGTCGGACTTCCGTTAACTAACACCGACATTTTACTAGTGAAAATCAACGCCTCCATCCACTTCATCCATAATTCACCAAAACCCATCTTACTAAGCATAAACTTCAAGAAACTCCAAGAAACTTTGTCATAAGCCTTTTCAAAATCCACTTTGAAAAGCAAGCACTCCTTCCTTTCCTTAGAAGCAAAATCCACCATCTCAATAATCACCAAAACCCCATCTAGTAATTGTCTTCCCGACACAAAAGCACTTTGATTATAAGAAATAATAGAGTTGAGCACAACTTTTAATCTAGCCGCTAAAAGTTTAGATAAAACTTTATAAACACAACCAACCAAGCAAATAGGTCTAAAGTCATCAAGATCCAAAGGATTAGAAGATTCGGGACCAAAGTCAGAAAAGACGAACTGATAGCACTAGACAATCTCGCCCCCGTATGGAAGTACTCAATGCACTTTAAAAAGTCGGCTTTCAAGAAGGACCAACACTTCTTAATAAAAAAGAAAGTGTAACCATCCGGACCGGGACTCTTAGAAACCTCGCAACTCCAAACCGCCGCTTGAACCTCACTTTTCGAAAACGGCGCTTCAAGGAAATGCCTCTCGGATGGAGTAATAGAATTAAAAAACAAGCCATCAAGCTTCGGCCTACTTCTTTCCATTTCCACAAATTTAGACGCAAAATGCTCCATAACCTCCTCTTTAACATCCTCAACCGAAGCCCCACAACCTCTATCTGCCTTAAAAGATCCAATGAAATTCCGCCTCCTTCTTTCTTTAACTACACGATGAAAGAATCTACTATTAGAATCTCCATCATTTAACCACTTTAACCTCGACTTTTGATGTAGCATATTCTCCTTTATCTTGAGCTTCAACCAAAAATTACTACACACCCTTCTTTTAACCTCCATATCACCAACACTAAGATCCCCTTCTAAATCATCACCCTCATTCATCTCCTCGACCTTTGTCTCTATCTCCAAATCAATTTTCCTAAAAATATTAATATTCCACCATCTAAGCTTTTCCTTAAGAAGCCGTAACTTCTCTTTAAGGACAAAATCTCTTCTCCCTTCCACTTTCAATCTACCCCACTCAAACTCGACAAAAGGAATAAAGTCTTTATTCTTAAACCAAACGTTATTAAATTTAAAAGGCTTAGGGCCCCAATTCGATTTATCTAAGATAAGCCAAATTGGACAATGGTCCGAAATATCTCTCAAACCAATAAATTGACCCACCACTCCCCACCTTTCGACAATAACCTCCGACACTAGAAAATGATCGATCCTACTACAAACCCCTCCCACTCCTCCATACCAAGAGAATTTCTTCCCTTTACAAGGCACATCAATCAAATCACTCCTCGAGATAAAATCCGCAAACTCTTCCCACTCCGGATTCCTACTTCTCATAGAAGATCCCTTCCGTTCACTATGACTTTTAACCGCATTAAAATCTCCGCCGAAAATCCATTCTCCATCTGTCTTACTTGCTTTAAGATCCAAAAGCCTCCTCCATAGGTCCCGCTTCTTCACAATATCGTAAGAAGAATAAATGTTCACAAAGTAGTACACTTCATGATCGACCAAAACCTTTATTCCCAAGAAACCTTCGCCTTTAAAACTACAAATAACTTCACAACAACCAACCTTCCAAAGAATTAAGAGACCCCCTGCGGCTCCAACCGAATTAGAGAAAGAATAATCCACCAATTGACTCTTCCAAAAACTCCTAGCCAAAACGTCCGTCATATCTTGAATTTTAGTTTCTTGAAACATAAAAATGTCAAAATTGCCATTAGAGATGAATTTAGAGATTATGTTCCTCTTCATTCTACTCCCCCCGCCTTGAATATTCAAAGTGCCTAAAATCATTTCCACACTTTTAGAATCGCCTTCCCACCGAACGCTCTTTGTTTATCCTCCTTTTCCAACACTTCCAACTGAAATTTATAATCACATTTAGTATCTCCTTTCACCACCCCAAGTTCTGTTATAGCATTCCAAATTTTATCCCCCAAATTAGTATCCAAGTTATCCAAAAGCCTTTGATTACATCTACCAATATCAGAGTCTCCTGCGTTAACACCCAACGAATGACTTTCCAGAACACCTATCGAATTAGCAGCAACCAAATTACCAGATTTAAAAGAGGAAATTAAATCCTCATCCGACCCTTTCGCTTCAGTTCCGTCCATACAAGCAATAACAGCTTCAGCAGTGCCCAAAATTAAATCCCCGCTAATGGACGGTAGGTATTGGTCCCTCTTGGATTAGTCGGTCACAAGGCCGGATACCAAGATTTCAAAAAAAAAAAAAAGAAAGAAACACACTTAACATGATTAAATCTTTAAATTAAATAAAAACTTAAACTTTTGTTTTTAATCATTTTATCTTCCAACCTCTTGTTTTTAAATCAAAAGAAAATGGGAACCCTTTAAACTTATATGCATAGTTTTTATTTATTTCATATATATAATATTAATGTTATTGTTTTTTATAAAAAAACCTTACCGTTTAATAATTAGAAAGAGAAAAGGGATTATGCACTGACAGTTTAAATTAATTTTACACTGTTAACCAATGACGATGATGCATCCCGCCAAGCCACACAGTAAATTTTAAAATACTTGTATGATATGGCAAAATAATATATTCTCATTGGATAACAGTGTAAAACATTTTTACACTCTAAGTGCATCACCATTAAACCCAAATTAGAAAAGCATTGTAAAATTGGATGAATATATAAGATTTTTTTCTCTAAAATAAATATAATACCAAATTACAAACTCCAATATTATTATTAATTATTATTAATGTAAATTAGAATATATACAGACGGGGGATCATGTCTCTAGGGAAAGGATTCTATGAATTTTCTTCTTAACCCTAAAGGACGTCCTCAGAGTTAGATCAATTGCCTCTTGGATTCTGTAGCCAGGACATCTGAAATTTTTTGCGTGGACACCAGATTTCAACCCTAATATTTAAAAGAATACCAACACTCATATTTTTATTATATTTTATGGTTTATCTCAAGTGTATTGGAGACCAAAAATTCTTTTTGCTATTGCAAGTAGCATTGGAATTCCTATATGTATCGATGCTATTGCAACCAAACATATGTTTGATAAAACATTTGGGCAATACGTTCGTGTGTTAATGCACATGGATTTATCACAACCCTTGAGACATAAGAAACTGGTTGAGAGACAGGGATATTCCTTTTTTATTGAGGTTAGTTATGACAACCTACCTGAATATTGTACTCACTACAACACAATAGGTCACCATGTCAATCACTGTAGGCATGTTCAGAGCACAGATGTGGCGAAGGATGCAATAGGGGACAATGACGAAGATAAGCTAAAATCCAATCAAACCTCACCTGCCACTTTTGTTCAAGTTAGAGATGGGAGAAAGGATGGTGAGCCATCTAATGCAAGACAAGAGGACAATTTGGGTAAAGGTAAGCCAGTTATGATGGACAATACCCCAACACAAAACACCCCTTAGCATCCAGAACAATGATCAGGTGGTCAAAATTCAAAGGATAATGGGATACATGATGATCAAGATCTTCAAGTCAGAAGTGAAAATATGCGTGACTCGCTCAATACAATTGAAAATAAGGGTGTTAAAGATACTGATAGAGATTCCAGCTCTCAGGGATCAAAGCTTGTCGATGCAACTCAATTCCATCCTGAAGATAAGGCTTTAAATAACACTGATGAGGAAGGTGTGGAGCTAAGGCTCAACTGCATCAAAACATATAATACCTTAAGGAATCTTGGGCTAACATGGCTGATGAGGAACGTGTGGAGCTAAGGCTTCCAGATGTCATAGACAAAGGTCAAGGTACCTCAAAATTCAAGTTGGTTACATCCAAATCTAGTAAAAATAAAACTCCATATGTAACCAAATCTAGGGTCGGTCCTTCTAGGAAGGTCCAATGAAGTGCGTTCTATGGAATATTATGGGTGTGGCCAACACCCTCTCAAAACTGGCATTGAAGAGGTTCATTCTATCTTTGAAACCTGATATAATTCTAATAGCTAAACCATTGTTGCAATATGATAACTTTTTGCTTCTTGGCTGGAAAGACTAAATTTGAAGTTATTTGATTTCAAATATAGAGACCAACTAAATCCTAACATGTAGTACATCTGGAAGAAGGATATGAATCCGAACATCATTGAATGTGATAGTGAACATGTTGCTTTTACAACCAATTACATGAATTCCACTATTGGAATTGCAGCAATGTTTGGATCTAAGTATCATGTCACTAGAAGAAAGTTGTGGAATAGTTTGGCTTCTCTGATGGATGTTCATCCGCCTTGGTGATTCATTGGAGATTTCAATGTCATCTTGGGTTGTCATGATCATAAAGGTAGCTTTTTTCTTGGTAAAGGTCCCATGGTAGATTTTAAAGGTCCCCGATCCACTTAGAATAAGGGAACACAAGGGAGGGCTCATACGGAAAAATGACTTGACGAGCAGTGTGTTCTCAGAAATGGATGGATATTTGTACTAGATCATCATTCTTTGATGATGAACTTTGACATTAATGAGATAAGAATTAGAGCTCATTTTAAGTTCTTTAAAATGTAGTCTCTACACCCTTTCTGCAAAGAAGTTATAGCTAATTCATGGAAAGAAGACTCTTTAGGGTGTCCTATGTTCATCTTGGCTACTAAACTCAAAAGGCTTTAAGAAAATATCAAGATTTGGAATAAAGACATCTTAGGCAATGTCCATGAGGAAGTTATGAAAGATGAGAGGCAGTTGCATACATAATAGTGGTTTCAATGATTACTTGAGTAATTTATAGAAGAAAGCTCAAATGTTTTGGATGAAGCTTTACTTAGGCACAACTACTTTTGGCAGGAGAAAGCTAAGAAAAATTGGCACAAGGAAGGTGATAGGAATACAACTTATTTTCATATAATTGCTATAATCAGGCACAATGTAATACCCCATATTTTATAAACGCCCTGGATAATATTACTCGAGACCAATTGAGATCCAATGTACTCTGAGTATTTATCTGTTAAGATAATTAGAGCAACTGATGAACTCAGAGCTGAGCAGATTAATATTATCTAACTCTAAGGTTTTATTAATTGGTGCAATTGAGATAATTTGGACATTTAGTAGTGTTACTAACTAATGATTATTTCGTATATCATTTCTTTTTCCTCATTTTCCAAAGATAGAAACATTTGGAGAAAGAGAATTTAGAGGGAAAGGAAAGGAAAGAAGAGAAAATCCAAGAGCTCAAGATCAAGAATCATCCTCTACTCTTCATAATTTCATCTCATCTTCTTCATCATCATCTTCAAATCCAGGTGGGTTCTAGATAGAAGCTTTAGTTGTAGAATTCTTGAGGTTCTAGAGTTAGGTTGGATTTTGAGAAAAATGAGTAATTTTGCTAAATCAAAGAATCCAACGGTTGAACTGTGATATAAATTGTGTGGTATAATTGATATATATATATAATCATCTGTTGATACTTGGTTGTGTGTTTTAAATTGTTTTGAATGAGTTTGAGATGGAAAGGTATCAATTAAAACAAGAATTTTTTATTCTGCGCCCAGAGTAACCGGTTACCCTGTGGTGAGTAACCGATTACCCTTTGAAAAATGGGCGTTTTGCGCAGAAAATGAACTGAGTAACCGGTTACCCTGTGGTGAGTAACCGGTTACCCAAATGTGCCTCTAACTCTCATTTTGGCTCTGTTCTCAAGTAACCGATTACCCGTGGTGAGTAACCGATTACCACTGTTTGTTTTCCAAAAATATTTTCTAAAATTCATATCTTTTGACTCGGGTGTCCGATTTAAGCATTCTTTATATCAATGTGAAGCTATGAAAGTGTTCTATGCTATGGAAGGTGAACATATTATTTATGAGATGGAATTTATTCAATTATGTTAAATAAACGGAATTAAGTGTTTTAATGCAAAAAGGAACTTTTGAAAATTTAAAAGCATCAAGATGTGAGTTAGTGATGAAACCTTAGTACAATAGAATGGCTTAGAGAATTGTGTGGCAATGCTTACATCAATACTAGAAGAGTGCCTTTGTTAAGTAGTTGTTAGTGGAGGATCGTAATTCCTCCGGTTTGTAGTCTATCCCTTAATAAATATCGTGACCCGTGTTGAAGAGTCCCTTGTGCGGGATAGTCGGGGAGAAGTATTTATTAAGTAAGTAACCGTGACCCGTGTTGAAGAGGCCCTTGTGCGGGATGGCCGGGGAGAAGTTACTTAGTGGTTGGTACCGTGACCCGTGCTGAAGTGCTCTTTGTGTGGGCTGGTCGGGGAGAAGTACTAGTTGTAGATAACCGTGACCCGTGTTGAAGAGCCTCTTGTGCGGGATGGTCGGGGAGAAGTTATCTACGTTAAGGATCCGTGACCCGTGTTGTAGTACCTTGTATGGGCTGGCCGGGGAGAAAATTCCTTAACTAGTTTGTCGTTTTGTGAATTGTACGATTATTTCTCTAATAAGAAATGTTTGAGCTCATGGTCTAGTTCCTTTCCCCCGACTTGACCTAGACTGAGATAGAACCTTGTAAAGCTGAGAGAATCTATAAGACTGGGAACTCATTGAAATTTTTTATCTCACCCCATGTTGTTGATTATATTTCAGGTACTTCAGATTCCGTGAAGAGTAAGGATAAAGCTGTGTGATTTTTTCCTTACTCGTTTGATGGCTTAGCTTCCGTTGTGGAGTTTTTTTGAGATCATTGTTGATCTAGTTCTTAGTATTTATCTTTTGGAACATCTTGTATATATATATCATGCGTAATGCCCTGTATAATATATATCTAGAATAATACAATACAAGCATTTTATTTGGTACTGCCACCATCATAAGTGCCTAATGGCGTAATTCACATACTTGACCATTCTAAAAACATAAGACAACCTATGGTACAAGACATGGAAATTAGCCAAAAATATAAAATCTAAGATCAATATACAATATCCTCAATTGTATACAACAAATACACAGTGGAAATAAGCTTAACTAAGCTTCTCTTGAAACATCCAAGCATAGCTCCACTTTGTAAATCAACATGCAAATACCTCCTGAAAATAATCAACAATAGTGGGGTGAGATACATCAAACCTCAGTGAGTTCCCTATCTTATAGATTCTCTTGGCTCTACAGGGTTCTATCAATCCTAACTCAAGTCAAGGGGAAGGGAAAAGACCTTGAGTTCACAATCTCACACTATATGGAAACATGTCATGAGTCTGTTAACTCATAAATATATCCTGAGCCTGTTAACTCAAGAATCTCACTAATCGATAACCGTACCAAGGCATCCCCTTTTCCCGTCTGCTTCTACGTCTATAAGTCGACCCAAGTCATGGATCCTTGTAGTTACTTAGCATACGAAATGGATTCGGGATCATCGGCCTGTTAGCCGTGAACCGTCACTTCACATGGCCTGTTAACCATCACAAGTCTCTACCCTTAGGTTCCATTCGTACTGCACACATGAATCAAACTTCCCAAGTAATCATGCCTGCACTTCAGAGGAGCTCGAGACTCATGAAGGCCTCTCAAGGGCAACTCAAAAGAAAATGGTTACGATTACGTGATCATATACACAACCGTGATTGTATTCGACAATCGCAAGGCCACAATGCCTTAAGGCATCTCTTGCCTTTTCTCATCAAACACAAAGATTACACACATGTTCCATACTAGTGTCTCACTCTTTTCTATATCGTTCAGTATTAGGCGCACACCTCGGCCTCTCCTGCACGAGCATCCCCATTAGATTATTCAACAATTACCTAGCCATTTGTTTTGGGGTAAAGTTTCCTCACTCTTCCTAATTCATTTTAAGCATGCATATTCTCTTATCGCGTTAACCTTAATATTAGGCAAAGCATATCACAATTGCATAATAGAATCACATAAACACACATGATAGCATAACATGTCAAACATAATCCACATAGTAGTTCACACACATTTTTAAGGCATACAAGCCACTACTATCCTCTACCAAGCATCCTTGGTTAAATCATGGTCTCACACACCATTTAATAGCACATTGGATTCTCTTTCCAAGGCTTTAAGTCCCATATCAATCGGCTTCCCGATTCATGAATTTTGGTGGAAACATAAACCACACTTTTCACACATACATTACTTTTCCATATTTTTCTTATCAATCCAAGGCATAAACATATGTTTCTAGTTCACTATCATAAAGAGCATTGAAATAGCTTTCCAACGCATCCGACCGTGTCTCAATCCGAGTTACGGATCAAAAGTTATGAAGGAAACAAGATGGAAAAATCTGTCACGTTCGCTCCAGGGTTCGCTAGGCGAACTCCAGTGAACCAAGGCAGAGGAAAAACATCACAAAGTTCGCTAGGCGAACATTCACCTAGTCCTTCGCTGTGGTTCGCTAGGCGAACCCGCGAAACCCAGAATTCGCAGCAGCGTCAATATAGGTCATTTGGGGCCAAACTCCATCATTTCTTCCACCCAAACACTTCCAATCCATAATATAGCAACCAAAACATGTTCCAATCATAACAACAAGTATTCCCATGCATTATATCGAATTTCATCCGTTAGATTTCATTTTCTCTCAAATCTAACCTAAGTTCTAAATCCTTAATTCTAGAACTTAGAGTGTCTAACTAGAACCCACCTGGTAATCGAAGAGGAGTTTGAAGAAGGTGATGAATTGATGATCTATGAACTTCTTCTTCCCAAGTTCTTCTTCTTTCTCTTCTTCTTTCTCTCTTCCTTATTTTCTTCCTCTTCTTACTATCTTTTTCTTTTCTAACATATATATATATATATATATATATATATATATATATATATATATATATATATATATATATATATATAATACTAATAGAGTAAAATATCTCCAATTGATATTTTATCGTCTCAACCCAATTGATTAATTATTAGAGTTACCTTAATACTCCTCTCTTGGACTAAAATAATTGATCTGTCTCTTTCATAAAATAATTGATCTCTTTAGAGTTCTCTAGTTGCTCTATTGATCCGAATTAACAATACATAAACTATTTAGAGAATTCCATTAATCCAGTTATCCAAAGATAGAGTATACAGATACTCATCTGATCTCCAATTGAGCATTTAAATAATACGGGGTATTACATTATGCCATAGTTTTTTGTATGTAGTGTTTTGGGCATGTATATGTATAATGTGTTAACTAGGAACTTATGGTATTTCAGTACCAGAACGTGAATTCATGTATGATATGGATGCTTGATGTATTATATTATATATGGGTGTTACACACACCACCAAGTCTATCTCCTTTTTGCAGGTGGGGGACACCATGCACACTGACAACAAAGACATCACAGATCACATTACCAGCTATTTTGAAAACTTGTTCACATCAAATGAAGAAAATGTAGTTATTCCCAATTTGGTCGATGAGGGATCCAATGTTATGTTGACTATTTTTCCTTCATCTTTGGAAATAAAAAGATGTTGTGTTTCCTTTGAATAAAGTTGGAGCACCTGTCCCTGATGGCTTTGGAGCTTTTTTCTTTCAAACTTTCTGGGACATTATACACAAAGATGCAAAACAAGCCACTTTGGAATTCTTCAAAACCAGTCAGCTGATGCCCAATTACAATGCTAATATCTTGGCCTTTTTGTCTAAAGACTATGGTGCTAATTCTTTGGAGAAAATTCTATCCAATTGCAATGGCTAATTTCAAATTCAAGTTGATTGCCAAAATACTAGTTAACAGGTTAGCTTCCATGATACCCGCCTTAATATCATTAAAGCAGAGGGGCTTTATTCAAGGGAGACAAATTAACTTGGTTGTGTTGATAACTTAGTTGTTGTCAATGAGTTATTGTGATGATATTTATTGCCTTATTTTATTAATTGAGTTTTCAATAGATTCATATGATATATTTTTTTTAAATTTAAATTTAAAAGAGTTCAACGTTAATCTTTTTAACAACTTTGATTTAGTTTTAATCATCTTTGGATTTCGTTTTTCCATTTATATTGCATTGTTTGAAGATGAAAAAAAATACTATCTCTTTTATCATCACATCAAGTGGTGAAGACGAGGAGGTCAGAGAAATTAAGGAGGAGGCCAAACTATTTTTTCATAAGATGTGCAAAGAGATAAACACTACTACGTAAAGGACATTTAACTACATTTGAGAGAAAGATATTACAATGGGTGAAGGTTCATGGTAAAGTAAATTGTGGTACTAAGAACGCTCTTTTCCACCAAGGACTGGAACTCGCGGTAAAAAACAATAACGCTTTACGTATCACCATATTTTATTTTGATAATCGTAGTAAAAGGTTGAGGGTAGAGGTCAACTTTCAAGCCATCATTTGGTTGTTTACTCAACTTTTTACCCTGCGGCTGCTCTTTCCATCAGTAGTGAAAGACTCAGCACACAACTTTTCACTATGATTGTATTTTTTAACCGTGGTGATATGCTAATTTAAGTTTATTATAACATATGTGGAATTCTTATTTCGCCGACTACCCACTAAACATATAAACTTTTAATCTGATATAAAAATTAATAATTTGACCAATTAAGTTATATTAGAATAACAAGCTACAATGAAATAAGTTTTCATAACTTTCTTCCATTCATTCTCAGTATCTCACTATTTTAGTGTTAGAATTAGGTCCAATGCTTGTGACTCATCAACCAGCACTTCATTCTCTACTCGTTCATTGAACTAATAAAGAATGAAGTGTTGATTAAACACTCCTACAAATAAGATATTTTACGAAGAAATTTTTACCTCGAATAATAAAAAAACTGAGGGTATATATCCTTGGAGCACCATCTTTTACGGTTTCTAAAAAAACCGAGGAAAGATAACTATAAGGGAGCTCGCTTCAAATCCTAGTTACGACATTTTATGTTTTTTTTTTAGTATTAACTTCAACTACATCATCCAATTGAGAGGTAATATATTTTGCATTAATATTTTCAAATCAATTTTTTCAAAAGCCCTTTTTAATTTTTAATTTTATATATTAAAATTCCTTGGTTTTTCTCAAAACCCGACGTGATAGATATTATAAATCTATTCCCAGAATATGGAGTTGTGGTGCTCATATGCTTAGTTGACATATCAATATTTAATCTTCGAAGTAATGGTTAAATTGTGATGCAATATAAAATATTTATAAGCGAATGAATATTTTTTTTATTTATATAGCTGCATGATAAATTTATATTGGTTATTTTTTATATATTTTTGATAAATTTTATAATGAAATTTAAGTATTAACAATTGAATCTGGTAACGATTTGAGTAGACGTTTGACCTTAAACTAATTTCCTCACAGTTTTATAGTTTGATCCATTTTTCCTATTTCAATTTTGATTACATTGAGTAGTATTTTCCACAGATTCAAAGAAATAGAAGAAAGAAATAACATAGAAGGAGAAAAGGGGATGGGAAAGATAAAACTTAAATCCAAATAAGGAGTCCGATGAATCGGCCATAAAAATTCCAACCTCTAGGAAAAAATAAATAAGGTGCGACAATCAGAATAAAAAGATAAACCAGAAAATCAAATCTATTCAACAAAAATCCAACATCCAAAAGCCAAAGTTTGCAAATATACACAAATTAATTGTAATTCTAAATCTTCAAACTTAGAAATAATCACATTAAAAAATTTAAAAATAATTTTTTTTTCAAACCTTAAAGTTATAAGAAACTTCAAAGAAGATCGAAAGGATCTCATGTGAGTGTTACATTTCATCTTCAATATTATTCTCTGTAATGGTTGCGGGCTTTTCATCCATTATCACTATCTTGTCTAAGTCCATGACATCTAGTCGGAATTAAATATTTTCAGACTAATAAGCATAATTCAACCTATTTAACTTTCTCGTTGCATTTCACAAAGCAAACACATCACTAATAACCGTGAACATTTAAAAAACGAGCTCATACATTAATGCTTTGAAATAATTTCATGGATTCAAACTAATTATGTTTAGCCATATATCTTAGTTCACCTTTGGATGATACCTAAATACATTTGGATAAGCAGTAATGATGTTAAATTAACATACTTTAATGGACAATAAGACCATCAAATTAATGTGCCTAAACCATAATAGTACAAATATATAAATAAAGAAAATAAAATAATTCCAATTTTAAATTAAAATTCAATTCATCCAAGATAGCAGCATAAACAAATTAATTTGGGATCTAGATAAAAATCAAATTCCCCGATGATCTAGATTTAGATCTTTGCATTATTGAATCTCGGGGAAGATCAAATGTTGGGTGCAAGATTATTCTCTATGAATTTTGCATGCATTTGATTCTAAAGAAAAACAAAATAAGGGTTAGA
The DNA here is from genome assembly GCA_022829125.1 of Lathyrus tuberosus. Taxonomy (NCBI): domain Eukaryota; kingdom Viridiplantae; phylum Streptophyta; class Magnoliopsida; order Fabales; family Fabaceae; genus Lathyrus; species Lathyrus tuberosus. The sequence goes on from JALAZF010000504.1 coordinate 1,989,890, forward strand.
TAAATAAAATGAATAGTTAAATATATGATTTTTAACTCAAATAAATATTTAAGAAAACAAACCTAAACGCAAGTAATTTTCTGCTCTTGAAATCCATCTTAGAGAACATTTTATAAACGTTTTTATGTTTCAAGCGCTTCAGGTTTCATTTGGGTTAGATTTTCACAATACTTTACGTATCACCATATTTTATTTTGATAATCGTAGTAAAAGGTTGAGGTCAGAGGTCGACTTTCAAGCCATCATTTTTGTTGTTTACTCAACTTATTACCCCGCAGTTGTTCTTTCCAACAGCAGTGAAACACTCAGCCCACAACTTTTCACTATGATTGTATTTTTTAACCGTGGTGATATATTTAGGTTTATTATAACATACGTGGAATGTTTATTTCACCAACTACTCACTAAACATATAAACCTTCAATCTGATATAGAAATAAATAATTTGACCAATTAAGTTATATTAGAATAACAAGCTACAATGATATAAGTTTTCATAACTTTCTTCCATTCATTCTCCGTATCTCGCTATTTTAGTGTTAGAATTAGGTCCAATTCTTGTGACTCATCAACCAACACTTCATTCTCTACTCGTTCATTGAACTAATAAAGAATGAAGTGTTGAATGAACACTCCTACAAATAAGATATTTTACGACGAAACTTTTACCTCGAATAATAAAAAACCGAGGGAATATATCCTTGGAGCAACATCTTTTATTTTCTTAAAAAATACACAACCGATTCTCACGGATACTAAAAAAGCCGAGGAAATATACCTATAAGGGAGCTCACTTCAAATCCCAGTTATGACATTTTATGTTTTTTTTTTATTAGCCTCGGCCACATCATTTGTAATACCCCATATTATCTAATTGCTCAATTGGATATCAAATGAGATTAGATGTGTATCTATGTGCTCTATCTTAGGTATATTGGATTAATGGAATCAATAGAGCAACTGTTAAACTCTGAAGAGATCAATTATTTCAATTCACGAAAGGATTTTAAGGTAACTTTAATAATTGATCAATTTAGTTGAGACGATAAAATATCAATTGGAGATATTTTACCCTGTTGGATTATATTATATAATATAGGTTTATATATATATATATATATTTGGAAAGAAGAAAAAAATAGAAAAAGAAGAAAATAGGAAATGGAAAGAAAGAAGAGAAAGTGAAGAAGAGAAGAAGAAGGGAGAAGAGAGGAACCCATGGATCATCATCATTACCATCTTCTTCAAACTCCTCTTCGATTATCAGGTGGGTTCTAGTTAGAAACTCTAAGTTCTAGAAATAGGTGTTTGGAACTTAGGTTAGAATTTGAGAGAAAATAATAAATTGTTGAATCAATGAAATCTAACGGATAAAATGAGTTATAAACTGTGTTGTATGATCAATATGTGTATAGAATCATCTATTGATGCTTATTTGTGCATTGGATAGTGTTTGGAATGGGTTTTGGACCCAAAGGCCCCAGCTGTTACGCTGCTGAGATTCTGGGTTTTCGCAGGTTCGCACTGCGAATCCCCTAGCGAAGAGGAAATCGAACATTCGCTGGTTGTTCGCACGGCGCAGGTGAACGCGAACATTCGCCAGGGATTTGCCAGAGGTTCGCACTGCGAACATTACCCTGTTTTGGTTCTGCCACGGTTCGCCAGACGTTCGCACTGCGAATGGAACAGCGAACCCAGTGTATTTAGGCATTTGCTGAGAGCTTCGCACTGCGAATGAGAAAGCGAGCATTCGCTGGCTGCTTCGCATTGCGAACATAGCAGAACCTCCAACTTGTTTCTTTCATAACTTTTGATCCGTAACTCGGATCGGGACGTTCTTGGTGTCATTAGAAAGTATTGGGTATGAAGTGGGATTAAGTATTTAGTGGGAAATGAAGGAAAGTAATGTTTTGTGAAATGTTGGAAAGAGAATCCCATGTGCTATTCAAGGGTGTGTGAGACCATGATTTAACCAAGGATGCTTTGTAGAGGATAGGAGTAGCTTGTATGCCTTAAAAGTGTGTGTGAACCACTATATGGATTATGTTTGACATGTTATGCTATTATATGTGTTTACTTGTAATATTTGTGATTGTACCATGTCTATCTAATTGTAAATTGTGAATGAAAGGAATATGCATGTTTAAAATATGAATTAGGAAGAGTGAGAGAACTTTACCCCAAAACCTAATGATATGATTCTAGGTTGTGACTAGGATTGATAATTAATCTAGATGGCGATGCTCGTGCATTCGATGTAGATGTGCATCCTTGCCGAGTAATGGTCTAGAGGAGAGAGAGACACTAGTATGGAACATGTGTGTGAACATTTGTGGTTTATGGGAAGGCATTATGGCCTTGTGATTGTCGAATACAATCACGTTTGTGTGTGAGATCACGTAATCGTAACCGGTTATCTTGTGAGTGCGTTTCATGGGTCTCGAGCTCCTCTGAAACATGTGCACAACTACTTGGCCGGTTTCATTCCCGCGTGCAGTACGAATGGCGCTCTGGGAGCGTATGCTTGTGACGGTATAAGGCCCGTGTGAAGTGACGGTTCATAACGGTAAAAGGCCCGTAGAAATCGAATCCATTCGTATGTCAAGTGGGTTACCAGGATCCATGACTCGGATCAACTTCTAGACATAGAAGCAGACGGGAACAGGGGATGCCTTGGTGTGGTTATCAATTCGTAAGGAATCTTGAGTAACAGACTCAGGACGTAATTCCTTCAGTGATATTGTGAGTTGGTGAACTCATGAACATGTTTCCATATAGTGTGAGATTGGGAGATTGTGTACTCGAGGTCTTTTCCCTTCCCCTTGACTTGAGTTAAGATTGATAGAACCCTGTAAAGCCGAGAGAATCTATAGGATATGGAACTCACTAAGATTTGATGTATCTCACCCCACTATAGTTGTTTTATTTCAGGTGCAGGTTTGGTTACAAGTGGAGCGATGCTCGGATGTTTCAAGAGAAGCTTAGTTAAACTTATTTCCGCTGTGTATTCTTTTGTTGTATACAATTGAGGATATTGTATATCATTCTTAGTGTTATTATTTTGGCTAGTTTCCATGACTTGTGCCATGTGTTGTATTTAGGTTTTTAGAAATGGACAAGTATGTGAACTATGCCTTTAGGCACTTTTGATGTGTCAGTACCAAATAAAATGCTTGTATGGTATTATTCTAGATATATATTATACAGGGCATTACATCATTCAATTGAGAGGTAATATATTTTGTATTAATATTTTCAAATCAATTTTTTCAAAAGTCCTTTTTAATTTTTCATTTAATATATTCAAATCCCTCGAATTTTCACCAAACTCGACGTGATAGATTTTATAAATGTATTCCCAGAATATGGCGTTGTGGTGCTCAAGTGCTTGGTTGACATATCAATATTTAATCTTCGACGTAATGGTTAAATTGTGATGCAATATAAAATATTTATAAGCAAATGAATATTTTATTTATTTATATAGATGCATGATAACTTTATATTAGTTATTTTTTATATATTTTTGATAAATATTATAATTAAATTTAATTATTAACAATTGAATCTGGTAACGATTTGAGTAGACGTTTCGACCTTAAACTAATTTCCTCACAATTTTACGGTTTGATCCATTTTTTCTATTTCAATTTTGATTACATCCAGTAGTCTTTACCACATATTCAATGAAGTAGAAGAAAGAAATAACTTAGAAGGAGAAAAGGGGATGGGAAAGATAAAACATAAATCCAAATAAGGAGTCCGATGAATCGGCCATAAAAATTACAACCTTTAGGAAAAAACAAAAAAGGTGTGACAATCAGAATAAAAAGATAAACCAGAAAAAGAAATCCATTCAACAAGAATTCAACATCCAAAAATCAATGTTTGCAAATATACATAAATTACTTGTAATTCTAAATCTTTAAACATAAAAATAATAACATTAAAAAAATAAATTTTTTTCAAACATGCAACTCAACAACCTTAAAATTATAAGAAACTTCAAAGAAGATCGAAACAACCTCAAAAGCCGTTTTTTATTTTTTATTTTATATATTTAAATCCCTCAATTTTTCTCAAAACCCGACGTGATAGATATTATAAATGTATTACCAAAATATGGTGTTGTGGTGCTTAAGTGCTTGGTTGACATATCAATATTTAATCTTCCATGTAAAAGTTAAATTGTGATGCAATACTAAATATTTATAAGCAAATCAATATTTTTTATTTATATAGATAATCGATTACTTTATATTGGTTATTTTAAATATTGTTGATAAATATTAAAATTAAACTTAATTATTAACAATTGAATCTGGTACCGATTTGAGCTAACGTTTGGACCTTACACTAATTTCCTCACAAGTTTTCTATTTCAATTTTGACTACATTGAGTTGTGTTTTCCCAATATTCAAAGAAATAGAAAAAATAAATAATTTAGAAGTAGAAAAGGGGATGGGAAAGATAACACATAAATCCAAATAAGGTGCGACAATCACAATAAAAAGATAAACATGAAAAAAAATTCATTCAACAAAAATCCAATATTCAAAGGCCAAAGTTTGCAAAACTACAAAAAAACGAATTGTAATTCTAAATCTTCAAACTTGAAAATAATCACATTAAGATATTTAAAAAATAAAATTTTCAAACATTGGGAACTCAACCACCTTAAAATGATAAGAAACTTCAAAGAAGATCGAAACAATCTCTAGATATTATGTAAATATATGAATGTGTATGAAAAAAAGAGATGAGAGAAAGAACAAAAAAAAAAAAGACTAGGATTTCAATAAAAGTAATTGACTAATAATTAACTTGGTACTAATGATTAAACAAAAATTTATAGGTTTAAGGATACACGTACTCAACTCAATAAATAATAATCCATAAAGTAGAAAATATTTACTTATTAATTGGGTTCGTCTACATGGACTAAACGTTTAACTAAAGTTCCTTTAAAATCACCATTCTATAAACTACAACAAGACTATTTCTGAACACATTCATAAGTAAACAACATCATGCTAAGAATCACTTTCTTCAATATCAGATATCTGTCTCATCAACATCAGATATAAAATCAAACTTATCATCCACATCCATCCCTGAAGAGCATTAAAAAACACGACAAAAAACAAAAGGAGCCTATAGAATCATTAAAACAAAGTAGTAAGGAATTATCCACATATCCGCCAGTTTTCGAAAACACAACAAACTATAAAAGGAAAGGTTAGTTTTCCTAAACTTCACACCTAAGGCTTATCTACCAAAGTATACTCATACATAGTCCAGTTAGTTCTTTCAGCATCATTTCGAGATTTTCCAAGATAAAAAACTAAGAGACATTTCATTCCCAAAATTCTGTTACCACCGTTAGTAATTGCACAAACATTTCCCTTCTTCTTCTTCCAAAAATCGGTCTTACAATGCCTTCTTTCTTCATCAATTTTTGCAATAAAATAGTATCATTGCCTATGATTGTTGAACTCAAAGGACGGTGCATGAGGCAATTCAAAGGGGTCAAACTCATACATGTTCATTTCTTTGATCATGTATGAATCATTGAAATCCCGTAGTTCTTCGTTTTTTTGTTGGCAAGATAATGAACAACAATAATTGAATCAGGGTGGATGAATACAACACCTGGTGGGAACAAAGCAGCCATTGTAAATGATTTGAGAGAAAAGTTAAGAGATTGTGAATTGTTACAAAGAGAATTTTATGGTTTAAGGAGTAGGATGGGAGTTTACAATTGGTTATGATAGGTTTATGAGTATAAAGAATAAAACAAACAATTAACTTTTTTGAGAAATTAAATTCATGAATCTTGCTAACATTTTCCCTATTGAATTTTCAAAAAATACTAATTTCCATTTTGAGAATCAAAAGAAACAACTATTTCCTTTTTGAGATATCAGAATTCATCTTAATGTGGAAAATACTAATATTTTAAGTTGTGGCGTGGTTTAGATTTTTTTTTAGTTAATTTTTTGAAATTGCACATCTTGCCATACCTATCTTTTGCGTTGAATGGAATTGTATCACATAAATTGAAGAAAATTCTATTATCAAAATATTACTAAAAATGACTTAGGTATTAGAATAATGCATGAATAGGGATCGAGCTTTTAAAATGAGGACGATATAGAACCGAAGGATATGAATGACTCCTGAGTTTAAAGGAGCCAAACCACATCCCATTGAGATCTTTTTGGAGTTTTTAAATATTCTTGACCTCTGCATAGTTAACAAAACGAAATCTAGATCAACATTTGCTCCTTTTATTAGGAAGGAATACCTCTAGAAAGTTTGTGAAATAAAAGGATAGAAATTCCTTTTTTTTTAATCCATAACAAGAAATGAATGGAAATGTATGAAATATAATTTAATATGTTTAGATGTGTGATGATAATGATGACTGTAGATTGGAATGGTTAAAATGCATGTTGGTTGAGATGATTTTGAAAATGCAATGCATGAAGAAATGCTAGAGGGGAGGAAAACTCTCTGACACTAACCACCCTCCAAATGAGAATAATTATATTTTCAATTGTATTTACGATGAGATTTTAATCATCGTTAATAATTATCATATAACTTCAAATTTATTTTCATTGTAACGCCACAAACTAGACGCTTTTTCCTGGAAGAATATCAATTATACTAAGCCTGAATTTTTAGAAGATTGAAGTATAATAAATTTCTCATATGTATACTCTTGTGGACTAGCTAGCAAGTTATTAACACTTTTTTTAAACTATTTTTCCAAAACATATCAATAGAATTCAAATACCAAATTTATGTCGATTGTTACCATGTTGACACTACTACAAAACGGCCAAACAATAACGCCAGGTTTACAACGACATCCTATACACCGTTCTTATAGTGCGTACTGGTTGCGCGCACATTATTTTAATTAAAAATCTCAAGGATATAATAATGGTTGTTATGAAAACCGTGGTGATACAATCTAGCTATCATGGTTTCGAACCTCATCGCCCTCAAATAGTTTATCCCTTTGACGTAAATGCTCCATTTTTAAGTTTTATTAATATTTAACTAAAAAATAATAAAGATATCACGACGGATTTTTCTCAAAACCGTTGTTACAAATTGAAGCTTCTTTTTATGTATTTTAAACACCACGTATATATATCAATATATCCATTGAAAAAAGAAACAAGACGAAACAACCCTAACACCAACGCCGTCACCATTGTCGGGAAGAAGACAACAACAACAACAAAGTGTTCTACTTTAAGGTGTTGCAATGTCACATTTGAATACAAAATCATCCAAAGGTGTTTCTACGTCTTGTTCCAATGTAAAATCTCGATTTGGAAATTTTTGTGGTTGTGATGGTCGTATGGTTTCGTATCAATGCAAAAAGAGACAAAATAAAGGAAGACTTTTTTGGAGATGTCCATTTTGGAGGAGCGATGAAACATGTAATTTTTTCATATGGGATGAAGACATGGGAGAAAAAGATGGAAATGACGATAAGAGCATTATGAAGTCAGAGTTGGAAGTTGTGGGCTATCTGAAGGTTATGTATGAGGATTTAAAGAAAAAGAACAAGAATTTGAAGAACAAACTGAAATCAGAGATATTTTCTGGAAATATCAAGATGTTATGTTTTTTTGTCTCCTTTATGTTTAATATTTACTTTGTTATGAAATGTAATAGTTGAATTAGGGGTCGAATTACATTGTTGATGTTTATACTGCAAATGCATTGTGAATTACATTGTTGATGTTTAAACTGCAGATGCATTGTGAATTACATTGTTGATGTTTAAACTGCAAATGCATTAAGTTAGAAGTTAAGGTGCACCTTTACTTTTTTATTTATTTTAAAATTCATAAATAAAAGGGTTATCACTACGGTTCTTTTGGTTAACCGTAGTGATATATTTATAATAAATAAATACCTATCTATACGGTTTTTGTTTATTTTAAAATCACAGATAAAAGGGTTATCACTACGGTTATTCTGGTCAACCGTAGTGATATATTTATAATAAATAAATACATATCTATACGGTTGTTATTGTTAACCGTTGTGAAATAGTTTACCCATATATAAGCGAAATAACTTTCAGTTAATTGACAGTAACGCCGTTGCCTTCAAAGTGAAACCCTAGAACCCATTTTTTCTCTTCGTTTTCACCATTAGCCGTGAATCTTGTGCTTCATACATTAAGGTATTCTTCTTCTTCCATTTATTGTTAGATATTTCCCATTATCTCGTTTGTTGCATGTTGTTTTTATTGATTGTTCTCATTTTTTCAGATTCGTTTTCACTACCTTAACAAAGACCATACTTTGGAAACTTCATAATGTTTGTGTTGCTATGAAAAAATGTATAAGAAGCATGAAGCTATGATGGAAACTTCATCCACCTTGTACTTTTTTTTCATAGCATCACGAACATGATGTTAGTAAATGAAGAAACAACAGTGTAAGCAAACTTTATCTAGTTTTAGAAGCAATGAAAAGAAGTATAAGAAGTATGAAGCTTTTTTGTAAGCTTCTTCCTCCTTATATTTCTTTTTCATAGCTTCCCAAACTAGTTCAACCTCATAATTGATTCCTGTTCCGCGATTAGTTTAATTAAAAGGTGCGTTATTCCTGTTCCTCTCTTTACTCATCACTGGATTATGGTTTTAGGGTTTGTTTTCAACTGAGAATGCTCATTTTTGAAGTTTGCTTTGTTTCCTTTCTGGTTAAGGGGATGATGCTGGTGGAAGCAAGCGTATTATATCAGTTTATAATATCTGGATCTGGTATAGAATTTTGTTTGAGTTTATTATATTCTATGTAGATTGTTTGTTTCACTAACCCTCACTTAAAATACATTCAGTTAATTTGACATAGATACTTATAATATGCAAATTAAGTTGTATTTGAAAACCAACTTAAACAAACCAATGTTGTTTTCTAATTGCATGCCTCTCATCATTTATCTCACGTTATTTTATATATAGATTATGGTATAATGATCTGGCTCCTTAGATGCATCGCCATCTTTCATTATAGTTAAATCAAAGATGAGGCAAATTATCCAATGTCTTGTTGATCTTATGGAAATTTAACTATAATCGAAGATAGCGATATATCGAAGGAGTCAGATCAATAAACCACAATATATGTAAAAGAGCGTGAACGAATGCAATCAAAAAACAACATTAGTTTGTTTAAGTTGGTTTTCAAGAACAGTTTAATTTGCAGATTATAGACATCTTCATCAAATTTAATCCATGTATATTTATTTAGTGAGGTGTTTGAAAAACAAGCAATCTACATTTAATATAATAAATTTTGGGTACTTACAACAACGGTTATCTATTGTAACTGATATCATAAGTAATTTATGTTTTATATAAATTCGCTGCTGATGGGTATCGAACCCAGAACCTAAGTGTATGTATCGCAACGGTTTATTATCATAACCGTTGTGATATATGGTGCGCGTCCGGCCTTTCAACAACGGTTTCCAGACCGTTGTAGAAACAGCGAACTTACAACGACAATCTACATAACAACGCCTTCGCCCGCGTCATTATATGTCATTCCTAACCGTTGTTAAATGGGTTTTTCGTTGTAGTGTGAGTTGTATAATTTGTATCAATATAAAGTTATATACCTTGATTTAGTGTTTCCATAACAATTAATAAAAATTCATGTGAAGAGTTTATTGATACTTAACTATTTTTTTATAAGCCAGAATATCATTAGAAGGAGATAAAGGGTATCTCAAGCCCAAAAAAGAAACAAAGAAAATCCAGCAACAAACAAAACCATCAATCCCTCAACAAGGAATTACAACAGCAATTAATTACATAAATGTAAAGGAAATTTGTACCAATCGTATATAGTACAAGTCATATGACGGTTCCTTCCTATAGCCAACCAATTCCACGATAATACGACAATACGATGAAAAATAGCATCGACATCCCCCACCTCATCTTTGAACATAATTCTATTCCTAGCCATCCAAATATTTCAGCATGTAACAAACCTAATCGAATTTCTAAATTGGATCTTACATCTCCCATTAAGCCTCAAAAACCAAACCATAACATGGTTGCAACAATTCGTTTCTCTGACCCAATCAATATCCACCCAATCACAAACCCTCTTCCACACCAACACAATCTTAGGACAGTTGAAAAAGAGATGAGAATTATTCTCCAATTCATAGAAGCAGAATGCATAAACCATTTCATGAATATAATCAGTTACTCCTTTCTTCAAAAGGTTTGAACGAGTTGGCAACCGGTTATGGATCGTAAGCCGCGCGAAGACTTTTATTTTAATTGGAATAGAGGTTTTCCAAACTAAATCCAAGGCAACTAAAACAGAATCATCCAGGCCGATATTAACCCCAACATCTACAATGTATTTGTAATAGGATTTGACAGTAACACCATAACATTGATCAAGCTGCCAAATTCAATTTTCCTCAGCTTCACGATGCAACTCAGCCTGTTCCAGAATATTTTCCAGCACAATCAAATCACTCACCAATCGATAACTATTTCCATGACAATTAAAGTCAGCATCTTGAAAAATGACATATGATGAATGGGCAGATTGACAAGGACAGAGTTTATTAACGTAACTATTCCTCCAATCGATAAATTCCTCCCAATCTATGAAGAAAGTCTTGCCCATGAAACAAGAAATAACCGGATTCCAGAACGCATATCTCCTTTGATTTCACCCCACCACTAAGCTCAATAATTTATATGGAAAATTCCCCGATTTGCAGTGGAGGAATCGCTTAGCAGCAAGCATAAATTCAGGATCCAATCCAATCCCAAACAGGTAGCTTTTTGCAAAGTTAATTTTCCATCTAGAAATTAACTCAAAACCACGCAAAATACCTTTAAAAGCCCAAAGGTTAGAATATGATTCGTCGCAAATCAAGAACATTTCATCCACGAACTGCAACAAACTAACAGATGAAGTTTCATCAAACTTGAAGTCAGATAGAATATTCAAATTAACCGCTCTACTAACCAACTTTGCCATGCCTTCAGAAACAATTGCAAATAAGAAGTGGGAAAGAGGGTCACCTTTCTTTAACCCTCTTGAAGCCTTGAAGTCTTTGGAAGGACTACCATTTATAAGCACCGACATAAAGCTATTTAAAACGGTTCCTCTGACCCACTTAATCCACTTATCTCCAAACCCCATAGCAAGAAGCATTGACTACAATAAATCCCACTTGACACAATCGTAGGCTTGCGCGAAATCCACCTTAAACAACAAACATTTCCACTTATTTCTCCTAGCCCAATCAATAGTTTCATTAGCGACAAATACCCCATCTAATAATTGTCTTCCCGGAATGAATGCAATTTGAGAAGGAGATACCAACTTATCAATCACACGGCTCAATCTCATAGACATCACTTTTGAAACAACTTTAAGCACACATCCTATCAAACTGATAGGCCTAAACTCAAAAGTTTGAGGATTTGTAACCTTTGGGACCAAGAAAATGAAGGATGATGCAAAGGCTTTAGGCAGAGTTGAAGTGCTACAAAATTCTATAATGCAATTATAGAAATCCGTTCCAACGACCTACCAACAATGTTTAAGGAAATTGAAGTTAAATCCATCCACACCCGAAGATTCTATTCCCATCGCCACTGAACACGGCTTCATAAATCTCTTCAGCATAAAAAAAAACAACTTCCAAATGAAAACTTTCCTCAATAGATGTTGGAGCGGTAAAGCGGCAAGCAAAAATATTTATTTTCGGAAGAATTCCCTCCGGGATTTATGTCGTGTCCACAGAGATCGGTTCGAGGGAAAGAATGCCCTTCGATAATCTCTCGCGTTTATGAATTTGGATTAAAATGGGTTTAAAGTAAATGGAGAAAAATAAACATTAAAACAAAAAGAAATCATTAATCAGAGAGATGAACTTATCCGGCATGCACATTATTGACTTCTCACAAACTTAAACTTACCAACCAGTTATATTCCACCTACAATACTCCTCAATATAACCCATCATCGCTCACAACAAAGGTTATGTCTAACACAAAGTTTAGAGAACAACCGTGTTACCATCGTCGACACTCTCGCACCCGACTCAAGATACAGAGGCATTAAGCTTCGACGCCTATTGAAGATTGTTAGCTCTAAATCTATCTCTAGAATCCAGAAATAAACAGATAATCATCCCTAATCAAAGTTTGCGATGTTTATCTCTAACACAGCCCAAACCCCGAGCATAAAGCAAAAATTAAGGACAATCACCAATAGAGATTTGTAAAGCAGATTTCATACAACGCCATGGGCGACAAATATACATGAGTTCAGAGTAAATAAATATACAACAACCCAACAAAGAAGAAAAACACAAAAAAGAAGAGAAATAAACCAAACATCTCGCGGTTTGTCAGAGCCGCTGGCAAACTCGCAAAGCGAACTTGACAGCAAACCAACCCTTATTTTGACCACAACTTCTGAACCGCAACTCTGATTTACGCATGGTCGGAAGCGCTGGAAAGCTTATTCAATGCTCTAAATGAATACGGCAAGATATCCTTGCTTGAATACCTACAAAAATGAGAGAAAATCAATTAAACTCAATGATATTTTCACTATACGCAATATATACACTAAAATGTAAAGTAAAAGTATTTATAAACAAATCGGGGTTTATTCGAATGATATTAACCAAAAAGTATTGATAAGAGCAACACAACTTATATACAAAAATAGTTACAATTTGGACCTAATCAAACTCTCCCCAACTTAAACTTGTTTGTCCTCAAACAATAATCAAACAACTCAAAGAAACAGAGTGACAACCAAAGAATCACGAATCAACAGGTTTTCAAAAACAGAAACAAATGAATGGTTCAAATGAAAAACGGTACACAGAAAGTAAATACTTACCACTAAACTTCAGCGATAATATAGTCACGAAACAAATGCAAAATACAAAAATCATGCCAAACATCCTAAATAAACCCAAGATCAAATGTGAATCACACCTAGCAAAAACAATCATCGGTAGATGAAAAACACAAAATGATATACTTTCACTCAAACAACAATCTTGCAAAAAAAAGACTAAATTATGCATCCATCCAAAAATTCACTTGAACATACAAAGTGAAAAATCACAAGGGCTTTCAAGGTTGTAGCGTGGTCGGGCAAACAAACAAGGGGGAAATTTCTAAAGGTAATTGAAACAAAAACTTTCCTAAATCTAAGGGAGTGATCAACTCACAAAGACTCAAACACAAAATTTCAATCAACTTCTTCCAAAATCCCAAGTGTTACACAACACACAATACTTATTTAGCACAATTATTTAAACTTTTTTTGTTTCCGTTCTCAAGGATTTTCTTTTTCTTTCTTTTTTTTTCTTTTCTTTTCTTTTTCATATTTTTCTCTTTTTTCTTTTCTTTTTCATCCTCATAGAAACTAACCAATGAGTAAACAATCATTCTCTCCCCAACTTGAATTCAACCACATCATCATATGAATACTCCCTACTTGCTAAGGCAAGGTTAGAATTCACACAAAAACTTAAAGTTGAGGGTTCAAGAAAAAACAAAATCCATTCAAAAATAAGTGAACTAAATACTCATAGACAAACATTAAGTTCAAATAAAACATGGATCAAAAAGCTCAAACGGGTTGCAAATGATCACACACTCACAAGGTGAATGACTATTTGGCTAGGTAGTTATGCTCAAAATGAAACAAAATGCCTTGATCCTTTTCATGCTTTCACATAATCAACACAAACAAAAGATTAAGCATAATAAAATCCAGCCTGAACAAGAATGTTGGTACTCCGCGCATATATGAACAATGGAAAGCTACCTCACAAAAAAGGTGACAACTAAAGTGATTCACACCAAGAACAAGCATACAAAAGAATGAATGGCATGGAAGTTTGTAAAATGCTTAAGTATCATGAATATGCTAAAGTCAAGAAAGCCATAAACACATACCTTGGACATGTACAAAATTTAACAATATCATTACCATACATCCGCAAGTTAAAATGATCAAACTTGGAACATCACTTTAAATTTCCTTAAGCTACTCAAAACAAGTTCATTGACAAGCACAAGAATTATTAATATAAACATACTAAAAAACCGGGTGAAAATGGATTAAACAAGTTGTAAAGTGAAGATTTGAGAATTTCACGAAAAATCTGAGTACAACTTGTTTAATGAATGTTCACCACACTACCTAAGCTAGAATGAAAAAGTAATAACGAAACAAAGACGATAAAACATGCTTGTTTTACTTCGTAAGCTCGACACCTTTACAGTGCCTTGCTAGTAACTTCCTTCCTTCATGCCATGGTGATGCCTTACCATGCAAACCAAAAGCAAGTGTCCTAACCAAACATTTAAACAAATGTTACAGGAACAAAATGTATACAACACTTGAACAAACATAATGGAAATAGACAATATATATGATATATACAAAACTCAAAAACAACGAAACTATCGCAATGCGATTCAATATCAAAACCAATCCCTGGCAACAGGCCATTTTGTTGGAGCGGTAAAGTGGCAAGCAAATATATTTATTTTCGAAAGTATTCCCTCCGGGATTTATGTCGTTTCCACAGAGATCGGTTCGAGGGAAAGAATGTCGTTCGACAATCTCCCGCGTTTACGAGTTTGGATTAAAATGGGTTTAAAGTAAATGCATAAAAATAAACATTAAAACAAAAAGAAATCATTAATCAGAGAGACGAACTTATCCGGCATGCACATAATCGACTCCTCACAAACATAAACATACCAACCAGTTATACTCCACCTACAATAATCCTCAATATCACGCAGCATCGCTCATAACAAAGGTTATGTCTAACGCAAAGTTGAGAGAACAACCGTGTTACCATTGTCGACACTCTCGCACCCGACTCAAAATATAGAAGCATTAAGCTTCGACGCCTATTGAAGATTGTTAGCTCTAAATCTATCTCTAGAATCCAGAAACTAACAGATAATCATCCCTAATCAAAGTTTGCGAGGTTTATCTCTAACACAACCCAAACCCCAAGCATAAAGCAAAAATCAAGGACAATCACCAATAGTAATTTGTAAAGCAGATTTCATACAACGCCATGGGCAACAAATATACATGAGTTCAGAGTAAATACATATACAACAACCCAACAAAGAAGAAAAACACAAAGAAGAAGAGAAATAAACCAAACATCTCGCAGTTTGTCAGAGCCGATCGATGACAAATCCACCCCGAATCATCCGTGTGCAAGCTTGCATGTTGTTTTCTAAGCTAATCTACTGAAAAATGAAGTTGATAGAGTTGGGAGCAAAAATCCACAAAACCATACACTAAAAAAGGACTGAAAATGAACATATAGAATTACAAAATCCGCCACGTTCGCTAAGCGAATGTTTTACTCGGAAAGCGAGCCTAAAAAAATTGCACTTAAGTACAAATGAAATGCTAAACCGCCGTTGCAAAATTCCAGAAGTTCGCAGTGCGAACGATTTATTCGCAAAGCGAATGCTCGTTGCACAGTTCGCAAAGCGAACTTTGGTCTCTTTCTCCCCTGCAATAATTCTTGGAGCACTCGCTGGGACCTCGCCAGACAATTCGCAAAGCGATCATTCACTGGCAAACTCGCAAAGCGAACTTGACAACAAACCAGTCCTTATTTTGACAACAACTTCTGAACCGCAACTCTGATTTATGCACGGTCGGAAGCGCTGGAAAGCTTATTCAATGCTCTAAATGAACATGGCAAGATATCCTTGCTTAAATACCTACAAAAATGAGAGAGAATCAATTAAACTCAATGATATTTACACTATACGCAATATCTACACTAAAATGTAAAGTAAAAGTATTTAAAAACAAATCGGGATTTATTCGAATGATATTAACCAAAAAGTATCGATAAGGGCAACAGAACTTATATACAAAAATAGTTATAATTTGCACTAATCAAACTCTCCCCAACTTAAACTTGTTGGTCCTCAAACAAGAATCAAACAACTCAAAGAAACAGAGTGACAACCAAAGAATCACGAATCAACAGGTTTTGGAAAACACAAACAAATGAATGGTTCAAATGAAAAACGGCACAAACAAAGTAAATACTTACCACTAAACTACGGTTATAACTTAGTCACGAAACAAATGCAAAATACAAAAATCATGCCAAACATCCTAAATCAACACAAGTTCAAATGTGAATCACACCTAGCAAAAACAATCATCGGTAGATGAAAAACACAAAATAAGGTACTTTCACTCACACAACAATCTTGCAAACAAAAGACTAAATTCTGCATCCATCCAAAAATTCGCATTGAACATACAAAGGGAAGAATCACAAGGGCTTTCTAGGTTGTAGCATGGTCGGGCAAACAAGAAAGGGGGGAATTTCTAAAGGTAATTGAAACATAAACTTGACTAAACATAAGGGTGTGATCAACTCACAAAGACTCAAACACAAAATTCCAATCAACTTCTTCCAAAATCCCAAGTGTTACACAACACACAATACTTATTTAGCATAATTATTTGAACTCTTTTAGTTTCCTTTCTCAAGGATTTTCTTTTTCTTTCTTTTTTTTTTCTTTTCTTTTCTTTTTCATATTTTTCTCTTTTTTCTTTTTCAACCACATCATCATGTGAATACTCCCTACTTTCTAAGTCATGTTAGGAATTCATACAACAACACAAAGTTGAGGGTTCAAGAAAAAAACAAAATCCATTCAAAATTAAGTGAACTAAATACTCATAGACAAACATTAAGTTCAAATAAAATACGGATCAAAAAGATCACAGGGGTTACAAATGATCACACACTCACAAGGTGAATGACTATTTGGCTAGGTAGTTGTGCTCAAAATGAAACAAAATGCCTTCATCCTTTTCATGCTTTCACATAATCAACACAAACAAAAGATTAAGCATACTAAAATCCAGTTAGAAAAAGAATGTTGGCACTCCGCGCATATATGAACATGGAAAACTACCTCACAAAAAGGGTGGGAACTAAAGTGATTCACACCAAGAACAAGTATACAAAAGAATGAATGGCATGGAAGTTTGTAAAATGCCTAAGTATCATGAATATGCTAATGTTAAGAAAGCGATAAACACATACCTTGAAAGTGTACAAAACTTAACAATATCATTACCATACATCCGCAAGTTGAAATGATCAAACTTGGAACATCACCTTAAATTTCCTTAAGCTACTCAAAACAAGTTCATTGACAAGCACAAGAATTATTAATATAAAAATACTAAAAGACCGAGTGAAAATGGATTAAACAAGTTGTAAAGTGAAGATTTGAGAATTTCACGAAAAATCCGAGTACAACTTGTTTAATGAATGTTTACCACACTACCTAAGCTAGAATGAAAAAGTAATAACGAAACAAAAACGATAAAACCACTACTACGAAATACCCATTTAACAATGGTTGGGAATGGCATATAATGACGTGGGCGAAGGCGTTGTTATGTAGATTATTGTTGTATCTTCGATGTTTCTACAACAGTCTGGAAACTGTTGTTGTATTCTGGAAAACGCGCTATATATTGCAACGGTTAGTTGTATCAACCGTTGTGAAATATATTATTAATCACAACGAATATTAGTTTCAACCGTTGTGAAATATATTTTCAATCACAACGGATATTAGTTTCAACCGTTGTTACATGTACCCTTAGTTTATTATATACAAATGTATATTGCTTATTTTACCATACACCTAGTTAAAGAATTACAACCATTAAATTGGTAAGGAAATATATAATCTGAAAATTAAAATATTCTTGAAAACCAACTTAAACACACCACTGTTTTTCAAATTGCATCCATTTCATTCAGCACATTGAATGTTCCTTAACACATAATATACGATTCAATGGTCTGATTCACTCTACTCATCGATATTTTTAATTATATAGTTAACCTCTCCATCGCCCAAAATCATCGCGATTTTATCATCATAACAATCATGATCATAAAAACCACGATGATTTTTGGCGATGAATAGGTAAACTATATAATATAAAAGATATCGATGTGTAGAAGGAATCAGACCGTTGAATCGCATATTATGCGTTAAGGATCATTCAATGTGCTGAATGAAATGGATGCGATTCGAAAAACATTGACATGATAATGGTTGGTTTTCAAATACATCTTAATTTTTAGATTATAAGTTTCGATACCAATTTAACAGATTTCATTTTCATTAAAAGGATAGTAAAACAAACAATATACATAGTATATAATAAACTAAATTTCATATGTACAATATTAGGATAATAAACTAAATTTCATATGTACAATATCAGAATGAATTCATATATATGTACCTTATTAGAATGAATTCATATATATATATGTACCACCATCATCATCACCATGTGAAACAAACCTAAGAAGTGGGAAAGCAATGAAGAAAATTAGTTATTATTCAAAACAAAACAAGCAAAATTAGAAACAAACCCTAAGAAGTGGGAAGCAATGAAGAAAATTAGTTAGTATTCAAAACAAAACAAGCAAAAGTTGAAAGAAAACGCTAAGAAGTGGGACTGTACCATAACAACGAAGTTCACCTTGCTTGTGAAGCATTGAAGTCGAATCTGCGCAAAAAGAGAACAATAAACAAAAGCATCATGAAGCAAACGAGATAAGGAGTACTATTTAACAAAAAAATTAAAGTGGAAGACTACCTTATTTTCCATAAATAATATGTACATTACGCTTGCTACCGCCAGCATCATCACCATGTTCATCTAGTTTTAGATTCTGCAAGAAGAACTACAAGGAGGAAGAAGCTTAAATCAAAAGCTTCACACTTCTTGTATTTCTTCTCGAAGATTCTAAAAAAAGATGAAGTTTGGGTGCTAGGGTTTCGCTGTGAAGGAAACGGCGCGACTGTCAAAAAGGAAAAGTTAATTCCCTTATATAGGTAAATTTTTCACAACGGTTTTCTTAAATAACCGTTATGATAGATTATATATTAATTTAATAATATCACAACGGTTAGTTATAATAACCGTAGCGATACCCCTTATACGTGGTACAAGGTTCGACACCAGGCAACAACATTTTCCAAAAATTACGCCTGGATTATAAGCGATATCGCTACGGTCATCACTTATAACCGTCGTAATATTATTAACCATTGCACTTCCCAACATATGAA
Source organism: Lathyrus tuberosus (assembly GCA_022829125.1). NCBI lineage: Eukaryota > Viridiplantae > Streptophyta > Magnoliopsida > Fabales > Fabaceae > Lathyrus > Lathyrus tuberosus. Next base: position 2,009,119 of record JALAZF010000504.1, read on the forward strand.
CGGTTTACAAAAAAATATCGTTCCAGAATATGAACGGTTTACAAGTTATCATCATTACAAGCATTAAACTATCAGTCTTTTCATCTTTAACCTCATCTATAAATAGACAGTTTTACATATCAAAATAATATATTCTTCGTAACAATGAGTTCAATAAATGAGAATCCTAGAAACCTCAATGAGGAACGTCAGGAGCCAATCCAGGAGGTCGTCCAACCATCAACTGCCAACTTCAGGGATGCCTTAAGGGTAAGGAAGGATAATAATAAGAAGAAGAAGAAGAAGAAGAAGAAGAAGAAGAAGAAGAAGAAGCCGAAGAAGAAGAAGATAAAGAAGAAAAGGAGGCCTGTATATTATGATTCCGATGAGGGGAGTGAGGAGAGATGTCTAGATTATGAAGATGCATTTTATGTTATGGGCTCTGACAATGATCTTGATATGTAATATGTTTATCAATGTACTTTCAATGGAATATTAAAAAAAATTATCTTTATATATGTTCATCTCTTACAGTTTTATTTTTTAAGTTATATATATACTCTATTGCACTTAAAAATACTAAAGAATACATTGTTGGGAATATACATCATACATTACATGGCGTTAGACATGTTTAAAATATTAATACATGTTTAAAATCTAAAAATATGACAAAAAATACATTGCTGTGAATCGAAGCGTGATACATGTATTAGAACGGTCTTCTAATACAAGCGTGTTAAAATGTAAAAATATGGAAAATAAATATAGTAGCTGGAAATCGAAGCTTGTTACACAGCTTGTATTACAACGGTTATGTAATACAACCGTCGTTAAACATGGCGTTATAAATTTTTAGTCCTTATACAATGGTGGGATACGAAACCGTGGTAAACCTGGCGTCGTTAAATGGGGTTTTCGTAGTATTGAACATGCTTGTTTTACGTAGTAAGCTCGACGCCTTTACAGTGCCTTGCTAGTAACTTCCTTCCTTCATGCCATGGTGATGCCTCACCATGCAAACCAAAAGCGAGTGTCATAACCAAACATTTAAACAAACGTTATGGGAACAAAATGTATACAACAGTTAAAGAAACATAATGGAAATAGACAATATATACGATATATACAAAACTCAAAAACAAAGAAATTATCGCAATGCGATTCAATATCAAGACCAATCCCCGGCAACGGCGCCATTTTGTTGGAGCAGTAAAGTGGCAAGAAAAGATATTTATTTTCGGAAGAATTTCCTCCGGGATTTATGTCGTGTCCACAGAGATCAGTTCGAGCGAAAGAATGCCATTCGACAATCTCTCGCGTTTAAGAGTTTGGATTCAAATGGGTTTAAAAAAAATGCATAAATATAAACATTAAAACAAAAAGAAATCATTAAATAGAGAGACGAACTTATCCGGCATGCACATAATCAACTCCTCACAAACTTAAACTTACCAACCAGTTATATTCCACCTACAATACTCCTCAATATAACCCAGCATCGCTCACAACAAAGGTTATGTCTAACACAAAGTTGAGAGAACAACCGTGTTACCATCGTCGACACTCTTGTACCCGATTCAAGATACGGGGGCATTAAGATTTGGTGCCTATTGAAGATTGTTTACTCTAAATCTATCTCTAGAATCCAAAAACTAACCGATAATCATCCCTAATCAAAGTTTACGATGTTTATCTCTAACACAACCCAAACCCCGAGCATAAAGCAAAAATCAAGGACAATCACCAATAGAGATTTGTAAAGCAGATTTCATACAATGCCATGGGCGACAAATATACAAGAGTTCAGAGTAAATACATATACAACAACCCTACAAAGAAGAAAAACAAAAAGAAGAAGAGAAATAAACCAAACATCTCGCATATTGTCAGAGCCGATCAATGAGAAATCCTCCCCGGATCATCCGTGTGCAAGCTTCCATGTTGTTTTCTAAGCTAATCTACTGAAAAATGATGTTGATGGAGTTGGGATCAAAAATCCCCAAAACCATACCCTAAAAAATGACTGAAAATGAACATATAGAATTACAAAATCCGCCACGTTCGCTAAGCGAATGTTTTACTCGGAAAGCGAGCCTCAAAAAATTGCACTTAAGTACAAATGAAATGCTAAACCGCCGTTGCAAAATTCCAGAAGTTCCCACTGCGAACGATTTATTCGCAAAGCGAAAGCTCGCTGCACAAATCGCAAACCAAACTTTGGTCTCTTTCTCCCCCGCCATAATTCTGGGAGCACTCGCTGGGAACTCGCCAGACATTCGCGAAGCGAACATTCGCTGGCAAACTCGCAAAGCGAACTTGACAGCAAACCAGTCCTTATTTTAACCACAACTTCGGAACCGCAATTCTGATTTACGCACGGTCGGAAGCGCTAGAAAGCTTATTCAATGCTCTAAATGAATATGGCAAGATATCCTTGCTTGAATACCTACAAAAATGAGAGAAAATCAATTAAACTCAATGATATTTTCACTATACGCAATATATGCACCAAAATGTAAAGTAAAAGTATTTATAAACAAATCGGGGTTTATTCTAATGATATTAACCAAAAAGTATCATTAAGGGCAACAAAACTTATATACAAAAATAGTTACAATTTGCACTAATCAAACTCTCCCCAACTTAAACTTGTTTGTCCTCAAACAATAATCAAACAACTCAAAGAAACAGAGTGACAACCAAAGAATCACGAATCAACAGGTTTTGAAAAACACAAACAAATGAATGGTTCAAATGAAAAACGGTACACACAAAGTAAATACATACCACTAAACTACGGCGATAAGTTAGTCACGAAACAAATGCAAAATACAAAAATCATGCCAAACATCCTAAATCAACACAAGTTCAAATGTGAATCACACCTAGCAAAAACAATCATCGGTAGATGAAAAACACAAAACGAGGTACTTTCACTCACACAACAATCTTGCAAACAAAAGACTAAATTATGCATCCATCCAAGAATTCACATTGAACATACAAAGGCAAGTATCACAAGGGCTTTCAATTTTGTAGCGTGGTCGGGCAAACAAGAAAGGGGAAATTTCTAAAGCTAATAGAAACAAAAACTTGCCTAAACCTAAGGGAGTGATCAACTCACAAAGACTCAAACACAAAATTCCAATCAACTTCTTCCAAAATCCCAAGTGTTACACAACACACAATACTTATTTAGCACAATTATTTGAACTCTTTTTGTTTCCTTTCTCAAGGATTTTCTTTTTCTTTCTTTTTTTTCTTTTCTTTTCTTTTTCATATTTTTCTCTTTTTTCTTTTCGTTTTCATCCTCATAGAAACCAACCAATGAGTAAACAATCATTCTCCCCCCAACTTGAATTCAACCACAACATCATGTGAATACTCCCTACTTCCTACGGCAAGTTAAGAATTCATACAACAACACAAAGTTGAGGGTTCAAGAAAAAACAAAATCCATTAAAAAATAAGTGAACTAAATACTCATAGACAAGCATTAAGTTCAAATAAAACACGGATCAAAAAGCTCACAGGGGTTACAAATGATCACACACTCACAATGTGAATGACTATTTGGCTAGGTAGTTGTGCTTAAAATGAAACAAAATGCCTTGATCCTTTTCATGCTTTCACATAATCCGCACAAACAAAAGATTAAGCATAATAAAATCCAGCTAGAACAAGAATGTTGGCACTCCGCGCATATATGAACAATGGAAAGCTACCTCGCAAAAAGGGTGGGAACTAAAGTTATTCACACCAAGAACAAGTATACAAAAGAATGAATGGCATGGAAATTTGTAAAATGCCTAAGTATCATGAATATGCTAAAGTAAAGAAAGCGATAAACACATACCTTGAAAGTGTGCAAAACTTAACAATATCATTACCATATATCCGCAAGTTGAAATGATCAAACTTGGAACATCACCTTAAATTTCCTCAAGCTACTCAAAATAATCATTAACAAGCACAAGAATTATTAATATAAACATACTAAAAGACCGAGTGAAAATGGATTAAACAAGTTGTAAAATGAAGATTTGAGAATTTCACGAAAAATCCGAGTACAACTTGTTTAATGAATGTTCACCACACTACCTAAGCTAGAATGAAAAAGTAATAACAAAACAAAAAAGATAAAACATGCTTGATTTACGTCGTAAGCTCGACGCCTTTACAGTGCCTTGCTAGTAACTTACGTTACGGGAACAAAATGTATACAACACTTGAAGAAACATAATGGAAATAGACAATATATATGATATATACAAAACTCAAAAACAAAGAAACTATCGCAATGCGATTCAATATCAAAACCAGTCCCCGGCAACGGCGCCATTTTCTTGGAGCGGTAAAGCGGCAAGCAAAAATATTTATTTTCGGAAGAATTCCCTCCGGGATTTATGTCGTGTCCACAGAGATCGGTTCGAGGGAAAGAATGCCATTCGACAATCTCTCACGTTTATGAGTTTGGATTCAAATGGGTTTAAAGTAAATGCATAAAAATAAACATTAAAACAAAAAGAAATCATTAAATAGAGAGACGAACTTATCCGGCATGCACATAATCGACTCCTCATAAACTTAAACTTACCAACCAGTTATATTCCACCTACAATAATCCTCAATATAACCCAGCATCGCTCACAACAAAGGTTATGTCTAACATAAAGTTGAGAGAACAACCGTGTTACCATCGTCGACACTCTCGCACCCGACTCAAGATACAGAGGCATTAAGCTCCGACGCCTATTGAAGATTGTTAGCTCTAAATCTATCTCTAGAATCCAGAAACTAACAGATAATCATCCCTAATCAAAGTTTGCGATGTTTATCTCTAACACAACCCAAACCCCGAGCATAAAGCAAAAATCAAGGACAATCATAGAGATTTGTAAAGCAGATTTGATACAACGCCATGGGCTACAAATATACATGAGTTCAGAGTAAATACATATAGAACAACCCAACAAAGAAGAAAAACAAAAAGAAAAAGAGAAATAAACCAAAAATCTCGCGTAGTGTCAGAGTCGATCGATGAGAAATCCACCTCGGATCATCCGTGTGCAAGCTTCGATGTTGCTTTCTATGCTAATCTACTGAAAAATGATGTTGATGGAGTTGGGAGCAAAAATCCCCAAAACCATACCCTAAAAAATGACTGAAAATAAACTTATAGAATTACAAAATCCGCCACGTTCACTAAGCTAATGTTTTACTCGCAAAGCGAACCTTGAAAAATGGCACTTAAGTACATCTGAAATGCTAAACCGCCTCTGCAAAATTCCAGAAGTTCCAGTGCGAACGATTTATTCGCAAAGAGAATGCTCCCTGCACAGTTCGCAAAGCAAACTTTAGTCACTTTCTCCCTTGCCATAATTCTGGGAGCACTCCACTACGCCAAAATTACTCTTTGGCAACACTACATAGGCAGCGCTTTATTACAAAAGCGCTGCTATAAGTTAAAAAATTTAGAAAACACGGAAACTGTTCACTTAAAAAAATAAAATCGCGTCTAAATATAAGACCTTAGACAGCGCTTTTGAGGAAAGCGCTTTCTAAGGTCTTATAAATTAAAAAAAAAATTAAAGGAAAATATTAGACAGCGCTTTCCTTAAAAGCGCTGTCTAAGGTCTTATAAATTAAAAAAAAATATAAGACCTGAGACAGCGCTTTTGGGGAAAGTGCTTTCTAAGGTCTTATAAATTAAAAAAAAAATTAAAGTAAAATATTAGACAGCGCTTTACTCAAAAGCGCTGTCTAAGGTCTTATAAATTAAAAAAAAATAAAATCAAGAGCGCTGTCTAAGGCCCACCTTAGACAGCGCTTTCATTCAAAGCGCTGTCTAAGGTCTTTTTAATTAAAATAAAAATTGAAACGGTATCAGTATTAATACTGATACCGTTTCAATTTTCATTTCATTCTTTCCCTCTTTCCCTCTCTTTCTGCGAACAAGACGAACCAGCTGAAACCACCGCCGTCGTCCGTCCTTTCACCGTCGTCGTCCGTCCTTTCTCGCCGTCGTCCGTCCGGCCGTCGTCCTTCCTACATTTCCGGTAAGAGTTTTTCTTTTTATGTTAGAAGCGAGTTTCATATTTTTCTGTTAGGTTAGTGTTATTGTAGTTTAGGGTGTTACAATGGACTAAGTAAGTGTGTTTCTGTTAGGTTAGTGTGAGAATGAGGATGAAAATGTGTTTCATGTGCTCTGAGACTGGAACTGCATATATGCAACCCATGCACAGTTTTATATCGTTCATTTTGATTTTATAACTAATTACTTTTATTTTGATTGTCGAGACGTGGGGTTTGTATTTGAGACTGAACATGACTCGAAAAGAGCATTATTCTAATCTTGGAGTAGAAAGTAGCTGGAAGGTTTTGATTAACATGATATATGAACATTATAAGTTTAACGAGAGTATTTTTGTTCTAGTTCACCGTATTTGAAAATGTTGAAATCGAGGTGAAATGTGAAAATCAACCATACTTGGTGCGAAAGAAATATGATTGCTGATTGGCTTGCAAACTTTAGCATTTTTATGAATCATTTGGATCTTTTTAGTTTTAGAATCTCCTCCTCGAAAACTTTTAAAGATCTTTTTTATGACAATTTCAAAGTTTTCATGTCTAAGAATATTAGTTTAAGTTAGTTTAAGTTAGTTTAGATTAGTGTTATTGTAGTTTAGGTTAGTTTATTAGGTAAAGAAATATATTGTAAATCCTTAAGTCATAACTTTCCTCCTTTTGGTTTTGATTTCTATTAATTACTAATGGAAATTAATAATTGTTATTGCTATATAATGTGTTAGTTTAGTTTAGGTTAGTTTAGGTTAGTGTTAGTGTTAGTGTTAGTGTTAGTGTTAATATTGCTCATTCAATGTTATATATTATGTCATATTCTATTTGATATCCTTGATTTCCTTGATTTCTTTATCCTTGATTTCTTTATTATATTTGTTATATATTATGTCATATTATATTTGTTATATAATATATTTGATATCCTTGATTTCTTTATTACAGGTTAGATGGCTACGAACGATGATCACCCACATGATGATGATCACCCACATGATGATGATTACCCACATGATGATGATCCTATTCAGGATGAAAGTAAAAAATCTATGGAAGAAGAGATTAAAAGAGGAATAACCGTTATGAAGAAAGTGATCCGTGCTAGAGATCAAGGCATCATTTTAGATGTGCATTGGAGCCCTTCAGGCACTCTTGTTGAGCCTAACAGTTATACCTTGACAAGTTTCATTGGTACACTTGTAAGGAATGCGATTCCTATTACTTGTGATGATTGGAAAAACAAATAGTTGAAGGAAGTCAAAGAAAAAATTTGGAATGAGATAAAGGTACCATAATTATGTCTTTAATTATGCCAACTAATCATGTATTTTAAATTATTTATACTAACCAATGTGTATGGTTTTTTTAGAGGTGCTTCAACGTTGAGGAAGAAAGAAAAGCTTATTTGATGAGATTGGCAGGGAAGCTCCTAAGAGGGTTTAGGACATATTTAAACCGCACCTTTCTTAAGGATGCTGAAGGTAACTTTGTTGATGCAGAGTATCCATCTAAATATGCAAGTTTGATTTCACCACAAGAATGGGTAACGTTTAAATCCAAACGACAAACCCCGACATTTAAGAGTTTAAGTGCAATTAATCGGGAAAGAGCATCAGCTCCCCAATATCGATACAGGAAATGACGTGTTGGATATGGACGTTTGGAGCAATCTTTGGTAAGTATCAATAAATTGCAATGATATAATAATTGTTCATCATGAGTTATATTTGATCATATTATTTGGCTTTATATGTAGTTACAAAAGGCGAATAGCTCTGAAACATCTCTTCCTGCACATGTCTTGTGGAAGGAAGCCCGTGTGGGCAAGTCTGGAGTTGTTGCAGAAGGGGTTCTACAAGTATTTGAGAAATGTGTAAGTATAACAATATTTCTTTAATTAAATCAAAACTTTATTAACAAATATTTGACAAATATTCGATATTCATCTGATTTTCAGGAGGCGTTATCTCAGTCTGTATCTCTAGATGATTCCAGGAGCATACTTAGTCGGGCATTAGATGTCCCTGAGTATTCTGGTCGGGTGAGGGGTAAGGGATTTCGTATCACTCCGACCTCCTTGAATATTAAAAAAGGAAAGGGTCGTAGTAATACAGAACTTCAAGCTAAATTGGAAGCACTGGAAGCTGAAGTTCGGGAATTAAGAAAGGAGAAAGAAAGGGATAACGCTTCAGGTTTTAGAGATGGATCGGAGAAAGATAGTATCAACTGCAACTTTCGACCGAATATTCCAGAGGTAATTATATATATTTTTATGAAATTAAATTAGTAGCTTAAATTATTTAAATGACATATATACACATTACCAATGTCATATTTATTTTTGGTTTTAGGGCGTTTCCCATTGTCAGCTCTTCTTATCTTCACCAACTTATCGGAAGGTTGGCAAGGGAAAAGTGTATAACATTTCGGTAGAATTACTTCACAATAACCCACTCCCTACTGGATGCATGAAAGTATCGATTGATATTGCTACAGAGGCGGGTGCATTATTACCCTATCCTGACGATGTTTCAGATGCAACATTGGTGGGAGATGCTATAGGGTCGTATGTTGCATGGCCGTCAAACCTCATACTCGTAGGATATGAGGTATGCTTAAAACTGTTATGAACCTTTGTTAACCTTAATGTGTAGATTCAAAGATTTTACGAGCATTTTAATTTCATTTTTTACATGGTAATGTTATTTAAACTCCAACAAGATCCAAAACAAAGGATAAGGGGATTTCGGAGCATACCGAGTCCGTTGTCTCAAAAAAAGAGGTACATCATAATTATATGATATTTATGCATGGAAAATGTTAAATTGGATATCTTATACTTCATCTAACAAATTATATGATGTATAGCTGCCTGGTAAAGAGATTAGCAACGTTTCAACACAAAAAAATGTTAGTGCTAAGAAGAACAGGGCTAGAAAACAACCTATCTCCAAGTTTAGGTCGTGCCTTCAGACGTTTCTACAATTGACAGATATTCCGACCGGAGGTGTTCTTCTTATACATATGGAGAAAGGTATATATGGCTTCGAACATGAATAAAATATTGGTAATGAAGACTTCGAGCAAGTTTTCAATCATGAAGAATTAGGCGTAAGTGTTGTCAATACATACGTGAGGTATATATCCGATCTACTTTGGTATATTAATTGAACAACTTATTTACTTTATGTTTCAAATGAATAGTCTAATGTTAATGATGTTTTTATTTAAGGTTTCTGTATGACAAAGTTATGCGCCCACGTGGATTGCAGCAAAGATTTGCATTCTTATGCCCCGCGTTTGTCAACTTATCCTTAATAATAAATAAACCAGATGAGGTCCTGGCGTATGTACGCGACGTCTTTATGGACAACCAAGAAACGGAAAAGTTGTTCCTTTTACCGTTTAATACTGGGTTAGATTTTCATTCTAAATTCATCTATTATAGTTTTTTTGTATTTTGACGTCGTGTAGAAAGTTTCCATCTAACACTTGTTTAATCTTACAGTGGACATTGGTTGTTAGTCGCAATTAATCCTAGCAGAGAAGTGGTGTATTATCTGGATTCGTTAGGAAATGATTGGACAACATACCCGGATATGAAGATATGTATTGACACATAAGTGAGATTGTTCTAAATATGAATGTGTATATTTATTTGTTTGTTTATTTATTTATGTGAATTGTTCTAAATATTCTTTTATATTTTATTAGCGTTATATAAGCTTTCCGAGCACTACGAGATGGCCAAGTACCAAAGAGGAGAGTCAACCCCATTACATGGAATAGAGTGAAGGTATATTATTTATCACATGTTTTATTATATATTAGTGATGCTACTTGATAAAACTTAGGATTTATCCATATTGTCTTTTCATTTGTAGTGTCCTCAGCAACGTAATGAAATAGATTGCGGATATTTCATGTTGAGGTTTATGAGAGACACTCTTAATTTGGATCGAATAGAGATTCCATCCGATGTATGTATTTCTAACTTATGAGTTATTTTAATATTTAACACATATCTCTCATATAATGAAATAGTTAAAACTAAATCAAACTATGTTATATTATTATGTAGTACTTTGAAGAATGCAAGTGTGCTCATTACTCAATTTCTCAATTGGATGAAATTAAAGAGGAATGGTGTCAATACATTATGGAGCTCGGAGTTTTATCAGGTATAATATTGTACTCTTACTTTAATTGATGAGAATTTAAATATGTGTAACTTTCTAACTATTGACATTGTTGATGTATTCTTTTAATTGAATTACAATCTTTGTGTTCTTTCAGGAGCTATGTAGATTTGAAGCAATGCTTTGGTTGGATGCAAAAGTAGTAGTATAAGTAAATATGTACATTTGTATATATATATATATATATATATATATATATTGGTTTGAATTGCCAATTGTTTTGGATATATAATTTTGGTGTAAATTGGTACATTTAAATAGGCCAAATTGGATTGATTTGAATCTCCAAATTGTGGTATTTTTCTGGAAAAAAAATGGTTGAAAAACAGGTCAAATTCTGGTTGAAAAACCTGGTAAAAATTGGGTTTAAAAAAATTTATATAAAAATTTTTGTATACCTTAGACAGCGCTTTACACTAAAAGCGCTGTCTAAGGTGGGGCTTAGAAAACGCTTTCACCAAAAGCGCTGTCTAAGGTATGCCTAAAAAAGTTCAAAAAGGTGGGGCTTAGAAAGCGTTTTCACCAAAAGCGCTGTCTAAGGTATACCTAAAAAGTTCAAAAAGGTGGGTCTTAGACAACGCTTTTTGTGAAAATATACCCCCTTTAGACAGCGCTTTTGGTATTACCCAAAGCGCTGTCTAAACCTTTAGCAGCGCAGGTTTAGACAGCGCTTAAAAGCGCTGTCTAAGGCCAAAAAAAGCGTTGTCTAAGGTCTTGTTTGGCGTAGTGCTCGCTGGGACCTCACCAGACATTCCCGAAGCGAACATTCGCTGGAAAACTCGCAAAACGAACTTGACAGCAAACCAGCCCTTATTTTGACCACAACTTCTGAACCGCAACTCTAATTTACGCACGGTCGGAAGCGCTGGAAAGCTTATTCAATGCTCTAAATGAATATGGCAAGATATCCTTGCTTGAATACCTACAAAAATTAGAGAAAATCAATTAAACTCAATGATACTTACACTATATACAATATATACACTAAAATGTAAAGTAAAAGTATTTATAAACAAATCGGGGTTTATTCTAATGATATTAACCAAAAAGTATCGATAAGGGCAACAAAACATATATACAGAAATAGTTACAATCTTCATTAATCAAACTCTCCCCGAATTAAACTTCTTTGTCCTCAAACAAGAATCAAACAAGTCAAAGAAACAGAGTGACAACCAAAGAATCACGAATCAACAGGTTTTGAAAAACAGAAACAAATGAATGGTTCAAATGAAAAACGGTACACACAAAGTAAATACTTACCACTAAACTACGGCGACAACTTAGTCACGAAACAAATGCAAAATACAAAAATCATGCCAAACATCCTAAATCAACACAAGTTCAAATGTGAATCACACCTAGCAAAAACAATCATCGGTAGATGAAAAACACAAAATGAGGTACTTTCACTCACACAACAATCTTGCAAACAAAAGACTAAATTATGCATCCATCCAAAAATTCACATTGAACATACAAAGGCAAGAATCACAAGGGCTTTCATGGTTGTAGCGTGGTTGGGCAAACAAGAAAGGGGGAGATTTCTAAAGGTAATTGAAACAAAAACTTGTCTAAACCTAAGGGAGTGATCAACTCACAAAGACTCAAACACAAAATTCCAATCAACTTCTTCCAAAATCCCAAGTGTTACAAAAACTTGCTGAAGTTCGAGGGAAAGAATGTCATTCGACAATCTCCCGCATTTTTGAGTTTGGATTCAAATGGGTTTAAAATAAACATTAAAACAAAAATAAATCATTAAATAGAGAGACGAACTTATCCGGCATGCACATAATCGACTACTCACAAACTTAAACTTACCAACCAGTTATATTCCACCTACAATACTCCTCAATATAACCCAGCATCACTCACAACAACAGTTATATCTAACACAAAGTTGAGAGAACAACCATGTTACAATCGCCGACAATCTCGCACCCGACTCAAGATACAGAGGCATTAAGCTTCGACGTCTATTCAAGATTGTTAGCTCTAAATCTATCTCTAGAATCCAGAAACTAACAGATAATCATCCCTAATCAAAGTTTGCGATGTTTATCTCTAACACAACCCAAACCCTGAGCATAAAGCAAAAATTAAGGACAATCACCAATAGAGATTTATAAAGCAGATTTCATACAATGCCATGGGCGACAAATATACATGAGTTCAGAGTAAATACATAAACAACAACCCAACAAAGAAGAAAAACAAAAAGAAGAAGAGAAATAAACCAAACATCTCGCGTATTGTCAGAGTCGATCGATGAGAAATCCACCCCGGATCATCCGTGTGCAAGTTTCCATGTTGTTTTCTAAGCTAATCTACTGAAAAATGATGCTGATGGAGTTGGGAGTAAAAATCCCCAAAACCATAGCCTAAAAAATGACTGAAAATGAACTTATAGAATTACAAAATCCGCCATGTTCGCTAAGCGAATGTTCTACTCACAAAGCGAGACTCGAAAAATGGTACTTAAGTACATCTAAAATGCTAAACCACCTCTGCAAAATTCCAGAAGTTCGCAGTGCGAGCGATTTATTCGCAAAGCGAATGCTCGCTGCAGAGTTCGCAAAGCAAACTTTGGTCTCTTTCTCCTCTGCCATAATTCTGGGAGCACTCGATGGGACCTCGCCAGACATTCGCGAAGCGAACATTCACTGGAAAGCTTATTTTGACCACAACTTCTGAACCACAACTCTGATTTACGCACGGTCGGAAGCGCTGGAAAGCTTATTCAATGCTCTAAATGAATATGGCAAGATATCCTTGCTTGAATACCTACAAAAATGAGAGAAAATCAATTAAACTCAATGATATTTACACAATACGCAATATATACACTAAAATGTAAAGTAAAAGTATTTATAAACAAATCGGGGTTTATTTGAATGATATTAACAAAAAAGTATCAATAAGGGCAACAAAACTTATATACAAAAATAGTTACAATTTGCACTAATCAAACTCTCCCCAACTTAAACTTGTTTGTCCTCAAACAAGAATCAAACAACTCAAAGAAACAGAGTGACAACCAAAGAATCACGAATCAACAGGTTTTGAAAAACAGAAACAAATGAATGGTTCAAATGAAAAACGGTACACATAAAGTAAATACTTACCACTAAACTACGGCGATAACTTAGTCACGAAACAAATGCAAAATACAAAAATCATGCCAAACATCCTAAATCAACACAAGTTCAAATGTGAATCACACCTAGCAAAAACAATCATCGGTAGATGAAAAACACAAAATAAGGTACTTTCACTCACACAACAATCTTGCAAACAAAAGACTAAATTATGCATCCATCCAAAAATTCACATTGAACATACAAAGGCAAGAATAACAAGGGCTTTCAAGGTTGTAGCGTGGTCGGGTAAACAAGAAAGGGGGGAATTTCTAAAGGTAATTGAAACAAAAACTTGCCTAAACCTAAGGGAGTGATCAAACTCACAAAGACTCAAACACAAAATTCCAATCAACTTCTTCCAAAATCCCAAGTGTTACACAACACACAATACTCATTTAGCACAAGTATTTGAACTCTTTTTGTTTCCATTCTCGAGGATTTTCTTTTTCTTTATTTTTTTTTCTTTTCTTTTCTTTTTCATATTTTTCTCTTTTTTCTTTTCTTTTTCATCCTCATAGAAATCAACCAATGAGTAAACAATCATTCTCTCCCCAACTTGAATTCAACCACAGCATCATGTAAATACTCCCTACTTTCTTAGGCAAGTTAAAAATTCATACAACAACACAAAGTTGAGGGTTCAAGAAAAAAAAAACCCATTAAAAAACAAGTGAACTAAATACTCATAGACAAGTATTAAGTTCAAAAAAAAAAACAGATAAAAAAGCTCACAGGGGTTACAAATGATCACACATTCACAAGGTGAATGACTATTTGGCTAGGTAGTTGTGCTCAAAATGAAACAAAATGCCTTGATCCTTTTCATGCTTTCACATAATCCACACAAACAAAAGATTACGCATAATAAAATCCAGTTAGAACAAGAATGTTGGCACTCCGCTCATATATGAACAATGGAAAGCTACTTCACAAAAGGGTGGGAACTAAAGTGATTCACACCAAGAACAAGTATACAAAAGAATGAATGGCATGGAAGTTTTTAAAAATGCCTAAGTATCATGAATATTCTAAATTCAAGAAAGCGATAAACACATACCTTGAAAGTGTACAAAACTTAACAATATCATTACCATACATCCGCAAGTTGAAATGATCAATCATGGAACATCACCTTAAATTTCCTCAAGCTACTCAAAACAAGTTCATTAACAAGCACAAGAATTGTTAATATAAACATACTAAAAGACCGAGTGAAATGGATTAAACAAGTTGTAAAGTGAAGATTTGAGAATTTCACGAAAAATACGAGTACAACTTGTTTAATGAATGTTCACCACACTACCTAAGCTAGAATGAAAAAGTAATAACGAAACAAAAACGATAAAACATGCTTGTTTTACGTCGTAAGCTCGCGCCTTTACAGTGCCTTGCTAGTAACCACTACAACAAAAGTAAGTTATAACATCGCACCTTAGACAGCGCTTTAATACAAAAGCGCTGCTATAAGTTAAAAACAAGGAAACTATTCATTTAAAAAAATAAAAGCGCAAAAAAATATAAGACCTTAGACAGCGCTTTGGTCAAAAGCGCTTTATAAGGTCTTATAAATTTTTTAAAAAAATTTAATGGAAAATATTAGACAGCGCTTTAGTTAAAAGCGCTTTCTAAGGTCTTATAAATTTAAAAAAAATATAAGACCTTAGACAGCGCTTCGGTAAAAAGCGCTTTCTAAAGTTTTATTAATTTAAAAAAAAAAATTAAAGGAAAATATTAGACAGCGCTTTCCTTAAAAGCGCTTTCTAAGGTCTTAAAAATTAAAAAAAAAAAAAATCAAAAGCGCTGTCTAAGGCCAACCTTAGAAATCGCTTTTAAAAGCGCTGTCTAAGGTCCACCTTAGAAAGCGCTTTTATGAAAAGCGCTGTCTAAGGTCTAATTAAATTAAAATATATGAATAGTCAGTATTCATTTTCATATTTCCTCTCTTTCTTCTCCCCTGCATGCGAACTGAGCTCAAAACCCTTGCGAACTCAAACCTTCACCGTCAACCGTCCTCCACCGTGCCGTCGTTCGTTGTTGCCGTCGTTGTATTGCCGTCCGTCCGTTGCCGTCGTTGTATTGCCGTCCGTTGCGAACTCATTGTCGTCGTTCGTTTCTGCTCTTTGTAACTGATACATTTCGTTCTTGCATTGTCGTTGTTACCGTCGTTAAAGGTACGTCGTTGTTGTGAAGAATAGGGTTTTGTTGCTTTACATTGTTGTTGTAGGGTTTTGTTGCTTTACAATGTTGTAGTGAATGAGTATGTTTGATGAGTTTTGTTAATGAAGTTATGTTGGACTGTTTTATTAATGAAGTTTTGTAGTGAATGAGTATGTTTGAAGTTTTGTTAATGAAGTTTTGTAGTGAATGAGTATGTTTGATGAGTTTGTTAATGAGTTTTGTTAATGAAGTTTTGTTAATGAAGTTTTGTAGTGAATGTGTATGTTTGATGAGTATGTTTGATGAGTTTGTTAATGAGTTTTGTTAATGAAGTTTTGTTAATGAAGTTTTGTAGTGAATGTGTATGTTTGATGAGTTTTGTTAATGAAGTTATTGTTTAGGTCGAAATTAGTTAGACTGTTGTTGGAATTTGAATTGTTAACATGCTAGTTTAGGTTAGTTTTAGTGAGCTAACTCCAAGTATTTTTGTTTGGTAAGATTCAAGGTGTTTTGATGAGAAATAACTAAGAGTAGCCATGCCACATAGAAAGGGCGCCATTATAGCTAAAGAACCAATGTTGGTGGCACCACTCCTAGTTTTATGGACTACACTCATATTTGTTTTTACTCCAATGTAGAATAAGAACAACGTGTAACCAAATATTGAAACTAGTCCTACAACTTTAAGGTCTATTTTAAAACATATTTTATATTAAGACTTATAAATAGTTTAGTTTAGTTTTATTTTTTCCACCTCTTAAATCTTCTAAAAAACTCTTAAAATTGATGGAAATGTCCTCTGAATTTTAGAATTCAAAGCTTGTTTTTGAAGCCTCAAAATTCTAGAATTTGAGATGGTTGAGTTAATAAACAAATATAATGAACATAAACATTTCACTAAAACATAAGAAATTCAACCAGTTACATATCAAACACTATCAAACTTGTTCATTTCTTGATTAATATGGTTGAATTAATGTTATTTTGTTGACCTTAATAAGTAGGAAAACCATGGATAAAAAATGGATGGATGCCGATCGATTGTCCAAAGAGTACGAGAATGGGGTATTGGATTTCGTTAAGTTTGATGTTCAACACGCTGACGCTGAAGAGCTCAATCGAATAAAATGTCCTTGCTTGGGTTGTTGTTATGTGGGTAGGGTTGACGCAGATGGATTGAAATCGCATTTACTGATGAATGGAATTGATCGAAGTTATAAGTGTTGGATACATCATGGTGAGAAAATTAACGAGAATGTTGAACCGGCGGGGAAAAGTAATACGACCTATGCTTCAGATGACAAAGACACGGAAACATACGATTGTGATCGAGTCGAAGAGATTGCAGAAGCAGTTGTAGAAGATCTTCATGATTGTCCCGAAATGTTTGAGAGGTTAGTAAGCGATGCAGAGAAACCGCTCTATCAAGGTTGCACTAAATTCACAAGACTGTCAGCGGTATTGAAGTTGTACAACTTAAAGGCGGG
The DNA here is from genome assembly GCA_022829125.1 of Lathyrus tuberosus. Classification (NCBI taxonomy): domain Eukaryota; kingdom Viridiplantae; phylum Streptophyta; class Magnoliopsida; order Fabales; family Fabaceae; genus Lathyrus; species Lathyrus tuberosus. Next base: position 2,026,168 of record JALAZF010000504.1, read on the forward strand.
CAATGGATGGTCGGATAAAAGTTTCACAGAGTTGTTGGCCCTTTTGAGAGAAATTCTACCGGAGGATAATGTTCTTCCCAATCGAACCTATGAGGCCAAAAAAATGTTGTGCTCTATTGGCATGAGCTATGATAAGATACATGCTTGTCCAAATGATTGCGTTTTGTTTCGAAACGAATATGCATCGTTAACTGAGTGCCCTAAATGCGGTTTTTCTCGATATAAGAAAAAATTGTCTCCAGCCAAGGTCTTATGGTATTTTCCTATAATACCGAGATTTAGGCGCATGTTTCGTAGTGAAACCGATGCAAGACACCTGACTTGGCATGCAGATGAAAGAATTATTGATGGAAAGTTGCGACATCCGGCTGATTCACCACAGTGGTCGAAAATTGATAATGATTATCCTGACTTTGGAGAAGAAGCAAGAAACCTTCGCTTGGCATTATCTACTGATGGAATGAACCCGCATGGTCTTCAAAGTATCTCACATACCACATGGCCTGTGATTCTTATGATTTATAACCTACCTCCGTCGCTATGCATGAAGCGTAAGTACATGATGTTATCTATGTTAATCTCTGGGCCAAAACAACCAGGGAATGACATAGACGTATACTTGACACCTTTGATCGAAGATTTAAAGATATTGTGGGAGAATGGTGTGGAGGTTTATGATGGATATAGGAAAGAAAGTTTCAATTTGAGGGCGATGTTGTTTGGCACAATTAATGATTTTCCAGCTTACGGGAATCTATCAGGGTACAGCATAAAAGGTGAAAAAGCGTGTCCTATTTGTAAAGATAAAACTATTTCGAAGAGATTGGAGTTTGGTCATAAGAATGTCTTTCTCGGTCATCGTAGATTCTTAAATGCCAAACATCACTACCGTGGGTGGAGACAAGAATTCAATGGAGACACCGAACAAGGTAGAGCTCCACCTATGTTGTCAGGTGACCAAGTTTTTAAAAAGGTGAAAGATATGCGTACTGAGTTTGGCAAACCTTTTGCACATAAGGTTGTCAAAGGTGGGTGGAAAAAGAGGTCGATATTTTTTGAATTGCCATATTGGAAGTCTTTGTATGTGAGACATTTTCTCGATGTTATACATATTGAGAAAAATGTATTTGAAAGTGTTATTGGTACGTTACTCAATATAAAAGGAAAGACTAAGGATGGCCTTAAAGCAAGAAAAGACTTGGTAGCGATGGGGATTAGAACTGAATTAGCACCCGTGAAGAAAGGAAGACGAACATATCTACCACCTGCTGCTTTTACTCTGTCTAGAAAGGAGAAGAAAATATTGTGTAAGTTTCTGAGTGGAGTTAAAGTTCCAGAAGGATACTCTTCAGATGTCAGAAGACTTGTGTCTATGAAAGACCTCACGTTGAAGAGTTTAAAGACACACGACTTCCATGTTATAATGGAACGCTTTCTACCAATAGGTATACATTCTATTTTGCCAGTGAAAGTAAGAAGCGCCATAACTAATTTGTGTTTTTTCTTTAGGTCAATTTGTAGTAAGGTAATCGATCCCGATATCTTACCAACACTACAAAAAGAGATAGTTATTACCTTGTGTGAGCTTGAAATGTATTTTCCTCCCTCTTTTTTTGACATAATGGTACATCTAGTTGTTCATCTTGTGAAAGAGACACAGTTGTGTGGACCAACTTATATGAGATGGATGTACCCTGCTGAACGTTATATGAAAATATTAAAAGGGTACGTGAAAAGCCGAAGCCGACCAGAGGGGTGTATTGTTGAACGATACATTGTTGAAGAAGCGGTTGAGTTTTGTACTGAATATTTGTCCAATGTTCAGTCGATTGGACTCCCCAAAGCTCATATTTTTGAAAAAAAGGATGGTAAAAAATTAATTGGAAATAAAATTATGACAGTATCAAGGGATGAACAGGATCAAGTGCATTTGTATGTTCTGCACAATGATAATGAGGTTGAGCCATATGTTGAGATGCACAAGGATGTACTCCGAAGGTTAAATCAGAACAGAAATGAAAATTGGATAGTACGAGAGCACAATCAAAGTTTCATACAATGGTTAAAGGATCATATTTATTCGAAGCGCTCTTCAGATCCTGCTTCAGTAATAGAAAGGTTGAGATGTTTGGCATATGGTCCAAGTTTGCATGTGTATTCTCATAGCGCATACGCAATTAATGGATACACATTTTATACCAAAGAACAAGACGATAAAAGTACTATGCAAAATAGTGGTGTCACCGTCCTAGATGAAGCAATGCACATATCAAGTATGAAGGACTTAAACCCCAAATATGCAAATCTGTCATATTTTGGAGTTATTGAGCACATTTGGGTGCTTGATTACGAGAAGTTTCAGATTCCAATCTTTGGTTGCAAGTGGGTAAATAGTAGTGGCATACGAATGGATAAGTCTGGATTTTTGCAAGTGGATCTTAATAGGGTGGGGTACAAAGATGAGCCTTTTATTCTAGCATCTCAAGCTAGACAAGTGTTCTATGTCATTGACCCGACGAGTACGAAATGGTCTATAGTGCTTCTATCTAACAAAGTGGTTGATGATAGCGGTGTAGATCAATGTGATATTGATGTTGAGAATGAGTCATGCATTAGACGGAATGAGTTGAATAGAAATGATCAAGATGAGGATCTTATAGCGGATGAGTCATATATCAGAAATGACCATAACGAGGGAATTTGGATCCATTCATCCGTCCGCATTGCTAAGAAACAAGTAATTCATATAACAACCAAGAAAAGAAAGAGATGTTAGTGAAAGAGGTAAAATTTGTTATATACTTGATTTCTTTATTATATTTGTTATATATTATGTCATATTTCTTATATTTGATATCCTTGATTTCTTTCTTATATTTGTTATATATTATATTTGATATCCTTGATTTATTTATTACAGGTTAGATGGCTACTAACAATGATCACCCACATGATGATGATCACCCACATGATGATGATCACCTACATGATGATGATCCCGATATTCAGGTTGGAAGTAACAGATCTATGGAAGAAGAGATTAGAAGAGGAATAACCATTATGAAGAGAGTGATCCGTGCTAGAGATCAAGGCATCACTTATAATGTGCATTGGAGCGCTTCAAATACACTTATTGAGCCTAACGGTCATACTTTGACAAGTTTCATTGGTGCACTTGTAAGGAATGCGGTTCCTATTACTTGTGATGATTGGAGAACCAAACAGTTGAAGGAAAACAAAGAAAAAATTTGGAATGAGATAAAGGTACCATAATTATGTCTTTAATTATGCCAACTAATTATGTCCTTCAAATTATTTGTACTAACCAATGTGTATGGTTTTTTTAGAGGTGCTTCAACGTCGAGGAAGAAAGAAAAGCTTTTTTGATGAGATTGGCAGGGAAGCTCCTAAGAGGGTTTAGGACATATTTAAACCGTACCTATCTTAGGGATGTTGACGATAACTTTGTTGATGGAGAGTATCCATCTAAATATGCAAGTTTGATTTCACCACAAGAATGGGTAACGTTTAAATCCAAACGACAAACCCCAAAATTTAAGCGATTAAGTACAATTAATCGGGAAAGAGCATCAGCTCCCAAGTATAAATACAGGAAAGGACGTGTTGGATATGGACGTTTGGAGCAATCTTTGGTAAGTATCAATATATTGCAATGATATAATAATTGTTCATCATGAGTTATATTTGATCATATTATTTGGCTTTATATGTAGTTACAAAAGGCGAATAGCTCTGAAACATCTCTTCCTGCACATGTCTTGTGGAAGGAAGCCCGTGTGGGCAAGTCTGGAGTTGTTGCAGAAGAGGTTCTACAAGTATTTGACAAATGTGTAAGTATAACAATATTTCTTTAATTAAATCAAAACTTTATTAACAAATATTTGACAAATATTCGATATTCATCTGATTTTCAGGAGGCGTTATCTCAGTCTGTATCTCCAGATGATACCAGGAGCATACTTAGTCGGGCATTAGATGTCCCTGAGTATTCTGGTCGGGTGAGGGGTAAGGCATTTGGGATCACCCCGACCTCCTTGAATATTAAAAAGGGAAAGGCTGCTAGTAATTCAGAACTTCAAGCTAAATTGGAAGCACTAGAAGCTGAGGTTTGGGAATTACGAAAGGAAAAAGAAAGGGATAACGCTTCAGGTTTTAGAGATGGATCGGAGAAAGATAGTATCAACTGCAGCTTTCATCCGATTATTCCAGAGGTAGTTATATATATATTTATGAAATTAAATTAGTAGCTTAAATTATTTAAATGACATATATACACATTAACAATGGCATATTTATTTTTGGTTTTAGGGCGTTTCCCAATGTCAGCTCTTCTTATCTTCACCAACTTATCGGAAGGTTGCAAAGAGAAAAGTGTATAACAATGGGGTACAATTACTTCACAATAAATCCCTCCCTACTGGAAGTTTGAAAGTATCATTTGATATTGCTATAGAGGAGGAAGCACCATTACCCTATCCTGACGATGATTCGGATGTAACATTGGTGCGAGCTGCTATAGGGTCGTATGTTGCATGGCCGTCAAACCTCATACTCGTAGGATACGAGGTATGCTTAAAACCGTTATAAACCTTTGTTAACCTTAATGTGTAGATTCAAAGATTTTACGAGCATTTTATTTTCATTTTTTACATGGTAATGTTATTTAGACTCCAACAAGATCCAAAACAAAGGATAAGCGGATTCCAGAGCATACCGAGTCCGTTGTTTCAAAAAAATAGGTACATCACAATTATATGATATTTATGCATAGAAAATGTTAAATTGGATATCTTATACTTCATCTAACAAATTATATGATATATAGCTGCCTGGTAAAGAGATTAGCAACATTTCAACGCAAAAAAATGTTGGTGCTAAGAAGAGCAGGGGTAGAAAACAACCTATCTCCAAGTTTAGGTCGTGCCTCCAGACGTATCTACAAGTGACAAATATTATCACCGGAGGTGTTCGTCTTATACATATGGAGAAAGGTATATATGGCTTTGAACATGACCAAAATATTGGTAATGAAGACTTCGAGCAAGTTTTCAATCATGAAGAATTGGGCGTCACTGTTGTTAATACATACGTGAGGTATATATCCGATCTACTTTGGTATATTAATTGAACAACTTATTTACTTTATGTTTCAAATGAATAGTCTAGTGTTAATGATGTTTTTATTTAAGGTTTCTGTATGACAGAGTTATGCACCCACACGGATTGCAGCAAAGATTTGCATTCCTATTCTCGGCGTCTGTCAACTTAACCTTAATAATTAATAAACCAGATGAGGTCCTGGCGTATATACGCGACGTCTTTATGGACAACCAAGAAACGGAAAAGTTGTTCTTTTTACCGTTTAATACTGGGTTAGATTTTCATTCTAAATTCATCTATTATAGTTTTTTTGTATTTTGACGTCGTGTAGAAAGTTTCCATCTAACACTTGTTTAATCTTACAGTGGACATTGGTTGTTGGTCGCAATTAATCCTAGCAGAGCAATGGTGTATTATCTGGATTCGTTAGGAAATGATTGGACAACATACCCGGATTTGAAGAAGTGTATTGACATGTAAGTGAGATTGTTCTAAATATGAATGTGTATATTTATTTGTTTGTTTATTTATTTATGTGAATTGTTCTAAATATTCACTTATATTTTATTAGCGCTATACAAGCTTTCCTAGCACTACGAGATAGCCATCTACCACAGCGGAGAGTCAACCCCATTATTACATGGAATTATGTGAAGGTATATTAATTATCACATGTTTTATTATATTAGTGATGCTACTTGATAAAACTTAGGATTTATCCATATTTTCTTTTCATTTGTAGTGTCCTCGGCAACGCAATCAAATAGATTGCGGCTATTTCATGTTGACGTTTATGAGAGACACTCTTTTGTTGGATCGAATAGAGATTCCATCCGATGTATGTATTTCTAACTTATGAGTTATTTTAATATTAACACATATCTCTCATGTCTAATGAAATAGTTAAAACTAAATCAAACTATGTTATATTATTATGTAGTACTTTGAAGAATGCAAGTGTGCTCATTACTCAATTTCTCAATTGGATGAAATTAAAGAGGATTGGTGTCAATACATTATGGAGCTCGGAATTTTACAAGGTATAATATTGTACTCTTACTTTAATTGATGAGAATTTAAATATGTGTAACTTTGTTTATGTATTCTTTTAATTGAATTACAATCTTTGTGTTTTCAGGACCTATAATGTAGATTTGAAGCAATGCTTTGGTTGGATGCAAAAGTACTAGTATAAGTAATATGTACATTTGTAGAAAAAATGTAATGATTTGTAATTATAAATAGGTGTATATATAATTTTGGTTTGTAATTTTAAATATATATATTGGTTTGAATTGCCAATTGTTTTGGATATATAATTTTGGTGTAAATTGGTACATTTAAATAGGATAAATTGGATTGATTTGAATCTCCAAATTGTGGTATTTTTCTGAAAAAAATTGCTGGTTGAAAAACAGGTCAAATTCTGGTTGAAAAAACCTGGTAAAAATTGTGGTTTAAAAAAATTTATATAAAATTTTTCGTATACCTTAGACAGCGCTTTTGGTGTAAGAGCTGTCTAAGGTGGGGATTAGAAAGCGCTTATGACAAAAGCGCTGTCTAAGGTGGACCTTAGAAAGCGCTTTTACCAAAAGCGCTGTCTAAGGTATACCTAAAAAAGTTCAAAAAGGTTGACCTTAAACAGCGCTTTTGCTGAAAGCGCTGTCTAAGGTATACCAAAAAAATGTCAAAAAAGGTAAGGCTTAGAAAGCGCTTTTCCCAAAAGCGCTGTCTAAGGTATACCTTATAATGTCAAAAAGCGCTGTCTAAAGGTACCATAGACAGCGCTTTTCATTAAATATACCCCCCTTTAGACAGCGCTTTTGGTATTACCCAAAGCGCTGTCTAAACCTATAGCAGCGCAGGTTTAGACAGCGCTTAAAAGCGCTGTCTAAGGGCAAAAAAAGCGCTGTCTAAGGTCTTATCTGTTGTAGTGAACTTCCTTCCTTCATGCCATGGTGATGCCTCACCATGCAAACCAAAAGCAAGTGTCCTAACCAAACATTTAAACAAACGTTACGGGAACAAAATGTATACAACACTTGAAGAAACATAATGGAAATAGACAATATATATGATATATACAAAGATCAAAAACAAAGAAACTATCGCAATGCAATTCAATATCAAAACCAATCCCCTGCAACGGCGCCATTTTGTTGGAGCGGAAAAGCGGCAAGCAAAAATATTTATTTTCGGAAGAATTCCCTCTAGGATTTATGTCGTGCCCACAGAGATCGGTTCGAGGGAAAGAATATCATTCGAAAATCTCTCGCGTTTATGAGTTTGGATTAAAATGGGTTTAAAGTAAATGCATAAAAATAAACATTAAAACAAAAAGAAATCATTAATCAGAGAGATGAACTTATCCGGCTTGCACATAATCGACTCCTCACAAACTTAAACTTACCAACCAGTTATATTCCACCTACAATACTCCTCAATATAACCCAGCATCGCTCACAACAAAGGTTATGTCTAACACAAAGTTGAGAGAACAACCGTGTTACCATCGTAGACACTCTCGCACCCGACTCAAGATACGGAGGCATTAAGCTTTGACGCCTATTGAAGATTGTTAGCTCTAAATCTATCTCTAGAATCAAGAAGCTAACAAATAATCATCCCTAATCAAAGTTTGCGATGTTTATCTCTAACACAACCCAAACCCCGAGCATAAAGCAAAAATCAAGGACAATCACCAATAGAGATTTGTAAAGCAGATTTCATACAATGCCATGGGCGGCAAATATACATGAGTTCAGAGTAAATACATATACAACAACCCAGTAAAGAAGAAAAACAAAAAGAAGAAGAGAAATAAACCAAATATCTCGCATATTGTCAGAGACGTTCGATGAGAAATCCACCCCGGATCATCCGTGTGCAAGCTTCCATGTTGTTTTCTAAGCTAATCTATTGAAAAATGATGTTGATGGAGTTGGGAGCAAAAATACCCAAAACCGTACCCTAAAAAATGACTGAAAATGAACTTATAGAATTACAAAATCCGCCACGTTCGCTAAGCGAGCCTCGAAAAATGGCACTTAAGTACATCTGAAGTTCACAGTGCTAAACCGCCTCTGCAAAATTCCAGAAGTTCGCAGTGCAAACGATTTATTCGCAAAGCGAATGCGCGCTGTACAGTTTGCAAAACGAAATTTGGTCTCTTTCTCCCCTACCATAATTCTGGGAGCACTCGCTGGGACCTCACCAGACATTCGCGATGCGAACATTCGCTGGTAAACTCGCAAAGCGAACTTGACAGCAAACCTGCCCTTATTTTGACCACAACTTCTGAACCGCAACTCTGATTTACGCACGGTCATAAGCGCTGGAAAGCTTATTCAATGCTCTAGATGAATATAGAAAGATATCCTTGCTTGAATACCTACAAAAATGAGAGAAAATCAATTAAACTCAATGATATTTACACTATATGCAATATGTACACTAAAATGTAAAGTAAAAGTATTTATAAATAAATCGGGGTTTATTCGAATGATATTAACCAAAAAATATCGATAAGGGCAACAAAACTTATATACAAAAATAGTTACAATTTGCACTAATCAAACTCTCCCCAACTTAAACTTGTTTGTCCTCAAACAAGAATCAAACAACTCAAAGAAACAGAGTGACAACCAAAGAATCACGAATCAACAGGTTTTGAACAACAGAAACAAATGAATGGTTCAAATGAAAAACGGTACACACAAAGTAAATACTTACCACTAAACTACGGTGATAACTTAGTCACGAAACAAATGCAAAATACAAAAATCATGCCAAACATCCTAAATCAACACAAGTTCAAATGTAAATCAGACCTAGCAAAAATAATCATCGGTAGATGAAAAACATAAAATGAGGTACTTTCACTCACACAACAATCTTGCAAACAAAAGACTAAATTATGCATCCATCCAAAAATTCACATTGAACATACAAAGGCAAGAATTACAAGGGCTTTCAATGTAATGCCCTGTATAATATATACCTAGAATAATACAATACAAGCATTTTATTTGGTACTGACACCATCATAAGTGCCTAATGGCGTAATTCACATACTTGATCATTCTAAAACATAATACAATCTATGGTACAAGATATAGAAATTAGCCAAAAATATAAAATCTAAGAGTAATATAAAATATCCTCAATTGTATACTACAAATACACAACGGAAATAAGGTCAACTTAGCTTCTCTTGAAACATCCCAGCATAGCTCCACTTATAAATCAAGCCTGTACTCAATACCTGAAAATAATCAACAATAGTGGGGTGAGATAGATCAATCTCAGTGAGTTCCCTATCTTAAGGATTCTCTCGGTTTTAAGAGGTTCTAACAATCCTAACTCAACTCAAGGGGAAGGGAAATGACGTTGAGTTCACAATCTCACAATCTCACACTATATAGAAACACGTTACGAGTCCGTTAACTCGAAAGTATCACTAATCGATAACTTTTCAAGGCATCCCCTTTCTCCCGACCTCTTCTACGTCTAGAAGAAGGAGCGAGTCATGGACCCTCGTGGATTTCTTGGCATACAAAATGGATTCGGGATCATCAGTCCGTACACCGTGATCCGTCACTTCACACGGCCCATACACCGTCACAAGTCTCTTTACCCGTAGGCTCCATTCGTACTATAACATTGGGAATCAAACCTGCCAAGTAATCATGCCTGCACTTCAGAGAATGAAGGCCTCTCAAGGGCAACTCAAAAGAAAAATGGTTACGATTACGTGATTTCACATACAACCATAATTGTATACAACAATTCTAGGCCATATTAGCCTTTAGGCTTCTTTTGCCTTTAACAATAAAACATAACAAAATACACGTGTTCCATACTAGTGTTCACTCTCTCCTAGGCCAATACTCATCACTGATGCACTGTTATACATCAAGTGCCCGAGCATCGCCATCTAGGTTATCTACTCCAGGCCAGAACTCATCAAGGATGCACCTTTCTACATCTAATGCACGAGCGTCGCCATACAGAGTTTCTATCACAATTCTGTTCACAACCTAGAATTATACCATTTGGTTTTTGGGTAAAGTTTCCTCACTCTTCCTAATTCATATTTTAAACATGCATATTTATTCCATTCATAATTTACAATTAGATAGACATGGTATATTCACAAATATTACAAGTAAACCCATATAATAACATAATATGTCAAACATAACCACATAGTAGTTCGCACACATTTTTTTAAGGCATATAAGCCACTACTATCCTCTACCAAGCATCCTTGGTTAAAATCATGGTCTCACATTACCATTTAGTGGTACATCACATAAAACATCCCTTCTGGATTCCCTCCAACTCATTAATCGGGTATCAAAGTCAATACTTTCCACTTTTATCCCGTAGGATACTTACACAACTCTACTTCGACTACAATTATGCCTCGATTGCTTTTCCGATCCAAAAGATATGGATTCACACATGTCACATAACATTGTTTCCATTCATTTCCACTTAATAAAAAAAAATCCACATCATACCGAAGAACGTCATAGCTTTCTAATGACACCAAGAACGTCCCAATCCGAGTTACGGATCAAAAGTTATGAAGGAAAAAAAACTGGAAAAGCTGTCATGTTCGCTTTGCGAAGCTCCAGCGAGCATTCTCTTTCCTCCTTCGCAGTGCGAAGCTCTAGCGTATCAAGGCAGAAAGAAAAGGGCACAAAGTTCACTTTACGAACACCTGGCAAACCTTCGCCTTGCCATTCGCACTGCGAAGCTCTGGCGAACCTTCGCCTTCCTCTTCGCTATGGGTTCGCTATGCGAACCAGCGAAAACTGGGTTTCTCAGCAGCGTAACAGCAGGTCATTTTAGGGCTAAATTCATCATTTCTTCACCCAATTTACTTCCAATTCAAATTCCCATCAACCCCAAACATAACCCGACTATATTTCACATTTATATCGCATTTCATCCGTTAGATGTCATTGATTTATCCGTTTAATCATTTTCTCTCAATTCTAACCTAAGTTCCAAACATCTATTTCTAGAACTTAGAGTGTCTAACTAGAACCCACCTGATAATCGAAGAGGAGTTTGAAGAAGATGGTGATAATGATAATCCATGGGTTTCTCTCTTCTCCCTTCTTCTTCTCTTCTTCACTTCCTTTCCTCTTTTTCTCCTTGTACTATCTTTTTCTTCTTTTCTTTTCTCTTTCCATATATATATATATATATATATATATATATATATATATATAAACCAATATTATATAATATAATCCAATAGAGTAAAATATCTTCAATTGATATTTTGTCATCTCAACCAATTGATCCATTATTATAGTTATCTTAAAATACTCTCTCGTACTAATAAATATCAATCTGTTTCTTTCATAAAATAATTGATCTCTATAGAGTTCATTAGTTACTCTATTGATCCCAATGTCAATACTTGAAGTACTTAGAGGATTCCATTAATCCAAACATCTAAAGATAGAGCACATAGATACTCATCTGATATCCAATTGAGCATTTAAATAGTACGGGGTATTACATTCAAGGTTGTAGCATGGTCGGGCAAACAAGAAAGGGGGAAATTTTTAAAGGTAATTGAAACAAAAACTTGCCTAAATCTAAAGGAGTGATCAACTCACAAAGACTCAAACACAAAATTCCAATCAACTTCTTCCAAAATCCCAAGTGTTACACAACACACAATACTTATTTAGCACAATTATTTGAACTCTTTTTGTTTCCTTTCTCAAGGATTTTCTTTTTCTTACTTTTTTTTTCTTTTTGTTTCTTTTTCATATTTTTCTCTTTTTTCTTTTCTTTTTCATCCTCATAGAAACCAACAAATGAGTAAACAATCATTCTCTCCCCAACTTGAATTCAACCACAGCATCATGTGAATACTCCCTACTTTCTAAGGCAAGTTAAGAATTCATACAACAACACAAAGTTGAGGGTTCAAGAAAAACTAAAATCCATTCAAAAATAAGTGAACTAAATACTCATAGACAAGTATTAAGTTCAAATAAAACACGGATCAAAAAGCTCACAGGGGTTACAAATGATCACACACTCACAAGGTGAACGACTACTTGGCTAGGTAGTTGTGCTCAAAATGAAACAAAATGCCTTGATCCTTTTCATGCTTTCACATAATCAACACAAACAAAAGATTAAGCATAATAAAATCCAGTTAGAACAAGAATGTTGGCACTCAGCGCATATATGAACGATGGAAACCTACCTCACAAAAAGGGTGGGAACTAAAGTGATTCACACCAAGAACAAGTATACAAAAGAATGAATGGCATGGAAGTTTGTAAAATGCCTAAGTATCATGAATATGCTAAAGTCAAGAAAGCGATAAACACATACCTTGAAAGTGTACAAAACTTAACAATATTATTACCATACATCTACAAGTTGAAATGATCAAACTTGGAACATCAGCTTAAATTTCCTCAAGCTACTCAAAACAAGTTCATTAACAAGCACATGAATTATTAATATAAACATACTAAAAGACCGAGTGAAAATGGATTAAACAAGTAGTAAAGTGAAGATTTGAGAATTTCACGAAAAATCCGAGTACAACTTGTTTAATGAATGTTCACCACACTACCTAAGCTAGAATGAAAAAGTAACAACGAAACAAAAACGATAAAACATGCTTGTTTTACGTCGTAAGCTCGACGCCTTTACAGTGCCTTGCTAGTAACTTCCTTCCTTCATGCCATGGTGATGCCTCACCATGCAAACCAAAAGCAAGTGTCCTAACCAAACATTTAAACAAACGTTACGGGAACAAAATGTATACAACACTTGAAGAAACATAGTGGAAATAGACAATATATATGATATATACAAAACTCATAAACAGAGAAACTATCGCAATTCGATTCAATATCAAAACCAATCCCCGGCAACGACGCCATTTTGTTGGAGCGGTAAAGCGGCAAGAAAAAAATATTTATTTTCAGAAGAATTCCCTCCGGGATTTATGTTGTGTCCACAGAGATCGGTTCGAGGGAAAGAATGCCATTCGACAATCTCCCGCGTTTTTGAGTTTGGATTCAAATGGGTTTAAAATAAATGCATAAAAATAAACATTAAAACAAAAAGAAATCGTTAAATAGAGAGACGAACTTATCCGAGATGCACATAATCGACTACTCACAAACTTAAATGTAATACCCCATAATTTTGTGAACATTTTTTAATAATATTAGTATGATCAACTGGGTTTCGGGGTAGTCTGAGCAATTATTGGATAAGTAATTAGAGTAAACGGATGAACTCGGAATTTGATTAGATTAATATTATTTAACTTGGAGTTTTATTAATTGGTGCAATTGAGATAATTTGGATAATTAGTAGTATTGCCAATTAATGTGTTCCTATGTCTATTTTCTTTTCATTTTCCTTAACTGAAAAAAAGATAGAAACTTAGAGAAGGAAAAGGAAGAGAAGGAAAAGGAAGGGAAAAGAAGAGAAAAATTCCTCAAGAGCTCTAGGACTTGAATCATCAATCAATCTTCATCTTTTCATCTCAGCTTCAACCTCCTCATCTTGTAATTCAGGTGGGTTCTAGTTAGATGCTTTAGAGTAGAGTTTTATTGAGTTTAGAGTGAGTTTGGACATTGGTAGGAAATGAGAAATTTTGCACTAAAATCAAGTTTGGATGTTCCTTATGATTACTACTTGTTGCATATGTGTTGTTGTGTATCAAATTGGTATTTTTCTGGTGTTTAGAAGTGAATTGGAAGGGAAAATGGACCAATTTTCGCAAACCCATTATGCAGGAAATTTTCTGGTTTTCACGATGCCCATACGCGTATCACCCAAGGAAATACGCGTATTGGTTAAGGCAATATGCATATGGCTGTGCAGAAATGTGGGCAATACGCGTATATGGTTCTATTTTCTCGGCCATCTGCCCATTTGCGTATTGGTACGCGTAGGGTTTTGGGCAATACGCGTATGAGGTAGGGTAGTACGCGTATTGGAGTTTTAAAAGGAATTTTTGGGAAAAATCAGTCTCTGCCCATACGCGTATGACCTTGGTCAATACGCGTATGGCTGGGTGAGCCAGCTGGGCGATACGCGTATGGCACAAGGCAATACGCGTACGGCTAGGAGGGTGCAGAATTGTGTTGTTTCGCGATACCATTTCTCGTTGTGTCCATAACTTTTGACTCGTTTACCCGTTTTTAACATTCTTGATATCGTTGGAAAGCTAATAAAGTGTACTTTCTTATTAAAATGGTTTTAAGATTGTTGGCTGATTTAATTATGTCGGGATTTTTGGAATAGTGCGGTTTTGTCGACTTTTATCGTTTAATGGTGGGTAATTGTTGTTGAATATGTATGCATGTTAAAAATACGGAATAGGTAGAGTGAGGAACATTACCATAAACAATGTCGGAAAAATGTAGAATGAATAAACACTAGTATGGAACATGTGTGTTGACCGTTTGGTTGTGATAAGGCATAATGGCCTTTTGATTGTCGAATACAATCAGGTCTGTGTGGGATCACGTAATCGTAACCGGTTATTTTTGCGAGTGCGTTTCATATGTCTCGAGCTCCTCTGAAACATGTGCACAACTACTTGGCAGGTTTGATTCCCGCGTGCAGTACGAATGGCGCTCTGGGAGCGTATGCTTGTGACGGTTAATGGCCCGTGTGAAGTGACGGTTCATAACGGTTAATGGCCCGTAGAACCCGAATCTATTCGTATGTCAAGTAGGTTACCAGGATCCATGACTCGGGTCGACTTCTAGACATAGAAGAGGACGGGAACAGGGGATTCCTTGGTGTGGTTACCGATTAGTGATATTGTGAGTTGATAAACTCATGACATGTTTCCATATAGTGTGTGTGTGTACTCAAAGTCACTTCCCTTCCCTTTTGACTTGAGTTAGGTTATTAGAACATTATAAAGCCGAGAGGACTTTAAGATAGGGAACTCACTGAGATTTGATGTATCTCACCCCACTGTTGTTGTTTACATCACAGGTACTGCAGGTTCCGCGAAGGGTAAGGATAAGGCTGTGTGATTCTCCTTACTTATCTGACGGCTTTACTTCCATTGTGGAGTTTTGAGATCATTAGTGATCTAGTTCTTAGTATTTGTCTTTGGAACATCTTGTAGATATACTATGCCGTAGTTTTTTGTATTAGGCTTTTTGGGCATGTATATGTATAATGTGTTTACTAGGAACTTATTGTATATTTCAGTACCAAATGTGGAATTCATGTATAATATATGCTTTGATGTATATATATATATATATATATATATATATATATATATATATATATATATATATATATATATTTATGGGCTTTACAGTTGGTATCAGAGCAGGTCGTATCCTCGACCTAGCCATGAAATAGAATAAGTTTTTCTTTCCGTTTCATATGCGGCGTGTCGCCATTGGTCTTGTGTGTTATATTTATGGTATTGAGTCTGATCAACTTAATCCTATCTGTATGAAATTCAGGAACATGGATGACAGGCGCAGAAATAACCGTAGTAGACCAAGAACCACTCCAGCAGGGACTAATCCGCCAGGTGACGAGGGAAATGCTCCTTTATACCAATTTATGCAACAGATGCAGCAACAACAAAATCAGTTTGTGCAACAAATGGTACAACAAATGGCTGGTGGTGTGCATTCTCCAGTGGTGGTACCAGAAGCTGCAGGGGGAACCTTTAGGGATTTCATCCGTATGAATCCTCCGGAATTTCAGGGAGGGTTAGATCCAGTAAAGGCTCATGAATGGATATCAGGTATGGAACGGATTTTCCTAATAGTTCAGTGCAGTGAGGAAAACAATGTGGTCTTCGCTTCTCACTTGTTGAAGGGTCCTGCCATGAGGTGGTGGGAAAACACTTCAGCCTTAATGAAAATTTAGGAGGTACCAAAGGTATGGGAGCAGTTTAAGATAACTTTTACGGAGAAATATTTTCCAAGTTCCTTAAGGTCTCAAAAAGAATTCGAGTTTCAACAATTGAGGCAAGGTAACTTGACTGTGGCTTCTTATGCAGAAAAGTTCGAGGTTATGGCTGCTTATTCTAGACAAGCCATGTATGCTCCTGATGAGAGGTGGAAGATTGATCAGTTTCTGTTTGGTTTAAGAGCTGAAATTTCACATAGTGTGTCTCAGAGAGAATTCACTAGTTATGCTGAATTGTTACGACAGTGTTATGTGGCGGAACATAGTTTGAAGAAGGTACAAATGGAAGGAGATTTGAGCAGGGTAACTCAAAGTGACCGTGGAAGATCGAATCAACAGTTTAGGCAAAGACAACAAACTTTTTAGGAAAAGCAGGTGCAGAATTCTAGGACCAGCGCACCTCCGGCGTGTCGTACTTGTGGTCGGAATCATTACGGACGGTGTGGTATCGAAGGTGTGAGGTGTTATCAGTGCCAGAAAGTGGGCCACTTGGCGAGGGACTGTCCTCAGAGTAGGAATCAAGCACAAGGGAGGACTACCGGGCGAGTTTACACGATGGATGCAACGAAAGCAAAAGGTGACAATTCCTTGATTGCTGGTACGTGTTTTGTAAATGGACATCCTTGTTTTGTTTTATTTGATTGTGGGGCAACGCATTCTTTTGTGTCCACGCGTTGTGTGAAGCGACTTGGGTTGCAAGTTGTTCCTTTGTTTCCTCCTATGGTGGTTACTACTGCCATGGATGAGATTGTAGAGACATCGTTGATGTGTGAAAATTGTGTATTATCAGTGAATGAAAGAGTTTTCCAGATTGACCTTATCTATTTACCGCTTAAGAAAGTGGATGTGGTTCTGGGAATGGATTGGCTTTCCGCTAATTCGGTGTTTATTGGGTGTGAGGAAAAGCTGATCATTATTCCGTCCGAAGAGGCTACTCTGAAGGATGTGTTAACTACTATTTTAGAAGGTATGGTTGGAATGATTAATTTCTTGTTTAAGGAGGAAAAGTCTGTTCTTTTGATTCTTACTAAGGAGGAGAGTAGTAACATCCAAGTTTTGGCTATTCCGGTAGTTTGTGACTTTCCTTAAGTTTTCCCCGAGGATATCACTTCTCTTCCTCTGGAGTGGGAGGTGGAATTCTCTATTGACCTGATACCGGGAACGACTCCAATCTCCGTTTCTCCGTATCGGATGGCACCACTTGGATTAAGAGAATTAAAGGATCAATTGGAAGAATTGTTGGCTAAGCATTTTGTTCGACCAAGTGTTTCACCCTGGGGAGCTCCAGTGTTGTTGGTAAAGAAGAAGGATGGTGGAGTGCGGTTGTGTATAGATTACCGTCAATTGAATAAGGTCACCATCAAGAACAAATACCCATTACCAAGGATAGACGACCTGTTAGATCAATTGAAAGGAGCCTGTGTGTTCTCGAAGATTGATTTATGGTCGGGTTATCATCAGATTCGTGTGAAGAGTTCAGATGTACCAAAGACTGCGTTTAGAACCCGTTATGGTCATTATGAATTTTTGGTAATGCCTTTCGGTGTGACGAATGCTCCGGCAGTTTTCATGGATTATATGAATCGGATCTTTGAACCTTATTTGGACCAATTTGTGGTGATTTTCATTGATGACATTCTTATTTATTCTCGTGATCCTCAAGAGCACGGAGAACACCTAAGAATTATTTTATCCATCTTACAAGAGAAGCAACTTTTTGCTAAGTTAAGTAAGTGTGAGTTTTGGATGTTCGAGGTTAATTTTCTCGGTCATGTCATATCCCAGGGAGGTGTAGCGGTCGATCCATCAAAAGTTGAAGCGGTGATTAATTGGGAGAGACCGAAGAATGCTTCTGAAGTTAGAAGTTTCTTGGGATTGGCAGGGTACTACGGAAGGTTTATCAAGGGTTTTTCGCAGTTGGCTTTACCATTGATGAGACTTACTCGGAAGGATTATTCGTATGAGTGGGATTCGGCTTGTGAAAGAAGTTTTAGGAGTTTGAAGGAGAGATTGACTACCGCTCCTGTTTTGGTTATTCCTGATTCTAGCAAGTCATATGAGGTATATTGTGATGCATCGAAAAAGGGATTAGGCGGGGTCTTAATGCAGGATGGACATGTAGTGGCTTATGCTTCACGACAGTTGAAAGTCCATGAAGAGAATTACCCAACGCATGATTTAGAATTGGTGGCAGTTGTGTTTACTTTGAAAGTGTGGCGTCACTATTTGTATGGTGTACGTTTTGAGATGTTTAGCGACCACAAGAGCTTAAAGTACTTATTTGATCAGAAAGAGTTGAACATGCGTCAGAGGAGATGGATGAAATATTTAAAGGATTATGACTTGGAGTTAAAATACCATTCGGGTAAAGCAAATAAGGTGGCGGATGCACTGAGTAGGAAGGTGTTGCATAATGCCGAGTTAATGATGTTAGAGTATACCTTAATGGAAAAGTTTAGAGATCTCAATCTTCAATTTAACTGGACTCCAAATTGTGTAATTATGGGGAATTTGAACGTCTCTTCTACTCTTAGGGAAGAAATCCAGCAAGAACAAGGGTTAGAACAGAAGCTACAAGAAGTGTTATTGCAACCGGGTTTTGTGCGAGCTACCAATGGAACTATTTTGTTTAACCAAAGGATTTGTGTTCCGAATAACATGGAGTTAAAAAGGAGGATTTTGGAAGAAGCGCATAAGGGTGCTTTTACTATACATCCTGGTGCTTCAAAGATGTATCAAGATTTAAAGAGGGACTATTGGTGGCCCGGGATGAAAAAGGATATTGCGGTGTATGTGTCGGAATGTGCGGTGTGCCAACAAGTGAAGATTGAGCACCAAAGGCCGGGTGGCTTGTTGCAACCTTTAGAGATTCCGATGTGGAAATGGGATAGTATTTCGATGGACTTCACAATGGGATTGCCCCGTGTGAAAGGTGGTTATGATTCGATTTAGGTAATTGTGGACCGGTTAACGAAATCCGCGTATTTCTTAGCTGTGAAGACTACCTACAAGGCGATTCATCTCGCAAGGTTGTTCATTTCAGAAATAGTGAGATTGCATGGTATTCCTACTAGTATCGTCTCAGATAGAGATCCAAAGTTTACTTCCAGATTTTGGAGAGCTTTTCAACAAGCCATGGGAACGCGGTTATGTTTGAGTACGTCGAATCATCCGCAAACGGACGGTCAGACGGAACGGATAATACAGACTATGGAGGACATGTTGAGAGCTTGTGTATTTGAAAGTGGAGGAAATTGGATAGATCTTTTGCCGTTGATCGAATTCTCTTATAATAACAGTTATCATGCAAGTATTGGTATGGCACCTTATGAGGCGTTATATGGTAGGAAGTGTAGAACGCCATTGTGTTGGGCGGAGGTTGGCGACGATAGAATTTTGGGACCTGAGATTATTCACGAGACCATGGAAAAGATTAGAATGATTCGTGGAAAAGTTAAACAATCCCAAGATCGTCAGAAAAGTTATGCGGACAACCGTAGGAGACCGTTAGAGTTTGATGAGGGTGATCATGTATTTTTGAAGGTTACTCCGAGATTGAGATTAAAGGGACCATTTAAATCGCGGAAGTTAAGTCCAAGATACGTAGGACCGTATCAAATCTTAGAAAGAATTGGAGAAGTAGCTTACAGATTAGCCTTACCACCTTCTCTGTCAGAAATGCACGACGTTTTTCATGTGTCTCAGCTTCGGAAATTTGTCCCAGATCCTTTTCAGCCAATTTTACCAGATACAATTGAGATAAAAGCTGATTTGACGTTTGAGCCTCAACCAAGTCGTATCACAGGAAGAGAAACTAAGGTGTTAAGAAATAAAGAGATTCCTCTTGTTAAGGTCCAATGGGATGAGACGCATCCAGGAGATGCAACTTGGGAATTGAAATCGGAAATGCGGGAGGTCTACCCTCATCTGTTCAGGTAATCTTTTAAATTCGAGGGCGAATTTCTATTTAAGAGGGGGGGGGGGGAGGATGTAATACCCCATAATTTTGTGAACATTTTTGAATAATATTAGTATGATCAACTGGGTTCCGGGATACTCTGAGCAATTATTGGATAAGTAATTAGAGTAAACGGACGAACTCGGAATTTGATTAGATTAATATTATTTAACTTGGAGTTTTATTAAATGGTGCAATTGAGATAATTTGGATAATTAGTAGTATTGCCAATTAATGTGTTCCTATGTCTATTTTCTTTTCATTTTCCTTAACTGAAAAAAAGATAGAAACTTGGAGAAGGAAAAGGAAGGGAAAAGAAGAGAAAAATTCCTCAAGAGCTCTAGGACTTGAATCATCAACCAATCTTCATCTTTTCATCTCAGCTTCAACCTCCTCATCTTGTAATTCAGGTGGGTTCTAGTTAGATGCTTTAGAGTAGAGTTTTATTGAGTTTAGAGTTAGTTTGGACATTGGTAGGAAATGAGAAATTTTGCACTAAAATCACGTTTTAATGTTCCTTATGATTACTACTTATTGCATATGTGTTGTTGTGTATCAAATTGGTATTTTTCTGGTGTTTAGAAGTGAATTGGAAGGGAAAATGGACCAATTTTCGCAAACCCATTATGCAGGAAATTTTCTGGTTTTCACGCTGCCCATACGCGTATCACCCAAGACAATACGCGTATTGGTTAAGGCAATACGCGTATGGCTGTGTAGAAATGTGAGCAATACACGTATGGGGTTCCATTTTCTCGGCCATCTGTCCATTTGCGTATTGGTACGCGTAGGGTTTTGGGCAATACGCGTATGAGGTAGGGTAATACGCGTATTGGAGTTTTAAAAGGGATTTTTGGGAAAAATCAGTCTCTGCCCATACGCGTATGACCTTGGGTAATACGTGTATGGATGGGCGAGCCAGCTGGGTGATACGCGTATGGCACAAGGCAATACGCGTACGGCCAGGAGGGTGCAGAATTGTGTTGTTTCGCGATACCATTTCTCGTTGTGTCCATAACTTTTGACTCGTTTACCCGTTTTTAACATTCTTGATATCGTTGGAAAGCTAATAAAGTGTAATTTCTTATTAAAATGGTTTTAAGATTGTTGGCCGATTTAATTATGTTGGGATTTTTGGAATAGTGCTATTTTGTCGACTTTTATCGTTTAATGGTGGGTAATTGTTGTTGAATATGTATGCATGTTAAAAATACGAAATAGGTAGAGTGAGGAACATTACCATAAACAATGTCGGAAAAATGTAGAATGAATAAACACTAGTATGGAACATGTGTGTTGACCGTTTGGTTGTGATAAGGCATAATGGCCTTGTGATTGTCGTATACAATCACGTCTGTGTGGGATCACGTAATCGTAACCGGTTATTTTTGCGAGTGCGTTTCATGGGTATCGAGCTCCTATGAAACATGTGCACAACTACTTGGCAGGTTTGATTCCCGTGTGCAGTACGAATGGCGCTCTGGGAGCGTATGCTTGTGACGGTTAATGACCCGTGTGAGGTGACGGTTCATAACGGTTAATGGCCCGTAGAACCCGAATCCATTCGTATATCAAGTAGGTTACCAGTATCCATGACTCGGGTTGACTTCTAGACGTAGAAGAGGACGGGAACAGGGGATTCCTTGGTGTGGTTACCGATTAGTGATATTGTGAGTTGATGAACTCATGACATGTTTCCATATAGTGTGTGTGTGTACTCAAAGTCACTTCCCTTCCCTTTTGACTTGAGTTAGGTTATTAGAACATTATAAAGCCGAGAGGACTTTAAGATAGGGAACTCACTGAGATTTGATGTATCTCACCCCACTGTTGTTGTTTACATCACAGGTACTGCAGGTTCCGCGAAGGGTAAGGATAAGGCTGTGTGATTCTCCTTACTTATCTGATGGCTTTACTTCCGTTGTGGAGTTTTGAGGTCATTAGTGATCTAGTTCTTAGTATTTGTCTTTGGAACATCTTGTAGATATACTATGCCGTAGTTTTTTTATTAGGCTTTTTGGGCATGTATATGTATAATGTGTTTACTAGGAACTTATTGTATATTTCAGTACCAAATGGGGAATTCATGTATTATATATGCTTTGATGTATATATATATATATATATATATATATATATATATATATATATTTATGGGCTTTACATTAAACTTACCAACCAGTTATATTCCACCTACAATACTCCTCAATATAAACCAGCATCGGTCACAACAAAGGTTATGTCTAACCCAAAGTTGAAAGAACAACCGTGTTACCATCGTCAACACTCTCGCACCCGACTCAAGATACAGAGGCATTAAGCTTTGACGCCTATTGAAGATTGTTAGCTCTAAATCTATCTCTAGAATCCAGAAACTAACAGATAATCATCCCTAATCAAAGTTTGCGATGTTTATCTCTAACACAACCCAAACCCCGAGCATAAAGCAAAAATCAAGGACAATCAGCAATAGAGATTTGTAAAGCAGATTTCATACAATCCAATGTGCGACAAATATACATGAGTTTAGAGTAAATACATATACAATAACTCAACAAAGAAGAAGAGAAATAAACCAAATATCTCCCAGTTTGTTAGAGACGATCGTTGAAAAATACACCCCGGATCATCCGTGTGCAAGCTTCCATGTTGTTTTCGAAGCTAATCTACTGAAAAAATGAAGTTGATGGAGTTGGGAGCTAAAATCCCCAAAACCATACCCTAAAAAATGACTAAAAATAAACTTATAGAATTATAAAATCCACCATGTTCGCTAAGCGAATGTTTTACTCGCAAAGCGAGCCTCAAAAAATGGCACTTAAGTACCTCTGAAATGCTAAACCGCCTCTGCAAAATTCCAGAAGTTCGCAGTGCGAACAATTTATTCGCAAAGTGAATGCTCGATGCACAGTTTGCAAAGCAAACTTTGGTCTCTTTCTCCCCTGCCATAATCCTGAGAGCACTCGCTGCGACCTCGCCAGACATTCGCGAAGCGAACATTTGCTGGCAAACTCGCAAAGCGAACTTGACAGCAAACTAGCCCTTATTGTGACCACAACTTCTGAACCACAACTCTGATTTACGCACGGTCGAAAGCGCTGAAAAGCTTATTCAATGCTTTAAATGAATATGGAAAGATATCCTTGCTTGAATACCTACAAAAATGAGATAAAATCAATTAAACTCAATGATATTTACACTATACGCAATATATACACTAAAATGTAAAGTAAACGTATTTATAAACAAATCGGGGTTTATTCGAACATATTAACCAAAAAGTATCGGTAAGTTCAACAAAACTTATATACAAAAATAGTTACAATTTGCACTTATCAATAGACAGCTTTGGAACGTCCCCGAAATCAAAACACGGTCTGACACATGGAATGCTCCTGGATTTATTCCTAAAGAAACTCATAGCAGCCTCCTTGATTGCAGTCGGTTTATCTAACAATTCTCCATCCAAATTAACGAAGCATGAGAAAACTTCGTATTTATATCACCATCTACATTCCACCTAACTCTGGATTTTTGCAGGATAAAACATTCCTTAATACGAAGATTTTTCTAGATTTCAGCTTGAACTTCCAACCTATCTTCCAAAATGCCCCCATTGTGATTTCCATCTTCCCTAGCCAACTCCATCTCTATCTCATTTAGATGGTCCACTCCTTCTTCAACTTTTAGATTAATCCACCCGAAAACATTAATGTTCCACCATTTTAATTTGACCTTCAGAGCTTTAAATTTTTCCAGCAATATGTTATATTGTGATCCTGAAACATTAATAGATAAGCAACAGCTCTTCACAAATCCAAGAAAATTTTTATGCTTCATCCAAGAGTTGAAGAACCTAAAAGGTTTTGGGCCCTAATTCAAGTTATTGTACCTAAGCCACAACGGACGATGGTCAGAGATATCTCTATTCCCCACGAGTTGATATTTTATATCCAAATTATTAATCATAGTACCATCCACTAGGAACCTATAAATTCTACTCCTACAATTGTCGTTCGATTTGAACCAAGTGTATCTATTTCCCACAACAGGGAGATTAATCAGCCCCATACCATCATTAAAGCAATTAAATTCAGCCATATCACCGTAATTACAACCACCCCTCCTTTTCCTCTCCTCCGACAACTTAATCAAATTAATGTCACCGCCAACAATCCAACCCCCCAGAGACAAACCAGAATTAATAGATAACAACTCAAACCAAAGTTTCCTTTTATCATAAATGCCACAAGGGGAGTAGACATTTACAATATACACATTAGCGCACCTTTCCAATTAAATTGATACCTAAAAAACCTTTACCTCAGAAACTGGAAACCGCAGAGATAAAGCCTTTCTTCCAAATAGTGATCATCCTTCCCGATAGACCTTCCGAATTACAAGCTGACCAATCATAGTCTCCATTACTCCAAATACTCCTAACCAGATCATGTCCCATAATTTGAATTTTTGTTTCGTGCAATAAATAAACATCTGTTTGCCCCTTATTCAAAATTTGGTTAATTCTTCTTCGCTTCAGCGAGCGGCCACATCCTCGAACGTTGAAGGATACTATATTCATTATAACCTTGTTTCCACACCCTTCTTTCTATCGCTTACCTATTTGTCTCTAGACTCCAAACTCCTAATTGTTCCTTCAAAAACTTCCTCATCTTCTTCTCCTTCTATCCCCCAATTTCTTCTTCGTTTGCCAAATCTTAGAAGGGACGTCCTCTAAGATCTTCTTGCATCTCACAATACCCCAACCAATATCTGATTCCGTAATTGACTCGCCATTCAAAATTGACTCTCCCGACTGCCTCGAAGAAGTAGCAATAGTCTGGGTTGTATTTGCTTGATGACAAGAATTTTGGGGTAGAGGATTGACACACCCTGAACCTTTAACAGAGGCATGTAATAGGGAAGAAAAATATGAAGCTGAAAAAGGAATTTTAACACTCTCATGTAATTCATTAATTAACTTTTTCCTCTTGGGCTTGAAACCTTTCAATAGTCCTATAGGTCCACCTGGTGAGTTAGAAATAGGATCCGAACAAGAAAGATCCAGGCCCATATCAAACTTGTTAATAGACCGAGGAACCTCTTCACAATCTACAGACACGTCATTCTCAATCTGATCCTTAGATTGATGTGGCCCAATACCACCTCCAGACCCCACATTTATGGTATTTCCCATCACCATTAATGTTACTCTCACTTCTGTCACATTTTGACCATGGTGCTTTTTGACAATTTTTAACTTTACATTTTTTCCACAAAAATTCTCGAGATTCCTCATGCCCGAAGCCTGACACATTCAAGTTGTAATCATTCTCTCCTACTCCTCCTGCTTTACAAGACATAGTAGACTCAGTTACGTTTTCTTCTTTATGACTTACCCACGCGCCACCAACATCTTCATTGCCAATCAGAAGACTTCAAATCACCAGAAGATATACTATCTTCATCATGGTTTGAAACAGCCTCATAAAAAGGGCCAATGTGATCTTCCACCAATTTAATAGTCACTAATTTATAAGTGGCTATATACAAGACTTTTTTTAACGGCAAAATAAACATAAACAAGACTATATGTGATTCTATTTTGTGATCTTTAAGTATCATTGCTTTGGTAAGGACTTTTAAGGGATTAATTTTCAACAAAATTGGGAGAACTATGTTAGGTTTGTTGGTAGTACTTCTAAAGCTTTTCAAGATAAACTTTTAGATGAATGTGTGAAATTAATATCACTAATAAGAGATGCTTATACCCATCTAAGCTTTCTAAGACATATCTATTATTATTTGCCGGTTTCATATTAGATAGCCAAATGGTCTCAATATATTAAGAAAGTTTTGTTAAAATGTTTTCCTTTAATTAAGAGAACGTAATGGTTGTGCTGATATCTTAGTTGATGTCAATGAGTTATTTTGATGATATTTAATGCCTTATTTTATTAATTGAGTTTTCAATAAAGGATTTAATTATATTAAATTGATAATAGTTGATACAAATTATTAGCATATCGAGAGATTAATAAGAACGATATATAAATAGTGTAGCTTTTGTGATTTGAGAGACGATAATTGAAAGAGAGAGTATGAGAAGATTACTATCCTCATTGCCATTTAGGGTTTCAGAGTATGTTAATTGTTTAATGGGGAGACACTTAAATAACTAAACGACTGAGGGCAGGTCCTCTCATTGTCCAACCCATCACGGTCCATTCAGGCATAAAACCCAATCAAACAATTCATCTTTTTAGTGTTTAATAACAATAGACCATGATATAATTAATTAATAATTAATTATGTCAATCCATATTTGATTAATTAAATAATTAATCTAACAATCTCCCACTTGGATGACAATAATTAATTATTAAAAATGTTGATTTTAATATTATAATATCAATAATGGTCACAACACTAATCAATAAAAAAGAAGTCAATTTCAATGCTGCAGAAATTGTATCTGATAGGGAAGACAAATCATACATGTTAAAACTCAACTTTATATAAAGAATTATGAATTTAGAGTAACATATTTAAGTTAAAAGCAATATGTTATAAAGAATGGCTAAAGCATATGAAAATGCTATTGATAAACTCCCACTAACCCAAAATATCATAAGACTTACTCATGCGTATAAGTCTATGGTTAGTGATTATACTAATGAGCTTTCAAATTAAAGGTCATAGAATATCCACATAGGTCTAAGAATAGTAATTACATATAGGCATAGCCTATTACGAGAGTAATTACATTTAATCATAAGTACATTCATAACACAATATCATACTCGATAGGAGTATTGATATTTACTTGTACTTTCATATTATGACCTGACAAATGTGGACTATTGAAGATAGAATAACACAATACTATTGCATATTAAAGAATTATTGTGTCTTTTCAACATCGACCTAAACATTAAATTATGATGTTTTCTGAGATTAAGAGAATAATATATATCTCAGTATAATAGAATAAGACTTCTTAGAGTTATTATATATTTTGAAGTCTTCTTAGAATATGTCATATATTATAATGCACACAAAATTATATGACTATACGAGAATAATAATCTAAAATTTTAGATTATATAATTATGTACACATGGACTCCCATTGAACCAATAGAATAAAGATTTATCAGAGTACACTAAACACATCATGACACGTTGCACCTTCACAAATCAAGTCACCTCACATGACCTTCGACACACCTTAATCAAGTCACCTCATGTTTTTTTTATTTACCATACTCGACTTCAACTTTCACCATGGCATACTTATTTGTCTTACTTGCCATTTATATTTAGGTAGAAAATTCAAGGTAATAGATACATAACTCTCAATGTCATTACTATAATTTCATTATTATAACCAATTTTCTTGGAGATTACATTCATTGTTGCAAGTGCAATTAATGGTGGTTGTGTAAGGTATTTTTAACATGTTTTGTGGTCATATATTGTCTTATGATTATTTTTTGTTATGATTATTTTAAATAAAATTTTTGTAATAATCTAATTTAAAATTTCCACTTTCCTTATTGATAGGAGCTAACTTAATATCTCTTTTAAACTTCAATGGCAGATTTTCTTTTAAAATGTAATGTTATTGTCCATGGTGACAAGTCTCTTGCGTTCTATTTCATTGTCACCATAAATAATGAAGAGAATTAGGTTTACAATTACTATGACATGATCAAAGAAATGAGTGTATGAGTCTGATTATTTTGAATTTCCCCATGCATCATCATATACGTGTCATTTTTTATTCCTATTTTGGTAATAAATTTTTATATAATTTATGTGATACCATGCAATATACACACAAATGATGGGGATAGCCCAACCTAATGTGAGTTTTAAATAATTCTTTCAAGTAAAATCTAAATCATTACTTAAAATAATAGTATTTTCCAAATTAGATGAATTTTGATTTCTGAAAAAGTAAATAATTTATACTTTTGACCCTCAAAATTCTTTGACAATTCAATAAGGAAATTGTTAACAAGATTCATGAATTCTATTTTGGAAACAGTTTTTTCTTACTTTATACTAAATAATAAATAAATAACTAATCTTTGACCATTAAAAGAAGAATTAGAAAATCTTTAAAATTTTGACAATGGTGTGCAACCATATGTTGTCCAGTGGTTATCAAATCCAATTATATATTTTCGTCCTACTCCTTAAACCACAAACCTCTCATAGCTGGTTATAAATTGTCACGCTACTCCTTAAACCATAAAGTTCTCATTGTAACAATTCATAATCTCTCTTATTTTTTTCTCTCATTTCATTTGCAATGGCCACTTTTTTTTCATCTGGTGTTAGTTTCGTCCCCTCTGATGCAGTTCTTGTTGGCATTTTCCTTGCCAACAAAACCAATGAAGAACTTCAGGTTTTCAATGGACCATACAAGATAAATGAAATGAACTTGTATGAGTTTGATTCCCTTTGAATTGCCTTATGAATCATCTTATGAGTTCAACAATCAGAGGTATTGGAACTGTTTTGCTACAAAATTGATGAAGAGAGGAGGCATTGTAAGACCGGTTTTTGGAAGAAGAAGGAAAATGTTTGTGAAGTTACTAATGCTATGAACACGATTTTAGGAATAAAATCTCTCTTTGTTTTTTATCTTGGAAAATCTCCAAATGACGCTGAAAGAGCAAACTGGATTATGTATGAGTATACATTGGCGGATAAGCCTCGGGTATTAAGTTTAAGAAAACTAACTATTTGCTTTATTTCCTTAATTCCTAATTGCGTTCTTTCAATGATTCTACAGGCTTCTTTTGTTGTTTGTCGTGTTTTTGAAGGCCCTCTAGAGATGGATGTGGATTATGATTTTGGGACTGTATCTGATGTTGATGAGACTGATATTGATGAAAATGATGTTAAGCATGATGATCTTCTACTTATGAATTGTGTTTAGGAATTTTTAAGAATGGTTTTAATAGAACTTTATGGAAAAATTTAGTCCATGAGAACGGTCTCACTTAGTCACAAAACTCATCTCTTATTAATGTATTGTTATTTATTCAATTGAGTATGTGTATAGCTATACATATCACCTATTGTTTAATCTTTAGTATAAAATTATTTATTAGTCCATTATGTTATATTAAAATCTTAGTTATTTTTCTTTCTTTTATCATATTTTTTTTCGTGCACATTTATATCTTTACATAATATATTTCAATCTTAGTGTGGAAAATATTTTTTATAATGTGTAGGAAGAAAAAAAAAGTAATAAGAGAAATTTGTGTTACAATAAAACTTTTGTGTTTTGGCAAAATTTGGCATTTGAATCTTGATTTCATGGATGGATTTTTGGCTGATGATTGTCACTGCTTATTTGTATGTTTTTTTTTTGTTTAACTTTTATTTGACTTTTGAATCTTAGAATTCTATAGATGGAATTTTGGATGGCTGTTTCATGGGACTTTTCAATAGAATTTATGTTTTTTTCGTTGCCATTGTCTCTCCTACTACAGACTTTTTAGTCTCTCTCCTTAGTTTGAAGTTTTGATAAACACCTACTCAATGGTCTATTGTTTGTTGGACCATTTGGTTTTCTAGAAACCAAATTGTTTTCAACGAAGATATTGGTGATCATGGAGTTGTGTCACATAGGATAGTCCTAAAGTCTTGGTGGTGGCTTTCTAAAGCACATAAACAATCGTTTAACTGTAGTTATTATGACTGGTGTAAACACGCTTGGCTTTTTCTTTATCGGTTAAATATTTTGTTTATGTTCTATTTTTGATTGATTGTAGATTGTAGATTGTAACCGGGTTGGGGTATCTCTAGTACCCCTTTTGTCTATATTATATATTTTGCATATAAAAAAAATTAGTAAAAATTAAATTAAAAAAATTGAATCAAAAAATAAATTCATGAGAAAATTAGTTTAAGGTCCAAAATCTGACTTGAAAATGTCCTCTAAATGAAAATTATTTTAGAAAAATATGGGAAAAGAAAATTTAAATACTTATCAATTATTTGTATATATGTATTAACCTAAGTTAAAACGATTTTCCCATATTTTTAGATAAATAAAATTGGATTGTATAATAATAGTTATACAATATGAACTTTCAAAACGAAAGACACAATTGTAATATAATATAATTTATTTTATTTATCTTTAGGGTGCAGTATAGATTATGTTTTCTCTCAATATATAATATTACTACTTAACTACTAATAAAGTCTCATGTCAGCAATGATTAATAGTAGCACATGCTGAAAGGATCATGGAGTTAATTTTAGACAATTTAATTATTAAAGTTAGAAGTATAATTTATATTAGTTGGGTTTTTGTTGTTTAGTTGACTTTTTTTAGTTATTGGGCCTTAAGTTTATTATCCACTAGTATTATTATATATGTAGTGTCTTTGACACATTTTAGGGTATCAATGAAATGAAAAATTACTTTTATTCCTTTTATTTTATTTAGTCAATTTAGTGTTCTTCCCCTTTTATTGTAAAAACCCTAGTTTTAAAGCTTTGATAGGAAAAACTTCCTATCAATTGGTGCTTTCATTACTGCACTCAATCACCCTTCCATGGCATATTCTTATTACAATCATCCATTTTACCACACTTTCCCTCATTCATATTCTTCCACTACAGCAACCATTTCTGCTCCACCATCCACAAACCCATATCTTGCATATTATTTCTCATATACTCCATTATCAACCGTCACTGCATACCAACAAGAATACTTAATCCTTGCTTCACATCAACAGCAACCACAACCTACTGATGAAAATGTCACAGAAATTGGATGGTACCTTCTCGGAGAAAATCAACAACAAGTCGGTCCTTACGTTTTCGCCGAGGTGCGCGAGCATTTCTTAAAGGGATACTTGTCCGAAAACACACTTTTATGGTCTGAAGGAAAAACTGAGTGGGAACCTTTGTCTTCCATTTCCGAGTTGTGGGATGAAATTAATCGTCTTCGAATTGATTCAGCTGCAGTGTCTACTGATGTTGACGAGTTTGAGATATGGCAACAGGAGATTAAGGAGGTAGATGCACAAGTGGAAGGTTCAGAATTAGGTTCCTTTTACGGTGATATTGGTGGTGGTGTAGCAGAGGAAGACTCTGAGAGACATTCTACACTGCCTAACGACGATGAGGAATTTACCGATGATGATGGGACTATATATAAGTGGGACTGGAATATTAGGGCTTGGGTTCCATAAGAGGAGTGTACCCCTGGTAGTGCTTTGCCTTATGGGGTTGAAGAGATGACCTTCTTGAAAGAAGAGGAAGTTTTTTCGACAGTACCTAATTCCGATGCCTCTGAAATTGTTGAAGAAAGTTCAGAATTGAATGTTTCTGTAACTTCCTTAAAGGAAGAAACCAAAGAAGAAAGTACCAACATGGTATCTAATGGAAAGAGGAAGCTTTCTATTCAAAGGGAAAATGGTGTCCATATTTCAGGGAGAACTAATGGTTCCACTACTCAGTCAGATTTACAAAATATAACTCATACACTACATCAAGCCTCAAGTTGCAGATGTTCAGCTGTTACACACCGTAGTGCGGCAAATCTATCCAATGGAAAGTATGTTCATGGTTCTTCTAGCCGATCTCTCATAGGTAGTGTATTGAGCATCTCTAAAACCAGTTCAGCTGTGAATGACACTATAAATCCAAAAAAAATCTAGCCTCAAGTTGTTGTTGCTGTTGCCGCAACCACTTCCCATAACAACGCCGTCGACGCAATTGCTAGTACTGACCAAGGAAAATATCTATCAAGTTCTGATCAATGTCCGCCAAATCATGTGGAAGGAAACAAAATTGAAGAAGCCGCATCTAAATTCAAAGATTCAAGAAAATGATTCACAGAGGATGACGATGAGGATAATGCATACGACGATGACGAAAGAAGAACAAATGATTTTAGCAAATTAGAGTTGAAACCTGATCACACCAATCGTCCTATTTGGGCTTGTGACAATGGCCGGATATTGAAACTTTCTCTCCTTTGTACAAGCAAGCTTATGATTTTCTCATTGCCATGGCCGAGCCGGTTTGCAGGCCAGAGTCTATGCAGGAATACAATCTTACTCTGCACTCGCTGTATGCTGCAGTTTCGGTTAGTTTAGAAACTGAAACAATTATATCGGTTTTGAACAAGTTATCCAAGACCAAGCTTCCTAAAGAGATGATTAAATTTATCCATGATTCTACTGCGAATTATGGGAAAGTGAAACTTGTTCTTAAGAAGAATAGTTACTTTGGGGAATCTCCATTTCCAGAGGTATTAAAGACACTGCTTAGGGATGATGCTATATCTCGAGCCAAGGTCATTTCTGAAGGTTCACATGGAGATAGATTTATAATCAGAAAAGCAGTCGGTGAACTTGAAGGCACTCATGACGAGTTGCTAAATGAAGTAGAAGCAGCAGCTGCTGCAAAAGAGAAAGAAACTCATGCATTCGAAGTTGATCCTGCTCAGGTTGAAAATGTAAAGCAAAGTTGCTTGCCGAATGCCTTAAATTATCCTATGTTGGAGGAGTATAACTTCAAAAATGATACAGTGAACCCAGACCTTGACATGGAACTAAAGCCTCGGGCACAACCACAACCATATCAAGAGAAGAGCCTTAGTAAAATGTTTGGAAATGGTAGAGCAAGATCCGGTATCATAGTTCTACCCTGCGGTGCTGGTAAGTCCCTAGTTGGTGTTTCAGCAGCTTGCCGGATAAAAATGAGCTGCCTTTATTTGGCAACAAATGTTGTGTCTGTGGATCAGTGGGCTTTCCAGTTTAAACTATGGTCATCTATTCGAGAAGAAATAATATGTTGTTTCACATCTGATAGCAAAGAGAGATTTCGTGAAAACGCTGGAGTTGTTGTGACAACGTATCATATGGTTCCTTTTGGGGGTAAACAGTCTGAAGAATCTAAAAAGATCATCGAAGAAATAAGAAACAGAGAATGGAGATTGCTGCTTATGGACGAGGTACATGTGGTTCCTGCCCATATGTGTCAGAAATTCATCAGTATCACTAAATTTCACTGCTAACTTGGACTAACAGCCACACTTGTGAGAAAGGACTAGCGATTTACAGATCTGAACTTCCTAATTTGTCCCAAATTGTACGAGGCAAATTGGTTAGATCTTGTAAAAGGTGGATTTATTGCAAATGTACAGTGTGCTGAAGTATGGTGTCCAATGACAAAAGAGTTTTTTTACCGAGTATCTAAAGAAAGAGAACTCTAAGAAGAGACAGACCCTTTATGTGATGAACCCAAATAAGTTCCGAGCATGTGATTTTCTCATAAATTACCATGAAAGGGGACGCGGTGATAAAATTATAGTGTTTGCTGATAATCTTTTTGCTCTTACCGAGTATGCCATGAAACTCTGCAAACCAATGATATATGGTGCTACTAGCCATGTTGAGCGGACAAAATTTCTACTTGCATTTAAAACTAGCAAAGACGTAAATACTGTTTTTCTTTCCAAGGTTGGTGACAACTCCATCAATATTCCTGAAGCAAATGTTATAATTCAGATCTCTTCATATGCTGGTTCAAGGCGTCAAGAAGCCCAACGTCTTGGTCGTATTCTTAGGGCAAATGGAAAACTTCAGGATAGGATGACAGGTGGCAAAGATGAGTATAATGCATTTTTTTTATTCCCTTGTGTCGACAGATACCCAGGAGATGTATTAATCAACTAAGAGGCAACAATTTTTAATTGATCAGGGTTACAACTTTAAGGTAATTACTAGCTTGCCTCGTCCTGCAAAAGATGCTGCATATATGGTGAACAATGTAGTCAAAACCAACTCATCGCCGTCCAAAAATGGAAATGGTGCTTCTATTGATTAATTGTATGATGTTAAGATAACCAAAGAATTTGATCATTCAGATTCTTCCAAGGTAGTTTCGAAAGATACTACGGATAATGGGCTTGAAGCAATTGAAAGAAGCCATGTCAAGGATGCCATGGTCTGAATTGCCTGGAAAGAATGGCCTGGAGAAAGCAACAGATGATCATTTTGGTAAGGAAAGCAGAAGAAAACAAGTAGTGGGATACAAGAATGTTATTGCCACAATAAACAATAAAGTTTTACAACCTTGAGGACAAGGTTGTTTTTGAAGGGGTAGGTAATGATAGGATCATGGAGTTAATTTTAGACAATTTAATTATTAAAGTTAGAAGTATAATTTATATTAGTTGGGCTTTTGTTGTTTAGTTGAGTTTTTTTAGTTATTTGGCCTTAAGTTTATTATCCACTAGTATTATTATATATGTAGTGTCTTTGACACATTTTAGGGTATCAATGAAATAAAAAATTACTTTTATTCCTTTTATTTTATTTAGTCAATTTAGTGTCTTCCCCTTTTAGTGTAGAAACCCTAGTTTTAAAGATTTGATAGGAAAAACTTCCTATCACATGCCTAATTGGGATATCTAATAAACATGAGCGTTTATAAACAGTACATTCGTGCCTTATGCTTTTGCCGTATTGAAATTAAGAAACACACTTAACATGATTAAATCTTTAAATTAAATAAAAAACTTAAAATTTTGTTTTTAATCATTTTATCTTCCAACCTCTTGTTTTTAAATCAAAAGAAAATGGGAACCCCTTAAACTTATATGCATAGTTTTTATTTATTTCATATATAAAATATTAATGTTATTGTTTTTTATAAAAAAACTTTATCGTTTAATAATTAGAAAGAGAAAAGGGGTTATGCACTGACAGTGTAAATTAATTTTACACTGTCAACCAATAACGACGATGCATCCCGCTAAGTCACATAGTAAAATTTAAAATACTTGTATGATATGGCAAAATAATATATTCTCATTGGATGACAGTGTAAAATATTTTTACACTGTCAGTGCATCACCATTAAACACAATTAGAAAAGCATTGTAAAATTGGATGAATATATAAGATTTTTTTCTCCAAGATAAATATAATACCAAATTACAAACTCCAATATTATTATTAAATATTATTAATGTAAATTAGAATATATACAAACGGGGGATCATGTCTCTAGGGAAAGGGTTCTATGAATTTTCTTCTTAACCCTAAAGGACATCCGCAAAGTTAGATCAATTGCCTCTTGGATTCTGTAGCCAGGACATCTGAAATTGTTTGCGTGGACACCAGATTTCAACCCTAATATTCAAAAGAATACCAACAGTCATATTTTTATTATATTCTATGGTTTATCTCAAGAGTATTGGAGACCAGAAATTGTTTTTGCTATTGCAAGTAGCATTGGAATTCTTATATGTATTGATGTTATTGCAACCAAACATATGTTCGATAAAACATTTGGGCAATACGTTTGTGTGTTGGTGCACATGGATTTATTACAATCGTTGAGACATAAGAAACTGCTTGAGAGACAAGGATATTCCTTTTTTATTGAGGTTAGTTATGACAACCTGCCTGAATATTGTACTTACTACAACACAATAGGTCACCATGTCAATCACTGTAGGCATGTTCAGAGCACAGATGTGGCGAAGGATGCAAAAGGGGACAATGACGAAGATAAGCGAAAATCCAATCAAACCTCACCTACCACTTTTGTTCAAGTTAGAGATGGGAGAAAGGATGGTGAGCCATCTATAGCAAGACAAGAGGACAATTTGGATAAAGGTAAGCCAATTATGATGGACAATACCCCAACACAAAACACCCCTTAGCATCCAAAACAATGATCAGGTGGTCAAAATTCAAAGGATAATGGGATACATGATGATCAAGATCCTCAAGTCAGAAGTGAAAATATGTGTGACTCGCTCAATACAATTGAAAATAAGGGTGTTAAAGATACTGATAGAGATTCCGGCTCTCAGGGATCAAAGTTTGTTGATGCAACTCAATTCCATCCTGAAGATAAGGCTTTAAATAACACTGATGAGGAAGGTGTGGAGCTAAGGCTCAACTGCAACAAAACATATAATACCTTAAGGAATCTTGGGCTAACATGGCTGATGAGGAACGTGTGGAGCTAAGGCTTCCAGATGTCATAGACAAAGGTCAAGGTACCTCAAAATTCAAGTTGGTTACATCCAAATCTAGTAAAAATAAAACTCCATATGTAACCAGATCTAGGGTCGGTCCTTCTAGGAAGGTCCAATGAACTACGTTCTATGGAATATTATGGGTCTAGCCAACACCCTCTCAGAAATGGATGGATGTTTGCACTAGATCATCATTCTTTGATGATGGAATTTGACATTAATGAGATAAGAATTAGAGCTCATTTTAAGTTCTTTAAAATGTAGTCTCTATGTAATACCCGTATTTTAATTACTCTGGATAATATTAGTTGTGATCAACTGTGTTCCGGTTTACTCCGAGAAGTTATTGGATAAAATAATTAGAGTAAACTGATGAGCTCAGAGCAGATCAAATTAATACTTTCTGACTCTGAGATTTTTACTTGTGGTGTTGTAGAGACTTATTGGACATTTAAGTTAGTCTTACTAACTAAATGATTTCTCTATGTATCATTTCTTTTCTTTTTCCTTTTCATTTTTGGTGAGAAAGATAGAAAGAAGAAAGAAGTAAGAAGGAAAGAAAAGGAAAGGAAAGAAAAGAAGAAGAAAACCTAAGAGAAGAAAGAGCTTGGAATCATCATCTAGACTTCATCAAATCATCTCATCCTCTTCATCATCATCCTCTATTCAATGTGGGTTATAGATAGAAACCTTTGTTTTAGATTTTCTTGAGTTCTAGAACCTAGGTTAGAATTGTGAGAAAATGAATAATCTTGCTAATTAAAGAATCCAATGGTTGAAATGCGGTATAAACCGTGTAGTATAATCATTAGCCATGTATGATCATTTGTTAATGCATGTTTGTATGTTTGGTGAAGTTTTGGATGAGATTTTGATCACAAAGCTCTGTTTTCACGCTGCTGGAAAACCCAGTTTTCGCAGGTTCGTACAGAGAATCCCCTAGCGAGGGAGGATGCGAGCATTCACTGGCTATTCGCACGGTGAAGGTAAGGGAGAACGTTCGCCAGAGGTTCCTAATGCGAACTTTACCTCGTTTCAGTTCAGGGTTGATTCGCCAGACGTTCGCAAAGCAACTGGGAAAGCGAAGGTTCGCTGGTTTGTTTGCAAGGTGAACTTGGTGTTGTTCCAGTTCTGCCTTGGTTCGCTGGGAGCTTCGCAATGCGAATGGGAAAGTGAACATTCGCTAGTACTTCGCATTGCAAACATGACAGATCCTCCAACTTGTTTCTTCTATAACTTTTGAACCGTGACTCCGATCAGGGCGTTCTTGGTACCGACGGAGAGCTTTGAGAATACCCTACCTAATGGAAGTGGAAATTATCGGTTTTAATGGCCGACTATATAATCGAAGGAAAACCAAGAGTGGTACCATTATGTTGAATTATCATATGTAATTCTATTGTGCCAATGTGTTATGTTGTGCTTACCCTACTGTTGTTTATCATAATTGTGAGTGAATATGCATGCTAAAATGAAATGAAATAGGTAGAGTGAGGATGATTGCCATAAAACAATATTAAACCTCGTAAGGCTAGGAAATGGTTGAATAACATAGCGACGACGCTCGTGCAAGAGAGGCCGAGGTGTGCGTCTATTACCGAATGGTATGGAAATAATTACTCTAGTATGGATCATGTTTAATTGTGTTTTAATTGGGAAGACAAAAGAGGTCTTAAGGCTAATGTGACCGTATGATTGTCGAATACAATCATGTTGTGTGTGATTACGTAATCGTAACCATTTTCTTGTGAGTTGTAGTTTCATGAGTCTCGAGCTCCTCTAAAACATGGCATGGTACTTGGCAGGTTTGATTCCCGTGTGTAGTACGAATGGAGCCTATATGGTAAAGAGACTTGTGACGGTGTACGGGCCGTGTGAAGTGACGAATTAAGGCGATAATGCGTCCCTTAATTCCGAATACATTTCGTATGCCAAGTAAATTACATGGATCCATGACTCGGGTCGACTTCTAGACATAGAAGAGGACGAGAAAAGGGGATGCCTTGGTACGGTTATCGATTAGTGATATTGTGAGTTAACGGAACTCACGAACATGGATCCATATAGTGTGTGTGAGTACTCAAAGTCACTTCCCTTCCCTTTGACTTGAGTTAGGCTTGTTAGGACCTTGTAAAGCCGAGAGGACGTTTAAGATAGAGAGCTCATTGAGATTTGATGTATCTCACCCCACGTTGTTGTTTACATCACAGGTACTACAGGTTCCGTGAAGGGTAAGGACTAAGTTGTTTGACTTTCCTTACTATCTTGGCTTTTTGAAGTGGCAAGGCTTCCGTTGTGGAGTTTATTTTGAGATCATTGCTGATCTAGTTCTTAGTTTTTATCATTTTGAACATCTTGTATATATAATGCCATAGTTTTTCTTATTAGGTATTTTGGGCATGTATATGTATAGTGTGTTAACTAGGAACTTATTGTATTTCAGTACCAAAGTGTGAATTCATGTATAATATATGCTTTGATGTATATATATATATATGGGCATTACAGTTGGTATCAAAGCAGGTCGTATCCTCGACCTAGCCATGAAATAGTATGAGTATTTTCTTTCCGTTTCATATGCGGCATGTCGCCTTTGGTCTTGAGTGTTATATTTATGGTATTGAGCCTGATCAACTTAATCATATCTGTATGACATTCATGAACATGGCTAACAGGCGCAGAAATAACTGTGGTAGACCGAGAACCACTCCAGCAGGGACTAATCCACCAGGTGACGAGGGGAATGCTCCTTTATATCAATTCATGCAACAGATGCAGCAGCAACAAAATTAGTTTGTGCAATAAATGGTACATCAAATGGCTGGTGGCCTGCATCCTCCAGTGGTTGTTCCCGAAGCTGTAGGGGGAACCTTTAGGGATTACATTCGTATGAATCCTCCGGAGTTTCAGGGAGGGTTAGATCCGATAAAGGCTCATGAATGGATATCCGGTATGGAGCGGATTTTCTTGATAGTTCAGTGCAGTGAGGAAAATAAGGTGGTATTCGCTCCTCACTTGTTGAAGGGTCCTGCCATGAGGTGGTGGGAGAGCGCTTCAGCCTTTATGACAATTCAAGAGGTACCGAAGGTATGGGAACAGTTTAAGATAAATTTTATGGAGAAGTATTTTCCAAGTTCCTTAAGGTCTCAGAAGGAATTAGAGTTTCAACAGTTGAGACAAGGCACAACTTGACCATGGCTTCCTATGCGGAAAAGTTTGAGGTTATGGCTGCTTATTCTTAGCAGGCCATGTATGCTCCTGACGAGAGATAGAAGATCGACCAATCGTTGTTTGGTTTGAGGGCTAAAATTTCACATAGCGTGTCTCAGAGGGAGTTCACTAGCTATGCCGAATTGTTAAGGCAGTGCTACGGGGCAGAACACAGCTTGAAGAAAGTGCAAGCAGAAGGGGATTTGAGTAGGTCAAATCAAGGTGATCGTGGAATATCAAATCAACAATTTAGACCGAGACAACAAGTGTATAAAGGGAAGCAAGTTCAAAGTTCTAGGGCAAGTGCACCTCCGGTGTGCCGTCTTTGTGGTAAGATGCATGGTGGTAGATGTCACTTCGGAGGCACGAGGTGTTATTAGTGTCAGAAAGTAGGCCATTTGGCGAGAGATTGTCCCCAAAATAGGAATCAAATGCAAGAAAGGAATACCAGCCGAGTTTATACATTGGATGCAAGGAAGACCAAGGGTGACAATTCTTTGATTGCTGGTACGTGTTTCGTTAATGGACATCATTGCTTTGTATTATTTGACTGTGGAGCTACACATTCTTTTGTATCGATGCAATGTGTGAAGCAACTTGGGTTGCAAGGGGTTCCGTTGTCTCCGCCCATGGTGGTTACTACTGCCATGGATGAGATGGTTGAAACACCTTTAATGTGTGAAAATTGTGTTTTGTCTGTGGATGGAAGAGTTTTCCAGATTGATCTGATTTGTTTACCGCTTAAGAAGGTGGATGTTGTGTTGGGAATGGATTGGCTTTCAGCTAATTCGGTATTTATTGGGTGTGAAGAAAAGCTAAATCATTATTCCATCTGTAGAGGCATCCCCGAGGGATGTGTTGACTACTATTTTAGAAGGTACGGTTGGCATGATAAATTTCTTGTTTAAGGAGGAAAAATATGTTCTTATGATTCTCACTAAGGAGGAGAGTAGTAACCTTCAAGTTTTGAGTATTCCAATAGTTTGCGAGTTTCCTGAAGTCTTCCCCGAAGATGTCACTTCTCTTCCTCCGGAGAGGGAAGTGGAATTCTCTATTGACCTGATACCGGGAACGACTCCAATATCCGTTTCTCCGTATCGGATGGCACCACTTGAGTTAAGAAAATTAAAGGATCAGTTGGAAGAGTTGTTGGCTAAGCATTTTGTTCGACCCAGTGTTTTGCCCTGGGAAGCTCCAGTGTTGTTGGTAAAGAAGAAGGATGGTGGAATACGGTTGTGTATTGATTACCGTCAGTTGAATAAGGTCACCATCAAGAATAAATACCCATTACCAAGGATAGACGATCTGTTAGATCAATTGAAAGGAGCCTGTGTGTTCTCAAAGATTGATTTACGGTCGGGTTATCATCAGATTCGGGTGAAGAATTCGGATGTACCGAAAACTACATTTAGAACTCGTTATGGCCATTATGAATTTTTGGTAATGCCTTTCGGTGTGTCGAATGGTCTGGCAGTTTTCATGGATTATATGAATCGGATATTTCAACCTTATTTGGACCAATTTGTGGTGATTTCATTGATGACATTCTTATCTATTCTCGTGATCCTCGAGAGCACGGAGAACACCCAAGGAT
This sequence comes from Lathyrus tuberosus, assembly GCA_022829125.1. Taxonomy (NCBI): domain Eukaryota; kingdom Viridiplantae; phylum Streptophyta; class Magnoliopsida; order Fabales; family Fabaceae; genus Lathyrus; species Lathyrus tuberosus. The sequence continues at coordinate 2,067,057 of JALAZF010000504.1, forward strand.
CGTTTTATCCATCTTACAAGAGAGGCAACATTTTGCTAAGCTAAGTAAGTATGAGTTTTGGATGTCGGAGGTTAATTTTCTTGGTCATGTCATATCCCAAAAAAATATCCCAGAGAGGTGTAGCGGTAGATCAATCAAAAGTTGAAGCAGTGATTAATTGGGAGAGACCGAAGAATGTTTCTGAAGTTAGAAGTTTCTTGGGACTGGCAAGTTATTACCGGAGGTTTATCAAAGGTTTTTCTCAATTGGCCTTACCAATGACGAAACTTACTCAAAAAGATTGTTCATATGAGTGGGATTCGGCTTGTGAAAGAAGTTTTATGAGTTTGAAGGAAAGGTTGACGACCACCCCCGTTTTGATTATTCCCGATCCTAGCAAGTCGTATGAGGTATATTGTGTTGCATCGAAAATGGGATTAGGAGGTGTGTTAATGCAAGATGAACATGTAGTGGCTTATGCTTCTCGACAGTTAAAAGTTCATGAAGAGAATTATCCAACACATGATTTGGAATTGGCGGCAGTTGTGTTTACTTTGAAAGTATGGCGTCATTATTTGTATGGTGTACATTTTGAGATGTTCAGTGATCACAAGAGTTTAAAGTACCTTTTTTATCAGAAAGAGTTGAACATGCGTCAAAGGAGATGGATGGAGTATTTGAAGGATTATGATTTGGAACTAAAGTACCATCCGGGTAAAGCGAATAAGGTGGCAGATGCATTAAGCAGGAATGTGTTACATAAGGCCGAATTGATGATGTTAGAGTATACCTTATTAGAGAAGTTTCGAGATCTCAATCTCCAATTTATTTGGACTCCTAATTGTGTGATTATGGGTAATTTGAATGTAAATTCTACTCTTAGAGAAGAAATTCAACAAGGGCAAGGGTTGGATGAGAAGTTACAAGAAGTGTTAGTACAACCGGGTTTTGTGCGAGCTACCGACGAAATCATTTTATTTAACCAAAGAATTTGTGTTCCGGATGATGCGATGTTGAAAAGAAGGATTTTGGAAGAAGTGCATAAGGGTACTTTTACTATTCATCCTGGTTCTTCGAAGATGTATCAAGATTTAAAGAGGGACTATTGGTGGTCCGGGATGAAAAAAGATATTGCGGTGTACGTATCGGAATGTGCGGTATGCCAACAAGTAAAGATTGAACACCAAAGACCGGGTGGCTTATTGCAACCTTTAGAAATTCTGGTGTGGAAGTGGGATAGTATTTCTATGGATTTCGTAGTGGGATTACCCCGTGCCCAAGGTGGTTATGATTCGATTTGGGTAATTGTGGATCGGATGACGAAATCTGCGTATTTCTTGGCCGTAAAGACTACTTATAAGGCGAGTCATCTCGCAAAGTTGTTCATTTCAGAAATTGTGAGGTTGCATGGTATTCCCTCTAGTATTGTTTCGGATAGAGATCCAAAGTTTACTTCAAGATTTTGGAGAGGTTTTCAACAAGCTATGGGGACGAAGTTGTGTTTGAGCATGTCGAATCTTCCGCAAACAGATGGTCAGACGGAACGGAAAATACAACCAATGGAAGATATGTTAAGGGCTTGTGTGCTTGAAAGTGGAGGAAATTGGATAGAACTTTTACCGTTGATTGAATTTTCATACAATAATAGTTATCATGCAAGTATTGGTATGGCTCCTTATGAGGCATTATATGGAAGGAAGTGTAGGACACTATTGTGTTGGGCAAAAGTTGGAGAAGATAGAATTTTGGGACCCGAAATTATTCACGAAACTACGGAAAAGGTTAGGATGATCCGTGAGAAAGTTAAACAAACACAAGATCGTCAGAAAAGTTATGCGGATAACCGTAGAAGACCTTTGGAGTTTGATGAGGGTGGTCACGTGTTTTTGAAAGTTACTCCGAGATTGAGGTTGAAAGGACCGTTTAAGTCGCGGAGGTTAAGTCTGAAATATGTGGGTATCGCTCCCAGGATTTTCATCCAGGTACAAACGCGAGAGTGGCGCGGAAAAACAGAGTCGCCAGCCGTGTGAATTTATCCCAAGAGAGGGAAAGGTAACACCGCATAAACCCGAGGAAGAGGGAAACGAATGGTCATCGCAATCATAACCTGGGTTCGGGAGTCGGTTATGCAAGGGGAAGGTGCTAGCACCCCACGCGTCCATCGTACTCGATGGGATCCACGCTTGTTGTCTATTCTAAGGGTGAGTTATCCTATCATCTAGGGCTGTACTAAGACGAGGAAGGGGAAAACTAAGACAGACTCGGTAGGACGTCGACGTCCTAGGCCTATGTACTCCCTTTGTGCAATGGGAAATTCAGAGTCAACGTAGTTCGGACCAAGTTCTTTTTGTGTTTTTTATGAGCGATGTTAAGTTCGCATCCGGCAGTTAGGGTCGATGCCTGTTTGCGACTCAGACGTAAAGTAACGTGCCCTTTTTAAAAATAGCCTTTAGTTTGACAATCCCAAAGGACAAAAAGGTTTGAAGTTTGTTTGTATTTTTTAGGACAGAAGTGACTTGAGTTAGTTCATAACTTGCATTGCACCAAAGTCTAGGGCATAGGGACGAATACTTAATGAATCATCCCAAGACAGGACGCTCGCTAAGCACTCTAGAAAGATGAGAGGAAGCCCCTCATTTCTCATTCCCCACGCTTAAGGCTCGTGCGCAATACACTTTATCCTTATTAAGTGTTTTCAAGAAGTTGTGAGATGAGAAGAGAGAAGACACAAAGGAAACTCTAAAGGGAAAATAAGAGTCCTAATGTTATCATGCATGGGTGACCTACGGTTAATGAGGTTTGACGACAACCTAAGCCTAAAGAAAAGAAAAGATGAGAGACAGAAAGAGTGAGAGTGGACATGGGTAATTATCCACACCCTCAAAGAACTTACCTCAGCCCCTGCATAAAAGGTTAGTACAAAACAGACATAAGTAGCATTAAGGCAAATGAAACTCAAACAATGACATATAATAGTGATTAAGTGACCTATAACAATTCAAACATGAATTAAGAAATCAAAGAAACAAACCCCCAAGCAATGACACAAGTGTCTTTTCAAACAAATAATCAAACATGATTAAGGATGTGCACACAAGAAGACCTTAAACAAAGAGCAGTTAAACAATTAGCAAGACTTCTTCTAAAATCACCAAATTAATTATCAACATTGCTCAACCAGAAATAAACAACGTATCAAAAACTCATGCAAAAATTCAAGATATAAGTCACTCAAACAATTATGCAAATTCAGATGAGACATATGGTTCAATATGCAAGAGAGGAGGATTAAAATGCAATATGAAATGATTTTAAAAATGAGAGAAAAATATTTTAATGCAATTCAATGTGTTGGTGAAACAATGCAAAAAGAATGAGTTCAAAAGGTTTTATGAATGATGAGAAATAAAACAAACAAGTTAAAGGTATGCATGATATGAATAATTCAAAAAGAAAATAAACAAATATTTATTTCAGATGCAAAAAATAAAATAAAATAATAAAATAAAATTTGTGAAAATTTTATAAAATTATAAATATGATGCATGAATTTTTTTGGGAATTTTTTAATGCAATTATCTATTTTTAAAAATTAAAAATGAAATGCAATAATTAATTAAAATAAAAATAATGAAATGCGCATGGGGGGTGTGAGTAGCAGCAAAAACACGTTGAAAACTGAAATGGGCCGGAAGGGAGGGGTGCGAATAGGAAGCCCAATCACTAGATCCATCAGCGAAAAAATAAAATAAAAAAAAAGGAATACCATACAACTCAGTCTACCAGTTGACTCACAAGAGCCCCTGGATCCATCTGACGCTTCACGTTGAGTCAACCCAAACACAAAGTAACTATGATAAAGGGCCATGATTACAAGACACACCATAATAATGAAACACGTGCACACACACAACTACTCAGCATGCCGTGGAACTCCATGTGACAGGCACGTGAGACTTTTAATTTGCTGGCAATCAATCAACCGTTAGATGCATCACAAGATTATGAATCAGTCAACCAATTAAATATTAAACATGATCAGTTATCCAGATTGAAGGCTCACGATAACTATCATGGGATAAAAAACACATAAACCATAAATAAAAACCAAAAATTAAAACGCGTGGCAACGTGAGGACCGCACGATGAAGCAAACGGACGGTCAGATTGCATCTCCTTCCTTGGAACCCTAGCCTCGCCGGAGCTCACACCAGTCGCCGGAGCCCTAGCTCCGGCCGCCACCCACGGCCACCTGCAATTAAAAAAAAAACCAGAAAACGCAAACGAACATACCATTTTGTCCAGATTTTCACCAGGATCACGAATATCACATCAAAATTTGAAAATGATCAACACACAAAGAGATTCGAACAGAACAAGGTATGGGTCCAAAACTTTAAACACACGAAACAACCAATATACACGTCCAAATGCAAAAATAAATATACCAGAATGATCCATGGATGCCACACAACATTATGCGTTTTTAGAAAGAGAGTTTTGTGATCATCAAAAATATCACTAACCTGAGACTGTGCACCACGTATCCTCACTGTTAGCTTCAAAGGATGGTTGGTTTGTGCTCTGTGGATCCCCAGAAAGAAGATTGTGGAAGAATTTTTGGAAAAGCTCCTCTTGGTTGAGAGATACGAATGAGAGAAGCTTTTAGGGTTCAAAATTTGGTTCTCCTTGAAATCACATGTAATCCCCTCTAACCCTAGCATGAGTTGGTTTAAATAGGCTAGGTTAAACCACTGATGATCACTTGGGCCTAGGTAATTCTTTGTTTAATGAGTTTTGGACAAATTTGGAAATTTGAATAATGGGAAATACACCCTCCTCCGTGCATGGATATCCAAATATTTCATGATGGATCACTTAATTTTCAATTGCTAATCACACCTGAATTTGATTTGGGCCTTGAAATACCTTGGTTCATGAGTTTTAAATAATTTGGCAATTTTGCATAATGAAAGATAAGTAATGAATAAGCCATAGAATTTCTTGGTTCAAAGGCCGAAATGATCCTTAAGGAGTGTTCTTTGATGTTAGAATGTGCCTAGAAGCAATGGAATTAATTATAGGTCACCATGTCCCAAAATGCAAAAGTTGTGAAAATGGAACCCTAAAAACCACTTTGCCTTCTTTTGATCATAACTTGAGTTTCACAAATGATATGGAGACCCACTAGTACTTGTTGGAAAGGGGAGAAAAAGATCTTCAACTTTCATGTTTGAGGAAAATTCATTTGAAGCTTTCTTGATGGTGAAAAGTCAAGTTGAATGTAGTGTAGGGACTTGCCCAAAAAGGAAACTTTCAAATTATAGGTCATTTCCATATTTAGCAACTTTTGTACCAACCCTTGATTCTTGATGAATGGTATGAAATTTGACTCTTGAAGACCATATGAGGATGTGAGACCTTGAAAATCTTGAAGAGAACCTCAAGATTTCACAGTTGGCTTCCCCTCTCACTGTTGACTTTTCCCCAATTCTCCTGATTCCCAATCCATTGGCCAATTGAGCTTCTCCTGAACCAAACTGATGGACAATCATCCATTCCTAGATACTTAGGGACCTAAGGAATACTATGGAATTAAGTCTTGCCAAAGAAATCATAAATAAACTAACTTTATTGCAAACCCTAATTTTGGTACCCTCAGTCTAGGAGGAAATAACACAGTCTCCAAATCCAAATTCCTCTGAATATGATGTGTATCCTCTCCAAAAAAGATAAGATATGCCATTTGGTGATAATAAAAACCAAGAAACTTGCCCATTGAGGCAACAAACCCAAGATTCTCAAAATCATAGTTTCTGCACTGGTTAGGAGAGAGTGATCCATTTGAACTCTCTTGCTTGACCCTTTGAACAACCTCAATTGCAACCGCAAAGGAAGACTGACCTCAATCACTCTACGCATAAAGAAGATATGAATACAACCTCAATCGCACCCACAAAAACGAATACAACCTCAATTGCACCCGCAAAGGAAGACTGACCTCAATCACTCTACCCACAAAGAAGATATGAATACGACCTTAATCACACCCACAAAAACGAATACAACCTCAATTGCACCCGCAAAGGAAGACTGACCTCAATCACTCTACCCACAAAGAAAATATGAATACGACCTCAATCGTACCCATAAAAAATGAATACAACCTCAATTTCACCCGCAAAGGAAGACTGACCTCAATCACTCTACCCACAAAGAAGATATGAATACGACCTCAATCGCACCCACAAAAACGAATACAACCTCAATTGCACCCGCAAAGGAAGACTGACCTCAATCACTCTACCCACAAAGAAAATATGAATACGACCTCAATCGCACCCATAAAAAACAAATATAACCTCAATTGCACCCGCAAAGGAAGACTGACCTCAATCACTCTACCCACAAAGAAGATATGAATACGACCTCAATCACACCCACAAAAACAAATACAACCTCAATTGCACCCGCAAAGGAAGACTGACCTCAATCACTCTACCCACAAAGAAAATACGAATACGACCTCAATCGCACCCACAAAACGAATACAACCTCAATTGTACCCTCAAAGGAAGACTGACCTCAATCACTCTACCCACAAAGAAGATATGAATACGACCTCAATCGCACCCACAAAAGGAATACAACCTCAATTGTATCCGCAAAGGATAACCAACATAACGTGGACTTCGCCGTGAAACAAAACTTCTGATTTAGACCACCCTATCGAGAAAGGGAAATTGGCAGACCAAATTTGTCAGGCGATAACTGATTACCAGGAGAGAACTGGATTTCACAAAAGAGAAAGACCAAACAAAGGCAAACTTCTAACGGACTCACGATCCACAGATAAGATGACTCCGCCGGGGAAAGGAGAGGTCTAAATAAAAGACTCCGCCAGGGAGCACAAGTATGAGGAACGTATCCCTCCAAAATCTCCTGAGCTATCCATCCCTGCTGAGGAAGAGAACTGGCAAGGAAAGTATCAAACCTGGCTTATGCTTCGAATGCAAATGTTTGAATTTTGCCGTAATGCTCCACACGAAGTGGAAATGCTACGCCTTTGCGGATGCAATGCAAATGCTTATGATATGCAAAAAGGGTCCCTCCAGCAAAATAAATGCTAGAGAGAAAAGACCAATTCAGCTGGGGATGACAAAAATAAATTGTCCTCTGAATCCAGGAACTCTGCTGAGAAGGATCACACTGACCGACTCTTTGGATCCACAACTTCTGTCGGGGATGAAATCCAAAAGCGTATACACTCTACCGAGGATTACACATGTCCTTTACTGAATGTGACATCGAACTTGAGATTTCTCCTCTGCTAGGGGAGTTGAGAATGAATGCCAATCACGGAACCGGAAGTCTATTACTGAGGGTTACCATTAACAGATAGGCTTAGGACCTGCTGGGGATGCCAACCCATAATACCATCATGCTTGGGGAAAACCATCCATAATACCATCCTGCTTGGGGATACTGCTGAACTTAGCCTGCTGGTGGGGAGAATGACTTTACTCCCACCTTGCTGGGGACTAGAATATGACATTGTCGGTGAAAGCACGCTTCCTGACGGGATGGGGGAAGTGAAAAACCCTGATTCTGTGGGGAGATAACGTCTTGATCCGGAGAAAATACTTCCCAAGTCTCCTGCTGGGGAAGGTCTGCTCTGCTGAGGAAAGTGCAATCTCAATGCTGGGGAGAGCAAGCTGCTGGGGAAATACAATCATGTTGCCCTGCAAGTCAAATAACAACAAAAGAATATGCCATAACCTGACTATCACCGTTAATGCCTAAGTAATTTCTACTGCTTTTCGTTATGCTCCGCAATGCTCGAAGTTTTATATGCAATGTTTATAAAAAATATCGGACGTTTTTTGCAAACAAAACAGTAAAAGTAAAACAAACAACGGAAAACTCTTTGAGTGAAATGAATATTTTATTGAGAAAAGTGGCCTGTAAATAGGCATTTACAATAGGAAGCAATTCCTAAAAAGAGGTAATTGCGCAAAAGCAAAAAGAAAATACACATGTCGGCAATGTGGGAACAGATATCCACCATGATTCGCTCAGCTATGACCCATATGTCTTGCTTATCCACAAATATCTTGACCTTTAAAGAGACTAACTGTACTGATTCCTTTCTTTCAGAATTTCCAGGTATTGAAAGTGCTCATAGATCGAACGCAGACCATAGCCTTTCACTTATAGATCCCTAACTTTTGCCTGGATCGCCCTTTTTGGGTTTTCAATCCATCGGGATACCCATTTTTGCCAAAGTCGCCTTTTCAGGTTTTCAACTTTGCGGGTTTACGCGTTTCTTTTTACATTTTATCCCTAACTTTTGCCCGAACCTTTTCCTTTTTATGGTTCGCCGGGATGCCCCTTTTTGCCTGGACTTTCTTTTTATGTCCAGCGGGTCTCCTTTATGCGGGGTATTTTTTGACTACGTCTGCGTTCACAGGGGATGTAAAATCTTCGCCATCCATAGTTGAAAGTAGTAAGGCTCCACCAGAAAAAACCTTTCTTACTACATATGGCCCCTCGTAGTTTGGAGTCCATTTTCCCCTGTGATCTGTTTGAGGAGGAATAATCCTTTTTAAAACCAATTCACCTGTCTGAAAACTCCGAGGACGCACTTTCTGGTCAAAGGCGTGCTTCATCCTGCTCTGATACAACCGACCATGTGCGATGGCTGCCAATCTCTTTTCTTCAATATGGTTTAACTGATCCAATCTGGAACGTACCCACTCAGCTTCATCAAGCTTCACATCTGCCAGAACTCTCAAAGATGGAATCTCGACCTCTAAGGGTAAAACTGCTTCCATACCATATACTAATGAGAAAGGGGTTGCCCCAGTTGACGTACGCACCGAAGTACGGTAACCATGTAAGGCATAAGGTAGCATCTCATGCCAGTCTTTATATGTTACCACCATCTTCTGCACAATCTTCTTGATATTCTTATTCGCCGCCTCAATAACACCATTCATCTTCGGATGATATGGAGAGGAATTGTGATGCTCGATCTTAAAACTCTGACACAGTTCCTTCATCATCTTGTTGTTCAAATTCGAGCCATTATCAGTAATGATTCTCTCTGGGACCCCATAACGACAGATGATATCCTTCTTTATAAATCGGGCTACCACTTGCTTAGTGACGTTGGCGTACGAGGCTGCTTCCACCCACTTTGTGAAATAGTCAATGGCAACCAAAATGAAACGATGCCCATTGGAAGCAGTAGGCTCAATCTTTCCAATCATATATATGCCCCACATTGCAAAAGGCCAAGGAGATGACAACACATTTAGAGGCGTAGGCGGTACATGCATCTTATCTGCATAAATCTGGAATTTATGGCACTTTCGGGTGTACTTGAAACAATCAGACTCCATAGTCATCCAGTAATATCCTGCCCTCAACAACTTTCTTGCCATGGTGTGTCCACTGGAATGAGTACCGAAAGAACCCTCGTGAACTTCCTCCATCAACAAACCTGCCTCGTGTTCATCAACACAACGTAGCAAGACCATATCGAAGTTCCTCTTATATAACACATCATCCTTGTTCAGAAAGAAGTTTCCTGCCAACCTTCACAGAGTCTTTTTATCTTTGGTGGAGGCACCCTCTGGATACTCCTGTCTCTTCAGAAAGACCTTAATATCATGATACCATGGTTTGCCATCTGACACATCTTCAATTGCAAACACAAAAGCTGGTCTATCCAGACGCATGATTCTAATCGAAGGAGTTTCACTCCAACGGTTCACCTTATACATGGATGCCAATGTTGCCAGCGCATCAGCCATCTGATTCTCAGCTCAGGTCACATGATGAAAATCCACCATGTCAAAGAAAGGTAACAACCTTCTGGCATAGTTGTTGTAAGGCACCAAATTCGCCTGACGAGTCTCCCATTCTCCTGTAATCTGATTAACTACCAACGCGGAATCACCATAGACATCGAGGTTCTTAATTCTCAAATCAATTGCTTCTTCTAACCCCATGATGCATGCTTCATACTCCGCCTCGTTGTTGGTACACACAAATGCTAACCGGGCAGTGAATGGTATATGAGAACCCTTTGGAGTTGTAATGATTGCCCCAATTCCGTTACCGTATGAGTTGACATCCCCATCAAAAATCATCTTCCACTGAGATCCAATCTCAGGTCCTTCGTCAGGCAGAGGCTCTTCACAATCTTTCATTTTCAGAAACATGACATGCTCGTCCGGAAACTCAAACTTCATAGGCTGATAATCCTCGACCGGCTGTTCAGTAAGATATTCTGACAGAACACTTCCCTTAATGGCCTTCTGAGAAACATACTGAATATCGTACTCTGTCAAAACCATCTGCCAACGGGCTATCCTTCCAGAAAGTGCTTGCTTCTCAAACACGTACTTAATCGGATCCATCTTCAAAATCAACAAGGTTGTGTGGTTTAACATATACTGCCTTAGGCGCTTGGCCGCCTAAGCGAGTGCGCAACATGTCTTTTCCAACATAGAGTATCTTGATTCGCAATCAGTGAACTTCTTACTCAGGTAGTAAATGGCGTGCTCTTTCCTACCTGTCTCGTCGTGTTGACCGAGCACACAACCCATCGAATTCTCAAGAACCGTAAGGTACATAATCAACGGTCTCCCAGACACCGGTGGCATAAGGACTGGAGGCTCCTGCAAATATGTCTTTATCCTTTCAAACGCCTCTCGACAATTTTCATTCCACCTGACCTCTTGATCCTTTCTTAGCAACTTGAAAATTGGCTCAAACGTGGCTGTCAGATGAGAGATAAACCTAGCAATGTAATTCAACCTCCCCAAGAAACCACGAACCTCTTTCTCTGTCCTTGGCTCAGGCATCTCTTGTATGGCTCTTATTTTTGCAGGATCAACCTCGATACCTCTTTCACTAACAATGAATCCCAGCAATTTACCAGACCTCACACCGAAAGTGCACTTGTTCGGATTCAATCTCAACCTGAACTTCCTCAACCTTTCAAACAACTTCTGGAGGTTTACCAAGTGTTCTTCCTCTGTTTGTGACTTCGCAATCATGTCATCAACATAAACTTCAATCTCCTTGTGAATCATATCATGAAAGAGAGTCACCATCGCCCGCTGATAGGTTGCCCCAGCATTATTCAATCCAAAGGGCATTACCTTGTAGCAAAATGTTCCCCACGGTGTTATGAACGTAGTCTTCTCTATGTCCTTTAGGGCCATTTTGATTTGGTTATACCCAGAGAAGCCATCCATGAAGGAAAACACAGAATATTGAGCAGTATTGTCTACTAACACGTCAATGTGGGGGAGCGGGAAATCATCCTTCGGACTTGCCCTGTTCAAATCTCGGTAATCAACATACATCCTGACCTTCCCATCCTTCTTAGGTACTGGTACAATATTAGCAACCCACGGAGGATAATTCGTCACAGCAAGAAATCCGGCATCCAACTGTTTCTGAACCTCTTCCTTGATCTTGACAGCCATATCTGGTTTCATCCTTCTCAGTTTCTGCTTGACTGGAGTACAACCCTCTTTAAGCGGTAGTCTGTGTGAAACAATGTCGGTGCAAGCCCGGGCATGTCTTGGTAAGACTAGGCGAAGATATCCACATACTCTCGAAGCAACTCAACCAATCTTCTCTTAACAATGTCTTTCAAAGCAGCCCCAATCCTTACTTCTCGTTTAGCATCGTCAGTTCCCAGATTAATAGTCTTAACTTCCTCCTGATGAGGTAGAATAACCTTTTCCTCCTGTTTCAGTAACCTGGCTAATTCTTCTGGTAAGTCACAGTCTTCATCAATCTCTTCTTCGGCTTGATAGATAGGATTGTCGAAGTCATATCGGGCCATAGCTAAGTCATGATGGGTGGAATCTGAACAATGGAACCTGCATGATGGATGTTTTATGTTTATTATGAGTGCAACAAATAAGAAAACACATTGCCATTTTGATGTGGGTTAATGCAAAAGGTAAAAATAGAAAAACAGGGATCAAAATATTTGAATGAAAAAATGTCCTTTATTGATGATAAAAATAGCAAATAAAACATCCAAGCCTTACAAATAAGTATCACTACGTCTTGGGCAGAACGTAGGATTCAACATAACAGAAAACAAAAGTAAATTACTCCAGGCGCGTCACTTGGATGACTTTCTCGGAGGACCAATTGCCTAAACTCTGACCAGGGGTGCAGGGACGGATCCACTCATCCATGTCACAGTCACTCTCTCCTTCATCCTCAATAGCATTGACTCTATCGAAGAAAACACCGACACTGGTGAAACAGACTGGACCATAGAACTTGGGAGGCTCTTCAGAACTCCTAGGTGGCTTGTAACCCAGTCCATGAGTATCTTGTTTTCTTTGAACATCAATGACACTGCCCCACTTCTGAGAACCACCAGCTTCAACTATAGCACGTGCCTCTTTGAAAGAGGACATCAGAATCTCTGGTTGTCTGACAACTTCAGGTTGGGCAACCACCTCAGGCTGACTGACTGCCTTTGGGGGTTCCTCGGGAATTTTCACAGCTTCAAAGGCTTGGCACAAAGTTTCCTGTACTTCACCATCTACCTCTACATCCTTGAAGGTCGATAGGTGACTCACCATGATATCTTCTTCACCACAAACAATCACAACGTGGCCATCCACCATATACTTCAACTTTTGGTGCAGCGTAGATGTTACTGCCCCAGTACCATGGATCTAAGGGAGACCCAACAAATAACTATAGGCAAGCTGAATATCCATTATGTAAAAAGTGGCGTTGAAAATCTCAGGACCCACCTTGATTGGCAGAACTAACTCTCATAAAACCGACCTCTTGGAGCCATCAAAAGCACGTACCACCAAGTCACTTGGTGTACAAATCAACCCACGAATATCCAACTTCATCAAAGCCTTCTTCGGCAGTACATTCAAAGACGACCCAATATCAACTACCACATGCAACATTAAGGAACCACGACATTCCACTGAAATATGTAGAGCATTGTTGTGATTCCTCCCAGCCGGAGTCAGATCTAAATCGGTGAAACCCAAACCATTACCAGCATTCACATGAGCCACAACCCCTTCTAACTGGTTGATAGATATTTCCTGCGGTACATAAGCCATATTCAAAACCTTCAGCAATGCATTTCGGTGTGCCTCGGAGCACAACAGTAAGGATAGAATGGAAATCTTCGATGGAGTTTGGTGAAGTTGGTCGACAATCTTGTAATCACTTTTCCTAATCAACCTCATAAACTCTTCCACGTCTTCTTAGAAAGTATCCCCAGCCTGCTTTGTCATAGAATTATTTGCTTCCTGCCTCTGTACGGACTCATCCATCATCTGTTTACCTTTGTCTTGTCTTGAACTGCCAACTTGATCCTCGGACGGAATAAAGACTCAACCACTCCTAGTGATAGCCCCTGCTTCAACAAGATTTTCAACCCCTGTATTCATAGCTGAAGTCTCTTCCAATTCCTGCTTCTTACCATTAACAAACACCTCGGCCCCATAGTTCCATGGGATGGCCTTGGTACTCTCATACGGGACTGGTCCAGGAATAGTGATAGTGACCGGCGCTGGTCTCGCCGGTGCTGAGATAGTTATTATCTTGAATGGAATTGTTATTGTGGCAACATCAATCTCTCTGTCAGTAACTTTATTCTGCCTACAACCCCTGTCAAACTGTAATATCCCTTCGCTGATCATTCTCTGAATACCTGCTTTCAATAAATCACAACAGCCTGGCTGCGACACACATCCTACACAACCTTCATCACAGTCGGGAAATACTCCTCCCTTCAACAGTCTTTCCTTCACCACACCCAAGGGAGTTTGGACTTCGTTCACATCTGAAATCAAACTCAAGTCTTCACAGTCTTTAATAATAGCATTGACCCTCGGCTCACCGTGATTCGGCATCGGGTTCTGATTCACATTTGGAACATCATTGGAGAAATTGATGGCTTTGGAATCCACCAGATCTTGAACCTAATGCTTAAAAGCTTTACAGTTCTCAATATAATGTCTGGGTGCCCCAAAATGAAACTCACAGTGGGCGTTGGCGTCATAGCCGGGAGGTGGATTACTAGTAGGTGGAGCCAATGTTCTCTTCTGAATCAACTGTAGCTTTAACAAGTGCTGAAATAACTGAGCGTAGGGAAGAGGTGGAGTGTCAAAATGCCTATCCCGCCTAGTCAGAGGCTGCGACCGGCGAGGAGCCTGATTTTGTTGTTGAGACACCGCTGGCTGCTGAGGTGCTGCTGGGATGGTTACATAAGCCACATTCTGATTGAAGTTCTGACGAGGTCCATCTCTACCACGATATGATGACACAGAGTTTGTATCTCCCTCCTTCTTCTTGTAACCACTGGCATAAGGCTTCTTACCTTCTCCAGATTAGGACCCATCACCGCCTGATATTTTTCCCGCCTTGATTCCGGTTTCCACCATCTCTCCTACTAAGATCAAATCAGCAAACTTTCCAGTCATACACGGTACCAACTTTTCATAGTAATGACCCTGCAAGGTGGCCATAAACATAGTTATCATTTCTCGCTCCAACATGGGAGGCTGAACCCTTACTGCCAGTTCACGCCACCTCTGGGCGTACTCCTTGAAACTCTCATTGTTCTTCTGTGACAAGTTCTGCAACTGTGTTCTGTTAGGAGCCATGCCAGTGTTATATTGATAGTGTCTAATAAATGCCCCTGCCAGATCTCTCAAACTACGCACATCCTTCCTCTCTAGTTGCATGTACCACTCCAGGGATGCCCCAGATAGGCTATCCTGGAAGCAATGCATCATCAGCTTCTCATTTTTCGCATGCGCAGCCATTTTACTTGCGTATGCCCTCACGTGGGTCCTTGGGCAAGACATGCCATTATACTTCTCGAAAGTGGGAGTCTGAAACTTGTGCGGAATAACAACACCTGGAACCAACCCCGAATCCTCTAGATCCACACCCAAAGCATCCTGATTCACAACACCCCTCAGTTGTTTCTCAATCAACCTGAACCTCTGATCATTGTCAATCTGAGGACCAGCATCCCCACCTGGCACAGAAAATGCATCATCTTGAACATCATCATACTGACGGCCATGAACTGCGCCAGCGCCAATACCACCTCCCCCAGCATTTTCAGGCCCGTCCGGAGGGATCACAACACCAGAAACAGCAATACCTCCGCCCGTAGGGCCATTCTGAACATTATTACCGTCTTCATCAATCCTTGCAATCAGTGGCTAAACGAGAGTCCTCAACTGCTCTTGGCCTTGAGCAGCACCTTGCATTAATTCCATGAATTGGTTCATGCAAGTCCGCATCTCAATCATCTCATTTTGTAGTTGATCCATGAATCTCTTCTGATTTCGTCTGGTAGAATATCGGTGAATGTGCTTATCTGCAATCCTGAGATTAGAACAAGATAAGAATACCGGAGATAAACACCTGTTATGCAAAATGATTATGCAAAATGATTATGAATATGCAAATGCAAATGAACATGTTTAAATATTCGCAGGGCGATCCACCCCTTGATTCCAGTTTAAGAATAAGATAGATCGGAACTTCTGCTCATATATTAAGAAAACCAGAGGAAAACCAAATGTTAACAATCACAAATCCAAGATAACAAGTCTGAACACAATAATCATATATCCCAACCAACAAGCCTGGCAGTGGTCTGAATAATGAAAGAAAATAGAAAACTACGGCATGTTATCAAAGTCTACAAGTGTCAATCCCCCCCATCCGTTATGGTTTCTGCTCCACTCTTGAATTTCCTTGAATAGTTTTTTGGTGTCGGGATACTTCGGTCTCTGAATTAGATCTTGAATGAGAACGTCTCTCCTATGCATGATCCCTTCCAAGTATCGGCAATGCAACTCCCAAGCGTCTTCTCCAGAAACACCATCCATGCTAGGTCCCTCATGTCTAGATCTCTTCACTTCAGCTTGGACCTTCAGTTCCTCTATGGAGGCTATGGCTTCATTGAGTCGACCCTCGACTGCTTGTCTCTGGAATACCCCTGATAGGATCTTAGCGTCTTTCTTCTTGAGCTGCGACTTTAATTGATCAATCTGAGCTAGATAACTGTCTTCTTTTTGCTTATTCTCAGCCATTGCAGTTTCTCGGTGAGCATTGAACCTGTGAATTTTTAACAAAGCCTTGTCCAATTCCTCCTTCTTAGACTCGAGAACCTTACGGATACCATCTAAAGCTTGTTTCATCCTTTGTCTAGCCGCGACCTTGTCAGCTAGCTCCTTTTCTGCTTCAGCAAGAAGCTCTGTCTTCAACTTGGCAATATGAACAGCTTCACCCCGCTCATGTTTCAACTGGTAAATCTCTCTCAGTAGCTCACTGTTTTCTTCTCGCAGCTTTTCCTTTTCAGCCCACAACTTGTTAAACTTTTCTATCTCAACTGTGGTAGGAGGCTCAATCAGCAAGGGGTAAGATGGTGGTTCTACCGGGAAGGGAAGAAGCTCCTCTTCTGCTCTCTTCTTGATCCACTCTTTATAGGAAGGGAAAGCCCGGTTGTTACATTTCCCAAATGAAGTTTTTCCCTTCTTGGTCACCTGCTTCCAAGCATTCACAATCTTCCTTATCATCTCTTGATCCTCAGTACCATTGAAGAATACGGACTCTCTGACATCTCGCTCTTCAGGTGGACCTTTCAAAGGATAACCAAACTGCCTGATAGCAAGGGAAGGATTATAGTTAATTCCACCTCTTCTCCCTATCAAGGGTACATTAGGGAATTCTCCGCACTTGCAAATAATCTCTATTCCTAGCAAGTCACGGTTGAACCAGACAATGTTGTCAGCAGTCAAGCCCATTAACCTCTTTGACCACTTCAGAGAATCTTTCGTATCAACGAAGGCGCCAGTTTCGGGGAGATGGCTCAGAAACCAAGTAGATAAGAGCGGTGGACAACAACTCACGGTTTTTCCCCGCCTATTTTCATTCTTGTAGTGGACTAAGTGATACACATCACCTAGCAAGGTAGGTATAGGATTCTTTGAAATAAATATTCTGACAGCATGCATATCCACCAGATCAAGAACATTGGGAAACAGGACAATCCCATAGATGCACATAGCCAGAATAGCTTGGAAAGCAGTCCAATTCTTCTCTTTAACATGTATGCAAGCTTGATCAAACAAGAACTTCAGTAAGAAACCCTTAGCTCCTTGTTTTTCCTCAATATTACTGCTCAAAACGGATTCACCAATATGAAGAGCAATAGCCATTTCTTTTATCCCGGGGTGTTCTTCAGAAAAGAATACTATGTCATGCCTGATGGGGATTCCCAAAATAAATGAGAACTCCTCCAACGTTGGGGCCAAGATGTAGTCTGGGAAAGTGAAGCAACTCAAAGACGGATCGTAAAACTAAAGAAGTGTATGAATGGCATCCTTCTCATACTTGGAGATATTGTAGACAAACTTCAGAAGTCTCCCATACCCTCCACTGAACTCTGTACGAACTCCGGGACCAGCCATACTAATCAGCTTGTGAATCAACGTCAAGGTCGAATCTGGGAACGAATAGGCAACAATCTTCTTTCTCTGGACATCCATGCCAAGGTAACCTCAGAAAACCAGAATCAATAGTAAGATGCAAGCCCTAAAAAATGTCAAACATGTCAGAATGCAAGAAAAATGATATGCTCATGCAAACATGGGATCAAGGCAACACTGCTGGATGTGCTGTGCTGTTAACTGAATGAGAACCACAACCCAGAAAACCAGAATTCCAAAATACCGAACCATTGAGATAACCAGGAACCCAGATAATCAAACATTGATGAGAAATCCATAAAAACCGGGTAGTTTGAAGGTTTCGGTTACCTGCAAACCTGCAAACACCCATCCCCTCTCACGTGTGGTACTAGGATGTTCAGTATCCCGGGCTCTCAGGTCGAGAAATGATGATACGTTCACCATTTCTGCTTTGGCATCATCATCAATCGAGGAGGCCTCAACTAATTCTCCAAAACGGAAGGTCCTCAGCTTCTGGCACTGAGGTCGAGAAATAATAGTGCATTCATCCCTCGGGTACAGTACTATCATCAATCGAGGAGTGCCTCCACTGATTCTCTTCAAAAGATAGGGGCCATCCTATGCGAGTTCCAAAGTGGGCCCTCGGGTGCGAATGGGTTTGCCACAGAATGTGGTCTACCACTGTCACCGCTAAAGAGGGATGTTTCCACTAAGGTCCTCGATGATCGGTCACCAAAGTCGACAGCTCTCTAGATCGACATCCTAACATGCGCAAGACACACACGTTAGAATGCGTCCCAAGATAGCCTCGTCTGGTTGTGAATTTCGTGAACACACAGACGTACCAAGCGGGCACATAGGTTCCACTACTCTCCACTCTAGTCCTAGGGTATACTCAAGCCTGGGTATTGGGCTTATCTCTCAGAACAACCCAACCTGCAAAACAGAAACAGCCAGCACAACACAGCAATATCCAGTATGACAGTAATAAAAATGAAATGCAATGCAGAAAATGCGGTAAAAATAAAATACAACAAATAAAGCAAAACAAAAACAAAAACACCCAAAGAGAACAAAGACAAGCAAACTCTAGGATTGACTCGCTTAGGGATGGACCAGCATAGGTCAACCTATCCCCAGCAGAGTCGTCAGCTGTCGCTCCCAGGATTTTCATCCAGGTACAAACGCGAGAGTGGTGTGAAAAACAGAGTCGCCAGCCGTGTAAATTTATCCCAAGAGAGGGAAAGGGAACACCGCATAAACCTGAGGAAGAGGGAAAGGAATGGTCATCGCAATCATAACCTGGGTTCGGGAGTCGGTTACGCGAGGGGAAGGTGCTAGCACTCCACGCGTCCATCGTACTCGATGGGATCCACGCTTGTTGTCTATTCTAAGGGTGAGTTATCCTATCATCTAGGGTTGTACTAAGACGAGGAAGGGGAAAACTAAGACAGACTCGGTAGGACGTCGACGTCCTAGGCCTACGTACTCCCTTTGTGCAATGGGAAATTCAGAGTCAACGTAGTTCGGACCAAGTTCTTTTTGTGTTTTTTATGAGCGACGTTAAGTTCGCGTCCGACAGTTAGGGTCGATGCCTGTTTGCGACTCAAACGGAAAGTAACGTGCCCTTTTTGAAAATAGCCTTTAGTTTGACAATCCCGAAGGACAAAAAGGTTTGAAGTTTGTTTGTATTTTTTAGGACAGAAGTGACTTGAGTTAGTTCATAACTTGCATTGCACCAAAGTCTAGGGCATAGGGACGAATACTTAACGAATCGTCCCAAGACAGGACGCTCGCTAAGCACTCTAGAAAGATGAGAGGAAGCCCCTCATTTCTCATTCCCCACGCATAAGGCTTGTGCGCAATACACTTTATCCTTATTAACTGTTTTCAAGAAGTTTTGAGATGAGAAGAGAGAAGACACAAAGGAAACTCTAAAGGGAAACTAAGAGTCCTAATGTCATCATGCATGGGTGACCTACGGTTAGTGAGGTTTGACGACAACCTAAGCCTAAAGAAAAGAAAAGATGAGAGACAGAAAGAGTGAGAGTGGACATGGGTAATTATCCACACCCTCAAAGAACTTACCTCAGCCCCTGCATAAAAGGTTAGTACAAAACAGACACAAGTAGCATTAAGGCAAATGAAACTCAAACAATGACATATAATAGTGATTAAGTGACCTATAACAATTCAAACATGAATTAATAAATCAAAGAAACAAACCCCCAAGCAATGGCACAAGTGCCTTTTCAAACAAATAATCAGACATGATTAAGGATGTGCACACAAGAAAACCTTAAACAAAGAGCAGTTAAACAATTAGCAAGACTTCTTCTAAAATCACCAAATTAATTATCAACATTGCTCAACCAGAAACAAACAACGTATCAAAAACTCATGCAAAAATTCAAGATATAAGTCACTAAAACAATTATGAAAATTCAGATGAGACATATGGTTCAATATGCAAGAGAGGAGGATTAAAATGCAATATGAAATAATTTTAAAAATGAGAGAAAAATATTTTAATGCAATTCAATGTGTTGGTGAAACAATGCAAAAAGAATGAGTTCAAAAGGTTTTATGAATGATGAGAAATAAAATAAACAAGTTAAAGGTATGCATGATATGAATAATTCAAAAAGAAAATAAACAAATATTTATTTCATATGCTAAAAATAAAATAAAATAATAAAATAAAATTTGTGAAAATTTTATAAAATTATAAATATGATGCATGAATTTTTTTGGGAATTTTTTAATGCAATTATCTATTTTTAAAAATTAAAAATGAAATGAAATAATTAATTAAAATAAAAATAATGAAATGCGCATGGGGGGTGTGAGTAGCAGCAAAAACACGTTGAAAACTGAAATGGGCCGGAAGGGAGGGGTGCGAATAGGAAGCCCAATCACTAGATCCATCAGCGAAAAAAATAAAATAATAAAAAAGGAATACCATACAACTCAGTCTACCAGTAGACTCACAAGAGCCCTTGGATCCATCTGACGCTTCACGTTGAGTCAACCCAAACACAAAGTAATTATGATAAAGGGCCATGATTACAAGACACACCATAATAATGAAACACGTGCACACACCCAACTACTCAGCATGCCGTGGAACTCCATGTGACAGGCACGTGAGACTTTTAATTTGCTGGCAATCAATCAACCGTTAGATGCATCACACGATTATGAATTAGTCAACCAATTAAATATTAAACATGATCAGTTGTCCAGATTGAAGGCTCACGATAACTATCATGGGATAAAAAACACATAAAACATAAATTAAAAACCAAAAATTAAAACGCGTGGCAACGTGAGGACCGCACGATGAAGCAAACGGACGGTCAGATTGCATCTCCTTCCTTGGAACCCTAGCCTCGCAGGAGCTCACACCAGTCGCCGGAGCCCTAGCTTCGGCTGCCACCCACGGCCACCTGCAATTCAAAAAAACCCAGAAAACGCAAACGAACATACCATTTTGTCCAGATTTTCACCAAGATCACGAATATCACATCAAAATTTGCAAATGATCAACACACAAAGAGATTCGAACATAACAAGGTATGGGTCCAAAACTTTAAACACACGAAACAACCAATATACACGTCCAAATGCAAAAATAAATATACTAGAATGACCCATGGATGCCACACAACATTATGCGTGTTTAAAAAGAGAGTTTTGTGATCATCAAAAATATCACTAACCTGAGACTGTGCACCACGTATCCTCACTGTTAGCTTCAAAGGATGGTTGGTTTGTGCTCTGTGGATCCCCAGAAAGAAGATTGTGGAAGAATTTTTGGAAAAGCTCCTCTTGGTTGAGAGATACGAATGAGAGAAGCTTTTAGGGTTCAAACTTTGGTTCTCCTTGAAATCACGTGTAATCCCCTCTAACCCTAGGATGAGTTGGTTTAAATAGGCTAGGTTAAACCACTGATGATCACTTGGGCCTTGGTAATTCTTTGTTTAATGAGTTTTGGACAAATTTGGAAATTTGAATAATGGGAAATACACCCTCCTCCATGCATGGATATCCAAATATTTCATGATGGATCACTTAAGTTTTAATTGTTAATCACACCTGAATTTGATTTGGGCCTTGAGATGCCTTGGTTCATGAGTTTTAAATAATTTGGCAATTTTGCATAATGAAAGATAAGTAATGAATAAGCCATGGAATTTCTTGGTTCAAAGGCCCAAAATGATCCTTAAGGAGTGTTCTTTGATGTTAGAATGTGCCTAGAAGCAATGGAATTAATTATAGGTCACCATGTCCCAAAATGCAAAAGTTGTGAAAATGGAACCCTAAAAACCACTTTGCCTTTTTTTAATTATCATAACTTGAGTTTCACAAATGATATGGAGACCCTCTAGTAATTGTTGGAAAGGGGAGAAAAATATCTTCAACTTTCATATTTGAGGAAAATTCATTTGAAGCTTTCTTGATGGTGAAAAGTCAAGTTTAATGTAGTGTAGGGACTTGCCCAAAAAGGAAACTTTCAAATTATAGGTCATTTCCATATTTAGCAACTTTTGTACCAACCCTTGATTCTTGATGAATGGTATGAAATTTGACTCTTGAAGACCATATGAGGATGTGAGATCTTGAAAACCTTGATGAGAACCTCAAGATTTCACAGTTGGTTTCCCCTCTCACTGTTGACTTTTCCCCAATTCTCCTGATTCCCAATCCATTGGCCAATTGAGCTTCTCCTGAACCAAACTGATGGACAATCTTCCATTCCTAGATACTTAGGGACCTAAGGAATACCATGGAATCAAGTCTTGCCAAAGAAATCAGAAATAAACTGACTTTATTGCAAACCCTAATTTTGGTACCCTCAGTCTAGGAGAAAATAGCACAGTCTCCAAATCCAAATTCCTCTGAATATGATGTGTATCCTCTCCAACAAAGATAAGATATGCCATTTAGTGATGATAAAAACCCAAGAAAATTGCCCATTGAGGCAACAAACCCAAGAATCTCAAAACCCTAGTTTCTGCACTGGTTAGGAGAGAGTGATCCACTTGAACTCTCTTGCTTGACCCTTTGAAGAACATCTTCTCCTCTTGAACTTGCCTCAGGCACCTTGACCCTATGCTATGAACCAATGATATGCACACATGATAATGCAAAATGAAATGAAACATAAGCCAGTTAGTAGTAAAGTAAGGAGGGCAAATTTTGGAGTGCAACAGTGGGACCGTATCAGATTTTAGAAAGAATTGGTGAAGTAGCTTACCGATTAACCTTACCGCCTTCTCTATCAAAGATGCACGATGTTTTTCATGTATCTCAGCTTCGAAAGTTTGTTCTAGATCCTCTTTAGCCAATTCTACCGGATACGATTGAGATAGAAGCAGATTTAACCTTTGAGCCTCAATCGAGTCGTATCACAGGAAGAGAAACTAGGGTGTTAAGGAATAAAGAGATTCCTCTTGTTAAGGTCCAGTGTGATGAGACGCATCCGGGTGATGCAACTTGGGAGCTAGAATCCGAGATACGAGAAGTTTATCCTCATCTTTTCAGGTAATTGTTTTAAATTCGTGGGCGAATTTCTATTTAAGAAGGGGAGGATGTAATACCCCATATTTTAATTACTCTGGATAATATTAGTTGTGATCAACTGTGTTCCGGTTTACTCCGAGAAGTTATTGGATAAAATAATTAGAGTAAACTGATGAGCTCAGAGCAGATCAAATTAATACTTTCTGACTTTGAGATTTTAACTTATGGTGTTGTAGAGACTTATTGGACATTTAAGTTAGTCTTACTAACTAAATGATTTCTCTATGTATCATTTCTTTTCTTTTTCCTTTTCATTTTTGGTGGGAAAGATAGAAAGAAGAAAAAAGTAAGAAAGAAGGAAAAGGAAAGGAATGAAAAGAAGAAGAAAACCTAAGAGAAGAAAAAGCTTGGAATCATCATCTTGTCTTCATCAAATCATCTCATCCTCTTCATCATCATCCTCTATTCAAGGTGGGTTATAGATAGAAACCTTTGTTTTAGATTTTCTTGAGTTCTAGAACCTAGGTTAGAATTGTGAGAAAATGAATAATCTTGCTAATTAAAGAATCCAACGGTTGAAATGCGGTAGAAACCGTGTAGTATAATCATTAGCCATGTATGATCATTTGTTAATGCATGTTTGTATGTTGGGTGAAGTTTTGGATGAGATTTTGATCACAAAGCTCTGTTTTCACGCTGCTGGAAAACCCAGTTTTCGCAGGTTCGCACAGCGAATCCCCTAGCGAGGGGGGATGTGAGCATTTGCTGCCTATTCGCACAGCAAAGGTGAGGGCAAACATTCGCCAGAGGTTCACAATGCGAATTTTACCTCGTTTCAGTTCTGGGTTGATTCGTCAGACGTTTGCAAAGCGATTGGCAAAGCGAAGGTTCGCTGGTTTGTTCGCAAGGCGAACTTGGTGTTGTTTCAGTTCTGCCTTGGTTCGCTGGGAGCTTTGCAATGCGAATGGGAAAGCGAACATTCGCTGGTACCTCGCATTGCGAACATGACAGATCCTCCAAGTTGTTTCTTCTATAACTTTTGAACCGTGACTCTGATCGGGGCGTTCTTGGTACCGACAGAGAGCTTTGAGAATACCCTACCTAATGGAAGTGGAAATTATCGGTTTTAATGGCCGACTAAATAATCAGAGGAAAACCAAGAGTGGTACCATTATGTTGAATTATCATATGTAATTCTATTGTGCCAATGTGTTATGCTGTCTTACCCTACTGTTGTTTATCATAATTGTGAGTGAATATGCTTGCTAAAATGAAATGAAATAGGTAGAGTGAGGATGATTTTTATAAAACAATATTAAACCTAGTACGGCTAGGAAATGGTTGAATAACATAGCGATGACGCTCGTGCAAGAGAGGCTGAGGCGTGCGTTTATTACCGAATGGTATGGAAATAATTACACTAGTATGGACCAGGTTTAATTGTGTTTTAATTGGGAAGACAAGAGAGGTCGTAAGGCAAATGTGGCCGTATGATTGTCGAATACAATCATGTTATGTGTGATCACGTAATCGTAACCATTTTCTTGTGAGTTGCAGTTTCATGAGTCTCGAGCTCCTCTGAAACAAGGCATGGTACTTGGCAGGTTTGATTCCCGTGTGTTGTACGAATGGAGCCTATATGGTAAAGAGACTTGTGACGGTGTACAGGCCGTGTGAAGTGACGAATTAAGGCAATAATGCATCCCTTAATTCCGACTCGGGTCGACTTTTAGACGTAGAAGAGGACGAGAAAAGGGGATGCCTTGGTACGGTTATCGATTAGTGATATTGTGAGTTAACGGAACTCACGAACATGGATCCATATAGTGTGTGTGAGTACTCAAAGTCACTTCCCTTCCCTTTGACTTGAGTTAGGCTTGTTAGAACCTTGTAAAGCCGAGAGGACGTTTAAGATAGAGAACTCACTGAGATTTGATGTATCTCACCCCACGTTGTTGTTTACATCACAGGTACTACAGGTTCCGCGAAGGGTAAGGACAAAGTTGTTTGACTTTCCTTACTATGTTGGCTTTATGAAGTGGCAAGGCTTCCGTTGTGGAGTTTATTTTGAGATCATTGCTGATCTAGTTCTTAGTTTTTATCATTTTGAACATCTTGTAAATATATTGCCATAGTTTTTCTTATTAGGTATTTTGGGCATGTATATGTATAATGTGTTAACTAGGAACTTATTGTATTTCAGTACCAAAGTGTGAATTCATGTATAATATATGCTTTAATGTTTATATATATATATATATATATATATATATATATATATATATATATATATATATATATATAAATATGGGCATTACACTCTACACCCTTTGTGCAAGAAGTTATAGCCAATTCATGGAAAGAAGACTCTTTAGGGTGTCCCATGTTCATCTTGGCTACTAAACTCAAAAGGCTTTAAGAAAATATCAAGATTTGGAATAAAGACATCTTAGGCAATATCCATGAGCAAGTTATGAAAGGTGAGAAACAGTTGCATACATAATAATGGTTTCAATGATCACTTGAGTAATTTATAGAAGAAAACTCAAATGTTTTGGATGATGCTTTACTTAGGCACAACTACTTTTGGCAGGAGAAAGCTAAGAAAGATTGGCACAAAGAAGGTGATAGGAATACAACTTATTTTCATATAATTTCTATAATCAGGCACACTGTAATACCCCGTATTTTATAAACGCCCTGGATAATATTACTCAAGACCAATTGAGATCCAGTGTGCTCTCAGTATTTATCTGTTAAGATAATTAGAGCAACAGATGAACTCAGAGCTGAGCAGATTAATATTATCTAACTCTAAGGTTTTATTAATTGGTGCATTTGAGATAATTTGGATATTTAGTAGTGTTACTAACTAATGATTATTTCCTATATCATTTCTTTTTCCTCATTTTCCAAAGATAGAAAGATTTGGAGAAAGAGAATTTAGAGGGAACGAAAAGGAAAGAAGAGAAAATACAAGAGCTCAAGATCAAGAATCATCCTCTACTCTTCATCATTTCATCTCATCTTCTTCATCATCATCTTCTAATCTAGGTGGGTTATAGATAGAAGCTTTAGTTGTAGAATTCTTGAGGTTCTAGAGTTAGGTTGGATTTTGAGAAAAATGAGTATTTTTGCTAAATCAAAGAATCCAACGGTTGAACTGTGATATAAATTGTGTGGTATGATTGATATATATGGATAATCATTTGTTGACACTTGGTTGTGTGTTTTAAATTGTTTTGAATGAGTTTGAGACGGAAAGGTATCAATTAAAACAAGAATTTTTTATTTTGCGCCCAGAGTAACCGGTTGCCCTGTGGTGAGTAACCGGTTACCCTTTGAAAAATTGGTGTTTTGCGCAGAAAATGAACTGAGTAACCGGTTACCCTGTGGTGAGTAATCGGTTACCCAAATGTGCCTCTGACTCTCATTTTGGCTCTGCTTTTCAAGTAACCGGTTACACTGTGGTGAGTAACCGATTACCACTGTTTGTTTTCCAAAAATATTTTCTAAAATTCATATCTTTTGACTCGGGTGTCCGATTTAAGCGTTCTTTATATCGATGTGAAGCTATGACAGTGTTCTATGCTATGGAAGGTGAAAATATTCTTTATGAGATGGAATTTATTCGATTATGTTAAATAAATGGAATTAATTGTTTTAATGCAAAAAGGAACTTTTGAAAATTTAAAAGCATCAAGATGTGAGTTAGTGAGGAAACCTTAGTACAATAGAATGACTTAGAGGATTGTGTGGCAATGCTTACATCGATACTAGAAGAGTGTCTTTGTTAAGTAGTTGTTAGTGGAGGATCGTAATTCCTCTGGTTTGTAGTCTATCCCTTAATAAATATCGTGACCCGTGTTGAAGAGCCCCTTGTGCGGGATGGCCGGGGAGAAGTATTTATTAAGTAAGTAACCGTGACCCGTGTTGAAGAGCCCCTTGTGCGGGATGACCAGGGAGAAGTTACTTAGTGGTTGGTACCGTGACCTGTGCTTAAGTGCTCCTTGTGTGGGCTGGCCGGGGAGAAGTACTAGTTGTAGATAACCGTGACCCGTGTTGAAGAGCCCCTTGTGCGGGATGGTCGGGGAGAAGTTATCTACGTTAAGGATCCGTGACCCGTGTTGTAGTGCCTTGTATGGGCTGGCCGGGGAGAAGATTCCTTAACTAGTTTGTCATTTTGTGAATTGTACGATTGTTTCTCTAATCAGAAATGTTTGAGCTCAAGGTCTAGTTCCTTCCCCCGACTTGAGCTAGACTGAGATAGAACCTTGTAAAGCCGAGAGAATCTATAAGACTGGGAACTCACTGAGATTTGTTATCTCACCCCATGTTGTTGATTAAATTTCAGGTATTTCAGATTCCGTGAAGGGTAAGTATAAATCCGTGCGATTTTTTCCTTACTCGTTTGATGGCTTAGCTTCCGTTGTGGAGTTTTTTTGAGATCGTTGTTGATCTAGTTCTCAGTATTTATCTTTTGGAACATATTGTATATATACTATGCCATAGTTTTTTGTATGTAGTGTTTTGGGCATGTATATGTATAATGTGTTAACTAGGAACTTATGGTATTTAAGTATCAGAACGTGAATTCATGTATGATATGGATGCTTGATGTATTATATTATATATGGGTGTTACACACACCACCAAGTCTATCTCCTTTTTGCAGGTGGGGGACACCATGCACACTGACAACAAAGACATCACATATCACATTACCAGCTATTTTGAAAACTTGTTTATATCAAATGAAGAAATTGTACAAGAAAAGAGGTTTGTTAATGTTGTTATTCCCAACTTGGTCGATGAGGGATCCAATGTTATGTTGACTATTTTTCCTTCATCTTTGGAAATAAAAAGATGTTGTGTTTCCTTTGAATAAAGTTGGAGCACCTGTCCCTGATGGCTTTGGAGCATTTTTCTTTCAAACTTTCTGGGACATTATACACAAAGATGCAAAACAAGCCACTTTGGAATTCTTCAAAACCAGTCAGCTGATGCCCAATTACAATGCTAATATCTTGGCCCTTTTGTCTAAAGACTATGGTGCTAATTCTTTGGAGAAAATTCTATCCAATTGCAATGGCTAATTTCAAATTCAAGTTGATTGCCAAAATACTAGTTAACAAGTTAGCTTCCATGATGCCTGCCTTAATATCATTAAAGCAGAGGGGCTTTATTCAAGGGAGACAAATTAACTTGGTTGTGTTGATAACTTAGTTGTTGTCAATGAGTTATTGTGATGATATTTATTGCCTTATTTTATTAATTAAGTTTTCAATAGATTAAGATGATATATTTTTTTTAAATTTAAATTTAAAAGAGTTCAACGTTAATCTTTTTAACAACTTTGATTTACTTTTAGTAATCTTTGGATTTTGTTTTTCCATTTATATTGCATTGTTTGAAGATGAAAAAAAATAATATCTCTTTTATCATCACATCAAGTGGTGAAGACGAGGAGGTCAGAGAAATTAAGGAGGAGGCCAAACTATTTTTTCATAAGATGGGCAAAGAGATAAAGCAGAAATCAAAAATATTTATTTTCGGAAGAATTCCCTCCGGGATTTAAGTCGTGTCCACAGAGAGCGGTTCGAGGGAAAGAATGCCATTCGACAATCTCTCGCGTTTATGAGTTTGGATTAAAATGGGTTTAAAGTAAATGCATAAAAATAAACATTAAAACAAAGAGAAATCATTAATCAGAGAGACGAACTTATCCAGCATGCACATAATCGACTCCTCACAAACTTAAACTTACCAACCAGTTATATTCCCCCTACAATACTCCTCAATATAAACCAGCATCGCTCACAACAAAGGTTATGTCTAACACAAAGTTGAGAGAACAACCATGTTAACATCGTCGACACTCCCGCACCCGACTCAAGATACAGAGGCATTAAGCTTCGACGCCTATTGAAGATTGTTAGCTCTAAATCTATCTCTAGAATCCAGAAACTAACAGATAATCATCCCTAATCAAAGTTTGCAATGTTTATCTCTAACACAACCCAAACCCCGAGCATAAAGCAAAAATCAAGGACAATCACCAATAGAGATTTGTAAAGCAGACTTCATACAATGCCATGGGCGACAAATAAACATGAGTTTAGAGTAAATACATATACAACAACCCAACAAAGAAAAAGAGAAATAAACTAAACATCTCGCAGTTTGTCAGAGACGATCGATGAGAAATCCATCCCAGATCATCCGTGTGCAAGCTTCCATGTTGTTTTCTAAGCTAATCTACTGAAAAAATGAAGTTGATGGAGTTAGGAGCAAAAATCCCCAAAACCATACCCTAAAAAATGACTAAAAATGAACTTATAGAATTACAAAATCTGCCACGTTCGCTAAGCGAATGTTTTACTCGCAAAGCGAGCCTCAAAAAATGGCACTTAAGTACCTCTGAAATGCTAAACCGCCTCTGCAAAATTCCAGAAGTTCGCAGTGCGAACGATTTATTCGCAAAGCGAATGCTCGCTGCACAGTTTGCAAAGCGAACTTTGGTCTCTTTCTCCCCTGCCATAATTCTGAGAGCACTCGCTGCGACCTCGCCAGACATTCGCGAAGCGAACATTCGCTGGCAAACTCACAAAGCGAACTTGACAGCAAACCAGCCCTTATTTTGACCACAACTTCTGAACCTCAACTCTGATTTACGCACGGTCGGAAGCGCTGAAAAGCTTATTCAATTCTCTAAATGAATATTGCAAGATATCCTTGCTTGAATAGCTAAAAATATGAGATAAAATCAATTAAACTCAATGATATTTACACTATATGCAATATATACACTAAAATGTAAAGTAAACGTATTTATAAACAAATCGGGGTTTATTCGAACGATATTAACCAAAAAGTATCGATAAGTTCAACAAAACTTATATACAAAACACGGTTTGACACATGGAATGCTCCTGAATTTATTCCTAAAGAAACTTATAGCAGCCTCCTTGATTGCAGTCGATTTATCTAACAATTCTCCATCCAAATTAACGAAGCATGAGAAAACTTCGTATTTATATCACCATCTACTTTCCACCTAACTCTGGATTTTTGCTGGATAAAACATTCCTTAATACGAAGATTTTTCTAGATTTCAGCTTGAACTTACAACCTATCTTCCAAAATGCCCCCATTGTGATTTTCATCTTCCCTAGCCAACTCCATCTCTATCTCATTTAGATGGTCCACTCCTTCTTCAACTTTTAGATCAATCCACCCGAAAACATTAATGTTCCACCATTTTAATTTGACCTTCAGAGCTTTAAATTTTTCCAGCAATATGTTATATTGTGATCCTGAAACATCAATAGATAACCAATAGCTCTTCACAAATCCAAGAAAATTTTTATGCTTCATCCAAGAGTTGAAGAACCTAAAAGGTTTTGGGCCCTAATTCAAGTTATTGGACCTAAGCCACAACGGACGATGGTCTGAGATATCTATATTCCCCACGAGTTGATATTTTATATCCAAATTATTAATCATAGTATCATCCACTAGGAACCTATAAATTATACTCCTACAATTGTCGTTCGATTTGAACCAAGTGTATCTATTTCCCACAACAGGGAGATTAATCAGCCCCATACCATCATTAAAGTAATTAAATTCAGCCATCTCACCGTAATTACAACCACCCCTCCCTTTCCTCTCCTCCGATAGCTTAATCAAATTAATGTCACCGCCAACAATCCAACCCCCCAGAGACAAGCCAGACTTAATAGATAACAACTCAAACTAAAGTTTCCTTTTATCATAAATGCCACAAGGGGAGTAGACATTTACAATATACACATTAGCGCACCTTTCCAATTAAATTGATACCTAAAAACCTTTACCTCAGAAACTGGAAACCGCAGAGATAAAGCCTTTCTTCCAAATAGTGATCATCCTTCCCGATAGACCTTCCGAATTAGAAGCTTACCAATCATAGTCTCCATTACTCCAAATACTCCTAACCAGATCATCTTCCATAATTTGAATTTTTATTTCGTGCAATAAACAAACATCTGCTTACCCCTTATTCAAAATATGGTTAATTCTTCTTCGCTTCAGCGAGCGACCACATCCTTGAACGTTGAAGGACACAATATTCATTATAACCTTATTTCCACACCCTTCTTTCTATCGCTTACCTATTTGTCTCTAGACTCCAAACTCCTAATTATTCCTTAAAAAGCTTCCTCATCTTCTTTTCCTCCTATCCCCCAATTTCTTCTTTGTTTGCCAAATCTTAGAAGGAACATCCTCTAAGATCTTCTTGCATCTCACAATACCCCGACCAATATCTGATTCCGTAATTGACTCGCCAATCAAAATTGACTCTCCCGACTGCCTCGAAGAAGTACCAATAATCTGGGTTGTATTTGCTTGATGACAAGAATTTTGGGGTAGAGGATTGACACACCCAGAACCTTTAACAGAGGCATGTAATAGGGAAGAAAAATATGAAGCTGAAAAAGGAATTTTAACACTCTCATATAATTCATTAATTAACTTTTTCATCTTGGGCTTGAAACCTTTCGATAGTCCAATAGGTCCACCTGGTGAGTTAGAAATAGGATCCGAACAAGAAAGATCCAGGCCCATATCAAACTTGTTAATAGACCGAGGAACCTCTTCAAAATCTATAGACACGTCATTCTCAATCTGATCCTCAGATTGATGTGGCCCAATGCCACCTCCAGACCCCACATTTATGGTATTTCCCATCACCATTAATGTTACTCTCACTTCTGTCACATTTTGACCATGGTGCTTTTTGACAATTTTTAACTTTACATCTTTTCCACAAAAATTCTCGAGATTTCCACCATTTGTTATGTTCTCAGCCCCCAAATTTTCACCAACATGGATACAATCTTCTGCTTCCTCACGCCCGAAGCCTGACGCATTCAAGTTATAATCATTCTCTCCTACTCCTCCTGCTTTACAAGACATAGTAGACTCAGTTACGTTTTCTTCTTCATGACTTATCCACACGCCACCAACATCTTCACTGCCAATCAGAAGACTCCAAATCACCAGAAGATATACTATCTTCATCATGGTTCGAAATAGCCTCATAAAAAGGGCCAAAGTGATCTTCCACCAATTTAATAGTCACTAATTTATAAGTGACTATATACAAGACTTTTTTTAACGGCAAAATAAACATATACAAGACTATATGTGATTCTATGTTGTTATCTTTAAGTACCATTGCTTTGGTAAAGACTTTTAAGGGATTAATTTTCAACAAAATTGGGAAAACTATGTTAGGTTTGTTGGTAGTACTTCTAAAGCTTTTCTAGATAAACTTTTAGATGAAATGTGTGAAATTAATATCACTAATAAGAGATGCTTATACCCATCCAAGCTTTCTAAGACATATCTATTATTATTTGTCGGTTTCATATTAGATAGCCAAATGGTCTCAATATATTAAGAAAGTTTTGTTAAAATGTTTTCCTTTAATTAAGAGAACGTAATGGTTGTGTTGATATCTTAGTTGATGTTAACGAGTTATTTTGATGATATTTAATGCCTTATTTTATTAATAGAGTTTTCAATAAAGGATTTAATTATATTAAATTGATAATAGTTGATACAAATTATCAGCATATCGAGAGAATAATAAGAACGATATATAAACAGTGTACCTTTTGCGATTTGAGAGACGATAATTGAAAGAGTGAGTATGAGAAGATTACTACCCTCATTGCCGTTTAGGGTTTCAGAGTATGTTATTTGTTTAATGGGAAGACACTTAACTAGATAAACGGCTGAGGGCAGAGCCTCTCATTGGGCTTAACTGAATGGTCCAACCCATCACGGTCCATTCAGGCATAAAACCTAATCAAACAATTCATCTTTTTAGTGTTTAATAACAATAGACCATGATATAATTAATTAATAATTAATTATGTCCATCCATATTTGATTAGTTAAATAATTAATCTAACAATCTCCCACTTGGATGACAATAATTAATTATTAAAAATGTTGATTTTAATATTATAATATCAATAATGGTCAAAACACTAATCAATAAAAAAGAAGTCATTTCAATGCTGCAGAAATTGTATCAGATAGGGAAGACAAATCATACATGTTAAAACTCACAACTTTATATAAAGAATGATGAATTTAGAGTAACATATTTAAGTTAAAAGCAATATGTTATAAAGAATGGCTCAAGCATATGAAAATGCTATTGATAAACTCCCACTAACCCAAAATATCATAAGACTTACTGTAATACCCCGTATCATTTAAATGCTCAATTGGATAACAGATGAGTATCTATTTGCTCTATATTTGGATGGTTGGATTAATGGAATCCTCTAAGTACTTTAAGTATTGACATTGGGATCAATAGAACAACTAATGAACTCTAAAGAGATCAATTATTTTATGAACGAGACATATTTATATTTATTAGTATGAGAGTATTTTAAGATAACTCTAATAATGGATCAATTGGTTGAGATGACAAAATATCAATTGAAGATATTTTACTCTATTGGATTATATTATATAGTATTGGTTTATATATATATATATATGTGTGTGTGTGTGTGTGGAAAGAGAAAAGAAAAGAAGAAAAAGATAGTAAAAGGAGAAGAGGAAAGGAAGTGAAGAAGAGAAGAAGAAGGGAGAAGAGAGAAACCCATGGATTATCATCATCACCATCTTCTTCAAACTCTTCTTCGATTATCAGGTGGGTTCTAGTTAGACACTCTAAGTTCTAGAAATAGATGTTTGGAACTTAGGTTAGAATTGAGAGAAAATGATTAAACGGATAAATCAATGAAATCTAACGGATGAAATGTGATATAAATGTGTAATATAGTCGGGTTATGTTTGGGGTTGATGGGAATTTAAATAGGAAGTAAATTGGGTGAAGAAATGATGAATTTGGCCCTAAAATGACCTGCTGTTACGCTGCTGAGAATCCCAGAATTCGCAGGTTCGCAAAGCGAACCCATAGCGAAGAGGAAGGCGAAGGTTCGCCAAAGCTTCGTAGTGCGAAGGGAAAGGCGAAGGTTCGCCAGGTGTTCGTAAAGCAAACTTTGTACCCTTTTCTTTCTGACTTGATTCACTAGAGCTTCGCACTGCAAAGGAGGAAAATGAATGCTAGCTGAAGCTTCGCAAAGCGAACATGACAGCTTTTCCCGTTTTGTTTCCTTCATAACTTTTGATCCGTAACTCGGATCAGGACATTCTTGGTATCATTGGAAAGCTAAAACGACCCTCCATCTGATAAAAAATGAAAATATTAGGTATGACTTGGAATTATTTAATTAAGTGGAAATGAATGGAAACAATGTTATGTGACATGTGTGAATCCATAACTTTTGGATCGGAAAAGCAATCGAGGCATAATTATAGTCGATGTAGAGCTGTGAAAGTATCCTACAGGATAAAAGTGGAAAGTATTGACTTTGTTACCCAATTAATGATTCGGAGGGAATCCGGAAGGGATGTTTTATGTGATGTACCACTAGTTGGTAATGTGAGACCATGATTTTAACCAAGGATGATTGGTAGAGGATAGTAGTGGCTTATATGCCTTAAAAAAATGTGTGCGAACTACTATGTGGTTATGTTTGACATATTATGCTATTATATGTGTTTACTTGTAATATTTGTGAATATACCATGTCTATCTAATTGTAAATTGTGAATGGAATAAATATGCATGTTTAAAATATGAATTAGGAAGAGTGAGGAAACTTTACCCCAAAACCAAATGGTATAATTCTAGGTTGTGAGTAGAATTTTGATAGAAACTCTGTATGGCGACGCTCGTGTATTAGATGTAGAAAGGTGTATCCTTGACGAGTTCTGGCCTGGAGTAGATAACCTAGATGGCGATGCTCGGGCACTTGATGTATAACGGTGCATCAGTGACGAATATTGGCCTATGAGAGAGTGAACACTAGTATGGAACACGTGTATTTTGTTATGTTTTATTGTTAAAGGCAAAAGAGGCCTAAAGGCTAATGTGGCCTAGAATTGTTGTATACAATTATGGTTGTATACAATTATGTATGTGAAAGTATCCTACGGGATAAAAGTGAAAAGTATTGACTTTGATACCCGATTAATGAGTCGGAGGGAATCCGGAAGGGATGTTTTATGTGATGTACCACTAAATGGTAATGTGAGACCATGATTTTAACCAAGGATGCTTGGTAGAGGATAGTAGTGGCTAGTATGCCTTAAAAACGTGTGTGAACTATAATGTGGTTATGTTTGACATGTTATGCTATCATGTGTGTTTTGTGATTGATATTGTAATATGCTTGTCTAATATTGTTGTTAAGTATGAATGAGACAATATGCATGTTAAAATGAATTAGGAAGAGCGAGGAAACCTTACCCCAAACAAAATGGTAAAATTCTAGGTTGTGACTAGGATTGTGATAGAAACTCTAGATGGCTATGCTCGGGCAATTGATGTAGAAATGTGCATCCTTGACGAGTAATGGTCTAGAGTAGATAACGTAATGACGATGCTCATGCAAGAGAGGCCGAGGCGTGCGTCTAATACCGAACGATATAGAAAAGAGTGAGACACTAGTATGGAACATGTGTGTAATCTTTGTGTTTGATGAGAAAAGGCAAGAGAGGCCTTAAGGCTAATGTGTCCTGGTGATTGTCGAGTACAATCACGTTGTGTGTATGATCACGTAATTGTAACCGTTTATTTGAGTTGCAGTTTCATGAGTCTCGAGCTCCTCTGAAACAAGGCATAGTACTTAGTAGGTTTGATTCCCGTATGTAGTACGAATGGAGCCTATATATAAAGGTAAAGAGACTTGTGACGGTGTATGGGTCGTGTGAAGTGACGAATTAAGGCGATAATGCGTCCCTTAATTCCGAATCCATTTCGTATGCCAAGTAAATTACAAGGATCCATGACTCGGGTCGACTTCTAGACATAGAAGCGGACGAGAAAAGGGGATGCCTTTGTAATACCCCGTATTTTATTACTCCGGATAATATTATGTTGTGATCAACTTAGTCCAGTGTACTCTAAGAAATTATTGGCTAAAATAATTATAGTAACTGTGGAACTTAGAATAAATCCAATTAATATTATCTGACTCTGAGATATTTTACTAATTTGGACTAAAGAGACTTTTTGGACATTTAGTAGTATTATTTACTAATACTAGTTTACTACTTATTCCTGTCCTCCCATTTTCCAAACAAAAGAAAAAGATAGAAAGAAAGGAAGAAGAAAGGAAAGGAAAGGAGAGAAAAGAGGAAATTGAAGAGAAAGTTCAAGATCATCATCAACATCATCATCCACTCCTCAAATCTTCACCCAAACTTCTCAATCATCTTCATCTTGCTCTATTTGAAGGTGGGTTCTAGTTAGTACCATTATTAGAGAGTTCTAGGAAATTTGAGTTTAGGTTAGATTATGAAAAATTGGAACTTTATGGTTGAATCTTGTTATAAATGTTGTTGAATGCTTGTTATCATGTCTATACTGAGTTTAGATCATGTGGGTATTATTGGGTTATGTTTTGTTGGAGAAATTATGACTTGGAAGTGAAGAGCAGCAGCTGGGAGAGGTTCTGGTTCGCAGGGTTCGCCTAGCTAACCTGGGGCGAAGCCCAGCGAACAGCAATCGAGGGTTCGCCTAGCGAATGTTCGCGGGCATGTTTGCCTAGCGAACTTAGTGTGTTTTGAATATGGGAACTTACTGACTAGGTGTTCGCTGGCACATTCGCCTAGCGAAGGTGAAGGCGAAGGTTCGCCAGTTGTTCGCCTAGCGAACTTATGGTGTTTTGGGTCTGGGAGTATTCTGTTTAATTACTCGCCAGCTTGCTCGCGAAGTGAAGGGCGAGGCGAAGGTTCGCCAGCTTGTTCGCGAAGCGAACTTTATGTCTGTTTTGTTCTATTTGTTCATTCGCCATAGGCTTCGCCTAGCGAAGGCGGAAGCGAACGCTCGCTGGGAGGTTCGCCTAGCGAACATGTCAGTTTGTACAGTTTTGTTTCCTTCATAACTTTTGATCCGTAACTCGGATCGGGGCGTTCTTGGTACCGTTAGAAAGCCATGACGACCCTCTACCCAATAAAAAGTGGAAATTAGGAGTATAATGTAGGACAAATTATTTAGAGGCAAATGAATGAAAGTATTGATTTATGATATGTTGTTATGTGATTCTATTACGCAATTGACTTATGTTTACCTATTTTTCTCTTGTTGTTAAGCATGTTTGAATGTGTATGCATGTCAAAATATGAAATAGTAAGAGTGAGGAAAACCCTTATGAACTATAGGAGAATTTAGAAGTTGGAAACACTAGTATGGAACATGTGGTTAACCTTTGTGGATTTGAACCGGCATGTGAGGCCGAGAGGCATTATAACCTTGTGATTGTCGAATACAATCGTGGTGTTGTGTATGATCACGTAATCGTAACCGGATTATTTTATATTGAGTGTAGTTTCATGAGTCTCGGACTCCTCTGAAATGGATGCACAACTACTTGGCAGGTTTGATTCCCCGTGCTGTACGAATGGCGCCCGTTGGGTGAATGCTTCTGACGGTAAATGGCCCGTGTAAAGTGACGGTTCATAACGGTAAAAAGCCTGTAGAACCCGAATCCATTCGTATGTCAAGTAGGTTGCAAGGATCCATGACCCGGGTCGACTTCTAGACGTAGAAGAGGACGGGAATAGGGGATACCTTGGCATGGTTATCGATTAGTGATATTGTGGGTTGATGAACTCATAGCATGTTTTCCATATAGTGTGTGTGTGCTCAAAGTCACTTCCCTTCCCCGGACTTGAGCTAGGATTGTTAGAACCATGAATAATCTGAGAGAATCCATAAGATAGGGAACTCACTCAGATTTGATGTATCTCACCCCACTGTTGTTGTTTACATCACAGGTTCTGCAGGTTCGGCGACGGGTAAGGATAAAGTGGTTTGACTTTTCCTTCCGGTTCGTGGTTTTTGGGATGGCATGGCTTCCGCTATGACGTTTTATTTTGAGATCATTGCATTGATCTAGTTCTTAGTTTTTGTCGTTGTTGGAACATCTTGTATATGTAATGCCTTAGCTTTTGTGTTG
The DNA here is from genome assembly GCA_022829125.1 of Lathyrus tuberosus. Classification (NCBI taxonomy): domain Eukaryota; kingdom Viridiplantae; phylum Streptophyta; class Magnoliopsida; order Fabales; family Fabaceae; genus Lathyrus; species Lathyrus tuberosus. The sequence continues at coordinate 2,105,179 of JALAZF010000504.1, forward strand.
TATTAGAGGCATTTATGTGTATAATGTGTTAACTAGGAACTTATTGTATTTCAATACCAAATACTTGGATTCATATATATAATTTATGCTTTGATGTATGGATTTTATATGTGGGTGTTACAGCCTTGGTACAGGTTATCGATTAGTGATAAATTTATGAGTTAACTGACTCATGTCATGTTTCCATATAGTGTGAGATTGTGAGATTGTGTACTCAAAGTCATTTCCCTTCCCCTTGACTTGAGTTAGGATTTGGCTAGAACCTTGTAAAGCCGAGAGAATCCATAGGATAGGGAACTCACTGAGATTTGATGTATCCCACCCCACTATTGTTGATTATTTTTAGGAAGCATTTGCAGGTTCGATTTACAAGTGGAGCTATGCTGGGATGTTTCAAGAGAAGCTTAGTTGAGCTTATTCCGATGTGTATTTGTTGTATACAATTGAGGATATTGTATATTGATCTTAGTTTTTATTTTTTTGGCTAGTTCCATATCTTGTACCATAGATTGTATTATGTTTTTAGAATGGTCAAGTATGTGAATTATGCCAATATGCACTTATGATGGTGTCAGTACCAAATAAAATGCTTGTATTATATTATTCAAGATATATATTATACAGGGCATTACACTTACTCATGCGTATAAGTCTATGGTTAGTGATTGTACTTTCATATTATGACCTGACAAATGTGGACTATTGAAGATAGAATAACACAATACTATTGCATGTTAAAGAATTTTTGTGTCTTTTCAACATCGACCAAAACATTAAATTATGATGTTTCATGAGATTAAGAGAATAATATATATCTCAGTATAATAGAATAAGACTTCTTAGAGTTATTATATATTTTGAAGTCTTCTTAGAATATGTCATATATTATAATTCACACAAAATTATATGACTATACGAGAATAATAATCTAAAATTTTAGATTATATAATTATGTACACATGCACTCCCATTGAGCCAATAAAATAAAGATTTATCAGAGTATACTAAATTAAATACTCTGATTATACAATGTGATACTAATTTTATTTTTAGTGCAAAACTATACAGAGAAATGGTTCTATAATATATTATCATTAGAGTTTTACAAACCCAACTACGTATTTTGCATGTAAATAGAATATATAATTATGTATATAATTTCACATGCAAGAGTATGATGGTCACAAAAAAAAGGTTTACCATCATTTGAGTGAGATCAAATCCATATAATTTTAAAGAGAATATAGGATTTTCTACAATATATTAATAACTCACTCAAAACTCAAATGCTACAAATATTACTACACACTCATTTGAGAAACATATTGTATGTTATACGCAGCAGAAAAATGAGACTTTAATTTATTTAATATTGAGGATATAACAAAAGTAGTCATAAATTTTTTTCAATAACAAATACAAAACTATAATATCCTCAATATAAGTATCCGTAAGATAATATTATTTTAAATAAATTATCAAAGATTCTCATTATATAAAATTGACATGAAATTCTCTCACTTGATAGGTAATAATAATTGAAATAAAATTTAGTGTTTTAAAAATATTTATATAAATATCAATTATTTTCTTTATCACGCAATGATCATGTCAAGCAACGCCACACCGATATGGTATATCCATCGCTTATATAATACTTAGAGAATTGAAATCCATTTTAATAAATGATTGGATTTCATAAAGTATTACATGTCTTTAAAATAATTTCTTATTTATTAAATAATAGTTTCAACAATATTAAATAAAAAATATAACAATGTACAAATATTATGTCACTAAAAAAAATTATAATATCGATAGGGTACTCGATCCATAATTTACATAATCATAAATCACAAGTACATTGAACAATAATAAATTATATTAATAATAACATACCGATAGGGTATAACTACTATCAATATAATATTTATTATAATTAAAATAAATTTAATTATTTTATTAAACAAAATTTGTATAATTGTACCCACGATAGGTGACTTACAATCATACGAATTAAGAATGCTTATATTTTATCCAAAATAGAAAATTTTATATAATTGTATCCACCATAGGTGGAATTACAATTATACAAATTAATAGTGATTAGTTAATTTTCCATAATAAAAGTCATAAAATAATAAGATTTCTAATATACTCATAAAATTATATTTTTATTTATTTATTTGAGTATATAATTAGAAATCAATTTATGAATTTAAATAAATAAATTTAATTAAGAATATTCTGAAAAATTAATAATTTTATATAAATACATATTTAATATTTTTTTAAAGGAGTAGCTAATATTACAAATAACTTCTCCTTATATGCAATTATATAATTAATCACAAGAGATTTAAAAGAAATTACGATTAACCTCGAAGAGAGAGCAACATTCATCCTCTTGCAAATAGAATCAATAAACATTCATGACTTTTAGGATATTATAGTAATATCTCAAAAGATAATTACAGAGATAAAACCATTATATTAAAATATAAGAGTTTAATCATAAACTAATATAATTCAAGGATAATACAATTGAAATTGCCTTAAGAATAGTTCATGATAATTATAATATTTTATCCACAAAAAAGATAAATAACCCGATAATGTATATTTTAATAATAAACCAATACAATTTACATGAAAATAAATTAAAATAATGACAATTTTAATTGTCTCAAATATTTTTAAATAAAATTATATTAACAACAAATAATAATAAAAAATATAAATATTAACAGATCTATAAAGAAATTATAATTATTTACAATGTTTACCAAATAATATTTGACAAGACAATCTATAATATAATAAAATAATTAGGAAATACACATTATTTGATTAATAACTAATTTGAGTGATAATGCTCATATTCTTCTCCCTTTTATTCTCAACAACATAGCACGTATTTTTTGTTTGAGAAACATCAAGTTAATCAAAAGAAATCATAATAACAACTTTTTAAATATATAAGCTTGTATTGCTCATTTGATCCAAACAGTCGTTGAAATTCGTTTTCTATTATTCTATTTACATATCATTCATCCATAAAAATATAAAATAAATTATCAAAAAATGCTTCCTTGAATAAGTATTAAACAAACCATTCAGAACCGTTTATCCATAAATAGATAGCAGTATATAAAAAAAATTGTATAACTATTTTGGATATAAAAACATGTTTGTGTTCGTACGTGAAGTTAATTCATTGAAATCAAAAGAAAAAATACAAACAATATGCAATAACATAATCATATAATTATAAGTATTATATATGAATTTAAATAAATATAATAGCTATGAAATGTATCAAACAGACTCTGATACCAATTGAAGAATTTAATTATATTAAATTGATAATAGTTGATACAAATTTTTAGCATATCTAGAGATTAATAAGAACGATATATAAACAGTGTACCTTTTGCGATTTGAGAGATGGTAATTGGAAGAGTGAGTATGAGAAGATTACTACCCTCATTGCCGTTTAGGGTTTCAGAGTATGTTAATTGTTTAATGGGGAGACACTTCAATAGCTAAACGGCTGAGGGCAGGGTCTCTCAATGGGCTTAACTGAATGGTCCAACCTATCACGGTCCATTCAGGCATAAAACCCAATCAAACAATTCATCTTTTTAGTGTTTAATAACAATATACCATGATATAATTAATTAATAATTAATTATGTCAATTCATATTTGATTAATTAAATAATTAATCTAACATTCAATAGATTAATATGATATTTTTATAAACTTAATTTTCAAAGAGTTTCATGTTAATCTTTTTACCAAAATTGGTTTTGTTTTAGTCATCTTTGGAATTTGTTTTTCATTTATATTGCATTGTTTGAAGATGAAAAAAAACTATATCTTTTATCATCACATCAAGTGGTGAAGATAAGGAGGTCGGAGAAAAAAAGGGGGAGGCCAAAATATTTTTTCATAAGGAGTACAAAGAGACAAACTCTATTATGTAAAGGGCATTTAACTACGGTTGAGTGAAAGTTATTATAATGGGTGGAGAAAGACATTTTGTAACGCCCATATATATATACATACATCAAAGCATATATAATACATGAATTCCACATTTGGTACTGAAATATACAATAAGTTCCTAGTAAACACATTATACATATACATGCCCAAAAAGCCTAATACAAAAAAACTACGGTATAGTATATCTACAAGATGTTCCGAAGACAAAATACTAAGAACTAGATCACTAATGATCTCAAAACTCCACAACGGAAGCAAAGCCATCAGATAAGTAAGGATAATCACACAGCCTTATCTTTACCCTTCGCGGAACCTGCAGTACCTGTGATGTAAACAACAACAGTGGGGTGAGATACATTAAATCTCAGTGAGTTCCCTATCTTAGAGTCCCCTCGGCTCTACAAGGTTCTAATAGACCTAACTCAAGTCAAAAGGGAAGGGAAGTGACTTTGAGTACACACACACTATATGGAAATATGCCATGAGTTCATCAACTCACAATATCACTAATCGGTAACCACACCAAGGCATCCCCTGTTCCCGTCCGCTTCTACGTCTAGAAGTCGACCCGAGTCATGGATCCTGGTAACCTACTTGACATACGAATGGATTCGGGTTCGACGGGCCATTAACCGTTATGAACCGTCACTTCACACGGGCCATTAACCGTCACAAGCATACGCTCTCAGAGCGCCATTCACACTGCACGTGGGAATCAAACCTGCCAAGTAGTTGTGTACATGTTTCAGAGGAGTTCGAGACCCATGAAACGCACTCGCAAAAATAACCGGTTACGATTACGTGATCACACACAAACGTGATTGTATTCGACAATCACAATGCCATTATGCCTTATCACAACCAAACGGTTAACACGCATGTTCCATACTAGTGTCTATTCATTCTATATTTTTCTGACATTGATTATGGTAATGTTCCTCACTCTACCTATTCCGTATTTTAACATGCATACATATTCAACAACAATTACCCATCATTAAACGATAAAAGTCGACAAAACAGCAGTATTCCAAAAATTCCGACATAATTAAATCGGCCAACAACCTTAAAACCATTTTCCTAAGAAAGTACACTTTATTAGCTTTTCAACGATATCAAGAATGTTAACAACGGGTAAACGAGTCAAAAGTTATGGACACAACGAGAAATGGTATTGCGAAAAAACACAATTCTGCACCCTCCTGGCCGTACGCGTATTGCCCTAAGCCATACGCGTATTGCCAAGCTGGCCCGCCCAGCCATACGCGTATTGCCCAAGGTTATACGCGTATGGGCAGAGGCTGATTTTTCCCAAAAATTCCTTTTAAAACCCCAATACGCGTACTACCCTACCTCATACGCGTATTGCCCAAAACCCTACGCGTACCAATACGCAAATAGGCAGATGGCCGAGAAAAATGGAACCCCATACGCGTATTGCCCACATTTCTGCGCAGCCATACCCGTATTGTCTTGACCAATACGGGTATTGCCTTGGGTGATACGCGTATGGGCATCGTGAAAACCAGAAAATTTCCTGCATAATGGGTTTGCGAAAACTGATCCATTTCCCTTCCAATTCACTTCTAAACACCAGAAAAATTACCAATTTGGTACACAACAGCACATATGCAACAAGTATCAACCATAAGGATCATTAAAACATGATTTTAGTGCAAAATTTCTCATTTTCTAACAATGTCAAAACTAACTCTAACTCAATAAAACTCTACTCTAAAGCATCTAACTAGAACCCACCTGGATTACAAGATGAGGAGATCGAAGCTGAGATGAAAAGATGAAGATTGGTTGATGATTCAAGTCCTAGAGCTCTTGAGGAATTTTTCTCTTCTTTTCCTTCCTTTTTCCTTCTCTTTTCTTTCTTTCTCCAATGTTTCTATCTTCATCAAATAAGGAAAAGGAAAAGAAAATATACAATAGGGATATTAATTGGCAATACTACTAATTATCCAAATTATCTCCAATTACAACAATTAATAAAACTCCAAGTTAAATAATATTAATCTAGTCAAATTCCGAGTTCGTCGGTTTACTCCAATTACTTTATCCGACAATTGCTCAGAGTACCCCGGAATCCAGTTGATCATAATAATATTATCCAAAAATGCTCACAAAATTATGGGGTATTACACATTTCATTGCACTCACACAATGAGAAGACAATGAAATGAATAACTTTCTAATATAATTTTTCAAAATAGTAAGTAAGAATTCACAAAAAAAGTGTCCCACTGTGTGTGCCGGATTGTTTACTTGGAGATTTGGTAAACAAAACAAACTTCTATTAATATTTAAGAGAATAACCTCGAAAATATTACAGAACATATTTGTTTAAAATATAACTTCTGATCATCATATTGTTGTTGAAATCAAAATATAATGTTTAAAAATACTGATTTGGAACATAACTAAACTTAAAATGTAAGTTTTTGAAAACAATGATAACTGAAATCGAAATATAAACTGAAAATGTAATGAAAAGAATCAAAATTTGACTTGAATGTAAAATGCTTCAAATTTTTAAGTATAGAACGCATACGTACATTTCTTACTCGTTTCTCAGTCACACCGATACTTTGAGTATATATGTAGAAATTTGGCTACAATTGTGGACCCTTACAACATAGGTAAGCATCCCCTTACATACTAGTCTAAAATTAACTACCTAGAATGGTCGACTAAACACATCATGACACGTTGCACCTTCACAAATCAAGTCACCTCACATGACCTTCGACACACCCTACTCAAGTCACCTCATGTTTTTTTTTATTTACCATACTCGACTTCAACTTTCCCCATGGCATACTTATTTGTCTTACTTGCCATTTATATTTATGTAGAAAATTCAAGGTAACAGATACACAACTCTCAATGTCACTACTATAATTTCATTATTATTCACCAATTTTCTCGGACATTACATTCATTGTTGCAAGTGCTCCCCCGTGAATCAATGGTGGTTGTGTAAGGTATTTTTAACAAGTTTTGTGGTCATATATTGTGTTATGATTACTTTTTGTTATGATTATTATAAATAAATTTTTTGTAATAATCTAATTTAAAATTTTCACCTTCCTTATTGATAGGAGCTAGAAGCTTACGCGATACAATTTCTTCATCTCATGAAACATAAACTCACCCTAAAAATTTACAATCCCTAAATTAATATCTCTTTTACACTTTAATGGCAGATTTTCTTTTAAAATGTAATGTTATTGTCCATGGTGACAAGCCTCTTGCGTTCTATTTCATTATCACCAAAAATAATGAAGAGATTTAGGTTTACAATTACTATGACATGATCAAAGAAATGAGTGTGTATGAGTCTGATTATTTTGAATTTCCCCATGCATCATCATCATTGACGGAGCTATTTGGAGGAAAGGGTAGGCCCATGCCCCCACTACATTTTCCATTGATCCAAAATTTAATATTATATGTAATATATTAACATATTTAATGTATTAAAAATTATGAAGAAAAACAAATAAATGCCCCCACTTAAAAAATAATATGGAGAATATCACACCCAATTAAATATTCAATTAATTGTTTTATTTTATTTTTAAATAATTAGTTCTATATAATAAATAAAATAAATACTTTAAATAAAATTAACCTAACTTTTCCTATTTCTATTCCTATTATTTCTAATTCTCTTTGAACTCTTTTCAAATTTAAATAAAGCACTTTTGGTATTCCTCTTTCTCTTATCGCAAATAGTCTCTATCTGTTACTAGCTTCTTCTCCATTGTTGATATTTTAAAAGGTAAAATTTTTAATTTTAATCTTAATGAATTTATAATTTATTTTTATTATTGTAATAAGAGTAAAAATATACCATTACATTATTGAGCTAGAGATTATGTTAATTGCAGAAAATTTATTTTTAGAGTTTTGTAGTATTTGTTTGAAATTGTTGTGTTTAATTTGTATCAGTTTTATAGTATTATTATGAATTTTCTGAATAGGATTTCAATTGTGATTTTTTTTGTTTTGTTTTTAGTAATAAGCAATGGAAAAATATTTCAAAAGAAAATCAACAGAGCAATCATCAACTCCTAATCCTCAAACACTTAATGAAGGTCGAAGCCTCAGACTGAGTCCTCCCATGAAAAAAAGGTTTTTGGAGTTTGAATTGGAAAAACTTCCTAATGATCCCGGTTTAAGGCCAAAAATGTCAGATTATCATCCAAGTGATAGAGATGAAATTAGAAGATACTATTTCCAAAAGGGTCCTTGTCAACCAAAAGAAATTATTTTTCCACAAAGAAAATTTGGAGATACCTTTCGTAAGTTTAATTCGGATTGGTATTTAAAATATGGTAGTTGGTTGGAATATAGTCAAAGTGAGGATGCTGCATATTGTTTATGTTGTTATCTTATGAGGTCACACGTTGAAGAACATAAAGGTTGCGGTGATGCATTTATAACAGAAGGCTTTACAAATTGGAAAAAAAGTGAAAGGTTTCGAGTTCATCTTGGAGATGTAAATAGCTCTCACAATCAAGCATGGAGAAATTGTCAAGCTCTAATGAAACAAAAGCAACACATTGAAGGTGTCTTGTGTAAACAATCTAATCAAGTTAAAGAGGACTATCGAATTCATTTGACAGGTATAATTGATTGCATTCGATATTTATTAGCACAAGGTTTAGCTTTTCGTGGTAATGATGAGTCAATTTCATCTAGAAATAAGGGGAATTTTCTTAAACTTATGAATTTTCTTGTTAACCACAATGAAGATATTTATAAAGTTTGGAAAAATTGTCGTGGAAATCTTAAGTTAACATCTCCTGATATTCAAAAGGATATTGTTAAAGCTGTTGCAACAGTCACTACTCAAGTTATACTGGATGATCTTGGAGATGATTTATTTGCTATTTTAATTGATGAATCTCGTGATATCTCAGTGAAAGAGCAAATGATTGTGGTTATACGTTATTTAAATAATGAAGGAAAAGTTATTGAGCGTTTTCTTGGTGTTGTTCATGTTTCAAATACTAGTGCTCTAACATTGAAATCGGCTTTGGAGTCATTATTTGCAAAATATGGATTAAGTTTGTCAAGGATACGTGGACAAGGCTATGATGGAGCAAGTAATATGCAAGGTGAATATAATGGTCTAAAAAGCTTGATTTTAAAAGAGAATTGTTCTGCGTTTTTTATTCATTGTTTTGCCCATCAACTCCAATTAGCTCTTGTGACATTAGCAAAAAAAAAACATTCTAAAATTGCTTTATTTTTTAATTTGGTTGCTAATTTGTATAATGTTGTTGGAGCATCATGTAAGCGTCGAGATATTCTTCGTGAAAGTCAAGCTACAAAGGTGAAAGAAGCATTGGAACATGGAGAAATCTCTAGTGGGCGTGGCTTGAATTAAGAAATGACAATTAAGAAGGCGGGGGAAACAAGATGGAGCTCACATTATGGTACATTACTTAGTATAGTTTCTCTATTCTCTTCTATGATTGATGTGCTAGAAATGGTTGAGGAAGATGGAACAGATTTAGATAAAAAAAGGTGAAGCACTAATGTTGATGAATTATATGCAATCTTTTGAATTTATTTTCATCTTGCACTTGATGAAAATAGTTTTAGGAATTACACATGATTTATCTCAAGCATTACAAAGAAATGATCAAGATATTGTAAATGCTATGAAGTTAGTAAAAGTGTCCAAAATAAGGCTACAAGCTATAAGATATAATGGTTGGGATTCTTTGTTGAATGATGTTTCATTATTTTGTGAGCATAATGATATTGATATTTCAGATATGGATGACACTTTTCAACCGACACAAAATAAGTCAAAGAGAAAAATGGAGAAAGTATCTAATTTACATCATTTTCAAGTTGAAATGTTTTATGAAGTGATTGATCGACAACTTCAAGAGTTGAATAACCGTTTTACAGAAGTGAATACTGAGTTGCTCCTTTGTGTAGCTTGTTTAAGTCCAAGAGATTCATTTTCTGCATTTGATAAGGAAAGATTGATCCGTTTAGCTCAATTTTATCCTTCAGAGTTTTCTCAAGTTGAATTATTGGCACTAGATTGTCAGCTTGAAAACTATTTCTTAGATGTATGCTCTGACACTGAATTTTCAGAATTAGAGGGGATTGGTGATCTTTCTATCAAACTCATAGAGACCAAAAAACATGTTGTGTACCCATTGGTATATTTGCTTTTAAAGTTATCTCTGATATTACCAGTGGCAACTGCAACAGCTGAAAGGGCTTTCTCTGCTATGAATATTATCAAGAATCGAATGCGAAATCGCATGGGTGATGATTGGTTAAATGATTGTTTAGTTACTTACATTGAGAGGGATATTTTTGTTGATGTTGAAAATGAAAAAATCATTCAACATTTTCAGAACATGAAAAATCGTAGAGAACAATTATAATTTATATTTATATTTTTGAAAATGAAATATTATATTTATATTGACCCCACTACTCAAAATTTCTGGCTCCGTTCCTGATCATCATACACGTGTATTTTTTATTTCTATTTTGGTAATAAAGTTTTATATAATTTATGTGATACCTTGCAATATACACACAAATGATAGGGATGACCCAACCTAATGTGAGTTTCAAATAATTCTTTCAAATAAAATCTAAATCATTACCTAAAATAATAGTATTTTCCAAATTAGGTGAATTTTGATTGCTGAAAAAGTAAATAATTTATACCTTTTACTCTCAAAATTCTTTGACAATTCAATAAGGAAATTGTTAACAAGATTCATGAATTCAATTTTCAAAAAAGGAAACAGTTTTTTCTTAATTTATACTAAATAATAAATAAATAACTAATCTTTGACCATTAAAAGAAGAACTAGAAAATAATTAAAATTTTGACAATGTTGTGCAACCATATGTTGTCCGGTGGTTATCAAATCCAATTATATATTTTCGTCCCACTCTTTAAACCACAAATCTCTCATAGCTCGTTATAAATTGCCACGCTATTCCTTAAACCATTAAATTTTCATTGTAACAATTCATACTCTCTTATTTTTTTCTCTCACTTCATTTGCAATGGCCACTTTTTTTTCATCTGGTGTTAGTTTCGTCCCCTCTGATGCAGTTCTTGTTGGCATTTTCCTTGCCAACAAAAACAATGAAGAACTTCAGGTTTTCAATGGACCATACAAAATAAATGAAATGAACTTGTATGAGTTTGATCGCTTTGAATTGCCTTATGAATCATCTTATGAGTTCAACAATCAGAGGTACTGGAACTGTTTTACTACAAAAATTGATGAAGAGAGGAGGCATTGTAAGATCGGTTTTTGGAAGAAGAAGGGAAATGTTTGTGAAGTTACTAATGCTATGAACACGATTTTGGGAACAAAAACTCTCTTTGTTTTTTATCTTGGAAAATCTCCAAATGATGTTGAAAGAACAAACTGGATTATGTATGAGTATACATTGGCGGATAAGCCTCAGGTATTAAGTTTAAGAAAACTAACTATTTGCTTTATTTCCTTAATTCCTAATTGCGTTCTTTCAATGATTCTACAGGCTTCTTTTGATGTTTGTTGTGTTTTTGAATGCCCTCTAGAGATGGATGTGGATTATGATTTTGGGCCTGTATCTGATGTTGATGAGACTGATATTGATGAAAATGATGTTGAGCATGATGATCTTCTACTTATGAATTGTGTATAGAAATTGACTTGTTGTAGTTGGATAGAAGAATGGTTTTAATAGAATTTTATGGAAAAATTTAGTCCATGAGAACGGTCCCACTTAGTCACAAAAATCATCTCTTATTATTGTATTGTTATTTATTCAATTAAGTATGTGTATAGCTATGCATATCACGTATTGTTTAATCTTTAGTATAAAATTATTTATTAGTCCATTATGTTATATTAAAATCTTAGTTTTTTTTCTTTCTCTTATCATATTTTTTTTCGTGCACATTTATATCTTTACATAATATATTTCAATCTTAGTTTGGAAAATATTTTTTATAATGTGTAGGAAGAAAAAAAAAAGTAATAAGAGAAATTTGTGTTACAATAAAACTTTTGTGTTTTGGCAAAATTTGGCATTTGAATCTTGATTTCATGGATGGATTTTTGGCTGGTGATTGGCACTGCTTATTTGTATGTTTTTTTTAACTTTTATTTGACTTTTGAATCTTAGAATTCACAGATGGAATTTTGGATGACCGTTTCATAGGACTCTTCAATAGAATTTATGTTTTTTCGTTGCCATTGTCTCTCCTACTACAGACTTTTTAGTCTCTCTCCTTAGTTTGAAGTTTTGATAAACACCTACTCAATGGTCTATTGTTTGTTGGACCATTTGGTTTTCAAGAAACTAAATTGTATTCACCGAAAATATTGGTGATCCTGGAATTGTGTCACATAGGATAGTCCTAAAGTTTTGGCGGTGGCTTTCCAAAGCACATAAGCAATCGTTTAACTGTAGCTATTATGACGGGTGTAAACACCCTTGGCTTTTTCTTTATCGGTTGAATGTTTTGTTTATGTTCTATTTTTGATTGATTGTAGATTGTAGATTGTAACCGGGTTGGGGTACCCTTAGTACCCTTTTTGTCTATATTATATACTCTGCTTATAAAAAAACGTAGTAAAAATTAAATTAAAAAAATTGAATCATAAAATAAATTCATGAGAAAATTAGTTTAAGGTCCAAAATCTGACTTCAAAATGTCCTCTAAATTAAATTTTTTTTAGAAAATTATTGGAAAAGAAAATTTAAATAATTATCAATTATTTGTATATCTGTATTAACATAACTTAAAACGATTTTTCCATATTTTTAGATAAATAAAATTGGATTGTATAATAATAGTTATACAATATGAACTTTCAAAACGAAAGACACAATTGTAATATAATTTAATTTAATTTAATTTATCTTTAGCTTGCAGTATAGATTATGTTTTCTCTCAATATATAATATTACTACTTAACTACAAATAAAGTCTCATGTCAGCAATGATTAATAGTAGCACATGCCTTATTGGGATATCTAATTGACTTAAGGGTTTATAAACAGTACATTCGTGCCTTATACTTTTGCCGCATTGAAATTAAGAAACACACTTAACATGATTAAATCTTTAAATTAAATAAAAAACTTAAAATTTTCTTTTTAATCATTTTATCTTCCAACCTCTTGTTTTTAAATCAAAAGAAAATGGGAACCCCTTAAACTTATATGCATAGTTTTTATTTATTTCATATATATAATATTAATGTTATTGTTTTTTTTTTTTTAAACTTTACCGTTTAATAATTAGAAAACCACTGTAAAATTGGATGAATATATAAGAATTTTTTCTCTAAAATAAATATAATACCAAATTACAAACTCCAATATTATTATTAAATATTATTAATGTAAATTAGAATATATACAGACGGGGATCATGTCTCTAGGAAAAGGATTCTATGAATTTTCTTCTTAACCCTAAAGGACGTCCGCAGAGTTAGATTAGTTGCCTCATGGATTCTACAGCCAGGACATCTGAAATTGTTTGCGTGAACACCTGATTTCAACTCTAATATTCAAAAGAATACCAACACTCATATTTTTATTAGATTTTATGGTTTATCTCAAGAGTATTGGAGACAAAAAATTCTTTTTGCTATTGCAAGTAGCATTGGAATTCCTATATGTATCGATGCTATTGCAACCAAACATATTTTCGATAAAACATTTGGGCAATACGTTCGTGTGTTGGTGCACATGGATTTATCACAACCCTTGAGACATAAGATACTGGTTGAGAGACAGGGATGTTCCTTTTTTATTGAGGTTAGTTATGACAATCTGCCTGAATATTGTACTCACTACAGCACAATAGGCCACCATGTCAATCACTTTAGGCATGTTCAGAGCGCACATGTGGGAAAGGATGAAAAATGGGACAAGGACAAAGATTAGAGAAAATCCAATCAAACATCAGCTGTCACTTTTTTTGAAGTCCGAGATGGGCGAAAGGATGGTGACCATCTAATGCAAGACAGGAGCACATTAATGATAAAGGTAAGCAAGTTATGGTGGACAATACCCCAACACAAAACGCCCCTAAGCATCAGGAACAATGATCAGGTCGTCAAAATTCAAAGGATAATGGGATACATGATAATTAAGATCCTCAAGTCAAAACTAAAAACATGATTGACTCGCTCAATACAATTGAAAATAAGGGCGTTAAAGATACTGATAGTGATTCCAACTCTCAGGGATCAGAATTTGTTGATGCAACTCAATTTCATTCTGAAGATAAGGCTTTGAACAACACTGAGAACCAGGATCAACTACAAAAAAATATACAATTCCTTAAGCCTCACAACACAAGTTCCGACAACACTTCGGAGTCCTCGTGGTCGCTCAACCATGATTCTACCTATCACATACATAGTATTAGGTTGATCAGGCCCAACACTAGATAGTATGATGTTAAGAGTCATGTTGGCAATACACACTTAAGAGGAAGGAATAGATTTACTTATGATGTTTCAAGGCTAGGTCGAGGATACGGCCTGCTCTGATACCAACTATAACACCCTGTATAATATTTATCTAGAATAATATCATATAAGTGTTTTATTTGGTACTGACACCATCATAAGTGCCTATTGGCATAATTCACACACTTGGCCATTTTAAAAACATAATACAATCTATGGTACAAGGAATGGAAATTAGCCAAAACAAGAAAATCTACGAATAAAGTACAATATTCCTCATTGTACAAGAAAATAATACACAGCGGAATAAGCTCAACTAAGCTTCTCTTGAAACATCCAAGCATAACTCCACTTGTAAATCATACCTGCAAACAACGCCTGAAAAATAACAATAATAATGGGGTGAGATATTAAATCTCAGTGAGTTCCCTATCTTATGGATTCTCTCGGCTTTACAGGGTTCTATCAATCCTAACTCGAGTCAAAGGGGAAGGAAATGACCTTGAGTTCACAATCTCACACTATATGGAAACATGTCATGAGTCTGTTAACTCAAAAATTCTCACTAATGGAATATGTCATGAGCCTCTTAAGTCAAGAATCTCACTAATCGATAACCTTACCAAGGCATCCCCTTTTCCCGCCTGCTTCTACGTCTAGAAGTCGACCCGAGTCATGGATCCTTGTAGTTACTTGGCATACGAAATGGATTCGGGATCATTGGCCTGTTAACCGTGAACCGTCACTTCTCATGGCCTATTAACCATCACAAGTCTCTTTACCATATAGGCTTCATTCTTACTATACGCGGGGATCAAACCTGCCAAGTAATTATGCATACGTTTCAGAGGAGCTCGAGACTCATGAAACTGCATCTCAAGGGAAATAGTTACGATTACGTGATCATATACACAACTTGATTGTATTCGACAATCACAAGGCCACCTTCTCCTTAAGGCATCTTTTGCCTTTTCTCATAAAACACAAGGTTACACACATGTTCCATACTAGTGTTCACTCTTTTCTAGACCATTACTCGTCAAAGATGCACCTTTCTAGATCGAATCCATGAGCATCGCCAATTAGGTTATCTACTCTAGACCATTACTCGTCAAGGATGCACCTTCCTACATCGAATGCACGAGCATCGCCATCGAGAGTTTCTATTAATTCTTGGCCACAACCTAGAATCATATCATTAGGATTGGGGTAAAGTTTTCTCACCCTTCCTAATTCGTTTTAAGCATGCTTATTCTCTCATTCATACTTAACAACAATTAAATAGACATGGTATAACACAATTTTCATATAACAATATCAACCATAAAACACACATGATAACATAACAAGTCAAACATAATCCACATAGTAGTTCACACACATGTTTAAGGCATACAAGCCACTACTATCCTCTACCAAGCATCCTTGGTTAAATCATGGTCTAACATTACCATTTAATAGCACATTGGATTCTCTTTCCAAGGCTTCAAGTCCCATATCAATCGGGCTCCCGATTCATGAATTATGGTAGGAATAAGGACCCATACCATTCACATTCATTACATTTCCTTATTTTATCTTATCAATCCATGGCATAAACATATGTTTCTACTTCACTATCATGAAAAGCATTGAAATAGCTTTCCAACGCTTCCGACCGTGCCTCAATCTGAGTTACGGATCAAAAGTTATGAAGGAAACAAAATGGGAAAATCTATCATGTTCGCTAGGCGAACTTCTTGGCGAACAGAACATAATGAAAAAGACATAAAGTTCTTAAAGCGAACTTCTAGGCGAACATTCGCCTTCCCCTTCGCTTTGGTTCGCTAAGCGAACCCTGCGAACCCAGAATTCTCAGCAACGATAAAATAGGTCATTTGGGGCCAAAAACCTCATTTCTTCACCCAAAACACTTCCAACTCATACTTTATCAACCCTAAATCATAACCCGACTATACTATGCAATTTATATCGCATTTCATCCATTAGATTTCATTGATTTATCCGTTTAATCATTTTCTCTCAAATCTAACCTAAGTTCAAATCATATATTTCTAGAACTTAAAGTGTCTAACGAGATCCCACCTGATAATCGAAGAGGAGGTTGAAGAAGTTGATGAATCGATGAAGAGATGATGAAGATCCAAGCTCTTCTTCTTCCATGAGCTTTTTCTCTTCTTTCTCTCCATTTCCTCTTTTTCTGTTCTTTTTCTTATATATATATATATATAAACATATTATATAATATAAATCCAACATGGTAAAATATCTCCAATTGATATTTTATCGCCTGTCACCAATTGATCAATTATTAGAGTTATCTTAAAATACTCTCTTGGTCTAATAAATAATGATATGTCTCTTTAACAAAATAATTTATCTCTTCAGAGTTCACAAGTTGCTATACTGATCCTAATTAACAATACTTAAAACACTTAGAGAATTCCATTAATCCAAATAATCAAAGATATAGTACACAAAACTCATCTGATCTCATATGATATCTAATTGAGCATTTAGATAATATGGGGTATTACACTCTCCCCCCTTAAATTGAAATCCGCCCCCAAATTTCCTCTACTCGACAACAACTGCAACTTGTATCACTGCCTTAGATCCATACTTAACTTTACTTTCGGTCAAATTTCTCATGTATTCCAATTCCAACTTTACTTTACAGACCAAAATCCTTATTTTCACAAATTAACAAACTTCACGTCTTTAATCATACTCTTATTCCAATATCTAGTTAACTCCTAACCTTGCCTTTTCCGTAATTCATCTGTTGTTTCTTACTAAAACACTTGATCGCATTTTACCTTCGGAAAGAATGTACCATTATATACTCTTCTACTGAGTCACAAACAAAACCATAATACCTTATCTTGGTTTGGGATATCAAAACATTCACCAAATCTTCTTGAGGTAATTCGGTGATTTCTTAACTTCGTGCAAATCATCGACGATTTATCTTTTTTTTTCATAAATCCTTTAACATTCAAAACCACTAGATAATTAGTCAAACGACTTCTTTTACCAGTTCCATCTGGTCTGATGCTGTACATGGTACTCATTAGATCCAATATTCCATTTCTTTCGTGTCATACCAAAAGGTAACACTCTTAGAATAAGATTTTCTTATCTCCATACTTATAAGCAACAATCTTTCAGATCCCTAATATTCTGACTGAACTCTTCCGTCTGTCACCTTCCACTACACAATCCAAATTCTAATAGTGGAACACCACGGATTCTTAAGCACAACCAAGTAGCTAACAGTCCACAGAGAAACACACTTATCCATTGGGGTCCTTACTAACCAACGGTACAATAAACTTACTGACGTCCTATAGTAGAACAATTTCCTCGCCATTACATAATATTATAACATCGGTCCAACACTCTCCAGACGATAGGTGCAGGAGTTACACTGCTACAACCGTAACATATACAACTCCAAATCCGGTCTAAAATCGAAACAATTCGTCCATAATAGCTTAACAACTTTCGTTTCTAGTTACCACATTCCGTAACAACTCTCCTCGCGGTTTTCCGACTCACTCAAGATTTCTTGTTGATTTCGAGATCTCAACCCGAAATGACGTAACACCAACATAGAACTTCAATCATATGTGAGTCACCACTTAACAGAACTTAAACCCATTCAAGGTACAATTGTGAGTTTTCATACTACTCACCAATTCACATACAACACTCCACATTTTCGAAGGTCATGCCACGTTTCTCAATTGAATCCACTTTTCTCATTCTTTCTGTTCCATAAACAATTCCAAGTTACATACTAAACTTCGAATTGCCCAATTCTTACTCGTATTTGGAAAGATAACTTTCAAATTTCCTTCTCTGGGTAAAACACAACTGCACACAACTGGTACCCTTCTCACAGAGTCTAAATCCAATATCAAGAACGCACGGAAGTTAACAATTACTAACTCGGACCAACCGTACATACCTTACTA
Source organism: Lathyrus tuberosus (assembly GCA_022829125.1). NCBI lineage: Eukaryota > Viridiplantae > Streptophyta > Magnoliopsida > Fabales > Fabaceae > Lathyrus > Lathyrus tuberosus. Next base: position 2,123,659 of record JALAZF010000504.1, read on the forward strand.
ATACCATAATTACACATCGAAATATATTCCTTGCAAGATCGATACTTCGTGAGTATTTTCCAACTTCGTCCTTAAGACTCGCAATGGTAATACACATAAGACCTTCTCATACTCAACACAGTTCACAAGATTATTCCCCAAAGTCAACACTCTTGTTGCCTGAACAATTTGCCAACTACGCAACACCTTTCCAAAAGTCACGATTTCAAAACACAAATTCGTCCTTTATTTACTTGCAATCTCGTTCTCCATTCACACAATACTCTTCACTCTGAGCAACATAAAGTAACAAAACACGGATGATGGTTTCTAAGGGATTTCACAATTTACACACATGTTAAACGATTAACCATCTGAGCTAATCGGTTAACTCCTCAAAATTCAGTGCAAAGCACCATCCTTGCACGTGTTAATCGGTTAACCCCAATGCGTTAGTCAGTTAACACTGCTGCAGAGTCTAAAAACCAGTTTCCTCTTAATTCAAAGCCATCCCTACTCAAACCATCAATCCGATTTGTTCTATCTTGGAATATCATTCTTAACTCGCGGCTTCTTAACATATATTACATTCACTAACCATGATCCACTCAAGGTAAAATCGACAAGGTCGACGACACACTCCAAACAAGTGACAAGGCCAAATTCTAAAGTCTGACGCCGTCACACTTCAAAACTTCAGCGGGCAGTTCATTTTCTATTCAAACAACTACACTAGCGGGAAGTCAATAATTACAACATTCTAGGGTTTTAGCCATAACTCATACTTGATTCCTCCATAAGCAAAACCCAACACTCAACCATTATACGATACTACAAAAGCGATGGACATGTCATGTCAAGCAAACAACTTTGTCCTCTCACTTGAATTCCTTGGTGAGAACTAAAACAACTACGTCCTTAGTCAAACAAAAGGTAGATTCTGAATATTCCGATTAATCACAATTACAGAAGTTTCTCTATACATGGAAATAAATTGGAGCAATGCATCCTCTTGAAGAACCTTTCCATCAATTCGTACACATTAACCGGGATTTCTTACCCTTCACTATCCATTTCACCTCCCACTTACACCAAGTTACTTAATGAAAGACAAGCAACCGACAATTCTCATCAACTATTTACAAAACCCTTCCGGTAGAAATCATTCCATCATTTACACTTAGTCTGTAGTAATTCCTGATTTGCTTCTCGTTGTTTACCGCAATCTTGCTTCTTAAGAATACAATGTTCACTGTTCCACAAAGTACGCCCCTTGGGTAATTTAACATTTCCAAATTCCAAATTGGTCTCTCATCGAATACATAAAATCCCAATGTAATATCTCGAACTTAATCTCTCTACATAACTGAATGTACGCAATTCATCACCCACTCTTCGTACGACACATACTTGTTTCACTAGAAGCATGTAAACACATCCTTGTGTTCATTTCCACACTTCTCTACTACTTTAGGTTCTCATAAAAGTCGAACGTCCTTAACTCTCAACTTTTAACCAGTTGGAAGACATTGTTCCGGACACATTCCTTAAGGTACTCTCGTCCATTAAAGATACCATAGCGACCTTAGAACAGAAACACCAATAACTATCTCACCTCCAGACCTTACGTCTCACGTTCCACAAAACAACTTTTCTTTTTCACAGAATGAGATTACTTGAGATCCTTATCCGTACTAGTGGTCAATCCAACTCTACTAGCGATTTTACAAACTCCTCAATACCCCGACCAATCGTCCAATAGAGATCCTTAACTTTCAGACACCATCAATTCCAAAGGATTGCTTGAACAACACACCACTTTTTAACATCCATGCTACCCAAGCAAAACTTCTACTAAAACGTCACTGAACTGACCAAAACTCCTTACTACTAACTCTTGGCTTGAGCCTACCCTAACAGCACAAGTTCCGACAACGCTTTGGAGTCCTCGTGGTCGCTCAACCATGATTCTACCTATCATATACATAGTATTAGGTTGATCAGGCCCAACACTAGATAGTATGATGTTAAGAGTCATGTTGGTATGACACAATTAAGAGGCAGGAATATATTTAGTTATGATGTTTCAAGGCTAGGTCAAGTATACGACCTGCTCTGATACCAACTATAACGCCCTGTATAATATTTATCTAGAATAATACCATACAAGTGTTTTATTTGGTACTGACACCATCATAAGTACCTATTGGCATAATTCACATACTTGACCATTTTAAAAACATAATACAATCTATGGTACAAGGCATGGAAATTAGGCAAAACCAGAAAATCTACTAATAAAGTACAATATTCCTCATTGTACAAGAAAATAATACACAGCGGAATAAGCTCAACTAAGCTTCTCTTGAAACATCCAAGCATAGCTCCACTTGTAAATCATATCTGCAAACAACGCCTGAAAAATAACAACAACAATGGGGTGAGATATTAAATCTCAGTGAGTTCCCTATCTTATGGATTCTCTTGGCTCTACAGGGTTCTATCAATCCTAACTCGAGTCAAAGGGGAAGGGAAATGACCTTGAGTTCACAATCTCACACTATATGGAAACATGTCATGAGTCTGTTAGCTCAAAAATTCTCACGAATGGAATATGTCATGAGCCTCTTAATTCAAGAATCTCACTAATCGATAACCTTACCAAGGCATCCCCTTTTCATGTCCGCTTCTACGTCTAGAAGTCGACCCGAGTCATGGATCCTTGTAGTTACTTGGCATACGAAATGGATTCGGGATCATTGGCCTGTTAACCGTGCAACATCACTTCTCATGGCCTATTAACCATCACAAGTCTCTTTTCCATATTTGCTCCATTAGTACTATACGCGGGGATCAAACCTGCCAAGTAATTATGCATATGATTCAGAGGAGCTCGAGACTCTTGAAACTGCATCTCAAGGGAAATGGTTACGATTACGTGATCATATACACAACGTGATTGTATTCGACAATCACAAGGCCACGTTCTCCTTACGACATCTTTTGCCTTTTCTCATAAAACACAAGGTTACACACATGTTCCATACTACTGTTCACTCTCTCCTAGACCATTACTCGTCAAAGATGCACCTTTCTACATCGAATGCACGAGCATCGCCAATTAGGTTATCTACTCAAGACTATTACTCGTCAAGGATGCACCTTTCTACATCGAATGCACGAGCATCGCCATCGAGAGTTTCTATTAATTCCTAGTCACAACATATAATCATATCATAAGGATTGGGGTAAAGTTTCCTCACTTTTCCTAATTCATTTTAAGCATGCATATTCTCTCATTCATACTTAACAACAATTATATAAACATGGTATAACACAATTTTCATATAACAATATCAACAATAAAACATACATGATAACATAACAAGTCAAACATAATCCACATAGTAGTTCACACACATGTTTAAGGCATACAAGCCACTACTATCCTTTACCAAGCATCCTTAGTTAAATCATGGTCTAACATTACCATTTAATAGCACATTGGATTCTCTTTCCAATGCTTCAAGTCTCATATCAATCGGGCTCCCGATTCATGAATTACGGTAGAAATAAGGACCCATACCATTCACATTCATTATATTTCCTTCTTTATCTTATCAATCCATGGCATAAACATATGTTTCTACTTCACTATCATAAATAGCATTGAAATAGCTTTCCAACGCTTCCGACCGTGCCTCAATTCGAGTTACGGATCAAAAGTTATGAAGGAAACAAAATGGGAAAATCTGTCATGTTCGCTAGGCGAACTTCTTGGCGAACAGAACATAATGCAAAAGACACAAAGTTCGGAAAGTGAACTTCTAGGTGAACATTCGCCTTCCCCTTCGCCTTGGTTCGCTAAGCGAACCCTGCGAACCCAAAATTCTCAGCAACGATAAAATAGGTCACTTGGGGCCAAAACCCCTCATTTCTTCACCCAAAACACTTCCAATTCATACATTATCAACCCTAAATCATAACCCGACTATACTACGCATTTTATATTGCATTTCATCCGTTAGATTTCATTGATTTATCCGTTTAATCATTTTCTCTCAAATCTAACCTAATTTCAAATCATATATTTGTAGAACTTAAAGTGTCTAACTAGAACCCACCTGATAATCGAAGAGGAGGTTGAAGAAGATGATGAATCGATGAAGAGATGATGAAGATCCAAGCTCTTCTTCTTCCATGAGCTTTTTCTCTTCTTTCTCTCCATTTCCTCTTTCTTTGTTCTTTTTCTTCTTTCCTTTTTTTTTCTATTTCTTTCCCTTACCAATATATATATATATATATATATATATATATATATATATATATATATATATATAAACTTATTATATAATATAAATCCAACAGGGTAAAATATCTCCAATTGATATTTTATCGCCTCTCACCAATTGATCAATTATTAGAGTTATCTTAAAATACTCTCTTGGTCTAATAAAAAATGATATGTCTCTTTAATAAAATAATTGATCTCTTCAGAGTTCACCAGTTGCTCTACTGATCCTAATTAACAATACTTAAAATACTTAGAGAATTCCATTAATCCAAATAATCAAAGATATAGTACACAAAACCCATCTGATCTCATCTGATATCCAATTCAGCATTTAGATAATATGGGGTATTACACTCTCCCCCCTTAAATTGAAATCTGCCCCCGAATTTCCTCTACTCGACAACAACTGCAACTTGTATCACTGTCTTAGATCCATACTTAACTTACTTTCGTTCAAATTTCTTATGTATTCCAATTCCAACTTTACTTTACAGACCAAAATCCTTATTTTCACAAATTAACAAACTTCACTTCATTAATCTTACTCTTGTTCCAATATCGAGTTAACTCCTAACCTTGCCTTATCCATAATTCATCTGTTGTTTCTTACTAAAACACTTGATCGCATTCTACCTTCGGAAAGAATGTACCATTATATACTCTTCTACTGAGTCACAAACAAAACAATAATACCTTATCTTGGTTTGGGATAACAAACACTCACCAAATCTTCATGAGGTAATTCGGTGATTTCTTAACTTCATGCAAATATTCGACGATTTATCTTTTTTTTTTCATAAATCCTTTAACATTCAAAACCACTACATAATTAGTAAATCGACTTCTTTTACCAGTTCCATCTGGTCTGATGCTGTACATGGTACTCATTAGATCCGATATTCCATTTCTTTCGTTTCATACCAAAAGGTAACACTCTTAGAACAAGATTTTCTTATCTCCATACTTATAAGAAACAATCTTTCAAATCCCTAATATTCTGACTGAACTCTTCCGTCTGTCACCTTCCACTGCGCAATCGAAATTCTAATAGTGGAACACCACGGATTCTTAAGAACCACCAAGTTGCTAACAGTCCACAGAGAAACACACTTATCCATTGGGGTCCTTACTAACCAACGGTACAATAAACTTACTGACGTCCTATAGTAGAACAATTTCCTCGCCATTACATAATATTATAACATCGGTCTAACACTCTCCAGACAATAGGTGCAGGAGTTACACTGCTACAACCGTAACATATACAACTCCAAATCCGGTCTAAACTCGAAACAATTCGTCCAAAATAGCTGAACAATTTTCGTTTCTAGTTACCACATTCCGTAACAACTCTCCTCGCGGTTTTCCAACTCACTCAAGAATTCTTGTTGATTTCGAGATCTCCACCCAAAATGACGTAACACCAACACAGAACTTCAATCATATGTGAGTCACCACTTAACAGAACTTAAACCCATTCAAGGTACAATTGTGAGTTTTTATACTACTCACCAATTCACATACAACACTCCACATTTTTGAAGGTCATGCCACGTTTCTCAATTGAATCCACTTTTTGCATTCTTTCTGTTCCATAAACAATTCCAAGTTACATACTTAACTTCGAATCGCCCAATTTTTACTCGTACTTGGAAAGATAACTTTTAAATTTCCTTCTCTGGGTAAAACACAACTGCACACAACTGGTACCCCTCTCACAGAGCCTAAATCCAATATCATGAACGCACGGAAGTTAACAATTACTAACTCGGACTAACCATTAATACCTTACTAATACCATTATTACACATCGAAATATATTCCTTGCAAGATCAATACTTCGTGAGTATTTTCCGACTTCGTCCTTAAGACTCGCAACGGTAATACACCTAAGACCTTCTCATACTCAACACAGTTCACAAGATTATTCCCTAAAGTCAATTCTCTTGTTGCCTGAACAATTGGCCAACTACGCAACACCTTTCCAGAAGTCACTATTTCAAAACACAAATTCGTCCTTTATTTACTTGCAATCTCGTTCCCCATTCACACAATACTCTCCACTCGAGCAACATAAAGTAACAAAACGCAGATGATGGTTCCTAAGGGATTTCACAATTTACACACATGTTAATCGATTAACCATCTGAGCTAATCGGTTAACTCCTCAAAATTCAGTGCAAAGCACCATCCTTGCATGTGTTAATCGGTTAACCCCAATGCGTTAGTTAGTTAACACTACTGCAGTATCTAAAAACCAGTTTCCTCTTAATTCAAAGCCATCCCTACTCAAACCATCAATCCGATTTGTTCTATCTTGGAATATCATTCTCAACTCGCGACTTCTTAACTTATATTACATTCACTAACCATGATCCACTCAAGGTAAAACCGACAAGGTAGACGACACACTCCAACCAAGTGACAAGGCAAAATTCCAAAGTCTGACGCATCACACTACAAAATTTCAGCGGGATAGTTCATTTTCTATTCAAACAACTACACTAGCAGGAATTCAATAATTACGACATTCTAGGGTTTTAGCCACAACTCATAGTTGATTCCTACATAAGCAAAACTCAACACTCAACCATTATACGATACTAAAAAAGCGATGGACATATCATGTCAAGCAAACAACCTTGTCTTCTTAGTTGAATTCCTTGGTGAGAACTAAAACAACTATGTCCTTCGTCCAACAAAAGGTAGATTCTGAATATTCCGATTATTCACAATTACAGAAGTTTCTCTATACTTGGAAATAAACCGAAGCAATGCAACCTCTTGAAGAACCTTTCCATCACTTCGTACACATTAACCGGGATTTCTTACCCTTCACTATCCATTGCACGTCCCACTTACACCAAGTTACTTAATGAAAGACTCGCAACCGACAATTCTCATCAACTATTTACAAAACCCATCCGGTAGAAATCATTCCATCATTTACACTTAGTCTGTAGTAATTCCTGATTTGCTTCTCGTTGTTTACCGCAATCTTGCTTCTTACAAATACAATGTTCACTGTTCCACAAAGTACGCCCCTTGGGTAATTTAACATTTCCAAATTCCAAATTGGTCTCTCATCGAATACATAAAATCCCAATGTAATATCTCGAACTTAATCTCTCTACATAACTGAATGTACACAATTGATCACCCACTATTCGTCCGGCACATACTTGTTTCACTTGATGCATGTAAACACATCCTTGTGTTCCTTTCCACACTTCTCTACTACTTTAGGTTCTCATAAAATCCGAACGTCCTTAACTCTCAACTTTTAACCAGTTGGAAGACATTATTCCGGACACATTCCTTAAGGTACTCTCGCCCATTAAAGATACCATAGCAACCTTAGAATAGAAACACCAATAACTATCTCACTTCTGAACCTTACGTCTTTCCACAAAACAACTTTTCTTTTTCACGGAATGAGATTACTTGAGATCCTTATCCGTACTAGTGGTCAATCCAACTCTACTAGCGATTTTACAAACTCCTCAATACCCCGACCAATCGTCCAATAGAGATCCTTAACTTTCAGACACCATCAATTCCAAAGGATTGCTTGAACAACACACCACTCTTTAATTTCCATGCTACCCAAGCACAACTTTTACTAAAACCTCACTGAGCTGACCAAAACTCCTTACTATTAACTCTTGGCTTGAGCCTACCCTCACAACACAAGTTCCGACAACACTTCGGAGTCCTCGTGGTCGCTCAACCATGATTCTTCCCATCACATACATAGTATTAGGTTAATCAGGCACGACACTAGATAGTATGATGTTAAGAGTCATGTTGGCAAGACACACTTAAGAGGTAGGAATAGATTTACTTATGATATTTCAAGGCTAGGTTGAGGATACGACCTGCTCTGATACCAACTATAACGCCCTGTATAATATTTATCTAGAATAATACCATACAAGTATTTTATTTGGTAATGACACCATCATAAGTGCCTATTGGCATAATTCACATACTTGGCCATTTTAAAAACATAATATAATCTATGGTACAAAGCATGGAAATTAGCCAAAATAAGAAAATCTACAAATAAAGTACAATATTCCTCATTGTACAAGAAAATAATACACAGCGGAATAAGCTCAACTAAGCTTCTCTTGAAACATCCAGGCATAGGTCCACTTGTAAATCATACCTGCAAACAGCGCCTAAAAAATAACAACAACAATGGGGTGAGATATTAAATCTCAGTGAGTTCCCTATCTTATGGATTCTCTCGGCTTTACAGGGTTCTATCAATCCTAACTCGAGTCAAAGGGGAAGGGAAATGACCTTGAGTTCACAATCTCACACTATATGGAAACATGTCATGAGTCTGTTAACTCAAAAATCCTCATGAATGGATTATGTCCTGAGCCTATTAACTCATGAATCTCACTAATCGATAACCTTACCAAGGCATCCCCTTTCTACATCTAGAAGTCGACCCGAGTTATGGATCCTTGTAGTTACTTGGCATACAAAATAGATTCAGGATCATCGGCCTGTTAACTGTGAACCGTCACTTCCCGTGGCCTGTTAACCCTCACAAGTCTCTTTACCATATAGGCTTCATTCGTACTATACGCGGGGATCAAACCTGCCAAGTAATTATGCATACGTTTCAAAGGAGTTCGAGACTCATGAAATAGCATCTCAAGGGAAACAGTTACGATTACGTGATCATATACACAACGTGATTGTATTCGACAATCACAAGGCCACATTCGCCTTAAGGCATCTTTTGCCTTTTCTCATAAAATACAAGGTTACACACATGTTCCATACTAGTGTTCACTCTCTCCTAGACAATTACTCGTCAAAGATGCACCTTTCTACATCGAATGCACGAGCATCGCCATCTAGGCTATCTACTCTAGACCATTACTCGTCAAGGATGCATCTTTCTACATCGAATGCACGAGCATCGCCATCGAAAGTTTCTATTAATTCCTAGCCACAACCTAGAATCATATCATTAGGTTTGCGGTAAAGTTTCCTCATTCTTCCTAATTCGTTTTAAGCATGCATATTCTCTCATTCATACTTAACAACAATTATATAGACATGGTATAACACAATTTGCATATAACAAGTCAAACATAATCCACATAGTAGTTCACACACATGTTTAAGGCATACAAGCCACTACTATCCTCTACCAAGAATCCTTGGTTAAATGATGCTGTAACATTACCATTTAGTAGCAAATTGGATTCTCTTTCCAAGGCTTCAAGTCCCGTATCAATCGGACTCCCGATTCATGAATTATGGTAGGAATAAGGACCCATACCATTCACATTCATTACATTTCCCTCTTTATCTTATCAATCCATGGCATAAACATATGTTTCTACTTCACTATCATAAAGAGCATTGAAATAGCTTTCCAACGCTTCCGACCGTGGCTCAATCCGAGTTACGGATCAAAAGTTATGAAGGAAATAAAATGGGAAAATCTGTCATGTTCGCTAGGCGAACTTCTTAACGAACAGAACAGAATGAAAAAGACATAAAGTTCGCAAAGCGAACTTCTAGGCAAACATTCGCCTTCCCCTTCACTTTGGTTTGCTAAGCGAACCCCGAATTCTTAGCAACGATAAAATAGGTCATTTGGGGCCAAAAACCCTCATTTATTCACCCAAAACACTTCCACTTCATACTTTATCAACCCCAAATCATAACCTGACTATACTACGCATTTTATATCGCATTTCATCCGTTAGATTTCATTGATTTATCCGTTTAATCATTTTCTCTCAAATCTAACCTAAGTTCAAATCATATATTTCTAGAACTTAAAGTGTCTAACTAGAACCCACCTGATAATCGAAGAGGAGGTTGAAGAAGATGATGAATCGATGAAGAGATGACGAAGATCCAAGCTCTTCTTCTTCCCTGAGCTTTTTCTCTTCTTTCTCTCCATTTCCTCTTTCTCTGTTCTTTTTCTTCTTTCCTTTTTCTTCTATTTCTTTCCCTTTCCAATATATATATATATATATATATATATATATATATATATATATATATATATATATAAACTTATTATATAATATAAATCCAACAGGGTAAAATATCTCCAATTGATATTTTATCGCCTCTCACCAATTAATCAATTATTAGAGTTATCTTAAAAGACTCTCTTGGTCTAATAAATAATCATATGTCTCTTTAATAAAATAATTGATCTCTTCAGAGTTCGCCAGTTCCTCTACTGATCCCAATTAACAATACTTAAAACACTTAGAGAATTCCATTAATCCAAATAATCAAAGATAGAGTACACAAAACTCATCTAATCTCATCTGATATCCAATTGAGCATTTAGATAATATGGGGTATTACACCAATAACAATGGCTAATTTCAAATTCAAGATGATTGCCAAAATATTAGCTAACAGGTTAGCTTCCATGATGTCTGCCTTAATATCATTAAAGTAGAAGGGCTTTATTCAAAGGAGACCAATTAACTTTGTTGTGTTGATAACTTAGTTGATGTCAATGAGTTATTGTGATGGTATTTTATGCCTTATTTTATTAATTTATTTTCAATAAATAAAGATGATATTTTTGTAAAATTTAAATTTCAAAGAGTTCAATGTCAATCTTTTTAGCAATTTTGATTTAGCTTTAGTCATCTTTGGATTTTGTTTTTCCATTTATATTGCATTGTTTGAAGAGGAAAAAAAATACTATCTCTTTTATCATCACATCAAGTGGTGGAGACGAGGAGGTCAGAGAAATAAAGGAGGAGGCCAAAATATTTTTTCATAAGATGTGCAAAGAGACAAACACTACTACGTAAAGGACATTAAACTACAGTTGAGAGAAAGATATTACAATGGGTGGAGGTTCATGGTAACGTAAGGTGTGGTAGTAAGAACGCTCTTTTCCACCAAGGATTGGAACTCGTGGTAAAAACACAATAGCGCTTTACACATCACCATGTTTTCTTTTGATAATCATAGTAAAAGGTTGAGGTCAGAGGTAGACTTTCAAGCCATCATTTTGGTTGTTTACTCAACTTTTTACCTCGCGGTTGTTCTTTTCAACAGTAGTGAAAGACTTGACGCACAACTTTTCACCATGATTGTATTTCTTAACTGTGGTGATATGCTAATTTAAGTTTATTATAACATATGTCGAATGTTTATTTCACCAACTACTCACTAAACATATAAACTTTCAATCTAATATAGATATTAATAATTTGAACAATTAAGTTATATTAGAATAACAAGCTACAATGATATAAGTGCTCATAACTTTCTTCCATTCATTCTCTGTATCTCGCTATTTTAGTGTTAGAATTAGGTCCAATGCTTGTGACTCATCAACCAACACTTCATTCTCTACTCTTTCATTGAACTAATAAAGAATGAAGCGTGGATTGAACACTCCTACAAATAAGATATTTTACGTCGAAACTTTTACTTAGAATAATAAAAAACCGAGGGGATATATCCTTGGAGCACCATCTTTTACTTTTTTTTAAAATACACAAACTATTCTCACGACTTATAAAAAAAACCGAGGAAATATAAATATAAGGGAACTCGCTTCAAATCTCAGTTACGTCATTTTATGTTTTTTTAGTATTAACCTCAGCTATATCATCCAATTGAGAGGTAATATATTTTGCATTTATATTTTCAAATGAATTTTTTCAAAAGCCCTTTTTAATTTTTTATTTTATATATTCAAATCCCTCGGTTTTTCTCAAAACTTGACGTGATAGATATTATAAATGTATTCCAAGAATATGGCGTTGTGGTGCTCAAGTGCTTGGTTGACATATCAATATTTAATCTTCGATGTAATGGTTAAAATGTGATGCAATATAAAATATTTATAAGCAAATGCATTATAACTTTATATTGGTTATTTTTTAGATATTTTTAATAAATATTATAATTAAATTTAATTATTAACAATTGAATCTGGTAACGATTTGAGTAGACGTTTGGACCTTAAATTAATTTCCTCGCAATTTTACAGTTTGATCCATTTTTTATATTTTAATTTTGATTACATTGAGTAGTGTTTTCCACATATTCAAAGAAATAGACGAAAGAAATAACTTAGAAGGAGAAAAGGGAATTTGAAATATACAACATAAATCCAATTAAGGAGTCCGATGAATCGGCGATAAAAATTCCAACCTCTAGAGAAAAACAAATAAGGTGCGACAATCAGAATAAAAAGATAAACCAGAAAAAAAAAATCCATTCAACAAAAATTCAACATCCAAAAACCAAAGTTTGCAAATATACAAAAATTAATTGTAATTCTAAATCTTCAAACTTAAAAATAATCACATTAAAAAATTAAAAAAATAAATTTTTTTCAAACATTGGGAACTCAACAACCATAAAGTTATAAGAATCTTCAAAGAAGATTGAAAGGATCTTATGTGAATTAAGTACCAGTTATACTATGTATAATATATTTTCTAGATAAATATCATATGTGCGTGTTACATTTCATCTTCAATATTATCCTCTGTAATGTCTACGGGCTTTTCATCCATTATCAGTATCACGTCTAAGTCCATGACATCTAGTTGGAACTAATTATTTTTAGACCAATAAGCATAGTTCAACCCATTGAACTTTTTCGTTGCATTTCGCAAAGAAAACACATCACTAGTAACAGCGAACATTTAAAAAATGAGTTCATACGTTAATGTTTTGAAATAATTTCATGGATTCAAACTAATTATGTTTAGTCATGTATCTTAGTTCACCTTTGGATGATAGTATACATTTGGATAAGTAGTAATGATGTTAAATTAACATACTTTAATGGACAATAAGACCATCAAATTAATGTACCTGAACCATAATAGTACAAATATCTAAATAAAAAAATAAAATGATTTCAATCCTAAATTAAAATTCAATTCATCTAAGATAGCAACATAAACTAAATTCCTAGAAAATCCTTGTACATAAAGGAAACTTTTCAGATCTATGTGACATCCAATATCCAAGATCATTTTATATGTTTCAATTCCCTCTATTCGTGCCTTCATTATGTTTCTCATATAAAGAAATATTTCACTTCATTTTATGGTTTGAATCGAAAAAAATTCTTGAACAATATATGACACATGGATAGTCGCACTCAAATCAAGCTATCAAGCAATATTTGCTACTTTAATAAGACTTGATTAGAAATTTATGGAGATATAAAACCTATGTTTCTTTCCTTTTAGGACAATCCTTTTTGAAGTGTATGTTCTCCTTGCAAAAACAATACTACTTTTTCTTTTGGAATTTGTCCTCATTAACCTTTCCCGAAGCTTTGTCGGTCTTCTTGATCTCCTTATCGGGCTTGACTTTACTCCAACTGGTTCCATTAGGAGTCGTTAGATAAATATAATGATCTTTCATCTTACTTAACCTCCCATTTTATTGAACAAATATGACCTTAATTTCATGAAAGTTCCATTTTCTTTGATGGTGTTGTAATTCCCCTAAAACGGACCAAAGTCAAGATGAAGTGAGTAAATATGAACTTAATTTCATGAAAGTTCCATTTTCTTTGATGGTGTTGTAATTCCCCTAAAACAGACCAAAGTCAAGATGAAGTGAGTAAATATGACCTTAATTTCATGAAAGTTCCATTTTCTTTGATGGTGTTGTAATTCCCCTAAAACGGGCCAAAGTCAAGATGAAGTGAGTTAATATTAAACTGTACAAGAAAATATTCATTCATATACATATCTAAGGACTTCAACTTTGCTTCCATATTTTCCATTTGAGTCAGATAATAATGAATGGGTTGAGACCATTATGACTTTTTAGTGGTCAACCCACTCATCAAATTCCCCAAAATAGATTTTTGATATTTTTGTTTTTTTCATATAGTCAAAAGTTTGAGTTTTATAATCAGACGTCTAAATTAGTTTAAACTCAATTTAATTTCTAAGCACTACTACAAAAAGAGTTTTTACCTCAGATACAAAATGCATAATACCTCAGCTATAGAAGCAAGGTAATGAAGGGCTACATGAAAACTCGCCACTTTTCACATCACTGGAATTATAACCGAGAGTTTAGTTTAAATGTGCTTAGGTTCGAACCCCCCGGTAAAAGTTTTATTGTTTTCAAAACTAGCGTGTCTTTCATCTCGGTTTATCTTGAAAATTGAGGGGTAAGATAATTTTTTTTTTAAATTGTTACATTGTTTACCCAGAATATTACATTGTTCACACAGAATATTAAAATAAAAATCAAATTCATTTGGGATCTAGATCAAAGTCAAATTCCTCGAAGATCTAGATTTAGATATTTGAATTATTGAATCTTGGGAAAGATCAAATGTTGGGTGCATGATTATTCTCTATGGATCTTGCATGCATTTGATTCTAAAGCAAAACAGAGTAAGGGTTAGATAAATAATATTTAAATATATGATTTTGTACTCAAATAAATATTTAAGAAAACAAACCTAAACACAAGTAATTTTCTGCTCTTGTAATCCATCTTAGAAAACTTTTTATAAACGTTTTTATGTTTCACACGCTTCAGGTTTCATTTAGGTTAGATTTTCAACATACTTTACGTATCACCATATTTTCTTATGATAATCGTAGCAAAAGGTTGAGGTCAGAAGTCGACATTCAAGCCATCATTTTGGTTGTTTACTAAGCTTTTTACCCTGCGGTTGTTCTTTCCAATAGTAGTGAAAGACTCAGCGCATAATTTTTCACTATGATTGTCTTTTTTAACTGTGGTGATCTGCTAATTTAAGTTTATTATAACATATGTGAAATGCATAATTCACCAACTACTCACTAAACATATAAACTTTCAATATGATATAGATTTTAATAATTTGACCAATTAAGTTATATTAGAATAACAAGCTACAATGATATAAGTTTTCATAACTTTTTTCCATTCATTCTCCGTATCTCGTTATTTTAGTGTTAGAATTAGGTCTAATGCTTGTGACTCATTAACCGACACTTCATTCTCTACTCGTTCAATGAACTAATAAAGAATGAAGTGTTGATTGAACAATCTTACAAATAAGATATTTTACGACGAAACTTATACCTCGAATAATAAAAAACTGATGGGATATATCCTTGGAGCACCATATTTTATTTTTTAAAAAAATACACAACCTATTCTCACTGGTTCTAAAAAATTCGAGGAAATATAGTTATAAGGGAGCTCGCTTCAATTCCCAGTTACGACTTTTTATGTTTTTTTTAGTATTAACCTCGACTACATCATCCAATTGAGAGGTGACATATTTTGCATTAATATTTTCAAATGAATTTTTTCAAAATCCCTTTTTAATTTTTAATTTTATATATTCAAATACCTCGGTTTTCTCAAAGCCTGACTCGATAGATATTATAAATGTATTCCCAGAATATGGCGTTGTGGTGCTCAAGTGCTTGGTTGACATATCAATATTTAATCTTCCATGTAATGGTTAAATTAAGATGCAATATAAAATATTTATAGTCAAATGAATATTTTTTTAATTATATAGATGCGTGATAACTTTATATTGGTTTTTTTATATATTTTTGATAAATATTATAGCTAATTTTAATTATTAACAATTGAATCTGGTAACAATTTGAGTAGACGTTTTGAAATTAAACTAATTTCCTCAGAAGTTTACAGTTTAATCCATTTTTTCAATTTCAATTTCGATTACATTGAGTAGTGTTTTCCACAGATTCAAAAAAATAGAAGAAAGAAATAACTTGGAAGGAGAAAAGGGGATGGGAAAGATAAAACATAAATCCAAATAAGGAGTCCGATGAATCGACCATAAAAATTACAACCTCTAGAGAAAAACAAATAAGGTGCGACAATCAGAATAAAAAGATGAACCAAAAAAATAAATCCGTTCAACAAAAATCCAACATCCAAAAGTTAAAGTTTGCAAATATACACAAATTATTGTAATTCTAAATCTTCAAACTTAAAAATAATCACATTAAAAAAATAGAATTTTTCAAACATTGGGAACTCAACAACCTTAAAGTTATAAGAAACTTTAAAGAAGATTGAAACAATCTCTAGATATTATGTAAAGATATGAATGTGTAGCGAAAATTAGATAAGAGAACGAACAAAATAGACTAGGATTTTAATATAATGTAATTGACTGATAATTAACTTGGTACTAATGATTAAACAATAGATGATATGTATAAGGATACATGAACTCAATTGAATAAACAATAATACAAAAAATAGAAAATATTTTCTTATTAATTGGGTTCGTCTACATGGACTAAACTTTTCCCTAAAGCTCTATTAAAACCACCATTCTATTCAACTACAACAAGACTATTTTTGAATGCATTCATAAGTAAAAAGCATCATGCTAAGAATCACTTTCTTCATATCAGCTTCATCAATATCAATCTCATCAACATCCGCTATAGGCCTGAACTCATCATCCACGTCCATCTCATAAGAGCATTCAAAAACACGTTGAGTTCCCAAAGTCAAGATTAAGTGAGTTAATATTAACTTGTACAAGAAAAGATTCAGTCACATACATATCTAAGGACTTCAACTTTGCTACCATATTTTCCATTTGAGTTAAATAATCATGAATGGGTTGAGATCATTCTGACTTTTTAGTGGTCAACCCACTCATCAAATTCCCCAAAACATATTTTGCGATATTTTTGTTTTTTTCATATAGCTAAAAGTTTGAGGTTAATAATCAAACATCTAAATTAGTTTAAACTCAATTTAATTTCTAAGCACTACTACAAAAAGCATTTTTACCTCGGACACGAAATGCATAATAACTCGACTATAGAAGCAAGGTAACGAAGGGCGACATGAAAACTCGTCACTTTTCACCTCGGTGGAATTAAAAACGAGAGTTAAATTTAAATGCGCATGGGTTCGAACCCCCCAGGAACAATTTTATTATTTTCAAAACTAGCGTATCTTTCATCTCGATTTATCTTGAAAATCGAGGGGGAGGATAATTTTTTTTTTAAATTGTTACATTGTTTACCCAGAAGATTACATTGTTCACATGGAATATTAAAATAAAAATCAAATTCATTTTTTTTAATAACCAAAATATGTTTCAAGGATACAAAGGGGTATCCTAACCCATATACAAAAATGTCTCACCCAAAATCACCTTACATAAAATCACAAGGTGATTTAAACCATTCGTAATAATTATATGTAAAACCTTTCTTTAGTTTTTTACCGATCCAAACCGACGAAAGATAGACAATCTTATGGACCACAACATCACCGTCCCAAGCTTCATCGAAAAACATAATTTTTTCCTAGATGACCACAACACCTAACAAGTTATTAACCATAATCCCATCGCATTCTTAATGTCCACTCCTTGTAAGTGTAGGGCACCATTCCAATCTCTAAGATGAACAAGGATGATGTCATTTGGGGTCAGCCTCAATTCCAACCAAACAGCAATGCTCTACCACACCTTCAAGGTTTTGTTGCAAAGAAAAACAGATGAGCAGAATTTTCATCCTCAATGAAGCAAAACGGACATACCTTATCATGAGGATTTGAGATTATTCTGCGAGCTACTAAAATGTCCCTTGTCGGCAACCTGTTGTGCAAGAGCCGCCACCCAAAAAGAATAGTTTTCAATGGAGAATTTGAAGACTATAACAATTTGAATGCTGCAGAAGTTTCTCCCGTCAAATTGTTAGCATGCGAAATGTGACCAAGGTAATTATAACCAGATTTAACAGAATATGACAAAGACTGTTCATGTGGTCAATGAAACAAATCCTTTCCTGTTCTGCAAAGTGTGGATTTATCCAAAAGTACATAGAGCCTTCCAAGGGCCTGCTGTAACAATGAAGACAAGTTGTTACCTGTTGTTTGAACATTCCAAATCCACTGGTCACTATACCAAGCACCATTTTCGACCACCCTGCTGTTTGGTATGAGAGTACCATCTCTTACTTCCGGAAATAACAAAGAGAGTTTTGCATTTCCACACCATGACGACGTCCAAAAAGATGTTAACTCTCCGTTGCCCACATTAGAGGATGTGAAAAATCAAATTCCCCGAAGATCTAGATTTAGATCTGTAATACCCCGTAAGTTATTTTTACTCTAGATAATATTTGTATGATCAACTGGGTTCTAGTATACTCTGATAATTTATTGGATAAAATAATTAGAGTAAACTGATGAGCTTAGAGCATATCAAATTAATATTATCTGACTCTGAGGTTTTAACTTTTGGTGTTATAGAGACTATTTGGGCAATTAGTAGTGTTACTAATTAATGATATTTCTCTATATCATTTCATTTTCCTTTTTCTCTTCATTTGGAACAAAAGATAGAAAGATAGAAATAAGTTAGAGAGAAGGAAGAGGAAAGGAAAGAAAGAGGAAGGAAACCCCTAAGAGCTCAAGATCAAGAATCATCATCTCTTCTTCATCAAATCATCTCATCTTCTTCATCATCATCCTCTAATCCAGGTGAGTTCTAGATAGATACTTAGTTTTAGAATTTCTTGAGTTCTAGAGCTAGGTTTGATTTTGGGAGAAAATGAGTAATCTTGCTAAAATCATGAATCTAACGGTTGGAAATCGATATAAATTGCGTAGTATAATCATATTATGCATATAGTCATGAATGATGCTTGTTTTGGTTGTTTGGAAATGTTTTGGTCTGAGAGAGTTGGATTTTGATGCTTGCGAACCATGTAAAATGCAACAAAAAATTATGCTTCTGGTGCGTAGCGCCGGGCGACAGCCAAAAGGCGCAGCAGGTTTTGATTCTGTAACTTTGGGATTTTGGCATGGGTCTTACGCCCCTGCTTCGCCGGGCGAAGTAGAGGTGAAGGGTGCAGCAGCGGGCGAAGCCTGGAGCGCCGGGCGCTCCTGGGACTTTTTCAAATGTTTTCTTTTCTTTTGAATTCCATAACTTTTGACTCGTTTATCCGATTTAAATGTTCTTGGTACCGATAGAAAGCCGTGAAAATAATCTATATGATGAAGGTGAAAAATGCCGGTTTTATTGCCCAATTAAATAATCGGAGGAAATCCAAAAGTGGTACAATTTTTTTGAATTATCATATGTAATTCTATTGTGTAATTGTAGTATGCCTTGTTTATCCTATTGTTGTTTAAACATGATTGTGAGTGAATATGCATGCTAAAATGAAAATGGAATGGGAAGAGTGAGGAAACCTCAACATGAAACTATAGTAGAATCTGGTAGTGTGACTAGAAATTGATAGAGAACTCTAGATGGCGATGCTCGGACATGTGTTATAGAAAGGTGTATCTTTGCCGAGTAATGGTCTAGATGAGAGCGAAACACTAGTATGGAACATGTGTGAACTTTTGTGATTATGAGAAAAGGCGAATGTGGCCTTAAGGCAAATGTGGCCTTGTGATTGTCGAATATAATCGCGTTGTGTTTATGATCACGTAATCGTAACCATTTCTCTTGGGTTGCAGTTTCACGAGTCTCGAGCTCCTCTGAAACGTATGCATGATACTTGACAGGTTTGATTCCCGCGTGTAGTACGAATGGAACCTATAGGTAGAGACTTGTGATGGTAAACAGGCCATGAGAAGTGACGGTTCATGGTTAACAGGCCGATGTTCCCGAATCCATTTCATATGTCAAGTAAATACAAGGATCTATGAATCTGGTAGACTTCTAGACGTAGAAGCGGACGAGAAAAGGGGATGCCTTGGTACAGGTTATCGATTAGTGATATTTTGAGTTGATGAACTCATGAAAATGTTTCCATATAGTGTGAGAATGGAGATTGTGAACTCGAAGTCCTTTCCCTTTTCCCTTGGACTTGAGTTAGGATTGTTAGAACCTTGTAAAGCCGAGAGAACCCATAAGATAGGGAACTCACCGAGATTTAATATCTTACCCCATGTTGTTGATTATATTACAGGTACAGCAGGTTCCGCGAAGGGTAAGGATAAGGCCGCTTAATTATCCTAACTTTCCTTGGCTTTTTGGGATGGCAAGACTTCCGTCGTGGAGATTATTTTGAGATCACTTTTTTGATCTAGTTCTTAGTGTCTTAGGACATCTTGTATACATTATGCCATAGTTTTTTTGTATTAGGTTTTTGACCATTTAATGTATATAATGTGTCAACTAGGAACTTATGGTGTTTCAGTACAAAACACTTGGATTCATGTATGATATTATGCTTTGATGTATGTATATTATATGTGGGTGTCACAGTTGGTATCAGAGCAGGTCGTATCCTCGACCTAGTCATGAAATAGTATAAGTATTTCTTTCCGCTTCAAATGTGTGGTGTCGCCATTGGTCTTAAGTGTTATATTTATGGTATTGAGCCTCTTCAACTTAATCCTATCTGCATGACATTTATAAATATGGTTGACGGATGCAGAAGCAATCGTGGTAGACCCAAAACCCCTTCTGTTGGGACAAATCCGTCGGGCGGCTAGAAGGATGTCCCATGGCATCAGTTTTTGCAACAAATGCAGCAGCAGAATCAGTTTATACAACAAATGGTACAACAAATGACTGGGGTCTGCATCCTCCAATGGTCGTTCAAGAAGCTGCAGGTGGAAACTTTCGAGATTTCATCTGCATGAATCCTCCGGAATTCCATGGAGGGTTAGATCTTGTAAAGGCTCACGAATGGGTAGCTGGTGTAACACCCATACATAACACACAGTCATCAAAGCATATATATTATACATGAATCCAAGTATTTGGTACTGAAATACCATAAGTTCCTAGTTAACATATTATATACATTAAATGCCCTAAATACAAAGTTCTAAAGTCTACGGCATAACATATACAAGATGTCCCAAAATGCACTAAGAACTAGATCAATACAATGATCTCAAAATAAAACGCCATAGCGGAAACCATGCCATCTCAAAAGCTACGATCCGTAAGGAAAAGTCAAACCACTTTGTCCTTACCCTTCGCCGAACCTGTAGTACCTGTGATGTAAACAACAACGTGAGGTGAGATTCATCAATCTCAGTGAGTTCGCTATCTTATAGTCCTCTCGGCTTTACAAGGTTCTAACAACCTAACTCAAGTCAAAAGGGAAGGGAAGTGACTTTGAGTACACACACATCATATATGGATCCACACTCGTGAGCCTGTTAACTCACACTAATACAAAAGTAAGTCCTGAGCTTGTTAACGCAAGAATCTCGCTAATCAATAACCATACCAAGGCATCCCCTTTTCCTGTCTGCTTCTACGTCTAGAAGACGACCCGAGTCATGGATCCTTGTAGTTACTTGGCATACGAATTGGATTTGGGATCATCGGCCGGTTAAACGTGAACCGTCACTTCTCATGGCCTGTTAGCCATCACAAGTCTCTTTATCGTATAGGCTCCAATCGTACTACACGTAGGGAATCAAACCTACCAAGTAATTATGCATACGTTTCAGAGGAGGAGCTCGAGTCTCATGAAACTACACCGCAAGATAACTGGTTATGATTACTAGACACACGCCTCGGCCTCTCATGCACGAGCGTTGTCACTATGTCATTCCACACTTTCCAACAATTGTTTACGGTAATGTTCCTCACTCTACCTATTTCGTATTTTAACATGCATACATATTCAAACATGTTTAACAATAAGAGCATAGGCAAATAATCATCAATCGCGTAATGAAAACACAAAATTCAACATATCACAAATTACACTAATTCATGGGTTCTCTCCGATTTATTTAATCGGGCAATAAACAGATATTTGTCACTTCCATTAGCTAGAGGATGTTCATAGCTCCACGACGATACCAAGAACACTCACAACGGATAAACGAGTCAAAAGTTATGAAAGAAACAAGTTAGAGGATCTGTCATGTTCGCAATGTGAAGAATTCAGCGAGTGCTCACTTCCTCATTCGTAGTGCGAACTTCCCAGCGAATGTCTGGCCAACACTGGTTCGCTGCCCCATTCGCAGTGCGAATGTTTAGCGAACCAAGTCAGAGCCAAAACAAGGAAAAGTTCGCAGTGCGAACCTCTGGCAAACGTTCGCCCTCCCTTGGGTTCAAAACTACACCAAAACATATCCAAACATCCCACAATCAAATACAGATGATTCTACACTCATATAGCTTATACTACTCAGTTTGTAACACATTTCAACCGTTAAATTTCATTGATTACCAATTTAAGCAATTTCTCATAAAACCTAACTTAAGCTCAAATCATTCTAACTCTAGAACTTAAGTTTTTATCTAGAACCCACCTTGAATAGATGAAGATGGTGAAGATTGGAAGATGATTTGATGAAGATTTGATGATGTTCTTGCTCTTTCCACTTCTAGGTTTCCACTTCTCTTTTTCCTTCCTTTCTCCTTCTTTCTCTCCAACTTCTTTCTATCTCTTTCTTTCTTTGGTTCTAATGAGGGAAATGAAGGAAAAGAAATGATATAGTATAATATCATCAATTAGTAACACTACTAATTATCCAATTTAGTCTCCAAAGTTCCAATAATTAAATACCTCAGAGTCAGATAATATTAATTGAATTTACTCTAAGTTCAACAGTTACTCTAATTATCTTTGCAGATAATTTCTCAGAGTACACCAGGACTCAGTTGATCACAACTAATATTATTCAAGGTAATTAAAAATACGGGGTATTACATCCTCCCCCCTTTAAATAGAAATTCTCCCACGAATTTAAAACAATTACCTAAAAAGATGAGGATAGACCTCACGCATCTCCGATTCCAATTCCCAAGTTGCATCGCCCGGATGCGTCTCATCCCACTGGACCTTAACAAGAGGGATCTCTTTATTCCTTAACACCTTAGTTTCTCTTCCTGTGATATGACTCGGTTGAGGCTCAAACGTTAAATCTGCTTCTATCTCAATGGTATCGGGTAAAATTGGGTGAAGAGGATTTGGAACAAACTTCCGAAGCTGAGATACATGAAAAACGTCGTGCATCTCTGATAGAGAAGGCGGTAAGGCTAATCTGTAAGCTACTTCACCAATTCTTTCCAAACTCTGATACGATCCCACGTATCTCAGACTTAACTTCCGTGATTTAAATGGTCCTTTCAACCTCAATCTCGGAGTAACTTTCAAAAACACGTGATCGCCCTTATCAAATTCCAAAGGTCTTCTACGGTTATCTGCATAGCTTTGCAGATGATCCTGTGCTTGTTTAACTTTTTCACGAATCATTCTAATCTTTTCCGTAGTCTCGTAAATAACTTTGGGTCCCAAAATTCTGTCTTCGCCAACCTCCGCCCAACACAATGGTGTCCAACACTTCCTTCCATATAATGCTTCATAAGGTGCCATACCAATACTTGCCTGATAACTGTTATTATAAGAGAACTCAATCAACGGCAAAAGTTCTATCCAATTTCCTCCACTTTAAAGTTCACAAGCTCTCAACATATCTTCCATGGTTTGTATTGTTTGTTCCGTCTGACCATCTGTTTGCGGATGATTTGGCGTACTCAAACACAACTTCGTTCCCATCGCTTGTTGAAAAGCTCTCCAAAATCTCGAAGTAAACTTTGGATCTCTATCCAAAACAATACTAGAAGGAACACCATGTAATCTCACAATCTCCGAAATGAACAACTTTGCGAGATGACTCGCCTTATAAGTAGTCTTTACGGCCAAGAAATGAGCAGACTTCGTTAACCGATCTACAATTACCCAAATCGAATCATAACCGCCTTGCGCGCGGGGTAATCCCACTGCGAAGTCCATCGAAATACTATCCCACTTCCACACCGGAATTTATAAAGGTTGCAACAAGCCACCCGGTCTTTGGTGTTCAATCTTCAATTGTTGACATACCGCACATTCCGACACATATACCGCAACATCCTTTTTCATCCCGGACCACCAATAGTCTCTCTTTAAATCTTGATACATCTTCGAAGCACCAGGATGTATAGTAAAAGCACCCTTATGCGCTTCTTCCAAAATCCTTCTTTTCAACACCGCATCATCCGGAACACAAACTCTTTGGTCAAACGAAATGATCCCATCGTTAGTTCGCACAAAACCCGGTTGAGTCAACATCTCCTGTAACTTCTCATCCAACTCTTGTCCTTGTCGGATTTCCTCCCTAAGAGTAGAGGTGACATTCAAATTCCCCATAATCACACAATTTGGAGTCCAATTAAATTGAAGATTTAGATCTCTAAACTTTTCCATTAAGGCATACTCTAACATCATTAAGTCGGCACTATGCAACACCTTCCTGCTTAAAGCATCCGCCATCTTATTCGCTTTACCCGTATGGTACTTTAGTTCTAAATCATAATCCTTCAAATACTCCATCCACCTCCTTTGACGCATGTTCAACTCTTTCTGGTCAAAAAGATACTTTAGACTCTTGTGGTCACTGAACATCTCAAAATGTACACCGTACAAATAGTGACGCCACACTTTCAAAGTAAAAACAACTGCCGCCAATTCTAAATCATGCGTTGGATAATTCTCTTCATGGACTTTCAACTGTCGAGAAGCATAAGCCACTACATATGCATCTTGCATTAACACACCTCCTAATCCCATCTTCGATGCATCACAGTATACCTCATACGACTTGCTAGGATCAGGAATAACCAAAACAGGAGCGGTCGTCAATCTTTCCTTCAAACTCATGAAACTTCTCTCACAAGCCGAATCCCACTCGTACGAACAATCCTTTCGAGTAAGTCTTGTCATTGGTAAAGCCAGTTGAGAAAAGCCTTTGATAAACCTTCTGTAATACCCTGCTAA
Organism: Lathyrus tuberosus; assembly: GCA_022829125.1. Lineage (NCBI taxonomy): Eukaryota > Viridiplantae > Streptophyta > Magnoliopsida > Fabales > Fabaceae > Lathyrus > Lathyrus tuberosus. The sequence goes on from JALAZF010000504.1 coordinate 2,148,697, forward strand.
TGCCAAGAAACTTCTAACTTCAAAAACATTCTTCGGTCTCTCCCAATTAATCACTGCCTCAACTTTTGATGGATCAACTGCTACACCTCCCTGAGATATGACATGTCCAAGAAAATTCACCTCCGACATCCAAAACTCACACTTGCTTAGCTTGGCAAAAAGTTGCCTCTCTTGTAAGATGGATAAAACGATTCTTAGGTGTTCTCCGTGCTCTTGAGGATCACGAGAATAGATAAGAATATCATCAATGAAAATCACCACAAATTGGTCCAAATAAGGTTGAAATATCCGATTCATATAACCATGAAAACTGTCGGAGCATTCGTCACACCGAAAGGCATCACCAAAAATTCATAATGACCATAACGGGTTCTAAACGCAGTCTTGGGTACATCTGAACTCTTCACCCGAATCTGATGATAACCCGACCGTAAATCAATCTTCGAGAACACACAGGCTCCTTTCAATTGATCTAACAAATCGTCTATCCTTGGTAATGGGTATTTATTCTTGATGGTGACCTTATTCAACTGACGGTAATCGATACACAACCGCATTCCACCATCCTTTTTCTTTACTAACAACACTGGAGCTCCCTAGGGCGAAACACTTGGTCGAACAAAATGTTTAGCCATCAATACTTCCAATTGACCCTTTAATTCTCGTAATTCGAGTGGTGCCATCCGATATAGAGAAACGGATATTGGAGTCGTTCCCGGTATCAGGTCAATAGAGAATTCCACTTCCCGCTCCGGAGGAAGAGAAGTGATATCCTCGGGAAAAACTTCCGGAAACTCAAACTACCGGAATACTCAAAACTTGAAGGTTACTACCCTCCTCCTTAGTAAGAATCAAAAGAACGAATTTCTCCTCCTCAAACAAGAAATTTATCATTCCAACCGTACCTTCTAAAATAGTAGTCAACACATCCTTCTGGGTAGCTTCAGTAGATGGAATAATGATTAGTTTTTCTTCACACCCGATAAATACCGAATTAGCTGAAAGCCAATCCATTCCCAGAACAACGTCCACTTTCTTAAGCAGTAAGCAAAACAAATCAATCTGGAAAACTCTTCCATCCACAGATAAAACACAATTTTCACACATTAATGGTGTTTCCACCATCTCATCCATGGCAGTAGTAACCACCATGGGTGGAGACAACGGAACCGCTTGCAACCCAAGCCGCTTTACACATTGCATCGATACAAAAGAGTGTGTAGCTCCATAATCAAATAAAAAAAGCAAGGTTTTCCATTCACAAAACACGTACCAGCAATCAAAGAGTTATCGCCCTTTACTTTCCTTGCATCCAAGGTATACACTCGCCCGGTATTCTTCTCTTGCATCTGATTCCTCCTCTGAGGGCAATCCCTCGATACATGGCCCACCTTATTACACTGATAACACCTTACTCCATCTAAACTGCACCTACCATAATGATTCTTTCCACAAGTACGGCATACCGGAGGCGCACTAGTCCTGGAACTCTGAACTTGCTTCCCTTTGAAAGATTGTGGTCTCGGTCTAAATTGTTGATTCGATCTTCCACGATCACTTTGATTTACCCTACTTAACTCTCCTTCTGCTTGCACCTTCTTTAAGCTATGCTCCGCCACATAACATTGTCGTAACAATTCAGCATAGCTAGTAAATTCTCTCTGCGACACACTATGCGAAATTTCGGCCCTCAAACCAAAAAGAAACTGATCAATCTTCCACCTCTCATCAGGAGCATACATAGCCTGCCTAGAATAAGCAGCCATAACCTCGAACTTTTCTGCATAGGAAGCCATAGTTAAGTTGCCTTGTCTCAATTGATGAAACTCGAATTCCTTCTGAGACCTTAAGGAACTTGGAAAATATTTCTCCATAAAATTTATCTTAAACTGCTCCCATACTTTCGGTACCTCTTGAATTTTCATTAAGGCCGAAGCACACTCCCACCACCTCATGGCAGGACCCTTCAACAAGTGAGAAGCGAAAACATCCTTATTTTCCTCACTGCACTGAACTATCAAGAAAATCTTCTCCATACCGGATATCCATTCATGAGCCATTATTGGATCTAACCCTCCCCGAAACTCTGGAGGATTCAAACGAATGAAATCCCTAAAGGTTCCCCCTGCAGCTTCGGGAACAACCACTGGAGGATGCACGCCACCAGCCATTTGCTGTACCATTTGCTGCACAAACTGATTCTGCTGTTGCTGCATCTGTTGCATAAATTGATACAAATGGGCATTTCCTTCTTCCCCTGGCGGATTTGTCCCAGTTGGAGTAGTTCTCGGTCTACCACGGTTGTTTCTGCGCCGGTCATCCATGTTCCTAAATGCCATACAGATAGGATTAAGTTGATCAGGCTCAATACCATAAATATAACACGTAAGACCAATGGCGACACAACACATGTGAAACGGAAAGAAAATACTTATACTATTTCATGGCTAGGTCGAGGATACGACCTGCTCTGATACTAACTGTAACACCCATACATAACACACATACATCAAAGCATATATATTATACATGAATCCAAGTATTTGGTACTGAAATACCATAAGTTCCTAGTTAACACATTATATACATTAAATGCCCTAAATACAAAGTTATAAAGTCTACGGCATAACATATACAAGATGTCCCAAAATGCACTAAGAACAAGATCAATAAAATGATCTCAAAATAAAACTCCATAGTGGATGCCATGCCATCTCAAAAGCTACGATCCATAAGGAAAAGTCAAACCACTTTGTCCTTACCCTTCGCCGAACCTGTAGTACCTGTGATGTAAACAACAACGTGGGGTGAGATACTTCAATCTCAGTGAGTTTGCTATCTTATAGTCCTCTCAGCTTTACAAGGTTCTAACAACCTAACTCAAGTCAAAAGGGAAGGGAAGTGACTTTGAACACACACACACCAAATATGGATCCACACTCGTGAGCCTGTTAACTCACACTAATACAAAAGTAAGTCCTGAGCCTGTTAACTCAAGAATCTCGCTAATCAATAACCATACCAAGGCATCCCATTTTCCCGTCCGCTTCTACGTCTAGAAGACGACCCGAGTCATGGATCCTTGTAGTTACTTGGCATACGAATTGGATTCGGGATCATCGGCCTGTTAACCGTGAACCGTCACTTCTTATGGCCTGTTAACCATCACAAGTCTCTTTACCATATAGGCTCCAATCGTACTACACGTAGGGAATCAAACCTACCAAGTAATTGTGCATACTTTTCAGAGGAAGAGCTCGAGTCTCATGAAACTACATCGCAAGATAACTGGTTATGATTACTAGACACACGCCTCGGCCTCTCATGTACGAGCGTTGTCACTATGTCATTCCACACTTTCCAACAATTGTTTACGGTAATGTTCCTCACTCTACCTATTTCGTATTTTAACATGCATACATATTCAAACATGTTTAACAATAAGAGCATATGCAAATAATCATCAATCGCGAAACGAAAACACAAAATTCAACATATCACAAATTACACTAATTCACGGTTCTCTCTGATTTATTTAATCGGGCAATAAACAGATATTTCTCACTTCCATTAGCTAGAGGATGTTCATAGCTCCACAATGATACCAAGAACACTCACAACGGATAAACGAGTCAAAAGTTATGAAAGAAACAAGTTAGAGGATCTGTCATGTTTGCAATGCGAAGAAGTCAGCGAGTGCTCGATTCCTCATTCACAGTGCGAAGTTCCCAGCGAATGCCTAGCCAACACTGGTTCGCTGCCCCATTCGCAGTGCGAACGTTTGGCGAACCAAGACAGAACCAAAACAAGGTAATGTTCGCAGTGCGAACCTCTGGCGAGAGTTCGCCCTCACCTTCTCCGTGCGAACAGCCAGCGAGTGTTCGATTTCCCCTTCGCTAGGGGATTCGCAGTGCGAATCTGGGAAAATGCAGAAATTCTGCAGCGTAACAGATGAGTTCCCTTGGGTTCAAAACTACACCAAAACATATCCAAACATCCCACAATCAAATACAGATGATTCTACACTTATATAGCTTATACTACTCAGTTTGTAACACATTTCAACCGTTAAATTTCATCGATTACTAGTTTAAGCAATTTCTCATAAAACCTAACTTAAGCTCAAATCATTCTAACTCTAGAACTTAAGTTTCTATCTAGAACCCACCTTGAATAGATGAAGATGGTGAAGATTGGAAGATGATTTGATGAAGATTTGATGATGTTCTTTATCTTTCCAATTCTAGGTTTCCACTTCTCTTTTTCCTTCCTTTCTCCTTCTTTCTCTCCAACTTCTTTCTATCTCTTTCTTTCTTTGGTTCTAATGAGGGAAATGAAGGAAAAGAAATGATATAGTATAATATCATCAATTAGTAACACTACTAATTATCCAATTTAGTCTCCAAAGTTCCAATAATTAAACACCTCAGAGTCAGATAATATTAATTGGATTTACTCTAAGTTCAACAGTTACTCTAATTATCTTTGCAGATAATTTCTCAGAGTACACCGGGACTCAGTTGATCACAACTAATATTATTCAAGGTAATTAAAAATACGGGGTATTACAGCTGTCATGGAGAGAATTTTCTTGATAGCCCATTGTAATGAGGAGAACAAGGTGATTTTCGCTTCTCAATTGTTGAAGGGTCCTGCCATGAGGTGGTGGGAGAATGCCTCAGCCCTGATGACTATTCAAGAGGTACCTAAGGTCTGGGAGCAGTTTAAGATTAATTTCATGGAGAATTATTTCCTGAGTTCCTTGAGGACCCAGAAGGAATTTGAATTTCAACAGTTGAGACAAGGTACTTTGACCGTGGCTGCTTATGCCGAGAAATTCGAGATTATGGCGGCTTATTCTAGGCATGCCATGTATGCTCCGAACGAGAGGTGGAAAATTGACTAGTTTCTTTTTGGTTTGAAGGATGAAATTTCACATAGTGTGTCTCAGAGAGAGTTCACTAGTTATGCTGAATTACTAAGGCAATGTTACGTGGTAGCTTGAAGAAAGTGCAAGCAGAAGGAGATTTGAGTAAGTCGAATCAAAGTGATCGTGGAAGATCAAATCAACAATTTAGGCTTAGACAACAAGCTTTTGAAGGGAAGCAAGTTCAGGGTTCTAAACCAAGTGCGCCATTTGGATGTTGTACTTGTGGTAAGATGTATTCTGGTAGATGCAGTTTTGAAGGAGTTAGGTGTTTTCAATGTCAGAGGATAGGTCATATGGCGAGGGATTGCCCTCAGAACAGGAATTAGGCGCAAGGGAAGAGTACCGGCCGAGTTTATTCCTTAGATGCGAGGAAAGCAAAGGGTGATAACTTTTTGATTGCTGGTACGTGTTTCGTTAATGGACAGCCTTGTTTTGTATTATTTGATTGTGGAGCAACACACTCTTTTGTGTCGATGCAATGTGTGAAGTGACTTGGGTTGCAAGCTATTCTGTTGTGTCCACCCATGGTGGTTACTACTGCCATGGATGAGATGGTTGAAACACCTTTAATGTGTGAAAATTGTGTTATCTGTGGATGGGAGAATTTTTCAGATTGACCTTATTTGTTTGCCGCTTAAGAAAGTGAATGTTATGTTGGGAATGGATTGTCTTTCTGCTAATTCGTTATTTATTGGTTGTGAGGAAAAGCTAATCATCATTCCATCTGTTGAGGCTACTCCGAAGGATGTGTTAACTACTATTTTAGAAGGTACGGTCGGAATGATAAATTTCTTGTTTGAGAAGGAAAAATCTGTTCTTTTGGTTCTTACTAAGGAGGAGAGTAGCAACCTTCAGGTTCTGAATATTCCGGTAGTTTGTGAGTTTTCCGAAGTTTTCCCCGAGGATATCACTTCTCTTCCTCCAGAGAGGGAAGTGGAATTCTCTATTGACCTGATACCGGGAATGACTCCTATATCCGTTTCTCCGTATCGAATGACACCACTTGAGTTAAGACACTTAAAGGATCAATTTGAAGAGTTAATGGCTAAGCATTTTGTTCGACCCAGTGTTTCTCCCTGGGGAGCTCCAGTGTTATTGGTAAAGAAGAAGGATGGGGGAATGCGGTTATGTATTGATTACCGACAGTTGAATAAAGTCACCATCCAGAACAAATACCCATTACCTAGGATAGATGACCTGTTAGATCAATTGAAAGGAGTTTGTGTGTTCTCAAAAATTGATTTACGGTTGGGTTATCATCAAATCCGTGTGAAGAGTCCCGATGTGTCAAAGACTGCATTTAGAACCCGGTATGGCCATTATGAATTCTTAGTAATGCCTTTCGGTGTCACAAATGCTCCGGCAGTTTTTATGGATTATATGAATCGGTTATTTCAAGCTTATTTGGACCAATTTGTAGTGGTCTTCATTGATGACATTCTTATTTATTCCCGTACTTCTCAAGAGCACGGTGAGCACTTAAGAATCGTTTTATCGATCCTACAAGAGAGACAACTTTTTGCCAAGCTAAGCAAGTGTGAGTTTTGGATGTCAAAGGTTAATTTTCTTGGTCATGTCATATCTCAGGGAGGTGTGGCGGTATATCCATCAAAAGTTGAAGCGGTGATTAATTTGGAGAGACGTAAGAATGTTTCCGAAGTTAGAAGTTTCTTGGGATTGGCAGGTTATTACAGAAGGTTTATCAAAGGCTTTTCTCAATTGGCTTTACCAATGACAAAACTTACTTGAAAGGATTGTCCGTATGAGTGGGATTCGTCTTGTGAAAGAAGTTTTATGAGTTTGAAGGAAAGATTGACGCCTGCTCCTGTGTTGATCATTCCTGATCCTAGCAAGTCGTACAAGGTATTTTGTGACGCATCAAAGATGGGGTTAGGAGGTGTGTTAATGCAAGATGGTCATGTGGTGGCTTATGATTCTCGAAAGTTAAAAGTTCATGAAGAGAATTATCCAACACACAATTTAGAATTGGCGGCAGTTGTGTTTACATTGAAGGTGTGGCGTCATTATTTGTATGGGGTACATTTTGAGATGTTTAGTGATCACAAAAGTTTAAAATATCTATTTGACCAGAAAGAGTTGAACATGAGTCAAAGAAGATGGATGGAATATTTAAAGGATTATGACTTGGAACTAAAATACCATCCGGGTAAAGCGAATAAAGTGGCAGATGCATTAAGCAGGAAAGTGTTACATAATGTTGAGTTGATGATGTTGGAGTATACCTTATTGGAAAAGTTTCGAGATCTTAATCTCCAATTCGTTTGGACTCCTAATGGTGTGATTATGGGAAACTTGAATGTTAATTCTACTCTTAGAGAGGAAATTCAACAAGGGCAAGTGTTGGATGAGAAGTTACAAGAAGTATTAGTTCAACCGGGTTTCGTGCGGTCTACCGACGGAATCATTTAGTTTAACCAAAGGATTTATATTCCGGATGATGCGGTGTTGAAAAGGAAGATTTTGGATGAAGCGCATAAGGGTGCTTTTACTATACATCCTGGTTCTTCGAAGATATATCAAGATTTAAAAAGGGACTATTGGTGGTCGGTATGAAAAGAAATATTGCGGTATACGTATCGGAATATGTAGTAGGCCAACAAGTGAAGATTGAACACCAAAGACCGGGTGGTTTATTAAAATCGTTGGAAATTCCGGTATGGAAGTGGGATAGTATTTCTATGGATTTTGCAGTTGGATTACCCCGTGAACAAGGTGGTTATGATTCTATTTGGGTAATAGTGGATCGGTTGACGAAATCTGCGCATTTCTTAGCCGTGAAGACTACTTACAAGGCAAGTCATCTTGCAAGGTTGTTTATTTCGGAAATCGTGAGGTTGCATGGTATTCCCTCTAGTATTGTATCTGATAGAGATCCGAAGTTTACTTTGAGGTTTTGGAGAGCTTTTCAACAAGCTATGCGAACGAAGTTGTGTTTGAGTACGTCGAATCATCCGCAAACGGATGGTCAGACGGAGCGGATGATACAAATAATGGAAGATATGTTAAGATCTTGTGTGCTTGACAGTGGAGGAAATTGGATAGAACTTTTACCGTTGATTGAGTTTTCATATAACAATAGTTATCATGCGAGTATTCGTATGGCTCCTTACGAGGCATTATATGGAAGGAAATGTAGGACGCCTTTGTGTTGGGCAGAAGTTTGTGAGGATAGAATTTTGGGACCGGAGATTATCCAAGAGACTACGGAGAAGATTAGAATGATCCGTGATAAAGTTAAAAAAGCGCAAGATCGCCAGAAAAGTTATGCGGATAACCGAAGGAGACCTTTAGAGTTTGATGAAGGTGATCAAGTATTTTTGAAGGTTAGTCCGAGATTGAGATTGAAAGGACCGTTTAAGTCACGAAAGTTAAGTCCGAGATACGTGGGACCGTATCAAATTTTGGAAAGGATTGGTGAAGTGGCTTACAAGTTAGCCTTACCGCCTTCTCTGTCAGAAATGCATGATGTTTTTCATGTGTCTCAGCTTCGGAAGTTTGTCCCAGATCCTCTTCAGCCGATTCTACCAGATACAGTTGAGATTGAAGCAGATTTGACGTTTGAACCTCAACCAAGCCGTATCACAGGAAGAGAAACTAAGGTGTTAAGGAATAAAGAGATTCTTCTTGTTAAGGTTCAATGGGATGAGACGCATCCGGGTGATGCAACTTGGGAACTTGAATCAGAGAGGCGAGAAGGTTATCCTCATCTTTTCAGGTAATTGTTTTTAAATTCGTGGGCGAATTTCTATTTAAGGGGGGAGGATGCAATACCCCGTAAGTTATTTTTACTCTGGATAATATTCGTATGATCAACTAGGTTCAGGTGTACTCTGAGAATTTATTGGATAAAATAATTAGAGTAAACTGATGAGCTCAGAGCAGATCAAATTAATTTTATCTGACTCTGAGGTTTTAACTTTTGGTGTTATAGAGACTATTTGGGCAATTAGTAGTGTTACTAATTAATGATATTTCTCTATATAATTTCATTTTCCATTTTCTCATCATTTGGAACAAAAGATAGAAAGATAGAAAAAAGTTAGAGAGAAGGAAGAGGAAAGGAAAGAAAGAGGAAGGAAAACCCTAAGATCTCAAGATCAAGAATCATCATCTCTTCTTCATCAAATCATCTCATTTTCTTCATCATCATCCTCTTATCTAGGTGGGTTCTAGAGCTAGGTTTGGTTTTGGAAGAAATTGAGTAATCTTGCTATAATCATGAATCTAACGGTTGGAAATCGATATAAATTGCGTAGTATAATCGTATTATGCATATAATCATGAATGATGCTTGTTTTGGTTTTTTGGAAATGTTTTGGTTTGAGAAAGTTGGATTTTGAGGCTTGGGAACCATGTAAAACGCAACAGAAAATTCTGCTTCTGGTGCATAACGTTGGGCGAAGCCTGGAGCGCCGAGGGACGCCAGGCTTGCGCTGCTGCTTCGTCGGGCGACAGCCAAGAGGCGCAGCAGGTTTTGATTCTATAACTTTGGGATTTTGGCATGGGTCTTACACCCCTGCTTTGCCGGGCGAAGTAGAGGCGAAGGGTGCAGCGTCGGGCGAAGCCTGGAGCACCGGGCGCTCCGATGACTTTTTCAAATGTTTTCTTTTATTTTAAATTCCATAACTTTTGACTCGTTTATCCGATTTAAATGTTCTTGGTACCGATAGAAAGCCGTGAAAATAATCTATATGATGAAGGTGAAAAATGTCAGTTTTATTGCCCGATTAAATAATCGGAGGAAATCCAAAAGTGGTACAGTTATGTTAAATTATCATATGTAATTCTATTGTGTAATTGTAGTATGCCGTGTTTATCCTATTGTTGTTTAAACATGATTGTGAGTGAATATGCATGCTAAAATGAAAATGGAATAGGAAGAGTGAGGAAACCTCAACATGAAACTATAGTAGAATCTGGTAGTGAGACTAGAAATTGATAGAGAACTCTAGATGGCGATGCTCAGACATGTGTTGTAGAAAGGTGCATCCTTGCCGAGTAATGGTCTAGATGAGAGCGAAACACTAGGATGGAACATGTGTGAACTTTAGTGATTATGAGAAAATGCTAATGTGGCCTTGTAATTGTCAAATACAATCATCTTGTGTTTATGATCACGTAATCGTAACCATTTCTCTTGGGTTGCAATTTCGCGAGTCTCGAGCTCCTCTGAAACGTATGCATGATACTTGACAGGTTTGATTTCCGTGTGTAGTACGAATGGAACCTATGGGTAGAGACTTCTGATGGTTAACAGGCCATGAGAAGTGACGGTTCATGGTTAATAGACCGATGTTCCCGAATCTATTTCGTATGTCAAGTAAATACAAGGATCCATGACTCGGGGCGACTTCTAGACGTAGAAGCGGATGAGAAAAGGGGATGCCTTGGTACAGGTTATCGATTAGTGATATTTTGAGTTGATGAACTCATGAACATGTTTCCATATAGTGTGAAAATTGAGATTGTGAACTCGAAGCCCTTTCCCTTTTCCCTTGGTTAGAACCTTGTAAAGCCGAGAGAACCCATAAGATAGGGAACTCACTGAGATTTAATATCTCACCCCATGCTGTTGATTATATTACAGGTACAGCAGGTTCCGCGAAGGGTAAGGATAAGGTCGTTTGATTATCCTTACTTTCCTTGGCTTTTTGGGATGGCAAGACTTCCTTCGTGGAGATTATTTTGAGATCACTAGTTTAATCTAGTTCTTAGTGTCTTAGGACATCTTGTATACATTATGCCATAGTTTTTTTTGTATTAGGTATTTGGGCATGTAATGTATATAATGTGTCAACTAGGAACTTATGGTATTTCAGTACCAAACACTTGGATTCATGTATGATATTATGCTTTGATGTATGTATATTCTATGTGGGTGTTACAAAAACTTTGAATTATTGAATCTTGGGAAAAATCATATGTTGGGTGCAGGATTATTCTCTATGGATCTTGCATGCATTTGATTCTAAAGCAAAACAGAGTAAGGGTTACATAAATAAAATGAATATTTAAATATATGATTTTGTACTCAAATGAATATTTAAGAAAACAAACCTAAACCCAAGTAATTTTCTGCTCTTGTAATCCATCTTAGAGAACTTTTTATAAACGTTTTTATGTTTCAAGCGCTTCAGGTTTTATTTAGGTTAGATTTTCAATATTCAGAATGATTTTACAATGGATGTCACTTAGGTTTCACGAGGATCATTAAGGGTGGATTATTGAGTATTGATAAACATTAAATGAATGACAAATTTGTTTAATGACGATGAATATAGTAAGAATGATTTACTATCCCCTCAGCTAGGAAGAAAATCGAGGTGAATAAACTATTTTTTTAAATACATTGTTTACACAAAATATTAAAAAATGCATTGAAAATTCTATTTCCCGATGAGAAAATTTATTTTACATGTTCAGGTCCAATGCAAGATGCTAGAGATCTGTTTCCCAATGAGATTTTTTACTTTCTACACTTGTAATCCATCACAGAGATCTCTAGTAACAACTTAAGATCAAAATAGATGGTGATGAATCTTTCCACTCTTTGGAGTGAATACATATAAGTTAGCCTTGGGGTAAAATCTATTTAACAAGTGCTTTTATAGTAAAATATGATTACTAACCACCTCAGTTTTACTATAAAAGCGAGGTGTTATATCTTCTCCTTTTAACTATCACCTTGATCATAAAGAAAACCAAGCTGAATAATTTTAATTTTTTTGAAAATTCATTGCTTACACAGAATATTAAAATATAATGTTTATAACAATTCTTCTGTGATATCCAAATTTTGTTGCATACCCATTAATACAATTTTATTTGAAACAAGAATGATTTTATGTACTTGCATTCTATCAATTAAGTACTCTTCAAAGGTTGAGCTCTCGTCTTTGTTGACAAAGTTCCATTCTTTATTTACGTAAGAATGATTTTCTACACTTGTAATCTTTCATCTAAGTACTCTTCAAAGGTTGAACTCCCTTCTTTAACTGAAGGTTATTCCAAAAATACATGAACAACAACATTAACACCATTATGTTGGGATGGATAGCAAGGGCAGACAAATGTTTTGTTCAAGATAGAAGAACATTGAAGATTTTTTTTCTAAAAAATAATATTTGGGGCGACTTCATATTAGTAAGGATTAGGGTAAAATCTATTTAACGAGTGCTTTTATAGTAAAATCTTATTATTTTATGTATCGGTTATATAGAAAAGCAAAGGGTTAGAACATTTTGTTTACACTTATAAACAACACTACTACAAAACGCGTAAACAGCAACGCCATGGTCAATACGCTTATTCCCTACACCGTAGTGACATCTCTAAACTAAGGCGCTATCATAATATTATTGTTTTTTTTATTAAAACTTATTTGTATATAACAACAGTTAAGGAGCCGACCGTTGTGATAACCTCAAGCTTTCATGGCTTCGAACCTCAGGGCTCTCATATATGTTATTCCTTTAATGTTAAGTGGCGCCTTTTCTTTTTAAATTATTTTTTAAATAAAAAACTTAAAAGTTTATGACGACGGTTCAAGTGTTCCACCGTTGTTAAGTTGCGCCTTTTCATTTTTATAAATTTTTAAATAAAAAACTTAAAAGTTTAAGACGACGGTTGAAGATCCAACCGTTGTTAAGTCGCTCATATTCATTTTTAATTATTTTTAAATAAAAAAATTTTAAGTTTATGACTACGTTTGATGTTTACAATCATTGTGATATATTTTGTTTTTTATTTAAAATTTTTAATTGTTAATACTCTGGCGCTTTTTTATGAAATTTCACCATGAAAGTAAAATATCACTACGGTTGCAAGTATTGGCTGTTGTGGTAGCGTGATAATATTATACACTCATAATTAGCTTGTCTCTTTAGTATCCTTTTTTCCATTGGAAATAGAAACTAGACGAAACAATACACGATTTCAACCCAAACCCTAACATTCAATACTGTGAAACATTACACGATTTCATCCAAAACACCATCGTTCCTACTTCACTGTGTATTTGCCATTGTCGTCATCATCGTCAACCAAGTTGACAAGACCATCACGATTAACCAAGTTGTTATCGTCTAGAAGGAAAACAACAACAACACCGTCGTCACCACAAGGAAGGAAGACAACACCATCACCAACACCAACATCATTTACTTAGTCATCACGTTTAGGGTACGTAAAATATTTTTCCCCGTGCATCTACAGTAAACTTCATTTGCCATTGTTGTGGTTGTTGTTGTTTTATTTTGTGGTTGATACTTATGTTCTTGTTGTTTATGTTGTTGTTTTTGTTGTTTTTGAACTTAGATGTCGACCTTGTTGAGTTCTTCATCAGAAACCAGCGACGAAACTAAAACAAATGAGATGTTAGACAATGATATTCAAACAACTTAAAGTCAAACAAAAAGATCACAAAGAGGTGTCACAATGATGCCCCAATTAACATATGTCCATAACTCATCAGGTGAAAAAATTCCTATCCAATTTGATTCATTGTACAGAGTAGTGGATTATCAACACTACTGTACTTTTAAGAGTTATATTTCGTTCCTTGCACGTAGCAAGGTCATTATATTGATTGATGATTGGAAACAAGTTGATAATAAGGTCAAAGAAAGCATATGGACTGATGTTAAGGTATTACATACTATAGTGTTCATATACTAATACCGCCGATATCAATATCTACAATTTCTAATACATACTTATATATTGATTTAAATGTAGTTGAATTTTGAGTTTACTGATGACTCAAATTTGAAAAAAAAAGTGGATATCATATGCTGGTACTCGTTGGAGGGGATTTAAGGCACAACTTATAGCTGACTACATTAGGAGGCCTCAGAGCGGTCTTGCGCATCCATGGATTTGATATAGTTTTATATCGAAGAAGAAATGGAAAAGGTTTGCAAAGATATGTCGTTATAAGGAATTTAAGGTTAGTATTATTCTCATGTAACCGATAATATTATGCTAATGAGTTATAGATACTAATCATATATTTTTTCACTATGTTCATAACAGGTTAAAAGCGAAGTCGGAATACTGAATAAGGCCAAGAATATGTACCCCCATAGATTGTCTCGTGGGGGTTATAGGAATCTTGAGAAAAAAATCATGCTTGAAAGACAATCAGAAATAGGAGATGATCGTATCCCATCTCCACCTTCAAGACATGAGAAATGGAAGAGGGCTCGACTAAGACCAGATGGAGAGTACACCTCTGAGGCGTCAAGAGTAGTTGCCAAAAAATTGTAAGTATGATTTGTGGTGTTTATGTTATTTTTTATTTAAATGCGTTGGTAATAATATATGTAAGTTTCTCATGTTGTGTAGGATAAGTTGGTTGAGGCAGCCCGTGAAGGCACATTTGTTCCATAAGCACGACATGACATATTAGCAGAAGCTATCGGAACAGATGAGCATGGTGGGCGTGTCCGTGCCGTTGGAGAAGGTGTCAGCTTGAGGTCATTCTTTGGGTCTTAAAGAAAAAGTACCGAAAGCTCGGAAATTATTGCACAAAGACAAAAGATTGAAAATTTTGAGAAGCAATTAGAAGAACAACGGAGAATGTTAGAAGAGGAGAAGGAAAAGAGGGAGAAAGATATGGAAAGGTTCCAAGAGTTATATTTGGTATGTACTTTACTTGAGATGTTAGTGTTTTATCGAAAATGTATGATATATATTATGCTTATTTTTGTTTTATGTTTTAATTGAATATAATGATGTAGAGATTAAGTGAAAACTTGGAACAACGGACAAATGAAGATTACCGTAATGTTGATGGTGATGATGATGATCGAACTCCTAGTAGAAGTGTTGTACGTCATGCTTCTACAAAAGGAAGTAATTGTTCAGCCCACCCCCCCTGCGGGTAACCGCAATGATATAATGGACCCTAATCCATATGAAATCATAGTGTTATACTTGAAATTTGTGGTGATAAATGAAGCACAACATCTCCCACTAGAACATTGTCCATGTTTGGGTTTATTATATTATAATCCTGATGATGTAAAGGATTTTCTTGGTGGGTATAAGTTGCTGGACATCAGGATATTGCAAGTTTGGTGCACGTAAGTATATATAGCTGAATATACATGTCATTATAGAACATTATCATTTATAGAACATCACCCCTAATTTATTTATTTTCTTTAACCATTTAGGTACATTCACCGTCTTTGTATAGAGTTGAATAAATCGAGTACTTACAGAATCTAGGATCCACTTTTTATTCGTTAGGATTTTAATGAACCAAAAGATATCCGAGAGTACTTGAAAACACTGTTAAATGAGGGAGGAAAAGAATGTTACTTAGCACCATTCAACTACACATAAGTATTTTTGGAATTGATGTTTATTTATTCTATATTTAGTTTTGTTTTAGCAAATATCATTAACCTATATATGCTCTTGTTTATTAAGTGGTCATTGGCAATTGATCATCATATCATTTAGGACGAATACGATAACTTTTCTGTGTTCCTTGCATGATCCACTGTAAAACAAAATGAAAGATATGATTAATTCGTAAGTGTCTGCTTAATTCATTTTCTTTTACATTGTAATTAGTTTATCATGTAATATGTTTAATTCAAATTCAATGTACAGTGTTGTGGAGCAAGTGAATATGATGAACAATGTTAATTTTGGTTGTATTCATGTCATTTATGCTTAAATTTATAGACAAGGAAACAACCCGGGAATTACGAGTGTGGTTATTATGTCATGAAACACATGTTAAATATTATCCTTGCCGGCATAGATTCATGGGATAAGGTATACATGTCATAAAATGTTTACATATATTAATATATAAGTTGACTATTGAATTATTATCATACATGTTATTGCCTCTTTCTTATGTAGATGTTTAACGATGAAACCACATTCCCCGTTGAGAACTTCGTAGATCTTCGGAAATGTTGGGCATATATCCACAATCTTCTTAAGGGTCCTGCTAATTGATGATGTGAATAACATTTTTCTGTCAAGATGATGTGAACAATACTTTTCTGTATTGATGACATGAATATAATGTTTGGTGTAAATATGGTTATAATAGTTACAATACTTACAGAATGTATACCTTATCTGTTATCTGTATTTTAGGTTATAATAGTTGTGTAAATATGGCTATAATAGTTACAATACTTACAGAATGTATACCTTATACCTTATCTGTTATGGTTAAAATGGTTACAGGTTAAAAAATGGGATGAATTTGAATTGCTGAGAAATGCATATTTAAAACATAGGAAGTATTTTATGCTCTTTATGCATGTATACCTTATCTGTCATGTTTAAAATGGTTACAAATTCAAAAATGGGATGAATTTGAATTGCTGAGAAATGTATATTTAAAACATAGTACGTTTTGATAGTGGTTGTAAAACCTAGCCGTGGTAGTATATTTGTGTCTGCAGAATATATAACGATGGTTGTATAATACAACCGTCATAATATCTCGTGCGCTGCACAGAAAAAAAATCAAAATACGCTGCTGGGAATCGAACCTAGGACCATTATATTTTTCACAACGGTTCGTTTCAATAACCGTTGTGATAGGGCGCGCTGTTTCCAGGTTATTACATCGATTTACTAGGCTGTGATTATAAGTATCAATGTACAATGACACTATACATAACAACGCCTGTGCCAGCGTCATTATATGCCTTTCCCAACCGTTGTTAATGAGTATTTACATAGTAGTGCAAATAGAATCATAAACTGTAATAGTTGGGAATGAAAACTTATACTGAGTTGTTTTCCACCTCAATTACATTAAAAATCAAGGAAATTTATGTTTTTTTTAATTTTTTAAAATAATAAAAAATAGCGTGCCTTGGTTTTATACCTCAGCTTTCTATTATTCGAGGTGAAAGTTTTGTCATGAAAAACATTACTTGTTGTTGCTGTGTGTGTTATTCTATATGATATTTGATTTTACATTAAACAAATTAATTTTAATTTTTTCATGTTCCCTCGTACATTTTTTTCAAACTCTCTTGATTCTTTATATTTATTGGAAAAAAAATAATATTCTACAGTTTTTTATATTGTTGGGGAGTTTTGACATTTTTTATTTTACTAAAATATACATATGTCCAAAGTGTAGAACTTTATTTATTAATCACCTATATTTTCGCTTATTAAATATATTAAAGAACATTAAACTAGTATCTATATTTAAATTTAATTGATTTATTTGTTTTCAAGTTAGGAAAATATTATTTTAGTAAGTACAACTAAATAAAAACACATTATTGATTTATCATTTATATTTTTATTTGACCAAAAATATTTCTTTTATAAGAAAAAACTATTTCCATTTAATTTATTACTCATATTTGATTAAAAATATTTAAAAAATGTGAATGTATTACCAATATTTTAATTTGGTTGATTTATGTATTCGCAAGTTTGGAAATTTCTATATATTTTTTTAAAATTTTACCATTGTGACCAGTTTTAATAAATTATACTATTGTTATGATATTTTAATAATTGTGACCTCTCTTGGAGATTGACAAACTAAAAATTTTAATCATATTATTTATTTAATTTTTTCTAATGTGAAGTTATCATTCTTGCCAGTAGCATATAGAAAAATATTTTCATTCTTGCAAGAATGTTAATTTCATAGTTGAAAAAATAAATAAATAATAAGATTAAAATTTTTGATTTGCCAATACTTGAGAGTCCTGACAATTATTAAAATATTATAGGTCAATATCAAATGAAAATATAGATGATAAATCAATAATGTGTTTTCATTTAAAATGGTCACTGTAGTAGAACCTGCAAAAACAAAAAAAATTATAACTCGCAAATAAATAAATAACCAAATTAAAATATAGATAATAATTTCACAACCTTCAAATATTGGTGATAAATTAATACATATTCTTAATCAAATATAGGTGATAAATTAATAAAAAAAAATTTAAAGGTCACAATAGTAAAAGATACAAAAATACAAAATTCTAAACAATAACTAATAATATTGAAAATCCTTAACAATACAAAAGTATAAAATATGATTTTTTTTAGTAGATAATAATATATGGGACTCCCTAACAATACAAAAAATAATAATAGCAAAAAATATATATTTTAGACATCTATATTATAGTTAAATAAATAATATAAAAATTCCGTAACAATAAAAAAAAATATGAATTTTTTTTTGCAATAGATATAAGGGTTCAAGAAAGTTTCGTGGAGATTTTAAAATAAATGATGGAGATTTTAAAATAAATGATAGAGGAGAGAAAAAAAAATGACACATAATCTCCACCATTTATTTTAAAATCCAGTGGATCAAATTAATTAGTGGATCAAATTCATTCTCATATTTTTACATAAAAATAACATTCTCATATGATACCTCATATGGGAGTGTATCTGGTGAGAACTAATATCTATTGTAAGAAACAAGAACTATCAATATCAATCGTCAGATTTTTTTTTTGATAAGCAACTTCATTAAAAGGAGATTAAAGAAATCTCAAACCAAAGAACTACAACCACCAAAATAAACAAAACAATCACAAAAAGTCGAAAGAGGATTGATACTATTCGTACAACCTACACTTCTTACTATCTTCTCTACCTAAAATCAACCAATTCCATGAAGTGACTTTGATATAGTTAACAATATCATCAACATTATACAACGCATCATTGAACAAAATATTATTTCTAACCCTCCAAATGATCCAACAAGTTATAAACCAAATTGAATTTATCTTTCCCGCTTTACTACGACCTTTAAGACTCGAGTACCAAGCCTTCGCATGAAGGCTACAACTAGATTCCAGAATTCTTCCAATATCCCCTCACTCACAAATCTTGCCCCAAACCAAGGAAGAATTTTGACACGAGATGAATACATGAAAATTATCCTCTAATTGACGGAAACAAAACACGCAAACCTTATCATGCTCATTATCAATTAAGCGTCTTTCCACCAAATTAGATCTCGTCGGCAACCTATCAAGTACCATCCTCCAACCAAAAAATTGAACTTTCGCCGGCATGACCGTCTTCCAAAGTAACTCCAGGAAATCTGCACTATCAGTCTCAAGATCATAAGCAGAAAAGGAATTATTCAAGAAAGAATAAAAGGAATGAACCGTGTACATCTTAGAATTATGTAACGACCATAGCCACGCATCATGGTCCTCTTTTTTAACAGGGCACTCTTCCAACAGCTGACAGCAATCTCTCCAATCGGGCTCAGGGGGAGAAACTGTTTTGTCCAACAAAACCTGCAGATTCCAATGCCATTGGTCTCCATCCCAGTCTCTCATCTCTCTTAAGGAAATCTCCTGGTTTCTGCAGGCCTGTAACAGGACCAGAAACCTGCATTTCAACGCCGTATCTCCTAACCAAACCGACTGCCAAAACACCACACCAGAACCATCTCCAACAGAGCAATCCAGAAAATTACAGATACTGTCTTGTGACTCGGATACAAAGATCGAAAGAATGTCCTTCATCCATAGGAAATCGTTTTTCAAGCTACCAACATCCGGATAAGTCTGCACTTTGATGTTCAGATGTTCAGATTACCAACGTTTAAGATTTAAAAGTTCCACATTAAGAAGCACCTTATTGCATTACTTTTGTTAAACTTAATATATAAATATTCCATAAAAAGAGATTTTTATCTAAAATAATTTTATTGGAATGATTATATTGTTATTAAAATATTGGTAATATATTAATTATAAAAAGTGTGTTTTATTAAATATTTTTCTATCACGCTTAATATTTTAAAATTCTATAAAAAGAGATTTTCGTAAAAATAGTTTTCAATTCGTTATCATTATACTTAATATTAGAAAATTCAATCATTTTATTATTTTAAACCTCATGATAATTCAAAAAATGAGCTATGTAATTTGTGTTAATTTTTTAATTAGTAATCATTATTGTAATGATTAAATGAAAATATTAGGAGTCTTGTTTGGTTTTAAAAATAAGTTTAGAAAAAATTACTTATCATAATAAATTATGAAAAAGAAATATAAGTTTATAAAATTTGGAATACAACGTTAAAATAGTTTTTTTTTTTAAATCAAAACAATTTTATAAGAGTTAATATTTTTCAAAGAAAGTTATGACATGATTTTACTGAAAAAATAATATTAGGAAGATTAGTAAACAATCTATACTTCCCATTATTTTAAAATTAATATTATTTTCAAATAATTTATTTAGTTTTCACAAATATTTATAGTTTTGATTATTTTAATTTTATATAAAAATAATAGAAATGTTCAATATTACGAATTAAGCTTCATTGAAAATGCATGACTGAATTTTCATTTAAAAAAAGTATCTAATTTTTCAATTTATATGAATTAATTTTTGGTTTAGACAAAAGATGTAATGCCACATATGAAATCGTCTGATTTGTGGCTTAAATCATTCGTACATTATAGCACTCCTCAAATACTAAATACATTTAAATTTTATTTTATATTTGTATGCTAGTTAAATATTAAATATGATTGCAACAAAGATTTTAATATTAATATAATCATTGTAATAAAATTATTTTGGGCAAGAATTTATTTTTATGGAATTTTTCCAAATTAAGATGAATAGAGACAAAATTCAATAAAGTGATCTTGATATGGAATTTTTAAATCTTACGTGTCAATAAGCTCTCACTTCTCTCCTCTTTCTTTGTTCCTCAAGATTTTCTTTCAATCTTCACTACTTTCCGTTTCTTTTGCAAGTGATACTTGATAATGTAGGAGATTAGATGTCTTCGGTTTAAATTCCTATACTTAGGTATAGGGACCTTGGCATTTGGTTCCCTCTCATTGTTAAGTTGAGCTTAGTAGTATTAGAATCTCTCTATTTAAGTATGGATTGGAAGAATGTGTCAAGTAAGAAGAAGAAACCCCTTTTTCTCGGAAGCTCCATTTGGAAAGAAAATGGTGGAAAGGGAGCGGCCCCGGGAGAGGTTACTACATTTTTCTTTATCACGGAATTCCCGGACAAATCGACAGCGAGAGACCTTTTTGAGGTTTTCAAAGTGTATGGGCTTATCTCGGAGGTTTACATTCTGGATAAGAGGGACAAACGAGGTTGAAGAGACGGCTTTGCGAGGTTCAGGAAGGTGCACGATGCTCGTATTCTAGCGGTCAAACTGGACAACATCTACATGCAAGGAAAAAAATTGTTTGCTAACGTCCCAAGGTTCGAGCTTGAACCTCTTGCTCGTAACGGTGGATTTGCTGATGTTGGAAGGAGGGTGAATGTTCAAAATAGAGGAACTTTTGCTATTAACAAGGCTTTTTCTTCTTTTGCCCAGGTCTTGAGAACTGGGGTGCAAAAAGATGTGTTGGAGAAGGCTTGGCTTTGCCCTAATGCCCCTCGTAGAATTAAGGTCGAAACTCCTGACATTGATAGGTTTGTCAAAGCTATTGTTGGAGAGGTGCAACTTTTTGGGAATCCTTTCCAAATCCAAAAAGATCTCTTCGAAGCTGGGTTCTTTGATGTCAAGGCTACACCGTTAAGGGCAAGGTTTTGCCTTTTAGACACAAGGAATGAAGAAGATATCGTTGAGTTTATCATTTCTGCTAAGTCTTGGTGCGATGAACGCTTTAAATCTTTCAAACCTTGGTCTCCCGAGTTCTCTGATAAAACCAGGTTTGCTCGGGTGAGGTGTTTGGGACTTCCGTGTCACGTTTGGAGTAATGGTGTGTTTGGAAAGCTGGTGGAGAAATTTGGATTCTTTGTTAAAGGTGACGAAGACACGGTCAATAACGTTAGATTTGACTTGGCTAGATCTTTGATTATTGTTGATGGGCTCGAAGCTATCAATGAAGAGGTTTTGGTTGAGATTAATGGGCTAGAATTCAATGTTTTTGTCCTTGAAGATCCTTAAGTATACCCTCCTCGTGAAACTCTTTTGGTTGACTTAGAAAATGAAGATTCGATTTTATCTGGTGAAGATAGCGCGTGGCCATTAGATGATGAAGATGAGGCTGGTCTGACAAAAGTCAAAAAGGATGTTAGGGTAGAGGTAGGCAATAAGGAGTGTTCTTCTACACTGAAAACGTGGGAAGTAGTGTTGGTCTCGAAAATCCTCTTCTGAGTGACCCTTTGCTTGACCCAGTTATCAACCTTGGAGGGCTAGAGGCTGACTCTGTTGTTAACACTTTTAAGGAAGGTACTTTTTTGATTGATTTCCCTAAGGCGCTGCATTCTCCTAACAGGTCTCTAAATGCTCATGTTAAACCTGGTTTGGCTAATCCCAATTCTATTGGGAAGGTTCATTCTCAATCAACTGGTTCGTCTTTTTCTAGGGGTGATGTGGCACATTTTTTGGATTTAAATCTTTCTTGTGGGCTGGATCAAATAGTTTCTGCGTCCATTATGGATTCGGACCCTATTTCGGATTCCCTAGTAGTGACGTGTGGGCCTTTTAACGGGCCTAAGGTTAAAAAGAAAAAACTTTTTTATGAGATATACAAAGACTTTCAGATTCCCTTCTCTCCCTCTTTCTATTCTACCTTGCTTAATTCTTCCTCTGTTGCTCGAAAGGGTTTGACGCAACACAAAATTATGAAGTCTAAGAAACTTTCTAAGCTTTCTCCGATCATAGATATCGGTGGCCCCTCTAGGCTGCAGTCTTCGTTCGTTTGCCCTTCTGTGGACGATTCAGATGTGGTCAGAAGTAATGTCAGGTGCAATAAGAATATGGATCTTGTCCCTCAGAAAGTGTGGGAAACTATGAAAGTCCTGGGGATCGAAGCAGATGAAGTTGATGAAGCCTTCGAAGGGATTGTCAAATTGTTGGAGGACAGGGATAAAAAGGTTTTAGCCGGATTGAAGGTTGTTGAAAGTAAGGAGTTATGATATTGGTAACCTATAATGTCTGTGGATGTAGTACTTCTCTGAAAAGAAGAAGAATTTCCCAAACTTTTTTTAGAGGAGGTGCTGATTTGTGTCTTATTCAAGAAACTAAGATTAGGAAGATGAATGATAGGTTGGTCGGGAGTTTATGGGGTGATTAAGGTTTTGGTTGGTCAGCTATTGACTCTGAAGGTCTATCGGGAGGAATTCTTACTATTTGGAGGAGGGATTCGTTCACTCCTATAACCAGTTACAGAGGTAATGGTTTTCTTTGCTCTAATCTTATTTGGAGAGATTTGAATTTATTCGTAGTGAATGTTTATTCGCCTTGTGGGCTGAGGGAGAAGAGAACTCTTTGGTATGATATTTTGGCCCTTAAGAATAGGTCCCAGGATGGGATTTGGTTGGTCGGGGTGACTTTAACTCTGTTAAATCTAGAGAGGAGAGGAAGGGCCGTGGTGTTTCTAGTAATCAGGATTGCTTGGAGTTTAATTTGTTTCTAAATGAGTTAGACTTGGTTGATCTTCCTTTTGTGGGTAACAGGTTTACCTGGTTTAATTCCAATGGGAAGAGCTGTAGTAAACTTGACAGAATTCTTGTAGACGAGTCTCTTGTTGATTCTTGAGAGCTCAAAGCCCAACTTGTTGGTAATCGTGACGTGTCTGATCACCATTCAATTTGGATTAAGTCAAATTCGAGTAATTCGGGTCTGAAACCATTCAGATTTTTCAATGCTTGGCTTGAACATAAGGAGTTTTTGGCTTTTGTTAAAAATCATTGGGACTCGGTAGAATTTCATGGATCCCCTTCCTTTGTGTTAAAGGAAAAGTTCAAGTCTTTAAAGAATCGGTTGAAATAGTCGAATCTTCATGTATTTGGTTGGATCGATCTCATGATGGAAGATTGTGTGGAGAGCCTCAATGGGTTGGAATTGGACTTGGCTTCTTCTATTTTTCCTGTGTCGTCTGACTTGCTCAAGAAAAGATTGGAACTTCAGGAACAAATTTGGAGTAGCCTTCCCATTTAAGAGAGTATGGTTTTTCAAAAATCTCGGTCTAAATGGGCGACAGATGGAGACATTAATTCTATATTTTTTCATGCCAGTCTTAAATCCAAAACAAGGCTTAACTCTATTGCTGCAATAGGCCCTAGTGAAGCTCTCGTTGAGGAACCTCTCTTTATCAAGGAAGCTACCTTCGATTTCTTCAGTGCAAAAAACCAAAAGCTTAATGTTAGAAGACCGAATATGGACCTAAATGATGTCCTAAAGCTTAATGAGATGGATAGAGAAAGGTTGGACTCAGATTTTTCGTCAGAAGATATTCGAGATTCTGTTTTGGCTTGTGACGGGAATAAATCTCCGGGTCCGAATGGTTATGAAGGTACGAGAAAGACACAAGAAAGGGGGGTTTGAATTGTGTATTTACTCTTTTGACTACTTTTCGTTTCTTGTCATTGAATTACCTAGGATTACGTCAGAGTTCGTTGAGAGACTCTGACTGGCAACGTTACATTCAGACTTGCTAAGCATGAGGCTTCAGAACCAACAAGAGTCTGAACATAATATCCACTTCTCACAACTTGCAGTGCGGAAGCTTATCAGAGTTAAGCTGCAAGGTTCTGACTTACTTGTGTAGAGTTCTGATACTCTATTTAGAAACATAAATAAGAACATTAAGCATAAGAGTAAAGGACACACAATATATCCTGGTTCACCACAAAGGCTAATCCAGTCCACCCTCCTCAGGTGATTTTGCCTTGAACACAAGGTCTTAATCCACTATAATCAATCTCAATTACAGATGCACGGGAAACAGCCGGTGACTGACCACTTGCACAGCCGCACTGTGACTAACATACAATGAACCGTTCAGGGATTCAACTTAATAAATATAACGAACATTGACCTGCAGGTTCCAATCTCGCAAGATCTACTGCTAGGCTTTCACAGCTAGACGTTCAGGGATTCATCGCAATGAATATAACGCTACTGACCCTATTTCAGGCTTTTCCCACAATGACATCTCGCCATTGTCTTCTCGAGTCTCCGTTCACACTGACCACTTAAGAAATCCTAATTCACCAAGAATTAGTTATACAGGAGATTATAAAGATGCTTCTTAACAACCAGATTACTCCTAAGTTTAAGTACAAAGAACACACAAGTGTTCAAGCAAGATGTGAGCAACAGCTCCTTGCTATTCTAAGAAACTACAGAGATGTATAATAATTTGACAGTTGTTGACATCTTGTAGATCTTCTTCTTCTTCGTCTTTGGGGTGAGCAAGCTTTGAGCAACAACTCCTTGCTTTAGATCTTCAATGTAGCACTGATGAGAAGGTGGTTGATGACTTGACTGATTTGCAATGTTATCTTCTTCATCAACGGCTTCTATACCAATTCATTGTTGTTGTGTTGAATGATGATCTTTGAGCTTGAACAACAATGGCCATGTGTAAATGGTGATAGCTTTGGATATTCTAAGTGTTACAACGAGAACTCATCGTTGTTGCTATATTCACACAATGACTGTGATCAATTCCCAATTTGTGGACTTAATCGCCTTTTGGACTTTTTCGTCATCTTTAGAAGTAAATACTCTTTCCTTTAAATAGCCAAGTAGAAATATAGTCGTTGGAAATATGGTTGGCTATTGGAAAAGAGACGTTGTGTAATAACTAGCTGTACTGACACATCTCCTTTTTGCTATGGGAGAAGTGATAGATCTTTCTTGGGCGCCGTGTACAGTTACTTTCAACGGTAACATTTGACTTCTGAACTTCAGAGGCTTCTGATTGTTAATTGATGAAGCATGAGTAGAGTCTTCTTAATCAGGATATATGATACGTCAAGTCTTCAGTCAATTGAAGAAGTCCATTAGGAATCAGTCTTTAGAACTTCAGCACTTGTCTTTAAGCACGTTATCCTTTACTTCTTCAAGTCTTCCGAAACTTCAGAACATGTCCATTTGGAATCTGTCATCAGAGTCTTCAATACTTGATCTTCAAAACCTTAATCTTCAGAACGCATAAGTCTTCAGAGTCTTTCTGCACTTGGTCTTCAGAGCCTTCCGCCTTCAGAACTTCAAGTCATGAGAGTCTTCAGCACTTCGGTTCTCTTCTTCAGAAGCTTCGCAATCTTCAGAATCTCGACCACTTTCAGAGAGCATCCATAAGAGCATTGCATCAGCAATATCGGCATCCTTGGATCTGACTGATCACGATCAGATATAGAAGCGTTCTTGCTTCTTGCGACTTGTGTCACACATAGTAACTTCGAATATTATCAATTACGCTCATCTGGCTGGTGCTTGTTGGATCTGATATATTCTATAATTATGATCTGCACACAACACACGTTAGACCATAAAATGGTTCTTTCACAAATACGTATTGTTATCATCAAAACTTAGATCAACTTGTAGAGACAACTCTTGCTCTCACAGGTTACTCATTTAAATTCATTAAGGATGCTTGGGATATTGTGGGACCTGACATTTCCAACTGTGTTCGACATTTCTTCTTCACAGGTTCTCTCCCTAAAGCTTTCATCTCATCCTTCTTGGCCTTGGTCCCTAAGGTCGATAGTCCACAACACTTTTTTGATTTCAGACCTATATGTTTAGTGGGTTGTGTTTCTAAGTTGGTTTCTAAGATGCTTGCTAGGAGACTCTCTTCGGTTATTAATAAACTCATATCGTTGTCGCAAACAACTTTCATCCCCGGCAGGAATCTCTTAGACGGTGTTCTTGTAGCTAACAAAATTCTTGATTTAGCTAAAAGAGAGAAGCGTAAATGTTTGTTGTTCAAGGTGTATTTTGCGCAAGCTTACGATTGCGTTGATTGGGATTTCATGATATCCATTTTGGTAGCTATGAATTTTGGGCCTAATTGGATTAAGTGGATCAAAGGTGTCGTCTGTTCAAGTTATATTTTCGTCCTTATAAACGGAAGTTCTTCTAAGGACTTTAAAGTTTAGAGGGGGCTGAAACAGGGGGATCCGTTGGCCCCGTTCCTTTTCTCTATAGTGGCTGAAGTCCTTTCTATCTTGGTCAGAAGAGCTTCTGACAGTAATCTTTTGTCTAGTTTCTGTTTTAATGGTGTGGATTCTATAGAGCTCCTACAGTTCGCCGATGATACCATTTTGATATGTGATGGTGAGTTTCATAATCTTTGGGCCCTGAAATCTATCCTCCGTGGGTTTGAGATGATTTCTGGATTAAAGATTAATTTTTCCAAAAGCTGCTTGTACGGTGTCGGCCTTCATCAAACTTTTCTTAACGCTGCTGAATCATTCCTTTTTTGTAAGGCTGGGATGTTGCCTTTTTAATTCCTTGGAATTGTTATTGGAGGAAACCACCGAAGGCTCTCGTTCTGGAATCCGGTTCTTTCGTCGATTAAAGCCGAACTTTCCTCGTGGGTTGGTAGGAATCTTTCGTTAGGCGGAAGAGTTACTCTGATTAATTCGGTTCTGACTAGTATTCCAATTCATAGTCTGTCCTTCTAAAAGGCGCCTTCCAAAATTGTTAAAAAGATCATTTCGATTCAGTGTCGCTTTTTGTGGTCGGGATTGGTGGATAAGAAGATAATAGCTTGGGTGAATTGGGTTTCCATTTGTAAGCCTAAAGAGGAAGGTGGTTTAGGGATTAACCACACTGGGTTGTTTAATAAGGTGTTAGTCGCTAAATGGCTCTGGAAATTTCTCAATGGAAGGAACGAAATCTGGAGGAGGTTATTAAGCAGTAGGTATGGTAGCTTATATAATCTTGTTTTGAGCGCTGTGACTGAAGGTAATATTTCTAATTACTCCCTTTGGATGAGGGACTTGCTATTGCTTAAAATCGTTAATCACTCTTCCTTATTTTCTGACTGTGTGCAACCTATAGTAGGGAGAGGTGATTCAATCCAGTTTTGGCAGCATAATTGGTGTGGTGATTTTGATTTAAAATCTGTTTTTCCGGTTCTGTTTGGTGCTTCTGGTTGTCAAAATTGTCGCATTGCAGACCTAGGTCAGTGGATCGATGAAAGCTGGCAGTGGAACCTCAGCCTCCTTTGGCCTGCGTCCACAGATGTTGATGATAGAGTTGTTCAGGCTATTTTTCTTATTGTGAGTGTTGTATCGATGAAGTATTTGGTGGAAGACACTTGGACTTGGAAGTTGGTTAATAGCTCCAATTTTTCTGTCAATTCCTACTATAATTTAAGTTGTTCGGTTATAAGAGGATTCGGCATCCTTGATGAGATTCTCGATGTGCTCCAGGAGATGTGGGTATCCTAAATTCCTATGAAAATTAAAGCCTTGATTTGGAGATTGATGCTTAATAGATTGCCGACCCGCAAGAATTTGGCTGTTAGAGGGGTGATTGCTTTTGCTCACGACAAGGTTTGTGTCTTTTGTTTCATGGAGGATGAAGATGATTCTCATCTTTTTTTGTCTTGGCCAAAAACACAGCTGCTTTGGAATAAGATTTATTCTTGGTTGTGTGCCCCTCCGATTCTTGCCGACTCAATCTTATCTCATGCTAAGGCTTGGAAATCGTTTTTTCTCGTTTCTTCCATAGAAGGTATGACTAATTTTGTTTGGTATATCACGGCTTGGACCATTTGGTCTTTAAGAAATAACATTATTTTTGGTGATGAGGTTTGTGATATCGACGCTCTCTTCTATCGTATTTTGATCTTATCTTGGAGATGGTTAGAGATTCGTAGTGTCTAATGTAGCCTATATGAATGGTTTAAATGCCCTACTGATTTTTTGTAATGTTTCCTTCCTTGTGGCTATTTAGCTGTTTTTTTATCCTTTGTATTGGGTTGGAGAAACCCTATTTCTCCTATTAATACAATTGCTTATCAAATATATAAAAAAAAATCTTACGTGTCAATTAAATCTGACAATTGATATTAATAGTTCTCATTTCTCACATATTTATTAGTTCTCACCGGATACGCTCCATATATATTTATTAGTTCTCACCGAATATGCTAGAAACACTTGGTTTTACACATTATTGAACACTTTATAGTATTATCTTTTTGTGTATCTTTGATGAAAAAAATACTATTTTATATTGTTTTAAGAAAATCGAAAGAATGAGAAATTTGTTGGCGGAACAATCGAGGGGGTCAACGAGGGAGCATTTCTTATTTGGGACACACCTTTGTGAGAGACACACCACATACTCACCTAAAACCTTAAGGTGATAGGTGTGTGGGTTCTCACTTATATAGTGTTCCATCTTCCCTTTTCTAATCAATGTGGGACTTCTTCCTCACACTTGATTCTCAACACTCCCCCTCAAGTGTGAGTCTATACACAATGCTCCCCCTCAAGTGGAAGTTATCTCTTCCACATACACTTGTATCACCGTTGAACTCAACGGAACATCTTCTACCCACACCTACGGGAAGTGTTTCGATACAAGTACATTGGTCCTTTTAGTCGAACCAAAGGCTCGTGATACCATTGTTGGCAGAACAATC
This sequence comes from Lathyrus tuberosus, assembly GCA_022829125.1. Classification (NCBI taxonomy): domain Eukaryota; kingdom Viridiplantae; phylum Streptophyta; class Magnoliopsida; order Fabales; family Fabaceae; genus Lathyrus; species Lathyrus tuberosus. The sequence continues at coordinate 2,178,019 of JALAZF010000504.1, forward strand.
GAGGGGATCAACAAGGGAACATTTCTTATTTGGGAAACACCTTTGTGAGAGACACACCACATACTTACCCAAAACCGTAAGGTTTTAGGTGAGTATGTGGTGTGTCTCTCACAAAGGTGTGTCCCAAATAAGAAATGCTCCCTCGTTGACTCCCTCGATTGTTCCGCCAACAATGGTATCAGAGTCTGGTTCGACTAAAGGGACCAACGTACTTGTATCGAAACACTTCCCGCAGGTGTGGGTAGAAGGTGTTCCGTTGAGTTCAACGGTGATACAAGTGTATGTGGAAGAGATAGCTTCCACTTGAAGGGGAGCATTGTGTATAGACTCACACTTAAGGGGGTGTTGAGAATCAAGTGTGAGGAAGAAGTCCCACATTGATTAGAAAAGGGAAGATTGAACACTATATAAGTGAGAGAACCCACACACTTATCACCTTAAGGTTTTAGGTGTGTGGGTTCTCTCACTTATATAGTGTTCAATCTTCCCTTTTCTAATCAATGTGGGACTTCTTCCTCACACTTGATTCTCAACAAAATTTTCTTTGTTGTTTTCTTAAAGCCATTATAGCATTAGGGGCTCTGTACACTACAAGAAAACATGTTATTAGCTTGGGGATTATCCCCTTACTAAGCCAAAAAAACCCATCACAAAACATCATTTTGCGAGGGGGGGAACCACTAGCAAATCAGGCCATCGCAAATTATTGGCTAGGGGATAAGCCCCTTGCAAAAATGGCTAGGGGATAAACCCCTCGCAAAAAACCATCAAAAAAATTTAGCCTGCTTCACTGTAGGCATAGACACAGCTAGTGGCACAGTGGACTCAGACGTGTCAGAATATTTGCGAGGGATAAACCCCTAGCCAAAAAAGCTACGTATTGCCTTTAGTGAGGGGTAATCCCCTAGCTATGTGTGTCAGACTATTTGCGACGGGCTAACCCCTAGCTAAAAAAGTTGCGTATTACATTTAGTGAGGGGTTATCCCCTAGCTATGTGTGTCAGAATTTAGTGAGGGGAGAAGCCCCTAGCTAATTGCCATAGGTATTAAATTTGCGAGGGGTTAACCCCTAGCTATTTTTATCATATTATTTTTAATATATAATTATATTATTTTAATTATATTATTATTAACTAGAATAATATAATGATATAATAAATTTTTATATAATTATATAATAAAATATTAAAATTTATAATTATATTAATAATTAGAAAAATATAATTATATAACAAATAAATATACATATTTTAATATAATTTTATAATAAATAATTATATATTTTTAAATTTTGTAAAATATAATAATTTATAAAAAGTGCATTAAAATTAAATATTCACATACATCACCAAATGAAAAAGAGTTCATGACATACATATTAAAAAGTGCATTAATATTCACATACATCACCAAATTAAATATTCACATATATCACCAAATAAAAAGTGCATTAAAATTAAATATTCACATACATATTAAAAGTTTCATATTTCAACAAAGTTAATCATCTTCATCATCCTCCTCATCTTCCTCATCTCCCCTAGCACCTTGGTTCATATGCGCGGCCCTAAATTATTCAAATTTTAATGCGCGCTCATTTGCAATCCGCATTGCATCCTCATACTCTGCTGTTTTCCTCCTCAATTCTTCCTCCATCTCAGGTTGTCTTCTCCTCATTTCCTCCATCTCTTCTTGTCTAGTTGTTGTCTCACGTGCTGCCTCGGTCTGCGCTAAATTTCTCACAGTTTCAAGCATATCAGCGGTTAATATAGGTGGACATGATGATCCTTCTCCATCATCAAGTCTCATTCTAAAACTCCTATCACGCCGCTTAATTGTTTTGGCATACCCTCCAGCACCATACACCCTCCCATTTTTCCTCTTCCCGCAAACAGTGTCATACCAAGTCCGAAAACCTAGACAAGGATCAACAGGATATCCCTGTGGCGGTGGAGGTAACTCAGGATGCTCAGATAAAGAAAGTGCAAATTTTCTGTCATACTCCTCCTATAAAAAATAAATAAAGTTAGATTGTTATGATAATTTAAATAAGATATAGGTACATAAAAGAAAGAAATAAAATGACTAATTTTTAGCAAAACTTACTTGAGTGGCCTTTGAGCGTTTATCGACAAACTCCCTATTTTTCTTAATATGAGTCTCTAGATGGATCTCATTAAGCATCGGAGTTCTACCCAACTCTTCATGCTAATAAAATAAAACATAAGTGAAAAAATAGTTAGTTTTAATCTAAATTTTTAATGAAAATTTAAGTAAAAACATAATAAAATTTACCAGCCTGTGTGCAATTTCAGCAACACTAATACTGCCTGCTGCGTAGTTGCAGCCACCAACTTCAGATGCCCTATTGTTTTTTGCTTTTTCGAAAACTTGCTAAAATTTTTCCGAATTCCAATGGTCAATAAGCTGCTGAAATACATCATCACATATCCAACAGGGACGTGTTCCTTTAGTTTCCCATTTAATTCGAACACGCCTAAGTGTGTCGGATAATCGGGCAGCACATTTTGAATCAAAATTTTCTCTTACTTGTTGTCCCTCTGTAAAATGCTAAACACATTTCTCCTACATTGTTTTATGAATTAAAAAATAAATATATAATGTGTAATCATGAAATAAACTAAAAAAAATATAAAGGATATTAAAATAATAGTTACTTTTTATACCTGAAATAAACTAAACCAATCATCCTTATCTCCATCGAGAAGTGCTCATACGTCGGCCAAAACTTTTTATACTTTTCCTTAATGACTTCTGTTATACACGATACAGCTTGGTGTGATGGTATAAGGCTAAACAAAAAAATCTTGAGTTAGTATTTACATTAAAAAAACAACTCAAATTTTAATTTAAAAAAAATAATATGTAAAACATACCTTCCTCCATCGCATCGAATGACATATCTGCCCTTGTATTTCTTAACTGTTTGGGGCTTTAAATTTCTCAGAATGCGCGTCCACCTTCGCTCCTCATGAGTACTGTCAGGAGCACTAGTATCTCCATGATCATAAGAACTGGTACCTCCATGACCATGTGCACTAGTGTCATCCTCATCATCCTGCTCATCATGCGTAGAATGCACGGGTGATGAACGAGGTATGCTAGATCCACCAGCCTCCATATATGGCATAGAATGCTGCACGAGTAATGAACGTGGCATTCTAGATCCACCAGCCTCTGTATATGGCATAGAAAACTGCATGGAAGGCATCGGAAAGCTAGGCCCGCTCGACTGCATGAAAGGCATCGGAAAGCTAGGCATGGGATGCATAATAGGTGCATATCCAGGAGGACTAATGAAGGCCGACGCAGATATCAGTGGGAGTGAAGAAAAATCAGGTGTGTATAATAATCCGGTAAAAGATCCACCAGACATGGGTGAAGTCTGCATAGGCGGTGGAGTACGGTGAACAGGCTACGGAGTGGGGTGCACCTGACTTGAAAGTGGCATAGGAATAAACATAGAAGAATCAGGAACCTCTTCTACGATGACCCTTGTGTGGTGAGCCTTACCCTTACCCTTTTCCTCTCTTCGGGGTTGCATTTTCTGAATATTTCATAAAAACATAAAAGTAAATTAATTCAAGCAATTACAACAGTAGTATTATAACAATACATATTGCACAGTAGTTTTATTACACAATAGTATAATTACACAACACTTATGATTTAACTTATTCATCATCATAATCATCACTGTCTTTATCAGATATGATATTGTTGTCTTCAGAGTCTCCTGCCTCTTCTTGCTCTTCTTCCACATGATTTGCTGACAACAAAATGGTTGAGTCAACTTGTTGACCCATAACTACAGTATCACCCAAACTTGTAATCTCCTCAATTTCAATTACCCCATTCACTGGTGAAATCTCATCATCTTAGTATGCAACATCATCTTCCATTACACCGTCAGATTCAATATAACCCATTGGATTTGACTTGATTACAACACATCATCCTCGTTCACTTGGTTGAATTGAAGGATAAGGAACGTAGTAAACTTGCCTAACATTATGTGCCATTATGAAAGGGTCATACTCTTTGTACTTTCTATCCATTCGAACCTCAACAGTGTTATATTTTTTATCTATTTTAGTTCCTCTGGAAGATGGATCATACCAATAACAATAAAATAGGACAACTTTATTTTCCGAGTCCATATAATTATATACCAACTCATAAATATGTCTGATAACACCAGAGAAGTCGTCCTCACCACCCTCTGTAACTCCTTTTACAACTACACCACTGTTTATTATTTTCTTTCCTTTTGTCCATGTATGAGTGTGAAATTTATATCTGTTTACAAAGTATGTGTGCCATTCGTTTGCACGCTGAGGAGGGCCTTCAGATAAACTTCTCAAATGAATTATTACAGGACTTGGTGCAACAATGCAATGTAATTATTGCTTGAACCATGCAGGAAAATAGGCATGTGTGTATCTAGTCGATGGTTGTTCACCCGTGTTTTGAAAATAATAGGTATTAAATGCCCTATTTCGAAAAAGAAAAAATCTATGTTAAAGAAGATGACAAGTATACTTATAAAAAAAATACAAACTTAATTTAACATACTTACTCAAGATATGGTTTAACCTCAACGCAATTAATCAACACATGAACATGAGAAGATTGCATTTCTTTTTCAGACAACCAATGCACACTCGTCTTTCCAGAAGGACGGCTGGGATGGCCAAAAACCGATAAGGTGAATTGACTTCTTTCACTAAAGTTAACTTCATTCCTTATGATTCTCGGAGTCAACATCATATGATTGAAATAATGAGAGCAAAAATGTGATGTTTCTCGATGCAAATAATGCGCACATATTGATCCTTCAACTCTTGCCTTATTTTTCACTGATCGCTTTGAATCATCCATGAATCATTCAAATGGATAAATCCATCTATACTGAACGGGTCCACCAAGGTAAGCTTCGTAAGCAAGATGCACAGGGAGATGCTCCATAGAATCAAAGAAACCTGGCGGAAATATTTGCTCTAACTTGCAGAGAATGATGGGAATATTTTGGTCCAACTTAATGATGTCATCCACTCGTAAAGTTGACGCACAAATGTCTTTAAAAAATTGACTAATCTCAGTTAGTGGATTAAGAACATGCTTAGGAAGTGAACTGAATACAATTGGAAGCAATCGTTCCATGAATACATGACAATCATGACTTTTCATTCCATGCAACTTTTCAGTTTTTGCATCAGCACATCTTGCTAAGTTAGAAGAATAACCGTCGGGCATCCTCAACTCATTTAACCATCGATAGACTGCTTTTGCTTCTTGTGGAGTAAGAGTGTAACAAGCCTTGGGTTTTAACAATTTGCCATTTGGTTGAGGTTTTAACTCCAACTCTTTTCGATTGCACAAAAGTTCCAAATCCTTTCTAGCCTTCTCATTATCTTTTGTCTTGCCTTGGATATCCATCACTGTGTTAAATACATTATCAAAAAAATTCTTCTCAATATGCATCACATCCAAATTATGTCGCAACAAATTATCCTTCAAATATGGGAGGTCCCAAAAAATACTTCTTTTAGTCCAATTGTGAGTGTCCCCATATCCTGGAATTTTGCATGCTTTACCATTATCTGTGAATTTTGGTAGGTCACAAACACTATTCCATACTTCAGTCGATGACAGACGATGGGGAGGAAGATCTGTTACTTTTATTCCTTTTCTAAAAGAATTCTTATTTTTTCTAAAAACATGGTTCATACGTAAGAATCTATGGTGACAATCAAACCATGAAATTTTACCACCCATTTGCAAAGTAAACGCTTTTGTGTGTCCCATGCAATGCGGGCATCCCATTTGGCCATGCGTACCTCAACCAGACAACATACCATATGCAGGAAAGTCATTAATTGTCCACATCAAAGCAGCTCGCATATTAAAGTTTTGTCTGCGAGACACGTCATAAGTCCATTCTCCGATCCACAACCTCTTCAAATCATCAATTAAAGGTTGCAAATAAACATCTATTCCCGCTTTTGGACTGGACGGTCCGGGAATGAGGCAAGTCAAAAAAATGTAAGGTTTCGTCATGCACATCTCAGGAGGCATATTGTACGGGGTAACGATAACTGGCCAACAAGAATAGGCAATTGCTGAAGATTGGATATAAGAAGTAAAACCATCTGAGCATAATCCAAGCCAGACATTTCTGGGTTCTGATGCAAAATTTGAATGTACTCTATCAAAGTGTTTCCATGCCTCGTCATCAGATGGATGTCGCATCATGCCTGAACTATTGGAATTTGTATGATGCCATGACATTTGGCTTGCACTATGAGTTGACGCAAACATTCTTTGCAATCTGGGAATTATCGGCAGATAGAACATGGACTTCACTGTAACTCGTTTTTGTTTTCGATCAATGCCTTTACTGCGAACTAAATACCTCGGACTCTGACAAAACTTACATTCCTCCAATCCCCCATCATTTGTACCAAACTTGTTATCATAAAACAACATACAACCTCCAATGCAACAATCAATCTTTTTCACTTTTAGTCCCAACTTCGACACCATTCTCTTCGCATCATAATAACTTGTAGGCATGTTTTCTTTCACAGGAGTCGCATCCAACATCATTTTTGCAAAGAATTCTAAACACTGACCAGGAACATTCCAATTTGACTTCGCAGCCAAGAGTCTCACACACATGGATAACATAGAGTCAAAAGATCCCTCAAACAGTGGTGTATTTATTTCTTTCAGGAGTTAATTAAACTTTTGCGCTTCCTCGTTCGGGAGCTCATCTGCATCAAAATCTTTAGGTTCATCATAAGTTGCATTCACCCCTAATGCATCACCAACCATATCATCCATGAGATTAAATTGTTCTTGGTCTGGCAAATGTGGTTGACTGCTTGATGCCTCTCTACCTATCTCAACTCCAACATGTGTTTGACTGCTTGAAGCCTCTCTATTCATCTCTGGCACTACTTCTCCATTAGAATACCACACCCAATAATTTGGCCTAAAACCATCTTTCTCCAAGTGACGTTTCACTTCATTTGGGTCAATAATTATATTTTTGCAACCACACTTTAAACACGGGCATCTTACCCCTCCTTTGCTTCGACAACATTCTTGAGCAAACGCATATGTAAGAAACGCAACAACTCCTTCTTTAAAATGTGGTTTAAGCCCACGTCTTCCTGGATACGTTCTATCATACATCCAACTACGATAGAACTGATAATATTCCATACTGCACACGTGTAAAGTTGTTCTTTTTAAATTCAAATTTAAGAAAAGGGGAATTTATCTATCGACAAACATATGACTATATTCATCTAACAAATATGATATTATATGTTTCTAAAAATTTACATCATTTAAATTATATATTTCTTATAAATGTATTACTAAATTAAATTAATATTTTAAAAAAGTGCATATATTACTTAAATATATTACAAATTATAGATTTTTATGATTTAAATCATACTTTTTAAATAAAAGTGTATATTAATATATAATCTATTCTTTTACAAAAATAATATATATTTTGTTTTTTAAACAATATTTTCTATACAATACTATTTTCAATAATATGTTTAATATATAATCTATTTTTTAAACTATATTTATGTAATGCCCTGTATAATATATATCTAGAATAATACAATACACGCATTTTCTTTGGTACTGACACATCAAAAGCGCCTAATAACATAGTTCACATACTTGTCCATTTCTAACACATAAATACACTACATGGCACAAGTCATGGAAACTAGCCAAAAATAATAAAACTAAGAATGATATACAATATCCTCAATTGCATACAACAAAAGAATACACAGCGGAATAAGGTTAACTAAGCTTCTCTTGAAACATCTGAGCATCGCTCCACTTGTAACCAACCTGCACCTGAAATAAAGCAACTATAGTGGGGTGAGATACATCAAATCTCAGTGAGTTCCCTATCTTATAGATTCTCTCGGCTTTACAGGGTTCTATCAATCCTAACTCAAGTCAAGGGGAAGGAAAAATGACCTTGAGTGCACAACCTCACAAACTCACACTATATGGAAACATGTCATGAGTTCACTAACTCAAAATATTCACACGGAAGGAATTACGTCCTGAGCCAGTTAACTCAAGCATCCTTATGAATCGATAACTGTACCAAGGCATCCCCTTTTCCCGTCCGCTTCTACGTCTAGAAGTCGACCCGAGTCATGGATCCTTGTAGTTACTTGACATATGAAATGGATTCGGGATCATCGGCCCGTACACCGTCACAAGTCTCTTTACCCGTAGGCTCCATTCGTACTACACGCGGGAATCAAACCTGCCAAGTAATTGTGGATACATTTCAGAGGAGGTGCTCGAGTCTCATGAAACTACACCGCAAGATAAATGGTTACGATTACGTGATCATTCACACAACGTGATTGTATTCGACAATCACAAGGCCACATTCGCCTTAAGGCCTCTTATGCCTTTTCTCAAAATAAAACATAATAATTACACATGTTCCATACTAGTGTTTCACTCAATTCTATACCATTCGGCAATGGACATACGCATCGGCCTCTCCTGCACGAGCGTTGTCATTACGTTGTCTACTCTAGGCCAGAACTCGTCAATGAATGCACGAGCGTCGCCATCCAGAGTTTCTATCACAATTCTAATTACAACCTAGAATTATACCAATCTTTACTATGCCATTTGTTTTTGGGGTAAAGTTTCCTCACTCTCCCTAACTCATTTTAACATGCATACATATTCAAACGTGTTTAACAATAAGAACATCGGCAATTAGTCATCAATCACATAATGGAAACACATAATTCCACATATCCCCAATTTACGAATTCACGGTTCCCTTCGATTTATTTATTCGGGCATCAAAACCAGTATTTCTCCCTTCCAGTATATAGAGGATATTCCTAGTTTCACATCGATACCAAGAATACGCGAAACGGATAAACGAGTTAAAAGTTATGAGAGAAACAAAACTACATAACCTGCCATGTTCGTTAGGCGAACGTCCCAGCGAGCATTCGCTCCAGCCTTCGCTAGGCGAAGCTCCTGGAGAATGAACAAACAGAACAAAAACAGACATAAAATTCGCTTCGTGAACTCCCTGGCGAACATTCGCCTCGCCCTTCGCTTCGCGAACAACTCAGCGAAGCATGTCAGAACCAAACAGCACTGAAACGGCACAAAATTTCCTAGGCGAACATCGTTGGCAAACATTCGCTGACCTTCGCTTCCGGATTCACTAGGCGAACCCTCGAAAATCTGTTCGCTGAGACTCGGCCCAGGTTCGATAGGCGAAGCCTGGAAAACCTAACTTCCCAACAGCGCTGTTCTTCACCCAAAAATCAATAATTTCCCAATCAAAACACTTCCAAACCTTATTATAACCATCAAAACATAGTATGATCATAACAACAAGCATTTAACAACAATTATATTGCATTTCATCCGTTAAATTCATGATTTTAGCATAATTATTCATTTTCTCACAATTTCAACCTAACTCTAAAACACATGGAATTCTACATCTAGAGCATCTATCTAGAACCCACCTGATAATCGAAGAGGAGTTTGAAGAAGATGCTGATAATCCATGGGTTTCTCTTCTTCATCTTCTCCATTTTCTCTCTTTCTCTTCTTTCCTTTCCTTCTTCTTCTTTTCTCTTTTTCTTTCTCTTTCCAAATATATACATATATTATACTATTATTATATAATATAAATCCAATAGAGTAAAATATTTCTAATTGATATTTTGTCATCTCACCCAATTGATTAATTATTAGAGTTATCATAAAAGTCTCTCTTGAACTAATAATAAATTAATCTCTTCAGAGTTCATTAGTTACTCTATTGATCCCAATTGATAATACTTAAAGTACTTAGAGGATTCCATTAATCCAATTTACCAAGGATAGAGCACATAGATGCTCATCTGATCTCATCTGATATCCAATTGAGCATTTAGGTAATATGGGGTATTACACTCTCCCCCCCTTAAATTGAAATTCGCCCCCGAATTTCCTCTACTCGACAACAACTGCAACTTGTATCACTGCCTTAGATCCACATTTAATCTTTACTTCACTAAAATTCCCGACATAATCCGATTCCAACTTGACTTTAGAATTCCAAAATCCTTGTCTTCCCCAAATTATCAAAACTTCACGTCCTTAGTCTTGCCCTTACTCCAATATCGGGTTAACTTCTTACTTGCTTTTCCATAATTCAGCTGTTGTTTCAAAATAAAACACTTGGTCGCATTCTACCTTCGGAAAGAATGTATCATTCCATAATCTTATTTCGAGTCACAAACCACACCATAACATCTTATCTCAAATTAGGACAACAACACTCAATCCACTTCCTTATTACTCTGACTTAACTCTTTCGTCTGTCACCTTCCACTGCGGAACTCAAATTCTAACAGTGGAACACCACAGATTCTCAAATACTACTAGGTAGCTAACAATCTGCTGCAGAATACACTTATCCATTAGGGTCCTTACTAACCAATGGCACAAGAAACTTACTGACGTCCTATGGTATAACAATTTGGTTGCCAACGCACAATCTACAAACATCGTTCCAACCCTCTTCGGACAAAAAAGGTACATGAGTTATACGGTTACAACCATAAGATATACAACTCCAATTCCATTCTAAATTCGAAATCAATATACCCAAAATAGTTTAACAACTTCCGATTCTAGTTACCACATTCCAAATCGATTCTTCTTACGGTTTCCGACTTACTCAAGGCTTCTGTTGTCACCAAACTCCACTACTGACAATGTAACACCATCACGGAACTTAAAACATATACGAATCACCACTTATCAAAACTTTAACCATTCAAAGCGAGATTGTGAGTTTCCATACTACTCACCAATCCACACACAACACTCTACACGTACACACACCCTCAAAGGACATCCACGTTTCTCAATTGAATCCACTTTTCTCATTCGTTCCGTTTCATAAACGATCCAAGTTACATGCTTAATTTCAAAACATCCAATTCTTACTCGTACCTGAAAAGATAACTTTCAAATTTCCTTTTCTGGGTAAAACACAACTGCACACAACTGGTACCACTTTCACGGAGTCTAACTCCAATACCATGAACTCTCGGAAGATAGCAATTACTAAACTCTGACCAACCGTTCATACCTTACTAACACCATAATTAAAATACCGTAATATTCCTTGCAAGGTCAACCCTTCGTGAGTATTTTCCAACTTCGTCCTTAAAGTTCTCAACATTAATAATAACAATGCACCTAAGACTTCTCACACTCAACACAATTTCACAAAATTACTTCTCCCAAAAGTTAAATTGCCTCGCCGTCTAAACAAATGACCAATTACACAACACCTTTTAGAAGTTTCGATTTCAAAACACAAATCCTCTTCCATTTACTTGAAATCCCGTTTTCCATTCACACAACACTCTCCAATCGGAGCAACATGAAGTAAGAAAACACAGATGATGGTTCATAAGGGATTTCACAATTTACACGCATGTTAATCGATTAACCACACTGTGTTAAATTGTTAGCGCCACTGCATAAACAAAACTATTTTTTCTTCTTTCAAAGCCATCCCTACTCAAACCACCAATCAGTCTTGCTCTATCTTGGAATATCATTCTCAACTCGTGGTTCTTTAACTTATACCACAATTCACCAACCATGATTCCACTCAAGGTAATACAGAACAAGTTAAAACATTCAGACGACACACTCCAACCAAGTGACAAGGCAAAATTCCAAATTCTGACGAGGTCACACTACAAAGCTTCAGCGGGATAGTTCCTCTCTACTTAAACAACTACCCTTGCGGAAAGTTAAAATGACGACATTCTAAGGTTTGAGCCACAACTCATACTTGATTCATCTATAAGAAAAACTCAACACGCCACCATCATACTATACCACGAAAGCAATGGACATAACCTGCAGCACACCACCTTATTCCCTCACTTGAATTCCTTGGTGAGAAATAATAGCAACCACGTTCTTAGTCCAACAAAAGGTAGATTCCGAATATTCCGATTATTCACAATTACAGAGGTTTCTCTATACTTGTAACTAAATCGGGGCAATGCATCCTCTTGAAGGACCTTTCCACCATTTCGTACACACTAACCGGGATTTCTTACCCTTTACTATCCATTGAGCATCCCACGTAAACCAAATTACGTAATGGAAAATCCGCAACTGACAATTCTCATCAACTATTAACAAAACCCTTCCGGTATAAATCGTTCCATGATTTACACTTAGTCCGTAATAAGTCCTGAGTTGCTTTTAGTTGATTTACCACAATCTTGCTTCTGAAAATACAGTACTCACTGCTCCACAAGGTACGTCCCTTCACACTTGTCTCAAGAATAATAATTCATCCCGTACACTTGTGACCATGATGCTACTACTATGCTTGTTCTTAATACCAAGGTGTAACCTTTCTCATAACATACCGTTAATACCGTTTTCCACATCGCGTTCACTTTGCTCTCCATGGTAATCCTCTTAGGTCCCAATATAAACCATCTTACTAAGATTATCTTTAATCCAAGATGCTTACTCTGTCTCTTAATACGAACTACTTCCGATCCATATCACTACACTTCCGTTACTAAATGGAGTTCATTCTTCCTCCAACATAATACCTTATACGGTTCCTTGGGTAAGTCAACAAATTCCAAATTGACGTATCACCGAAAATAGAAATCCTGATGTGTTACCTTGAACTTAAACTCTCTACATAACTGAATATATGCAACTCGTCTTCTACTCTTCGTTCGGCGCACACTGGTTTCATTGAAGCATGTAACACATCCTTGTGTTCCTCCTCACGCTTCTCTACTACTTTAGGTTCCCATAAAAGTCGAACGTCCTTAACTCTCAACTTCAACCAGTCAGAAGATATTATTCTGAACACATTTCTTAAGGTACTCTCGTCCATTCAAGATACCATAGCAACCTTAGAAACTGAAGCACCAATGCTTATCTCACTTCCGGACTTTACGTCACACATTCCATAATACAACTTTTCTTTTCCATGGAATGAGATTACATGAAATCTTTATCCATACTAGTGGTCAATCCAGCTCCACTAGCAATTTTACATTGCTTGATACCTTATCCAATCGTTCGATAGAGATCCTTAACTTTCAGACTCCATTCATTCCAAAGGATTGCTTGAACAACACAACACCCTTAAATCCCATGCTACCCAAAACACAACTTCTACCAAAACCTCAACAGAGTTGACCAAAACTCCACACCACTAACTCTTGGCTTGAGCCTATCCTCCTAGCACAAGTTACGACAACACTTCGGAGTCCTCGTGGTCGCTCAACCATGATTCTACCTATCACATACATAGTATTAGGTTGATCAGGCCCAACGCTACATAGTATGATATTAAGTTTCATGATGGCAAGACACACTTAAGAGGAAGGAATAGATTTACTTATGATGTTTCAAGGCTAGGTCGAGGACACGACTTGCTCTGATACCAACTGTAATGCCCTGTATAATATATATCTAGAATAATACAATACAAGCATTTTATTTGGTACTGACACATCAAAAGCGCCTAATAGCATAGTTCACATACTTGTCCATTTCTAACACATAAATACACTACATGGCACAAGTCATGGAAACTAGCCAAAAATAATAAAACTAAGAATGATATACAATATCCTCAATTGCATACAACAAAAGAATACACAGCAAAATAAGCTTAACTAAGCTTCTCTTGAACCATCCGAGCATCGCTACACTTGTAACCAACCTGCACCTGAAATAAAGCAACTATAGTGGGGTGAGATACATCAAATCTCAGTGTGTTCCCTATCTTATAGATTCTCTCGGCTTTACAGGGTTCTATCAATCCTAACTCAAGTCAAGGGGAAGGGAAAATGACCTTGAGTGCACAACCTCACAAACTCACACTATATGGAAACATGTCACGAGTTCACTAACTCAAAATATTCACACGGAAGGAATTACGTCCTGAGCCTGTTAACTCAAGATTCCTTATGAATCGATAACCGTACCAAGGCATCCCCTTTTCCCGTCCGCTTCTACGTCTAGAAGTCGACCCGAGTCATGGATCCTTGCATTTACTTGACATACGAAATGGATTCGGGATCATCGGCCCGTACACCGTGATCCGTCAGTTCACACAGCCCGTACACCGTCACAAGTCTCATTACCCGTAGGCTCCATTCGTACTACACGTGAGAATCAAACCTGCCAAGTAATTGTGCATACGTTTCAGAGGAGGTTCTCGAGTCTCATGAAACAACACCGCAAGATAAATGGTTACGATTACGTGATCATTCACATAACGTGATTGTATTCGACAATCACAAGGCCACATTCGCCTTAAGGCCTCTTATGCCTTTTCTCAAAATAAAACATAACAATTACACATGTTCTATACTAGTGTTTCACTCAATTCTATACCATTCGGCAATGGACACACGCCTCGGCCTCTCCTGCACGAGCGTTGTCATTACGTTATCTACTCTATGCCATAATTCGTCAATGAATGCACGAGCGTCGCCATCCTGAGTTTCTATCACAATTCTAATTACAACCTAGAATTATACCAATCTTAACTATGCCATTTGTTTTCGGGGTAAAGTTTCCTCACTCTCCCTAACTCATTTTAACATGCATACATATTCAAATGTGTTTACCAATAAGAACATAGGCAATTAGTCATCAATCACATAATGGAAACACATAATTCCACATATCCCCAATTTACGAATTCACGGTTCCCTCCGATTTATTTAATCGGGCATCAAAACCAGTATTTCTCCCTTCCAGTATATAGAGGTTATTCCTATTTTCACATCGATACCAAGAATACGCGAAACGGATAAACGAGTCAAAAGTTATGAGAGAAACAAAACTACATAACCTGCCATGTTCGCTAGGCGAACGTCCCAGCGAGCATTCGTTCCAGCCTTCGCTAGGCGAAGCTCCTGGAGAATGAACAAACAGAAAAAAAACAAACATAAAGTTCGCTTCGCGAACTCCCTAGCAAACATTCACCTTACCCTTCGCTTCGCGAACAACTCAACGAAGCAAGTCAGAACCAAACAGCACTGAAACGACACAAAGTTCGCTAGGCGAACGTCGTTGGTGAACATTCACTGACCTTCGCTGCTAGCAAACCCTCGAAAATCTGTTCGCTGAGACTCTCCCCAGGTTCGCTAGGCGAAGCCTGAAAAAACCAACTTCCCAACAGCGCTGTTCTTCACCCAAAAATCAATAATTTCCCAATCAAAACACTTCCAAACCTTATTATAACCATCAAAACATAGTATGATCATAACAACAAGCATTTAACAACAATTATATTGCATTTCGTCCGTTAAATTCATGATTTTAGCATAATTATTCATTTTCTCACAATTTCAACCTAACTCTAAAACACATGGAATTCTACATCTAGAGCATCTATCTAGAACCCACCTGATAATCGAAGAGGAGTTTGAAGAAGATGCTGATGATCCATGGGTTTCTCTTCTTCATCTTCTCCATTTTCTCTCTTTCTCTTCTTTCCTTTCCTTCTTCTTCTTTTCTCTTTTTCTTTCTCTTTCCAAATATAAACATATATTATACTATTATTATATAATATAAATCCAATAGAGTAAAATATTTCCAATTGATATTTTGTCATCTCACCCAATTGATCAATTATTAGAGTTATCATAAAAGTCTCTCTTGAACTAATAATAAATTGATCTCTTCAGAGTTCATTAGTTACTCTATTGATCCCAATTGATAATACTTAAAGTACTTAGAGGATTCCATTAATCCAATTTACCAATGATAGAGCACATAGATGCTCATCTGATCTCATCTGATATTCAATTGAGCATTTGGGTAATACGGAGTATTACAATTTATTATACAAGACAATTTTTAATAATATGTTTAATATATAATATTCATTTTCAAAATCTAATTTTTAAACGTTATTTAGTATACTTTTAAACATTTTCTTATAAATATATTACTAAATTATATTAGTATTTGAAAAAATATATACTTTATAAATAAAAATGTATACATTCTAAACAAAAAGTGTATATATTACAAATTATATACTTTATACAAAACTGTATATATTACTTAAATATATTACAAATTATAGATTTTTATGATTTAACTCATACTTAATAAATAAATGTGTATATTAATATATAATCTATTCTTTTACAAAAATAATATATATTCTGTTTTTTTGAACAATATTTTTTTATACAATACTATTTTCAATAATGTTTAATATATAATCTATTTTTTAAATGATATTTATTATACAATACTATTTTTAATAATATGTTTAATATATAATATCTATTTTCAAAATCTACTTTTTAAACATTATTTAGTATACTTTTAAACATTTTCTTATAAATATATTACTAAATTATATTACTATTTGAAAAAATATATACTTTATAAATAAAAATGTATACATTCTAAACAAAAAGTGTATATATTACAAATTATATACTTTATACAAAACTGTATATATTACTTAAATATATTACAAATTATAGATTTTTATGATTTAACTCATAATTATTAAATAGATGTGTATATTAATTTATAATCTAAAAGAATATATATTTTGTTTTTTGAACAATATTTTTCTATACAATACTATTTTCAATAATATGTTTAATATATAATCTATTTTTTAAACGATATTTATTATACAATACTATTTTTAATAATATGTTTAATATATAATATCCATTTTCAAAATCTAATTTTTAAACATTATTTCGTATCTTTTTATACATTATTTAATATATAAGTGTTTTTTAAAATCTGTTTTATAAATATTTTAATAAATCTGTTTTATAATTTTTATTACAAATCTCTTTTATAATTTTTATTACAAATCTGTTTTTAAAATTTATTTTTAATATCTGTTTTATAATATAAACTAAATATAATATAATCTATTTTATAGAATAATCTGTTTTTATAATTTTTTTTAATAATATAAAATCTGTTTTAAAACAATATCTGTTTTTAATCTATTTTATATAAACTAATTTTTTTCAAACATTTTTTACAAATATTTTAAAATCTGTTTGTTTTTTTACCTAAAATCTGTTTTTAATAATATAAACAACATAAAATTAAAATCTATTTTAAAACAATATTTGTTTTGAATCTATTTTATATAAACTAATTTTTTTAAAACATTTTTTACAAATATTTTAAAATCCGTTTGTTTTTTACTTAAAATCTGTTTTTAATAATATTAACAACATAAAATTAAAATCTGTTTTTATATTCTATTTTTAGTAATATAAACAATATTTATAAACATTTTTTACAATCTATTTTAAAACAACATTTTTTCCACTTTTTTTTAATAAATAATTTAAAACTGTTTTAATATACATCTGAAAAATATAAGAAATAAAAATAAAATTTTTAAATATATATTACCTAAAATAAATACAGAAATTTCGAAATCAAAAAAATTATAGATTTTATAATACCAGCAACACACCAAAATCAACATATTGATATCAATTATACCTAAAATATTTAGAAAAAACAATTAAATGTGTACTTGTAGAAGCTCCCTTAAATTTGTAGCTCCAGCTTCTAGATGAAAGTTGAATGATTTATCAATTATATACATGTAATATAACAAATAAATAAAAAAAATTAATTGTTGAAATACACTAAACAAAATTAATTAAAATATATATGAAACAGTTGAAGAAAATAAATGGAATGGGAAGACAAATATTTACCTGTATTTGAAATTGAAAAGGGAAGAAAATGGTAGAATAGAGAGAATGGTAGAATAGAGAGAATGGAAGAAGATGAAGAATGGGAGAATGGGGGAGAAACGAAAAAATAAATTCTGATTATATATATTAACTGCACTCTTTGGAATTGTGAAAAGCATTTAATCAGGTTGCACGTTGCGAGGGGATATTTTGCAATCCAACGGTAATATTTTGCGAGGGGGGACCCCTAGCAAAATTTTAACGTGTCATCATACTCTCTGCATGTGTGGCACGTGGACTTATTGGCAAGGGGATGCTCCACGCGATTTGGAAGATAAGATTTGCGAGGAGCTAACCCCTAGCCATTGATTTTTTTTTTAATAAGCTAAACTTTCATATAAACAGAGGTACAAAGGGGTACCCCAACCCGTATACAACTAAAGCCAGATCAAAAATCACCGGCTACAAAATTCACTAGGAGAGTTAACCCAAGTGAAATAATTACAAAATTTAGCACTATTATAACTCTTTCCTATCCACCGCCAAATGTAAAATAAAATACGATTAGAAATCGTATCTAAATCCCAAAATTCATCCCGAAATACGATGTTGTTACGGGATATCCAAATAATCCAACAAATCGAAAACCAAAGGCCTACTGCTATTCTAACCACCAACCCTTTATCAACACAGCCCTGCACCCAACATTTTAAATGAGTTATCATATTCCCCACCAATATACAAGGAATCCCTACCCATTTACAAGCAAAATTCCACACCAAAATCATCTTACTACAGTAAAATAAAACATGCTCAACCGACTCCATTTCAAGGAAACAGAGAGGACAAGACATCTCGTGCCTATTAGTGATAATTCCTCTACGTGTCAAATTATCCCTCGTTGGAATTCTCTTGTGAAGCATCCTCCAACCGAAAACTTTCACCTTAAAAGGAGCTTGAGCTAACCAAACTAACTTGAACGCCGCTTTAATTTCAATTCCAAGCTGATCGACATTATCTCCAAGTTTCTCTTGCAAAAAAGCATACATAGAAGAAACAGAAAAAACATGGTTTTCCTCCAACAACCACTTGACCGAAACATTGGCTTTCTTATCAATGGAAATGGCAGCCAAAAACGAATAAAGTTCTTCAAGTTGTAACCGAGCTTGCTCAGACAAATCAGTGGCCTCCACTTTAATGTCCCAAATCCAATTCTCTCCCTCCCAAAATCCATTATCAAAGACTGTCATTGCTGTTGTATCTACTAAACCAAACAGAATAGGAAATCGCCTACCGAAGGTATCATTCATTGCCCATTTAGTCCTCCAAAAGTCCACCCTACTTCCATCTCCAATATCATATGCAATTAACTCAGCCAACATACCCTCTCCCGCAGCTTTCGTGGCACGGAACAAATCTAGAAACCAAGTTGAAGCAGGGACCTGCAAATTTGAAAACTCACCACTGAAAAAATCAGAACAGCTAAAAGGATATCTATAGTTGATAAAATCCTTCCAAATTGAACTCTTGTTCTCTAATATCTTCCAAGACCATTTAAGGAACAATGCCAAATTGAATAATTTAAGATCTTTCACCCCTAAACCACCCAACACTCTATTTCTACATACCATATTCCAGCTTATTCACGCAATCCCTCTTTTATTCTCCAAGCCATTCCACAAAAACGATTTTTGGATCGATGTGAGAATTCTAACCACCTTAGCCGGCATTTTATAGAAAGCCATGTAGTGGATAGGCAAATTAACGTAACTCTACCTCCCATTGATAAGAACCGACTTCTCCAAGTATTCAATCTAGCTCTCATCGTATCAATCACCGGCTTCCAAAATGAAATTAACCTGTGGTTGCCTCCAATAGAGATCCCAAGAAAAGAAAACTGAGAGGGAGAGATTTTACAGGAAAGATACAACTCTGCAGCTCTAATCTTGTTCTCTTCCAAACCTACACATATCAAAGAACTCTTACTGAAATTTATATCCCACCCTGAAGTGAGATGAAAACCTTTCAAGATGGATTTAATAGCAATAATATTTTTCCAAGAACCGTCACCAATTAAGACAGAATCATCAGCATATTACAGCAGGTGAAAATCAATATCTGAGTTGACTCTAAACTCAGAAAATGAGCCAACAGCTATTGCACGTTTCATGATAACTTCCAGGCCCTCTGCAGCCAAACAGAAGAGGAAAAGAGCAAGGGGATCTCCTTGCTTGAGACCCCTAGATACTCTGAAATCTTGAGATGGACTACCATTAACTAAAACAGATGAGAAACTATTAAAAACTCCAAGGTCCATCCATCTCATCCACTTCGAACCAAATCCCATATAATTCATGACTTCACGAAGGTAATTCCATTCTACACAGTCGTATGCTTTAGCGAAGTCCACTTTGATAATCATTAGATCCCTCTTACATCTCTTGGCTAACTCCAGGATTTCATTTAAGACAAACACCCCATCTAATAGATTTCTACCTTCCAAAAACGCAGTTTGAGTATTTGAGATAATTCCTCCAATCTTCTTCTTAAGTCTGTTGGAAAGAATCTTAGAAATTACCTTATAAACAGAACTGACAAGAGAGATAGGCCTATATCCATCAAAATCTTCTGGATTTTCAGCCTTCGGAATCAAAACCTCAAAAGAAGAAGCAAAGCTTTTATGTAGTTGTTCACCTTCAAAGAACTCCAACACACAATTTGAAAACTCTAAACCCACAATATCCCAACATTTTTTCAAGAATTCGAAACTGAAGCCATCAGGCCCAGGACTACGATCCCCAGAAAAACCAAACACCACTTCCCTGATTTCCTGCAAATTAACATCAATCTCTTGGTCTTGACTATCTGCAAGAGAAAGAGATTTAAAACCGGAACCATCAATACGAGGGAAAGGTCTATCCACCCTCCTGAATCTACTAGCAAAATGAGAACTGACCGCTTGTTTCATAATCTGCACATCCTCCACCAATTTACCATTTATTATGACTCCATTAATGGTGTTCAGATTAATCCTCTATCTCAACACGTTATGAAAAAACTTAGTATTGATATCTCCATCAGCTATCCACTTGGATCTCGATTTTTGTTTCAGAATACTCTCTTTAACTCTAATGGATTTCCAGAAATTATCCTCTGCTACATTTATGCATAACAGATCCTCGCCTGTAATAGCTCCACTTTTCTAAACAATCAAATCTTCTATCTCATTAACAGCCTCAACTTCCTTTTGAATACTAAGATCAACCCAACCATATATATTGGTATTCCACCAACGAATCCTATCTCTAAGATGTTTCAATTTCAATGCCAAGATATAAGAGGCTTTTCCTGATACCTTAAAGTTTTCCCACTCCTTCTTAATGAAAGGAATGAAGTCACAGTGGTCGAACCAACACGACAAAACCTTGAGCGGCTTGGGGCCCCAATTAATGTTTTTAGCAGCAATCCAAACCGGCCTGTGATCTGATATATCCCTCTCTCCTATTCGTTGCGTCACCATGTTCCAATCATTAAAGACAGAGGGAGAAACAAGAAACCGATCAAGACGACTACAAACTGTACCTTTTGACTTAAACCAAGAGAATTTGAGTCCACTTAAAGGAAGATCAACCACACCTAGAGAGTTAATGAACTCAGAAAACTCTAACATGTGCCTTCTGTTGGGACGAGTATACCCAATCTGTTCCTCCATACTCTTAATAGAATTGAAGTCCCCCCTACTATCCACTCTCCTAGACTCAAACTATTTTTAAGATTTATTAATTCCTTCCATAAAACCCTCCTCTCTGCAATGTTACAAGGAGAGTAAATATTAAACAAATAACACCTTCTACCTTTCCAAATCGCTTGCATCCCAAGATATCTTGTACCTCTATAACTACAAATAGGTGACAAAACATCAGACTTCCAGATGATGATTAATCCACCAGAGAACCCAATAGCATTAGATGCAGACCATTGACAATTCCTATCTTTCCAAACGCTATACACTAACTCATCTGTTATACTGCTACACTTCGTTTCCTGCAGAAAACATATCTCTCCCCAACTTTATTCAGAGTTTATCTAATCTTCTTTCTTTTCAAAACTCCACCACACCCTCGAATATTATAGGAAACTATATTCATTTAACTTAATAGCTTCCACCTTCTTTCCTTTTATAGATTTTCTATCCACCTCTTCTAAATTCCTCAGGATATTCTCAAACACTTCATCGTCTTCTTCAGCTTCAATACCTAACTGTTGAATGGAATCTCATACCCTAATAGGAATATTCTCCAGTTTCTTCTTAATCCTTAAATTACTCTGTACAAAACCAAAGTCGGAAATAGAATTGTCGATTGAGACGGATGTCTTGTTCTCATGGATTGACAGAGGATACTTCCTATTATCCTTCCCCTGCACTTCCTGCTTCTTATGAGTCATCAGAAAAGAACTTTCAGCTTGAAGAAAAGTAGCATAATACGAAGGATTGAAAGGAATCTTCAGTCTTTGATAAATTTCACCAATGATTTGCTTCTTACTTTTCTTCTTATTAACCTGAATTCCTTCATTAACCAGAACAATGGGTCTACCAGCATTTAAATCACATAAATGAACAGACTGAGACGGAGGACATCTATCCAAAGGAGACCTGTCATTAAGAATATGATTCATACCACTGGCACTCCCTAGACCAACTTCATCTCTATTAAGTTTAGCCAAAGAACAAGTGACATGGTCAGGGGTCAAACCATTCTCAATACTCTTAATCGTATTAACCTGCAAGCCACACATATCAACTTCTCCAGCAATATTGGAACTACGATGACAATCGAGAGAAGGGCTGTCAACAAGAATAGGCCCTGGTTTAGAACAACTGACTTCGACAAAATCTATAGGATGTGAAGATTCCTCAGTAGAATTTCTGACTGAAACATCTCCCTCTGGTTCACAAGAACGCTTCTTGCCCTCAGCACTCACGCATACTTTCTCCACACCATACGAATTCGCCCCGCCCGAATTCATCTTAAATCCCTCCTCACCACCATCAGAATTATAAGACTCAGATTCCACTAAGTCTGAGCTATCTTCATCGAAACAGGACAAACTTCTAGAACTAGTATCTTTAACATACGGCCCAAAAGAATCCTCTACTATCTTAATACGGAAGACATTATCATTGACATCTATATTGACCACTTCATTGAGATTCATAACACCATTCGTCCTAATCAGAATTCTCGCCACATCAAACCTAGAGTGTCTCCTAGTGTCATCATCCATACTGACGAAAACACCAATTGGACCAGCTAGAAATTTGAAATTTTTTTCACTCCACACATGGCATGAAAGACCAAAAATCTTAACCCAAGTAAGCTTTTCTTGATCCACATTGTTTGGGGTCCAATGGTGAATGTCTGAGAACCATCTGGTAATCCAACTAGATTCCTCTGCTATCAACCTTTCAATATCACCAGGATTGTCTTCCTCAATAAGACAGAGATTAGCTCCCATTGGAGTAACCTTAATATTAAAAAAACCTTCCATTTGAAAAGCTTTCGCTACTTCCAATGCAGAGCCAGGCTTCTCCAAGACCCCTGTAAAAGCCTGCTCAAACCTTTCCAATTCTTCTTCGTCAACATTGAAACTCAAATGGGCGAAATTAGGTTTATCTCCCATACAATCCTCTTTTGATTTCTTGATATCAACATTCAAATCTTTATGCCTTCTAGCAGCCTGAGCAAAGGACACATTAGAAACTAAATCACTCCTCTTGTCTTTTCTGATTGAAAATCCTTCCTCCCTCCTCAAATCCTCATTCTTACGATCTGCAATACCAATACCATCACCAACCTTAGACTCTCTCCTAAATCTGGGTAAATTGGCAAAAATCTTAATACCATTAATGACAACTTTGTCTAGATTAATGGCAAGAAGATGTTCGTCCTCTACTCTTTTAAACCTAACGAATCCAAATCTTTTGGCCCTGACGTCAAGCCTACCCGGGATAAACACTTCTAATATAGTCCCAAACTCCTTAAAGACTTCGAACATCTGTTTCGCTTCATACGAATCTGGAAACCGAGTAAAGAAAAAGGAAGATGATTCTTGCAGGTCCAAATCTGTAACCTTACCTTTGTTGTTCTTCCAAATAGACATTCTGCCAATAGAAGCATTCCGGCCTATAGGCTTCTTCTTCTTACCCACCTCAGTCTAAACCCCTCTGATTCCCCCCTTGTTATTCTGAGATGCCATACTTCAATCAGCCTCAACAATGATAACCCAACCAGTGAAACGACGACCACCAACTCGCTACCCAGTAAAACCCAGATGACGACACCTCCCTACCAAGGCCCCTAAGCCCTAAAGCCAGGAGTTTAAGCCAAAGATAGAGAAGAGCTCACCCAGTATCTACTCGGAAAACAGGCCAGGGACCGCTAGGAAAGGGTTATCAAGAGAAGAAGGAATCGAATAAAGCACCTAATGAACCTGATACATTGATGAATGATGGGAAGAATCAAACTGATTGAGATGAAGAAGATGAAGGGTTCTCTACTCTAGAGAGAAGTCAGAGAGTCTCTCTCTAATAAACTGGTTTTAAAAATCTTGGAACGATAACTATATCTCCCTAGCCATTGATGGCGTGTTGCAGTCAACTGGCAGCAGGATAATTGCCTTTTTTAGAGTGATTTGACCCAGAATCTTGATGGTGAGGGAATGCCCCTCGCAAATTACTAATCAAAATTTAGTGAGGGGTTGGCCCCTCGCAAATGGTTCACCTATCAGCCTTATTTTGCGTTGACCCCTAGTTTAAACAGATTTTAAAATTTAAAATTTTTTCCCTCCTCTTTTGCGAGGTGTAGCCCCTAGCAAAATTTTTTTTCTTTTTTTTTTCCTATTGTGTGGTTTGCGAGGGGTTTACCCCAAACAACCTTGTTTTTTTAGTGAGGGGTTTTCCCCTAGTCAATTCCTCTAGCTAATATCATGTTTTCTTGTAGTGGTAGTCCACACAACAACACCTTGAGCCATCTTTATGTCTGACCAGTGGAAGGGCTTTTGCTATGTTGGAATATACCCAAATGAAACATCTCTGAAACTTGTTAATCAATTTCGTTTTATTGGTAGTAGGGGTAACACTAAAGATGGACATTTATTATTGAGGGGTTGGAAAAAGAAATTGTATTTGGTGGCCAGAGTTAGAGGTGGTGGTATGTGTGCAGAGTTGTCCAAAAGGCATGAACATTAGAACAAGGCCGAAGGCTTTGGCCATGATGCTCGAAGGACCACTTATGTACCACTTATAAGTAGTCATCACGAGATTTGAAGTAATATTTTTCTAACACAATATTAAATAAAAAGTTGAAAAATTAATTTTAGCCAAAAAAATTTAATTTTAAAAATGACTTTCAAAACGGAAACATATTACCACCCCAAATAGTTAAGGAGTTATAGTTTAGGATGAATAGTTGGAAAATCTTATGATATATGTAAGATCAAATTTTATTTACTTTCTACGAAATCTATGAATTACAACATGTGTTTTGTTTCATAGAATTTTATGTAATATATGTGAAACTTATGGCATATACCGCAATTTACTCAAATCATGAAAAACTAATTAAAATCGGACATAGCCTTGTTGTTTCCTCAACTATTTTTCATTAATAAAACAAATATGTCTTAAAAAAACATACACCTAATTCCACAACATAAGCTTTAATTTATTCGAAGTTTGATGAACATTTTCAAATTGTCAAAGTCTAATTTTCATCAACAACTCGATGGTTGTTGCTTATTAGTAATTTGGAATGCTTTTTTTATTTGTCAGTGACTCGGAAAAAAAATTTTATTTAACAATTGAAAACAGAAATTGTTAGAATTCATGAATGTCACCCAGTCATCGTTGTTTAGTATGATTCAAAAAATTTGTTTTCTCTAACAGAGATTTTTTTTTTCTTTTAACTAAAAAAGGATAATTTTATTGATAATTTAAAAAAGGAAATTATAAACTTAGATTTCTCAAAAAGTAAATCATTTTTTCTTTTGACTCACAAAAAAAAAATTAAATTTGACAATTAAAAAATAAAATTGTTAGAAATCATGAATATCACCCACTCATTATTGCCTACTAGGATTCATAAATTTTGATTTCTCAAAAAGAAATCGGTTTTTCTTTTGGCAGGGAAAATTTTATTTAACAATGAAAAAGGTAATTGTTAGAATTCATGAATGTCACTCAGTCATTTTTGCTCATTTGAATTCATAAATTTTGATTTTTCAAAAAGGAATATGTTATTTCTTTTGATTCACAAAAAGTGAAAATTTTATTTGACAATTGAAAAATAAAGTTGTTTCAATTCCTGAATGTCACCCATTTATTGTTGGGGTATTGCTTATTGGCATTCATAAATTTTGATTTCACAAAAAAGAAATTTTTTTTTCTATTAAGTAAAAAAAAAAAGAAAATTTTATTTGACACTGTGAATTCATAAATGTCACTTAGTCACTGTGTCCTATTTATTTTCAACATAGAAGAGTTATTACATTTTTTATTATTTCATATCACTAGATTAGAAGATATTTAGATTATTCTTGAAGATTTCTTTACAATCGGCATTCCCCATATTATAGCATTACTGGACCCTGAAAAAAAAGAAAAAAAAATATATTTGAGCAACATATAAACATGATAGAAATTGAACATACATTTATCTCTGTGGTTGGCAAGAAGATATTTAAATTATATGCATAGTATTAGTTGACACTAAAACGAGAAGATATATAACTTACGTGTTGCAATCGACACTAGGTTCAAAAGGAACTGAAAGTTTAATGTTACAAAGTGGTGGCAGTTGTTTTGATCTATCAGGATTAACTTTAAATCTAGATGCAGCAGGTTTGAGACAATTGCAAACATCCTTTCGAATCTGAGTAGTGTTGGCCCTTTGATTCAAATTACTTACACTGTCACAACAGTTACTCGGTGGTGTAGGAGGACCAGTTCCTTGCAAAAATGGAAGACAAGGCAACAATGCCAAAAGAGCTTCAGGGCATGTTATGTCATCAATTTGCCGTGAAAACAATGGTGTTATTAGCATACCTAAAACCATAAAAAATATTGAAACATAAATAGATTTCTTCCCTGTCATCTTAATTTTAATATGTGTGTATGTATGATATTTTAGAATGATTTGTCTCTACAAGTATGATTTAATTTATAGACAATACTTGTTAACCATTAATGGTATAAATCATTAGTGTCTTTATTGTTTTTAATATTTTGTTGATAACGTTTTATAAGATTTATTATTTCATTTAAATTATTTTTGTTTATAAAAGGAATAGTTTTAATCTATGAAATTTTAGAATGATTTGTCTCTACAAGTATGCTTTAATTTATAGCAATATTTGTTAACCATTAATGGTATAAATCATTAGTGTCTTGATTGTTTTTAATATTTTGTTGATAACGTTTTATAAGATTTATTATTTCATTTAAATTATTTTTGTTTATAAAAGGAATAGTTTTAATCTTATATGGATTCATAAATTTTGGTTTCTTAAAAGAGATATCGTTT
Organism: Lathyrus tuberosus; assembly: GCA_022829125.1. Lineage (NCBI taxonomy): Eukaryota > Viridiplantae > Streptophyta > Magnoliopsida > Fabales > Fabaceae > Lathyrus > Lathyrus tuberosus. The sequence continues at coordinate 2,205,434 of JALAZF010000504.1, forward strand.
ATTTCTTTTGATTCATAAATTTTAGTTTCTTAAAAGAGATATCGTTTATTTCTTTTGATTCACAAAAAATAAAAAAATTTATTTGACAATTGAAAAAGAAAATTGTTAGAGTTCATGAATGTCACCCATTCATTGTTTCTTACTTGGAATCATAAATTTTGATTTCATATAAAGGAGATTGTGTTTTTTTTACGCACAAAAAAGGAAATTTTATTTGACAATTGAAAAATAAAACTGTTAGAATTCATAAATGTCACACAGTAATTATTCATTACTAGGACTCATAGATTTTGATTTCTCAAAAACGAAATCTTTTTTCTTTGGATTAAAAAAAAGAAAATTTTTATTTGACAATTGAAAAATAAAATTGTTTGAATTCGTGAATGTCACGGCTTTATTTTTGCTTATTAGAATTCATAAATATTAGTTTTTCAAAGTTAACCCTATTGCGATTCTGATTTTGTCTAACAGTCTGACGAGGAGCGTGAACTGGTTGATCATTAACAACAGGAGCAACTGCAACTACATATTGTTTTTGTCTGCGACGAGGTTTCCCTTCAACTGAAACAGCATGGGTATCGCCATCCTTTTTCTTTTAAAAATTCCCAGCATACTTTTTAGCACCATTAAAGGCTTCAGCATTGGTAGTCTTTTCTTTCTTGATATTCTCTTCTAGTCTTTCTCCAATAGTGACTAGGTGAGCAAAACCAGATGATACACTGCATATTATCTTTTTCCAAAAGAGTGGCTGAAGAGTATCCATGAACAAACCAGTCAATTCTTTTTCAGCCAAGGGTGGCTCCACTTGAGCAGCTAGCTCTCCCCAGCGCTGAGCGTACTCCTTAAAGGATTCTTTTTCTTTCTGAGACATGTTTTGCAATTGACGGCGATCAGGTGCCATATCCAGATTGTACCTATACTGCTTTAAGGAAGCGTCAGCCAAGTCTTCCCAGCTTTGGATACGATTCTTCTCAAGTCCCATATACCATTTCATTGAAGCCCCACTCAAGCTGTCTTGGAAACAGTGAATGAGCAGTTTGTCATTTTTGGTATAAGCAGCCATCTTGCGGCAGTACATCACCAAGTGGCTTCTGGGACAGGTGTGCCCCTTGTATTTCTCAAAATCAGGAGTTTTGAATTTTCCAGGCATAACCAAATCTAAAACCAAGCACATGTCCATTGCGGAAACACTAAAGACATCACTTCCTTCCACGACTCTTATCCTTTTGTCTAGAGTTTGCCATTACTCTCTGACTTCTTCAATGTATACAGGCTCTCTCTGACTTTCACATTGTAGACCAGCATCATGGTACACGAAAGGAGGATTCTCGGGAATAACTTGAGCAACAGAATGCACAACAGGCTGAGGTTCAGTGAATAATGGAGCTGAAGATACTGGCAGTACAGACGAGACAAACACAAGAGTAGTTGCAAAGGGTGGCGAGTAATTCGGAGGTAACCCAAATTCTGGCCAACTAGAAGTTGGTTGTTGAGTCAGTGGAGGGTCAACAGCAGCAGGTAAGATTTCAGAGATCACAGTCCTCTGATGTGGTTCACCTCTAGCAATCAGAACTTGCAGCATTTCTGTGAGTCAGGTCATGCCGGCCTTCAACTCATCAATTTCCATTCTGACTTCGGCGTTGTGTTGTTCTTGGTTTTCCATTCTCAATCTGACGGCAGCTCTAATTCCGTACTTGTGTTGAGGAAACAGCTTGATGGTGAACAGATAATTTAAGAAGAAGACAGTTGAAATCAGTTTCTGAGACAACTTGGATAAATGCATATGTATGCTCATGGATGCAAGAGTGTATGAATGCAATAACCATAAACAAGATCACTCGAAGCACACAGGTTTGAAGGTTCGAGTCACGAGCATGAAGTCAAGGTTAAGAACCTCCCACAATGGTATGTACTAAGGTTTTGTCTTCATTGTACCTGCAGAAAACAGTGGTTATAACAGAGTGCCCAGGGTCCACAATCCACTATCAGAAACACTAGCGCACCGATTACTCGGAGGTTAGTAGTTATCTTCAAGAGAATCTAACCTGAGTGTGGCATCGTGTAACAGCTATGTCAGATTTGCATCTTCATAGCTTCCGTACCACTATCCTAAAAAGGCTAAGATGGGTTAAAGGTTACTACGGTTCTTAGTGTTATAGGCTTCTATGGAAAAACTAATGCCTTCACGATCGCTCGATCGGCATCAGTAATTCCAAAGAAGTAACCACCGAGTGGATAGATTCTTAAGTTATGCTTTTTCGGGATTCAACTCCCTCAAAGCTCCCCTTGACTATACCATCCGCCTATCTTAAAGTACACTCTGGTCCGGGTATAGGACCTATCTCGCACACACAGAGGAACTCCCAGACAGAACAAATAAGTAACAAGCAAATCAAACGAAAAGCAGTAAATAAATCAAAGTTGGCTAAACCCCTTAAGGGAGATAAAATTCCCCAGCAGAGTCGCCACTTTTCTGTAGCGGCAAAATCATGAGAGTAAGCTATTGATTAACTTAACTCGAAAAGCAAGAGTCGCCACCGCACGTTTATTTTATCCAAAAGGAAATGAAAAAGAGCGAACAAAACCTACACAAGCTCTACAACAAGAACAATTGAACAAAGTCTGGGTAAGGGGGTTAGTTACGTTAAGGGAAGGTGTTAGCACCCAAAACGTCTATAGTACTCTATAGGAACCCTTTGAAATATTTACGCTTTTGGTCTGAAAATTTTTGCTTGAAAAGAGATTGAGGAGATGAGAAAAGAAACTGTTTTTTTAAGATTTTTTGTGTTTGGAGAGATGAGATGAGAAAAGAGATTGTCGTCTCATGCCTACGTACCCACGGAGTGCAATGTAGGATAAAAACCTCGTAGTTCGTGGTACAAAGAATGAAATTTGTTTGTTTTGGTTGATTTAAAATGTAAAGACAAATCGTCATTTCCAAGCGAATAATTCCGCTTAAAGAAATGAATCAAGTCTAAACTTATGAAAAAGTTTTAAAAGAAAAGTGCACGAGGGCACAAAAGGAATTTGAATGAGTTTGATGAGTTTGGTGTTTTTTAAAGTCTTTTTAAAAAGGTGTTAATATGCTTATGTAGTTTAGCATTTGTTAAGAAATGAAAAGAAAAGAGTAAAATCACTTGACAAAGTCAAGGTTTGATTATGAAAGAGATTTAAGTTTGAAACCAAGAAAGTTTTGAAAAAGGGAGAAAGTTTTGAAAATTGAAGAATGAGGAGGAGAAGAATTGACTATCCAAAAGCATAAAGTAAAAGCTAAGGATAAGAAATATCTAACCACAAATGTAGCTATCTTCACCATAAACCAAACAAAAGCACAAGTCTTCAAAGTCTTCGAACCATAATTCCAAAGCAAAGGGAAAAGGTCCTAGTTCTAAGTCCAAGGATCCAAGAATAGCATTGAAGTCCAAAGTCTTCGAACCATAATTCCAAAGCAAAGGAAAAAAAGCCCTAGTTCTAAGTCCAAGGATCCAAGAATAGCATTGAAGTACAAGGTCTAGGCGCAAAACTCCATGTCCATAGCAAAGGATAGTAACCATAGTCCAAGATTAGAAGCACAAGTTTTATAGAGGTTTTGGCCTTTATTAATGTTTTTGGTCCAAGTGGACAAAGAGAAAAAGACATAAGCATAAACATGTGTCCAACAGACAAAGGAAAAATTGCGGAAGCATAAAAATGATATGAAATGATAATAATGGAGCATAAAAGTAAAAGAGAGATAGGGAGCGAGAAGGAATTGTAAAAGTAAAAGTTAGAAGTTAGTGATTAGTTGTTAGTTGTTAGAGTAAGTGATCAATAATAATTGAATAATTGCACTTAGGTCAAGGTTAATGAGAACTCATTAGAGGATTGATAAAACCAAAGCCTCCTAACAACAAGTCTCATAAGTGTTGAACCAAAAGACAAATAATCAACTATTCTTGATTGTTTTCCGATAAGGGACATATGTTGCGCTATGTTAATCAATCGCCGAGTAATTTAAGGAGTAATTACCCTACAATGAGGCCGGTCAATAGCTCTTTGTGCTAATGCATGCTAGATGAATGATATGTAGATCGTCATCCGAAAGCAATACCGCACGGAAAGAAAAGAAGGTAGCGATCTAGACTTGATCAAAATTCAACAGTGGAATTCTATGATCCATAAGACTTTCATCGATCAAAAGAAAAGGGAAATAGATGAAGAGAAAGCCAAATTAATCCACACAATTATGTGATCTAAGGCTAAGAACAAAAGGAAAGGGAAAAAAATGGAAAAGGAACCAAAACAACCCCAAAAACAAGCCAAAATGTGCATTCTGTTTCGAAGTAACCGGTTACTGCATATCTGCTAACCGGTTACTTAGTTCAAAATAAGCGTAGTTTTTCAAAATTAACACAGAGTAACCGGTTACTACATATCTGCTAACCGGTTACTCTGCACCAGAATGCAGAAAATTGTGCAAAATTCAGCATAATCCACTTCCAAAACTTTTTACAAACACCTTGTGATCTTGGAACTGAAATTGCACGAAATTTAAAGTAAAATAACAGCAAAAACCAGCAATTAAACACAATTACAAGATCCAAAGGATCAAGTAACAAAGATCTCCAAAGATCTACATTATGGAAGATGAATATGAAGCTTCAACAATGGTGAAAGATGAATTACCACTTCAAATCTGAAAATTCCTTCAAATTGCTTCAAGATCCAAACACCAAAGCCTTGATCTATGAGAATTGATGACGAAAACAAGTTTGGATGAAGGTTTAGCTCAAAGTTGAACAAGATTCAATGTGAATTCTTGTTAACTTTCAAAAGAAGAAAAGTGAGCTTTAGTGAAATTTGTGGTTGGGAAGAGAATTTGCAAGAGGTTTTTTGGCTATCAAAAGCTTGTCAAATGAATGAAATGAGGGCTCTATTTAAAGATTTTAGGCTTGGGAATTTGGTGGTTTGGAAGATCAAAATTAGACTTGGAATTTGAATTTGGAGGGAAATTCATAAAAGAGTGGTGATTAGTGAAGGTGTATGGTAGAAATTAATTATGATGATGCATTTAATTAAAATGAGATGGTCTAGAATATTCCAAATGTGATCAAAATGATGAGAATTGGTGTGAAAATTGCTGAATTTGAATTTGCTGAGTTTTTTCAAATTTCCACGAGGGTAACCGGTTACAGTCTATATGATAACCGGTTACTTAGTGCAAATTTTGAAAAATACTTCTTTTGAATGCACTGCTGTGGTTCGGCTCGATTCTTTTGCTCGTCAAAGAAGGCATGGAAATAAACACATGAACCTTGGAGTCTCTTGAATAATAATCAATTAAAACTTGGGGGAATCCTTGACCAGATAAATTTGACATGATTGCGGATCAACTTTGACTTTTCTCAAATAAAATTCATTCAAGTTGTGGGACTGTTATTTTGGCATTTTTGACATGTTCTTCCCTTGAAAATGTTATTGAAAGAAAAGCAAAAAATATTTTTGGATTTTGGTTAAGGTTAGTAAAATATAAACAAATAAAGCAATAAAGTGAATAATAAAACACACAGATGATCAGTAAACCTTGCAAGGCATAAACCAAAAGATGAGAGGGATAACGGAATCAATGTGTGATCTTGCTTGTCGTAAAAATGAAAATGAAAATATGAATGTTATGTGGAATATTAGGGGTCAAAAATTAGGGTCTTACAGCTGCCCCTATTTAAGTCTCTTCTATCGGGAGATATGAAGATACTTAAATACAAAAAAAGCTATATTTTTTAGCCCTAAGATGCCACAAGATGATATGAATGCAAAGGATAAAACAAACTGCAGGGAAACTTGAAACAAGATATTTACGGTACATTGAGAGAGATGACGTGAAAAGACACGCCGGGGAACGCAAGCTATTTTTGGAGATCTATCAAGGTGACGGGAAGTATCCATCAATAGTTGGAAAGAGAGCGACAAGACCCTGGAAGATGAGTAGTAACATCCAAGAATAGCATTGGATAGAAACTACAAACGAGATAAAAGGTATGACAAAAAAATGTCCAAGAACAACAAGAAAGTTTCCGGTAAAAACAGCAGTGTCGTCCAAGAATAGCATTGGACTTGGCTGGGGAAAAGGTGTCCATGAATAGCATTGGACAAAAGAAATCTCAACATCCAAGAATGGCATTGGATGAAGTGAGAAAAGATTCTGGAAAATATATTAGAAGTATCCAAGAATGGCATTGGAATATGTTGAGGAAAAGATATCCAAGAATGGCATTGGATAAAGAAAGGACTTTCAGGAATGGCACTGAAAGTAAAGGTAAATCACTATATTCAAGAATGGCCTTGAATGATAGTGAGAAAGACATCCAGGAATGGCACTGAATGCAAAGGAGAAAACTCATTCAGGAATGGCACTGAATGAACAGATAAAACTCTCAGGAATGGCACTGAAAGATATCCAAGCAAATCTGATAGGGATTACAGAACAGAGAAAATACTTCTATGAATAGCACTGGGAGAAACAAGAAGAACAAGATATCCAGGAATGGCACTGGAAATCAAAAGGGACAGACATCCAGGAATGACACTGGAGAAACAAGAGGCATACATCCAGGAATGGTACTGGAGCGAAAGAAAACAAAGATCCAGGAATAACACTGGAACAAACATCTAACAACAGGACAAGATGCACAGGGAAACGACAATATCCAGGAATGGCACTAGAAAGAAAGAAAATAAACAAGACATCCAGGAATAGCACTGGGTGAGAAGACGGGTAATGTTTGGGTAGGCGCCAAGTAAGTTGGACTTTGATCACAAGGTAAGATGTTGAAAGCAACAGGACCTCAGGAAATGCATATGAGCGCGAAGCACACTTTGAGCTATGAAAATATTTCTATGTATGATAGATGAATGATTTATGTATGCAATGCAAATGATAGGGACAACTGAGATAAACTCTTTTGTGAAGGAAGAAAGGGGACCTTGATTCCTTAACAAAGGGAACACTGCACACTCTGCTTGGAGAGAAAATGTTGAACGCATCTCTGTCACACTTATGAATTGTATCAGGCTGATGGTCTTTTGAGGAAAGACATCTTGAGGATTCTTGAAGAAGACTGCCCCAGATTGATTGATTGATGAAGAAAAATTGATCATAGCTTCAGTTTGACTGCTGCATGGGAAAATGAACTAATCATGGTTTCAATTCTTGAAATGATTGTTGAGAATAAACTGATCATGGCTTCAGTTGCTGGGGATGGACTGATCATGGCTTTAGTTCTTGAAACAAATGTTGAGAAGGCTAAACTCAGTATGAATCTTGAAAGAGATCTTCTGGTTAACCAAATCTGAGAATAACTTGCACTGAGCAACAAATTTTGAACAGGATCTGGAAGTAATGTGGCCCTGATAAGATCACTGACCAAGTTTCTCATATGTTTGAAATTTCTTGATGAAGAAAGTTTGTCTGCAAATAGGATTATTCAAATAAACATGGTAATTTTAATGCAAAGCTCAATGCAATTTTGAAATCAAAAAAACATTTTTGGAATGATATTATTGATGTAAAGCAAATGAACCACTTGTCAAAACACGGCGGTTTAGACATTCAAAATGAAAGAGAAAGAAAAGGTAAGACATCAAAGCAAATGATTGGCAACAAACTTAGGAGTCAATTTACGCAACCTTGTTGTAGTATGCTTTCAAAAGAAACCTGACTTCAATTAGGTCTTTTGAGGGTTGTAGCGTGGTCTGGTTCGCGGTTTTCGAAACAAAGGATATAGGCTCAAAGTTAATTTGTACCCAACCCATTCTTCATGATGATCTCCAGTCCTATGCTCAGTTAATTCAAACTATGCATTCAGGTTCCAAGTGATTTTGGAATTGCAACACATGTCGTGATGATGGTTCAAGAGCCAAGGAATTTTTGAGATGGCAGTCACTTTTTCTTACAACATTTTGTTGTTTTTGATGAGGACTTCAGTAAACTAGTTTTGTCTTTGAGGATTTTGGAAACCTCTTGATTTTTCTTTTGTTATCCCTAACTTTTGCCTGAACTGCGTCATTTGAGTTTACAGTCAGCGAGATGCCCCAATTTTTGCCTAAGTCTCCTTCATAGGTTTTGACTTAGTGGGCTTTTCATTTGATTTTTTTCATCTTTTTTTTTGAAAGGTAGTGACTGCCTGGCTTAATGATTACGGTGAACTGTCTTTGGCTTTTGATTTGAAAGACATCTTTGACACTTCTTTGATGTGTACGAAGGAAAACTTGTGATTACAATGATTCTCTTGTGTTTAAATACACAGTCAAATTAACTGAGAACTACCCATCCCCAGGTTAAGATTGTGGGTTTTTTCGTACAGAAAGAAACTCCAACTTCTATGTTCAAAGGGGTTGACAAGGGATTAACTTCCTTATTTCTCCAGTGTTTGGGAGTTGAAACAATGCATGTACATCATCAGCCAAGTTTTAAATTGAAAGCATGTAGTTTAGCAATTTTAGGTATTTTGTTTTCATCATCCTCCCTCCAATCTTTGCATAAACAAAAGCTTGATAAAGAAACTGAACAGGAGATACATTTTTTTGTTTTGTGAAAAAGAAAGCATAAAGATGAACACAGTGGATATAAATGCATTAAATCAAACATTGCAATGCTAATTTCATTGAAATTACCATGAAAGTACAAATAAAGTTTGAAAGCAAACAGTCAATACAACCAAAGAAAAATGCAAACAGAAAGAAACAAGACCTAGTGACTAATCAGCAACAAGGATGAGTTGTCCTGTCTGAAACATTGGCTTTAGGAGATGGTCCGTCTGAACTGACTCAAACTTCACTTGGCATGCTCTGGCAAAGGATTGTTGACAACATTGGGATTGTCATCAAGAAAAGTCAGAATCTTTGAGTTCACCAATTCTTGTACTCTAGCTTTCAATGCATGGCAACCTTCCAAGTTATGACCTGCCCCACCTCGATGGAACTCACAGTGAAGATCAGCCCTATAGCCAACTGGGAGAGGATTTGGAGGAGGAGGTAGATCCCTCGTTGTAATCAAACCTTTCTTTACAAGGTCTGGATACAGCTAAGTGTAGGACATCGAGATAGGATCAAATTTAACCCTATTTCGGTTCTGATTTTGTCTAACAGTCTGACGAGGAGTTTGAACTGGTTGATCATTAACAACAGGAGCAACTGCAGCTACATATTGTTGTTGTCTGCGACGAGGTTTCCCTTCAACTGAAATAGCATGGGTATCGGTATCCTTTTTCTTTTGAAAATTCCCAGCATACTTTTAAGCACCACTAAAGGCTTCAGCATTGGTAATCTTTCTTTTCTTGATACCCTATTCTAGTATTTCTCTAATAGTGACCAGGTCAGCAAAACCAGATGATACACTGCCTATCATCTTTTCCTAAAAGAGTGGCTGAAGAGTATCCATGAACAAACCAGTCAATTCTTTTTCAGCCAAGGGTGGCTCCACTTGAGCAGCTAGCTCTCTCCAGCGTTGAGCGTACTCCTTAAAGGATTCTTTTTCTTACTGAGACATGTTTTGCAATTGACGGCGATCAGGTACCATGTTCAAATTGTACTTATACTACTTTAAGAAAGCATCAACCAAGTCTTCCCAGCTTTGGATACGATTATTCTCAAGTCCCATATACCATTTCATTGAAGCCCCACTCAAGTTGTCTTTGAAACAGTGAATGAGCAGTTTGTCATTTTTGGTATAAGCAGCCATCTTGCGGCAGCACATCACCAAGTGGATTCTGGGACAGGTGTGCCCTTTGTATTTCTCAAAATCAAGAGTTTTGAATTTTCCATGCATAACCAAATCTAAAACCAAGCACATGTCCATTGCGGCAGCTCTAAAGACATCACTTCCTTCCACGACTCTTATCCTTTTGTCTAGAGTTTGCCATTACTCTCTTACTTCTTCAATGTATCCAGGCTCTCCCTGACTTTCATATTGTGGACCAGCAGCATGGTACACGAAAGGAGGATTCTCGGGAATAACTTGAGCAACAAAATGCACAATAGGCTGAGGTTCAGTGAACAATGGAGCTGAAGATACTGGCAGTACAGACGAGACAAACACATGAGTAGTTGCAAAGGGTGGCAAGTAATTCGGAGGTAACCCAAATTCTGGCCAACTAGAAGCTGGTTGTTGAGTCAGTGAAGGGTCAACAGCAGCAGGTAAGATTTCAGAAATCACAGTCCTCTGATGTGGTTCACTTCTAGTAATCAGAACTTACAGCATTTCTGTGAGTCTGGTCATGCCGGCCTTCAACTCGTCAATTTCCATTTTGAATTTGGTGTTGTGTTGTTCTTGGTTTTCCATTCTCTATCTGACGGCAGCTCTAGTTCTGTAGTTGTGTTGAGGAAACAGCTTGACGGTGAACAGATAACTGAAGAAGAAGACAGTTGAAATGAGTTTCTGAGACAACATGGATAAATGCATATGTATGCTCATGGATGCAAGAGTGCATGAATGCAACAACCACAAACAAGATCACTCGAAGCACACAGGTTCAAAGGTTTGAGTCATGAGCATGAAGTCAAGGTTAAGAACCTCCCACAATGGTATGTACTAAGGTTTTGTCTTCATTGTACCTGCAGAAAACAGCGGTTCTAACAGAGTGCCTAGGGTCCACAATCCACCAATAGACACACTAGCGCACCGATTACTCGGAGGTTAGTAGTTATCTTCAAGAGAATCTAACATGAGTGTGGCATCGCGTAACAGCTAAGTCCGATTTGCATCTTCATAGCTTCCGCATCGCGATCCTAAAAAGGCTAAGATGGGTTAAAGGTTACTACGGTTCTCTGTGTTATAGGCTTCTATGGAAAAAGTAATTCCTTCACGATCGCTTGATCGAGATTCGACTCCCTCAAAGCTCCCTTGCCTATACAATCATCCTATCTTAAAGTACACTCTATTCCGGGTATAGGACCTATCTCACACACACAGAGGAACTCCCAGACAGAACAAACAAGTAACAAGCAAATCAAACGAAAAGCAGTTGTTGGTTCTTGGATTGGCTAGAATTTTGGTAAAACAAAGTTGTTCAATGTTGATGTCACATGGGTGATGTCTTAACATTGAGTCTTAACATTGGTTTATGTTAAGTGTTTATCTTGTTGAAGTTTTGAAGTCTGATGTCACATGCGATGTTGCGACATCAGGTATGCAGAAGATTAATAACATCAGGTTTAGTGATGTTGTTAGGGTTTGCATTTTAGCTAGATTTTGGGAGAGCTGTTAGTCTCATTGGATGCGGATATCTTGGGATAGATATTCTCTGTTGCATAGAGATTTGATGCAGATTTGTAGGGAGGTTTAAAGACTGAGATTTAAGAAGATTTTGAGAGAGAAAATCTGTTTTGAAGATTCAGTTTTAAACAACAAATCAGGTCAAATATTGTAGCAGGTCCAAGCCCAATTCAAATAGCTTTATAATGCGCATCATTCCTGAAGAAAGCAGAACGAAGAAAGAGAGCTAAAGACTGAGAGTCGATTAAGTCTTCGTGTTTTGTAACCATTCGAGTGTGAATTAGTATTGTTGTTTTGAGTTGTTCTTGATCAAAGCTGTGAAGCAGAATCAAGTAGTGTTATTCAAAGTGGTGATATTTGAATTATATCACTGAAGTGATTTAGGGATTGAGTAGTGTTCTCATACCTAAGTGGTCTCTTAGGTAGAAGGTTCATTAAGTAGAGTTTAAGTTTAGGAGATGTCAACTGGGTTGTTGAGTCTGTAAATTAAGTCTACTAATAGTGAAATTCATCCCTGGCTTGGTAGCCCCCAGACGTAGGTAGTTAATTCGAACTGGGTGAACAATTCTGTGTGTTTCTGTTGCTGTTTGTTATTGTTCATTGCAGAGTGTGTTGTTGTGACATCACATATCTGGTACCAGAATTTCAATTGGTATCAGAGCAGGCATCCTGTCTGTCTCTGGGTGAGATCTAGGGAAGTTACTTTCTGGTGTAAAGATGGACAAAGAAGTTGGAGGATTTGTCAACAGACCCCCTATTTTCGATGGCTCGAATTATGATTATTAGAAACCAAGGATGATTACCTTTTTGAAATCCTTGGACAGCAGGGCTTGGAAGGCTATCATAAAAGAATGGAAATCACCTGTTGTGTTTGAGAAAGATGATGCTGGGAAAGATAAAGAGGGTACCTCAAATCCAAAGCCTGAAGAAGAATGGACCAAGGGAGAAGATGAGCTTGCCCTTGGTAATTCCAAAGCTTTAAATGCTATTTTCAATGGAGTCGATAAGAATATATTCAGGTTGATCAATACCTGTGAAGTTGCTAAGGAAGCTTGGGACATCTTGAAGACTACACATGAAGGATCATCTAGAGTTATGATGTCAAGACTTCAGATTCTAACATCAAAGTTTGAAAGTCTGAAGATGAAAGAAGATGAGACTATCCATGACTTCCACATGAGTATCCTTGAGCTGTCCAATGCATCCAGTGCTCTTGGAGAAAAGATGTCAGAAGAAAAGCTTGTAAGGAAAATCCTTAGGTCCCTTCCTAAGAGGTAAAAGATGAAGGTGACTGCCATTGAAGAAGCACAAGACATCAGCCAGATGAGGGTTGATGAGCTCATTGGATCTCTTCAAACTTTTAACTTGGGTTGAATGAGGAAGAACCTGAAAAGAAGCCAAAGAGTATAGCCTTGGTTTCAGATACTCAAGAAGAGAAAGGGAATAGTGTTGAATCCCAAGAGGATCTATCTCAGGCCATTGTTATGTTGGGAAGGCAGTTCAACAAGGTGTTCAAAAGAATGAATAAGAACTTCAAGCCTAATGTCAAGAACATCGCTTCTGACATCAGCAAGTCTAAGGAGAAGGATGAAGAGAAGACTGTTCAAGACAAGGGTGTTCAGTGCTTTGAGTGTGAAGGATATGGACATGTTAAGAAAGAATGTCCCACATTCTAGAAGAAGCAGAAGAAAGGAATGACAGTTTCTTGGTCAGACTCTGAAAGTGAAAGTGAAGGAGAGTCTGCCAAACATGTCAAAGCTTTAACTGGAACAGTTGTTTCTGATGGTGACTCAAGTGATGAGGAACTGACTTTTGAGGAGTTAGCTTCCACTTATCAAGAGCTTTGTCTAAAGAGTGAAGAAATCTGTCAAGAAAGTGAAAAACAGAAGAAACAGATTGTTCAGCATGAGACTGCTAAAGCTGATTTGGAAAATGAAGTCTTATTAGTCAAAGCTCATCTTGATCATATGACCAAATCTGTTAGGATGCTGAACTGTGGTACAGACACACTTGATAAGATCCTTCAGACAGAAAAGGTTGCTGGAGATAAGTCAGGCATAGGATTTGTGGTTGAGGAAAAGGTATCTGCTGAAGCAAGCACTTCAGGAACCAAGAAGGAGATGGCTCAACCAATGTCTCAACATCACACAAAGAGACAGGATCCTAAACCTAAGCAGGTAGCTCATCCACAACCTCAAAATGTAGGGAAGAGGCATGCTCATGGTCCTCATCAAAGGAAGGCACATGTTTCTGGAGCTAGGTAGTATATGCCTCCACAATATCATAAGAGCATGCAGGCTTCTAGGTCCAAACAGAACATGTTCCATCAGATGTCTCAACATCAGGGAAACATGTATGGCTATGGATATAATAATGTTGTGCCTTATTATTATGGAAGAAGGAAGCCTCATCACCATAGAAGACAGCCAAAAGGACAACATCCTTACCTCAGAAGACAGTCAAACTATGGGAGAAGAAGACAACATTATGAGTGGCAGCCACAACAGTATCATCCTCAAGGTGGCAAAAGGTTTAACCACTTCAGAGAAGACAGAGTTAGGTGCTTTTACTGTGGCAGATTTGGACACATGCAGTTTTCTTGTTTCAAGCTACATGGTTATCCCAAGTCTAACCCTCAACCCAGATAGAAGATGAACAGGCCCAAGGTTGTTAAGCAGTGGGTTCCTAAAGAAGAGGTTAAGTGTCTATTGGCTCACTTTTCAGATAGACACTCTGCTAAGGATGGTTGGTACTTTGACAGTGGTTGTTCAAAGCACATGACTGGTTTCAAAAACCAATTGGTGGATGTCAATTCTTGCTCCTCAATTGATGTTACGTTTGGAAATGGAGAGAAAGGGGTGGTGAAAGGTGTTGGAAAAGTGAAGTGTCATGATGGACCTAATCTTGACAATGTGCTACTTGTCAAAGGGTTGAGTGCTAACCTGATCAGCATAAGTCAGCTCTGTGATGATGATTATAAGGTCAGCTACACCAAAGATGAGTGTGTGGTGACAAATGAGCAGAATGAGGTAGTGATGAAGGGAATAAGATCCAGAGATAATTGCTATCAATGGGTACCCCAAGTGGACAGTTCATCTGGTGATGTTAAGGTTGATGTTGTAACATCAGGTTGTGACAACAAGTGTGAAAATCTGCTGAAAGGACAATTAGGGTTAATTACTCTTAATGTGAATCCTTTTAAATTTTTAAAAGGAAAGTTAATTTGGAGGGAGAAAATCATTGATTGGTCTTTAAGGAATACACAAAATCAGGCGCCATACCTTAGACCATCATTCCCTATTGTAGCAATATCATGTTTCATCAAAGCTCATATCTCCCGACTGTTCATCTCCTTCAACAAGAAGAATCATCTGTCTCTGAACCTTTACTGCCTCAAAGGAACCATTTCAAAACAGATGTCTTCTCCATCAAAGAAATCTACCTCACAAAGTTCCTTGTGAGATAAAGCTAGGGTTTCTACAGAAGAGGGGTCTGCAGAAGAAGCGTTGAATGTAGAACCCATCTCTATGATGCTCCTAGAGTCAGGTAAATCTAGACCTTCTAAACTTGTTTCAAAAAGGGCTGGGACTATCTTTAGAGATAATGAAACAAAGAAGCTTGTTACTAGTGTTCTATTTAGTGATAAAACAGCACCTAGGTCATCTACTTCTCAAACTGGTGAAGAAAGAGTAGATGTTGACAAAAGCTTAGGTTAGATTGTCGATAAGATTTTTGAGAAAGGGCTTCCTATAAAGGGTATATTTAGACCACTGAGGCAAATGCCTGCTGAAAGGGAAAAGGAGGACATGCAAAGTGCTGCTACAAATCTTCATAAACTTGCTATGTCTGTTATTGAAGATTCTGAAGTGGGAGTGGAAGAAGATGATGTGCATGAGGAAGCTAATGTTAAGGGGGGTGTTAGAACATCACCTGTTGAAGCTACTCCTGGTGAAGAAAAGAATGAGGATGTGATCAATGTGGTTGATTTATCTGATGATGAAGTCATTGGTAAAGCTGTTCCAAGTATTGCTAAGAGACTAAAGACAAGGAGAGAAAAGGCTGTTGAATCCTCTCCAAAGAAGTCTTCTGAAGGTAAGAAGAAAACTGTTGTTGTTGGTCCTACAAAACCTTGGAGCAAGGTTGCTACATCCTCCAAAAAGAGGAAGGTAAGGGAAGATTCTGATTCTGACTTTGATGTTGAGGATGATGTTCGAGACATCACACCTGTCAGAAGAAATTTTTTGAAGAGAATCTCTGATAAAGTCCCTGAAGTACCAGTTGACAACATTTCCTTTCATTATGCCAGCAGTGCATCAATGTGGAAATTTGTATGTCAGAGAAGACTAGCCCTAGAGAGGGAGCTAGGGAAAGAAGCTTTAGAGATGAAGGATATTACGGAGCTAATTAATGAGGCTGGGTTGGTGAAGACTGTGACCAAATTTCCTAAGTGCTATGAGGGTCTTGTCAAAGAACTTGTCGTCAACATTTCTGGAAATATTGCTGATAAAAAGAGCATTGATTTCATGAAAGTCTATGTAAGAGGAAAGTGCATTAATTTCTCTCCTAGTACTATCAACAAGTATCTGGGAAGAGATGATGAAGAGTATAGTGAACTTGAGATGACTGATAATAAAATATGTAAAGAGATTACAGCTGGCCAGGTAAAGGTTTGGCCATTGAAAGGGAAGTTGAAGCCCAGTAAACTTAGCATCAAGTATGAAATTCTTCATAGAATTGGAGCTGCCAACTAGGTGCCAACAAACCACAAGACAACAATAGCTGTTGGATTGGGTAGGTTTATCTATGCTGTTGGGAAGAAGATTAAGTTTGACAATGGAAGCTACATCTTTGAGCAAGTGGTGAAACATGCTGAAACAAATGCTATCAAGTTAACTATAGCATTCCCATCTCTTGTGTGTGGAATCATCTTGGAGCAACATCCTGAAACTTTAACAAGTTTAGATATAGCTCGCAAGAGGGATCAACCTTGTCCTTGCATCCTTAGTTGTTTGCTGGACATCATGTTCCAAACATTGTTGTAACATCAAGTTCTGGTGTTAAAAAGGCCAGTACTAAAGGTGAGTTGATTGAAGAATTGAAGGCAACATGCAAGGATCTTGATGTGGTTATCAGTACTAGCACTGCTAGGAAGTTGAGAATTGAGCAGATGATCAAATCCTTGGAACAAGGTGATGATGATATTGAAGAACCAGGTTCTGAAGAAGGTGGTCCTAGCACTGATGATGAAGATGGTGCCAGCTCTGATGAAGACTAGTTTCCCTGCTACTTTTTCTAGATAGTAGTGTAGTTTTATTTTTTTTGCTATTTTTGGTTCTGCACTTGATGTGCCTATTATGTAATTTGAATATTGTGCCTGTTTATGCACTATTTTTGTTTTTATGTTCTATGATTTGTCGTGTCTTGCATGCTGACTTTAGACTGACAATGAGAGCTTGTTTCGGACTAACTATAGTGAGTAGGACTTACATGTTGAGGTTTGTCCAATTGTGGCTAAAAAGGGGGAGAGTTAGCCAAGAGTTAGTCAAGGTGTTACAAGGTCAAGAAGAAGAATCTGTCATTATGCAATGCTAAGGAGTGTAGCTAGTGTGATGTTGAAATGCAGATTTTGAGGGGGAGTGTGTATGTTAAACAATTGCTGGTATGCAGATGCTTGCCTTGAGGGGGAGCTTGCCCTATGCTGCTGATTAGTGTTTGAAGTCGGTGCAACTGTTTGAAGAAATGCTGCTACTAGTTAGTGCTGAAGTATTTAGCAGAGTATTGGAGTGTGAGCATCATGCTGAAAGCATTGTGAAACTGTGATGAAGAAATATTCAAAATTTTCCGCTACTGGAGTCTCTGATGTTATAGAGATTGTTTTAGCCAAAATTACCCAAAGGGGGAGATTGTTGGTTCTTGGATTGGCTAGAATTTTGGTAAAACAAAGTTGTTCAATGTTGATGTCACATGGGTGATGTCTTAACATTGAGTCTTAACATTGGTTTATGTTAAGTGTTTATCTTGTTGAAGTTTTGAAGTCTGATGTCACATACGATGTTGTGACACCAGGTCTGCAAAAGATTAATAACATCAGGTTTAGTGATGTTGTTAGGGTTTACATTTTAGCTGGATTTTGGGAGAGCTGTTAGTCTCATTGGATGCGGATATCTTGGGATAGATATTCTTTGTTGCATAGAGATTTGATGCAGATTTGTAGGGAGGTTTAAAGACTGAGATTTAAGAAGATTTTGAGAGAGAAAATCTGTTTTGAAGATTCAGTTTTAAACAACAAACCAGGTCAGATATTGTAGCAGGTCCAAGCCCAATTCAAATAGCTTTATAATGTGCATCATTCCTGAAGAAAGCAGAACGAAGAAAGAGAGCTAAAGACTGAGAGTCGATTGAGTCTTCGTGTTTTGTAACCATTCGAGTGTGAATTGGTATTGTTGTTTTGAGTTGTTCTTGATCAAAGCTGTGAAGCAGAATCAAGTAGTGTTATTCAAAGTATGTGATCTTTGAATTATATCACTGAAGTGATTTAGGGATTGAGTAGTGTTCTCATACCTAAGTGGTCTCTTAGGTAGAAGGTTCATTAAGTAGAGTTTAAGTTTAGGAGATGTCAACTGGGTTGTTGAGTCTGTAAATTAAATCTACTGATAGTGAAATTCATCCCTGGCTTGGTAGCCCCCAGACGTAGGTAGTTAAATCGAACTGGGTGAACAATTCTGTGTGTTTCTGTTGCTGTTTGTTATTGTCCGTTGCAGAGTGTGTTGTTGTGACATCACACGTAACATCACATATCTGGTACCAGAATTTCAGCAGTAAATAAATCAAAGTTGGCTAAACCCCTTAAGGGAGATAAAATTCCTCAGCAGAGTCGCCACTTTTCTGTAGCGGTAAAATCATGAGTGTAAGTTATTGATTAACTTAACTCGAAAAGCAAGAGTCGTCACCATACTTTTATTTTATCCAAAAGGAAAGGAAAAAAAGCGAACAAAACCTACACAAGCTCTATAACAAGAACAAATGAACATAGTCTGGGTAAGGGGGTTGGTTACGTTAAGGGAAGGAGTTAGCACCCAAAACGTCTATAGTACTCTAAAGGAACCCTTTGAAATATTTACGCTTTTGGTCTGAAAAAGTTTGCTTGAAAAGAGATTGAGGAGATGAGAAAAGAAACTGTTTTTTAAGATTTTTGTGTTTGGAGAGACTTGTCGTCTCATGCCTACGTACCCACGGAGTGCAATGTAGGATCAAAACCTCGTAGTTCGTGGTACAAAGAATGAAATTTGTTTGTTTTGGTTGATTTTAAATGTAAAGAGAAGTCGTCATTTCCAAGCGAATAATTCCACTTAAAGAAATGAATCATGTCTAAACTTATGAAAAAGTTTTAAAAGAAAAGTGCACGAGGGCACAAAAGGAATTTGAATGAGTTTGACGAGTTTGGTGTTTTGTAAAGTCTTCTGAAGGGCAAATTGGGTGAAGTGTCGATTGAAAGTTATTTGAGAGAGAGAGAGAGAGAGAGAGAGAGAAAGAGAGAGAGAGAGAGCGATGGGAATTAGAATCAACCGTAAACACCAAAAGAATCAACTAGTGAGAGCAGACGGCGACATTGTTTAGGAGGAGATTCGGCGATTGGATGTTCAAAGATGGAAAACCTTGGTTTTCCTTTTCAGTTTATTTTCTTTTTTCTATTTTCAATTTTTTTTATATTTTATCCTAAAATGTGAGATTGAGAGGAGTGAGGATCAGTTTGAATACTTAATCTTTTTTCTTTGGAATGTGTATGATTTTATTTTGAATTTTTTTATTCTAGATAAAAGCCTATTTTATAATTATATTTTATTATAGCTATATATTATTATAGTTATATAATATTTTATTATGTATTAGAAGATTTTTAATATATATTTTTTTAAATAATGTTTAGAGGACAATATTTGTTTTTTTGTGTATAAGTTTTGGAGGGAAGATTGCCACCAAAAATTTGATGATGCTAAAATTTTATGCAACATTGAAGAAATGTAGTCTTTTATTAAAACTAATGTAATAGTCTAAAAATGTCCCTAAAAGTATTTTAGGGGACAATTATCAAACATTGTTAAAGAAATAATATATTAACGCTCTAAAATTCTCCCCAAAAGCAGTTAATGGCACAATTAACAATCGTTGCCCAAAAAATAAAAGAGTGACGTTCCAAAAACGTCCCCAAAAGTATTTTAGGCAACAATTATCAAGGGTTGCAAATATATTTTTGGCAACAACCGTAAATTGTTGCATATACGAATTTAAGGCAACAATTATTACATGTTACCTAAAAAAGTGTTGCCAGAGACTACAAATGTTGTAGTGTAGGTTGCATATTGAGATCCGGTTATTATTGGGAGTGGGGGTGGGCATAAGTTTTCTGAGAAAGAATATGACATCTTGCGTAATGCAAAATGGAAACAATAGAGGAAGCCTAAATCTAATCAAGTAGCCTTCTCAAACCTTCCTACTGGTGAGAGCCACTTAAAGAAAGTTGTTATGGATGACATAAATATTATACATGACCTTTTCCAAGTTGCTCAAAGCTAGGACTATTAAAGAAGCGAGCGGTTTATGATGGCCTTTGGTTGGTTCCATGAATTTTTTTCTTAACCCTAGAGGACGTCCGCAGAGTTAGATCAATTACCTCATGCAATCTGTTGTCAAAACATTTGAAATTGTTTGCGTGGATACCAAATTTTAACCTAATATTCAAAAGAATACCAACACTCAAGTATGGATTAGATTTTATGGCTTAGCTCAAGAGTATTGGAGACCAACAATTCTTTTTGCTATTGCAAGTAGTATTGGATTTCCTATATGTATCGATGTTATTGCAACCAAACACATGTTTGATAGAACATTTGGGAATTACGTTCGTGTGTTGGTGGACATGGATTTAACACAACCCTTGAGACATAAGATACTTGTTGAGAGACAGGGACATGCCTTTTTTTATTGAGGTTAGTTATGACAACCTACATGAATATTGTACTCTCTACAGCATAATAGGTGTAATACCCCGTATTTTTACTAATTTGGACTTTAGAGACTTTTTGGACATTTAGTAGTATTATTCTAATACTAAGTTTGTTACTTATTTTCCTTCCACTTTCCAACATATAAAAAGAAAAAGATAGTAAGAAAAGAAAGAAAGAGAAAAGAAGGAAAAGAAGAGGAAAGAAAGAAGAAAGGAGAAAAAGAGGAGAAAAAGGGTTTTGGAAGATAATCCAAGAGAAATCATCATCCATTGATCCAAACTTCATCCAATCATCTCATCTTCATCATTTTCATCATCTATCCAAGGTGGGTTCTAGTTAGTACCATTGTTTAGAGGTTTTGGAATTGTTGGGTTTAGGTCGAATTTATGGAAATCGATGTTTTAACGGTTGAAATTTGATATAAATTGAAAGGAATGATCAATATGCTTGTAGAAACATATATTGATGCTTGTTTTGATGTTTTGATTACTTTGGATTGATTGGAAAATTATAGGGTTTGTGAAATGTTGTGTTCTTGAGAAAATGTAGGTTTTAAGAATGTTGTTGATCAAACCTTGCTAGAACTAGATTGTAGCACCTCTGGTGGTTGTAATATATGGTTGAGAAGAGGTTTGGAGGTGTGGGAAATTTCTGTTTTGCTGAAGCATTTTTTTGAGTTTCGCAGAGCGCGCTTAGCACGCAGGAGCCCGCTCAGCGCGGTTCTGAAATCCTGCAACCCCAAATTGCAGAGAGTTGCGCGCTTAGCACGGAAAGGGTACGCTTAGCGCGACCTGGGACTTGAAATTTTATTCCTTAAGCGAGAAAATTCATAACTTTCGACTCGTTTATCGGATTCGATCATTCTTTATATCGATGTAAAGCCGAGGAAATATTCTATGCAATGGAGATGAAATATGTCGATTTTACCGACCGATTAAATAATCGAGAAAGTTCCAAAAGTGATATATTTATGTTTTAATTGTTATATATTATTCTACTATGCAATTATGACATGTCTTGGCTATCCTATTATTGTTTAACATGATTGTAAGTGAATATGCATGCAAATATGAAAACGATATAGGAAGAATGAGGAAACCTCAAACTTGAACTATAGCAGAATCTAGTAAGGAACTAGAAATTGTAGACAACTCTAGATGGCGATGCTCGGGCACGTGTTGTTGAAAGATACACCCTTGCTGAGTATTACTAGTATGGAACATGTGTTTAACCTGTATGGTTGTGAAAAGGCAAGAGAGGCCTTAAGGCGGTGTAGTCTTGTGATTGTCGAATACAATCGTATTTGTTGTATGTAATCATGTAATCGTAACCGGAATATTTTGAGTGTAGTTTCATGGGTCTCGAGCTCCTCTGAAACGGGTACACAATTACTTGGTAGGTTTGATTCCCTACGTGTAGTACGATTGGAACCTATGCTATGGGTAGAGACTTGTGATGGTTAACAGGCCATGAGAAGTGACGGTTCACGGTTAACAGGCCGATGATCCCGAATCCAATTCGTATGCCAAGTAACTACAAGGATCTATGACTCGGGTCGCCTTCTAGACGTAGATGCGGACGGGAAGATGAGATGTCTTGGTATAGGTATTGATTAGTGATGTTGTGAGTTAATGAACTCATGTCATGTTTCCATATAGTGTGAGAATCATAAAGTGTGAACTCAAGGGTCCTTTCCCCTTTTCCCCGGACTTGAGTTAGGATTGTTAGAACCTTGATAATCTGAGAGAACCCATAAGATAGGGAACTCACTGAGATTTGATGTATCTCACCCCACGTTGTTGATGTATTTCAGGTGCTTATGGTTCCGAGATGGGTAAGGATAAGGTCGTGTGATCTTTTCCTTGTTTGTTGATGGCTAGCTTCCGTAGCAGAGTTTATTTTTAGATCATTATTGATCTAGTTCTTAGTTTTTATCATTTGAACATCTTGTGTATAATATGCCTTAGGTTTTTGTACTTCGTACTTTAGGGCATTTATTTGTATACAATGTGTTAACTAGGAGCTTATGTGTTTTAGTACCAAACACTTGGATCTATATATAATATTTATGCTTTGATGTATGAGTTTTATATATGGGTGATACAGTTGGTATCAGAGCAGGTCGTATCCTCGACCTAGCCATGAAATAGTATAAGTATTTCTTTCCGTTTCATATACGTTGTGTCGCCATTGGTCTTAAGTGTTATATTTATGGCATTGAGCCTGATCAACTTAATCCTATTTGTATGACCTTTAGGAACATGGCTAAAGGACGTAGAAACACTCGTGGTAGACCCCGCACCACTCCTGATGGGACGAATCCGCCGGGCGGCGACGACAATGCTCCTCTGTACCAGTTTATGCAATAGATGCAGCAGCAACAGAATCTATTTATGCAGCAAATGGTGCAACAAATGAATGGAGGTTTGCATCCTACGGTGGTTGCTCCAAAAGCTGAAGGTGGGAAATTCTGGGGTTTTATCCGCATGAATCCCCCAGAATTTCATGGTGGATTAGATCCCGTGAAGGCTCACGAATGGATTTTTGGTATGGAGAGGATTTTCTTGATAGTCCAATGCAGCGAAGAGAACAAGGTGCTGTTCGCTTCTCATTCACTGAAGGGTCCCGCTATGAGATAGTGGGTGAGCCCTTCGGCTTTGATGGCTATTCAGGAAGTGCCTAAGGTTTGGGAATAGTTCAAAGTTATTTTCAGGGAGAAGTATTTTCCAAGCTCATTGAGGACTCAGAAAGAATTTGAATTTAAACAATTAAGACAAGGTAGTATGACTGTGGCCAGTTATGCTGAGAAGTTTGAGGACATGGCTGCTTATTCTAGGCAGGCTATGTATGCTCCTGATGAAAGGTGGAAAATAGACCAGTTTCTGTTTGGACTAAAAGCTGAAATATCTCATAGTGTATCTCAGAGAGAGTTCACTACATATGCTGAAGTTTTAAGGCAATGCTATGTGGCCGAGCATAGTTTGAAGAAAGTCCAAGCTGAGGGTGTTGCGAGTATAGTGAATCAAGGGGATCGCGGAAGATCCAACCAACAATTCAGGCCTAGACAACAATCCTTCAAAGGGAAACAAGTTCAAGATTCAAGGGCGAGTACACCTCCCGTGTGTCGTACTTGTGGCAAGAATCATTCTGGAAGGTGTAGTTTAGAAGGGGTAAAGTGTTTCCAATGTCAGAAGGTGGGTCATCTGAAAAGTGATTGTCCTCAGAATAGGACTCAGACACAAGGAAGGGTTTATACCTTAGATGCAAGGAAGAAGAAGAGTGACAATTCCTTAATTGCTGGTACGTGCTTCGTTAACGGATATCCTTGTTTTGTTCTTTTTGATTGCGGAGCTACACACTCTTTTGTATCGATGCAATGTATGAAGCGACTTGGGTTGCGGTCAGTTCCTTTGTCTCCTCCTATGATGGTCACTACCGCCATGGATGAAATAGTTGAGACACCGTTGATGTGTGAAAACTATGTTTTGTCTGTGGACGGTAGAGTTTTTCAGATTGATCTTATTTGCCTACCGCTTAAGAAAGTTGATGTCGTTTTGGGAATGGATTGGCTTTCTGCTAATTCGGTGTTTATAGGGTGTGAAGAAAAGCTAATCATCATTCCATCTATTGATGCTACCCCGAAAGATGTCTTAACAACTATTCTAGAAGGTACAATTGGAATGATAAATTTCTTGTTCGAAGAAGAGAAATCTGTTCTTTTGGTTCTCACTAAGGAAGGGAGTAGCGACCTTCAAGTTATGGATATTCCAGTAGTTTGTGAGTTTTCTGAAGTTTTCCCTAGAGATGTCACTTCTCTTCCTCCAGAGAGGGAAGTGGAATTTTCTATTGACCTGGTACCGGGAACGGCTCCTATATCCGTTTCTCTGTATCGGATGGCACCGCTTAAATTGAGAGAACTGAAGGAACAATTGGAAGAGCTTTTGGCTAAGCATTTTGTTAGACCTAGTGTCTCATCGTGGGGAGCTCCAGTATTATTAGTAAAGAAGAAGGACGGTGGGATGCGGTTGTGTATTGACTATCGTCAGCTGAATAAAGCCACCATTAAGAACAAGTATCCCTTGCCAAGGATAGATGACCTATTAGATCAATTGAAAGGAGCCTGTGTGTTCTCGAAGATTGATTTAAGGTCGGCTTATCACCAAATCCGAGTGAAGAGTTCCGATGTACCTAAGACTGCATTTAGGACCCGTTATGGTCATTACGAATTCTTAGTGATGCCTTTCGGTGTGACTAATGCTCCAGCTATTTTTATGGATTATATGAATCGATTATTTCAAGCTTACTTGGATCAATTTGTTGTGATCTTCATTGATGACATTCTTATCTATTCCTGTACTCCGCAAGAGCACGAAGGACATTTGAGAATCGTCTTATCGATCTTACAAGAGAAGCAACTTTTTGCCAAGTTAAGCAAGTGCGAGTTCTGGATGTCTGAAGTTAGTTTTCTTGGTCACGTTATATCACAGGGTGGTGTAGCGGTGGATCCGTCAAAGGTTGAAGCTGTGATTAATTGGGAGAGACCGAAGAATGTATCGGAAATTAGGAGTTTCTTGGGTCTAGCAGGCTACTATAGAAGGTTTATCAAAGGCTTTTCGCAATTAGCATTACCTATGACTAAGCTTACTCAGAAGGATTGCCCCTTTGAGTGGGATTCGGCGTGTGAACAAAGTTTTATGAGTTTGAAGGAAAGACTGACTACAGCTCCCGTTCTAATTATTCCCGATCCTACCAAGTCGTATGAGGTATTTTGTGATGCGTCTAAGATGGGATTAGGAGGCGTTTTAATGCAAGAAAGTCACGTTGTGGCTTATGCTTCTCGACAACTGAAAATTCACGAGAAGAATTATCTAACCCACGATTTGGAATTAGCGACGGTGGTGTTTACTTTGAAAGTGTGGCGTCACTATTTATATGGAGTACATTTTGAAATGTTTAGTGATCACAAGAGTTTAAAGTACCTCTTTGACCAAAAAGAGTTGAATATGCGTCAAAGGATGTGGATGGAATATTTAAAGGATTATGATCTAGAGCTAAAATACCATCCGGGTAAAGTGAATAAAGTGGCCGATGCCTTGAGTAGAAGAGCTTTGAGAAAGGCCGAATTGATGATGTTAGATTATTCGTTGCTGGAAAAGTTTAGAGATTCGAATCTTCATTTTGTGTGGACTCCTAATGGAGTGATTATGGGGAATTTGAATGTCAATTCTACGTTAAGAGTTGAAATTCAACAAGGAAAATTATTGGATGAGAAGTTGCAAGAGATGCTAAGTCAACCGGGTTTTGTGCACGCTAGCGATGGAATGCTTATGTTTAACTAAAGAATTTACGTTCCGAACGATGCGACTTTGAAAAGAAAGATTTTGGAAGAAGCGCATAAGGGTGCTTTTACTATACATCCGGGTTCTTCAAAGATGTATCAAGATTTAAAGAAAGACTATTGGTGGTCTGGTATGAAAAGAGATGTTGCGGTCTTTGTGTCGGAATGTGCGGTATGCCAACAAGTTAAGATTGAACATCAAAGACCGGGTGGATTATTGCAACCACTAGAAATCCCAGTTTGGAAATGGGATAGCATTTCTATGGATTTTGAAGTAGGTTTACCTCGTACGCAAGGTGGTTATGATTCGATTTGGGTAATAGTTGATCGGTTGACAAAGTCGGCGTATTTCTTGGCCGTGAAGACTACTTTCAAGGCAAGTCATCTTGCGAGGTTATTTATTGCAGAAATTGTAAAATTGCACGGTATTCCCTCTAATATTGTGTCGGATAGAGATCCGAAGTTTACTTCAAGGTTTTGGAAAGTTCTTCAACAAGCTATGGGGACGGAGTTGCGTTTGAGCACGTCTAATCATCCACAGACGGATGGTCAAACTGAACGAACAATACAAACAATGGAGGATATGTTGAGAGCTTGTGTGTTAGAGAGTAAAGGGAATTGGAAAGAACTTCTACTATTGATTGAGTTTTCTTATAATAATAGTTATCCTGCGAGCATCGGTATGGCTCCGTATGAAGCATTGTATGGAAGAAAGTGTAGGACCCCTTTGTGTTGGGCGGAAGTTGGGGAAGATAGAATCTTAGGACCCGAAATTATCCAGGAGACTATGGAAAAGATTCGAATGATCCGCGAGAAAATTAAGCAAGCACAAGATCGACAAAAGAGTTATGCGGACAATCGAAGGAGACCTTTGGAATTTGAAGAAGGTGACCATGTGTTTTTGAAAGTTACTCTGAGATTAAGACTGAAAGGACCGTTTAAGTCACGGAAGTTTAGTCCGAGATACGTGGGACCGTATCAAGTTTTAGAAAGGATTGGCGAAGTAGCATACAGGTTAGCCTTACCTCCTTCTCTGTCGAAAATGCATGATGTTTTCCATGTATCTCAACTTCGGAGGTTTGTTCCAGATCCTTTTCAGCAAATTCTACCTGATACTATTGAATTAGAAGCAGACTTAACGTTTGAACCTCAACCGAGCCGCATTGTGGGAAGAGAAACGAGAGTATTAAGGAACAAAGACATTTATCTCGTTAAGGTGCAGTGGGATGTAACGCATCCCGGTGATGCAACTTGGGAACTTGAATCGAAAATGCGAGATGCTTACCCTCATCTGTTCAGGTAATCTTTCAATACGAGGGCGAATTTCAATTTAGGGGGGGAGGATGTAATACCCCGTATTTTTACTAATTTGGACTTTAGAGACTTTTTGGACATTTAGTAGTATTATTCTAATACTAAGTTTGTTACTTATTTTCCTTCCACTTTCCAACATATAAAAAGAAAAAGATAGTAAGAAAGGAAAGAAAAAGAAAAGAAGGAAAAGAAGAGGAAAGAAAGAAAAAAGGATAAAAAGAGGAGAAAAAGGGTTTTGGAAGAGAATCCAAGAGAAATCATCATCCATTGATCCAAACTTCATCCAATCATCTCATCGTCATCATTTTCATCATCTATCCAAGGTGGGTTCTAGTTAGTACCATTGTTTAGAGGTTTTGGAATTGTTGGGTTTAGGTCGAATTTATGGAAATCGATGTTTTAACGGTTGAAATTTGATATAAATTGAAAGGAATGATCAATATGTTTGTAGAAACATATATTGATGCTTGTTTTGATGTTTTGATTACTTTGGATTGATTGGAAAATTATAGGGTTTGTGAAATGTTGTGTTCTTGAGAAAATGTAGGTTTTAAGAATGTTGTTCATCAAACCTTGCTAGAACTAGGTTGTAGCACCTCTGGTGGTTGTAATTTATGGTTGAGAAAAGGTTTGGAGGTGTGGGAAATTTCTGTTTTGCTGAAGCATTTTTCTGAGTTTCGCAGAGCGCGCTTAGCGCGCAGGAGCCCGCTCAGCGCGGTTCTGAAATCCTGCAACCCCAAATTGCAGAGAGTTGTGCGCTTAGCGCGGAAAGGGCGCGCCTAGCGCGACCTGGGACTTGGAATTTTATTCCTTAAGCGAGAAAATTCACAACTTTCGACTCGTTTATCTGATTCGATCATTCTTTATATCGATGTAAAGCCGAGGAAATATTCTATGCAATGGAGATGAAATATGTCGATTTTACCGACCGATTAAATAATCGAGAAAGTTCCAAAAGTGACATATTTATGTTTTAATTGTTATATATTATTTTTCTATGGAATTATGACATGTCTTGGCTATCCTATTATTGTTTAACATGATTGTAAGTGAATATGCATGCAAATATGAAAACGATATAGGAAGAATGAGGAAACCTCAAACTTGAACTATAGGAGAATCTAGTAAGGAACTAAAAATTATAGACAACTCTAGATGGCGATGCTCTGGCACGTGTTGTTGAAAGATACACCCTTGCCGAGTATTGGCCTAGTTGAGAGTGAACACTAGTATGGAACATGTGGTTAACCTTTGTGGTTGTGAAAAGGCAAGAGAGGCCTTAAGGCGGTGTAGTCTTGTGATTGTCGAATACAATCGTATTTGTTGTATGTAATCATGTAATCGTAACCGGAATATTTTGAGTGTAGTTTCATGGGTCTCGAGCTCCTCTGAAATGGGTACAAAATTACTTGGTAGGTTTGATTCCCTACGTGTAGTACGATTGGAACCTATGCTATGGGCAGAAACTTGTGATGGTTAACAGGCCATGAGAAGTGACGGTTCACGGTTAACAGGCCGATGATCCCGAATCCAATTCGTATGCCAAGTAACTACAAGGATCTATGACTCGGGTCGCCTTCTAGACGTAGAAGCGGACGGGAAGATGAGATGTCTTGGTATGGTTATCGATTAGTGATCTTGTGAGTTAATGAACTCATGTCATGTTTCCATATAGTGTGAGAATCATAAAGTGTGAACTCAAGGGTCCTTTCCCCTTTTCCCCGGACTTGAGTTAGGATTGTTAGAACCTTGATAATCCGAGAGAACCCATAAGATAGGGAACTCACTGAGATTTGATGTATCTCACCCCACGTTGTTCATGTATTTCAGGTGCTTCAGGTTCCGAGAAGGGTAAGGATAAGGTCGTGTGATCTTTTCCTTGTTTGTTGATGGCTAGCTTCCGTAGCGGAGCTTATTTTGAGATCATTGTTGATCTAGTTCTTAGTTTTTATCATTTGAACATCTTGTGTATAATATGCCTTAGGTTTTTGTACTTTGTACTTTAGGGCATTTATTTGTATACAGTGTGTTAACTAGGAGCTTATGTGTTTCAGTACCAAACACTTGGATCTATATATAATATTTATGCTTTGATGTATGAGTTTTATATATGGGTGATACAATAGGTCACCATGTCAATCACTGTAGGCATGTTCAAAGCACACATGTGGGGAAGAATGCAAAAGGGGACAAGGACAAAGATAAGAGAAAATCCAATCAAACCTCAGTCGCCAATTTTGTTCAAGTCAGAGATGGGTGAAAGGATGGTGAGCCATCTAATTCAAGACAGGAGGAGAATTTGGATATAGGTAAGCAAGTTATGATGGACAATACCCCAACACAAAACACCCCAGAGCATTAGGAACAATGATCAGGTGGTCAAAATTCAGAGGATAATGAGATACATGATGAATAAGATCCTCAAGTCAGAACTGAAAATATATTTGACTCGCTCAATATAATTAAAAATAAGGGTGTTAAAGATACTGATAATGATTCTATCTCTTAGGGATCCGAATTTGTTGATGCAACTAAATTCCATCCCGAAGATAAGGCTTTGAACAACACTGAGAACCAAGATCAACTACAGCAAAATATACAATTCCTTAAGGAATCGTGGGCCAACATGGCAGACGAAGAAGGTGTGGAGCTAAAGCTTCCAGATGTCATAGACAAAGGTCAAGGTCCCTCAGAATTCAAGTTGGTTACATCCAAATTTAGTAAACATAAAACTCTATATGTAACCAAATCTAGGGTCGGTTCTTCTAGAAAGGTCCAATGAAGTGGTTTCTATGGAATATTAGGGGTGTGGCCAACACCCCCTCAAAATTGTCTTTGAAGAGGTTCATTCTATCTTTGAAACCTGATATAATTCTAATAGCTAAACCATTGTTGCAATATGATAAATTTCTTGCTTCTTGGTTGGAAAGACTGAATTTAAAGTTGTTTGGTTTCAACAATAAAGACCAACTAAATCCTAACTTGTGGTGCATATGCAAGAAGGATATGAATCTCATCATTATTGAATGTGATAGTCAACATGTTGCTTTTACAACCAAGCAATGGAAAAGCGATGTGATGAAGATTTAGCTCAAGGATTAATAAACTCCAATGAAGAATTTGCTAACTCAAATGGAAAAGCTTTGGAGTGAGGTTGAAGATGAAGTGAAAATGTGAGAGAAAAATTATGCTCAAAGTCAGAGAGAATTGAGAGTGATTTCAGAAAATGAGTGAAAAATGAATTATTCCTTCTTTTTTTTAGTGTGGTTTGGAGGGAAGTGTTTAAATATAAATTAGGCTTGAAGCTCAAGGAGGATTGAAATTGGGTTTGGAAATGTGATTTGGAGAATGGTATAGAAATAGGTTTAGATTTTGGTGTGGAGTTTGTTAAAATTCTACAGGTTCTAGATCCTTCCACACAATGCTAGAAGTGATCACATGTGATTGAAATTGAGTGCAAATGCTGCAGATGCTGAAAAATCTATTTTTTTTAAAAACAAACAGGCGTAACGGATTACAGGAATATGCGTAATCGGTTATGAAGGAAAAATGCCCTCCCAGGCCATTTTTTGAAGGCGTAATCGCTTACCTAAAAAGTGGTAATCGATTACGACATTAAAAAAGTGAATTTTTATGCCTATTTCACCCTGTTTTTGACATAGCTCTGCATTTGAACCTCAACTTTTAGTGTTGCACTTGAGAAATGCATGAAATGTGATGATGAACTTGTCCTGAACCAATCAAATGATCCACTTCTATTTGTTTCTGATTCTACAATAATCAAATCAGTTGAGCAAAATAAATGCTGAAACTATTGATGCTTGCTACTGAACTCTGAATAGCACCGAGTCACAAGAAATAAATGGTGATCCCATGTCTTGAGAACACAATGCAATGCATGTTGAACTGATATGGAATGTGTATGCATGCGAACATAAGCCAGTTAAGGTTAGAAAACAGAAGGGCAAATTTTGGGGGTGCAATAGTAAGGGCTTGATACGCCGAGGCCACGGAAAAGGAGTCGTCTTTGGAACGACTCCACCTCCACGATTCATGCTCCGGAGAGAGAGACGAACCTCTTGGAGAGAAGAAAAAATCTCACAAACATTATTCATGAACAAAGAAATAACGTCTCCTTCTAAAATCCCATATAATACACCCTTACTCTAACCTACCAACCTCAATCACGAGACCATCTTGAATATCAGAGATGAGGAAGAGTCTAGGAAATTTAACCATAACGGGAGTATCATTGAACATGTGTGAATCGCAATTTCCTGGGTTTGTGTCAAGTAGTACAAAAAGATTAAACCCACAAAGAGATGCATGGTTACCAAATTTTTAGTTTTCTTTGGCATTGCAATCATTGTCACGAGTAGTACGGTTGTGTCAAGTAGTACAAAGTTGTGTTAAATAGAATGACTGCAAGTGCACGGTTTTGTCAAGTAGTACAATCTCACTAGTATAGATTCATTATTATTCTTTCACTACTACGTAAAACCCATTTAACAACGGTTGAAAAATACATATAATAACGCAAATTAAGGCGTTGTTATGTAGAGTGTTGTGGTAAATGCGCTACTTATAATCACGGTCCTGAGACCGTTTTTGTATTCTGAAAAACGCGCGGTATATCACAACGGTTATTCTTAACAACCGTTATGATACATAGGGTACTGAGTTCGAAACCCAGCAGGAAATTAATTACATTAGATGACGGTTGTTGTAGACAACCGTCGCGGAAAGTACCCATAGTTTATTATATACAAATGTATATTGCTTGGTTTACCATACACCTATTTAAATAATACAACCATTCAGATTGGCAAAGAAATATATAATTTGAAAATTAAAATATTCTTGAAAACCAACTTAAACACACGAATTTTTTTCGAATTGCATCCGTCTCATTCAGGACATTTTATGTTCTTTAACACATAATATACGATTCAATGGTTTGATTTCCTCTACTCATCGATATCTTTTATTATAGTTTACCTCATCATTGTCGCTTATCAACGCTATTGTAAATTATATCGATGAATTGAAGCAAACAGCCATTAAACCATATATTATGTGTTAAGGAACATAAAATGTGCTGAATGAGATGGATGCGATTCAAAAAATATTGATTGATATAGGTTGGTTTTCAAATACATCTTAATTTTCAGAATATAAGTTTCTATATATGTCAATATAAATGATTGCATTTTCATTAAAAGGTAAGTGAAACAAACAATATACATAGTATATAATAAACTAAACTTCTCAACCTACATAAGAATTTAAAGAACAAAACATTGCTAAGTTACAAGAAGCCTCTATCTCGTGACTTAGCAATGTTTTGTTCTTGTTTTAAGAACATTTGTCAACAACAACAACATACAACAAAATAACATGCAACACAATAAAAAAACATACATTATTTAAGCAACAAAACCCCAAGTGGGACTGTAAAAAACCAATATACATTGAGTCAATAACGCACCTCTTATTGAAAATAATCGTGGAACTGTAGAAAATCAAGATATATATCAAGTTCATCTAGTTTTTTATGCCATTAAGAAGAAATATAAGGTGGATTAAGTTTATACAACAACTTTATACTTCTTATAATTTTCTTGGTTGCTTCAAAAACCATATGAAATTTCATTATAGTATACGCTTGCTACCACCATCATCACCATGTATCTACAAGGAAACACAACAAAAATCAAACTTAACCCTAAAACATCATTAACATAATGTTTTTTAACATCATCCTAAAACCAAAACCTAAAACAATAATGTAAGAAAGAAGAGAGCAGAAGAACATACCATCTTCGCCGCCGTAGGAGTTTGCGTCGGACGTTGCTCCCGTCAGATATTTGTTAAGACACTACAAGAAAACACAGATTTAGCGTCGGCCAAAAGCCCTAGCTAACAACAAAAAAACCGACGCTACAAGGGGTTAGCGTCGGCTTAGTGTGGGGATCGGGGAGGACTTTCCAAAACTGGAAGTTAGTTACATTTAGCGTCGGCTTTTGCGTGACACTAGTGTAGTGTCGACTTTCGTTTACGCTAAAGCATCACTAATTGCTGACCCTAACCACAGTTTAAATTAATAACTTCCATATAGAGTTCAACACAACCTTACAAAGGAAAGTTCAAACATGGAAAATTTGTATCACAATCAAGAGCCATAAAGCTTGATAAGGTGAATTTGGAGAGTGCATCGATCTCACATTCATAACACACACGTTCCAAACATGACAGAGGAAAATGGAAATTTCACCCGCAAATCGGCATACAGTTATGGCAATCTTTAAGTTTCAAACATGATCAAATTGAAATAGAAGCAAAATCATCATTATCAATCTTCATTCATTAAGTATTCATCATAAAAACTCATCATTAATCATACAAAACACAAAGGAAAGAAATCAGAACATAATCAAACATGTCAGAATGAAAATGGAAATAGATTATCACAATTTCATCACATGATCATAATCAAGACGGGCATGAAAATTCTTTCCAAAGTAGACACTGACAATAATCTTGCATCATCAATTCGACATTAGAACTTAATCACCCAAGAGCCTATAAATAGGCTTCTCTTATTCTTGCAACGGGGACCTGGTTTTGAAATTGCAATAACAGAGGAGGGAAGGCACAAAACAAGAGAAGACAAATTGAAGAACAACGCGATAACAGGATAATGTTGCCAAATGAGGTCATATAGAAATAAAATTTAAGAGGTTTAGATATTTTTACTTACTTGACCACTGAGTGATGGATCTATTACTGCTCCAATTATTAAATTAGCCGTAGGGTCCACAAGATCATATATAACTTCTGCGACAACATTTACCTATACATAATAAAGGGCCATTTTAAATAGAAGACTATGATGAGTTTAATAGAAAGCAAATCATGAAGTAGCTAGTCAGAAAGTTCATAACAGAATGCTTGTTCGGTATATTTCTTTAGAGCATAACTCTGTTAACATCACTACCCAAGCATTGCCCGAAACGGTTATAACTCAAACTCTATAAATTCATCATCACTCTTCAATCATAAAAGCACCAACCACACTGTTTCACAACAAGCATAAATAATGAACCCTTTAAAAAACAGCAGGAAACAAGTACTATATCGCAACATGATTTATTGAAATTGTTCTGAACCTAATTAGATATCTCGTTAAATCAAATAGTAAACCTAATTAAGGATCATAAACACAAAGGAAAACTCAAAATAAAATGAATTACTTCTTGTTCTTGTAAAATTCCCTCAATGCAGCCTTCTGCTTCTGAGAAATCACTGTCAAAGCCTGAGCAAATAGGAGAAAACGAGTGATTGAGAAATGAGAAACAATAACAACACTATATAATTTAACAGGGTGATGAACTTTATCTAATGGAGAGAAACAACAACAACACTATATATAATTTTCTAGCCAAAAATTAAAAGAGTGAACATCAGAAATTCACAAAATCAAATTCAATTCAGTTTATGCCTTACTTAAACATCACAATTTCACAATTCTCATTGTCATTTCACATCATTTTCTACTAATCAACAAAAAAGAATGAAGCTTAAAGCGAAACACATCAACAACTTTAAACGAAGAATCGCAAAAATAAATAAAAAAGATGAACGAAAATGCAAACCGAAAAGACAAATCGAAACAACAAATCAAAACGGAGAATTGAAATGACGAATAGAATGGTTGTTCATACCTCTACACAACAACGATGGAGTGACTGAGAGTTGGAGACGATGACTGATGAATGGTTGAGTGAATTTAGGGTTCAATTTTTTTTCTTTTTGTTCGTGAAATAATGTTGATTAGAGAGTGACTGATAGTTTCTTAAACAAAAACTTATAGTTTTAATTAAATAATGTTGATTTATAAAAAATTCATAAAATATAAATAATTAATTAAAATATTTAAAAAAAGGTAAACAACATATTTTTTATTATAAATAAAAAAAGGAGGCAAACAAAATTAAGGGGGGAAGGAAATTTTTTCGTACCAAAAATAGCGCCGTCGCTCCTATTATCAATAAATAATTTTTTAATACAAGTAAAAAATGGAGGCAAGCAAAATTTATGGGGGGAAATGAATCTTTTTTCCGCTAAAATTAGCGTCGGCTCTAACCGACGCAACCAAAATAAACAAGAAATTTTCTTAGTGATCCGTTTCTATTAATTAAAATAAAATAATTACTTAAAATATACATTATGTGTTAATAGCGTCGGTTTTAGCCGACGCTACTGCTCAAGAATTAATTAAAAAAAAGAAATGCTTTCACACTATTAGCGCGGCCTTTGGAGACACGTTGGTAACGCTACTAGCGTCGGTGTCGGGGCCGACGCTATATTTTTTTATGCTAAAATGTGATTTTCTTGTAGTGAGATTTATGAGAGGAGATGGTTGTGTTGGGGTTTTCTTTAGAGAGAAACAGAAGATATGAAAAAGGTCACATATAGTTTCGTTTATGTATTAAAAACTATCATTTTTCGTTACAGTTGTTAACTACAACCGTAATTATAATTTATATTTTAAAATAATATCAAACTATATAACAACGATTACATATAATAACCATAGTGATATCCCTTATTTAAAAATAAAAAAGAAAGAAAGGAACGCCTATCATATTAGTTATACTTACAACCATTATTATACTATATACACTTTTTAATTAAAAAATATAATATAAAGTTAGCGCCTGAGTTTAGAGATATCATCACGGTTTTGGTAGAACCGTGGTGACTTGGGTTCATATATTTTTCATTTAAGGTTATGTATGTGATGAGTTTACCACATATATGTTATAAAGTTTTCATTCAAGTTCATATATTCAAGGTTATGTAATAAGTTTACCACATATGGAAATATTTTTAATATTTTTAATAAGAATAAGACAACAAAATGCAAGTTTCATATAAAGTAAACTCCAACAAAATGCAAGTTTATATTTAAAATCACAAAATTAAAATCTTGAATATTGAAGATAACAGAGACACTTTTAACTTTTAAATAACAAATCTAAATGCCCTAACTGACATAAAATTACTCCAACCAAACGGTGCTTCGTCCTCATCATCTGAATCGAAAATAGCTGTCATTCTTCTCTTTCTTCTTTATCTCGTTCTTCTCCTACTGGCTCGTATTTCTTGTAAGGTGACCGCCTGTTGGGTATGTACAGGTTGTTCGGGCTGGAAAACTAGTTGGACCTCTGAAGCCTCTGCGATCTGGACAACTTCTTGGACATCTACGACCTTGGCAACTTCTTGAACATCTACACATCTTTAACCACACGCGCAGTTTGTTGGACTTCTTGGACAACTTCTTCTTGAAAATCTACAGTTTGTTAGACTTCTTGGACTGCATTGTTGGAATTCATTTTGATTAATTCTATTCAATGATGCTTCTTGTGTGATGGTAATAGGAATAACGTATTTATAATGATTTCTCTGATTCTTCATCTTCTCTTTACATTGAAAACCGAATCGTTTTAGTTTAAAGTCATTATTATTTCTTTAATTTAAAAACCACTGCTGATTCTTCATCTTCCTCATTCATTTTTTATTGTATTCTTATTTCTTTAAAGCATATGAATCATATAGTATCAGACTGACTTGAGCCTGTAGAACATACACAATGAAAAAAAAGAATGAAGATGTTAAAGAATAATATACTTTTTATTTTTTATAACAAGCGTATAACAACGGTTGTTTAAACTAACCGTTGTAAAATAATATACATATTATTTTTTATTTAAAGGACTTAAGTGACACACGCTTAATGTACTCTAAAAAATGGAAAAAATAATGTTGCTGAGAATCGAAGCTTGTCACACATCATTTATTACCACGGTTTTTAAAGAAAACCGTCATTAAATCACTGTTCTTATATCCAACTACTGACTGGGTGCGGAAATTTAATTTATTACAATGGTGTATACTTCTTCCGTGGTGAACCTGACGTTGTTGTTTACGCGTTTTGTAGTAGTGTTTAAAGTTCTTGGACATTGTAGTCATTGTCACAAGTGGTCCTCGGAAATCGATAATGGTAGTGAAGGTAAATTTTTAACATGTTTTGTAGTCGTATATTATCTAATGGTTATTTTTTTAGGATTATTTGAAAAAAAAATCTTGTTGTGATCACATTTTAAGTTTCCACATTCCTCGCTGATATGATCTAGAAGTTTAGGCAAAACAATTTCTTCTGCGCTTGAAACATAAACTCACCCTAGAAATATACAATCTCTAAAATTTTATTTTGAATCCATATAAATGCTGTTTTGATTCAAAAAGTTAAGGTTTTATCCCCTATGATAAGCCTCTTGTTGGCTATTTCAAAGTCACCAAAAATAATGAAGATATTTCGGTTTACAATTACTCTAACATGATAAAAGAGATGAGCATGTTGAGAATTAGGTTGCATATTGAGATCTGGTTATTATTGGGAGTGGGGGTGGGCATAAGTTTTCTGAGAAAGAATATGACAACTTGCATAATGCCAAATGGAAACAATAGAGGATGCCTAAATCTAATCAAGTAGCGTTTTCAAACCTTCCTACTGGTGAGAGCCACTTAAAGAAAGTTGTTATGGATGACATAAATATTATACAAGATGCTTGGAAACAACTTCAACAGCAAGACATGACATTTGAGCCATATCTTTCAAAAAGAATGAAGAAAAAGAAAAAAGACACTTATAAAGAAAGAAAAACGTACAACACTATATCTCATGGTGTGCATAACCAATTTCAACCATGAAAGTCTTTTCTTGTTCATTTTGATGTGTTTCCCTATTTCATTTTTTTTCTTTTTATTTTGGGAGGGGGGTGTGTGTGTGAGACTCAACCCCCTTTGTGATTATCTTTTTTTTTTATAAATTAGCATTTCTTTATATAAAAAAGAGAGATAAGTGTGTATTAGTCCGACTCTTTTGAATTTCCTCATGCATTGTCTTATACCTTTGTCACTTGTCAAGTCTATTTTGGTAATAAAAATTTCTTTAATTTATATGAAACTCTTGCAATATACACAAAAGATATATATGGTCTAATGTGCAATTTCAAAATATTAACTCAAACAAAATATAAACCATAAATTAAAATAAGGGTTTAATGGCAGTGCACTGTCAGTGTAAGACAGTTTTACACATTCAACCAATTAAAACTCTTATATTTGCCATGTCATTTCAGTATATTAAAAATAAAATTGAGATTTATTCTGATGCATGTTTCTCATTGGTTGACAGCGTAAAAATTTTTACACTGTCAGTGCATTTCTTTTTTTCTCTTAAAATAATAGTATTTTCCGCATTAAGATGAATTTTGATTTCCCATAAAGGAAATCTTTGACTATTTAATTAGAAAATGTCAATAAATGGAATTTTCGTGATGGCACAATGGTTATTGTTTATTAAGATTCATGAATTTGATTTCCCTGAAAGGAAACAATTTTTTTTTTTTTTACTTTATAATCATAAAAAGGAAATAATAAATCTTTGACCATTCAAAAAGGGAATAGATAAGTCATGAAATTTTGACAATGTTGCCCAATCATTTTCTGCCACATGGTTGTCAAAAGTCAATTATCTATTTTCATCCTACTCGTTAAATCATAAACCTCTCAAAGCCATTTCTAATTGTCACCCTACTCCTTCAACCCTAACTAGTCATTGTAACCATTTGTTGCGGTGAAAATAGGATAACAAATTATTAATTAATTTGCATCATATTTCTTTTACAACCGACTTTGATTTATCCAAAGGAAAGGTTCAAGATCGTTACAAAAACCTAAAGGGGGAAAGATCTAAGGTTCGGGGGTTGGTTACGCCTAGGGAAGGTATTAGCACCCTATACGTCCGTAGTACTCTACGGGAACCTCTTGTTTTAATGTTATCTTATGTTTACTAAAGGTTCTATGCTAAAGGTTGAAAACCCTAGGGGTTAGTATCTAAGTATACTCGATAAGGCATCGCACCTTACGCCTACGTATCCTCGGGAATAGAATCAGAGTATGCGTAGTTCTACTTCTACTGAATGATTGACTGTGGTCAATATTCAGAGGGGAAATAAGTACAAGCTCATTGTAGAGTTTAGGAACTCTCTAAGTCTAGCTGTAATGGACCTATGTCGAAGTTTAGTTAGTAGGGGAAGTGATAAATTCATTATGATGAATATCACTAAGAGTTGAGGAACTCTCCCTAAAGCTAGTTATAATTTATGTGGCTCTGATGAGGCCAGGAAACAAAGTTTCTTCCTAAGAGGTTACTTAGGTTGAGATGGGGGCAATGACTTTAAGAGTCAACACTATTCACCTTCCTTTGGAATAGGGGAATAAACAGTTATAAGTTACTAAGATAAAGAGATTAGTGCAAATACAATGATACAATAATACATAAATTAAGCTAATGAGATAAAATCATGATATCAATGCAAAGTGAGAATTAAACATGTTAGACAATGATTAAATATAAGATGAAATAAAATAGAAATAGTCTCGTCTTAATCGTGATTTAACCGAGAAATCAACAATCAATGATTTTTGACTTTCATCGACTAGAAAGAAAAGATGGTCTCATGTTGATCCAAGTCTTGCCAACTCAATGAAATCAACCAAACCATGAGGTTTGTTATGTCATCGACCAAAATAGAAGTCGGTCTCATCTAAATCAAGATTTAAACCAGTAAATCGATAATCTTGACATTTGACTTTCATCGACCAAAATAGAATCGGAATAAAAACAAGTTGGTCTCGTTTAAATCAAGATCTAATCGACGAATCGATGATCTTAGATTTTTTAACTTTCATCGACCAAAATAAAATAGAAAACGGCCTCCTACTAATCAAGAGATTTATTGATTTGGATAAACCAACAAAACATGATTTTTGTAATTTCATTGGCCAAGATAAAATAAGAACCAAATTGGTCTCGTTTAAATCAAGATTTAGTCGATAAATCGATAATCTTAGATTTTTAACTTCATCGACCAAAATAAAATAGAAAAAATGGCCTCACATTAATCAAAACTTATTGATTTAAAAATAACCAACAAAGTTAAGATTTATGTAATGTCATTAGCCCATAAATGAATGGAAAATCGCAAATCAAACACAAAATTCTTTTACCAAGAAACTTAAAAAACATATTGTAAATCCCTTTTACTAAGATAACACATAGAAATGGAATTAATTAATTAAAAAACGCAAATAAGAACTTAGCAACTTAACTTGGAATACATTTTGAAACCAATTGAATTAATTAAAAAAAGTTTAAGAAACAAAAAGGTGTGTGAATATGAATGGGATCACATGGGACTTAAGCCCATCACCCACACCACAAAAAAAAAGGCCCGGTTGAAAAAGAAAGAGGGGGGCGCCTGATTTGGATGTGTGGAGCCATCCATGGGCTTTGAACAAAGCCCAGCAAGAGAGAAAAAAGGTCATAAAAAAACAAGAAAGGTGGTGCTGAAGAAAAACAAATTGTGTTAGCATTGCCACTTGGAAACTGGCCCATAATAAGACAACAAATTAAAACAAAAAGCAACATCAGCTTCTTCTTTCCAAAACCAAACATGTGGCTATGGAAGAAACAAGGGACGAATTGGATTCGCGATAACCAACAACCAAAAGTGCTCAGCATCAAAAGGGTTCCATCATCGCGTAAATCACAGAGAATGGATTAAACCGACATCGATGCTACAGAGGAGACGAAAGCCATTATGTTCTTCGATCAACATTCTTTCGTGTTCGATCTCATTTTCCGCTCGGATTTGGTTTAATCTCGTTCGTCTCTCCGTTTGGTTTGTGATTCAGGTTTCGATTCCTTTCTTTCTAATTCATTTTTCTGGTTCGATGTGTACGATTTGGAAAGGGTTTCGGCTGAAGAAGTTTGGTTTGAAGGTTGAAAGGGCGAACGGAGGGTGGCGGTGTTGGTTTGTTTATGGTTTGCGAGGTTGCCGGTTTGGCTTTGTTGTTGACTTATTGGCGTGGTGGATTGTTGAAGGTGGAGAAGCTAGGTTCGAAGAGAAGAAAAAAAGGTTTCGGTTTTGATTGTTTGAATGAGGTTGAAGAGGTTTGGTGAAGGTGGTCCGAGAGAGTTTTGTGAGTTGTTGAGGTTGGGATGGTGATGAAACAGTCTGGGAAAATAGGGTGGTTACGTTGAGTTGTAGTAAAGAGCTAAGGAAAGAAAACAGGGGTTGCTGAAGACGTTGGAGGTGTGGTGTATGGCGGTGGTTTGATTGTTGGAACTTCCCCGTTGTTTTTTTTCCCTCGCTTCTGCTTCTGCTATATATATATATCCCAGAAAACAACAATTGTTATTACATTTATTTGAATTTTTGAACGTTATGGTATGGTCGTTTTCAAGTTGCAGAGGAGCGTTTTGAGCAGGCTGTGGTTGTTGTTCTACAGGGTACGAGTTGACTTTGTCGAGCGCAGTTCGTACGGGTTTGATGCTTGTCTTGTTGCAAAGTGAGTTTTGAAATTCCTCTGATTCTTCCAACGGATATGCAACAAAGGAATAAACTACATTGTGTTATTTCTCCTCCACACGCCACATGTCACTTGTCCATTGGTTGTGGCCAAAGTTGAAAAGTAAAAGCACATACCAAGCTTGACTCTTATTGGTTCATGGAAATGAAAAGAAAACCCAACACTTGCAAAACAAACTTGGCCACGGTGGTCTATAGACATATGTTGGTAATGCTCTCTTAAATGGATTAATAATAAGGTTGTTAAAAACAAAAACAAACTACTAGATTAAGAATGGACAATTAACCTAATTAATTAAAATTACCTTAGATTAAGATTAATTTAAATTAATAAAAACTTAAATCTAAATAAAATAGGCCAATATTTGAAATTTAGCTAACATAAAACAAATAAAAGACTAAGATAAATATTAAATTAAGATATGGGGAAAAAAACAACATCACAACAAATAACAGAAAATGAGGGTAAAATTTGGGGTACAACACCATTCACAACCAATTTCTTCTCTTAATTCATTTACAATGGTGGCTTTGTTCCTACATGGTGTTCATTTCATCCCTTCTGATGCGATTCTTGTTGGCTATTACCTTGCCAAAAAAAAAAACAACGAAGAACTCCAGGATTTCCATGGCTCATACCTGATTACAAAAACGAACATGTATGAGTTTGACTCTTTTGAGTTCCTCATGCATCATCCTGTGAATTCTACAATCAGAGGCACTAGTACTATTTTACTACAAAAATTAAGGAAGAGAGGAGGCATTGCAAGGCCGATTTTTAGAAGAAAAAAGGGAAATGTTTGTAAAATTACTAATGCTAGTAGCACAATTTTGGAAACAAAAGCTCTCTTTGTGTTTTATCTTGGAAAATCTCCAAATGATGTTGAACCAACTAATTGGACTATGTATAAGTATATCTTGGAGCATAAGCCTTAGGTATGGGGTTTACGAATATTGACTCTTTGCTTTGTTTTGGTAATTCCTAACAACTTTATTTTAATCATTCTATATGTGTCGCTCCCAGGATTTTCATCCAGGTACAAACGCGAGAGTGGCGCGGAAAAACAGAGTCGCCAGCCGTGTAAATTTATCCCAAGAGAGGGAAAGGGAACACCGCATAAACCTGGGGAAGAGGGAAAGGAATGGTCATCGCAACCATAACCTGGGTTCGGGAGTCGGTTACGCGAGGGGAAGGTGCTAGCACCCCACGCGTCCATCGTACTCGATGGGATCCACGCTTGTTGTCTAATCTAAGGGTAAGTTATACTATCA
Organism: Lathyrus tuberosus; assembly: GCA_022829125.1. Classification (NCBI taxonomy): domain Eukaryota; kingdom Viridiplantae; phylum Streptophyta; class Magnoliopsida; order Fabales; family Fabaceae; genus Lathyrus; species Lathyrus tuberosus. The sequence continues at coordinate 2,248,118 of JALAZF010000504.1, forward strand.
TCTAGGGCTGTACTAAAATGGAGAGGGGAAAACAAAGACAGACTCGGTAGGACGTCGACGTCCCAGGCCTATGTACCCCCTTATGCAATGGGGAATTCAGAGTCAACGTAGTTCGGACCAAGTTCTTTTTGTGTTTTTTATGAGCGACGTTAAGTTCGCGTCCGGCAGTTAGGGTCGATGCCTGTTTGCGTCTCAGACGGAAAATAACGTGCCCTTTTTGAAAATAGCCTTTAAGTTGAAGGTCCCGAAGGACAAAAAGGTTTGAAGTTGGTTTGTGTTTTTTAGGACATAAGTGGCTTAAGTTAGTTCCTAAGTTGCATTGCACCAAAGTCTAGGGCACAGGGGCGAATACTTAATGCATCGTCCCAAGACAAGACGCTCGCTAAGCACTCTAGAAAGATGAGAGGAAGCCCCTCATTTCTCATTCCCCATACTTAAGGCTTGTGCGCAATACACCTTATTCTTATTAAGTGTTTTAAAGAAATTTGAGATGAGAAGAGAGAAGACACAAAGGTAACTCTAAAGGGGGACTATGAGTCCTAAAGTTATCATGCATGGGTGACCTACGGTTAGTGAGGTTTGACGACAACCTAGACCCTAAAGGAAGAAGAGAGGAGAGAAAGAAAGGATAAGAGTGACCATGGATACTTATCCATACCCTTAAAGAACTTACCTTAGTCCCTGCATAAAAGATTAGTACGAAACAGACACAAATAATATCAAGGCAAATTAAAATCAAACAATGGCAAACAATGGTGATAATAATCCAAACATGAACTCAGAAGTTAGAGAAACACCCCAAAGCAAATGGCACAAGTGCCTTTCAAACAAAGACTCAGGCATGATCAGAAATGCACATATGAGAGATCTCAAGTGAAAACAATTAAATAAATAGAGAAATAACTCCTAAAATTCCCAAATTAAATTTCAAGGTCTCTCAACCAGAGACAAACAACATACCAAAAATCCCTGCAAAAATTCAAAGTGTTAGTCATTCAATTAATCATGCAAGATTCAGGTGAGGAATAGGGTTCAATGTGCCAAAGGGAAGGACCTAAATGCAATATGAAATAAATTTAAAAATGAAAGAAAAATATTTTTATGCAATTTAAGATGTTAGTGAACAAATGCAAAAAGAACGGATCAAAAATATTTTTACGGATGCAGAGAAATAAAATAAAGAAATTAAGTATGCATTATATGGATAATTCAAAAAGAAGTTGAATTAAATAATTAATTTAAATGATAAAAAATAAAATAAAAATAAAAAATAAAATTTGTAAAAATTATTAAAATGTTAAATATGATGTATGAAATTTTTTAGTAATTTTTTAATGCAATTACATAATTTTAATAATTAAAATATGAAAATGTAAAATTAAAATAAAATAAAATGAATTAATTCGTAGGGGGTGTGGGAAGTAAGGAAAATTCATTGGAAATGCAGGTTGGGCCAGGGTGGGGGCTGCGAATAGCAGCCCAGCCCACCCAATTATTCAGAAAAAAAAATAAAAACCTGGGAGCTTACCGTGCGCCCCCATGTGCCGTGCACGTGCGTTCATTAATGTGGTGGCGTGTTGTGGTTCGTTTGATTCATCCAATGGCTCATGATTAGTCAACTAATATAAAAGTAAACAAAACTAAATAAAATGATTGGGAGGTCCATGATAATAGCGTGGGGTAATATGCACGTAATTATTAATTAAAATTCAGAAAAAAAAATAAAAGAAATAATAGGTGGCAGCATTGTGGCCACACGATCCAAGCCATGGACGTCCCAGATTGCGTCTTCAACCTCCAGCCACCTTCCTTCGCCGGACCACCGCCAGCCGCCGGAACCCTATCGCCAGCCACTACCTGCAACCTATATTTTTCCAGAAAATGCGTATGGGTACACTATCCGACCCAGAATTTCGTCAGGAATCCAAATATGGCATCAAAAACCCCAAATTGTTAGTGTATAATAAAAAACGAATAAAAAACCATTAGGGCACAAAACTTTAAATCCATATTACAAGCAAACCACACGTCCATAATTAAAAATAATTACATCAGGATAATCACCATTCATCACACTTCAATATAGACATAAAAAAGGAGAGTTTTAGGAGCACGAAAAATTCACCAACCTGAGATGGCACAGCTCCAATCCTTGCTTTTGGCTGCGAATGGTGGTTAGGTTGTGTTCTAGAAATCACCAGGAAGAGATTTGTGGAAGAACTTTGAAGAAAGACCTTGTAATTCGTGAGATCCAAGGAAAGAAAGCTTTAGGGTTCCAAATTCTGGTTCTCCTCCAAATGCACGTGAATGAACCCTAACCAGTGCATGGATAGGTTTAAATAGCCTAGGGTTTGTCACTGATAAGGAATTGGGCTTGGGTAATCCATTGTTTAATGATTTTTGAATAATTTTGGAAAAATGCATAATGTGAATTACACCTTTCTCCTTGCATGGATACTTGAGAATTATTTGATGGATCACCTTCATTTGGATTGCTAATCACACCATATTTAAATTGGGCCTTGAAAACAAATGATTCATGAGTTTTTTGATGACTTGGCTTTTTTGAATAATAAAAAATAAGTGAAGAATAAACCATGGAATCACTTGATTAAAAAGCCAAAAATGCTTCTTAGGAATTGTTTTTGGATGTTGGAACATGTCTTGAAGCAATGGAATTAATCATAGGTCCATATGTCCCAAAACCTAAAAGTTGTGAAAATGAAACCCAAAAAACCACCTTGCCTTCTTTGGACCATAACTGGAGCTTCACAAATGATATGGAGACCCACTAGTACTTGTTGGAAAGAGAAGAAAAAGATATTTAACTTTGATGTTGGAGAGAAATTCATTTGAAGCTTTATTGATAATGAAAAGTCAAGTTGAATAAAGTGTAGATACTTGCCAAAAATGGAAACTTTTCATTATAGGTGACTTTCCAAATTTAGAAACTTTGCACCAACTCCTGATTCCTGATAAATATGTATGAAAATTGACCCTTGAAGACCATATGAGGATGTGAGACCTTGAAAACCTTGGAGAGAACCTCAAAATTCCACAGTTGACTTCTCCTCTCACTGTTGACTTTTACCCAATTCACCTGATTTTCAATCCATTGGCCAATTGAACTTCTCCTGAACCAAACTGATGGACAACCTCCCATCCCTTGATACTTGGGGACCCAAGGAATACCATAGAATCAAGTCTTGCCCAAAAAATCAGAAATAAACTGACTTTATAGCAAGCCCTAGTTGTGGTACCCTCAGTCTAGGAGGAAATAGCACAGTCTCCAAATCCAAATTCCTTTGCATATGATGTGTATCCTCTCCAACAAAGATAAGACATGCCATTTGATGATGATAAAAACCCAAGGAACTTGCCCATTGAAGCAATAAACCCAAGAATCTCAAAACCCTAATCTATGCACTGGTTAGGGAAGGATGATCTACCTGAGCCCTCTTGGACAATACCAGGACTCTTGCTTGACCCTCTGAAGCACTGCCTCAGGCACCTTGACCCCATGCTAAGAACCAATGATTTGCACACATGATAATGCAAAATGCAATGCAACATAAGCCAGTTAGTAATAAAGTAAGGAGAGCAAATTTTGGGGTGCGACAGCTGCCCCTATTCAATCAACTTGGTCCTGAAGGTGTGATAGCAACGGCTCTCAGACATTCCAGGGTACACGGGGATTGAATACCGAAAGAGCCCCAGAAATTTGCTTATGGTAAGAATAACGAGAAAGAGTGTGCTGAAACATAAGGAATATGACCTCAACCATATCCACAAGAAAAAAAACAAATACGACCTCAATCGTACCCAAAAGACGAATACAACCTCAATGGAAGACTGACCTCAATCACTCTGTCCACAAAGAAAATACAAATACGACCTCGATCGCACCCACAAAACGAATACACCCTCAATTACATTCACAAAGGAAGACTGACCTCGATCCCTCTGCCCACAAAGAAAATAAGAATACGACCTCAGTCGCATCCAAAAAATGAATACAACCTCAATTGTACCCTCAAAGGAAGACTGACCTCAATCACTCTACCCACAAAGAAAATAAGAATACGACCTCAATCGCACCCTCAAAACGAATACAACCTCAATTGTACCCTCAAAGGAAGACTGACCTCAATCACTCTACCCGCAAAGAAAAGACGAATACGACCTCGATCGCATCCACAAAATGAATATAACCTCAATTGTACCATCAAAGGAAGACTGACCTCAATCACTCTACCCGCAAGGAAAAGACGAATACAACCTCGATCGCATCCACAAAACGAATACAACCTCAATTGTACCCTCAAAGGAAGACTGACCTCAATCACTCTATCCGCGAAGAAGAGACGAATACGACCTCGATCGCATCAACAAAATGAATACAACCTCAATTGTACCCTCAAAGGAAGACTGACCTCAATCACTCTACCCGCAAGGAAAAGACGAATACGACCTCGATCGCATCCACAAAACGAATACAACCTCAATTGTACCCTCAAAGGAAGACTGACCTCAATCACTCTACCCGCGAAGAAGAGACGAATACGACCTCGATCGCATCCACAAAATGAATACAACCTCAATTGTACCCTCAAAGGAAGACTGACCTCAATCACTCTACCCGCAAAGAAAACACGAATACGACCTCAATCGTACCCACAAAGGATAACCAACACAAAGTGGACTTCACTGGGGATAACGTGAAACAAGACTCACAAAAGAAAAAGGCCAAAATGAGGCAAACAAAGACAAACTTCTAACGGACTCCTGATCCACAGATAAGATGACTTCGTTGGGGAAGGTGAAGTATAAATAAAAGACTCTGCTGGGGAGCACAAGCATGAGGAACGCATCCCTCTAAAATCTCCTGAGCTATGCCATCTCTGCTGAGAAGGAGAACTGGCAAGGAAAGTATCAAACCTGGCTTATGCTCTGGAATGAAAATGTTTGAATTTTGCCGTAATGCTCCACACGAAGTGGAAATGCTACGCGTTTTGAGGATGCAACGCTTATGATATGCAAAAAGGGTCCCTCCAGCAAAATAAATGCTGGAGAGAAAAGATCAATTTAGCCGGGGATGACAAAAATAAATTGTCCTCTGAACCTAGGAACTCTGCTGAGAAGGATCACACTGATCGACTCCTTGGATCAACAACTTCTACTGGGGATGAAATCCCGAAAGAACTACCGGGGATACACCTGTCTGAAGGTAACATCCAACCTGGGATTTCTCCTCTGCTAGGGGAGTTAAGAATGAACGCCAATGACGGAATCAGAAGTCCGTTACTGAGGATTGCTGATGACCAATTGGGCTTAGGACCTGCTGGGGGATGCCAGCCCATAATACCATCCTGCTTGGGGAAAACTGTCCGTAATACCATCCTGCTTGGGGATATTGCTGATCTTAGCCTGCTGGGGAGAATGACTTTACCCCCATCATGCTGGGGATTAGAATATGACATTATTGGCGAAAGTACACTTCCTGACTGGATGGGGGAAGTGAGCACCATGATTCTGTGGGGAAATAACGTCTCGATTCGGAGAAAATACTTTCCAAGTCTTCTGCTGGGGAAAGTCTGCTCTGCTGAGGAAAGTGTAATCTCAATGCTGGGGAGAGCAACCTGCTGGGGGAGTACCATCCTGTTGCCCTGCAAGTCAAATAACAACAAATAGAATATGCCACAACCTGGCTATCACCGTTAACGCTTAAGTAATTTCTACTGCTTTTCGTTATGCTTCGCAAAGCTCAAAGTTTCATATGCAATGTTTATCAAAAATATCGGACGTTTTTGCAAACAAAACAGTAAAAGTAAAAGTAAAACAAATAATGGAAAGCTCTTTGAGTGAAATGAATATTTTATTGAAGAGTGGCCTGTAAATAGGCATTTATAATAGGAAGCAATTCCTAGAAAGAGGTAATTGCGCAAAAACAAAAAGAAAATACACATGTCGGCAATGTGGGAATAGATATCCACCATGATTCGACTCAGCTATGACCCATACGACTTGCTTATCCACAAATGTCTTGAACTCTGAAGAGACTAACTGTACTGATTCCTTTCTTTCAGAACTTCCAGGTATCGAGAATGTTCACAGATCGAAAACAGACCGTAGCCTTTCGCTTATAAATCCCTAACTTTTGCCTGGATCGCCCTTTTCGGGTTTTCAATCCACCGGGATACCCATTTTTGCCAAAGTCGCCTTTTCAGGTTTTCAACTTTGCGGGTTTACACATTTCTTTTTACATTTTATCCCTAACTTTTTCCCGAACCTTTTCCTTTTCATGGTTCGCCGAGATGCCCCTTTTTGCCTGGACTTTCTTTTTATGTCCAGCGGGTCTCTTTTATGCGAAGTATTTTTTGACTACGTCTGCGTTCACAGGGGAGGTAAAATCTTTGCCATCCATAGTTGAAAGTAGTAAGGCTCCACCAGAGAAAACCTTTCTGACTACATACGGCCCTTCGTAGTTTGGAGTCCATTTGCCCCTGTGATCTGTCTGAGGAGGAAGGATCCTTTTCAAAACCAATTCACCTGTCTGAAAATTCCGAGGACGCACTTTCTGATCAAAGGTGTGCTTCATCCTGCTCTGATACAAACGACCATGTGCGATGGCTACCAATCTCTTTTCTTCAATAAGGTTCAACTGATCCAACCTGGAAAGCACCCATTCAGCTTCATCAAGCTTCACATCTGCCAGAACTCTCAAAGACGGAATCTCGACCTCTAAGGGTAAAACTGCTTCCATACCATATACCAATGAGAAAGGGGTTGCCCCAGTTGACGTACGCACCGAAGTACGGTAACCATGTAGGGCGTAAGGTAACATCTCATGCCAGTCCTTATACGTTACCACCATCTTCTGCACAATCTTCTTGATGTTCTTATTTGCCGCCTCAACAGCACCATTCATCTTTGGCCGATACGGAGAAGAATTGTGATGCTCGATCTTGAAACTCTGACATAGTTCCTTCATCATCTTATTATTCAAGTTCGAGCCATTATCAGTAATGATTCTCTCTGGGACCCCATAACGACAGATGATGTCCTTCTTTATAAACCGGGCTACCACTTGCTTGGTGACATTGGCGTACGAGGCTGCCTCCACCCACTTTGTGAAATAGTCAATGGCAACCAAAATGAAACGATGCCCATTGGAAGCAGTAGGCTCAATCTTTCCAATCATATTTATACCCCGCATTGCAAACGGCCAAGGAGATGACAACACATTTAGAGGCGTAGGCGGTACGTGCATCTTATCTGCATAAATCTGGCATTTATGACACTTTCGAGCGTACTTGAAACAATCAGACTCCATAGTCATCCAATAATATCCCGCTCTCAACAACTTTCTAGCCAATAATATCCCCGTGAACTTCCTCCATCAATGAGCCTGCCTCGTGTTCATCAACACAATGTAGCAAGACCATCTCGAAGTTCCTCTTATATAACACATCATCCTTGTTCAGAAAGAAGTTCCTTGTCAACCTTCTCAGGGTCTTCTTATCCTTGGTGGAGGCTCCCTCTGGATACTCTTGTCTCTTCAGAAAAACCTTAATATCATGATACCACGGCTTGCCATCTGATGCCTCTTTGATTGCAAACACAAAAGCTGGTCAGTCCAGACGCATGATTCTAATCGACAGAGTTTCATTCCAACGGTTCACCTTATACATAGATGCCAACGTCGCCAATGCATCAGCCATCTGATTCTCAGCTCGGGGCACAAGATGAAAATCCACCCTATCAAAGAAAGGCAACAACCTTCTGGCATAGTTGTTATAAGGCACCAAATTCGCCTGACGAGTCTCCCATTCTCCTGTAATCTGATTAACTACCAACGCGGAATCACCATAGACATCGAGGTTCTTAATTCTCAAATTAATTGCATCTTCTAACCCCATGATGCATGCTTCATACTCCGCCTCGTTGTTGGTACACACGAATGCTAACCGGGCAGTGAAAGGTATATGAGAACCCTTCGGGGTTGTAATGATTGCCCCAATTCCATTACCATATGAGTTGACAGCCCCATCAAAAATCATCTTCCACTGTGACCCAATCTCTGGTCCTTCGTCAGGCAGAGGCTCTTCACAATCCTTCATTTTCAGAAACATAACATGCTCGTCTGGAAACTTAAACTTCATAGGCTGATAATCCTCGACTGGCTGTTCAGTAAGATATTCTGACATAACACTTCCCTTAATGGCCTTCTGAGAAACATACTGAATATCGTACTCTGTCAACACCATCTGCCAACAGGCTATCCTTCCAGAAAGTGCTTGCTTCTCAAACACGTACTTAATCGGATCCATCTTCGAAATCAACAAGGTTGTGTGGTTTAACATATACTGCCTTAGGTGCTTGGCTACCCAAGCGAGTGCACAACATGTCTTTTCCAGCATAGAGTATCTTGATTCGCAATCAGTGAACTTCTTACTAAGGTAGTAAATGGCGTGCTCTTTCTTACCCGTCTCGTCGTGTTGACCGAGCACACAACCCATCGAATTCTCAAGAACCGTAAGGTACATAATCAACGGTCTCCCAAACACTGGTGGCATAAGGACTGGCGGTTCCTGCAAATACGTCTTTATCCTTTCAAACGCCTCTTGACAATTTTCATTCCACCTGACCTCTTGGTCCTTTCTTAACAACTTGAAAATTGGTTCACATGTAGCCGTCAGATGAGAGATGAACCTGGAAATGTAATTCAACCTCCCCAAGAAACCACGAACCTCTTTCTCTGTTCTTGGCTCAGGCATCTCCTGTATGGCTCTTATCTTTGCAGGATCAACCTCGATACCTCTTTCACTAACAATGAATCCCAGCAATTTACCAGACCTTACGCCGAAGGTGCACTTGTTCGGATTCAATTTCAATCTGAACTTCCTCAACCTTTCAAACAGCTTCTGGAGGTTTACCAAGTGTTCTTCCTCTGTCTGTGACTTCGCAATCATGTCATCAACATAGACTTCGATCTCCTTGTGAATCATATCATGAAAGAGAGTCACCATCGCCCGCTGATAGGTTGCCCCAGCATTCTTCAATCCAAAGGGCATTACCTTGTAGCAAAATGTTCCCCACGGTGTTATGAAAGTAGTCTTCTCCATGTCCTCTGGGGCCATTTTGATTTGGTTATACCCAGAGAAGCCATCCATGAAGGAAAACACAAAATATTGAGCGGTATTGTCCACTAACACGTCAATGTGGGGGAGCGGGAAATCATCCTTCGGGCTTGCCCTATTCAAATCTCGGTAATCCACACACATCCTGACCTTCCCATCCTTCTTAGGTACAGGTACAATATTAGCAACCCACGGAGGATAATTCGTCACAGCAAGAAATCCGGCGTCCAACTGTTTTTGAACCTCTTCTTCGATCTTGACAGCCATATCTGGTTTCGTCCTTCTCAATTTCTGCTTGACTGGAGTACAACCCTCTTTAAGCGGCAGTCTGTGTGAAACAATGTCGGTATCAAGTCCGGGCATGTCTTGGTAAGACCAGGCGAAGATATCCACATACTCTCGAAGTAACTCAACAAATCTTCCCTTAACAGTGTCTTCCAGGGCAGCCCCGACCTTTACCTCTCGTTTAACATCCTCAGTTCCCAGATTAACAGTCTCAACTTCCTCCTGATGAGGTAGAATAACCCTTTCCTCTTGTTTCAGTAGCCTGGCTAATTCTTCCGGTAAATCACAGTCTTCGTCAGTCTCTTCTTCGGCTTGATAGATGGGATTGTCGAAGTCATACCGAGCCATAGCTAAGTCATGGGTGGAATCTGAACAAAGGAACCTGCATGATGGATGTTTTATGTTCATTATGAGTGCAACAAACAAGAAAACACATTGCCATTTTGATGTGGGTTAATGCAAAAAAGTAAAAAATAGAAAGACAAGGATCGAAATATTTGAATGAAAAACGTCCTTTATTGATGATAAAAATAGCAAATAAAACATCCAAGCCCTACAAATAAATATCACTACGCCTTGGGCAGAGCGTAGGACTCAACATAACAGAAAACTAAAGTAAATTACTCCGGGCGCGTCACTTGGATAACTTTCTCAGAGGACCAGTTGCCTAAACTCTGACCAGGAATGCAGGGACGGATCCATTCATCTATGTCACAATCACTATCTCCTTCATCCTCAATAGCATTAACTTTGTCGAAGAAAACACCGGCACTGGTGAAATGGACTGGACTATAGAACTTGGGAGGCTCTTCAGAACGCCTAGGTGGCTTGTAACCCAGTCCATGAGTATCTTGCTTCCTTTGAACATCAATAACACTGCCCCACTTCTGAGAACCACCAGCTTCAACTATAGCACGCGCCTCCTTGAAAGAGGACATTGGAACTTCTGGTTGTATGACGACTTCAGGTTGGGCAACTGCCTCAGGCTGAGTGACTGCCTTTGGGGGTTCCTGGGGAATCTTCACAGCTTCAAAGGCTTGGCACAAAGTTTCCTGTATCTCACCATCTACCTCTACATACTTAAAGGTCGATAGGTGACTCACCATGATATCTTCTTCACCACAAACAGTCACAACGTGGCCATCCACCATATACTTCAACTTCTGGTGCAGCGTAGAAGTTACTTCCCCAACACCATGGATCCATGGGCGTCCCAACAAACAACTATAGGCAGGTTGAATATCCATTGTGTAAAATGTGGTGTTGAAAACCTCAGGACCCACCTTGATCGGCAGAACTAACTCTCCAAACACTGACCTCTTGGAGCCATCAAAAGCACGTACCACCAAGTCACTTGGTGTACAAATCAACCCACGAGTATCCAACTTCATCAGAGCCTTCTTCGGTAGCACATTCAAAGACGACCCAGTATCAACTAACACATGCGACATTAAAGAACCACGACATTCCACTGAAATATGCAGAGCGTTGTTGTGATTCCTCCCAGCCGGAGTCAGATCTAAATCGGTGAAACCCAAACCATTACCAGCATTCACATGAGCCACAACCCCTTCTAACTGGTTGACAGATATCTCCTACGGTACATAAGCCATATTCAGAATCTTCAGCAATGCATTTCGGTGTGCCTCGGAGCACAACAGTAAGGATAGGATGGAAATCTTCGATGGAGTTTGGTGAAGCTGGTCAACAATCTTGTAATCACTTTTTCTGATCAACCTCATAAACTCTTCTACATCTTCTGAGAAAGTATCCCCACCTGGCTTTGTCATAGAATTATTAGCTTCTTACCTCTGTACAGACTCATCCATCATCTGCTTACCTTTGTCTTGTCTTGAACTGCTAGCTTGATTCTCGGAGGGAGTAGAGACTCTACCACTCCTAGTGATAGCCCCTGCTTCAACAAGATTTTCCACCCCTGTGTTCACACCTGATGTCTCTTCCAATTCCAGCTTCTTACCATTAACAAACACCTCGGCCCCATAATTCCATGGGATGGCCTTGGTACTCTCATACGGAACTGGTCCAGGAACAGTGATAGTGACCGGCGCTGGTCTCGCCGGCGCTGATATAGTTATCGTTTTGAACGGAATTGTTATCGTGGCAACATCAATCTCTCTTTCAGTAACAATACTCTGCTTACAACCCCTGTCAAACTGTAATACCCCTTCGCTGATCATTTTCTGAATACATGCTTTCAATAAATCACAACCGCCTGGCTGCGACACACATTCTACACAACCTTCATCACAACCGGGAAATACCCCTCCCTTCAACAGTCTTTCCTTTACCACACCCAAGGGAGTTTGGATTTTGTTCACATTTGAAATCAAACTCAAGTCTTCACAGTCTTTAATAATAGCATTGACCTTCGGCCCACCGTGATTCGGCATCGGGTTTTGATTCACATTAGGAACATCGTTGGAGAAATTGATGGCTTTGGAATCCAGCAGATCTTGAACCTGATGCTTAAAAGCTTTACAGTTTTCAATATAATGTCCGGGTGCCCCAGAATGAAACTCACAGTGGGCGTTGGCGTCATAGCCGGGAGGTGGATTACCAGTAGGTGGAGCCAATGTTCTCTTCTGGATTAACTGTAGCTTTAGCAAGTACTGAAATAATTGGGCGTATGGAAGAGGTGGAGTGTCAAAATGCCTATCCCGCCTAGTCAGAGGCTGAGACCGGCGAGGAGTCTGATTTTGTTGTTGAGTCACTGCTGGCTGCTGAGGTGCTGCTGGGATGGTTACAGAAGCCACCTGCTGATTGTAGTTCTGACGAGGTCCATCTCTACCACGATATGATGACATAGAGTTTGTATCTCCCTCCTTCTTCTTATAACCATTGGCATAAGGCTTCTTGCTTCCTCCAGATGAGGACCCATCGCTGCCTGATATCTTCCCCGCCTTGATTCCGCTTTCCACCATTTCCCCCACTAAGATCAAGTCAGCAAACTTTCCAGTCATACATGGTACCAGCTTTTCATAGTAATGACCCTGCAAGGTGGCCATAAACATGGTTATCATTTCACGTTCCAACATGGGAGGTTGAACCCTTGCTGCCAGTTCACGCCACCTCTGGGCGTACTCTTTGAAACTCTCATTGTTCTTCTGTGACAGATTCTGTAGCTGTGTTCTGTTAGGAGCCATATCAGTGTTATATTGGTAATGTATGATAAATACCCCCGCCAGATCTCTCCAACTACACACATCCTTCCTTTCCAGTTGCATGTACCACTCCAGGGATGCCCCAGATAGGCTATCCTGGAAGCAATGCATCATCAGCTTTTCATTCTTCGCATATGCAGCCATCTTGCTTGCATATGCCCTGACGTGGGTCCTTGGACAAGTCATACCATTATACTTCTCGAAAGTGGGAGTCTGAAACTTGTGCGGAATAACGACGCCTGGAACCAGTCCCAAATCCTCTAGATCCATTCCCACAGAATCCTGATTCACAACACCCCTCAGCTGTTCCTCAATCAACCGGATCCTCTGATCCTGATCAGTCTGGGGACCAGCATCCCCACCTGGCAAAGAAAATACATCATCCTGAACATCATCATACTGACGACCCTGAACTGCGCCAGTACCAGTACCACCTCCCCCAGTATTTTCAGCTCCGCTCGGAGGAATCACAACACTAGAAACAGGAACACCTCCGCCAGTAGGACCATTCTGACCATTATCAGTAACACCAGTCTGAAGTCCTCCATGAAGGACACCATCATTATCAACCCTCGCAATCAGTGGCTGAACGAGAGTTCTCAACTGTTCTTGTCCCTGAGCAACCCCTTGCATCAATTCCATGAATTGGTTCATGCGAGTCCGCATCTCAATGATCTCATTCTGTAGCTGATCCATGAGTCTCTTCCGATTCTGCTTAGTAGGATACCGGTGAATATGTTGATCTGCAATTCTGAGATGAGAACAAGATAAGAATACCGGAGATAAACACCTTTCATGCAAAATGATTATGAATATGCAAATGCAAATGGACGTGTTTGAAAGTTCACAGGGCGATCCACCCCTTGATTCCGGTTTAATAACAAGATATAATGGAACTTCTGCTCATATATTAAGAAAACCAGAGAAAAGCCAAATGTCAACAATCACAAATCCGAGATAACAAGTCTGAATATAAAAACCATAGGTCCCAACCAACAAGCCTGGTGGTGATCCACATACAATAAAAGAGAACAGAAAACTATGGCATATCATCAAAATTCACAAGTGTCAATCCCCCCAATCCATTATGCTTTCTGCACCAGTCTTGAATCTCCTTGAACAGCTTTCTGGTATCGGGATGCTTCGGCCTCTGAATTAGCCCTTGAATGAGAAGGTCTCTCCTGTGTATGATCCCATCCAAGTATTTGCAATGTAATTCCCAAGCGTCTTCTCCAGAAACACCATCCATGCCAGGACCCTCATGTCTAGGTTTCTTCACTTCAACTTGGACTTTCAGTTCTTCCATGGAGGCTATGGCTTCATTGAGTCGACCCTCGACTACTTGTCTCTTGAATATCCCTGATAAGATCTCAGCGTCTTTCTTCTTGAGTGTTGACTTCAACTGATCAATCTTAGCTAGGTAGTCGTCTTCCTTTCTCTTATTCTCAGCCATGGCAGTTTCTTGGTGATCATTGAACCTGTGAATCTTCAACAAAGCCTTGCCTAATTCCTCCTCCTTGGTCCTGAGAACGTTACTGATACCATCCAAAGCTTGTTTCATTCTTTCTCTAGATGCGACCATGTCAGCAAGCTCTTTTCTGCTTTAGCAAGGAGCTCTGTCTTCAACTTGGTGGTATGAACAGCTTCACCCCGCTCATGCTTCCACTGATAAATCTCTCTCTTTAGCTCACTATTTTCTTCCCGCAACCTTTCCTTTTCAGCCCATAATTTGTCATACTTCTCTATCTCAACCGTGGTAGGAGACTCGATCACCAAAGGATACAAAGGTGGTTCCACCGGGAAGGGAAGAAGCTCCTCTTCTGCTCTCTTCTTGATCCACTCTTTATAGGGAGGAAAAGCCCGGTTATTACATTTTCCGAACGAAGTTTTACCCTGCTTGGTCACCTGTTTCCAAGCATTCACAATTTTCCTCATCATCTCCTGATCCTTAATACCATTGAAGAATAAGGACTCTCTGATATCTCTCTCGTCAGGTGGACCTCTCAAAGGATAACCAAACTGTCTGATAACAAGGGAAGGATTATAGTTAATTCCCCCTTTTCTCCCTATCAAGGGTACATTAGGGAATTATCCGCACTTGTAAGTGATCTCCATTCCTAGCAAATCATGATTGATCCAAACAATGTTGTCAGCAGTCAAGCCCATGACCCTCTTTGACCATTTCAGGGAATCTTTCGTATCAACGAAAGCGCCAGATTCAGGGAGACGACTCAGAAACCAAGTAGCTAAAAGCGGTGCACAATAACTTACGGTTTTCCACTCCTATTCTCATTCTTGTAGTGAACTGAATGGTACACATCACCTAGCAAGGTAGGTATAGGATTCTTCAAAATAAAGATTCTGACGGCATGCATATCCACCAGATTAGGAATATTCGGAAACAAAACAATCCCATAGATGCACATAGCTAGGATAGCTTGGTAAGCAGTCCAATTCTTCTCTTTGACATGTATACAAGCTTGATCAAATAAGAACTTCAACGAGAAACCCTTAACCCCTTATTTTTCTTCAACATTATTGCTCAGAACGGGCTCACTGATATGAAGAGCAATAACCATTTCTCTCATACCGGGGTGTTCCTCAGAAAAGAAAACTATATCATGACTGATAGGAATTCCCAAAATAAATGAGAACTCCTCCAATGTTGGAGCCAAGATGTAGTCCGGGAAAGTGAAGCAACGCAGAGACGGATCGTAAAACTGAAGAAGTGTGTGAATGGCATCCTTCTCATACTTGGAGATTTTATAGACAAATTTCAGAAGTCTTCCATACCTTCCACTGAACTCTGTACGAACTCCGGAACCAGCCATATTAATCAGTTTGTGAATCAGCGTCAAAGTCAGTTCTGGGAACGAATAGGCAACAGTCTTCTTTCTCTGAACATCCATACTGAAGTAACCTCAGAAAACCGGAATCAAGAGTAAGATGCAAGCCCTGAAAAATGTCAAACACGTCAGAATGCAAGAAAAATGATATGCTCATGCAAACATGGGGTCAAGCCACACTGCTGGATGTGCTGTGCTATTAGCTGAACGAGAAACCAAAAATCCAAAACTCTGAACCACTGAGGAACCCAAATAATCAGACATTGATGAGAAATCCAGAAAACCGGGTAGGTTGAAAGTCTCGGTTACCTGCAAACCTACAAACGTCCATCCCCTATCACATGTGGGTACTAGGATGTTCAGTATCCCGGGCTCTCAGGTCGAGAAATGATGATACGTTCACCATTTATGGTTTGGCATCATCATCAATCGAGGAGGCCTCAACTGATTCTCCAAAACGGAAGGTCCTCAGCTTTGGCACTGAGGTCGAGAAACAATAGTACATTCATCCCTCGGGGTACAGTACTAAAGTCAATCGAGGAGTGCCTCCACTGATTCTCTTCAAAACGTAAGGGCCATCCTATGCGAGTTCCAAAGCGGGCCCTCGGGTGCGAATGGGTTTGCCACAGGATGTGGTCTGCCACTGTCACCACTAAAGAGGGATGTTTCCACTAAGGTCCTCAATGATCGGTCACCAGAGTCGACAGCTCTCTAGATCAACACCCCAACATACGCAAGACACACACGTTAGAATGCGTCCCAAGATAGCCTCGTCTGGTTGTGAATTTCGTGAACACACAAACGTACCAAGCGGGCACGTAGGTCCCACTACTTTCCACTCTAGTCCTAGGGTATCCTCAAGCCTGGGTATTGGGCTTAGCTCTCGGTCCCACCCAACCTGCAAAACAAAGACAGCCAGCACAGCACAGCAGCATGACAGTAATAAAAAATGAAATGCAGAAAATGAGGTAAAAATAAAAAATAAAATACAACATAAAGCAAAACAAAAACAAAACACCCAAAGAGAACAGAGACAAGCAAGCGTTAGGATTGACTCGCTTAGGGATGGACCAGTATAGGTCAACCAGATCCCCAGCAGAGTCGCCAACTGTCGCTCCCAGGATTTTCATCCAGGTACAAACACGAGAGTGGCGCGGAAAAACAGAGTCGCCAGCCGTGTAAATTTATCCCAAGAGAGGGAAAGGGAACACCGCATAAACCTGGGGAAGAGGGAAAGGAATGGTCATCGCAACCATAACCTGGGTTCGGGAGTCGGTTACGCGAGGGGAAGGTGCTAGCACCCCACGCGTCCATCGTACTCGATGGGATCCACGCTTGTTGTCTAATCTAAGGGTAAGTTATACTATCATCTAGGGCTGTACTAAAACGAAGAGGGGAAAACAAAGACAGACTCGGTAGGACGTCGACGTCCCAGGCCTACGTACCCCTCTTGTGCAATGGGGAATTCAGAGTCAACGTAGTTCGGACCAAGTTCTTTTTGTGTTTTTTATGAGCGACGTTAAGTTCGCATCCGGCAGTTAGGGTCGATGCATGTTTGCGTCTCAGACGGAAAATAACGTGCCCTTTTTGAAAATAGCCTTTAAGTTGAAGGTCCCAAAGGACAAAAAGGTTTGAAGTTGGTTTGTGTTTTTTAGGACAGAAGTGGCTTAAGTTAGTTCCTAAGTTGCATTGCACCAAAGTCTAGGGCACAGGGGCGAATACTTAACGCATCGTCCCAAGACAAGACACTCGCTAAGCACTCTAGAAAGATGAGAGGAAGCCCCTCATTTCTCATTCCCCATACTTAATGCTCGTGCGCAATACACCTTATTCTTATTAAGTGTTTTAAAGAAATTTGAGATGAGAAGAGAGAAGACACAAAGGTAACTCTAAAGGGGGACTATGAGTCCTAAAGTTATCATGCATGGGTGACCTACGGTTAGTGAGATTTGACGACAACCTAAACCCTAAAGGAAGAAGAGAGGAGAGAAAGAAAGGATAAGAGTGACCATGGATACTTATCCATACCCTTAAAGAACTTATCTTAGTCCCTGCATAAAAGATTAGTACGAAACAGACACAAATAATATCAAGGCAAATTAAAATCAAACAATGGCAAACAATGGTGATAATAATCCAAACATGAACTCAGAAGTTAGAGAAACACCCCAAAGCAAATGGCACAAGTGCCTTTCAAACAAAGACTCAGGCATGATCAGAAATGCACATATGAGAGATCTCAAGTGAAAACAATTAAATAAATAGAGAAATAACTCCTAAAATTCCCAAATTAAATTTCAAGGTCCCTCAACCAGAGACAAACAACATACCAAAAATCCCTGCAAAAATTCAAAGTGTTAGTCATTCAATTAATCATGCAAGATTCAGGTGAGGAATAGGGTTCAATGTGCCAAAGGGAAGAACCTAAATGCAATATGAAATAAATTTAAAAATGAAAGAAAAATAATTTTATGCAATTTAAGATGTTACTGAACAAATGCAAAAAGAACGGATCAAAAATATTTTTACGGATGCAGAGAAATAAAATAAATAAATTAAGTATGCATTATATGGATAATTCAAAAAGAAGTTGAATTAAATAATTAATTTAAATGATAAAAAATAAAATAAAAATAAAAAATAAAATTTGTAAAAATTATTAAAATGATAAATATGATGTATGAAATTTTTTAGTAATTTTTTAATGCAATTACATAATTTTAATAATTAAAATATGAAAATGTAAAATTAAAATAAAATAAAATGAATTAATTCGTAGGGGGTGTGGGAAGTAAGGAAAATTCATTGGAAATGCAGGTTGGGCCAGGGTGGGAGTGCGAATAGCAGCCCAGCCCACCCAATTATTCAGAAAAAAAAATAAAAACCTGGGAGCTTACCGTGCGCCCCCATGTGTCGTGCACGTGCGTTCATTAATGTGGTGGCGTGTTGTGGTTCGTTTGATTCATCCAATGGCTCATGATTAGTCAACTAATATAAAAGTAAACAAAACTAAATAAAATGATTGGGAGGTCCATGATAATAGCGTGGGGGTAATATGCACGTAATTATTAATTAAAATTCAGAAAAAAAAATAAAAGAAATAATAGGTGGCAGCATCGTGGCCACACGATCCAAGCCATGGACGACCCAGATTGCGTCTTCAACCTCCAGCCACCCTCCTTCGCCGGACCACCGCCAGCCGCCGGAACCCTACCGCCGGCCACCACCTGCAACCTATATTTTTCCAGAAAATGCGTATGGGTACACTATCCGACCCAGAATTTCGTCAGGAATCCAAATATGGCATCAAAAACCCCAAATTGTTAGTGTATAATAAAAAACGAATAAAAAACCATTAGGGCACAAAACTTTAAATCCATATTACAAGCAAACCACACGTCCATAATTAAAAATAATTACATCAGGATAATCACCATTCATCACACTTCAATATAGACATAAAAAACGAGAGTTTTAGGAGCACGAAAAATTCACCAACCTGAGATGGCACAGCTCCAATCCTTGCTTTTGGCTGCGAATGGTGGTTGGGTTGTGTTCTAGAAATCACCAGGAAGAGATTTGTGGAAGAACTTTGAAGAAAGACCTTGTAATTCGTAAGATCCAAGGAAAGAAAGCTTTAGGGTTCCAAATTGTGGTTCTCCTCCAAATGCACGTGAATGAACCCTAACCAGTGCATGGATAGGTTTAAATAGCCTAGGGTTTGTCACTGATAAGGAATTGGGCTTGGGTAATTCATTGTTTAATGATTTTTGAATAATTTTGGAAAAATGCATAATGTGAATTACACCTTTCTCCTTGCATGGATACTTGAGAATTATTTGATGGATCACCTTCATTTGGATTGCTAATCACACCATATTTAAATTGGGCCTTGAAAACAAATGATTCATGAGTTTTTTGATGACTTGGCTTTTTTGAATAATAAAAAATAAGTGAAGAATAAACCATGGAATCACTTGATTAAAAAACCAAAAATGCTTCTTAGGAATTGTTTTTGGATGTTGGAACATGTCTTGAAGCAATGGAATTAATCATAGGTCCATATGTCCCAAAACCTAAAAGTTGTGAAAATGAAACCCTAAAAACCACCTTACCTTCTTTGGACCATAACTGGAGCTTCACAAATGATATGGAGACCCACTAGTACTTGTTGGAAAGAAGAGAAAAAGATCTTAAACTTTCATGTTGGAGAGAAATTCATTTGAAGCTTTATTGATGATGAAAAGTCAAGTTGAATAAAGTGTAGATACTTGCCAAAAATGGAAACTTTTCATTATAGGTCACTTTCCAAATTTAGAAACTTTGCACCAACTCCTGATTCCTGATAAATATGTATGAAACTTGACCCTTGAAGACCATATGAGGATGTGAGACCTTGAAAACCTTGGAGAGAACCTCAAAATTCCACAGTTGACTTCTCCTCTCACTGTTGACTTTTACCCAATTCACCTGATTTTCAATCCATTGGCCAATTGAACTTCTCCTGAACCAAACTGATGGACAACCTCCCATCCCTTGATACTTGGGGACCCAAGGAATACCATAGAATCAAGTCTTGCCCAAAAAATCATAAATAAACTGACTTTATAGCAAGCCCTAGTTGTGGTACCCTTAGTCTAGGAGGAAATAGCACAGTCTCCAAATCCAAATTCCTTTGCATATGATGTGTATCCTCTCCAACAAAGATAAGACATGCCATTTGATGATGATAAAAACCCAAGGAGCTTGCCCATTGAAGCAATAAACCCAAGAATCTCAAGACCCTAATCTATGCACTGGTTAGGGAAGGATGATCCACCTGAGCCCTCTTGGACAATACCAGGACTCTTGCT
This sequence comes from Lathyrus tuberosus, assembly GCA_022829125.1. Lineage (NCBI taxonomy): Eukaryota > Viridiplantae > Streptophyta > Magnoliopsida > Fabales > Fabaceae > Lathyrus > Lathyrus tuberosus. Next base: position 2,268,424 of record JALAZF010000504.1, read on the forward strand.
TGACCCTCTGAAGCACTGCCTCAGGCACCTTGACCCCATGCTAAGAACCAATGATTTGCACACATGATAATGCAAAATGCAATGCAACATAAGCCAGTTAGTAATAAAGTAAGGAGAGCAAATTTGGGGGTGCGACAATATGCCCCTTTTGTAATTTGTCGTGTTTTGAACGCCCTCCAGAGATGGACGTAGATTTTGAGTTTGGGCCTCACTACAACAGATAACGCTTTTTTTGACGAATCTATCACCTCGAACAATAGAAAACTGAGGTATAAAGTCAAGGCGCGCTATTTTTTATTATATAAAATAATTAAAAAAACATCAATTCCCTCGATTTTTAAAATAACCGAGGTGTAAAAATAACACTGTAGAAGCTTCGATTCCCAGCTATCGTAGTTTATGATTTTATTTGCTTATAAGTGTAAACAAAATATTCTAACCCTTCAGTTTTCTATTTAACCGAGTGTCGTACCTCGAACAATACGATCCTCGCGATGGACGCGGAAAAAACTGTTCGAAACAGAGTCGCCATCGAACTTTATTCATTCCAAGGAAGGAATAGGAAAATATCGATAAAACCTTTAAAGGGAGATAAGAACATGGTCATCACAACCAAATTCGGGTTCGGGAGTCGATTACGCAAAGGGAAGGTATTAACACCCTCTACGTTCGTTGTACTCAACGGGAACCTCTTGATTCGATTTGTGAGAAAGGTTAGCTTGGTTTGTTTGTTTTCTTCTTAGGAGTTTTCTTTTAAAGGGAAGATTGGTGGTTTATTTATTAGGGTGCTCGGCAAGGATGAAGATCCTTGTGCCTACGTATTCCCTCGTACAATGCGAAAGTCAGAGCATTCGTAGTTCGTGGGACTACGGTTGGTTGGTGTTTTTTAAATGAAGGAGTGTTTAATTCGCATTCTAACTGCTAAACGTTGGCTTGTCTACTCGTCAAGGGAGGCTGAAGCACTAGTTCATATGCGCGGAAGAATGGACTAAACAATGTTCTTTTGTGAAAGTTGTTTGAGTATGAATTAAGTGTGTTAGTAATTTGATTGAGAAAATATTTTGATTTGTGTAAGGTTTAGGGTTTCAATCGCACGGGGGCGAGGAGATGAGGTTTGATTAATTAAGTATTTTGAGGGAGAATGACGATTATTCGATAAACGAGACGTCGGCCTCGCAACCAATTAATCGGGGCATTACTGAGATGCTAGATCTCAACGACACCTTTTTCATTCTATTAATTGTGAAAGCGTGTTTGTTGGACAATGGGCTTTTTTGTCCATGTAATTAGGGCGAGTGTTTTAGGAACGAAAGATCGAAACGAACACAACCCAAAGCGTGCGCCTCAAGAGCGTTCATTCAAGGGCCCAAGAAGTGCTAGACCTCAAGAGTCCACTACTTTCGTAATTTAATTAGGAAAAGAATTTGGAAATATTAACCTAAATATTTGTGATTTAATTTGATTTGAAGAAAAAAATTATTTTTGAAGCTTAAGAAATTAATTAGATTAAGTATTATAATTTGAGAAAATATTGTATTTTTAAGGGTTAAATGTTCTTTGATTAGAATTAAATATATTAAGTGTTTTAAAATGATTAAGATGTAAATGGATTATAATTTTTAATTTAATAATTGTAAAGGTTAATTATATTTTAATTTAGTAAAAGATTAATTGTTTTAAGTATTTTTAATAAGAGAAAGACGGAATGAACACAACTCAAAGCGTGCGCCTCAAGAGTATTCATCCAAGGACTCAAGGAGTGCTAGACCTCAAGAGCCCACTACTTTCGTAATTAAATTATGAAAAAATATTTTAGTGTTGGAAAATATAATTAAGTAAAACATTATCCCTTATTATATGATTGATGTAATTATTCTAATCATGTAGGTAAAATATGAAGCAACCAATCAATATCTAAAAGAACAATTGTGGGCATGAGAATTAAGTTAGGGACCAACTAATTGGGGTCACAAAGGCCTGGGGCATATGAACACGGGTCGGGCCTGAGGCCCAAACCCTTCCCAGTCCTCCAGATTCTAATAGAGGCGGTCAGCAAAAATAAAAAAAACAAATGAAGAGGAAGCGGTTCGCCTCAAACCTTCCCTTGTGTAGATTATTAATGAGGTAGAAACAAGAGGACATTGGAAAAGCAAACACGTATCACTAGGGAACTCTAACTATTGGCAGCTTTTAATACTCTTAATTGTGATACAACTTAATCATAATAGGAACAAAGAAATGTAACCTATATTACTCAAGTTCTTCTCCTAAACGTTACTCAAACCCAATCGCCTTCTCTCTCTCTAACATTCTCCCTACCTCTTTTCAACGATTCTCACCTTTCTTCCAAATTCAGAAATTAAACATCCAACACATAATGCAAAATCTAAACACTACAATAGATTCCTAAATCGAAAGAGATGAAAACCCTAGAACATAAATTAAAAACCCATAATGATGAGGGTTTGGTGCCATTGGCACACGAATGGTATTCAGCTCAACAAGACAAGCATAAAGAAGTCAACAATGAAGGGAATACCTGGTCGGAACGACTCCGATGGCGTTTCTTCCGGCGACGAGGAGACGAGCTCACGGTAAGCACTCTCTTAAACTGCTGCTTCACTTTTCCTTCTTTCTGCTACGCTTTTGGCTTCTACGTGCTGTGAATGGCTTAGCTCTGAGAGTATAGGTTTGGGTCTAAGCTCACTATCTTAGAGTTTCAGTGTGAAACTCTAAGAAGTTTTTTAAGAAATTCGAGTTTTAGTGAGGGTTGAGGGTGGATTTCAACAGAACTTCGTTAGGTTTTCTGTGGGTTTTCTCCCTCATTTGGCAATGATTAGAACTCTATTTATAGGGGATTTTGGGTTTGCTTGGTACGTGTAGAATTAGGAAAAAAATCTGAGGAATATTCCTCTAATTCGTGTGAGGATTTGAGCTGGCGATGGTTGTACGATTTTTGTTTGTCCTGTGATTCTAGAAAATGTGTTTTTTTCTAATTTTTCACTGTGTTAAATTTGATTTTCACTGCTGTTTTACCATGCTTGGATTTTACTGATGTGGTGTTTTTGACTTAAGTTGACTCTTGCTCTTGGAATGTTTGACTGGCTTCCTTATGAACATTCTTTCCTTTCTGTATTAGAACAGGGCACCTGACATATATGCTTGCAAAAACGATATGCGTTTACTCCTCATCTTGAATTATTCTGCTTGTGTTCATTGCTGATTTCACGTGTTCACTCTTGATTTCATGTATCATTCTCGGAGCAACATGGTGCCATACTTGAGCTTGGAATTCGGATTGGTGAAGAGACCATTGATATCTTGACGGTAAAGTTTGGAATGTGGAGAACTGGTGGAATTGGACCAAGAAGATTTCATGACTTGTCTTAAACTTCTTGGTAAGATCCCTATTTTTTTGAGTCCCTTGTATTTGTAATCAGTCACTCATGACTCATTCCTCACATCTTTGTGATTTTGATGCACTGACCTACGTTTGCTCACTTTTGTTTTTTCCATATAGATGCAGATTGGAGCATGAGAGCCATGGCTTTGGTACAAGAAGTATGGCATAGGATACATAATCTTGGCATAATGCATGGTACGTCTTCACCGATATATATGCTTGTTGTGAGCTTTGTTCATCATCTTATTCATGCTAAGGTAGCTTGATTTACTGTGATCACTGCGTGTTAATACTCTGAATTTTATTCTTGCCATTGGATTACGGCTTGAGAATCTTGACTTGCGGTTATGATCTGCTGTGCTCTGATTTTGCAGGTACTCACCTTGGAACTTATCTTGAGGTCGATATCCATTTTTAAGCCGCCCTGCACCATGCTACACAAATCTTCACCACTTCAATCCAACACTTGACAGAATTTGGTGCCGACCGTTACGTCGCAAACTTTATTGCAAGCTTGATGAATAATAGAATGCATTGTATTCAAATCTGAGTGATTTTGTCTTAGATTTTGTAGGTTTAGCTTTGCAGACCTTGTATTATACTTGAGTTTCAGTTTTTTCTTCTAATGTGAGAATGAATGGGTTTTTGTAACCTTGTGTAGTGTCTCATTTGCAAGTAAAGTCAAAAGGTTGTAAATTTTTGTTGGATTTAAATTGATGAACTTTTTTTTTTATTTGTTTTGAGAGTTGTACGTGAGCTTTAGCATTTGATCAGCACTTTTGGAACGTTGGAGGAGGTGGGGTCAAGGACTTGTGATGTGAATGGTGATGTGGATTTTGAAGTGGTGTAATTACCTTGTAAAATAGCTGCTAATATTTGATCACACACAGCCTATTATTATGGAATGAATGGTTTGTATAAATGGATCATATGATTTGTAATGAATGGGCTTTGTAAGAACTTTGGCTTTCATAAGAAAACATGGTAATGAGAAAAATATGGTAAAGTGACATGGATGTTATATTTGAATATGGTTAGAAAAAAAAAAACAAAATAGATTTAGAGAAATGGTTTGAAAATTTGAACTGGAATGAAATGTGGATATAGAAATGGAAAATGGAAATAAAAGAATATAATTTGGTTCTAAAAAAATGGATAATGAAATAATATTAAAAATGGAATTGGATATGTGTATATTTATGATTAAAAGAAAAAGATAGGTGAATTAAAAATGAAGATGGACAAGCGGATTGGATATAGATATGAATGATGTAATGGATAAAATGAATTTGGTTATAGAAAGAAAATGGATAGCAAAAAAGATAAAAATGGATATTGGATGAAAATATGGTTTAGGGTGAAAATAAGGGTGTGACAGATGAAAGTTATACACAGGTAGGACAAATTTGGGGTATGACAGATGCCCGTATCTAATTGTCTTAAATCCGAGAGAATGAACTGTTGCAGGGCGTTCATTTTTAGGATAGAAGGCAATTAGATATAAGAAGACCCCAAAATTTGTTTGATGCCATGGAGTAAAAGCTAACAGCATGAGATAGCGGAGTACAAAATGAATAGAATAACTTGAGATCCTTTGGGTGGTCGAAGCAGTCCCTTATCCATTAAGGTTCCTCGATGATACTAAAGTAATATTTCAGAAAGTATGAGATTCTTTGGGTTATTGAAGCAGTCCCTTATCCACTAAGGTTCCTCGATGATACCAAAGCAATATCTCTAAAGGTAGACGATTCAATGGGTCGTCGAAGCAGTCCCTTATCCATTAAGGTTCTCCAATGATACCAAAGCAGTATCTCTGCGGTAAATTTGCTGGGGGAATAATTGAGTAAGATTCCTGTCGGAGGAAATGTGCTAGTTCTGCAGGGGAAAGCTCACAAGAAACTTTCTAGGATATCCTCTGCTTGGGGAATAATAACAACAGCTGTTGGGGATTGTCATTATCAACTGCATGGCTGAAGAATGACTTGCTGGGGAATAGAATTCCTTGAGTATGTGCGGGGTATCAACTCTTTTCAGAGGAATACTGCCGACTCTGATGGAGGACTAGCCAAGATGCTTGTGAACTGATCCTGGATCCTGCTATGTTATGCTGGGGATGGATATGTCATGCATACAGGAATGCAAATGAACATATTTTATGAGATGCATATGGGAATGCGACCGGGCAAGGCTTCAACTTCTGGTTTCCAAAGAAGGATTATTGAGGATTAGATGGAGCAAGGTGAAAGACTCACTGGGAATACTGGCATATCAACTCGGGGGTTGAGAAAAGGAAATACTATTAACTCGAGGGTCGAGAAACATTAAGATAAATTATCGTCAACTCGGGGGTTGAAAGAAAGGTAAAGGTAATATCGACTCGGGGGTCGAGAAAATAAAGACAATATCGACTCGGGGGTCGAGAAAATAAAGACGAGGTAATCTATCAACTCGGGGGTTGAAGGAAATAACAGAATATCAACTCGGGGGTTGAAGGTAAAAGCAAAGGTAATATAGACTCGGGGGTCGAGGGCAGAGATAAAGGCAATATCGACCCGGGGGTCGAGGAAGTAAAGGTAATATCGACTCGGGGATCGATAAAGATAACAATGACTCGGGGGTCAGTACAAGCAATGATGTCAATTCGGGGGTTGAAGATGTAATAATGATATCGACTCGGGGGTCGAGAAACTAAGGCAATATCGACTCGGGGGTCGAGAAAATAAAGACAAAATATCATCAACTCGGGGGTTGAAAGAAAGGTAAATATCGACTCGGGGGCCGAAGAAAATAAAGATAACAATGACTCGGGGGTCAAGAACAAAACAATATATATCAACGCGGGGGTTGAGGACGGAAATAGGTTATGCTATGTATGCATATGGTGCGCGTATGTTGTAATGATGCATATGTGAATGCAAGCAAGGGATTGGTCTTATGAAGGTGCCAACAGGGTGGACTTTTGGTGGTTGCCAAGGCAGGGTTGGACTTTAGGAGGTGCCAAGCAGGGTGGACTTTGATTTGATGGAAATATTTGATTTCCCAACACTCGAAAATGGAAGATATTATAATCAGTAAGCCAATATGATTCTCTTGTTGCCCCAAGTCTGATCCTTTGCAGAAATTGCGTGCTTGGTTCACGAGAGAACCTCACTTCGAGCTGATATGCCATAAATGGTTTGTAAATGGTTGTATGAGCGCAACGACGTAACCAATGCATGTTGATTGTGCGAGTGTAGTGACTTATCCAATGCATGTTGATGGTATGAGCGTAACGACTTATCCAATGCATTCTGATTGTGCATTTGCTCTGCCCCAAGGCTTTTAATACTTGTTGAACTCAAGGGTCGCTTAGTGCATGACATGGCCAGCTTGACCAACTTGAATGTATGAAGGGAATCTGCCCCTGTCTGGAGGGTAATGAGATGATCTGCCCCAGTGTCTCGATCAGTGGTCTGCCCCTGTGTCTGGATTTTGCAGTGGTCTGCCTCTGTCTTGGCTTTTGAAAGACTTGCCTCAGATTGACTAAGTATTGCTTTGAAGGACTTGCCCCAGGTTCACAAGGTTATGAGATAGTCTCGATTCAAGTCGGTGCCAACGAATACTCAAGTTTCTCTCTGATTGCTCTTTGTTGGAATTTCTAAAATATCAAGTACTGATTTGCAGCTAAAATTGATCATTCATAAATGGTAATTTTAATGCGACATTCATGCAAGTTTTGAAAAATCATTTATTGGAATGGTGTGTCAGTGTGTGACGAGTGAACCATTAGTCCAAACGCAGTGCTGATTTACTGGTGTATGAAAGATATAGCAAGAATATGACACCAATGCAAAAGAGTAGCAAATATGCAGGAGTTAGTTTACGCAACCTTGCTGTAGCATGCTTTCAGAATAAACCCCGCCTCAATTAGGCCTTTTGAGGGTTGTATCGTGGTCTGGTTCACGGTTATTGAAACAAAGGATATAAGGCTAAAATTTTGATTTGTACCCACCCCTTCCTCGTGATGAACTCCAGTCCTACGTTTAGTTAATTCGATACACGAACTTAGATTTTGACGGTGTAAGAATGAAGATGAAGGTTCAAGATTCGCTTGAAATGGCAGTCATCTTATTTTGTTTTTGATGGACGTCAGTGACCTTTTGATTTTTGATATGGTGGTCACTGAATCTTATTTTGCTTCGCTTGAGGATTTAAAGACCTTTCTTGCTTTTGTTTTTTTTCTTTTGATCCCTGATTTTGCCTGGACTGATTTTATTCTACGAGTCCATCGGGATTGCCCAAATTTTTGCCTAAGTCTCCTTTTTGAGGTGTTTGACTTAGCGGGCTCTCCCTTTTTTTTTTCCTCTTTTTTTTTTTAGAGTAAAGCTTTGTGACTGCCAAGTCAGTAGTCATTGAAGATGTAATACCCGGTATTTTACTCCGAATAATATTATATTGTGATCGACTGAGCCCAGTGTACTCTGAGAAATTATTTGATAAAATAATTAGAGTAACTGTGAAACTGAGAATAAATCCAATTAATATTATCTGACTCTGAGGTATTTTATTAATTTGGACTTAAGAGACTTTTTGGACATTTAGTAGTATTACTAATTGATGGGTATTCTTACTATATCTTTTCTTTTCCTTTATGTTACAAAAGATAGTAACATAACTTGGTTTTGGAGAGGGAAAGAAGAGAGAAGTTGGAGAAGAAGAAGAAGAAACTCTTGAAGCTCATCACCAAGATTCATCATCATCCTTTCTTCACCAATCATCTTCATCTTAATAGAGGTGGGTTCTAGTTAGGACTTTAGGTTTTAGAGTTTTTGGAAATGTTAGAGTTAGGTTAGAATTATTGGAATCGATAATCTAACGGTTAAAAATCGAGATAAATTGGATTGTATGATCACTCTATGCTTATGAACATTATTTATGCTTGTTTGTGTTGTTGGAATTGTTTTGGGTTAATAAAAGTGGATTTTCTAGCTTTTGGACCATGGAACCCGTAAGGGAAGAATTCTGGTTCTGGTGTGATTTGCTAGGCGAATTAGGTCTTGCCACCTATTCACCAGGCGAAGTGTTGGCGAAAGGGATTCGCCAGGCGAAAACCAGATTCGCCAGGCGAACTTGAAGAGGCAGAATGTGTTAGCTACTGGAACTGTTGTTTCTCTAAAAATTGGGGATTCGCCACTAGATTCGCCAGGCAAAGTTCTGGCGAAGTACTGGCGAAGGGGTATTCGCCAGGCGAAATCCAAATTCGCTAGGCGAATCTGCCTGGGATCAAATATTTTATTTTCTTCAAAAATCCGTAACTTTTGACCTGTTTATCCGATTTAAGAGTTCTTTATATCGATGCGAAGCTAAGAGAATATTCTATACATTGGAGGTGGAAAATGTTAATTTTACTGCCCGATTAAATATTCGAAGAATTTCCAAAGTGGTATATTTATGTTTTACTTGTCATATATTATTCTATTGTGCAATTGTGATATATCTTGCCTATCCTATTAGTGTTTAACATGATTGTAAGTGAAAATGCATGCCAATATGAAAATGATATAGGAAGAGTGAGGAAACCTCAACTTGAACTATAAGAGAATCTAGTAAGGAACTAGAAATTGTAGACAACTCTAGATGGCGATGCTCAGGCACGTGTTATTGGAAGATACATCCTTGCCGAGTATTGGCCTAGTTGAGAGTGAAACACTAGTATGGAACATGTGGTTAAGCTTGTGGTTTAGTAAAGCATGAGAAGCCTTAAGGCATTATAGCCTTGTGATTGTCGAATACAATCGTACTGTTGTATGTGATCATGTAATCGTAACCGGTTTATCTTGAGTGTAGTTTCATGAGTCTCGGACTCCTCTGAAATGGATGCACAACTACTTGGCAGGTTTGATTCCCCGTGTTGTACGAATGGCGCCCATGGAGCGTATGCTTGTGACGGTAAAAGGTCCGTGTGAAGTGACGGTTCATAACGGTAAAAGGCTCGTAGAACCCGAATCCATTCGTATGTCAAGTAGATTACAAGGATCTATGACTCGGATCGCCTTCTAGACGTAGAAGCGGACGGGAACAGGAGGTACCTTGGTATGGTTATCGATTAGTGATACTTTTGAGTTGATAAACTAATGGCATGTTTCCATATAGTGTGAGAATTATAAAGTGTGAACTCAAGAGTCCTTTTCCTTTTCCCCGGACTCGAGTTAGGATGGTTAGAACCTTTTAATCCGAGAGAATCCATAAGATATGGAACTCACTGAGATTTGATGTATCTCACCCCACGTTGTTGATGTATTTCAGGAGCTTCAGGTTCCGGGAAGGGTAAGGATAAGGTCGTGTGATCTTTTCCTTGTTTGTTGATGGCTAGCTTCCGTAGCGGAGTTTATTTTGAGATCATTGTTGATCTATTTCTTAGTTTTTATCTTTTGAACATCTTGTGTATATCATGCCTTTAGAAATTTTAGTTTTTGTATTTTAGGGCATGTAATATATATAATGTGTTAACTAGGAGCTTATGGTGTTTCAGTACCAAACACTTGGATTCATATATAATATTTATGCTTTGATGTATGAGTTTTATATATGGGTGTTATAGAAGAACAACCATCATAACTTCTGGATTTTGCATGGTTCCTTCGACACGTCCGGATGTGTGTGAATGCGGAGTCAGATTAATTGAACACTACCCTGCCTCAGGTTAAGCGTAAGGGTTTAGAAATCTGAAGGAAACTTCTACTTCTAGGCTCGAAGTGGTTAACTAGGGATTAAATCCTTATTTCTCCAGTGTTTGGGGATTTGAAACAATGCCTGTATATCATTGGTAGGATTTTATCCGAAAGCATACTAGCAGCAATTATGGGTATCTCATTTTCGTCATCCTCCCTCCAATCTTTGCTAAACAAAAATTTGGTAAAGAAAGTGAATGAGAGGTATATAGATGAATTTTTTTTATATAAGTGAAGAAAATGTGAGCGAATGCGACGTGATTAGTTCAAAAAATGCATGATCACTTCATTAATATTACCATTAATAAACAACAATGTCTAAAAGCAAATAGCACATAAAAAAAAATACAAATGCATAGAAATGACATGATCTAAAAATTGCCAGCATTGGGGACTGGGCTTTTCTTTCTTGAGTTGTTGTTGGGCTAGCTTTCTTGCTCATCGAGACCACTATGATAGCCTTCTTCACACCTACTCTCAGCAACTTCTTCCATAACATGGGCGGATGGACCCACCTGATCAAGTGAAGGATTGACGTTGATTTGAAGACCTCGAGGTGTAAATGAGATTAGCTTGGACTCAATCAGGTCTTGAACCTTGTTTTTGAGCTGTTTGCAATTCTCAGTTGAATGCCCCATAGTGCCAGCATGGTATCCACATCGTGCATTGGCGTCAAAGCCTGGTGGGTATGGAGGAAAACAGGATCCAAGCCCTTTGGAACTATTAACCCGCTACTAATCAAATGTGGCAATATATGACTGAATGGTACTGGCAAATGATCAAAATGACTTTTTGGTCTTTGATTATAGTAGCGTCGGGGTTGTGAAGAATGTTGTTGTGCAATTTGACTATTAACAAGAGTATATTGACCATGTGGAGAGAATGGAATCGCACGGGGAGGCCCATGGGATTGCTGACTTTGAATATTTGAGATGCTTGGGTATTGAGGATAAGGTACCGGAGATGGAGCTTGTAAAGTGTCCCAGATTACATTGATTTCATCCTCCTCTTCCTCTTGAGAACTGACAATGGATTCACTCTCACTAGCATGGATGCTCGAGGCGTCTAGGATCTTTCCACTTTTGACATGACTCTCAATGCGTTCTCCTACTAAAACCAAGTCAGAGAAGTTTGATGTCCCATTGCTCATCATCTTTTTGAGGTATGGGCCTTGCAAAGAATCTATGAACAGGTCAACCAATTCTCTATCTAAAAGTGGTGGTTAGACGCGAGCAGCTACCTCTCTCCATCTCTGAGCATACCCTCTGAAGGATTCGTTCTCCTCTTGAGATAAGCCTTGCAACTGTAAGTGGTTGGGAGCCACGTCAAGGTTGTATTGGTATTGTTTCACAAAGGCGTTGGCTAAGTCCAACCACGACTGGATATGGCTACTCTGTAGCTGTATGTACCAACTCAACGATGCCCCACTTAGACAGTCTTGGAAACAGTGGATCATAAGTTTATCATTGAGAGCATTGGAGGTCATCTTTCTACAAAACATCACCAAATGCTGCTTTGGACAACTATCTCCTTTGTATTTCTCAAATTTTGGCATCTTGAACTTTGGAGGTATTACAAGTCCGGGTACCAAACACATGTTCAAAGCATTCAGATCAAGAGCATCACGCAACTTTATGGTTTCAAGCTTCTCTTCCAATACACGACATCTTTCAGCAAACTCAACATCTTGAGGTCGTTCAGTATTCACCATCAAGCTTGTCCCTCGGGAATTCGGTGTAGTGAATGCAAAGCTATGGTATTCAACTGCATCATGAGACGAGGCATGTTCATCTTGAATAGTGTGACATTCTTGTATAACCTGGTCCCTAACAGGAATCCGCACAGGCTGAAATTGGGCAAGATTATTCACTTGAGGCAGAATGACGTTCTCAGTGACTATAGGCCTTTGAATGTTGTCCTCTTTCCTTGCCAAGGCTATCATAGCTTCCACAAGTTGGTCTAGCTGGTTCTTCATCAAGTCAACATCTGCTCTTGACGCAAACTGGTTCTGCTCTTCTGAGTCCATGATTCTTTCAAAAGCGGCTTCAATTCCGATACGGGTGTTAGGAAATCAAATGCAGGTTATGGACAAAGGATGATTGAGTTTTTGGTTTTGGAAGATGATATGCAATGCAAATGCAATTGTATGTAAATGAATGCAATTCATGTAGATTCAGGATCCAGGATAACACGAGCATTTGCAAAACACCCTAATAGGTAGGCTTCATAAGGGAAGTTCTAGATTCTTTACCCATAAACCCACTCACAGGATAGCTTCTACGTTGATGGATAAGGTTCCCAGGATTACGGACACTAATCGCATCAACACCACGCAACAGGCTAGCTGCATTATGACGGGGATATGAAAAGGTATATCCTGAGTGTAGTCTTCATGCTAGGCCCACGAGAAGCGAGTCCTCGGAGACTGACACTAACAACCGCCAAGATGGAAACTGGTGCTAAGAGTGGTTCCCAAAGTCACGGACCCTTCATGAATCAAGTCGTGTGACAGGCTAGCTGCATTATAACAAGATCTACGAAAAGGTCTACTCTAGGGGAAGCTTTTATGCTAGGCACACAAGGAGCGAGTCCTTGGGGACTAACACTAATTACTTCCAAAATCTAAACTGTGTGTTCCCTCTTCTTTTTCCAAAGCTCGGGTGTAGAGCTTTACTTGTGATATTGTCCCAGAATCCAATAGACAAGTATGATAAACAACATATAATAAAGAGAAAGCAACACAAAGCAAATAAAGAAGTAATAAGAGAAAACAAACAAGTAGAAATCAAACAAGCGAAGCTAACACTCTTGAATCGAGTCAAGTTAGGCTTGACTCTCTCTAGCATAGGGCAATGCATGTCCCCAGCAGAGTCGTCATCTGTCGTACCTCGAAAAATACGATCCTCGCGATGGACGCGGAAAAAACTGTTCGAAACAGAGTCGCCACCGAACTTTATTCATTCCAAGGAAGGAATAGGAAAATATCGATAAAACCTTTAAAGGGAGATAAGAACATGGTCATCGCAACCAAATTTGGGTTCGGGAGTCGATTACGCAAACGGAAGGTATTAGCACCCTCTACGTCCGTTGTACTCAACTGGAACCTCTTGATTCGATTCGTGAGAAAGGTTAGCTTGGTTTGTTTATTTTCTTCTTAGGAGTTTTCTTTTAAAGGGAAGATTGGTGGTTTATTTATTAGGGTGCTCAGCAAGGATGAAGATCCTTGTGCCTACGTATTCCCTCGTGCAATGGAAAAGTCAGAGCATTCGTAGTTCGTGGGACTACGGTTGGTTGGTGTTTTTTAAACGAACGGGTGTTTAATTCGCATTCTAACTGCTAAATGTTGGCTTGTCTGCTCGTCAAGGGAGGCTGAAGCACTAGTTCATATGCACGGAAGAATGGACTAAACAATGTTCTTTTGTGAAAGTTGTTTGAGTATGAATTAAGTGTGTTAGCAATTTGATTGAGAAAATATTTTGATATGTGTAAGGTTTAGGGTTTCGATCGCAGGGGGGGCGAGGAAATGAGGTTTGATTAATTAAGTATTTTGAGGGAGAATGACGATTATTCGATAAACGAGACGTCGGCTTCGCAATTAATCAGGGCATTACTGAGATGCTAGATCTCAACGACACCTTTTTCATTCTATTAATTGTGAAAGCGTGTTTGTTGGACAATGGGCTTCTTTGTCCATGTAATTAGGGCGAGTGTTTTAGGAACGAAAGATCGAAACGAACACAACCCAAAGCGTGCGCCTCAAGAGCGTTCATTTAAGGGCCCAAGAAGTGCTAGACCTAAAGAGTCCACTACTTTCGTAATTTAATTAGGAAAAGAATTTGGAAATATAAACCTAAACATTTGTGATTTAATTTGATTTGAAGAAAAAAATTATTTTTGAAGCTTAAGAAATTAATTAGATTAAGTATTATAATTTGAGAAAATATTGTATTTTTAAGGGTTAAATGTTCTTTGATTAGAATTAAATATATTAAGTGTTTTAAAATGATTAAGATGTAAATGGATTATTATTTTTAATTTAATAATTGTAAAGGTTAATTATAATTTAATTCTAATAGAGGCGGTCAGCAAAAATAAAAAATACAAATGAAGAGGAAGCGGTTCGCCTCAAACTTTCCCTTGTGCAGATTATTAATGAGGTAGAAACAAGAGGACATTGGAAAAGCAAACACGTACCACTAGGGAACTCCAACTATTAACAGCTTTTAATACTCTTAATTGTGATACAACTTAATCATAATAGGAACAAAGAAATGTAACCTACATTACTCAAGTTCTTCTCCTAAACGTTACTCAAACCCAATCGCCTTCTCTCTCTCTAACATTCTCCCTACCTCTTTTCAACGATTCTCACCTTTCTTCCAAATTCAGAAATTAAACATCCAACACATAATTCAAAATCTAAACACTACAATAGATTCCTAAATCGAAAGAGATGAAAACCCTAGAACAGAAATTAAAAACCCATAATAATGAGGATTTGGTGCTATTGGCACACGAATGGTATTCAGCTCAACAAGACAACCATAAAGAAGTCAAAAATGAAGGGAATACCTGGTCGGAACGACTCCGATGGCGTTTCTTCCTGCGACGAGGAGACGAGCTCACAGTAAGCACTCTCTTAAACTGCTGCTTCACTTTTCCTTCTTTCCGCTGCGCTTTTGCCTTCTATGTGCTGTGAATGGCTTAGCTCTGAGAGTATAGGTTTGGGTCTAAGCTCACTATCTTAGAGGTTCAGTGTGAAACTCTAAGAAGTTTTTTAAGAAATTCGAGTTTTAGTGAGGGTTGAGGGTGGATTTCAACAGAACTTCGTTAGGTTTTCTGTGGGTTTTCTCCCTCATTTGGCAATGATTAGAACTCTATTTATAGGGGATTTTGGGTTTGCTTGGTACGTGTAGAATTAGGAAAAAAATCTGAGGAATATTCCTCTATTTGTGTGGGGATTTGAGCTGGCGATTTGTGATACCGTTAGAAAGGATTTGCAGTGGAATTTTGTGGGGACCCAAGGTTGTACGATTTTTGTTTGTTCTGTGATTCTAGAAAATGTGTTTTTTTCTAATTTTTCACTATGTAAAATTTGATTTTCACTGTTGTTTTACCATGCTTGGATTTTGCTGATGTGGTGTTTTTGACTTAAGTTGACTCTTACTTTTGGAATGTTTGACTGGCTTCCTTGTGAACATTCTTTCCTTTCTGTATTGGAACAGGGCACCTGACATATATGCTTACAAAAACGATATGCGTTTACTCCTCATCTTGAATTATTCTGCTTGTGTTCATTGCTGATTTCATATGTTCACTCTTGATTTCATGTACCATTCTCGGAGCAACATGGTGCCATCCTTGAGCTTGGAATTCGGATTGGTGAAGAGACCATTGATATCTTGACGGTAAAGTTTGGAATGTAGAGAACTGGTGGAATTGGACCAAGAAGATTTCATGACTTGTCTTAAACTTCTTGGTAAGATCCCTATTTTTTTGAGTCCCTTGTATTTGTAATCAGTCACTCATGACTCATTCCTCACATCTTTGTGATTTTGATGCACTGACCTACATTTGCTCACTTTTGTCTTTTCCATATAGATGCTGATTGGAGCATGGGAGCCATGGCTTTGGTACAAGAAGTATGGCACAGGATACATAATCTTGGCATAATGAATGGTACGTCTTCACCGATATATACGCTTGGTGTGAGCTTTGTTCATCATCTTATTCATGCTAAGGTAGCTTGATTTACTGTGATCACTGCGTGTTAATACTCTGAATTTTATTCTTGCCATTGGATTACGGCTTGAGAATCTTGACCTGCGGTTATGATCTGCTGTGCTCTGATTTTGCAGGTACTCACCTTGGAACTTATCTTGAGGTCGATATCCATTTTTAAGCCGCCCTGCACCATGCTACACAAATCTTCACCACTTCAATCCAACACTTGACAGGATTTGGTGTCGACCGTTACGTCGCAAACTTTATTGCAAGCTTGATTAATAATAGAATGCATTGTATTCAAATCTGAGTGATTTTGTCTTAGATTTTGTAGGTTTAGCTTTGCAGACCTTGTATTATACTTGAGTTTCAGTTTTTTCTTCTAACGTGAGAATGAATGGGTTTTTGTAACCTTGTGTAGTGTCTCATTTGCAAGTAAAGCCAAAAGGTTGTAAATTTTTGTTGGATTTAAACTGATGAACTTTTTTTTTTTTAATTTGTTTTGAGAGTTGTACGTGAGCTTTAGCATTTGATCAGCACTTTTGGAACGTTGGAGGAGGTGGGGTCAAGGACTTGTGATGTGAATGGTGATGTGGATTTTGAAGCGGTGTAATTACCTTGTAAAATAGCTGCTAATATTTGATCACACACAGCCTGTTATTATGGAATGAATGGTTTGTATAAATGGATCCTATGATTTGTAATGAATGGGCTTTGTAAGAACTTTGCCTTTCATAAGAAAACATGGTAATAAGAAAAATATGGTAAAATGACATGGATGTTATATTTGAATATGGTTAGAAAAAAAACAAAATAGATTTAGAGAAATGGTTTGAAAATTTGAACTGGAATGAAATGTGGATATAGAAATGGAAAATGGAAATAAAAGAATATAATTTGGTTCTAAAAAAAATGGATAATGAAATAATATTAAAAATGGAATTGGATATGTGTATATTTATGAATAAAAGAAAAAGATAGGTGAATTAAAAATGAAGATGGACAAGCGGATTGGATAGATATATGAATGATGTAATGGATAAAATGAATTTGGTTATAGAAAGAAAATGGATAGCAAAAAAGATAAAAATGGATATTGGATGAAAAAATGGTTTAGGGTGAAAATAAGGGTGTGACAGATGAAAGTTATACACAGGTAGGACAAATTTGGGGTATGACACCGAGGTATAAAATAATAAGATTTTACTATAAAAGCACTTGTTAAAATATACGATAAATTAACTGTAATTATAAAACTTCAAACTTAAAAATAATCACATTAAGAAATATAAAAAATAAAATTTCCAAACATTGGGAACTCAACAATCTTCAAGTGATAAGAAACTTCAAAGAAGATCGAAACAATCTCTAGATATTATGTAATGATATGAATGTGTTGGAAAGAAAGAGATAAGAGAAAGAACAAAAAAAAAGGCTAGGATTACAATAAACGTAATTGATATGTATAAGGATACACGTACTCAACTGAATAAATAATAATACAAAAAATAAAAAATATTTTCTTATTAATTGGGTTTGTCTACATGGACTAAACTTCTAACTAAAGTTCTATTAAAACCACTATTCTATTCAATTACATCAGGACTATTTCTGAATGCATTCATAAGTAAAAACATCATGCTAGGAATCACTTTCTTCAATATCAACTTCATCAATATCTGTCTCATTAACATTAGATATAGACTTGTAATACCCTAATTTTTACGCCTAAGATCCCACATGTCATTTGCATCTCATACCACAAACAAGATCACGAGCTTTGGTTCTTTTGCCCTCCTCTGAAGGTTTGTTTTTGAGTGAGATTGCTAAGCACCCATGTTCTTTTGTTTGTTTGATGTTTTTATTTGTTTATGTTTACTAACCATTAATTAAATTCCAAAAATATGTTTGTTTTTCCTTTACTAACTTTTTCAGGAAGAATTTGGACCAAGGATATCAAAATCAGTTCCTCGGCTCGAATGAATTTCATCTGAACAAAGTCAAAGTTGATCTGCAAGTAATTAAAAAATCATTTGATCAAGAGTTTTCAAGATTTAATTGATTATTATTCAAGAGACTTCAATGTTCATGTGTTTATTTCCATGCCTTCTTTGACAAGCAAAAGAATCGAGCCGAACCACAGCAGTGCACTCAAAAGGGGCATTTTTTCAAAATTTACACTGAGTAACCGGTTACCTCAATCAGAGTAACCGGTTACCCTCGTGAAAATTTGAAAAATAGCAGCAAATTTAATTCTGCAGCAATTGACACCATTTTTTATCATTTTGATCACATGTGGAATATTCTAGATCACCTCATTTTAATTCTCCTACATTATCACAATTAATTCCCACCATGTACCTCCACTAATCACCACTCTTTTGATAATTTTCCTCCAAATTCAAATTTCCAAGCTTAATTTTGTTTCCAAACCACCAAATTTCCAAGCCTAAATTCTATAAATAGAGACCTTATTTCATTCATTTCACAAGCTTTTGAAAGCCAAAAAACCTCTTGCAAATTCTCTCCCCAACCACAAAAATTCACTCAAAGCTCACTTTTCTTCTCTTGAAAGTTAACAAGAATTCACATTGAATCTTGTTCAACTTTTAGCTAAACCTTCATCCAAACTTGTTTTCTTCATCAATTCTCATAGATCAAGGCTTTAGTGTTTGGATCTTGGAGCAATTTGAAGCAATTTTCAGATTTTGGAGTGGTAATTCATCTTTCACCATTGTTGAAGCTTCATCTTCATCTTCCATAATGTAGATCCTTGGAGATCTTTGTTACTTGATCATTTGGATGTTGTAATTATTTTTTATTGCTGGTTTTTGCTGTTGTTTTACTTAAAATTTCGTGCATATTTGGTTCCATGATCATAAGGTGTTTGAAGAAAGTTTTGGAAGATTATCATGCTGAATTTTTGCACATTTTTTCACTCTGCGTGCACAGTAATCGGTTACCCTAATTAGAGTAACCGGTTACTCTGAGTCAAAATGTAGTTTTTGCTTTGTTTTTGGTACTGTTTTGGTTCCTTTCTCTCCTCCTTCCTTTTCCTTTTGGTTTTGGCTTTGGATTACACTTTTAAAGGTCTTATTCCTCTTTAAATTCATTGGACTTTGGGTGTAGATGAAGTCGTATAAACATTCAATAATTCAAATTTATCTTTAAAATGAATTGTTGAATTCATTTTAGGTGCTTTGAGTTAATGATGTGTTTAGTGCTTTAATCCACCAAAATGAGTGGGTGAACTTAAAGTAGGAGTGGTCTTGAAGTTGTAATTCAATTTGGCTTTCTCTTCATCTATTTCCTTTTTTTTTATTTTGATCGATGAAAGTCTTATGGTTCTTTGAATTTCTTTGTTGAATTCTTGATCAAGACTAGATCGCTACCTATTTTCTTTTCGTGCGGTATTGCTTTCGGATGACGATTTACATATTGTTCATCTAGCATACATTAACACAAATAACACTATTAATCGGCCTCGAGTAGGGTGACTTTTACATAAGTTATATGGCAATTACTTAACATAGCGCTACATTTGTCCCTTCTTCCGAATCAGAACTTGATCTTTCGTGGCACAAACCTTTTGGTTGTGTAAGCCCAAGGATGGTTAATCTTTTGTATTAGGCTCAAAATGTTTGAAGCTTGTTATGTAGAGGCTTTGATTCTTTTAATCTTCTGACAAGTCTTCATTAACCTTGACATAAGTGCGTTGTTTGATCCTTATAGTTCAAGACGCGAGAGATGGAATAATCAGTTATTTTTGAAGGCTTATGGCACTAGAGCCTTTGTGCTACTAATCACTAACTTCTAACCTCACTTTTATGATTCCTTTTAAATAAAACCCAAACTCATCATCCACATCTATCTTTGAAGAGCATTTAAAAGCAAGACAAAAAACAAAAGGAGCCTATAGAATCATTAAAACAAAGTAACAAGGAGTTATCCACATATCCGTCACTTTTCAAAGACATTGAAAGCAACAAAGGGAAAAATTAGTTTTCCTAAACTTCAAACCTGAGGCTTATCCGCCAAACTATACTCATACATAGTCCAGTTAGTTCTTTTAGCATCATTTGCAGATTTTCCAAGATAGAAAACAAAGAGACATTTTATTCCCAAAATTTTGTTACCACCGTTAGTAATTTCACAAACATTTTCCTTCTTCTTCAAAACACCATTCTTACAATTCCTACTTTCTTCATCAATTTTCGCAATAAAATAATACCATTGCCTCTGATTGTTGAACTTAAAGGACAATGCATGAGGCAAATCAAAGGGGTCAAACTCATTCATGTTTATTTCTTTGATCATGTATGAACCATTGAAATCATGTAGTTCTTCATTGTTTTTGTTGGCAAGATATTGAACAACAAGAATCGAATTTGGGGGGATGAATACAATACAAGGTGGGAGCAAAGCAGCCATTGTAAATGAATCGAGAGAAAAGTTAAGAGAGACTGTGAATTGTTACAAAGAGAGGTTTATAGTTTACGGAGTAGGATGGAAATTTACAATTGGTTAAGATAGGTATATGAGTATAAAGAATAAAATAAACAATTTACTTTTTTGAGTGTGAGATTTGTGTCGAACTAATGCTGTGTCGAAGGAGAGCTTTCATTTGTTTCGACAGGAGGCAAGCATGCAGTCGAAGCTTGTTCACATGCTGGTGCCTGATTGTTACAAATTGTAGTCGAAGTCTGTTCTAGTTTGTAATGTCGAAATATTCTATGTCGAATTGGGCCTTGTGTTAAGGATCCAATTGTTTAGGTTTCTTGGGCTGCAAGTTACCTAGTTAGTCTATAAATAGGCTAGTACACTCAGTTAGTTGAGTGTGGCAAATTGTGATATTCACTTGTAATCATTTGAAAGGTTAATGAGAAAGTGAATAGTAAACAGAATTATATTTGCCCAATCCTTGTTGTTCTCTTCTTCTTCTTCTTGTTTTCTTTTCCGTTAAACCCTAACCCTTGTCTTGGTTCTTGATCATCAAGAAACCATTTATACTTTCTTTAAAGACATTGTTTTTCACAACAAATTGGTGCGGTGAGCGTGGAGAAGATGGCTTCAACAAAGTATGAGATTGAAAAGTTCAACGGAGTGAACGATTTTGGTCTGTGGCACTTGAAGATGAAAGCCCTACTGGTACAGGAGGGATGTTTGGAAGCGTTGAAGGGAATGGCAGCCATGGATGCTGCGTTGAGGGAAAGAGAAAAAACGGCATTGATCGAGAAAGCACACAGCGCGATATTGTTGAGCCTTGGTGATAAGGTTCTACGGCAGGTATCAAAGGAGACGGCGGCATCGGGGTTATGGGTGAAGCTTGAAAGCTTGTACATGACCAAATTGTTGGTAAATCGTCTGTACCTGAAGCAAGCTCTGTATTCGTTCAAGATGAGTGAAGACAAAGCTTTGACTGAGCAGTTGGATATGTTCAACAAGTTGATTCTTGATCTTGAAAACATTGATGTGAAGATCGATGATGAAGATCAAGCACTGTTGTTGTTATGTGCTTTGCCCAGATCGCATGCTCACTTCAAAGAAACTCTCTTGTATGAAAGAGAGTCCCTGACCTTTGAAGAAGTTCAAGCAGCCTTGTATTCGAAGAATTTGAACAAAAGAAAGGAGCAGAAACCTTCATCAGTTGGTGAAGGGTTATCCGTGAAAGGAAGATCGTCATAGAAAGATGGTAGGTTTGACAAGAAGAAAGGAAAGGCTCAGCAGAAGCCTTATGGTGGTGATATGTCTAGTATCAAATGTTATCACTGTAAGAAGGAGGGCCACACAAGAAAGGTGTGCCTTGAGCGCCTGAATAATCATGGAGGTAAGGACAATGGGAATGCAGCTATTGTGCAAGATGGTTATGAATCATCTGATGTCCTTGTGGTGTCGAGCAGCAACTCTTGCGAAGAGTGGATTATGGATTCTGGATGTACTTGGCATATGACTCCAAACAAGAATGTGTTTGAAGAATTGTGTGATCAAGATGGTGGATCAGTGCTGCTGGGGAACAATAAAGCTTGCAAGATTGCAGGTATTAGATCTGTTAGATTCAAGCTCCATGATGAGTCAATAAAGCTATTGACTGGGGTTAGGTATGTACCTGACCTTAAGAGGAATTTAATTTCTCTTGGTGAATTCGACAAGAAAGGATATGTCTTCAAAGGAGAGTAAGGTATCCTGAAAGTCATGAAGGGGTCGAAGGAAGTCTTGAGAGGCGTGAAGAAACAAGGCTTGTATACCCTTGAGGCTGAGGTTGTAAGTGGTTTGACAAATGTTGTATCCACGAAACCTATGTCGAAGACAGAATTATGGCACATGAGATTGGGCCATGTCAGCGAAAGAGGCCTGGTCGAATTGGAGAAGCAGAACCTGCTAGGAGGTGACAAAGTCGAAAAGCTGGAGTTTTGTGAATCTTGTGTATTTGGTAAATCCAGTAGGGCGAAGTTTAACAAAGGCAAACAAAGAACACATGGATCCCTTAATTAAATTCATGCTGATCTTTGGGGGTCTGAAAGGAATCCTTCACACTCAGGTGCAAGGTATTTTCTATCCATCGTTGATGACTATTCCAGAAAGCTATGGGTATTCATTCAGAAGACGAAGGATGAAACTTTCGAGAATTTCAAAAGTTGAAAGGTTTTGGTCAAAACTCAAACTGGCAGAAAGGTTAAGAGGTTGAGAACCAACAATGGCCTTGAGTTCTGCAATGAAGCGTTCGACAGTTACTGTGTTGAGTCTGGGATTGTAGGGCATAAGACTGGAGCAGGTACTCCTCAACAAAATGGCTTAGCTGAGAGATTCAATCGAACAATCCTTGAAAGGGTTAAATGCACGTTGGTTAGTGCTGGATTGAAGAAGGTGTTTTGGGCAGAGGTTGTTTTGACAACAGCTTTTCTATTAAATAGATGTCCCTCGACTGCGCTGGGAATGAAGACACCTGAAGAAGTGTGGTTGGGTCATCCACCAGATCTCGACAAACTGAGAGTATTTGGTTGTTTAGCCTATGCTCTTATTAGGTAAGACAAGGTCGAACCTAGAGCTCTGAGATGCATGTTCCTTGGATATCCTGAGGGAGTCAAGGGTTATAGGCTGTGGTGCCTAGAACCAGGTCACAGAAGATGTATCACAAGTCGTGATGTAGTTTTCAATGAAGTCGAAATGGTGTTCAAGAAAACTGGTGATGTTGGTCGAAGTGCAGAAATCTCTGAAGAGGAGCTGGAACAGGTAGAGATACCTGTTGAGGTGGAGCATAGTGAGGCTGAAGTGCATAGCCCAGATAAAGTCGAAGAAGAAGAGCAAGATGCTGAAGAGGTTGAGGAAACTGTCGATGACTACCTACTGGCAAGAGATAGGTCGAGAAGAGTCATCAAGCCACCTCAGAGACTTGGTTATACAGATCTTATAGCTTTTTCATTAATCTCTGCAAGTGAGGTACTTGACGAAGAACCTAGAGATTACAAGGAAGCTATAAGGAGTCGAGACAAGGCTGAATGGCAAAAAGCCATGAATGACGAGATGAAATCTCTTCATGATAATAACACTTGGGAGCTGATTGAGAAACCTGTAGGAGCAAGGTTAGTCAGTTGTAAGTGGATTTTCATGGTGAAGGAAGGAATCGAAGGAGTGATGTCGAAGCGCTTTAAGGCGAGGCTGGTTGCTAGGGGGTTCACTCAGAAAGAAGGAGTGGACTTCAATGATGTGTTCTCACCTGTCGTAAAGCATACATCCATTCGAATGTTGTTGGCCATGGTGGCTAAGTTCCATTTGGAACTTGAGCAAATGGATGTGAAGACAGCATTTCTGTATGGTGATCTAGATGAAATGATCCTGATGCGTCAACCTGAAGGGTATGCAGAAAATGGTAAACAAGATTATGTGTGCAAGCTGAATAGGTCTTTGTATGGCCTAAAACAATCTCCTCGATAGTGGAACAGGAGATTCGACAAGTTCATGGCACACATTGGTTTCACTAGAAGTCATTTCGATCACTGTGTTTACTTTCGATTTCGATCTGGAAACTCACTTGTTATGTTGCTGCTGTATGTGGATGATATCCTCATAGCTAGCAACAGTGTTAAGGATGTAACGAAGGTGAAGGTTGAACTCAGTAAGGAGTTCGAAATGAAGGATCTGGGAGCTGCCGCTAGGATTCTTGGGATTGACATCCGGAGAGATAGAAAGAAGTCGAAGTTGTGCTTATCTCAAGAGATATACCTACGGAAGCTTCTCGACAAGTTTGGTATGTCAAATTCGAAGCCTGTTGTGACACCTACAAATCCTCAGTTTAAGCTTAGTACTAGTCAAAGTCCATGTACTGAAGCTGAAAGAACCTATATAAATAGCATTCCATATGCTAGTGTAGTGGGTTCTTTGATGTATGATATGGTCTGTACGAGGCCAAACATAGCATATGGAGTGAGCCTTGTGAGCAGGTATATGGCCAATCCTGGAAAGCCACAATGGCAAGCTGTAAAGTGGATTCTCAGGTACATAAACGGGTCTCTAAAAAGATTCTTGATTTATGATGGTGCCTGTGGTGGTGATAGGATAGTCGAAATCGAAGGATTTGTTGACTCTGATTATGCAGGTTGTATGGATTCCAGAAAGTCTATTTCTGGATATGTGTTCATAATGTTTGGCACAACAATCAGTTGGAAAGCGACACTTCAGAAGGTTGTTGCCTTATCAACCACTGAAGCTGAATATATTGCCCTCACGGAAGCTGTGAAGGAAGCATTGTGGCTTGAAGGCTTTGCAAAGGAGCTGAAACTTCAAGGTCAAAGTATCACTGTTAAATGTGATAGTCAAATTACAATACACCTGTCGAAGAATTCAGCCTATCATGAGCGAACTAAGCACATTGATGTGAGGTAGCACTTCGTCAGAGAGATAATCGAGCGTGGTGAAGTCCAGGTGTTGAAGGTTTCGACTGAAGACAATGCTGCTGATATGATCACCAAGACGTTGTCAAGTTGCAAGTTCTTCCACTGTATGCAGTTGATAAAGCTGCATGATGAAAACTAGTTGATTCCCTTGTTGTTGAGTTAGATCCAAGGTGGAGATTTGTGAGATTTGTGTCGAACTAATGCTGTGTCGAAGGAGGGCTTTCATGTGTTTCGACAGGAGGCAAGCATGCAGTCGAAGCTTGTTCACATGCTGGTGCCTGATTGTTACAAATTGTAGTCGAAGTCTGTTCTAGTTTGTAATGTCGAAATATTCTATGTGGAGTTTGGCCTTGTGTTAAGGATCCAATTGTTTAGGTTTCTTGGGCTGCAAGTTACCTAGTTAGTCTATAAATAGGCTAGTACACTCAGTTTGTTGAGTGTGGCAAATTGTGATATTCAATTGTAATCATTTGAAAGGTTAATGAGAAAGTGAATAGTAAACAGAATTATATTTACCCAATCCTTGTTGTTCTCTTCTTCTTCTTCTTGTTTTCTTTTCCGTTAAACCCTAACCCTTGTTTTGGTTCTTGATCATTAAGAAACCATTTATACTTTCTTTAACGACATCGTTTTTCACAACATTGAGAAATTGAATTCATGAATCCTTCTTACATTTTCACTATTGACATTTCAAAGAATACTAATTTCCATTTTGAGAGTCAAAAGAAAAAACTATTTCCTTTTTGAGATATCATAATTCATCTTAATGTGGAAAATACTAATATTTTTATTTGTGGTCTGGTTTAGATTTTGTTTGAGTTAATTTTTTAAAATTACACATCAAGCCTTACCTATTTTTGTGTTTAATGCAATTGTATCACCTAAATTGAAGAGAATTCTATTACCAAAATATGACTAAAAATGACTTAGGTATTAGAATGATGTATGAGTAAATTCAAAAGAGTCACACTCATTTAAACTCGTCTCTTTGATAATGTTAGAGTAATTGTAAATCTAAATACCTTCATAGTTTTTTGTGACTACGAAATAGCAAAGCAGAAGTTTGTCCGAGGGAAAAGACCAATTGCTTTTGGAAGAAAAGTGGACATTGAAGTGAAAACAAGATAAAACGATGAAAAATGATAGGGATCGAGCTTTTCAAATGAGGACGATATTGAACCAAAGGATTGGAAGGACTCCTAAGTTTGAAGGAACAAACTACATTCCATTGATATGTTCTTGGAGTTTTTAAACATTCTTGACCTCTGCATACTTAACAAAACCAAATCTGAATCCACATTTGCTCCTTTTATTAGGAAGGAATACCTCCACGACTAAAACAAAGGTTGAAAGGCATCAATAAAGTGATGCAAGATTGACTGAATCTAGAAAGTTTATGAAATAAAAGGATATAACTTCCTTTTTTATATCCATAAAAATAAATAAGGAGAAGAGAAAACGAGATCTCAATTTTAAGAAGAAACTAGAAACTGAACTGCAGTGGAATGCAAGACGAGAATGATTAATGAATACAAGCTGAGTCAAAAATAGAAAGAAACAAAAATGATATGGGGTTCATTGTAATGCTACCAACCAGACGATTTTCCCTAAAAGAATATCAATTATACTAAGCCTGAATTTTGAGAAGATTTTTTTTAATAGGCAATTATATTGATGAGAGCAAAAGAGATGCTCCAAAAATACAGGGAAAATTAGAGAGCAACACCCCTATCTTCTACAAAAGCTAAGAGGCGAGGTGTGCCAACCAAGATAAGAGGGAGAATAAGATTGTTTACATGTAAGACCCGCCCAAACCCACGAACGATGGAGAATTGCCGACATACAATCAGTGAAACTAAAGATTTCTCCTTTAAAAATAACAGCATTACGTTTAGTCCATAAACACCACGTCGTTGCCAACCAAATAGAGTCGATTAAGTTTCGCTTAGCTGGATTAATGACTTTGTGGCATTCGGCTGGAAAATCTACTAGGTCGAGAATAACTTCCAAATTGTCTCTACCAACCCAAGATCTCACCTTATCCCATAAGTTTCTAGCTATGGAACAATCCTTGAACAGGTGCTGAGAATTTTCGCTATGACGGAAACACAAAACGCACCCTGAATCTCTAGGATCCGACAAAATACCTCTATGAATCAAATGGTCTTTCGTAGGAAGACGGTTTATCAATAATCTCCATCCCAAAATCATGGTCTTCGAAGGAGCTCTAAATCTCCAAAGGCGAGCCAGCACATCTAGAAACCTGTCATCGAATCTGGCTGTAACTCTGTTCTTCAAGTGTTTTGCAATGCAAGAATTTGTCTTGTAGCCATCTTCATTGTCATTCAGCCATGAAAAGGAGTCTTCTCTATTTTGACGAGGTTTGTTAAATTCCAACCAGTTCTCCATTTCTTCAAGAGTATCCTGCTCCAGAAAATCATTGCTATTGCCATGAAATTGATTCCAATACCAATCCCCTTCGAACCAGGTTCCCGCTTCAGCAACCGACAGGTGATGCGAATCAGAAGCCTCAAAGATTGAAGGAAAAGCTTCTTTCATCGTCTGGTTCTCAATCCACAAAGCATGCCAGAAAGAGGTGTTAGAGCCATCTCCAATCCTGCAAGAGAAAGAGTTAGTAAAACCAGAAGTCGGTGAAGTTTTAAGATCTGTTAAGATCAAATATTTCCACCAAAAAGAGTCTCTACTCGTCAACACTGTGTTATCTCCAACTTGAATCTTTAACACTGTATTGCCGTAACGATAACTTAACAGTTTCTGCCAACACGCTTCCTTGTCCACCAAAATCCTCCATTTCCATTTTAAAAGGAGTGCATTGTTGATAATTCCCACATCCTTAATACCCAATCCACTCATCGACTTCGGCTTGCAAACTTCATCCCAGCTGGCCCAATGGATGCTTCTTCTGTCAAGCCTTCCTGTCCATAAAAAATTGGAGAAGATCCTCTTAACGTCTTTCAAAATCGTTGTCGGTGCTTTGTAGAAAGCGAGGGTGTAAACCGGGATGGCGTTCAGGACTGAATTGATGAGAGTTATTATGCCAGCTATAGACAAACTCTTGCTTTTCCAACTAGCTAGTTTATTGTGCAACGATTCAAGGAGGGGCTTCCACAGTGATAACTTCCTAGGACTGCCGCCTATCATGACTCCAAGAAATCGAAAGGAAGTTTTATCCACACCGCACGACAAGAAAACTGAACCTGCATTTAAACACCAGTCCGGGACGTTGATTCCATATAATTTGCTCTTGGAGAAGTTGACCTTCAAGCCCGACATCAGCTCGAAGCTCTCATAATAGTTTTGATGCCCCAAAAATTGTCCATATTGGCTTCTCCAATAAAGAGAGTGTCGTCCGCAAATTGCAAGACGTCAACAGAATCCTCGCCGTTGAAACTGAAACCTTTAAACAGATTTGTGGTAACAACCTTCTCAACTAGACTTGTTAGACCTTGTATCGCGAGAACAAAGAGGAAAGGTGACAGGGGGTCGCCTTGGCGTAATCCCCTATCGACACTGAAATCCTTGGTTGTTCCGCCATTGACTAGGACCGACATCGAACTCGTAAAGACACAGCTATCCATCCATTTCAACCATCGATTACCAAAACCAGATTTTGTAAGCATGAATTTGAGATAATTCCAGCTAACACTATCAAAAGCCTTTTCGTAATCCATTTTTAGAAGAAAGCATCCACGTTCTTCTTTTCTAGCCAGATCGATAATTTCGCTTACCGTGAGAACATCATCTGCTATGTTACGCCCTTTGATGAAGGCAGTTTGCTTTGGAGAAACCAGCTTTCCTATAACCTCTCTCAACCGTCCTGCAAGCAGTTTGGCTAGGATTTTATACATACTGTTGACAAGGCATATTGGCCTAAAATATGAAAGATTCTGAGGATTTTGTTGCTTCGGAATCAGAGCTATGAATGTGGCCGTACAAGATTTGGTGAGAATGGGATTCCCGTGGAAATCTGAGAAGAACCTCTGCAAGTCTGACTTTAAGAAATCCCAGCCCTTCTTATAGAATTCGAGAGTGTAACCATCTGGTCCTGCACTTTTACTGCCATCGCAAGACCAAATAGCTGCTTTAATCTCTTCCAAGGAAAAGGGTCTTTCCAGCCAAACGCAATCTTCAACAGTAAGAGATTTGAAAGAGATTCCGTCCGGGACTGGTCGAGCGAAGTCTTTCTCCTTGAAGAACTGCGAGAAATGAGAATGTATGGAATTTTTTATCTCCTCCACGTCTTCGATAAAGCCATTAGAACCTTCTAAAATGGAAATGTTGTTACGACGCTGTCTGGACTTTAAGGATTGATGGAAGAACCTTGTGTTAGCATCTCCCTCTGTGAGCCACAATTGTCTCGACTTAAGCCTTAATAGGTCTTCTTTAACTGCCAGACTCTTCCAAAAATCGTCACTGATTTTGCTTCTCAGTTCCTTCCAGGGATCAAAGTCAGTTTCCGCGTCAAAGTTATCAGCCAAAAGCTTGTCTAGATCCTCCAGAATGTCCGCTTGATTACTGATGTTAAGGTCAATCCAGCCGAAGATTTCTTTGTTCCAAGTTCTGATCTTGCTTTTCAAAAGCTTCAACTTTTGAGATAGGACGAAGTCGCCTTTTCCCCTCACCCTCAATAAATCCCATTCAGCTTTAATGAAAGATTCAAACCCCTTGTGAGTGTACCAACAGTTGAGAAACCTGAACGGCTTCGGCCCACAATCAACCACTTTGGGCTTCAGCCAAACGAGGCAATTGTTGGAAATGTCACGACCGCCAATCCATTGATTGTTAAGCTTCCAAGCCAAGACCAGATTGTTAGATAGCAAGAAGCGATCCAACCTGCTCATGGGGTTTCCCCTGCCGCTGAACCAAGTGAATTTAACACCTGTGCATGGAAGATCGACTAAGTCCGCCTCCTCAATAAATCTCCTAAACTCCTCCATGTCATGATAATAAGTGGTCTTACCAATCCCTAACCTCTCCTCTCTGCAAAGGACATAATTGTGATCTCCTCCCAAGCACCAAAATTCAGAGTTCCTAGAATTCTTCCTACTCCCCAAATCTCTCCACATTTCCCTCCTCAAAGAATGATTACACGAAGCGTAAATTTTAACGAAATTGAACACACCTCCTTTCCAAATCACGTTGATGCCCACAAAACCCTGGCCTCTGAAACTATAGTTTAGTGTCAGTGAATCCTTCCGCCAAAGAATCGCCATACCTCCTGAAGCTCCTATAGAGTGAGAAGCCGTCCATTCCACAAATGGATCGCCCCAGAATTCTCTAGCCAAATCGTCATTGAAAGAGGTGCATTTCGTCTCTTGGAGGAAACAAAGGTCCGCTTTGCACGATTGAACTAAGAAGCTAATTCTCTTCCTCTTTACCTTCGATCCTCCTCCTCTGATGTTGAATGAAATTAAATTCATATCAACTTATTGTAAGCCGCCTTCTTTGATTTCATCACTTCTTTGTCACGTTTCTCGAAGTCTTCTACATCTTTAATAGCTTTGGCCACCGGTTGGTTGCTCAATATCCCCAGGTCCGTGAATGCGTTCCAAACATTTCCACTGACAGTGTTCTCCAACCTCTGAATCCTTCAATTGCATCTATGAACCACTGATTCGGTTAGGGAAACCTCTTCCATGACATCCTCCCCAGGATTTGGCAAGGTAACAAATTTCTTCCCAGTAGATGACGAATAAGAAATCGAATCAGATGCTCCTCCATTTTTTGCTAGCAGACAAGCGAAATAAGAGGGTTTGAAAGCCCCATTATTCCCTAAATCCCTAATTCTCTTTACATTTTTCTTTCTCACTTTCACACCCTACATGTGGGAACAGGCTTCATCAAGAGAAATTGGGCCTGCCTTAAACACCTTAGGCCCAAATCCAACTTCAGTGGACCCATTTCCTTTTCCACCCGTAAAACTATGTCCAGGTGAAAAGCAAACAACGTCTTTACTGTGCCCTACATACCTCGTATCAGAAGACCTAATAATAGGTGTTGACCTATTATTACTGGTCCCTACGTCTGCCACCTGATCTGAAATAATCCCTGGAAAGGTGCCTAAATTCCTAGGCAAGAGGCACGTATCTCCCATATCCACCTTGCTACAGGACAAGTCCTGCTTTTCAACTCCTGCCCCCAAGTCAGACTGATACACTTTTGTATCCCTAACGTTAGAGGAGTTGTCGTTGTCGACTTGTATCTCGGGCTCCATATCAACAAAGTCAAAGTCGTCGTCGAACTCCGAACCGGCATTATCATCGCCGGAGCTGAGCTCCGCTTCTTCGTCACTTGAAGCTTCCTCCCTAAACTCCGATGAGCGTCTCTTTTCCAGAAGTTCCATGGCGCTTTGAATCTCCTCTTTCATGGCGATTCTGAAGCAGTTGCCGTTAATAATCACTTTGAAAGTTTCATTGATGAAAGAATCACACTTAGTTTGGATGATCAATCTTGCTCTGTCCATTCTAACTCCCAGTCGTGTGTTCTCGTCAGTTCCAACAAAGCTTCCTAAAGTAGAAGCCAACAGGATGAAGAAGGTATTAGTCCAGGCGTGGCAAGGAATACCCGAACATGAAACCCAGGTTAGTCTTTCATGGTCGATGTCCGTCTCCTTCCATTGTCTAACAAACTTAAACCATTTCTTTAACCAAGCCATATCATCATTGACCAGTGACTCGACTTCTCCGTCAACCAAATCTTCAAGGAGGCACATGTTTGCACCCAAGGGAGTTACTTTAACCGTGAAGAGACCTTCAGCGTGAAAAATGTCTTTCATACTATAAGCAAGCCCTGGTGTGATAACCTCTCCCACATAAGCCTTCGAACATCTTGCTAATCCTTCTTCTTCCGGGGTGAAACTCAAGGGAGTGGCCACCTTGGTAAAATTTAGAGGCCCTCTAGCTGCATCCACATAAGAAAGATCGCCTCTTCTAAAGTTCTTCTGATAACCTCTATACGAAACCTGCGTAGCTCCAAGTTTCCTAGACGAAGCAGCGGAAGTCCCTCTCCCGGTGTCTTTTAGTCTTCCAGCTTCTTGTTTATTCTTTCTTTGGAATCTCGGAATGTTGGCATGAAGTTTCCTGTTGCTAAGGAAGAGGTTGTCCAGTTTTGTAGCTAGTAGTCTTTCCTCAGCCACGTTGAAAAATCTAGCGAAAGCGAACCTTCTGCCGACCTTGTCCCTTCTAGGAGGTATCACTACTTCGTCTATGTCGCCAATCTTTGAGAACTCGTAGTACAAATCTTTGGCTTTCCATGCATCGTCAAACTCTGTGATGAAAAAAGTGGACGTGTCTCCCCGATCTTCAATATTGCTAAAGCCTGCTGCGTCTTTCCTGAGCCTTCCTCTTCTCCTTTCAGGAACCTTAATCCAACCTGAACCGCCATTGTTATTGAATGAAGTAGTTGCCACCATTGGAACGAGCTAATGATCTCTCATGAAAAAGCGGTTTAACTTGTGACGAACAAAGACTGTGTTTTCTGCGTTGGTTTGTGATCCCTAATGTTGAATTTGGTTCAACATAGGGAACCTAATTAGTATAATAAATTTCTCATATGTATACTATTGTGGACTAGCTAGCAATTTATTAACACTTTTAGATGAAATGTGTGAAATTAATATCACTAATAAGAGAAGCTTGATACCCATCCTTTTTAAGACGTATCTATTATTATTTGGCGGTTTCATAATAGATAGCCAAATGGTCTCAATATGCTAAGAACATTTTGTTAAAATATTTTCCTTTAATTAAAAGAACCTAATGGTTGTGTTGATATCTTAGTTGATGTCAATGAGTTATTGTGATTATATTTAATGCATCATTTTATTAATTGAGTTTTCAATAGATTAATATGATATTTTTATAAGCTTAATTTTCAAAGAGTTTAATGTTATACTTTTTACCAAATTTGATTTTGTTTTAGTCATTTTTGGATTTTGTTTTTCATTTATATTGTATTTTTTAAAGATGAAAAAAATACTATCTCTTTTGTCATCACATCAAGTGGTGAACATGAGGAGGTCAGAGAAAAAAAAAGGAGGACGCCAAAGAGACAAACTCTATTACATAAAGGACATTTAACTACGGTTTAGTGAAAGATACTATAATGGGCACAGAAAGACATTTCATTACACTCACACAATGAGAAGTCAATGAAATGAATAACTTTCTAATTATAATTTTTCAAAAGAGCAAGTAAGAATTCACACAAAAAGTGTCCAACCGTGTGTGTCATATTATTCACTTGGAAATTTGGCAAATAAAACAAACTTCTATTAATACTTAAGAAATTAAACTCGAAAATATCCCGAAACATATTTGTGTGAAATATTCTAAACATCATATTGTTGTTGAAATTTAAATATAATGTTGAAAAATACTGATTTGGAACATGACTAAACTTGAAATGTAAGGTTTTGAAAACAATAATAACTGAAAGCAAAATAAAAACTAAAAGTGAATGACAAGAATTAAAATATGACTTGAATGTGAAATGCTTCAAATTTTACAAGTATATAACGCATACGTACATTTCTCATTCATATCTCAATCACACAAATACTTTGAGTATGTAGAAATGTACGTATGCGTTATATACTAGTCTAGAATTACTACCACCTTTGATTCCAAGAGGAGCACTTGCAACAATGACAGTAATATTAAAGGAAATTGATGAATAACAATGAAACTAGAGTAGTGACATTGAGAGTTGTGTATTTGTTACCTTGATTTTCTACCTAAATATAAATGGCAAGTAAGACAAATAAGTATGCCATGGTGAAAGTTGAAGTCGAGTATGGTAAATAAATAAAAAAAACGTGAGGTGACTTAATTTGGGTGTGTCGAAGGTCATGTGAGGTGATTTGATTTGTGAAGATGCAACGTGTCATGATGTGTTTAGTCGACTGTTCTAGGTAGTTAATTTTAGACTAATGTACGTATGCCATGGTGAAATAATGAAGAGATTTAGGTTTACAATTACTATGACATAATCAAAGAAATGAGTTTGTATAAGTCTGATTACTTTGATTTTTCTCATGCATCATCATATATGTGTCGTGTCATTTTTTAATCCTATTTTGGTAAAAAAAATTACATTATTTATGTGATACCATGCAATATACACAAATGATAGGTATGGCCCAACCTGATGTGAGTTTCAATTAATTCTTTCATATAAAATCTAAATCATTTATTAAAATAATAGTATATTTCACATTAGATGTATTTTGATTTCTGAAAAAGGAAATATTTTACACTTTTGACTCTCTAAATTCTTTGACAATTCAATAAGGAAATTGTTAATAAGATTCATGAATTCAATTTCCAAAAAAGGAAACTGTTTTTACTTACTTTATACTAAAAAATTAGTAAATAACTAATCTTTGACCGTTAAAAGAAAAATTAGAAAATCATTAAGATTTTCACAAAGTTGTGCAATCATATGTTTCCCTTGATTATCATTGTCAATTATATATTTTCGTCCTACTCTATAAACCACAATCCTCTCATAGCTAGACATAAATTGCCACGTTTCTTCTTAAACCATATAACTCTTATTGTAACAGTTCAGGATCTCTCTAAATTTTTCTCTCATTTCATTTGCAATGGCTGCTTTTTTTTTCCATCTGGTGTTGGTTTCGTCCCCTCTGATGCAGTTCTTGTTGGCATTTTCCTTGCCAACAAAAACAATGAAGAACTTCAGGTTTTCAAAGGCCCATACAAGATAAAACAAATTAACTTGTATGAGTTTGATCCATTTGAATTGCCTTATGAATCATCTTATGAGTTCAACAATCGGAGGTACTGGAACTGTTTTTGTAATACCCCGTAAATTATTTTGCTTCGGATAATATTATTTGTGATCAACTGAGTCCCAGTGTGCTCAGAGAAATTATCTGCAGAGATAATTAGGGTAACTGTTGAACTTAGAGTACATCAAATTAATATTATCTGACTCTGAGATATTTAAATGTTCGGGCTTTAAAGACTTTTTGGACAATTAGTAGTGTTGCTAATGGATGATATTTTCCCTATATTATTTCTTTCCTTTCATTTTCCAAAGAAAAAGATAGGAAGGATTTTGGAGAGAAAGAAAAGAGAAGGAAAGGAAGAGAAAAAGAGGAGAAAAGTTCAAGATCAAAATCATCAAGAACATCATCAATTCTTTATCCAATCATCTTCAAATCTTCACCATCTTCATCTATTCAAGGTGGGTTATAGATAGAAGCTTTTGTTTTAGATTTTCTTGGATTCTAGGACTAGGTTAGAATTGTAAGGAAATTGGATTAATTGCAAAATCTTGAAAATTAACGGTTGAAATGTGTTATAAACTGAGTAGTATGAGTTATATGAGTGTGGAATCGTTTATAGTTGATTGTGGGAGGTTTGGTTATGTTTTGGTGGGGTTTTGGAACCATGGGAGATCAGCTGTTACGCTGATGAACTTCATGCATTTCCCAGATTCGCACTGCGAATCCCCCAGCGAAGGGGGAAATCGTGGACTCGCTGGCAGCTCGCACTGCGAATGCGAAGGCGAGCGTTCGCCAGTGGTTCGCACTGCGAACCTTACGTTGTTTTTGCTACTGCCATGGTTCGCCAGCGTTCGTACTGCGAAGGGGGTGGCGAGCAAGTGTTGGCTAGGCGTTCGCTGGACGCTTCGCACTGCGAACGAAGTAGCGAGCATTCGCTGGCTTCTTCGCAATGCGAACATGACAGAACATCCAACTTGCTTCTTTCATAACTTTTGTATCGTTGATCCATTGTGAGTGTTATTGGTATCGTTTTGAAGCTAGGAACATATTTTATCTAATGGTAGTGAGAAATACCTGTTTACTGCCCGATTATATAAATCGGGAGGAAGCGTAAATTGGTATAATTGGGGTATGTTGAATTATGCATGTTCCATTATGTGATTGATGATTATATGTCTATGCTTGTACTGGTAAACATGTTTGAATATGTATGCATGTGGAAATGAAATAGGTAGGGTGAGGAATATTATTGTAAACCATTGTCGGAAAGTGTGAAATAACAATTTCGACGACGCTCGCGCATAAGAGGCCGAGGCGGACGTCTATTACCGAATGGTATGGAAAGAATTACACTAGTCTGGATCATGTTGATTTTGTGTTAATAGATAAGACAAGAGAGGTCTTAGGCTAGTATGGTCGGGTGATTGTCGAATACAATCCCATTTATGTTTATGATCAGGTAATTGTAACCAACGCCCTTGAGAGGCATTTACGAGTCTCGAGCCCCTCTAAATGCAGGCATTACTACTTGACAGGTTTGATTCCCAATGTTACAATACGATGGAACCTACAGGTAGAGACTTGTGATGGCATGAGAGGCCATGAGAAGTGACGAATTAAGGCGATAATGCGTCCCTTAATTCCGAATCCATTCGTATGCCAAGTAATTACAAGGATCCATGACTCGGGTCGCCTTCTAGACGTAGAAGCGGACGGGTAAAGGGGATGCCTTGGTATGGGTTACCGATTAGCGATACTGTGAGTTAGTGAGACTCACGAGCATGGATCCATATAATGTGTGTGTACTCAAAGTCACTTCCCTTCCCTTATGACTTGAGTTAGGATGTTAGAACATTGTAAAGCCGAGAGGACTATAAGATAGCGAACTCACTGAGCTTTGATGTATCTCACCCCACTGTTGTTGTTTACATCACAGGTACTGCAGGTTCAGCGAAGGGTAAAGATAAAGTGGTTTGACTTTTCCTTACGGATCGTAGCTTTTTGAGATGGCATGGCTTCCGCTATGGCGTTTTATTTTGAGATCATTGTATTGATCTAGTTCTTAGTGTTTTTGGACATCTTGTATATGTTATGCCTTAGCTTTTAGAACTTTGTATTTTAGGGTATTTAATGTATATAATGTGTTAACTAGGAACTTATGGTGTTTCAGTACCAAATACTTGGATTCATGTATAATATATCTGCTTTGATGTATGTTGTTATATATGGGTGTGACAGTTGGTATCAGAGGAGGTTTTATCCTCGACCTAGCCATGAAATAGTATAAGTGTTTCTTTCTGTTTCATATGTGTTGTGTCGCCATTGGTCTTACGTGTTATATTAATGGTATTGAGCCTGATCAACTTAATCCTATCTGTATGACATTTAGGAACATGGCAGACCGGCGCAGAAACAACCGTGGTAGACCGAGAACTACTCCAGCAGGGACAAATCCGCCCGGGGACGAAGGGAATGCCCCTCTGTATCAATTCATGCAGCAGATGCAGCAACAACAGAATCAGTTTGTGCAGCAAATGGTACAGCAAATGGCTGGTGGTGTGTATCCTCTAGTGGTTGTTCCTGAGGCTGTAGGGGGAACCTTTAGGGATTTCATTCGTATGAATCCTCCAGAGTTTCTGGGAGGGTTAGATCCAGTAAAGGCTCACGAATGGATATCCGGTATGGAGCGGATTTTCTTGATCGTTCAGTGTAGTGAAGAAAATAAGGTTGTTTTTGCTTCTCACTTGTTAAAAGGTCCTGCTATGAGATGGTGGGAAAGCGCTTCAGCCTTGATGACAATTCAGGAAGTACCGAAAGTGTGGGAGCAGTTTAAGATACTTTTTATGGAGAAGTATTTTCCAAGTTCCTTAAGGTCTCAAAAGGAATTCGAATTTCAACAGCTGAGACAAGGTAACTTGACGGTGGCTTCATATGCGGAAAAGTTTGAGGTTATGGCAGCTTATTCTAGACAAGCCATGTATGCTCCTGATGAAAGGTGGAAGATTGACCAGTTTCTGTTTGGTTTAAGGGCTGAAATTTCACATAGCGTATCTCAGCGGGAATTCACTAGCTATGCTGAATTGTTACGACAGTGTTATGTGGCGGAGCATAGTTTAAAGAAGGTACAAGCGGAAGGAGAATTAAGTAGGGTGAATCAAGGTGATCGTGGGCGATCGAATCAACAATTTAGACCAAGGCAACAAGCTTTCAAAGGAAAGCAACTTCAGGGTTCTAGATCTAGCGCACCTTCGGTGTGCCGTTTTTGTGGGAAGAGGCATGGTGGTAGATGTCATTTCGAAGGAGTGGAGTGTCATCGGTGCCATAAAATGGGTCATTTGGCGAGGGATTGCCCTCAAGGTCGAATTTTTGCACAAGAGAAGAATGCCGGTCGAGTATATACCTTGGATGCAAGGAAGACAAAGGGTGATAACTCCTTGATTGCGGGTACGTGTTTTGTGAATGGAAATCCTTATTTTGTGTTATTTGATTGTGGAGCAACACATTCTTTTGTATCGATGCAATGTGTAAAGCGGCTTGGGTTACAAGAGGTTCCGTTGTCTCCACCCATGGTGGTTACTACTGCCATGGATGAGATTGTTGAAACACCATTGATGTGTGAAAATTGTGTATTATCGGTGAATGAGAGAGTTTTCCAGATTGATCTTATCTGTTTTCTGCTTAAGAAAGTGGATGTTGTTCTGGGAATGGATTGGCTTTCAGCTAATTCGGTATTTATCGGGTGTGAAGAAAAACTAATCATTATTCCATCTACTGAAGCTACTCCGAAGGATGTATTAACTACTATTTTAGAAGGTACGGTTGGAATGATTAATTTCTTGTTTGATGAGGAAAAATCCGTTCTTTTGATTCTTACTAAGGAGGAGGGTAGTAACCGACAAGTTTCGAGTATTCCGGTAGTTTGTGACTTTCCTGAAGTTTTCCCCGAGGATATCACTTCTCTTCCTCCGGAGCGGGAATTGGAATTCTCTATTGACCTGATACCGGGAACGACTCCAATATCCGTTTCTCCGTATCGGATGACACCACTTGAATTAAGAGAATTGAAGGATCAATTGGAAGAGTTGTTGGCTAAGCATTTTGTTAGACCAAGTGTTTCACCCTGGGGAGCTCCTGTGTTGTTGGTAAAGAAAAAGGATGGTGGAATGCGGTTGTGTATTGATTACCGTCAGTTGAATAAGGTCACCATCAAGAACAAATACCTGTTACCAAGGATAGAAGATCTGCTAGATCAATTGAAAGGAGCCTGTGTGTTCTCGAAGATTGATTTATGGTCGGGTTATCATCAGATTCGAGTAAAGAGTTCAGATTTACCGAAAACTGCGTTTAGAACCCGTTATGGCCATTATGAATTCCTAGTAATGCCTTTCGGTGTGACGAATGCTCCGGCAGTTTTCATGGATTACATGAATCGGATATTTCAACCTTACTTGGACCAATTTGTGGTGATTTTCATTGATGATATTCTTATCTATTCTCGTGACCCTCAAGAGCACGGAGAACACCTAAGAATCGTTTTATCCATTTTGCAAGAAAGACAACTTTTTGCCAAGCTAAGTAAGTGTGAATTTTAGATGTCGGAAGTGAATTTTCTGGGACATGTCATATCTCAAGGGGGTGTAGCGGTTGATCCATCAAAAGTTGAAGCAGTGATAAATTGGGAGAGACCGAAGAATGTGTCAGAAGTTAGAAGGTTTTTGGGACTAGCAGGTTATTATAGAAGGTTTATTAAAGGCTTTTCCCAACTGGCTTTACCGATGACGAGACTTACGCGGAAGGATTATTCGTATGAATGGGATTCAACCTGTGAGCAAAGTTTTATAAGCTTGAAAGAGAGATTGACGACCGCTCCTGTTTTGGTTATTCCCTATCCTAGCAAGTCGTATGAGGTATATTGTGATGCATCAAAGATGGAATTAGGAGGGGTGATAATGCAAGATGGACATGTTGTGGCCTATGCTTCTAGACAGTTGAAAGTCCATAAAGAGAATTATCCAACGCATGACTTAGAATTGGCGGCGGTTGTATTTACCTTGAAGGTGTGGCGTCACTTTTTGTATGGTGTACGTTTTGAGATGTTTAGTGACCACAAGAGCTTAAAATACCTCTTTGATTAGAAGGAGTTGAACATGCGTCAAAGGAGGTGGATGGAGTATTTGAAAGATTATGACTTGGAGCTAAGATATCATCCGGGTAAAGCGAATAAGGTGGCGGATGCTTTAAGTAGGAAAGCGTTGCACAGTGCCGACTTGATGATGTTAGAGTATGACTTAATGGAAAAGTTTAGAGATCTAAATCTTCAATTCAATTGGACTCCTAATTGTGTGATTATGGGAAACTTGAATATCACTTCTACTCTTCGGGAAGAAATTCGACAAGAGCAAGAGTTAGATGAGAAGTTACAAGAAGTGTTAATGCAACCGGGTTTTGTGCGAGCTACCGATGGAGTTATTATATTCAACCGAAGGATATGTGTTCCGGGTAACACGGAGTTAAAAAGGAGGATTTTGGAAGAGGCGCATAAGGGTGCTTTTACTATACATCCGGGATCTTCAAAGATGTATCAAGATGTAAAGAGAGACTATTGGTGGTCCGGAATGAAAAGAGATATTGCGGTATATGTGTCAGAATGTGCGGTGTGTCAACAAGTGAAGATCGAGCACCAAAGACCGGGTGGCTTGTTGCAACCTTTAGAAATTCCGGTGTGGAAATGGGAGAGTATTTCGATGGACTTTGTGGTAGGATTGCCCCGTGCGTAAGGTGGTTATGATTCAATTTGGGTCATCGTGGACCGGTTAACGAAATCCGCGCATTTCTTAGCTGTGAAAACTACCTATAAGGCGAGTCATCTCGCAAGGTTGTTCATTTCGGAGATAGTGAGGTTGCATGGTATTCCTACTAGTATTGTTTTGGATAGAGATCTGAAATTCACTTCGAGATTTTGGAGAGCTTTTCAACAAGCGATGGGAGCGAAGTTGTGTTTGAGTACGTCGAATCATCCGCAAACGGATGGTCAGACGGAACAGACGATACAAACCATGGAAGACATGTTAAGAGCTTGTGTCCTTGAAAGTGGAGGAAATTGGATAGAACTCTTACTGTTGATTGAATTCTCTTATAATAACAGTTATCATGCAAGTATTTGTATGGCACCTTATGAAGCATTATATGGAAGGAAATGTAGAACCCCATTGTGTTGGGCGGAGGTTGGCGAAGATAGGATGTTGGGACCCGAGATTATTCACGAAACTATGGAGAAGATTAGGATGATCTGTGGAAAAGTTAAGCAAGCACAGGATCGTCAGAAGAGTTATGCGGATAACCGAAGAAGACCTTTAGAATTTGAAGAAGGCGATCGCGTGTTTTTGAAAGTTACTCCGAGATTGAGGTTGAAAGAAACATTTAAATCGCGGAAGTTAAGTCCGAGATATGTGGGACCATATCAGATTTTGGAAAGAATTGGTGAGGTAGCTTACAGATTAGCCTTACCGCCTTCTCTGTCGGAGATGCACGACGTTTTTCATGTGTCTCAGCTTCGGAAATTTGTCCCAGATCCTCTTCAGCCAATTTTACCAGATACATTTGAGATAGGAGCAGATTTGACCTTTGAGCCTCAACCGAGTCGTATCACGGGAAGAGAAACTAAAGTGTTAAGGAATAAAGAGATTCCTCTTGTTAGGGTCCAATGGGATGAGACGCATCCGGGTGATGCAACTTGGGAATTGGAATCAGAGATGCGGGAGGTCTATCCTCATCTTTTCAGGTAATTGTTTTAAATTCGTGGGCGAATTTCTATTTAAGGGGGGGAGGATGTAATACCCCGTAAATTATTTTGCTTCAGATAATATTATTTATGATCAACTGAGTCCTAGTGTGCTCTGAGAAATTATCTGCAGAGATAATTAGGGTAACTGTTGAACTTAGAGTACATCCAATTAATATTATCTGACTCCGAGATATTTAAATGTTTGGGCTTTAGAGACTTTTTGGACAATTAGTAGTGTTGCTAATTGATGATATTTTCCCTATATTATTTCTTTCCTTTCATTTTCCAAAGAAAAAGATAGGAAGGATTTTGGAGAGAAAGAAAAGAGAAGGAAAGGAAGAGAAAAATAGGAGAAAAGTTCAAGATCAAAATCATCAAGAACATCATCAATTCTTTATCCAATCATCTTCAAATCGTCACCATCTTCATCTATTCAAGGTGGGTTCTAGATAGAAGCTTTTGTTTTAGAGTTTCTTGGATTCTAGGACTAGGTTAGAATTGTAAGGAAATTGGATTAATTGCAAAATCTTGAAAATTAACGGTTGAAATGTGTTATAAACTGAGTAGTATGAGTTATATGAGTGTGGAATCGTTTATGGTTGATTGTGGGAGGTTTGGTTATGTTTTGGTGGGGTTTTGGAACCATGGGAGATCAGCTGTTATGCTGATGAACTTCCTGCATTTCCCAGATTCGCACTGCGAATCCCCCAGCGAAGGGGGAAATCGTGGACTCGCTGGCAGCTCGCACTGCGAATGCGAAGGCGAGCGTTCGCCAGTGGTTCGCACTGCGAACCTTACGTTGTTTTTGCTACTGCCTTGGTTCGCCAGCGGTATGGGTTACCGATTAGCGATACTGTGAGTTAGTGAGACTCACGAGCATGGGTTCATATAGTGTGTGTGTACTCAAAGTCACTTCCCTTCCCTTATGACTTGAGTTAGGATGTTAGAACCTTGTAAAGCCGAGAGGACTATAAGATAGCGAACTCACTGAGATTTGATGTATCTCACCCCACTGTTGTTGTTTACATCACAGGTACTGCAGGTTCAGCGAAGGTTAAGGATAAAGTGGTTTGACTTTTCCTTACGGATCGTAGCTTTTTGAGATGGCATGGCTTCCGCTATGGCGTTTTATTTTGAGATCATTGTATTGATCTAGTTCTTAGTGTTTTTGGACATCTTGTATATGTTATGCCTTAGATTTTAGAACTTTGTATTTTAGGGCATTTAATGTATATAATGTGTTAACTAGGAACTTATGGTATTTCAGTACCAAATACTTGGATTCATGTATAATATATCTGCTTTGATGTATGTTGTTATATATGGGTGTGACAGTTTTACTACAAAAATTGATGAAGAGATGAGGCATTGTAAGACCGATTTTTGGAAGAAGAAAGGAAATGTTTATGAAGTTACTAATGCTATTAACACGATTTTGGGAACAAAATCACTCTTTGTTTTTTATCTTGGAAAATCTCCAAAAGATGCCGAAAAAACAAACTGGATTATGTATGAGTATGCATTGGCAGATAAGCCTCGGGTATTAGGTTTATGAGAACTAACTATTTGATTTATTTCCTTAATTTCTAACTACGTTCTTTCAATGATTCTACAGGCTCCTTTTGTTGTTTGTCGTGTTTTTGAATGCCCTCTAGAGATGCACGTGGATTATGAGTTTGGGCCTATATCTGATGTTGATGAGACCGATATTGATGAAAATTATGTTGAGCATGACGATCTTCTACTTATGAATTGTGTTTAGAAATTGACTTGTTGTAGTTGGATAGAATAGTGGTTTAGTTGGAAAAATTTAGTCCATGAGAACAGTCCCACTTAGTCAGAGAAATCATCTCTTATTATGGTATTGTTATTTATTCAATTGAGTATGTGTATTCGTATGCATATCACCTATTATTTAATATTTAGTATAAAATTATTTATTATTCGATTACATTATATTAAAATCTTAGTTTTTTTCTTTCTCTTATCACAATTTTTTCATGCAAATTTATACGTTTACATAATATATTTCAATCTATGTTTGGAAAATCATTGTTTATAATGTGTAGGTAGAAAAAAAACTTAATAAGAGAAATTTTTGTTACAATAAAACTTGTGTGTTTTAAAATTTAGTGTTTGAACTTGATTTTGTGGATGGATTTTTTGGTTGGTGATTGTCATATCTTATTTGTAAGTTTTTTTAAACTCTTATTTAACTTTTGGATCTTAGACTTCTGATGGAATTTTTTATGGCCGTTTCATGGGACTCTTCAATAGAATTTATGTTTTTTCTTTGCCTTTGCCTCTCCTACTACTGACTTTTTACATTCACTCTTTTGTTTGAATTTTTGATAAGCACCTACTCAAATTAGTAAAAATTGAATTAAAAAAATTGAATTAAAAAAATTGAATTATAAAATAAATTTAGGAAAAATTAGTTTATGGTCCAAAAGTCTGACCTGAAAAAGTCCTTCAAATTAAAATTATTTTAGGAAATAATTGGAAAAGAAAATTTAAGTTATTATCAATTATTTGTATATCTGTATAAACATAATTTAAAACAATTTTTCAATTTTGTAAGATAAATAAAATTGACTTGTATAATAATAATTATATAATAAGAACTTTCAAAGCGAAAGACATAAATTATAATATAATATAATTTATTTTTATTTATCTTTAGGTTGCAGTATAGATTATGTGGTCAAAATTAAAAGGATAAATGGATACATTTTTGTTTTTTTATAAGCTAAAATATATTAATCAGGGATACAGTAGGGGTATCCCAACCCGTATACATCAAAAGCCTCTCTAAAAATCAAGACCTACAAAAATCACTAGGGGAATTTACCCAAGTGTAATAGTTACAACTGTGAGCACTATTGTGATTCTTTCCTATCCACCACCAATAATAAATTACTATACGATTCGAAATCGTGTCATAATCCCAAAATTCGTCTCTAAATAAAATGTTGTTTCTAAATGACCAATTAATCCAACAAATTAGAAGCCATATTCCGACAGCATTACAGATTAAAAAATTATTTCGAGCACACCCCGATACCCAACAAGTTAAGTGATTCAGCATATCTCCAACTATAATCTCCGGAATGCCCAACCAGTTACATGCGAATTTTCATATCAGACTGACCTTATGGCATAAAAATAGAA
The DNA here is from genome assembly GCA_022829125.1 of Lathyrus tuberosus. Classification (NCBI taxonomy): domain Eukaryota; kingdom Viridiplantae; phylum Streptophyta; class Magnoliopsida; order Fabales; family Fabaceae; genus Lathyrus; species Lathyrus tuberosus. Next base: position 2,312,879 of record JALAZF010000504.1, read on the forward strand.
CATGCTCCACACTTTCCTCCACTAAGAAACAGAAAGGGCAAGATTTTTCGTGTCTGTTGGTGATTATTCCTCTACGGGTGAGATTGACTCGAGTTGGAATTCTCTTATGTAGCATCCGCCAACCGATCACTTTCACCTTGAACGGGATCTGTGCTATCCAAGTAAGTTTGAAAGTAGCTCTCAAATCTTCCCCAAAAATCCTAACAGAAGAAGTACTATTTGCCTGCAGAAATTCGTACAAAGAAGACACAGAATAGCTATTATGATCAATAAGGAGCCAGTTGACGGAATTTTCAGATCCTGCTACGGGTTCATATTCTTCCAGCAGTGAGTTCAGATCTGTCCGCTGCATCATCACTTCTTCAGACAAGTTAGAATGAGATATTTTGATATCCAAGCACCATTTGCCACCGTCCCAATAACCATTCTCTGCCACTGAGCTGCTCTTATTTTCAGCATATATCCATAAATCTGGAAATGACACGGACAAAACACTGTGGCCAGCCCAACGAGAACACCAAAACGGGACGAGATCTCCACTGCCCATGTTTTAGGATATAAGCTCAGAAATTACATTCCTCCCACCGAATATAGAGAGCTGCAACAAGTCTCTCCACCATAAAGAGGGAGCAACAAGCAGTTTCGAGCATTCACCGGTATGAAGGTCGAATTGATGATTAGGGTATCTAGCCTCTATTAATTCCTTCCACAAAGTGTTCTTATATTCCAGAATTTTCCAAGTCCACTTGAACAGTAACGCCTAATTGAAAAGTTTTAAATCTTTCACCCCTAAACCACCGTTTTCTTTCTTGTTACAAACCGTAGTCCAAGACACCCACGCCACTCCCTTTTTAGACACCGTACCATTCCACAGGAAGGACTTTTGAATATACGTCAGAATACGTATTACTTTAACTGGCAGTTTATAAAAAGACATGAGATGAATCGGTAAATTAGCAAGGACCGAATTGATCAAGGTTACTCTTCCTCCCATTGATAAGAAACGACTTTTCCAAGAGTTCAATCTAGATCAGACCTTGTCTATCAGAGGTTTCCAAAAAGAGACTAGAGTGTGATTTCCTCCAATATATATTCCTAGAAATTTGAGTAGACAATCAGAGTCAAGGATCTTACAAGTGAGGTAGTTTCCAGCAGCCGATAAGAACAGATCATCAACACCGACACCATATAGGGAGCTCTTATTGAAGTTAATCTCCAAACCTGAGATTAAATGAAAACCTTTAAGAATAGTCTTGACTGCCAGGATATTTTTCCACGAACCATCTCCTAATAGGATTGAATCGTCTGCGTATTGCAGCAAGTGGAACGAAACCTCCGAGTTGAGTTTAAAACCTGAGAACATACCATTCTCCATAGCTCTTTTCATCAGGAATGCAAGTCCTTCAGCAACGATAGTGAATAGAAGGGGAGCAAGGGGGTCGCCTTGCTTGAGGCCCCTAGATACAACAAAATCCACGGTTGGGCACCCATTAACCAATACAGAGGAATAGCTATTAAAAACCCCCAAGTCCATCCAACTCAGCCATGAATTACCGAACCCCATAATTTTCAAGACATCACGTAAGTACTTCCAATCGACACAATCGTATGCTTTAGCAAAATCAACCTTTAGAAGCATAAGATCTTTCTTTGAACGTTTAGCAAAGTCAATGGCTTCATTTATCACAAGGACTCCGTCTAGCAGATTTCTTCCTTCTATGAACGCCGTCTGAGTGTTTGATATAACACTTCCAATTTTCTTTTTCAGTCTGGAGGCAAGAATCTTCGACACTACTTTATAGACCGAGCTAACAAGTGATATAGGCCTGTAGTCATCCAAATTCTTAGGGTTCTCAATTTTGGGAATAAGCACCACAAATGAGGAAGCAAACACCTTGTGCAATTTGTCACCCTTAAAAAATTCCATAATACATTTTGTAAAGTCTTTACCAACTATACTCCAACACTCCTTGAGGAACTCAAAGCTGAATCCGTCAGGACCAGGGCTACGGTCCCCAGCACACTCGAATACAACTCTTCTTATTTCTTCTATATCGACTTCAGACTCTAGCTCATCTCTGTCCTCCCTAGAAAGACACTTGAATCCTGCATCTCCCACATACGGAAAAGGTCTGGAAACTCTGGAAAACCTCTTAGCATAGTGGTCTTTGATAGCCTCTTTGACCCCTTGAACATCCTCTACAAATTTGCCATTAACACTTACAGAATTTATGGTATTCGAGTTGATACGATTTCTCAATGCTGCATGAAAGAACTTAGTGTTAACGTCGCCATCCACGCTCCATTTTAACCTAGATTTTTTCTTTAAAATACTTTCTTTAATTCTCAATGATCTCCATAAATCGTCTTCCGCAGAATTCCTATTCTCCAGATCCTCTTCTGAAATGTCTCCTTTTTTTGAAACAATAAGATCTTCTATCTCATTGATAATACCTGTATCTGTCTTGATTTTGGTGTCTACCCAGCCGAAAATAATAATATTCCACCATCAGAGTTTCTCTCTAAGATTCTGCATCTTCTTGGCCAAAATGAAAGATGCCTTCCCTGTTACCTTATACTCATCCCATTCTTTTTTGACAAAATCCATGAAACTTGTATGTTCAAACCAACATGACATAACCTTGAACGGTTTAGGCCCCCAGTTCATATTTCTCGCTGAAATCCACACCGGCCTATGATCCGATACGTCTCGGTCTCCAATCTTTTGGCACACCATGTTCCAATCATTAAATACTCCAGGGGTTACAATGAATCTATCGAGACGGCTACATATCTTGCCCTTCGCTTTAAACCATGAGTAATTATTTCCACTCAAAGGCAAGTCCACACACCCGATCATATTAATGAACTCTGAGAACTCTTCCATATATCTTCTATTTAAACTGGAATAACCTATTTGTTCAGTAGGACACTTTATTGAGTTAAAGTCACCACCAAGAATCCACTATCCAGGTTCCAAGCTGTTTTTAAGATTGATAAGACTAGACCAAAGCTCCCTTTTCTCCAATATGTTACATGGAGAGTAAATATTAAAGAAATAACATTTCAAACCTCTCCAATATGCTTGCAACCCTAAATATCCTTTGCCCCTATAGCTGCATATAGGTTCCACGGCTCCGTCTTTCCATATAGTTACTATACCTCCTGAAAGGCCATTAGAACTAGTAGCCGAACACTGACAAAAACTGTCTCCCCATAAGCTAAACACCATCTCATCAGACATCTTTGTTCTTTTAGTTTCCTGTAGAAAACATATTTCAGCTCCTACCTTATTTAGCGTATCTCTAATTTTCTTTCGCTTTAAAACACCCCACACCCTCTTATGTTGTATGTTACTATATTCATATAGAACCAATAGCTACCGCCTTCTTCCCTCTCTTCGATTTTCTGTGAACTACTTCAAGATTTCTCAGAATGGTTTCAAAAACTTCATCATCCTCTTCCGCTTCTATTCCTAAGCTTTTAATAGCCTCCTAAACTCTCGAAGGAAGACTTTCTAATTTCTTCTTAATCCTTGAATTGTTCTGGAGGAAACTAGAATCACTCATAGAATTATCACTAGAACCAGATCCCTTAAAGATAGGAACACATGCCTAGTTTTCCTCTGTTTCAAAAGTCTGTCTATGTTGCTCCTTGACAGTTCTTGAGGTCGAACAATCAGCCCGCAGAAGAGTAGCGTAATACGAAGGTTTGAACGGAATTTTTATCCTCTTGTAAATATCTTCTACAAGTATCTTCTTCTTCCTCATAGAAGACCCCCTTTAGCTACAGCAGCCACAGAGTCACTATCTCCTCTCTGCACTTCTTGATAAGAAGATACATCAACATCTTTAGATATGTCACCACCTGCTAATCTAATATCATTAGCAATTGATGAAATCACCGTATTGTCCCCTCTTTTTAGTTTCACAAGGGAACATGTCACATGATCATGGCTAGACACTATAATATGACTTTTATCACTACTATCACCCTCTCTTTCTCCACCCTTCGAGTCTGACTTATCTCTATCTTGAGATAAAATTTGATTCTCATAGTGGATTGCATAGCCTCTTTCCTCATCTCTGATACAACTGGTGGCAGCTGGAGCCACCTTTCCAGAGACCTCAATCTCTTCATCGCTTACTTCCATAGTATGATCATTAAGAGAATTCCTCAAAACACCTGTTGTCGATATAGGGGAGAAGGGCTCAGGATGTTTGGATTGAGAGCTAAGAACCCTAGATGAACTATCCCAAGACTCCCCTTCGACATCCTGATCCGACTCTGAAGCCACAACATCTGAGTTATCTTCTTCAAAGCATGACACTTTAGCGATACCTTGATCCCTATTATACGGCCCAAAAGAGTCCTCCACGATCTTAATTCTATAGACCGTATCATTTACATCAATATTAACTACTTCATTAAGACTCATGGCAAATTTAGTCCTAATCAGGATTCTAGCAACGTTAAACTGCAGATGCTTCCTTGTCTCTTTGTCCATCTTTATAAACTCACCAGTAGTAGCAGCTAAATATTTGAAAAATTTTGCTCCCCAAACGTGGAAAGGGAGACCAAAGATCTTGACCCAAGTGAATCTCTCTTGGTCAACGTCGTTAGGAGACCAAGGGCGAATTTCAGAGAACCACTTAGAGATCCATCTGATGTCCTCTGTAATCAGCTTTTGGATATCACCCGGGTTATCTTCTTCTAAGAGGCATAGATTAGCCCCCATAGGTGTTATCTTAATGTTGAAGAAACCTTCCATTTGAAATGCATCTGAAACCTCAACTACTGATCCCGGAATCTCCAGCACACCAGTGAAAGCCTGCTCAAACCTCTCTAGTTCTTCCTTGTTAACTATAAAGGTCAAATGGGCAAAAGTAGGTTTGTCACCCATAAGAAACTGTTTCGAAATGGTATTAGCCCTATTGCTACTTCGTACCCCTTTAGTAATCTGAGCGAAGGAAACTCTCTTATCAATCCTGCGACATTCCAAAGGTTTAGAGGACGGACCTCCTACAAATTCCTTTTCCTGACTCCATTTTTTCGTATAGGGAAATTCACCATCAATCTTGTGCTCCCTACGAAATCTTGGCAAATTGGCAAAAATCTTAGTGCCATTAATGACAATATTGTCGAGATCAATGGCCATAAGATCTTCGTCTTCGACTTTTTTGAACCTGACAAAACCAAACCTCTTACCCCTGATATCCAATCTTCCCGGAATAAAAACTTCCAATATGAATCCATAGTCCTTAAAGATGTCATGCATTTTTCTTGCATCGAATGAATCCGCAAACTTAGTAAAAATGAACGATGAAGCTTCTTTCCAGTCTAGATCTGTAACCTTACCTTTGTTATTTTTCCAGATCGACATTTTCCCCCAAATTTGATTCTGAGCCTTCTTCTTCCCTACTTCCACCCATGTTCCTTTGTTATGGCCGGTGACATTATAGAGCCCCATATGACACATCCAGAGAACCTAAACCGATAGATCAAATATATACGGTGCTAACCAATTCGCCTCACATCCACTATGTTTACCAAAAAATGCAGAAAAAAGTCCTTCTTCTAGCCTCAAAGTACCTCTAGCCTCTCCCAAGTCAATACAGATCTAAACCGAGACTTCAGCTAATCAATGACTCCGAGGAACCCAGTATCAGGCAACTCCTTACCAAGGCCCCTGAGCCCTAAAGCCTGGAATTTAAGCCAAAGATAAGGGGAAGTTCAACCAGTATCCCCTTCGTACATTTATTTGAAGTTACGGAAAAATGATAAGATTGACCAAGGAGGAAGAAGAATCGGAGCTAACCTTAATGAACTTGATACATTGAGATGAGTGATTCCGGCGCCCGACGGGGAGGGTACAATGTAACAGTTGAAGATGCAGAACCTAGAGAGAAGTGAGAGTTTCTCTCTCTTAAACACTTAATTCTACTGTATTTTTTTTACTTGATAATGGGATACATGATGATTAAGATCCTCAAGTCAGAACTGAAAATATGCTTGACTCGCTCAATATACTTGAAAATAAGGGTGTTGAAGATACTGATAGTGATTCTAGCTCACAGGGATCCAAATTTGTTGATGCAACTCAATTCCATCTTGAAGATAAGGCTTTGAAGATAAGGCTTCTAAAATACTTGACAAGTAGTGTGTTCTCAGAAATGGATGGATGTTTGCACTAGAGTTGTTGTGACAAGCCTCATTAGGAACATATCAGATCATCACCTTTTGATGCTGGACTTTGACATTAATGAGATAAGAATTAGAGCTCATTTTAAGTTCTTTAAAATGTAGTCTCTACACCCTTTGTACAAAGAAATTCTTGCAAATAAGACTTTTTAGGGTGTCCCATTTTCATCTTAGCTACTAAACTCAAAAGGATTAAAGAAAAGCTCAAGATTTGGAATAAAGACATCTTAGGCAATGTCCATGAGCAGGTTATAAAAGTTGAGAGGCAGTTGCAGGAAATTCAGGATAATATACATACTAGTGGTTTTAATTATCACTTGAGTAATTTATAGAAGAAAGCTCAAATATCTTTGGATAAAGCTTTACTTAGGCAGAACTGCTTCTGGCAGGAGAAAGCTAAGGAAAATTAGCACAAGGAAGGTGATAAGAATACAACTTATTTTCACAGAATTGCTATAATCAGGCACACCACCAAGTCTATCTCCTTTTTGCAGATGGGGGACACCTTGCTCACTGACAACAAAGATATCACTGATCACATTACCAACTATTTTTAAAACTTGTTCACTTCAAATGAAGGAATAGTACCAGACCAAAGGTTTGTTAATGTAGGTATTCCTAATTTGGTTGATGAGGGATCTAATGTTATGTGGATTATGCTTCCTTCATCTTTGGAAATATAAAAATGTTGAGTTTCCTTTGAATAAAGTTGGATCACCTGTCCCTGATGGCTTTGGAGCTTTTTTCTTTCAAACTTTCTGGGACATTATACACAAAGATGCAAAACAAGCCACTTTGGAATTCTTCAAAACCAGTTGGCTGATGCCCAATTTCAATGCCAATATCTTGGCCCTTTTGTCTAAAGACAATGGTGCTAATTCTTGGTGGGAAATTTAGTCCAATTGAAATGGCTAATTTCAAATTCAAGTTGATTACCAAAATACTGGCTTACATGATGTTTGCCTTAATATCATTAAAGCAAAGGGGCTTTATTCAATGGAGACAAATTAACTTGGTTATATTGATAACTTAGTTGATGTCAATGAGTTATTGTGATGATATTTTATCCCCCATTTTATTATTTGAGTTTTCAATAGATTAAGATGATATTTTTTAAAATTTTATTTTCAAAGAGTTCATTGTTAATCTTTTTAGCATCTTTGATTTAGTTTTAGTCGTCTTTTGATTTTGTTTTTCCATTTATATTTCATTGTTTGAAGATGAAAAAACTACAATCTCTTTTGTAATACCCCGTAATTTATTACTTCGGATAATATTATATTGTGATCGACTGAGCCCAGTGTACTCTGAGAAATTATTTGACAAAATAATTAGAGTAACTGTGGAACTTAGAATAAATCCAATTAATATTATCTGACTCTGAGGTATTTTATTAATTTGGACTTAAGAGACTTTTTGGACATTTAGTAGTGTTATTTATAATACTAAGTTTACTACTTATTCTTTTCCTCCCACTTTCCAAACATTAAAAAGAGAAAGATAGTAAGAAAGAGAGAGAAAGAAGAAAGAAAGAAAAGGAAAGGAAGGAGAAAAAGGTTTTGAAGAAAATCCAAGAGCAAGATCATCATCCATTGATCCAAGCTTCAACCAATCATCTCATCTTCCTCATTTTCAACCTCTATCCAAGGTGGGTTCTAGTTAGTACCAATTTTTAGAAGTTTTGGAATTGTTTGGTTTAGGTCGAATTTATGGAAATCGATGTTCCAACGGTTGGAAATTGATATAAATCGAAATGAATGATTAATATACTTATAGAAACATATATTGTTGATTGTTTTGATGTTTTGGTTTGATTGGAAATGTTAGGTTTTGTAGAACTTGTGTTCTTGAGTAAAACCATGTTTTTGGAATGTTGTTGCTCAAACAATACTATAACCAGGTTATTGTTTCTCTGTTGGTTGTTATTTGTGGTTGGGAAGAGGTTTGGAGGTGTAGGAGATTTCTGTTTTGCTGAAGCATTTTTTTTTAGTTTCGTAGAGCGCATTTAGCGCTTAGAAGCCCGCTCAGCGCGCAGTTGAAATCCTGCAACCCCAGAAGGTAGTGAGTTGTGCGCTTAGCGCGCTCAGGGGTGCGCTTAGTGCGACCTGGGACTTAAAGTTTTCCTCCAAAACGAGAAAATTCATAACTTTTGATTCGTTTATCGGAATCAGACATTCTCTATATCGATGTAAAGCCGAGAAGATATTCTATGCAATGGAGATGAAATATGTCGATTTTACCGACCGATTAAATAATCGAGAAAGTTCCAAAAGTGATATATTTATGTTTTAATTGTTATATATTATTCTACTATGCAATTATGACATGTCTTGCCTATCCTAATATTGTTTAACATGATTGTAATAGAGTATGCATGTTAATATGAAAATAAGATAGGAAGAGTGAGGAAACCTCAAACTTGAACTATAGGAGAATCTAGTAAGGAACTAGAAATTGTAGACAACTCTAGATGGCGATGCTCGGGCACGTGTTGTTGGAAGATACATCCTTGCCGAGTATTGGCCTAGTTAAGAGTGAAACACTAGTATGGAACATGTGGTTAAACTTTGTGGTTTTGAAAAGGCATGAGAGGCCTTAAGGCATTATAGCCTTGTGATTGTCGAATACAATCGTATTGTTGTATGTGATCATGTAATCGTAACCGGTATATTTTAAGTGTAGTTTCATGGGTCTCGAGCTCCTCTGAAATGGGTGCACAATTACTTGGTAGGTTTGAATTCCCTACGTGTAGTACGATTGGAGCCTATGCTATGGGTAGAGACTTGTGATGGTTAACAGGCCATGAGAAGTGACGGTTCACGGTTAACAGGCCGATGATCCCGAATCCTATTCGTATGCCAAGTAACTACAAGGATCTATGACTCGGGTCACCTTCTAGACGTAGAAGCAGACGGGAAGACGAGATGTCTTGGTATGGTTATCGATTAGTGATGTTGTGAGTTAATGAACTCATGTCATGTTTCCATATAGTGTGAGAATTATAAAGTGTGAACTCAAGGGTCCTTTCCCTTTTCCCCGGACATGAGTTAGGATTGTTAGAACCTTGTTAATCCGAGAGAATCCATAAGATAGGGAACTCACTGAGATTTGATGTATCTCACCCCATGTTGTTGATGTATTTCAGGTGCTTCAGGTTCCGAGAAGGGTAAGGATAAGGTCGTGTGATCTTTTCCTTGCTTGTTGATAGCTAGCTTCCGTAGCGGAGTTTATTTTGATATCATTGTGATCTAGTTCTTAGTTTTTATCTTTTTGAACATCTTATGTATATTATGCCTTTAGAACTTTTAGTTGTCGTATTTTGGGGTAAGTAATATATATAATCTGTTAACTAGGAGCTTATGGTGTTTCAGTACCAAACACTTGGATTCATATATAACATTTATGCTTTGATGTATGAGTTTTATATATGGGTGTTACAGTTGGTATCAGAGCAGGTCGTATCCTCGACTTAGCCATGAAATAGTATAAGTATTTCTTTCCGTTTCATATACGTCGTGTCGCCATTGGTCTTAAGTGTTTTATTTATGGCATTGAGCCTGATCAACTTAATCCTATTTGTATGACCTATAGGAACATGGCTGAGGGACGTAGAAACACTCATGGTAGACCCCGTACCACTCCTGGAGGGACGAATTCGCCGGGCAGCGATGGTAATACTCCTCTGTATCAGTTTATACAGCAGATGCAGCAGCAACAGAATCTATTCCTGCAGCAAATGGTGCAACAAATGAATGGAGGTTTGCATCCTACGGTAGTTATTCCAGAAGCTGAAGGTGGAAAATTCCGGGATTTTATCCGCATGAATCCCCCAGAATTTCATGGTGGATTAGATCCTGTGAAGGCTCACGAATGGATTTCTGGTATGGAGAGGATTTTCTTGATAGTCCAATGCAGCAAAGAGAACAAGGTGTTGTTCGCTTCTCATTCACTGAAGGGTCCCGCTATGAGATGGTGGGAGAGCGCTTCGGCTTTGATGGCTATTCAGGAAGTGCCTAAGTTTTGGGAACAGTTCAAAGTTATTTTCATGGAGAAGTATTTTTCGAGCTCATTGAGGACTTAGAAAGAATTTGAATTTCAACAATTAAGACAAGGTAGTATGACTGTGGCCAGTTATGCTGAGAAGTTTGCGGACATGGCTGCTTATTCTAGGCAGGCTATGTATGCTCCTGACGAAAGGTGGAAAATAGACCAGTTTGTGTTTGGACTAAAAGCAGAAATATATCATAGTGTATCTCAGGGGGAGTTCACTACATATGCTGAAGTTTTAAGGCAATGCTATGTGGCCTAGCATAGTTTGAAGAAAGTCCAAGCTGAAGGTGTTGCGAGTAGAGTGAATCAAGGGGATCGCGGAAGATCCAACCAACAATTCAGGCCTAGGCAACAATCCTTCAAAGGGAAACAAGTTCAAGATTCAAGGGCGAGTACACCTCCTGTGTGTCGTACTTGTGGCAAGAATCATTCAGGAAGGTGTAGTTTTGAAGGGGTAAAGTGTTTCCAATGTCAGAAGGTGGGTCATCTGAAAAGAGATTGTCCTCAGAATAGGACTCAGACACAAGGAAGGGTTTATACCTTAGATGTAAGGATAAGGAAGAGTGACAATTCCTTAATTGCTGGTACGTGCTTCGTTAATGGATTTCCTTGTTTTGTTCTATTTGATTGCGGAGCTACACACTCTTTTGTATCGATGCAATGTATGGAGCGACTTGGGTTGCGGTTCGTTCCTTTGTGTCCTCCTATGGTGGTCACTACCGCCATGGATGAAATAGTTGAGACACCGTTGATGTGTAAAAATTGTGTTTTGTCTGTGGACGGTAGAGTTTTTCAAATTGATCTTATTTGTCTACCGCTTAAGAAAGTTGATTTCGTTTTGGGAATGGATTGGCTTTCTGCTAATTCGGTGTTTATTGGGTGCGAAGAAAAGCTCATCATCATTCCATCTATTGATGCTACCCCGAAAGATGTCTTAACAACTATTCTAGAAGGTACGGTTGGAATGATAAATTTCTTGTTCGAAGAAGAGAAATCTGTTCTTTTGGTTCTCACTAAGGAAGGGAGTAGCGACCTTCAAGTTTTGGATATTCCAGTAGTTTGCGAGTTTTCCGAAGTTTTCCCCAAAGATGTCACTTCTCTTCCTCCGGTGAGGGAAGTGGGATTTTCTATTGACCTGGTACCGGGAACGACTCCTATATCCGTTTCTTCGTATCGAATGGCACCACTTGAATTGAGAGAACTGAAGGAACAATTGGAAGAACTTATGTCTAAGCATCTTGTTAGACCTAGTGTCTCACCGTGGGGAGCTCCAGTATTGTTAGTAAATAATAAGGACGGTGGGATGCGGTTGTGTATCGACTATCGTCAGCTGAATAAAGTCACCATTAAGAACAAGTATCCCTTACCCAGACCTGTTAGATCAATTGAAAGGAGCCTGTGTGTTCTCGAAGATTGATTTGAGGTCGGGTTATCACCAAATTCGAGTGAAGAGTTCCGATGTACCTAAGACTGCATTTAGGACCCGTTATGGTCATTACGAATTCTTAGTGATGCCTTTCGGTGTAACTAATGCTCCAGCTATTTTTATGGACTACATGAACTGTATATTTCAAGCTTACTTGGACCAATTTATTATAATCTTCATTGATGATATTCTTATTTATTCTCGTACTTCACAAGAGCATGAAGAGCATCTGAGAATTGTTTTATACGTGTTGCAAGAGAAGAAACTTTTTGCTAAGTTAAGCAAGTGTGAATTTTGGATGGCGGAAGTTAAGTTTCTTGGTCACGTTATATCACAAGGTGGTTTAGCAGTGGATCCGTCGAAGGTAGAAGCAGTGATAAATTGGGAGAGGCCGAGAAATGCTTCGGAAGTCAGAAGTTTCTTAGGACTGACGAGTTATTATAGAAGGTTCATTGAGGGTTTCTCTCAGTTGGCTTTACCAATGACGAAACTTACCCGTAAAGATTTTGCTTTTGAGTGGGATACGAGTTGTGAGCAAAGTTTCATGAAGTTGAAGGAAAGATTGACAACGGCTCCTGTGTTTTTCATACCTGATCCTAAAAACTCTTACGAAGTGTTTTGTGATGCTTCTAAGATGGGATTGGGAGGTGTTCTGATGCAAGGCGGTCAGGTAGTGGCTTATGCCTCCCGACAATTGAAAATTCATGAACAGAAATATCCAAATCATGATTTGGAATTGGCGGCGGTTGTGTTTACACTGAAGGTGTGGCGGCATTATTTGTATGGTGTACGTTTCAAAATGTTCAGTGACCATACGAGTTTGAAGTATTTATTTGACCAAAGGGAGTTAAACATGCGACAACGAAGGTGGATGGAGTACTTAAAGGATTATGATTTAGAATTGAAGTATCATCCAGGAAAAGCCAACAAGGTAGCAGATGCTTTAAGTCGGAAAGTAGTTCATAGTACGAAATTGATGGTATTGGAATATGCTTTTTTGGAGAATTTTAGAGATCTTAATCTTCAGTTTGTGTGGACTCAAGATGGTGTAATTATGGGAAATTTGAATGTAAATTTTACTCTAAGAGTTGAGATTCAACAAGGTCAAACGTTGGATGAGAAGTTGCAAGAAGTGTTGCTTCTACCGGGTTTTGTTCAGGCTACCGACGGAATTATTATGTTCGACCAAAGAATTTGTATTCCGAAAGATGTGGCATTGAAAAGAAGGATTTTGGAAGGAGCGCATAAAGGTGCTTTTATTATACATCCGGGTTCTTCAAAGATGTATCAAGATTTAAAGAAGGACTATTGGTGGTCCGGTATGATAAGAGATGTTGCGGTCTTTGTGTCGGAATGTGCAGTGTGCCAACAAGTTAAGATTGAACATCAAAGACTGGGTGGGTTGCTGCAACCTTTAGACATTCCAGTGTGGAAGTGGGACGGTATTTCTATGGACTTTGCAGTAGGGTGTTGCGGTGAAAATCGGATAACAAATTATTAATTAATTTGCATCATATTTATTTTACAACCGACTTTGATTTATCCAAAGGAAAGGTTCAAGATCGTTAGAAAAACCTAAAGGGGGAAGATCTAAGGTTCGGGGGTTGGTTACGCCTAGGGAAGGTATTAGCACCCTACACGTCCGTAGTACTCTACGGGAGCCTCTTGTTAATGTTATCTTTTGTTTGCTAAAGGTTCTATGCTAAAGGTTGAAAACCCTAGGGGTTAGTATCTAAGTATACTCGACAAAGCATCGCACTTTGCGCCTATGTATCCTCGGGAGTAGAATCAGAGTATGCGTAGTTCTACTTTTACTGAACTATTGACTATGGTCAATATTCAGAGGGGAAATGAGTACAAGCTCATTGTAGAGTTTAAGAACTCTCTAGATCTAGTTGAAATGGACCTATGTTGAAGTTTAGTCAGTAGGGGAAAGTGATGATTCATTATGATGAATATCACTAAGAGTGTAAGAACTCTCTCCTAAAGCTAGTTATGATTTCTATGGCTCTGATTAAGCCAAGAAATGAAATTCTCCTAAGAGGTTACTTAGGTTAAGGTGGGGACTATGACTTTAAGAGTCAATGTTAATCACCTTCCTTTGGAATGGGGGGAAAACAGTTTAAGATAGCAATAAATGAAGAAAAAACACTTATATAATATGATGAGATGAAAGCAACACAAGCATAAGGATGGCAAGATGCTTCATGATAAAGTATGGATAAGATGAACATGATCATTATAAAGACACATCAATATGTTTCAATCTTTAGGAAGACAAACATATAGAATACTCACAAAGATAAAGAGAATGATATTAATTAAGGATGACATTTAAAGAAGAATAACATTCATATTAAAGTCAAGTATATAATGAATTAAGCATGGATGGATTAATTCAACACTTAAACAAACCATTAGTGAAACAACACTCAAGATCAACAAAGGTGCTCATAAATAAATGTTAATAATTAACCCTAAGGTGATAATCAATTAACAAAACCATTAAAATTAACATTACAATTAAGATACATATTGATAATTAAAATTAAAGGTTTGACAATTAAAATATAAATTGATTAACAATTACCAATTAAAATGCAAATTGACAATTCAAATTTAAAGGTTAACGCAACAATTAACAATTAACATACATAGCAATTAATTAATTAGAAACACAACACATATTAATTAATGATAATCACATAAATAATTAAGGAACAAACTATAAAATTAAATAAATATTTTTGGAGCTTTGAATATATAAAAAAATGTCTAAATAAAATAAAAGGTCTTTCTAAAAGAAATAGGAAGTGATTAAAACAGAAAATAAATAAAAAGAAAAGAAGAAGCGCAAGCAGGGGGTGCATGAGTGATTCTGGATAGTTTTAAAACAAAAGAAATGAAAATTGGGCTGAAAAGGGGAGTGGAAATATCAAAGAGGCGCAAGGCCCAGGATGGAAAAGAAAAGAAACACAGGCGAATTAAGAAAAAAAGCGAAAAGGGTTGATCCAAGGATCGAACCCAGGCGTGGTAGGTGAATGATAATGATATGTGCATGTGTGTGACCGTTGGGACAGCGTGTTTCATCCAACATGTATATGCTTCTACAACAATATAAGCCAAACGTTTCAATGAAAATATTAAATGGCAAAAAACACGCGCACATACATGTTCTGATGGTAAGGTAACATGAAATCAATTGGTCATGGTTTACTAAAGCACGCTACAGGACAAAATTAATTGAACAGCCAATCACAATGCAAGCATGGATTTTCAATCATGCAGAACACACAAAACCAACGTATTTCAATTGAAACAACATCAAAACATCAACAATATTTAAACTCATATAAAAACCTCAATGTGTAACCAAACATCATGAAGTAAAATACTGAAATGAAGCATTCTATATGTAGAACATGATGAAGCCTTAAGTTGTTTGGAATAGTGACTGGATATGGAAGGAAAGAGACACAAAGATCAGGTGCTCATTACTAACAGTGGCAAAACGCATGCTCCAAGTTGTGCACTTATTCATATTGTTAACTGTCTCATATAAATACAAAGACAC
This sequence comes from Lathyrus tuberosus, assembly GCA_022829125.1. NCBI lineage: Eukaryota > Viridiplantae > Streptophyta > Magnoliopsida > Fabales > Fabaceae > Lathyrus > Lathyrus tuberosus. Next base: position 2,328,130 of record JALAZF010000504.1, read on the forward strand.
TAAAACAACATGATGATCAGTTTGAGTGCATATCCAGGTATGGAATCGTGAGTGTGGAGGGCAAGAAAGAAAAGCTTACAATTTCAAATCTTAAAACAACACACAGTGAGCGACAAAAGAGTGTTGGAAGCTTTTAAACTTCAGCATGATACTACACATACAAATACATACCAAAATTCCAAACATGGCTACGCAAGAACCACATATATGCTCAACATTTCCACTCATGAGTCAGAAACTTACATTGATGTTCATGATATCATTCCAAGGTAACAAAGAAACAACATGTGGACATGTATAACATTAATATCTCAAACCATACAAACTCATAAATATGATGATGACAATCAGTGTAAAGAGGAAACATGAACCTTCCATTGTCATACACACATTCATTTCAAACTCACATGCACAACAGACAACATGGTAGTAGTAACAACATCATTCAGAAATTCATTCATATGAACCAAACACAATATTAAAATCCACACAAATTAAAGATAACCAAGTGAGCCAGCATGCATTCCAATACGACTAACACATGATAAATATCCAAGTTAGTAGGTTCATTGTACATAGATCAAAGTAAACCTACTCATTCAAATAGTTATTCATATACTAACAAGTTTCCAAACATGTTTAATCATTTAAAGCATCCATGGATAGATATGAAGTTTCTAACACAAACTCAACCGGAGGTTCATAATAATATTCATGCCATACAAATACACCATGAAAACACAACATTAAAATAGCATGGTATCTCTAACATTAACTAAAGCATGTTCAGCCTAGCATATGATTAAGCATGATAAGCATAATAAATGGAAGTTTTGAGAAACTTACCTAGTTTCCAAGCAAGTAACAAGAGATCCTCTCCTTTCCTAGCTAGCTCGTGAGCTTCTCCAGAGAACAAGTTTTCAAAGTGGTTTTTGTGTTTGTTGTTGGTGAGAAGTGAATGAGAGATGGGTCCTTTATATAGGAAAGCAAGATGGCCCATAGCCTTGATGAAGTGGAGCATGGTGATATGTAAACCTAATTTGAGCACAAAGAAACAAACTACAAGATATGGGTTAGCTCAAACAATGCAGAGATGTTCCTATGATGCACAAAAGCTGGATGACATCTAAGGGTAAAAATTTAGGGTACAACAGTTGCCCCTATTTAAATAGCTTCACCAGATGGCACGAGGAACGGAGATTCCAGGGGCATCAAGGTGAAAGGTATTTAAATATAGCAAACCAAAAATTTTGCCCTTAGATGGAATGCAAATGCTAAGGACAAGCGACAGACATACAAATGCTGACATGCCATGAACTTCTAAAATGATGATATGATGCCAAGAAGGATGCAAAAGATGCAGACAGACCAGACACCAGGGACAACAGGAAGCAAACACACAAGACAAGCTTTGCCGGGGAAAGACGAAAGCTAGTATCCACAAGAAAAACTCACTAGGGATACAGGCTAACCAACGAAAGAGACTCACTTGGGAGGCTCCAAAGAAACACTGGGGAAAAACCAAAAAAAAACTCCACTGGGGAAGAAAATCCGGGGAGATAAACAACTGGGGACAAAACAAAACCCACACTCTTCCTGGGCACGAAACCAGAAAGAAAAAACCTGATCACTAGGGATCAGCCAAAAAAGGACAGACAACCAAGCAAAGACTTCCTGGGGATTCTATACCGAAGAGTTCAAAATGGGATCTTCAAGAAAAGCCAGGAAGACAGAGACCAACTCTGCGCACCAGATAGGAGTCCTATAAGGTTGAAGAAATTTGTTCCAAGAAGCTTAGCTTAAAGCAAATTTCAGAAAATCCAAGGTAAGGGTTCAATGTCCGACACGATTCGAACAAGAACAGTTTTAAAACAAGAAGACAGTGCTTGACACGATTCAAACAAAGTCCCAGTTCAAGTTCGACACGATTCGAGCAAGAATGGTTTTAAAACAAGAGGCAGTGTCCGACACGATTCGAACAAAGTCCAAGTTCAAGTTTGACACGATTCAAACAAGAGCATATAAGACAGTGCTTGACACGATTCAAACAAAATCCAAGTTCAAGTTTGACACGATTCAAACAAGAACACATATGACAGTGCTTGACATGATTCAAATAAAGTCCAAGTTCAAGTTTGACACGATTCAAACAAGAACACATAAGACAGTGCTTGACACGATTCAAACAAAGTCCAAGTTCAAGTTTGACACGATTCAAACAAGAACACATAAGACAGTGCTTGACACAATTCAAACAAAGTCCAAGTTCAAGTTTAACACGATTAAAACAAGAACACATAAGACAGTGCTTGACACGATTCAAACAAAGTCCAAGTTCAAGTTTGACACGATTCAAACGAGAAAAATTTTACAAAATCTTTAAAGTTAAACTTCTTGGGGAACAGCAAAATGATTTAAAGATTCAAATCTGGCGCGCAAAGGTTAAGACCGAACAAGCACGACACAAAGCAAACCGGGAATGTCTTTACTTCACTGGGGAAATAAAGACAGGCACAACAAAAGACCACAAGCAAAGCAGAGCACAAAAATGCAAAGATGCTAGGGGATGATGCATATGCGTAGCTATATGCTAGAAACAATGTGAACGATACAAAACAGGAAAGAAGAAAGGATAACACAAGCCAACACCCTGAAACCCAAACATCAAGGATAACCGGGGCAATCTTCTTTTCACTGAAGATGGCAGATCCATGCCAAAAATACAATAATGTCTAATTCTTCTTGTACAAACTTGATTCCATAAAACATCTTAATTCCAGAGTAAGACTTAGTTTATCTTTGTGTTCTCCTAGAAATTGCAACACTTCCGTTTTCAAAAATCAAGTGAAAATGACAAAGTTGCATTCAAAGACCAATAACAACTCTAGTGACTAAGAATTCTGTCGTCTAACAACTGACTTCTCCGGGGACTCCTGCATAAAGAACTGGGGTCTGGTACTCAAAGGTGAAAACCAAAGCATAAGCCTAGCTTAGACAAATGTTTTGGATATATTGGGAAAGTTCTTCTTCTTTATTGGGGAAATAAATCCACTGGGAATTTGTCAAAATCAGCTGATGTAGCAACTTGATGGGGAGCTAACAAAGTAATTATGCGTTCCACTGGCATAACTACCATCTTCAAATCTTATCTGCCCTGGGCTAGACTGTCTATACGATAACAAGAGGATTTTATAGAAGAATTGGCATACAGGGTGTTTCGATATCTTCAAACTCTTAGAGAGATCTCAGCATAACTGCCCCAGATTAGGGGATGAATAATCAAAAGAATTTTACGGAAGAAATGAAATACCAGATGATTCAATATCTTCCAACTTGAATAATCAAAAGAATTTTACGGAAGAAATGAAATACCAGATGATTCAATATCTTCCAACTTGAATAATCAAAAGAATTTTACGGAAGGAATGAAATACCAGATACTTTAATATCCTCCAACTTGAATCATCAAAAGAATTTTACGGAAGGAATGAAATACCAGATACTTCAATACCCTCCAACTTGAATCATGACGTAGCTGTTTCTGTTTAGTTATACTCGAGATACTCAAACTGTAGTAGAAAATACTGGGGAACGGATTTGCCCCTGCTGATGGGTTACTGCAGTAAAAAAACTTATCATAAGATGATCTCAAGAATATTTGCCCCAATATTCTGAATTCGCAGAATTATGCCTCTGATTTGTCAACTCCCGGGATAATAGATTGGCAAACTTCATGCTTGGTTGCCCCTGACTGAGTCAAATTTCCTTTAGCAAGTTCAATTCCTCGACTGACTGCGTTTGTTGGGATTCCTTGATTTCAAATGGTATTGCAAACAAGTGTTGTTCATTAAATTTGGAAAGATTTCATGCAAAGGTTTAATGCAAAGTTTGAAAACAAAGCTTTGATAAAAACGCACAGTGAAATGATTAAATAGTTAAAAACAAAAGTGGGTCTAGTCATTAAGGAAGTGACCAACACGCGCGAGTAACAAAGATTATTAGGAGTCAGGTTACTCAACCTTGCTGTAGTATGCTTTTCAAAACAACCTTACCTCAATTAGGTCTTTTAGGGGTTGTAATGTGGTATGGTTCATGGTTTACGAAACAAGGGATGAATTCCAAATCCTACGCTCAGTTAACTCAAGATATACATTCAAATCTCCGAAAATAGGAAGTCACTTGATTTGAAAGCTGACTGAGGCCTTATATGAAGCGCTCGTGTTTGAATGCATAACCGAGTTAAACTGAGAACTACCCTGCCCCAAGGTTGAGATTAAGGTTTTTTTTTGTAGAGAAAGAAAACTACTACTTCTAGGCTCGAAAAGGGTTAACAAGGGATGAATTGAAACAATGCCTTACATCCTCGGCGAGGTTAATTTGAAAGTATACCACAACAATTATGAACACGAGGTTTTCGTCATCCTAATCTTTGTTTAAACAAAAGTTGAAAAAGGAAAGAAGAAGACATATATTTTTGCTTTTATGAAAATAAAAGTAAATGAGTGAAACGAATGGACTTAACCAAAAGATGCATAAATATTTCATTAATGTTGCCAATTTAAAGGTACAACAAAGCTTATCAGAAAATATCAATACGATTAAAGGAAATACAACTGAAATACAAAACACAGCCAACTCTGGCGAATCATTCCATAGATCTTAGTTTCCGGGTCCAAACAGAAAAAAGCCTTCACCACCAATCACTTGCTCCTTGTGGTATCGAACTTTGAGAGGCCTTGCATGTCCTTTACCTTTTGCTTCGAAAGTTGAGGTACCAACGTCTGAAGTGCCTTCCTGAGGTTTCAGATTCTTTAGCAAGCTCATCAGCTTCTCTTCGAATTCCTTGCATTCTTCAATGGGATGTCCAATGGTCCCAGTACAAAATTTGCATTCAGTCTTTGGACGGTCTTCTTCAAAGATTAAGTCCTCGTCATGGATCAGCTCTTGCACAAAATGCTCTAAAGCTCAGCAATTGTCCAAATCATGCCCTTCAGCTCCCTTATGGAATTCACAGGTTAGGTTGGGATCATACCATGGTCCCTGGAAAGGTGTGAGAAGTCGTGGAGTTACCAGCTTGTTTTGCATCAACAGTGGGAAAAGTTTGCATAACGGCACCGGGATAGGTTGGTGGTTAAATTTTCCTCTTTTGGCAGCACACTTCTTCTTATCTTGAGGAGAAACATGCATTGAAGACTGAAAATCCCTCTTCGTAAACACTTGACGAAGATTATGTTTGGATGCAGGAACAGGACCAACGTTCAGCTGGCATGTGGCTTCTCCAAAAACAAATTCTGGACACGAGAGATCCTTAGGAGATGGTAAAGGATAGTTGACTTGAATGCCTTGTGGTGTAAATGATAACTTCTCAGAATCAAGCAGCGTCTGAACCTTGTTTCTGAGTACCCTGCAATCTTTAGTTGAGTGCTTCTGTGCCCCAGCGTGGTAGTCGCATCGGATGTCGGTGTCAAAGCCCGGCGGGTCTGGAAAAGACGTTGGATCTCTCTCTTCTGTCACTATCAATCCACTTTTGATCAACACTGGCAACAACTGACTATATGCCATTGGTAACAGAGTGAAATTCCTCTCTGGCTTCCTTGGCCTCTATCGTTCACGCTGATGTGGCAAATGAGCGCTCTTGAAAGCTGGTTTGACGGGATGAATGGAATTCTCCTTTTTCAACAGAGTTTCCAGAACCCAATTCATCTGGCACTTGAGGATCCTAACCTCTTCTCCCATTTCCTTTTGGTACTCCAAAATTCCCTCCATCGTTGCTAGCGTGACCTTCATAGTTTCCTGAAACTGCTCCATTCCTCTTTGAAGCTCTCTCAATTCATGGTTGACTCTGTCTATTTCACAGTACTGTTCAGACATCCTCTGTCGAGTTTGGACTTGGGTATTGGCGCTTGGAAAATCAGGGTGACGGGTTCTGGAGAGAACGAGACGACAATAAGACGCGGAAGAACGCACATGCACATGTAAAGATGCAAAATGATATGCAAAAATGCAGATGCAAACTAAACTATCAAGAAGCCACAAATATTTACAAACATTATAGACAAATGGAGTCTTCCTTAAAATAAACTTCTTCATTAAGATTGTCAACTGTTACATTTTAGAGCAGAGGATTCTCCTGCTTAAGGTTCAAAAGGTAAGGGCACTCCTAAACTGAAATATGAAGTAACAACATTGATAGAAAACAACATATGGCACTTCTAAAAGTTTGATCCACAAGAGGATGATTCCTCTTCTCCATTAATCTTCCTTGTGAGCTCTTTAATGCGCTTCCTAGTCCTTTCCCTTTCGAAGAACAAATCAGCCATTGTTTCTGCCGTCTTCTCCCTGGCTTTAGAGGGAATCATGTCGAGGGAATGGCTTCTTTATCACTTGAGCAAGGTCACGGGACCACTGCAAATGGGTCTCAGAGACCTGGCATTCAGCCTTCCAGAGTTGTCTGTTGATATTACGCCATGCATACTCGAGTCTCTTTTTCATCTCAAATCCTTCATTTCTTTCGTAGTACATCTTGATAATATCCTCGTTTCTGGGAGGTTCTTTCTTCAAGTAGCCTAACTGGCGGCGGGCGAGAACAGGATTATAATTGATGCAGCCATCTCTACCCATCAAAGGTACATTGGGGCAGTCCCCACAGCTAACGATCATAGTAATCCCCTCATCTGTCGGGTTATACCAATCGATGTCAGTGTGTTTTAACTTCATCAATTTCTTGGACCATAAACCACAGTCTGCAGCTTCTTAGAAGGCAAGAGTTTTCGTTAGGTAGGAGGTGAACCATTTGTAGAAAAGGGCCGCACAGCAGACAATTTGTCCATCACCTCTCAAATATCTGTAATGAACTGAGTGATAAACATCTGCAAGTAAAGTAGGGACCGGATTATTGATAGCGAATATCTGAATGGCCTGGATATCCACAAAATTCATGTCACTCGGGAACAAGAACAAGCCATAGACCATTAAGGCAAAAGTTGAATCAAACAACGCCTCGTTTCCCTGGTCTTTAAAATAAAGGGCTTTTGCCATCAGGAATAAGGCGGGGAGTCCAGGTCGTCCTCCTTTGATAGTGAAATTATCTTGAATGTCTAATAATCTGATCTTTGTGACTCTGGCAATTTCTCTGACGGAAAGCATCATCCTGATCCCAGAGAAAATTGGAGCCTTCTTGACAGGAATTCCAATTAGAGCAGAAAATTCTTCCAAGGTCGGTACCAACTGAAACTCAGGAGAAAGGAAACATCGGTAATCAGGATGGTACAGTTGTACCAAGGTTTCCAACAATCCTTCCCTCACTTGTAACTTCATTAATGACAGGAGGTCTCCATATCTGTCAATAAAACCTGGCGGGTCCTCAATCCTTCCTCCAATCTTTATCAACGGTTCCACATTAGGGATCAGGAAGGTAACGGGCCAGTTTATCCTTTTGGTAGCGTCCATTGTCTACAAAGTCTAAAAAACAAAGTTAGCGTCTTGATAGTTTAGCAGAAGATGCAAAATGCAATGCAGAGTTTCATGGAATTCAGACGTCCGCAAAATATCAAGAGATATCAAAAGACCTCATTTTCATTAAATAAAAAGTGAATTACAATAGTTGATACACTTTCAAAAGCCCTAAACATAAAGCTAAATAAAAGCAAGAAAGTCCTAAGGAAATTCTCCCAAGAGTCGTAGCTAGAGTCTTTTGTTTTCTTTCTCCATCTGATCTCTTTCTGCGACGAGGTTGTCAAGAATGAATTTCCAAACAGGAGGTTGAGTGCTTGAGGAACTTGGATCTTCTTGGGCCTTTCTCTTCTTACAAGAGAGTAACTCCTCATTCTTGGTCTGCAGTTGCTTCTGGAGTTCCAGATTCTCTTCAACGACCACTTGATATTTGAGCTTCCAGGCTTCTTCTGACCTTTGGGCTTGTCTTAGAGAAATCTCCAGCTCTTCTTTTCTTGACATGAAGTACAACACAGGCTCTTTCTTCAAAGTAATTAGCTCTTGTCTTTTGTAGGGCATCTTCAACTCTATAGCTCTTCTTCTAACCCATTGGAGGTAGGGCTCCAAGGACACACAGTTAGGTCTTCCTAAAGAACTTCTTCCTCTTTTGCGCTTGCTACTCCAAGCGTTCAAGATCAACTCCTTCTGTTCTTCGTTCTTGTCATATGTTTCAAAATAAATACTTTCCACATGAGCACTGAGAGGTTTGTCTTCTAGAGGATAACCTAATTGGCGTCGCGCCAATATAGGGTTGTAACTGATACCACCTTTGATGCCAAGAAGAGGCACGTTACCATAGTTTCCACAGCTATCTATAATCAGGATTCCATCATACACCCTATTATACCAGTCAATATCTGCATGGGAGAGTGCCATAACTTTCTGAGACCACCATCCTTTCTTGGAATCCCAGAATGCGCCTGCCTTCGGTAGATGAGAAATAAACCATCTATACAGTATAAGGACACAGCAGGTAATCTGTCCATTTCTATGAGCGTTTCTTGTATGGACTGAGTGATAGGCTTCAGCAAGTAAGGTAGGTATTGGGTTCTGCTTTAGGAAAATTTTGATTGCATTTAGATCCACAAAGTTGTCGATGTTCGGGGAACAGGAAGAGTCCATAAATGAGCAGAGAAAATACAGCTTCAAAGGCATCCCTGTTGGAGTTTTTAGCAAAGTAACGAGCCTTTCCAATCAAGAACTTAGTAGTTAACCCCAAAATTCCTCCTTTAGAGGTTAAATTACTTTTGATGTCAATTAACTCCTAGTGAGTCTTCTCAACTATTTCTTCCTCTTTTGGATCCTCCTCGAAGATAGGAAACGAATACTCTTCCTTGATGGGCAAACCAACTATCTGAGAGTACTCCTCAAGGGTGGGTAAAAGCTGGTAGTCAGGGAACGTGAAGCAGTGATACTTTGGATCATAAAACTGAAGCAGAGTTGAGAGAAGTCCTTCATCAATAGTCTTCCTTAACAAAATCCACAACTTTCCATATCTGCTTAGGAATCCTTCAGGGTCTGTTAACAAATCTCCCAATTTCCTTATGTCATCCAATTTGGGACTCTTGAAAGTGTATTTGATGGTGTTTTTTCTTGAGCTATCCATGATATTCCTCTGATATAAGAAAAGAAGTCTGAGTTCCATGAAACATATACAACATGAATGCTTATGCTATATGGATGCAACAAACAAACACAGAGCACAAACAAACAAAGGCAAAGGGGATAGGTTAAGCATGGAGCCAAAGGTTCACCCTTCCTATTGGTATGTTCTATTGGTTTTCACCTGCCGGACGGGGTTCTAAGAAGTTCCCAGAGTCTACAATCCATCTTTCAGATATTAAGGATTTCCCAGATGACTTGGTAATCGATAAAATTCTCAATAGGATCTCGTCTGAGTGTAGTATTGCGTGACAACCAATTCAGAAATAGACTCCATCATGGTCTCCGCACTACATCTAAAAGGCTTAAGTTGGGTTTGGTAACTACGGTTCTCAATATCCCGGGCTCCTAGGTCGAGAGTAGCACGCTTTCACGAACGAATTCGTTCAACATAACTAGACTCTCGAGAGGGCCTCAACTGAGTGATGGTGTTATCAATTCAACCTTTCAGGATTCGACTCCCTCAAAGCCTCCTTGAATACCATCGTCCTATAATAAGTGTACGCTCAAATCCGGGTATAGGATTTATCTCACTCAAAGGTATCATATCAACCCAATATAACAGGAAAAGTCAAGCAAGAACAGATATACAAATATATAAGTAAGTATGACATACACAAGCATATACAAGCAAACAAGCAAACATGAATAACATAATAACAAGATAGGCTTAACCCTCTTAGGAAAGGACCAGCAATAGGTCTAACTGTCCCCAGTGAAGTCTCCATTTCTGTTGCGGTGAAAATCGGATAACAAATTATTAATTAATTTGCATCATATTTCTTTTACAACCGACTTTGATTTATCCAAAGGAAAGGTTCAAGATCGTTAGAAAAACCTAAAGGGGGAAGATCTAAGGTTCGGGGGTTGGTTACACCTAGGGAAGGTATTAGCACCCTACACGTCCGTAGTACTCTACGGGAGCCTCTTGTTAATGTTATCTTATGTTTGCTAAAGGTTCTATGCTAAAGGTTGAAAACCCTAGGGGTTAGTATCTAAGTATACTCGACAAAGCATCGCACTTTGCGCCTACGTATCCTCGGGAGTAGAATCAGAGTATGCGTAGTTCTACTTCTACTGAATTGTTGACTATGGTCAACATTCAGAGGGAAAATGAGTACAAGCTCATTGTAGAGTTTAAGAACTCTCTAGATCTAGTTGAAATAGACCTATGTTGAAGTTTAGTCAGTAGGGGAAAGTGATGACTCATTATGATGAATATCACTAAGAGTGTAAGAACTCTCTCCTAAAGCTAGTTATGATTTCTATGGCTCTGATTAAGCCAAGAAATGAAATTCTCCTAAGAGGTTACTTAGGTTAAGGTGGGGGATATGACTTTAAGAGTCAACGTTAATCACCTTCCTTTGGAATTGGGGGAAAACAGTTTAAGATAGCAATAAATGAAGATAAAACACTTATATAATATGATGAGATGAAAGCAACACAAGCATAAGGATGGCAAGATGCTTCATGATAAAGTATGGATAAGATGAACATGATCATTTTAAAGACACATCAATATGTTTCAATCTTTAGGAAGACAAACATATAGAATACTCATTCAAAGAAGAATAACATTCATATAGACAAACATATGAGAATGATATTAATTAAGGATGACATTTAAAGAAGAATAACATTCATATTAAAGTCAAATATATAATGAATTAAGCATGGATGGATTAATTCAACACTTAAACAAACCATTAGTGAAACAACACTCAAGATCAACAAAGGTGCTCATAAATAAATGTTAATAATTAAACCTAAGGTGATAATCAATTAACAAAACCATTAAAATTAACATTACAATTAAGATACATATTGATAATTAAAATTAAAAGTTTGACAATTAAAATATAAATTGATTAACAATTACCAATTAAAATGCAAATTGACAATTTAAATTTAAAGGTTAACACAACAATTAACAATTAACATACATAGCAATTAATTAATTAGAAACACAACACATATTAATTAATGATAATCACATAAATAATTAAGGAACAAACTATAAAATTAAATAAATATTTTTGGAGTTTTGAATATATAAAAAAAATGTCTAAATAAAATAAAAGGTTTTTCTAAAAGAAATAGGAAGTGATTAAAACAGAAAATAAATAAAAAGAAAAGAAGAAGTGCAAGCAGGGGGTGCATGAGTGATTCTGGATAGTTTTAAAACAAAAGAAATGAAAATTGGGCTGAAAAGGGGAGTGGAAATATCAAAGAGGCGCAAGGCCCAGGAGGGAAAAGAAAACAAACACAGGCGAATTAAGAAAAAAAGCGAAAAGGGTTGATCAAAGGATCGAACCCAGGCGTGGTAGGTGAATGGTAATGATATGTGCATGTGTGTGACCGTTGGGACGGCGTGTTTCATCCAACATGTATATGCTTCTACAACAATATAAGCCAAACGTTTCAATGAAAATATTAAATGGCAAAAAACACACGCACATACATGTTCTGATGGTAAGGTAACATGAAATCAATTGGTCATGGTTTACTAAAGCACGCTACAGGACAAAATTAATTGAACAGCCAATCACAATGCAAGCATGGATTTTCAATCATGCAGAACACACAAAACCAACGTATTTCAATTGAAACAACATCAAAACATCAACAATCTTTAAACTCGCATAAAAACCTCAATGTGTAACCAAGCATCATGAAGTAAAATACTGAAATGAAGCATTCTATATGTAAAACATGATGAAGCCTTAAGTTGTTTGAAATAGTGACTGGATATGGAAGGAAAGAGACACAAAGATCAGGTGCTCATTACTAACAGTGGCAAAACGCATGCTCCAAGTTGTGCACTTATTCATATTGTTAACTGACTCATATAAATACAAAGACACTAAAACAACATGATGATCAGTTTGAGTGAATATCCAGGTATGGAATCGTGAGTGTGGAGGGCAAGAAATAAAAGCTTACAATTTCAAATCTTAAAACAACACACAGTGAGCGACAAAAGAGTGTTGGAAGCTTTTAAACTTCAGCATGATACTACACATACAAATACATACCAAAATTCCAAACATGGCTGCGCAAGAACCACATATATGTTCAACATTTCCACTCATGAGTCAGAAACTTACATTGATGTTCATGATATCATTCCAAGGTAACATAGAAACAACATGTGGACATGTATAACATTAATATCTCAAACCATACAAACTCATAAATATGATGATGACAATCAGTGTAAAGTGGAAACATGAACCTTCCATTGTCATACACACATTCATTTCAAACTCACATGCACAACAGACAACATGGTAGTAGTAACAACTTCATTCAGAAATTCATTCATATGAACCAAACACAATATTAAAATCCACACAAATTAAAGATAACCAAGTGAGCCAGCATGGATTCCAATATGACTAACACATGATAAATATCCAAGTTAGTAGGTTCATTGTACATAGATCAAAGTAAACCTACTCATTCAAATAGTTATTCATATACTAACAAGTTTCCAAACATGTTTAATCATTTAAAGCATCCATGGATTGATATGAAGTTTCTAACACAAACTCAACCGGAGGTTCATAATAATATTCATGCCATACAAATACACCATGAAAACATAACATTAAAACAACATGGTATCTCTAACATTAACTAAAGCATGTTCATCCTAGCATATGATTAAGCATGATAAGCATAATAAATGGAAGTTTTGAGAAACTTACCTAGTTTCCAAGCAAGTAACAAGAGATCCTCTCCTTTCCTAGCTAGCTCGTGAGCTTCTCCAGAGAACAAGTTTTCAAAGTGGTTTTTGTGTTTGTTGTTGGTGAGAAGTGAATGAGTGATGGGTCCTTTATATAGGAAAGCAAGATGGTCCATAGCCTTGATGATACATGGTGCAATGGCTTTACACAAGAGAGAAAGATCAAGCGTGGAGATATGAAGTGGGGCTGCTCTGAACCAAACTTATAGAGCCAAGTGATATCTCCTCTTTTTCTTTTTAGGTTAGAAAAGTGTAGTATGTTTTGGATTGCAAATGATGGTTTTCTCGTGTACACAAGGGATGGTTTTGTTTGCTTGCAAATGTTAACATGAAAGTACAAAAGGGAGACGTATTTGGCAGCGTGCTTTAGGGGTTTGTAGGCAAAGTGAAAGGTTGGAAAAGATGTGATGAGGGTCTCAGAATGTACTTGGAGAGAGAGAATAAAATTCAAATTCAAAACTGATGTGTAACTTAGTGCAAAATCAGTTTCGCATGGCCTTGTTCCATACATGATGTCTCTTAACTTTGTGATCCAAATTTTATGCTCTTGGGTGCTATGGAAAGTAGACATTTCATACAACAACTTCTATTTGGAAATCTAATTGAAATCAGCTCTTGAATTGTGAGAAAATGACCCATAAAATCGTGTGCCAAAAATTGTCAAAAAGAACTTAGAAAAATTCTAAGTTATAGAAATTTGACAATTTGAAGTGCCTATCTTTGAAAACTCATAACTTGAGAATGGTTCATTCAAATGAAGTGTTCCACATATGGTTGGAAAGCTCTCATCATTCTCTACAACTTTCATTTGTGGCCCAAGTCTTGAATCCAAATGGAAATGGGTGAAAATGGGGTTAAAGTTAAGAAAAAGAATGGTGAAAAGTGCTGAAAAATTTCTAAGTGTTTGGTCAAAATATCTTGCAAGCTTCATAACTCAAAAACCAAGCATTTTTGGACAAAAAGTCATATGGAACAAATTGAAGGTCTTGAAAAGAGCTTTCCAATGAGTTTTGAGTCACTCCAATTGGGTGTGTGGTTTAGGAGTTATGGTCATTTCAAATTATGCTATTAGGGGAAAAATCTCACATATGACACTTTTCATGATCAAAACCCTACTTCTCTTGCAAGAAACCTCATGAAACTTGATATGGATAAATTGAACACTTCATGAGACATTATATGAGGATTAGAACCATTGACACTTCATTTGAACCAAAAATCCAAAGGATTAGGGTTTCAGTCAAACCCTAATTTTGATTGTGAATGCACTGAGGTTAGATCTTGTAGGCTTGCTTCTTCTTTCTCCTCTAAAGGTTTTAGGAGGCTCTTGAGGATGTTGATAAACCAATAGAATCAAGAATTAGGGTTTGGGAGTTCATCTTGATGGAAATCAAAGTCATTGACTGATAAGTGTCACAGAAACCCTAATTTGGAGGTATGGAGAAACTGAGGCTCAAACTTCTCTTGTTGAGGAACCATAGATTTTCGATTCCTGTTGAATGATGTCTCTTGGAGGTAGATGACCTTAAGTGGTAAGTGAACCACACAAATCTTGACTTGATAGAGCCAACTTCTCAGTGCTTTCTTCAGAGCAAAGCCCTAATTCCAAAGTTCTTGCACTGGAGATCTTTTGTTGACTTGACTTGCTTCAAAAAAACTTGTGGAGCTTCATGGTGATATGTAAACCTAATTTGAGCACAAAGAAACAAACTACAAGATATGGGTTAGCTCAAACAATGCAGAGATGTTCCTATGATGCACAAAAGCTGGATGACATCTAAGGGTAAAAATTTAGGGTACAACATAGGGTTACCCCGTACGCAAGGTGGTTATGATTCGATTTGGGTGATTGTGGATCGACTAACGAAATCTGCACATTTCTTAGCCGTGAAGACTTCTTTCAAGGCAAGTCATCTTGGGAGGTTGTTTATTGCGGAAATTTTAAGATTGCACGGTATTCCCTCTAATATTGTGTCGGATAGAGATCCGAAGTTTACTTCAAGGTTTTGGAAAGTTCTTCAACAAGCTATGGGTACGAGTTGCGTTTGAGCACGTCTAATCATCCTCAGACGGATGGTCAAACTGAACGAACAATACAAACCATGGAAGATATGTTGAGAGCTTGTGGTACTTTATAGGCTGTATTTGTTCTCATTATTTTTTACTTAAATGTTTAGCATTCAAGTTTGAATATCAAATCTCAACATTTAAATTTTGTATGGTAAAAGTTTTCTATATAGGGTCTTAATCTTAAAATGGATTATGATTTTTGTCTTTATTTTACATATTGGATGCCTAATCAACGAGGAAGATATTATAGGATATTTGTGCATTATTTGCCTAGGCATTGAGAACTACGTTTAATATTATATGAAAAACTTAATGGATTTTTAGTAAATTTTTTTTTGATAATCAAATCACTTCATTATAATGAAAACAGAGCTACTAATAGCCCCACAATACAACAAAATCGACCAAAACCTTTACTAGGTCTGCTATATCAGCAGAAACATCAACTAATAAATCAAAAGAAAAACATAACCCACCAAGCAATAGTTAACCTGCAAAATCACAGTACCCCAACCAACTGATACAATAAAGAAAAACTAAAGCCAATAACCAAACAAACAAACTCCCCTTATATCAGAGTATCACCGCATTAGAAGCCACCATTCCTTAGATCAAACTTGCCTGTACTGGTTCAGGGGCTGCTTGTACCATTCATAAAGAGTACCGTATGTTTTCTTTTTTGTTTTCATGTCCTTCCAATTCCATGACCTCTGAACGATTTCATGATAAATCTCTTTATGATTTACAGCTGCATCATTAAACATCACTTGATTCCTCTTATTCCATAAAGTCCAACATGTTATTAACCAGACGAAAGCCAATGGAATTCCAATAGCAGGAAGATTCTTTTACAAGCAATAAAATTGATTTGGTTTTAACTTATCTTTTCATGTTTTAAGATAAATAACATATAGTTCCATTTTCCTATGTGTATGAATGTTTTCCATTGTTTTAATGTTATGTTTCTAATTTTAGTGGAATGGTATATGATATGTTGTGCAGGACTACATACTTCATTGATACAGTGAGAAGCACATACTGTAACACCCCCTTTCTATACCCCCAAATAATCATTTAGGCACATAATAAAGATTTCGCCAGAGTATAATTACAAACATGGTATAAAAGAGGCATGTCACATCAATTACGAAATTTAAACATACAACACCTGCTCAACAATTGATATGCAACAGTGGGGTAACTTGCAACAGAGGAACTTAGTCCTTACACCCACATGTCAATATTTAGAATAAAAGCGGAAGATCTAAACATTGAATAACAACCAATTCATATATATATATATATACACATATATACATCGCCAAGTATTATCCACCAACATAATTCATGTTTACATAAACATTTATCAACAAGATACATATATAATGTATCACAAAAGAATCATAGCCCTCCTAGCTACCCGGTGCTACATATCAGAGCCAACCGACCAAAAGAATGAAGACACGCTTCACAAAAAGACCACCAGCATACCTACTCTGCAATGCCTCATAGAGCATCATAAAACAGCAGAAGGGTGAGAAATATTATCATAATAACAATGCATATAATTATATATAATAGCATAAAATTACACATGATTCACCTTCTCACCACAATCCATCACAAGTCACTCATATGCATCGCAATGTATCCATATATATATAAAACCAAGCATACACATCAGGCATACTTTCCCAATTCTTATCATTCCACATAAACATACACAACTGTTTATTCACCAATGCATCATTTAAAGATGAGAAATGCAAATCATAGAGACCGACTCACGACTCTATGCAAATGCAATGCGGTACCGACTCAATCATCTCAAGTTCACTCAGGAACTTCTGCTGGAACCATCGCTCGTTACCAAAGTAACTCCCCGTCGGGCCTACGATGTTCACCCACCGCTCACACCTCCACCAAGAGAGGCTCACAGTGTTTATGGATCGCTCACACCTCCACCGAGCGAGGCTCACGACCCGATTGCTCACACCTCCACCAAGAGAGGCTCACAACCCGATTGCTCACACCTCCACCAAGAGAGGCTCACAATCGCCTATAACCGTCGCTCACACCTCCACCGAGAGAGGCTCACGATGTTATAGCGGATTCTCATTAGAATCCCTCAGCACAAGAATGCACATCATTATGCTACACATG
Source organism: Lathyrus tuberosus (assembly GCA_022829125.1). Taxonomy (NCBI): domain Eukaryota; kingdom Viridiplantae; phylum Streptophyta; class Magnoliopsida; order Fabales; family Fabaceae; genus Lathyrus; species Lathyrus tuberosus. The sequence goes on from JALAZF010000504.1 coordinate 2,345,264, forward strand.
ATAATGACTCCATACATTCTTGAAATGCATACATATTCACAATATATACATGCATTCATCTCATACAATCACATACCATCTACATACATTCACGTCAATGCACTATTGTACGATTCACATTCAAACACACCGTCAAAACGGTAAAAGTCGCTAAATAGCACTATTTCTGACTTATCCGACTTATTTAATCGGCTAATAATTTCCAATTCATCATATTAAGAAAGAACATTCCATAAGCTTTCTAATGCATCAAACCACGCCTCAAACCGAACCACAGATCAAAAGTTATGCAGAAAACAAAATTACACGAACAGCACTGTTCGCTGGGCGAACCTCCTTCGCGAGCCTTCGCTAGCTCCTTCGCTAGGCGAACATCCCTCGCGAGCATTCGCTAGCTCCTTCGCTAGGCGAATGTTCCAGCGAACCAACTGTTAGCTAAAAACAGACACAAAGTTCGCTAGGCGAGCACATTGGCGAACCAAGTCAGAACCAAACAGAGCCAAAAACACCCAAAGTTCGCTAGGCGAACACTCTAGCGAACCTTCGCTGATGCCTTCGCTAGGCGAATACCCGTAGCGAACATTCGCTACCCTTCGCTGATTGGTTCGCTAGGCGAACCTGCGAAAACTCAGAATCCCCCAGCGCTGTTGAAAACCCAAAAACCCTATTTTTCAACCCAAAACATTTTCAAAACAACATACATCCATCAGAACTCACTCTAATCATGGCAACAAGCATTCTACCACATTTTCGTCGATTTCCAACCGCGAAAACATCGATTTCTCATTATCGACCTAAAATGGAAAACTATGAAAACACCACAACCAATCCAATACACACATACACAATCATACATAATACTATACATTGATAAGATAACAATGTTTCACACCCTTACCCGATTAAATCGATTCCTAGAGGTTGATTTTCTTGGTTTTCCTCTTTTCCTCTTCTTTTCTCTTCCTCTTCTTTCTTTCTCTCCTTTTCCTCTCTATTTCCCTTTTCTTTCTCTTTTCTATCTATTTTCTTTCTTTTCTATTTCTTTTCTCTCATTTTCCACTAAATCAATTAATTCATTTTTCTCACAGAATTCTAACTCCACAAAATTTCTAACTTATGATTAATTGAGAAAAGTCTAAAATACCCTCCATTCTAATTTCCCCGAAAACTCCCAAAAACGGTAAAATAACATTTAACACACCAATTAACAAATAAAATAATTTATCACCCAATTAAAACAAAAGACTCAAAAATAATGGAATAATCAAAATCGGGGCGTTACAACTCTCCCCCACTTTAGAAATTTTCGTCCTCGAAAATAATACCTGATTCAAACAACTCCAGATACGACTCTCGCATCCCACTCTCTAGTTCCCAAGTCATATTGCCTTCCGCCGCGCCTCCCCACGCTACTTTCACAAGCGCAATATCCTTGCCTCTTAGTTTCTTAACTTCACGGTCCAAAATCCTAACCGGTAAAGCTTCCAACGTAAGGTTATCTCTCACTTCTACCTCGTCCATAGGAATAACATGTGACGGATCCGGAACATATTTCCGAAGTTGCGAAACATGGAATACGTCATGCAAATTCGAAAGGTTCGGAGGCAACGCCACACGGTAAGCCACAACACCAACTCGTGAAGTAATCTGATACGGACCAATAAAACGAGAAGTCAACTTCTTCGACTTCAAAGCACGACCCACACCCGTAATCGGTGTAACTCTCAAAAACACATGGTCACCTTCTTGAAATTCAAGATCTTTCCTTCTCTTGTCATGATAGCTCTTTTGTCTACTTTGAGAAGCTTTCATCTTCTCCCGAATAAACTTCACTTTCTCCGTCGTTTGTTGTACCATTTCCGGTCCAACTATCGTCCTCTCGCCGGTTTCATGCCAACACAAAGGTGTTCGGCATCTCCGACCATACAAAGCCTCAAATGGTGCCATACTTATACTCGAATGAAAACTGTTATTGTAAGTGAATTCAATCAACGCCAAATAACCATCCCAAGCACCACCTTGCTCGAGTACACAAGCACGCAATAAATCCTCCAACGATTGAATCGTCCTTTCGGTTTGACCGTCCGTTTGCGGATGATAAGCCGAACTCAATCTTAGCTTAGAACCCAAAGCCTCTTGTAAACTCACCCAAAATCTCGATGTAAATCTCGGATCTCGATCCGATACAATACTCTTAGGAACTCCATGTAACTTCACAACCGCAAGAACATAAATCTCGGCTAACTTCTCCAAAGGATAACTAATATCAATTGGAATAAAGTGAGCAGATTTAGTAAGCCTATCAACAATTACCCAAATAGCATTATGACCTCTTTGCGTATTCGGCAATCCCGTAACGAAATCCATCGATATACTATCCCATTTCCATTCCGGAATATCCAACGGTTGCATCAATCCACTAGGCTTTTGATGTTCCACCTTAGACTTTTGACAAGTTAAGCACGCATACACAAATTGAGCAACATCTCTCTTTAAACCGGACCACGAAAAGATCTTCTTCAAATCTTGATACATCTTATTCGCACCCGGATGAATACTTAAATTACTTCGGTGTCCTTCCTCCAAAATCATCTTTTTCAACTCCACATCGTCGGGAATACAAATACGACCACGGAATCTCAAAACTCCAAAATTATCAACCTTAAAATCCTCGTTCTCATTCATCATCAAATCAACGAACTTCAAATCCAACTTTTGCTTTTCACTAACTGTTGCAAGAAAATCATTCGTAACATGTAGCATACCAAGTCGCACACTTTGCGGCGTCATTTCGCAAACCAAACTCAAGTCTCTAAAATCCTCCAAAAGTTCCCATTCTCTCATCATCAATGCGGACATATGTAACAATTTCCGACTCAAAGCATCGGCCACCACGTTTGCCTTACCCGGATGGTAATTCAAACCAAAATCATAATCCTTTAGAAGCTCTAACCACCTTCTTTGTCTCATGTTCAACTCTTTTTGATCAAATAAATATCTTAAGCTTTTGTGATCACTAAAAACTTCAAATCTTGCACCATAAAGGTAATGCCTCCATATTTTCAAAACAAACACCACGGCCGCTAACTCCAAGTCATGCGTAGGATAATTCTTTTCATGCACTCTCAATTGTCTAGAAGCATATGCCACAACTTTTCCATCTTGCATCAAAACACCACCTAAACCCACCAATGAAGCATCACAATACACTACAAATGGTTCATTAGGATTAGGCAAAATCAAGATCGGAGTCGTTGTCAGCCTTCTTTTTTGCTCATTGAAACTCTCTTCACAATGAATATCCCAAATGAAAGCCTTTCCTTTACAAGTCAATTGCGTTAAAGGAAGTGTCAACTTCGAGAATCCCTCAATAAACCTCCGATAATAACCCGCCAAGCCTAAAAAGCTTCGAATCTCCGTAACCGACCTAGGAACCTCCCATTGTATCACCGCATCTATCTTGGATGGATCAACACTAATACCACTACCGGAAATAACATGTCCAAGGAAGCTTACTTCCGACAACCAAGATTCACATTTTGACAATTTAGCATACAATTGTTTCTCTTTCAAAATTTGCAACACAATCCTCAAATGCTCTTCATGCTCCTCTTGAGACTTAGAGTAAATCAAAATATCATCGATGAACACAACCACAAAACGATCCAACTGTTCATGAAAAATACGATTCATGTATTCCATAAACACACCCGGCGCGTTAGAAACCCCGAATGGCATCACGGAGTATTCGTAATGACCATACCGTGTCCTAAATGCCGTCTTTTGAATATCTTCTCCTTTCACACGAATCTGGTGGTATCCTGATCTCAAATCAATCTTGCTAAAAACATTCGCACCAACCAATTGGTCCATCAAATCATCGATCCTTGGAAGCGAATACTTATTCTTAATTGTCACCTTGTTCAGTTGTCGATAATCTATGCATAACCGCATACTCCCATCCTTCTTTTTAACCAACAATACCGGAGCACCCTAAGGAGAAACACTTGGTCTTACAAATTTCTTGTCCAACAAGTCATTCAATTGCTTTTTCAATTCTACCAATTCCGATGCTGACATACGATACGGTGCCATCGAAATCGGTCTAGTACCTGGAACTAGATCAATAGAAAATTCAACTTCTCTTTCCGGCGGTACATCCGTAATATCCTCCGGAAACACTTCTGGAAATTCACACACCACTGGGAACACATCAAGCTCAACTTTACTCTCCACCGACAATGATGCAAACAAACCAAACAATTGAGCTTCGTCCGCTAAAAGTTTCTTCAACTCTTTAGTGGATAGGAAACTCTCAAATTCATCATCTTCCAAAGAAGGAAACCTCACTAACTTATGATAACAATCTATATGAACTCGATTATATTGCAACCAGTTCATACCCAAGATCATGTCCAACCCTTCCAACGGCAAACACACTAGATCCATCTCGAAGTCTTTACCATAAATGGTCAAAGGACACATCAAACAAACCAAAGACGTAGTTACTGACCCCATTGCTGGAGTATCAATAACCATCTTACCATCCATCAGAGACAACACAAGATTTAAACGCTTCGCGCACTCAGACGAAATAAACGAATGAGTCGCTCCAGTATCAATAATGGCAACTAAAGGTGTACTATTAATAAAGCAAGTACCTCGAATCAGACGATCTGCACTCGAAGTCTGAGTTCCTGCCAGAGAAAATACCTTCCCACCGGATGGAGCTTTCTTCGGATTCGGACACTTTGGGCTAATGTGACCAATTTCCCCACAGTTATAGCACTTCACCACATTCCTTCTACAATCTGTAGTAGCATGCCCAAGGCCTCCACAGTTAGAACATTTCGCCACTGTCTTCCCACACTCAAATGATTTATGACCCATTTCACCACACTTGTAGCACTTAATGGGACCAGAACCTCCTCCTCCAGATCTCCTCTCGAAGTTTCCCCTATGCTTGCCCTTATCAGCGGGTGTCACATAAGGTCCACTTCTAGCTTGTTGCTTTCCCTTCCTCTCATTTAAACTTTTATAATGTGTAGAACGAGCCTTGCTATCTTCCTCGAAGATTCTACTACATTCCGTCAAATCCGAAAATCTTCTTATCCTTTGATATCCCACAGCTTGTTTAATCTCAGGACGTAAACCATTCTCATATTTAATACACTTTGAGAACTCAGCAGTAATCGCAGCATAATGAGGATGGAATTGAACCAACTCCACAAACTTAGCAGTATAGTCCACCACCGACATACTACCTTGTTTTAGTTCAAGAAACTCCATCTCATTCTTTCCCTTCACACTCTCAGGGTAATACTTCCTCAAGAATTCAGTACGGAATAAATCCCAAGTTACTTCTTCATCATCCACCTCAAGAACTTCACGCATACCGACCCACCAATCGTCGGCTTCTTCCTTCAACATGTGAGACCCAAGCGTCACCTTATTCTCTTCAGCACAGTCCATGACCCTGAAGATCCGTTCAATCTCTTTTAACCAAAGTTGAGCACCATCGGGATCAAATCTTCCTTTGAAAACCGGTGGTTGATTCTTCCTGAACTCGTCATTAGCATTGACGTTCGGCACACCTTGCACCGCCCTAGCCATTGCTTCCAAAGCAGCAGCCATCGCATTATCATTTCTACCATCCATATTCTGATCATTCCCAAAATTACAACAAGGTTAAACAACAGTTCAACCAACACAACAACAAGACAGACACAACTGACTCAACTCTGGCTCTGATACCACTTAATGTAACACCCCCTTTCTATACCCCCAAATAATCATTTAGGCACATAATAAAGATTTCGTCAGAGTATAATTACAAACATGGTATAAAAGAGGCATGTCACATCAATTACGAAATTTAAACATACAACACCTGCTCAACAATTGATATGCAACAGTGGGGTAACTTGCAACAGAGGAACTTAGTCCTTACACCCACATGTCAATATTTAGAATAAAAGCGGAAGATCTAAACATTGAATAACAACCAATTCATATATATATATATATACACATATATACATCGCCAAGTATTATCCACCAACATAATTCATGTTTACATAAACATTTATCAACAAGATACATATATAATGTATCACAAAAGAATCATAGCCCTCCTAGCTACCCGGTGCTACATATCAGAGCCAACCGACCAAAAGAATGAAGACACGCTTCACAAAAAGACCACCAGCATACCTACTCTGCAATGCCTCATAGAGCATCATAAAACAACAGAAGGGTGAGAAATATTATCATAATAACAATGCATATAATTATATATAATAGCATAAAATTACACATGATTCACCTTCTCACCACAATCCATCACAAGTCACTCATATACATCGCAATGTATCCATATATATATATATATATATAAAACCAAGCATACACATCAGGCATACTTTCCCAATTCTTATCATTCCACATAAACATACACAACTGTTTATTCACCAATGCATCATTTAAAGATGAGAAATGCAAATCATAGAGACCGACTCACGACTCTATGCAAATGCAATGCGGGTACCGACTCAATCATCTCAAGTTCACTCAGGAACTTCTGCTGGAATCATCGCTCGTTACCAAAGTAACTCCCCGTTGGGCCTACGATGTTCACCCATCGCTCACACCTCCACCAAGAGAGGCTCACAGTGTTTATGGATCGCTCACACCTCCACCGAGAGAGGCTCACGACCCGATTGCTCACACCTCCACCAAGAGAGGCTCACAACCCGATTGCTCACACCTCCACCAAGAGAGGCTCACAATCGCCTATAACCGTCGCTCACACCTCCACCGAGAGAGGCTCACGATGTTATAGCGGATTCTCATTAGAATCCCTCAGCACAAGAATGCACATCATTATGCTACACATGATAATGACTCCAGACATTCTTGAAATGCATACATATTCACAATATATACATGCATTCATCTCATACAATCACATACCATCTACATACATTCACGTCAATGCACTATTGTACGATTCACATTCAAACACACCGTCAAAACGGTAAAAGTCGCTAAATAGCACTATTTATGACTTATCCAACTTATTTAATCGGCTAATAATTTCCAATTCATCATATTAAGAAAGAACATTCCATAAGCTTTCTAACGCATCAAACCACGCCTCAAACCGAACCACAGATCAAAAGTTATGCAGAAAACAAAATTACACGAACAGCACTGTTCGCTGGGCGAACCTCCTTCGCGAGCCTTCGCTAGCTCCTTCGCTAGGCGAACATCCCTCGCGAGCATTCGCTAGCTCCTTCGCTAGGCGAATGTTCCAGCGAACCAACTGTTAGCTAAAAATAGACACAAAGTTCGCTAGGCGAGCACATTGGCGAACCAAGTCAGAACCAAACAGAGCCAAAAACACCCAAAGTTCTCTAGGCGAACACTCTAGCGAACCTTCGCTGATGCCTTCGCTAGGCGAATACCCGTAGCGAACATTCGCTACCCTTCGCTGATTGGTTCGCTAGGCGAACCTGCGAAAACTCAGAATCCCCCAGCGCTGTTGAAAACCCAAAAACCCTATTTTTCAACCCAAAACATTTTCAAAACAACATACATCCATCAGAACTCACTCTAATCATGGCAACAAGCATTCTACCACATTTTCGTCGATTTCCAACCGCGAAAACATCGATTTCTCATTATCGACCTAAAATGGAAAACTATGAAAACACCACAACCAATCCAATACACACATACACAATCATACATAATACTATACATTGATAAGATAACAATGTTTCACACCCTTACCCGATTAAATCGATTCCTAGAGGTTGATTTTCTTGGTTTTCCTCTTTTCCTCTTCTTTTCTCTTCCTCTTCTTTCTTTCTCTCCTTTTCCTCTCTATTTCCCTTTTCTTTCTCTTTTCTATCTATTTTCTTTCTTTTCTATTTCTTTTCTCTCATTTTCCACTAAATCAATTAATTCATTTTTCTCACAGAATTCTAACTCCACAAAATTTCTAACTTATGATTAATTGAGAAAAGTCTAAAATACCTTCCATTCTAATTTCCCCGAAAACTCCCAAAAAAGGTAAAATAACATTTAACACACCAATTAACAAATAAAATAATTTATCACCCAATTAAAACAAAAGACTCAAAAATAATGGAATAATCAAAATCGGGGCGTTACACATACTGCCACTGTCGACACCGCTGAATCATGACGGACCACCGGGATCGAAAGCAAGATTCAAATCTAAGTTAAATCATGAATTGGAATCACAATCCCTAGAATTTTGCGAAAAAACACAAACGAAAGTGGCGATAAAGAGGAATCACAAAACAGAGTTGGATCGAATCATGAATTGCAATCGGAATTTCAAGAATCGTATACGAAGGAAAGCAGAATCGTATACGATACACTAAGTACCAATTACTAACTATTTCACTAATACTATCTTGTAATTAACTTATATCTTCAACACAAAACATTTCCTCTTATATATACTAAGAGCCTCATCTCACTTTTCAATCATCTCACAATACCTCCCTTCTATTTCTATTTACTTTCTTCTTTCTCTCATTACATAACACAAATGGCCTCTCTTAACATTAGTATTATCTTCACACTTGGAATTTCAAACCTCATTTGGTATGGAAATTTCAAACCATCCCAAAGAGCCATCATCACTGATTTCATAACCTTCATCTCTTCTCCAAAACAAACAACTACATCACAATCCTCTGTTGCCACATGGTGGAAATCAATGGAGAGATATCATCAACTCACCAACAACAAGAAATCAGTAAATCTTGCTCTCTCCCTCGGGGCTCAAATTCACGACGACAATTACACTTTAGGAAAATCTTTTACAACTAACCAAATCATTAAACTCGCATCCAAAGGACAACAACAAAACTTCATCAACATTTTTCTAACGACTTCTGACGTGGCAGTTGACGATTTCTGTTCATGTAGGTGTGGGACACACTGTTCTTCTTACGGTGCGTGCGTGAACGGGAAACAACACAAATTCGCTTACATTTGGGTTGGAAACTCTGAAACTCAATGTGCTGGTCAGTGTGCTAGGCCATTTCACCAACCAATTCATGGTCCACTAAGTTTTTGTTTTTAATAAGCAAGATTAGTGGTATATAAATTAAGGAATCTCAAGGGGAGATCCAACCCATATACAGGCAAGGCCTATCCGAAAAAAAATCAAGGCCTACAAAAATCTAGAGGGGAATTTACCCCTGAATAATAATTACAGTTAAGTGCATTTTTATGTTTTTTACCAATCCACCACCAAGAATATATGACTATACGATTGGTAATCGTATCTACATCCCAAAACTCATCTCTGAACATGATGTTGTTCCTAGGCGACCATATGACCCAACACATAACTAGCCAAAAACCCATAGCAGTACCTACACTAAGAGAATTTTGTATACACCCATTTATCCAACATAGAATATGGTTCGAAATATCTCCAACGCAAATTTCCGCAACATCCAACCAAAGGAATAGAAATTTCCAAACACGGTTTGATTTGGAGCATTGAAAGAGAAGATGTTCAGCATTTTCTTCCATTAAGAAACAAAATGGGCAAACCTTTTCATTAGCATTCATGATTATTCCTCTTCGAACCAAGTTGTCGCGTGTAGGTAATCTATTGAGCATCAATCTCCAACCGAATACTTTAAATTTAAGTGGAGCGACGGAATGCCAATTCAATCTCAGCGCAGATTTGACATCCTCTGCAGCAACCGGAACTAAGCTGCTCTCCTTTTCCAGCAGTAAATAATAAAATGACGAAACAGAAAAAACAGAAGTATGGCCGTGTGACCAAATAACCGAATCATGCGCATCTTCGACCACCTTGTGTTCCTTCAGCACTTCAAGTAGTTTATCATATTTTAATGTGATGTCTTCCTGCAATATTTGATGTGAAAATTTAATGTTCCAATTCCATGTGCCATCCTCCCAGAAACCATTATCAATGATTCTGCTATATTTGTTTTCTGCTAAATGCCATAGACCAGGAAAATCAGCAGCCAAGGTGCGGTTTGCTGCCCAACTCGATGTCCAGAATGGAGTAAACTCACCGTTTCCAGGTTTATGCGTAATCAATCCATCTTCTAGATTAATGCCGCGGAATGAAGATACTTGGACAAGATCTCTCCACCAAGTTGACGAAGGAACACGGTTCTTAGATACAACAGAGCTATACAAGTCTTGTAGGTAATTGGGGTACCTGCTATGGATTAGTCCTCTCCATAACCTGTCCTCCTGAGATAAAATCTTCCAGGTCCATTTGAACATGAGAGCTGCATTAAACAATCTTAAATCTTTAACTCCTAACCCACCTTCTTCAACCGGTTTGCACACCAAGTTCCACCGGACCCAAGAGATGCCCTTTTTCGCCACAGAACCCTTCCACAGGAATCGCTTTTGAATAGAAGTTAATACCTTAATGACTTTGGTTGGGACTCTGAAGAACGACATATAGTGAATTAGAATATTTGCCAATACGGAGTTGATCAGTGTTACTCTGCCTCCCATAGAGAGAAACCTACCTTTCCACGAGTTTAGCCTTGCACGAACCGTATTAATCAAAGGTTTCCAAAAGGAAACCAATCTATGGTTACCACCTATTGGAATGCCGAGAAACTTAAATGGGCAGGCTAAGACTTTGCAAGAAAGAAAATTACTGGCAGCCGAAAGAACCATGTCATCCACACCAAAGCCAAATAAGGAGCTTTTTCTAAAATTAATCTCTAGACCAGAGACGATGTGAAAGCCTTTAAGGATTGCCTTAATAGCCAATACATTACTCATTGAACCATCTCCAAGAATTATGGAATCATCTGCGTACTGTAGAAGATGGAAGGAGATATTTGAATCCACCTTGAAACCTGAGAAGCTGCCACTGTCGACTGCTCTTTTCATTAGAACTGCCAAACCTTCAGCAGCGATAGTAAATAAAAGAGGGGCTAGGGGGTCACCTTGTTTGAGCCCTCTTGTAACTCTAAAGTCTTTCGAAGGGCTCCCATTCACCAAGACGGATGTGAAACTATTAAAAACCCCGTTATCCAACCACCGCATCCAATTATCTCCGAATCCCATGTATGTCATGACATCACGCAAGTATTTCCAGTCCACACAATCATATGCTTTACTAAAATCAACCTTCAACATTAGTAGCTCTTTTATGACCTCCTTTGTCATTATAGAACTCCTTTTGGTCCTAGCAACATTTTTTATGAAGCTTTTTCATTATTATAGAAGATGGTAGTCCCTTCTAAAATCAAGGCATTTGGGTGGAGGTGCTTCATTGAAAGACTTCCTACAAAAGACTCCCTTTTTCTTCGTGGTTGTTCTTTTTCGGGTGGTGGGATGGATTGCATTATGTGCACTAATGACATTGAGACGGTGTCGCACATCTTTTTGACTTGTAATGTAGCGGCTTTGGTTTGGAAGGAAATGGCGGAGTGGATCGGTTTCGGGGACTTTAGTGCTTCTAACCTTAAGCATAGTTTTCTTAAGTGGTCTTCCTTTTGTAAGAAGAATAGAGTGAGGAAGTGGAGAGAAGGATGCATTTGGTTGGCTACCGTGTGGTACTTATGGACTTTGCGAAATGATATTATTTTTAGAAGCGCTATTTGGAACGTTTTGGATGCGGTTTGGGAGATCAAAGCCTTAGTTTGGAGATGGTCTTTCATCGGGAAAATTACTCGGACCAATTATGCTTTTTATGAATTTTCCAAGTTCCCTTTGTTCTATTTATCTTAAGCGTAATTGGATTGTAATTTTCTTTTCTGTCGAACTTTGTCTCGGTTTTCTGTAAGCGGGTTCGAAAACTCATTGTTCTCGCTTAATATATTTATTCCTTGCTTATTGAAAAAAAAAAAGAATGTAACTATATATTCATTAATATTGAAGTATTTTTAAGAGTGTGGAAGCAATAAGTTTGGATATTAGTGAACTTGAAAGATTAAACAGGACAGTAAAATTATAGTAACATTTATTAAGACACAACTTTTACATAGTTTTGAAATTATAATTTAAGACTATGTTTAGTATACAACAGTACCAACACTAATACAATTATTTATTCATTTTGATTTTTAATTGGGTTGTTGTATTTTTATGTTGTACCCAACATAAAATCCATTAGAATTTTAAAAGATGCCACAAGGTTTTAAAGTCCTTGGCTGTTTTGTAGTAGTCAGACGTGCCTCATGTCCCACCAACAAATATTGTGGTACTTGGTAGGCTGTATTTGTTCTCATTATTTTTTACTTAAATGTTTAGCATTCAAGTTTGAATATCAAATCTCAACATTTAAATTTTGTATGGTAAAAGTTTTCTATATAGGGTCTTAATCTTAAAATGGATTATGATTTTTGTCTTTATTTTACATATTGGATGCCTAATCAACGAGGAAGATATTATAGGATATTTGTGCATTATTTGCCTAGGCATTGAGAACTACGTTTAATATTATATGAAAAACTTAATGGATTTTTAGTAGCTTTTTTTTTTGATAATCAAATCACTTCATTATAATGAAAACAGAGCTACTAATAGCCCCACAATACAACAAACTCGACCAAAACCTTTACTAGGTCTGCTATATCAGCAGAAACATCAACTAATAAATCAAAAGAAAAACATAACCCACCAAGCAATAGTTAACCTGCAAAATCACAGTACCCCCACCAACTGATTCAATAAAGAAAAACTAAAGCCAATAACCAAACAAACAAACTCCCCCTATATCAGAGTATCACTGCATCAGAAGCCACCATTCCTTAGATCAACCTTGCCTGTACTGGTTCAGGGGCTGCTTGTACCATTCTTAAAGAGTACCGTATGTTTTCTTTTTTTGTTTTCATGTCCTTCCAATTCCATGACCTCTGAACGATTTCATGATAAATCTCTTTATGATTTACAGCTGCATCATTAAACATCACTTGATTCCTCTTATTCCATAAACTCCAACATGTTATTAACCAGACGAAAGTCAATGGAATTCCAATAGCAGGAAGATTCTTTTACAAGCAATAAAATTGATTTGGTTTTAACTTATCTTTTCATGTTTTTAGATAAATAACATATAGTTCCATTTTCCTATGAATATGAATGTTTTCCATTGTTTTAATGTTATGTTTCTAATTTTAGTGGAATGGTATATGATATGTTGTGCAGGACTACATACTTCATTGATACAGTGAGAAGCATGTACTGCCACTGTCGACACCGCCGAATCGTAACGGACCACCGGGATCGAAAGCAAGATTCAAATCTAAGTTAAATCATGAATTGGAATCACAATCCCTAGAATTTTGCGAAAAAACACAAACGAAAGTGGCGATAAAGAGGAATCACAAAACAGAGTTGGATCGAATCATGAATTGCAATCGGAATTTCAAGAATCGTATGCGAAGGAAAGCAGAATCATATACGATGCACTAAGTACCAATATATTACTAACTATTTCACTAATATTATCTTGTACCTAACTTATATCTTCAACACAAAACACTTCCACTTATATATACTAAGAGCCTCATCTCACTTTTCAATCATCTCATAATACCTCCCTTCTATTTCTATTTACTTTCTTCTTTCCCTCATTACGTAACACAAATGGCCTCTCTTAACATTAGTATTATCTTCACACTTGGAATTTCAAACCTCATTTGGTATGGAAATTTCAAACCATCCCAAAGAGCCATCATCACAAATTCATGGTGCACAAAGTTCACCATTAGTTGCACCAAATAATGATGTTGGTCTTGATGGAATGATTATTATTAAGGAACAAAAGAAGCTCCATTAGAAGCATCTTCTGCATGTACTGGTGTTTATTGCTATAATATATATTTAGGATATTATGTGGACGTTCCAGACCCAGCTTGCTCCAATTGTCAGATTGACTCAATTTATTTGTCAATGAAATTATAAGCATTCTTGAGGGCCAATTAAGTATAGTCCACATGTTTCCAACATATTTTATCAACAAATCATCCACGGGTGTATGAAAAATGTAGAGAATAAATATTATTGAGATTATGGAAGGCCAACTTAAGATTTAATCCATGCTGAAACTAATAATCCAATGGACTATACAGGAAGAAGACCTCGTATAACGGACAACTAGGTGTCACTAGAGGTAATTTCTCAACAAAGTTGCTTGATATTTACATGGTTCCTATATATTATTGGTACTTCAAGTTGAAGTATTGTCTGACCCTTAGACATGATATATTCAACTATTTCCATTTGACATTTTCTCATTACTACCAGTGCATTTGTCAGTGTTATTTTCAGAGTCAGTGTTTGAGCATTGTTAATTTCAGCTTATATACAACAAATAGAATATAGGGTTAATACCTATTTTCCCCCCTGCCATATGGACGTGTTTTGAAAAACCCCCTGCGAAAAAAAAAGTTGCAAGACAGACCTTAACAAATTTTAAAAGTTTTGATTTAAACCTTTGTCAGGCCACATCATCAAAAATGCTTATGTGGCAATCATTTTTTTAATTTTTAATTGGAACATATTGCCACATCAATTAATTAGGACATGCAATGACTATTTTACCCTCAAGCACTTTTTATTTTATTTTATTTAATTTATAATATTTTTATTTATTTAATTTTTGAATAAATTTATCAAATGCACGTATTAATATTTGTTTGAATTATTATTTTAAATTTATCAAATATTTTTTTTTTCAAATTGTTATTTTAAAAATGATTTAAATTGAGCATCAACCAATAGACACAAGACAAACTCCACCATTGTTTTTGGCACATGTGATATTTCATTTACAATCTAATGTACATGTAAGTAATATATACACTAAATTCATTGCAAGACTATCCGATGTGGGACAAACTCCACCATTGTTTTCTCCATCCCAACATGTCTGAAGAACAAACTCCATCATCACCCATTCTCAAAGCACCACTTCTACCTCTTCATGAACCAATCCAACAAACACAAAACAATTCCTTTACAGTCACATCATCCACTTTCTTTAACCAAACTGTGTCAGTAGAATTGTTTAGTTGGATTCTGAATGGTTGCAAATGGATTGAATGATGTAAGTAGAATTGTTTCAATTAAAAGAAGCAAGACATAGTCCAAAGAAAACAATTATTCACATGAAAAGGTAGAAGTGGTGCTTTGAGAATGGAGAATGCAGAATGCTAAAACCATTGCTTTTATCAAACCAAAGAACACAGAAACGGCTCTTCAGGCAGCGAACAGTGTGCAATGGAGAATTAAGGTCTAAGAATAGAAAATGGACTGTGAGATGTAATCGAGAAAATATGAATCTGTCAACAAAAATCATAAATCTAAACCAACCTAGAGTGGAGAAAAGTCGCAAAACATTCAATAATCAACTAATCACTGATTTTGAAAGTTTGAGCAGAGAAAATAATTGTTTCACCAAGGGGTTACAATTACCCATTTCACAAAACCAGATAAAAATAACAGTACCCATATAGTTTTGCTATTTGAGATTTAGTTTTGCTATTTGAGATATAAATAATTGTTGACTTTTTTAAGATATAAATATAGTACTGCTATTTGAGATATAAATATAGTACTGCTATTTGAGATAACAGTAACAATTATTTGAGATAAAAATAATTGTTGACTTTTTTAATTTCCATTTGAGATATAGTTTTGCTAGCTTGAGTTAGGAGTTTGAAATATCAAGATGTCTTAGATTTAAAAGCTTTGTAATGGAATTTGGTATCTCTTCCAAATCAGTGCAAGAACTCAACCTTAGAAGTTCTAAATTCTCCCATTTTCAAGTATCTTGGGGAACTGCATAAAGTTTGTGGAAATTAGTAACATCAAGTTTCTTTAATGGAGTGACTTAATTCTATGGATGCATCATATTTTATTCTAAACAACGAGATTATGATGTTCATCCTCTCTTTTTAATCTTAACACTTAGTTGTTCTTGCTCACGAAGATAATAAGCTTGTTATAACTGATACAGTGTAAAGGAAGCAGTTCTGCTTTTGAGACAGTTATAAAGGAAGCAGTCCCACATCGTTTATATTAAATGTTGGATTGGTGTTTATAATACACTAGGGTGCAACATATTTCAAATGAATTAAGACTATGTGAATGGGTCCAAGCTTAGGTTGGGTTCAGGAATGAAAATGGACTTAGGCTCTATTGTGAATTGGGCTGCTCTTGAAATTTAAAATAAATTAATATTTTGATAATTTAAAAAAATGCTTCATAAATAAAAAAATTAAAGAAAAAATTAAATAAATAAATAAATTATAAATTAAATAAAATATAAAAAAATTAAATAAAAGAAAAACTAAAAAAAAATTAAAAAGTGGGGGTATAAGAGTCATTTCACAAAGCCTATTAATGATGTGGAATTTCTTTTCATTTAAAAATAAAAAAAATTACTACCACATCAGTATTTTTGATGATGTGGCATGATGAAGGTGTAAATCAAAACTTTTAAAATTTGTTAAGGTCAGTCTTGCAACTTTTTTTTTCGTAGGGGGGTTTTTCAAAACACGCCCATATGGCAGTGGGGAAAATAGGTATTAACCCTAGAATATATAACTTGTATAAACATATTAACTCAAGCTTGTGTAGATTTAATAATAATGAATTCTACTCTATACGGAGAAATGAAGGAGAAAAATAACAGGGTTCTGTTACCTGAAGATTTTTCAACTTGATTCCAGCAGCAATAGAAACCAAAAGCTTGTCCTTAGTTAAAAGCGTCTTCAATTTCAACACAACTTCCTTCACTGCAACAACAACAAAGCTAGTCAATAAAACGACAACGTTTCTTTCCCAAACAACAATGAAATACCTAAAAATGACGATATTGTTCGCACGAACGATCTAAAAAGGAATAATCAGAAAATGAGAAAATGAATATGCAAATGTAATGAAGAGTAAAAGAGATGAAACACAAATATTGTGAACCTTTAAGGATAAGGGATTGGATTACAAACCGGTGACTTCTGAAGGGCACATTGGGTGAAGTGTCGATTGAAAGTTGTTTGAGAGAGAGAAAGAGAGAGAGCGATGGGAATTAGAATCAACCGTAAACACCAAAAGAATCAACTGTGAGAGCAGACGGCGGCATTGTTTAGGAGGAGATTCGGCGATTGGATGTTCGAAGATGGAAAACCTTCCGTTTGTTTTCTTTTTTCTATTTTCAATTTTTTTTTATATTTTATCCTAAAATGTGAGATTGAGAGGAGTGAGGATCAGTTTGAATACTTAATCTTTTTCTTTGGAATGTGTAGGATTTTATTATGAATTTTTTTATTCTAGATAAAAGCCTATTTTATAATTATATTTTATTATAGTTATATATTATTATAGTTATATAATATTTTATTATGTGTTAGAATATTTTTAATATATATATTTTTTAATAATGTTCAGAGGAAAATATTTGTTTTTTAGTGTATATGTTTTGGAGGGAAGATTGCCACCAAAAATTTGATGATGCTAAAATTTTATGCAACATTGAAGAAATGTAGCCTTTTATTAGAACTAATGTAACAGTCTAAAAATGTCCCTAAAAGTATTTTAGGGGACAATTATCAAACATTGTTAAAGAATAATATATTAACGCTCTAAAATCGTCCCCAAAAGAAGTTAATTGCACAATTAACAATCGTTGCCAAAAAAATAAAATAGTGACGTTCCAAAAACGTCCCCAAAAGTATTTTAGGCAACAATTATCAAGGGTTGCAAATATATTTTTGGCAACAACCGTAAATTGTTGCCTATACGAATTTAAGGCAACAATTATTACATGTTACCTAAAAAAGTGTTGCTAGAGACTACAAATGTTGTAGTGTAGGTTGCATATTGAGATCCGGTTATTATTGCGAGTGGGGGTGGGCATAAGTTTTCTGAGGAAGAATATGACAACTTGCGTAAAGCAAAATGGAAACAATAGAGGATGCCTAAATCTAATCAAGTAGCCTTCTCAAACCTTCCTACTGGTGAGAGCCACTTAAAGAAAGTTGTTATGGATGACATAAATATTATACATGACCTCTTCCAAGTTGCTCAAAGCTAGGACTATTAAAGAAGCGAGCGGTTTATGATGGCCTTCGGTTGGTTCCATGAATTTTTTTCTTAACCCTAGAGGACGTCCGCAGAGTTAGATCAATTACCTCGTGGAATCTGTTGTCAGAACATTTGAAATTGTTTGCGTGGATACCAAATTTCAACCTAATATTCAAAAGAATACACCAACACTCAGGTATGGATTAGATTTTATGGTTTAGCTCAAGAGTATTGGAGACCAACAATTCTTTTTGCTATTGCAAGTAGCATTGGATTTCTTATATGTATCAATGTTATTGCAACCAAACACATGTTCGATAGAACATTTGGGAATTATGTTCGTGTGTTGGTGGACATGGATTTAACACAACCCTTGAGACATAAGATACTTATTGAGAGACAGGGACATGCCTTTTTTATTGAGGTTAGTTATGACAACCTGCGTGAATATTGTACTCACTATAGCACAATAGGTCACCATGTCAATCACTGTAGGCATGTTCAAAGCACACATGTGGGGAAGAATGCAAAAGGGGACAAGGACAAAGATAAGAGAAATCCAATTAAACCTCAGTCGCCAATTTTGTTCAAGTCAGAGATGGGTGAAAGGATGGTGAGCCATCTAATTCAAGACAATAGGACAATTTGGATATAGGTAAGCAAGTTATGATGGACAATACCCCAACACAAAACACCCCAGAGCATCAGGAACAATGATCAGGTGGTCAAAATTCAGAGGATAATGAGATACATGATGATTAAGATCCTCAAGTCAGAACTAAAAATGTATTTGTCTCGCTCAATACAATTAAAAATAAGGGTGTTGAATATACTGATAATAATTCTATCGCTTAGGGATCAGAATTTGTTGATGCAACTAAATTCCATCCCGAAGATAAGGCTTTGAACAACACTGAGAACCAGGATCAACTACAGCAAAACATACAATTCCTTAAGGAATCGTGGGCCAACATGGCTGACGAAGAAGGTGTGGAGCTAAAGCTTCCAGATGTCATAGACAAAGGTCAAGGTCCCTCAGAATTCAAGTTGGTTACATCCAAATTTAGTAAAAATAAAACTCCATATGTAACCAGATCTAGGGCCGGTTCTTCTAGAAAGGTCCAATGAAGTGTTTTCTATGGAATATTAGGGGTGTGGCCAACACCCCCTCAAAATTGTCTTTGAAGAGGTTCAGTCTATCTTTGAAACCTGATATAATTCTAATAGCTAAACCATTGTTGCAATATGATAACTTTCCTGCTTCTTGGTTGGAAAGACTGAATTTAAAGTTGTTTGATTTCAACAATAAAGACCAACTAAATCCTAACTTGTGGTGCATATGCAAGAAGGATATGAATCTCATCATTATTGAATGTGATAGTCAACATGTTGCTTTTATAACCAAGTAATGGAAAAGCAATGTGATGAAGATTTAGCTCAAGGATTAACAAACTCCAATGAAGAATTTGCTAACTCTAATGGAAGAGCTTTGGAGTGAGGTTGAAGATGAAGTGAAAATGTGAGAGAAAAATTATGCTCAAAGTCAGAGAGAATTGAGAGTGATTTCAGAAAATGAGTGAAAAATGAATTCTTCCTTCTTTTTTTTAGTGTGGTTTGGAGGGAAGTGTTTAAATATAAATTAGGCTTGAAGCTCAAGGAGGATTGAAATTGGGTTTGGAAATGTGATTTGGAGAATGGTATGGAAATAGGTTTAGATTTTGGTGTGGAGTTTGTTAAAATTCTACAGGTTCTAGATCCTTCCACACAATGCTAGAAGTGATCACATGTGATTGAAATTGAGTGCAAATGCTGCAGATGCTGAAAAATCTATTTTTTTTAAACCAACAGGCGTAACCGATTACAGGAATACGCGTAACCGGTTATGAAGGAAAAATGCCCTCCCAGGCCATTTTTTGAAGGCGTAATCGCTTACCTAAAAAGTGGTAATCGATTACGACATTAAAAAAGTGAATTTTTATGCCTATTTCACCCTGTTTTTGACATAGCTCTGCATTTGAACCTCAACCTTTAGTGTTGTACTTGAGAAATGCTTGAAATGTGATGATGAACTTGTCCTGAACCAATCAAATGATCCACTGCTATTTGTTTCTGATTCTACAATAATCAGTTGAGCAAAATAAATGCTGAAACTATTGATGCTTGCTGCTGAAATCTGAATAGCACCGAGTCGCAAGAAATAAATCGTGATCCCATGTCTTGAGAACACAATGCAATGCATGTTGAACTGATATGGAATGCGTATGGATGCGAACATAAGCCAGTTAAGGTTAGAAAACAGAAGGGCAAATTTTGGGGGTGCAATAGCAAGGGCTTGATACGCCGAGGCCACGGAAAAGGAGTCGTCTCTAGAACGACTCCACCTCCACGATTCATGCTTCGAAGAGAGAGACGAACCTCTTGGAGAGAAGAAAAAATCTCACAAACATTATTCAAGAACAAAGAAATAGCGTCTCCTTCTAAAATCCCATATAATACACCCTTACTCTAACCTACCAACCTCAGTCACGAGACCATCTTGAATATCGGAGATGAGGAAGAGTCTAGGAAATTTAACCATAACGGGAGTATCATTGAACATGAGTGAATCGCAATTTCCTGGGTTTGTGTCAAGTAGTACAAAAAGATTAAATCCACAAAGAGATGCATGGTTACCAAATTTTTAGTTTTCTTTGGCATTGCAATCATTGTCACGAGTAGTACGGTTGTGTCAAGTAGTACAGAGTTGTGTTAAATAGAATGACTGCAAGTGCACGGTTGTGTCAAGTAGTACAATATCACTAGTATAGATTCATTATTATTCTTTCACTACTACGTAAAACCCATTTAACAACGGTTGAAAAATACATGTAATAACGCAAATTAAGGCGTTGTTATGTAGAGTGTTGTGGTAAATGCGCTACTTATAATCACAGCCCTGAGACCGTTGTTGCATTTGGAAAAATGTGCGGTATATCACAACGGTTATTCTTAACAACCGTTGTGATACATAGGGTATTGGGTTCGAAACCCAGCAGGAAATTAATTACATTAGATGACGGTTGTTGTAGACAACCGTCGTGGAAAGTACCCATAGTTTATTATATACAAATGTATATTGCTTGGTTTACCATACACCTATTTAAATAATACAACCATTCAGATTGACAAAGAAATATATAATTTGAAAATAAAATATTCTTGAAAACCAACTTAAACACACCAATTTTTTTTGAATTGCATCCGTCTCATTCAGGACATTTTATGTTCTTTAACACATAAGATACAATTCAATGGTTTGATTCCCTCTACTCATCGATATCTTTTATTATAGTTTACCTCATCATTGTCGCTTATCAAATCTATTGTAAATTATATCGATGAATTGAAGCAAACAGACCATTAAACCATATATTATGTGTTAAGGAACATAAAATATGCTGAATGAGATGGATGTGATTCGAAAAATATTGATTGATATAGGTTGGTTTTCAAATACATCTTAATTTTCAGAATATAAGTTTCTATATATGTCAATATAAATGTGAGATTGAGAGGAGTGAGGATCAGTTTGAATACTTAATCTTTTTTCTTTGGAATGTGTATGATTTTATTTTGAATTTTTTTATTCTAGATAAAAGCTTATTATACAATTATATTTTATTATAGTTACATATTATTATAGTTATATAATATTTTATTATGTGTTAGAAGATTTTTAATATATATTTTTTTAATAATGTTTAGAGGAAAATATTTGTTTTTTAGTGTATATGTTTTGGAGCGAAGATTGCCACCAAAAATTTGATGATGCTAAAATTTTATGCAACATTGAAGAAATTTAGCCTTTTATTAGAACTAATGTAACAGTCTAAAAATGTCCCTAAAAGTATTTTAGGGGACAATTATCAAACATTGTTAAAGAAATAATATATTAACGCTCTAAAATCGTCCCCAAAAGCAGTTAATGGCACAATTAACAATCGTTGCCAAAAAAATAAAAGAGTGACGTTCCAAAAACGTCCCCAAAAGTATTTTAGGCAATAATTATCAAGGGTTGCAAATATATTTTTGACAACAACTGTAAATTGTTGCCTATACGAATTTAAGGCAACAATTATTACATGTTACCTAAAAAAGTGTTTCCAGAGACTACAAATGTTGTAGTGTAGGTTGCATATTGAGATCCGGTTATTATTGGGAGTGGGGGTGGGCATAAGTTTTCTGAGAAAGAATATGACAACTTGCGTACTGCAAATTGGAAACAATAGAGGATGCCTAAATCTAATCAAGTAGCCTTCTCAAACCTTCCTACTGGTGAGAGCCACTTAAAGAAAGTTGTTATGGATGACATAAATATTATACATGACCTCTTCCAAGTTGCTCAAAGCTAGGACTATTAAAGAAGCGAGCGGTTTATGATGGCCTTCGGTTGGTTCCATGAATTTTTTTCTTAACCCTAGAGGACGTCCGCAGAGTTAGATCAATTACCTCGTGGAATCTGTTGTCAGAACATTTGAAATTGTTTGCGTGGATACCAAATTTCAACCTAATATTCAAAAGAATACACCAACACTCAGGTATGGATTAGATTTTATGGTTTAGCTCAAGAGTATTGGAGACCAACAATTCTTTTTGCTATTGCAAGTAGCATTGGATTTCCTATATGTATCGATGTTATTGCAACCAAACACATGTTCGATAGAACATTTGGGAATTATGTTCGTGTGTTGGTGGACATGGATTTAACACAACCCTTGAGACATAAGATACTTATTGAGAGACAGGGACATGCCTTTTTTATTGAGGTTAGTTATGACAACCTGCGTGAATATTGTACTCACTACAGCACAATAGGTCACCATGTCAATCACTGTAGGTGTAACACCCCTAATCTATACCCCCAATTAAATTAAGCGGTAAAAAAAATTCAAAATTTCATCAGAGTATATTTAGAAATTCACAGCATAGACCGAGGGGTCACATCAATTTGAAACAAACACAATAAACCTGCTCATAAAGATATGCAACAGTGGGGTAGCAATCAACAGAGGAACTCAATTCCTTACACCCACATTTCACATTTTAGAATAAAAGCGGAAAATCTAAAACTGAATATCATATGTATATATATATATATATCACATAAAGGTTTATCTGTTATCAACAGAATCATGTATATATACAACTCCAAAAGATAAAGATGCATATACACAACATCACAAAATAATCCTAATCGATCTCCCGACTACCCGGTGCTACATATTAGAGTCGACCGACAAAAGAATGAAGACATAAGCTTCACAAAAGACCTCCAGCATCTAATCTGCAATGCCTCATAGAGCATTATAAAACTACAGAAGGGTGAGAAACACAATCATAATATAATTGCATACAATTATATATAACACCAAAAATACACATATATAATGTTCTCACCACAACTCATACCAGTATTCAAACACAAAACAACACAATGTATATTTCATATTTCCATCACTAAGGTATACCAACCATGCATAATACAAGTATCACCAACACATATCCATATATCAATTTATCAATTTTATCCACAATTCCACACATAAACAAACCATTAACGATTTATGCAAATGCAAGAGACCGACACAACGACTCTATGCATATGCACATGCGGTACCGACTTCCATCAATTCTCAACACCAGTTCACTCAGGAACTATTGGAACCATTGCTCGTTACTTAGTGTAACTCCCCGTCGGGCATACGATGTTCCCCGTCGCTTTCGGTCCTCTTTGTATAAGGCTCATGACGTTTATGGATCACTTTCAGTCCTCTTTGTATAAGGCTTACGATCCGATCGCTCACACCCCACATGGGCACACGATCGCCTATAACCATCGTTTTCAGTCCTCTTATTTTTAAGGCGCACGATCCAATCAGATCGCTTTCAGTCCTCTTTGTATAAGGTTTACGATCGTCTATAATCATCGCTTTCGGTCCTCTTATTTTTAAGGCTCACGATCCAATCAGATCGCTTTCAGTCCTCTTATTTTTAAGGCTCACGATGTTATAGCGGATTCCCTCAGGAACCAATCCGTTGCTCACACCCCACATGGGCACACGACATCACTAGATGCATATCATGATGCTTGACACACAAGAACTCATGACAACCAATGCATCTTCACACATATATGCAACCATAAACATGCATATATAACCAAACACAACACATTGCATTTATTTGCCTTTCGGCCACAATTCATCACCACAACATGTCATCACATGCATTCACATCATATAACATCACACAAGTCATACGATATCCATATTAAAAGCACATTACATGATACACATCAATTACACTTAATTAATACGGTAAAAGTCGACAAAATGACACTATTCCAAATACTGACACAATTTAATCAGCTAACAACTTCCAAATAATCATAATCATATAGTACAGCTCAATAGCTTTCCAACGATACCAAGAATGTAAAAATCGGATAAACGGAACTCAAGTTACGAAAGAAAAACGAAAACGATATTTTGAAAGGTCCCATTTTTACACTTCTCCTGCCCATACGCGTATGGCCCTTGTCATACGCGTATGGCAAAACCCTCGTAAGCGTACAATATGCATCTCACCAAATGGCCAGGAAAAGAGACATCCCATACGCGTATTGGCCCCAAAACTCGCCCATGATACGCGTATTGCCAAGGCCCATACGCGTATGAACATGCCCCATAAGCGTATGACCTGGCTGAACCAGAATTCTGCAGGCTTCTTGTTGTTACGGGTTTTACACCCAAAACCCTTCCAAATCATCATCCAAATTCAGAAAAACACCAATTTAAGGTATATCAATACATACCCAACATGCATAAATAACAAGGAACACAACAACATGAATTTAGACACATTTGGATCAAATTCTACCAATTTCTAAACATTATGATTTTTGCTCTAAAGTTTCATACATTCCAAAATCAACAACACAAACACATACATAATCATACACATGCATAGAATAATTGAATTTCACACCCTTACCCGATTAAATCGATTCTAGAAGTTGATTTGATCCAACCTAGCTTTTTCCTCTTTTTCTCTCTTTTTCTCTTCTCTTCTTTTTCCTTCTTCTCTTTTTCCTCTTCCTATTTCTTTCTCTCTATTTTTTTCTCTCCTTTCTATTTCTATCTCTTTTCTTCTCTTTTTCTTTCTAAGTTATAAAAATATAATATAAAATGACTAAAATGCCCCTACTCTCAAATACCCCGCAAACGCTCCTAAAATGCTATAAAACATAAACATACCGATGAAATATATTTCGGGAAATAAAAGTTGAAAAGAAATAATAATTTAATACAATTATTTTATCTATTAGAGAAATTAACCAATTAGCTCAATTAGCAGGTAAAATACAATAAATCCACACATTTCACAAAATTCACATAAATGAAATAAATAAATACAATCAAACAAATCGGGGCGTTAGAATTCTCCCCCACTTAGACATTTTCGTCCTCGAAAATATAACTGAGACGAACAACTCCGGATACGACTCTCGCATCCGACCAACAAACTAACATGCCAACAAAAGGCACACCACGAATAACACAAACTGACAAACCACCTTGCTAACAGCAACAACAACAACGACACGACAACGACAACAATCACAACTCAAAGAATACACAAGTTACGAACACACAAGTTCACTTAGGAACCGAAACACAACAAGAGCGTTACCATCACCATGGAAACGAGACAACAACAAAGGCAAGAACCTAAGTCCCACGACTTAACAACATCCCAACAACCTCTTCATAACCGCAATACCAACGTCCTTGTCACACAACAATATTACCATAATGCTACGATTCCCCAATCGAACATACAACCAGAACATCCATCTACCTAGTAGCCCATGAATACTATTTAAACCTTTCACTTAACACTCCAATTCTGAAACATCCAATGGTCTCATCATTCCAATCGGTTTCCAATGTCCAACCTATAAACTCCTACAAGTTCCACGCAAATACAAAATGTGCCACATCACGCTTCCGCTGCGCACTCTGATTACTCGAAACCATCAAGTCTACCAATCTCACGTCCAAAGTCTAACTTTTTCTCATATTCACCAAAAATCACTGTTCAATTTATTATTTCCAACCTCATACTCTCCTGTGTTATCTCACACACCAGACACAAGCCTCGGAACTGCTCAAATAATTCTAATTCTCTGACCATCAAAACAGACATGCCTAACAACTTTCGACTTAACTCTTTAGGCACAACATCAGCTTTTTCCGAAGGATAATCCAAGCCAAATTTATATCTCGTCATGAATTCTAACCATCCTCGTCGTCTCATACTCTATCCCTTCAGACCAAACAAGCACTCTAAACTCTTGTGATTACCAAACACTTCGAACCTAGAACCTTAAAGATAATACCTCCAAATTTTCCAACACAATACAACTGTGACTAATTCCAAATCCTGAATAGTATAGATCCTTTTATGAATCCTCAATTATCGTAATCATAAGCCACAAATTAACCATCATGCATTAACACACTGACTAAACTCATCAAAGACGCATCCCAATACCTCACAAACGGTTTATCGGGATCACGCAGTATCAAAACTGAAGCCATAGACAACTTCTACTTTAACTCACCAAAACTTACTCACAACGAACATCCAAAACAAATGACTCACCTTTTGCAAGTCAACTGAGATAACATAAGTACGAACTTAGCAAAGTCTCCCATAGCCTGCAGTAACAACCAACTGAGCCCAAAAGTTTCTAATTTCCTTAACCAACTTCGGAACCTCCCATATAGAACTACATCTACTTCCGATGGATCCATAACCATACTCTCATCTGAAATAACATATCCGAGAAAAATAACCTTTTTCAATTCAAAATTCTCACTTGAATAACTTAGCATTAAACTTCGTCTCTTTTCAACACTTGTAATTCAATTCTCAAACACTTTACCTGTTCTTTCTCTGAGTTTATAACAGACCCAAATATCCTCAATCAAAGCCATTACGAGCTTATCCAAATAAATATGGAAGATACAATTCCTCTACTCCAAAAATATTACAGACGCATTACTATGACCGAACAACATCACTGCACCTTGTAATGCCCAACCAAATTCCAAAAGATGTAAATTCTTAAAGCTTTTGCAAAATTTTCACTGGGTAACTGGTTACTCATATACAAGCTTAACCGAGTAAATAACCCCCTAATTCGATGATAACAAACATAACCGGTCACATTAAATCAATCAAAGTCTCAACTCACACAATTCACCACTCTTATCAAACATTCCAAACAATTGTAATTTCAATCAAACTCAACCAAACCATTCCAATCATCTATTCCCGAAAGTGGACACTTATTCTCAATCGTAACCTTATTCAACCGTTAGTAATCCATACACCATTCCTTCTCGTGACAGTCCAGATTCCATAAATCCCAACATATATTAACCACCAACCAAAAAGAACTCTCAAATATTACATCCACACCAAAGGGTTTTCTCAAGATTTCCATAGTCTCAATACCATCAAGGAAATTTCAAATCGTTTGCGATTCGTCACAATTCAAAACTCAAGATATCCAGAACACTATCATCACAAACAAAACCAACCTCTTCGTCCCATCTCCTAAGAGTTTTCTACTTACTTAGCAGTTATAAACCTCAACTATTCACCTTCGTCCAATTTAAGTTCACTTTCTACCCTCTGAGAAGCAGCCATTAATAACACCCAATCATTCTCTCTCAATGACTTCCCCACTTAACCAACATACCAGAACCTCTAATCCGCCTCCTCTTCCGATATAAGAATCTTCATCGACTCAACAAAACAATCTGTGACCATTTCCTTAATTTCCAAACAATTCATTGAACACACCATCAAAGCCGGAAAGACACGTCTATTCCATCCATCATAATTCCCGTCTGCTATCAACAAGAGATTAAGGGTGATCAGTTCCTCAATTTGTCAATAGACAGCCGATAATCATGATGGGGCATAAACCGTCTTTACCAAACTATAATACATTCCTTACATCCTGTGCACAAAACTACCTCAGGCACAAATCCTTAGTTGACATAAACCTTACCTCTGCATTCCCTCCAGAATCTGGAACAACACTGTCCAAACAACACTTACAATCTTGCAATTTACAACACACTGAGCCAACACTCCACACCTGAAGCAACTTGGAGAAGTACCAGCTTCTCCCCCACTTATCTCATTCTAACTCCTGAAAACAAAGGATTAGAAAACCAGAAAGCACTGACAGTGTTTCCCACACATATCATGTACTAAGGGACAAACAACAATGACAACATTCAACTGTCACACCAACTGACTCAACAACTTGGTCGGACGGATCGACCTGCTCTGATACCACTAATGTAACACCCCCAATCTATACCCCCAATTAAATAAAGCGGTAAAAGAAAATTCAAAATTTCATCAGAGTATATTTAGAAATTCACAGCATAGACTGAGGGGTCACATCAATTTGAAACAAAAACAATAAACCTACTCATAAAGATATGCAACAGTGGGGTAGCAATCAACAGAGGAACTCAGTTCCTTACACCCACATTTCACATTTTAGAATAAAAGCGGAAAATCTAAAACTGAATATCATATGTATATATATATCACATAAAGGTTTATCTGTTATCAACAGAATCATGTATATATACAACTCCAAAAGATAAAGATGCATATACACAACATCACAAAATAATCCTAATTGATCTCCCGACTACTCGGTGCTACATATCAGAGCCAACCGACAAAAGAATGAAGACATAAGCTTCACAAAAGACCTCCAGCATCTAATCTGCCATGCCTCATAGAGCATTATAAAACAACAGAAGGGTGAGAAACACAATCATAATATAATTGCATACAATTATATATAACACCAAAAATACACATATATATTGTTCTCACCACAACTCATACCAGTATTCAAACACAAAACAACACAATGTATATTTCATATTTCCATCACCAAAGTATACCAACCATGCATAATGCAAGTATCACCAACACATATCTATATATCAATTTATCAATTTTATCCACAATTCCACACATAAGCAAACCATTAATGATTTACGCAAATGCAAGATACCAACACAACGAATCTATGCATATGCACATGCGGTACCGACTTCCATCAATTCTCAACACTAGTTCACTCAGGAACTATTGGAACCATCGCTCATTACTTAGTGTAACTCCCCGTCGGGCATATGATGTTCCCCGTCGCTTTCGGTCCTCTTTGTATAAGGCTCACGACGTTTATGGATCGCTTTCGGTCCTCTTTGTATAAGGCTCGCGATCCGATCGCTCACACCCCACATAGGCACACGATCGTCTATAACCATCACTTTTGGTCCTCTTATTTTTTAGGCGCACGATCCAATCAGATCGCTTTCAGTCCTCTTTGTATAAGGCTTACGGTCGTCTATAATCATCGCTTTCGGTCCTCTTATTTTTAAGGCTCACGATCCAATCAGATCGCTTTCAGTCCTCTTATTTTTAAGGCTCACGATGTTATAGCAGATTCCCTCAGGAACCAATCTGTCGCTCACACCCCACATGGGCACACGACATCACAAGATGCATATTATGATGCTTGACACAGAAGAACTCATGACAACCAATGCATCTTCACACATATATGCAACCATAAACAGACATATATAACCAAACACAACACATTGCATTTATTTGCCTTTCGGCCACAATTCATCACCACAACATGTCATCACATGCATTCACATCATATAACATCACACAAGTCATACGATATCCTTATTAAAAGCACATTACATGATACACATCAATTACACTTAATTAATACGGTAAAAGTCGACAAAACAACACTATTCTAAATACTGACACAATTTAATCGCCTAACAACTTCCAAATAATCATAATCATATAGTACAGCTCAATAGCTTTCCAACGATACCAAGAATGTAAAAATCGGATAAACGGAACCCAAGTTACGAAAAAAAAACGAAAACGATATTTTGAAAGGTCCCATTTTTACACTTCTCCTGCCCATACGCGTATGGCCCCTGTCATACGCGTATGGCAAAACCCTCGTACGCGTACAATACGCATCTCACCAGATGGCCGGGAAAAGAGACATCCCATACGCGTATTGGCCCCAAAACTCGCCCATGATACGCGTATTGCCAAGGCCCATACGCGTATGAACATGCCCCATACGCATATGACCTGGCTGAACCAGAATTCTGCAGGCTTCTTGCTGTTACGGGTTTTACACCCAAAACCCTTCCAAATCATCATCCAAATTCATAAAAACACCAATTTGAGGTATATCAATACATACCCAACATGCATAAATAACAAGGAACACAACAACATGAATTTAGACACATTTGGATCAAATTCTACCAATTTCTAAACATTATGATTTTTGCTCTAAAGTTTCATACATTCCAAAATCAACAACACAAACACATACATAATCATACACATGCATAGAATAATTGAATTTCACACCCTTTCCCGATTAAATCGATTCTAGAAGTTGATTTGATCCAACCTAGCTTTTTCCTCTTTTTCTCTTCTCTTCTTTTTCCTTCTTCTCTTTTTCCTCTTCCTATTTCTTTCTCTCTATTTTTTTCTCTCCTTTCTATTTCTATCTCTTTTCTTCTCTTTTTCTTTCTAAGTTATAAAAATATAATATAAAATGACTAAAATGCCCCTACTCTCAAATACTCCGCAAACGCTCCCAAAATGCTATAAAACATAAACATACCGATGAAATATATTTCGGGAAATAAAAGTTGAAAAGAAATAATAATTTAATACAATTATTTTATCTATCAGAGAAATTAACCAATTAGCTCAATTAGCAGGTAAAATACAATAAATCCACACATTTCACAAAATTCACATAAATGAAATAAATAAATACAATTAAACATATCGGGGCGTTACAGTAGGCATGTTCAAAGCACACATGTGGGGAAGAATGCAAAAGGGGACAAGGACAAAAATAAGAGAAAATCCAATCAAACCTCAGTCGCCAATTTTGTTCAAGTCAGAGATGGGTGAAAGGATGGTGAGCCATCTAATTCTAGACAGGAGGACAATTTGGATATAGGTAAGCAAGTTATGATGGACAATACCCTAACACAAAACACGCCAGAGCATCTGGAACAATGATCAGGTCGTCAAAATTCAAAGGATAATGAGATACATGATGAATAAGATCCTCAAGTCAGAACTGAAAATATATTTGACTCGCTTAATACAATTAAAAATAAGGGTGTTGATGATACTGATAATGATTCTATCTCTTAGGGATCAGAATTTGTTGATGCAACTAAATTCCATCCCGAAGATAAGGCTTTGAACAACACTGAGAACCAGGATCAACTACAGCAAAACATACAAATCCTTAAGGAATCGTGGGCCAACATGGCTGACGAAGAAGGTGTGGAGCTAAAGCTTCCAGATGTCATAGACAAAGGTCAAGGTCCCTCAGAATTCAAGTTGGTTACATCCAAATTTAGTAAAAATAAAA
The DNA here is from genome assembly GCA_022829125.1 of Lathyrus tuberosus. Classification (NCBI taxonomy): domain Eukaryota; kingdom Viridiplantae; phylum Streptophyta; class Magnoliopsida; order Fabales; family Fabaceae; genus Lathyrus; species Lathyrus tuberosus. The sequence goes on from JALAZF010000504.1 coordinate 2,376,945, forward strand.
CTCCATATGTAACCAGATCTAGGGTCGGTTCTTCTAGAAAGGTCCAATGAAGTGCTTTCTATGGAATATTAGGGGTGTGGCCAACACCCCCTCAAATTTGTCTTTGAAGAGGTTCAGTCTATCTTTGAAACCTGATATAATTCTAATAGCTAAACCATTGTTGCAATATGATAAATTTCCTGCTTCTTGGTTTGAAAGACTGAATTTAAAGTTGTTTAATTTCAATAATAAAGACCAACTAAATCCTAACTTGTGGTGCATATGCAAGAAGGATATGAATCTCATCATTATTGAATGTAATAGTCAACATGTTTCTTTTACAACCAAGCAATGGAAAAGCGATGTGATGAAGAATTAGCTCAAGGATTAACAAACTCCAATGAAGAATTTGCTAACTCTAATGGAAGAGCTTTGGAGTGATGTTGAAGATGAAGTGAAAATGTGAGAGAAAAATTATGCTCAAAGTCAGAGAGAATTGAGAGTGATTTCAAAAAATGAGTGAAAAATGAATTCTTCCTTCTTTTTTTTAGTGTGGTTTGGAGGGAAGTGTTTAAATATAAATTAGGCTTGAAGCTCAAGGAGGATTGAAATTGGGTTTGGAAATGTGATTTGGAGAATGGTATGGAAATAGGTTTAGATTTTGGTGTGGAGTTTGTTAAAATTCTACAGGTTCTAGATCCTTCCACACAATGCTAGAAGTGATCACATGTGATTGAAATTGAGTGCAAATGCTGCAGATGCTGAAAAATCTTTTTTTTTAAAAACCCACAGGCGTAACCGATTTTAGGAATACGCGTAACCGGTTATGACGGAAAAAATGCCCTCCCAGGCCATTTTTTGAAGGCGTAATCGCTTACCTAAAAAGTGGTAATCGATTACGACATTAAAAAAGTGAATTTTTATGCCTATTTCACCCTGTTTTTGACATAGCTCTGCATTTGAACCTCAACCTTTGGTGTTGCCCTTGAGAAATGCTTGAAATGTGATGATGAACTTGTCCTGAACCAATCAAATGATCCGCTGCTATTTGTTTCTGATTCTACAATAATCAAATCAGTTGAGCAAAATAAATGCTGAAACTCTTGATGCTTGCTGCTGAACTCTGAATAACACCGAGTCGCAAGAAATAAATGGTGATCCCATATCTTGAGAACACAATGCAATGCATGTTGAACTGATATGGAATGCGTATGGATACGAACATAAGCCAGTTAAGGTTAGAAAACAGTAGGGCAAATTTTGGGGGTGCAATAGCAAGGGCTTGATACGCCGATGCCACGGAAAAGGAGTCGTCTCTGGAACGACTCAACCTCCACAAATCATGCTCCGGAGAGAGAGACGAACCTCTTGGAGAGAAGAAAAAATCTCACAAACATATTCATGAACAAAGAAATAACGTCTCCTTCTAAAATCCCATATAATACACCCTTACTCTAACCTACCAACCTCAGTCACGAGACCATTTTGAATATCGGAGATGAGGAAGAGTCTAGGAAATTTAACCATAACGGGAGTATCATTGAACATGTGTGAATCGTAATTTCCTGGGTTTGTGTTAAGTATTACAAAAAGATTAAACCCACAAAGAGATGCATGATTACCAAATTTTTAGTTTTCTTTGGCATTGCAATAATTGTCACGGGTAGTACGGTAATGTCAAGTAGTACAGAGTTGTGTTAAATAGAATGACTGCAAGTGCACGGTTGTGTCAAGTAGTACAATCTCACTAGTATAGATTCATTATTATTCTTTCACTACTACGTAAAACCAATTTAACAACGGTTGAAAAATACATGTAATAACGCAAATTAAGGCGCTGTTATGTAGAGTGTTCTGGTAAATGCGCTACTTATAATCACGACCCTGAGACCGTTGTTGTATTCTGAAAAATGCGCAGTATATCACAACGGTTATTCTTAACAACCGTTGTGATACATAGGGTACTGGGTTCGAAACCCAGCAAGAAATTAATTACATTAGATGACGGTTGTTGTAGACAACCGTCGTGGAAAGTACCCATAGTTTATTATATACAAATGTATATTGCTTGGTTTACCATACACCTATTGAAATAATACAACCATTCAGATTGGCAAAGAAATATATAATCTGAAAATTAAAATATTCTTGAAAACCAACTTAAACACACCAATTTTTTTCGAATTGCATCCGTCTCATTCAGGACATTTTATGTTCTTTAACACATAATATACGATTCAATGGTTTGATTCCCTCTACTCATCGATATCTTTTATTATAGTTTACCTCATCATTTTCGCTTATCAACGCTATTGTAAATTAAAGCGATGAATTGAAGCAAACAGACCATTAAACCATATATTATGTGTTAAGGAACATAAAATGTGCTGAATGAGATGGATGCGATTCGAAATATATTGATTGATATAGGTTGGTTTTCAAATACATCTTAATTTTCAGAATATAAGTTTCTATATATGTCAATATAAATGTGAGATTGAGAGGAGTGAGGATCAGTTTGAATACTTAATCTTTTTTCTTTGGAATGTGTATGATTTTATTTTGATTTTTTTTATTCTAGATAAAACCCTATTTTATCATTATATTTTATTATAGTTATATATTATTGTAGTTATATAATATTTTATTATGTGATAGAAGATTTTTAATATATATATATTTTTAATAATGTTTAGAGGAAAATATTTGTTTTTTAGTGTATATGTTTTGGAGGGAAGATTGCCACCAAAAATTTGATGATGCTAAAATTTTATGCAACATTGAAGAAATGTAGCCTTTTATTAGAACTAATGTAATAGTCTAAAAATATCCCTAAAAGTATTTTAGGGGACAATTATCAAACATTGTTAAAGAAATAATATATTAACGCTCTAAAATCGTCCCCAAAAGCAGTTAATGGCACAATTTACAATCTTTGCCAAAAAATAAAAGAGTGACGTTCCAAAAACGTCCCAAAAGTATTTTAGGCAACAATTATCAAGGGTTGCAAATATGTTTTTGGCAACAACCGTAAATTGTTGCCTATACGAATTTAAGGCAACAATTATTACATGTTACCTAAAAAAGTGTTGCCAGAGACTACAAATGTTGTAGTGTAGGTTGCATATTGAGATCCGGTTATTATTGGGAGTGGGGGTGGGCATAAGTTTTCTGAGAAAGAATATGACAACTTGCGTAATGCCAAATGGAAACAATAGAGGATGCCTAAATCTAATCTAGTAGCCTTCTCAAACCTTGCTACTGGTGAGAGCCACTTAAAGAAAGTTGTTATGGATGACATAAATATTATACAAGATGCTTAGAAACAACTTCAACAGCAAGACATGACATTTGAGCCATATCTTTCAAAAAGAATGAAGAAAAAGAAAAAAGACACTTATAAAGAAAGAAAAACGTACAACACTATATCTCATGGTGTGCATAAGCAATATCAACCATGAAAGTCTTTTCTTGTTCATTTTGATGTGTTTCCCTATTTCATTTTTTTTCTTTTTATTTTGGGAGGGGGGTGTGTGTGTCAGACTCAACCCCCTTTGTGATTATCTTTTTTTATAAATTAGCATTTCTTTATATAAAAAAAGAGAGATAAGTCTGTATTAGTCCGACTCTTTTGAATTTCCTCATGCATTGTCTTATACCTTTGTCACTTGTCAAGTCTATTTTGGTAATAAAAATTTCTTTAATTTATATGAAACTTTTTCAATATACACAAAAGATATATATGGTCTAATGTGCAATTTCAAAATATTAACTCAAACAAAATATAAACCACAAATTAAAATAAGGATTTAATGGTAGTGCACTGTCAGTGTAAGACAGTTTTACACATGCAACCAATTAAAACTCTTATATTTGCCATGTCATTTCAGTATTTTAAAAATAAAATTGATATTTATTCTGATGCATGTTTCTCATTGGTTGACAGTGTAAAATTTTTTACACTGTCAGTGCATTTCTTTTTTTTCTCTTAAAATAATAGTATTTTCCGCATTAAGATGAATTTTGATTTCCCATAAAGGAAATCTTTGACTATTTAATAAGAAAATGTTAATAAATGGAATTTTCGTGACGGCGCAATGGTTGTTGGTTATTAAGATTCATGAATTTGATATCCCTGAAAGGAAACAATATTTTTTTTTACTTTATAATCATAAAAAGGAAATAATAAATCTTTGACCATTCAAAAAGAGAATAGATAAGTCATGAAATTTTAGCAATGTTGCCCAATAATTTTCTGCTACATGGTTGTCAAAAGTCAATCATCTATTTTCATCCTACTCGTTAAATCATAAACCTCTCAAAGCCATTTCTAATTGTCACCCTACTCCTTCAACCCTAACTAATCATTGTAACCATTCACAACCTCTATAAATTTTTTCTCTTAATTCATTTACAATGGTGGCTTTGTTCCTTCATGGTGTTCATTTCATCCCTTCTGATGCGATTCTTGTTGGCTATTACCTTGCCAAAAAAAAAACAACGAAGAACTCCAGGATTTCCATGGCTCATACCTGATTACAATAATGAACATGTATGAGTTTGACTCTTTTGAGTTCCTCATGCATCATCCTGTGAATTCTACAATCAGAGGCACTAGTACTATTTTACTACAAAAATTGATGAAGAAAGAAGACATTGCAAGGCCGATTTTTAGAAGAAAAAGGGAAATGTTTGTAAAATTACTAATGCTCGTAGCACAATTTTGGAAACAAAAGCTCTCTTTGTGTTTTATCTTGGAAAATCTCCAAATGATGCTGAACCAACTAATTGGACTATGTATGAGTATATCTTGGCGCATAAGCCTCAGGTATGAGGTTTACGAATACTGACTATTTGCTTTGTTTTGGTAATTCCTAACAACTTTATTTTAATCATTCTATATGCTCCTTTTGTAATTTGTCGTGTTTTGAACGCCCTCCAGAGATTGACGTAGATTTTGAGTTTGGGCCTCACTACAACTGATAACGCTTTTTTTAACTAAGCTTTCACCTCGAACAATAGAAAACTGAGGTATAAAGTCAAGGCGCGCTATATTTTATTATTTAAGATAATTAAAAAAAAAATCAATTCCCTCGATTTTTAAAATAACCGAGGTGTAAAAATAACACTGTAGAAGCTTCGATTCCCAACTATCGTAGTTTATGATTTTATTTGCTTATAAGTGTAAACAAAATATTCTAACCCTTCAGTTTTCTATTTAACCGAGGTACAAAATAATAATATTTTACTATAAAAGCACTCGTTAAAATACACAATAAATTAATTGTAATTATAAAACTTCAAACTTAAAAATAATCACATTAAGAAATATAAAAAATAAAATTACCAAACATTGGGAACTCAACATTCTTCAAGTGATAAGAAACTTCAATGAAGATCGAAACAATCTCTAAATATTATGTAATGATATGAATGTGTAGGAAAGAAAGAGATAAGAGAAAGAACAAAAAAAGACTAGGATTATAATAAACGTAATTGATATGTATAAGGATACACGTACTCAACTGAATAAATAATAATACAAAAAATAGAAAATATTTTCTTATTAATTGGGTTCGTCTACATGGACTAAACTTCTAACTAAAGTTCTATTAAAACCACTATTCTATTCAACTACATCAAGACTATTTCTGAACACATTCATAAGTAAAAAACATCATGCTAGGAATCATTTTCTTCAATATCAGCTTCATCAATATCTGTCTCATTAACATTAGATATAGACTTGTAATACCCTAATTTTTACCCCTAAGATCCCACATGTCATTTGCATCTCATACCACAAACAAGATCACGAGTTTTGGTTCTTTTGCCCTCCTTTGAAGGTTTGTTTTTGAGTGAGATCGCCAAGCACCCGTGTTCTTTTGTTTGTTTGATGTTTGTATTTGTTTATGTTTACTAACCATTAATTAAAATCCAAAAATATGTTTGTTTTTCCTTTACTAACTTTTTCAGGAAGAATTTGGACCAAGGATATCAAAATCAGTTCCGCAGCTCGAATGAATTTCATCTGAACAAAGTCAAAGTTGATCTGCAAGTAATTCAAAATTCATTTGATCAAGAGTTTCCAAGATTTAATTGATTATTATTCAAGAGACTTCAATGTTCATGTGTTTATTTCCATGCATTCTTTGACAAGTAAAAGAATCGAGCCGAACCACAGCAGTGCACTCAAAAAGGGTATTTTTTAAAAATTTACACTGAGTAACAGGTTACCTCAATCAGAGTAACCGGTTACCCTCGTGAAAATTTGAAAAATGGCAGCAAATTTAATTCTGCAGTAATTAGCACCATTTTTTTTTTATCATTTTGATCATATGTGGAATATTCTAGATCGCATCATTTTAATTCTCCTACATTATCACAATTAATTCCCACCATGTACCTCTACTAATCACCACTCTTTTGATAATTTCCCTCCAAATTAAAATTTCCAAGCCTAATTTTGTTTCCAAACCACCAAATTTCCAAGCCTAAATTCTATAAATAGAGGCCTTATTTCATTCATTTCACAAGCTTTTGAGAGCCAAAAAACCTCTTGCAAATTCTCTCCCCAACCACAAAAATTCACTCAAAGCTCACTTTTCTTCTCTTGAAAGTTAACAAGAATTCACATTGAATATTGTTTAACTTTTAGCTAAACCTTCATCCAAACTTGTTTTCTTCATCAATTCTCATAGATCAAGGCTTTAGTGTTTGGATCTTGGAGTAATTTGAAGCAATTTTCAGATTTTGGAGTGGTAATTCATCTTTCACCATTGTTGAAGCTTCATCTTCATCTTCCATAATGTAGATCCTTGGAGATTTTTGTTACTTGATCCTTTGGATCTTGTAATTATGTTTGATTGCTGGTTTTTGCTGTTGTTTTACTTAAAATTTCGTGCATATTTGGTTCCATGATCATAAGGTGTTTGAAGAAAGTTTTGGAAGATTATCATGCTGAATTTTTGCACATTTTTTCACTCTGCGTGCACAGTAACATTTTACCCTAATTAGAGTAATTGGTTACTCTGAGTCAGAATGCAGTTTTTGCTTTGTTTTTGGTACTATTTTGGTTCCTTTCTCTCCTCCTTCCTTTTCCTTTTGATTTTGGCTTTGGATTGCACTTTTAAAGGTCCTATTCCTCTTTAATTTCATTGGACTTTGGGTGTAGATGAAGTCGGATAAACATTCACTAATTCAAATCTATCTTTAAAATGAATTGTTGAATTCATTTTAGGTGCTTTGAGTTAATGATGTGTTTAGTGCTTTAATCCACCAAAATGAGTGGATAAACTTAAAGATGGAGTGGTCTTGAATTTGTAATTCAATTTGGCTTTCTCTTCATCTATTTCCTCGTTGGCAGCTGTCTGGGTACAGGTTGCAGAAAAACCAAGACCCTTCTTTGATTTATTGTCTGTAGGGATTTCAAGCTATCCCCATCCCGTTGTATTGGCACTCCCGACAGCTTTGATAGCATCTTTGTACGAGGAAATCGAAGTTCCCCCTTCTGGTTCCACATAAGTGGATGATGATAAATTGCTCACGAGCAAAGCCTGTTCCCCACAGACTGTGACAACTTGACTATTCTGGACGAACTTTAACTTTTGGTGGAGGGTCGAGGTGACCGCCCCAGCCTGATGTACCCAAGGTCTTCCCAGTCTACAACTGTACGTTGCCCGGATGTCCATGACCTGGAAAGTGACTTGGAAAGTGTGAGGACCGATAGTTATGGGAAGGTCGACTTCGCCGATAACCGTTTTTCTGGATCCGTCAAATGCTTTGACGATGACTTCGCTGGTTCTCATCAAAGGGCCTTTGAATGATAATTGCATCAAAGTGGACTTCGGCATAACATTCAGGGCTGACCCTGTGTCTACCAGTACGCTGGCTAAAACATCGTCCTGGCAGTTGACTGTAATATTGAGCTCCATGTTATGTCGGCGACCTTCTTCAGGTAATTCCTCATCACTAAATCCCAAATTATTGCAAGAAGTGATGTTAGATACAATGCTATCGAACTGTCTGATTGTTACATCCTGTTCCACAAAGGCTTGCTCCAAAACTTTTTGTAGAGCCTCCCTCTGCGCTTCTGAACTTAGTAACAGTGATAATACCGAGATCTTTGAAGGAGTCTGTAACAGTTGATCGACAATGTTGTATTCACTCATTTGGATGAGCTTTAACATTTCATCATCATTTTTCGCAAGGTCGGGATTACTGGATTGGCCGACTGGTGGATCGGGAACTTCTGTTTGAGGTTCCTTCTCTCTGTTGGACTCTCCAACTCCTCTGTTGAAGATTCTACCACTCCGTGTTACACGACTGATGTCTGTAATATTTACGACGGAGGTGTCATACCCCAAATTTTGACCACTAAGATTTCCCATCATTGCGCAAATCATCATCACAATATGGGTGGATCATTAGTCTCCCCAAAGATGGGTGAGCATCCACTACGATCAAACTTAGGGTTTCAAGCCCTTTCTGAGTTCTTAGACAAAGGATCAATCAAGGAATGACATGATATTAAACTTTTCTAAACCTCTCAAACATCTACAAAGGATCAAGAGGACTCCCACAGCAAGAATCCAGCACAATGTTGCAGCAGTCCAGGTGGATTAAGCCTTAAGATCGACAGTGTCACCAAATTAGGGTTTTGGTCGACCAGGGCCTCCAGATGGAGATTTTCCTCTGGGCTTGAGCCAATACTTCAAAGCATATCCTAATATGCTCCATGGAACCTCATGGACCCCAATAATCAAGTCAATTTAACCTCAGGGGATGCCTACATCAAAAATCAGGAATTAGGGTTTCTTGACCTAATTCACCCCTAAGTTGACTTTTGAGACAAAACAGGAGCCAAGACCTCAAGAGAATATTTTAGGGTCTCTAACATACTACATTGATCCATTTGCAACAATGGATTAATCCAAGAAGCTAGGGCAACAAGTTTCAAGTTCATCAGAACCACAATTAGGGTTTCGCGGGAAAAGTCAACTGTGCCTTTGACTTTTGACCCAGGCATGCTCCCAAACCTTGGGACATGATTCAATACACCCTATAACACCTATGAAATCAATCCATCAAGTTTGATTTAGGTCAAGGACTTGATTTCATAGAGGATTGCACAGTTTGGAATTCATCTGACAAAAAGTCAACTGTGTACAAAAGTCAACTTTGACTTTTTGAGATTTATCACAAAAATGGATTTTTAACCCTAAAATGATGTTAATGTATGATTGGAATCATCATTCCTCAAGAAAAATCAAAGAAAGTGGGATAACTTGTAAAAGGGGTAACCATAAAAACTTAGAAAATTTTTTAAGTTATGAACAAAGTGGCAAGGGTACCAACTTTGGAGGATCATAACTCCTAAACCACAAAGCCATTTTTCCCCATCCAAAGCTTGATTTGTAGATCTCATGGCCCTCTACAAAAGTTAAAAACTGACCTCCCTCCAAATTCATCATGGATTTTGAGTTATGGAATGATCAAAATCACAAAAAGTGAAGATGTCACTTTTTTCCAACACTTAGTGAAATTTTCACTAAGTCAGAATCTGCCTTACTTTTTTCCAAATGTAGGGACATTTTTCACTTGGATCCAAAAGGTATCAAAACCAATTATGATCAAACAGTTGTTGTATCATATGAGGGCTTTCCAAAATGGCCAAGAACTCCATCAAATTCCACTTAAGCCATGAGATATGACCATGCCAATATGCCTTGCTGAAAAGTGCCAATGCTAGGCAGAATTTTGCATGTTTGCTCGATTTGGCAAAATAAGCCAATTCCAAGCCTTGTCATTATCTTAGACACATCTGAGGATCAAATCTAAAGGGGACAAACACTGAGCCAAGCCTCCAAAGTTCTTGGAACAAGAAGTAGCATGCCAAACCTAGAATTGCCTAAAATAGGGACAAGACTCCAATTTTGGATTGGAGCATTTAATAGATGCTTCAAGGTGGCATGGAGTGACACATTTGCAACTGAATTCAGTTAAGAATGATCCAACAACTAGGGAACCAAAGGCCTGTGCTCTAACCTCTAGTCAATGCCTAGAGGAGACTTGGATTCTCTTTTGCCAACATTGGCCAAACCTCTGCTGCAGTTTCCATTCACTATTGATCCCAAAACAAACTTGCATTACTATAAATAGAGCTCATTTGTGCTCAGTTTGAGTACACCAAAGCCATCAAACAGATGCTTTCCTCAAAATCCCTTTCTCTTAGCCAAAATGCCTTCTTTAGCAAGGTAGCTCTGAGTTTTTGAGTTAGAGAGCATTTCCAATAAAACCAATCACACACACACCTCATAAACATCAAATGTAGGTGATCCAAACTCTCACAAGTGACCTGTAACATCAAAATCACAGAGTCACCTCTCAAAACCTCAAAATAGGCCTTTTGTGCATTTTTCAAGCCATGTCTTGATTCAGTCACTTTCCAAACCAGATAAAACCTCAAACACACTCCAAATATCATCCTTGAACTGTCCCAAATGGTTCCCCCCATCTGGAACACCATTTGAGAGAGTTGTTATTTTGGCCATTTTAACCCCTTTTGCAAGAGAGGGCCAGTTTGTGTTTTTGCAGGTATCAGCTGATTCCACTCATCCTAAAAGCTCCTAAGGGATCATGTGAGTGTGTCCAAAGCATCAAATCATTTCTGGAGCAAGTGGTTTGACAGATTGCACAAAAACTCCAAAAGGCTCAAAAAGAGGTAAGCATCATGACTTGAATCCTCGAAAATATGCATTGCTTTGAAGTCCACTGATCATGCACACCTCATACATGTTATATATGTTGTGTTTGAACCAATTGATCATGTAATTCAGGTCTGTATCAAAGTGTAGCATATAAAATGCAATTATAGGCCTTTTTCAAAACCACTATCGGGTTTTGAGGAGGGAGTATGATCTAAAAAAATACCACCACCATTGGATTCCTTGTGAAATTCTAGGCCAGATGCATATAAATTTTGTCTAAAACATGGAGAAATGAGAAAGTTATAACATTCACGTTTTTGACCCAAAACTTGCATTGCCTTGCCTTGACCAAGCCTAGAAAACAAGGCAAGCCTTGTATATTTGTGATTTCACTTCAAACAATGGATGTATCACCACCCCAGTGGTAAGGCGCGCGCTCTATAACCTTGAGGTCATGGGTTCAAGCCCCACCCATGCCATTTTGTGTTTTTTTTTTCACATTTTTGCTATTTTTCCAATATTTTTATGTTTTATTAATTAATTGGAAAATTAATAACTCACTCAATTTTAATTATTTTTTATTGGTTTTTTTTGCAAAAAATCACAAAAATATTGAAATATTTTATTCCACAAAAAAATTAGACTTATATTATTTATTTAATATAATTAGTACTTTTGTGAATAAATTCATTTTTAAGTGTTTTTAAACATTTTAAAAATGAATATTTACTTTGAAAATCAAAAGCAAATGAGTTTTAATTCATCTTGTGATTAATCCCTCATTTTTAAAACCTTAAACAAAAATCACAAATGGTTTATTCAAAATTATTTGGTATTTTTATCATTTTTATTTGATTTTCTTTAAATGTTTACTTTTAAAGGAAAACAAATTAGGGTTTCTTTGATTTTCGCCCTCACAAATCATTTTCAAACACTCATGGGCCTCTAATAGAGTGTAAGACCCAATCCTTTGTAAATACAAACCTATCTTGGGCCTCACTTATTGTATAAGTCCCGTTGTATTTCAAAATGTTCGGCGCGATGATCGCCCGGTTCAAAAACAAACCATCTGGGCCTCTCCTCGAGCTATAAGACCCATTCAAAACTTTTGGGCCTCCATTAGAGTGTAAGACTCAACCCCTTTGAAAACCAAATCATTCTTGGGCCTCAGTCATTGTATAAGACCCACAGTGTTTTCAAAATCTCGGCGCGATCTCCATTTCAGAAAAAAGTCATCTGGGCCTACCCTCGTGTTATAAGACCCATTTCTCTTCTTTAAAACTTTTTGGGCCTCTTGAGAGAGTGTAAGACCCATCCCCTTTATACAGAAAACCTTTCTTGGGCCTCAGTCACTTGTATAAGTCCCTCTGTACAAACGCGAAACGACGGTGTGATCACTGATAAAACCTTGGGCCTCTCCTTGAGTTGTAAGCCCCAATTTTTCTATTCAAAGCACTTTCCCCTTTGATTTTGAATATACTGTTGTTTCCAACTTTTCTTTGTTGTACAAAGTAACAACACAACATGGAAGCTCTACAACTGAGTAAGTGTTTACCCGCTTTCATTTGTCGCTTTCATATGTATATAACTGTACTGTGGGGCTGTTTCACTGTAAGTCTCCTTTCATAAACTCATATCAACTGTGTAATAATAGTATAGATATTTAGAGTTTCCCCGGCAAATATGTCAAGAATTAGACAAAACCTTACAACAATTTCTAGACAACTAGATCTAGGAACTTCTCCCTTTTGAACAGTTCATTATACAGAAGACCATTGTTCCATGTGAAACCCCTTCCGGAACTGTTCATCGGCCTCCTCTTGGGTTTAGTACAAGGACCCACAGGCTTCCTAAAAGCATCTCCGCCTCCTCTTGGGCGTTGTACAAGGACTCGTCGGCTTCTTAGAAGTATTCACAACCTCCTCTTAGGCTTCGTAAAAGGATTCTTCCTCCGGGAATGATAGCCTCCTCTTGGGCTTCGTACAAATTGTCCCTCGACTTCTTAAAAGTTTCCAGCCTCCTCTTGGGCTTCGTACAAATTGTCCCGACGACCTCCTAGAGGTATAGGAACAGAACTTAGTCATCTTAATAGAACAGTCTTTCAAAGAGTCTAGATCCTACTGCTACTGTTTCTTAAGCATAGTCCAAAAGATAAAACCAATAGACTCGGACAGTCTCAATACTCTTTGGAAATATATGAGTACACCATTACTCATATAAGAACTGATTTTCTCTTTGAAACCAACACACTGGTCACTCAACTGAAACAGTAACCTTTTAGCCTCCATCTCGGCTTCGTACGAGATACAAAAACACTCTCTTGTTGAGTCAAACATCTTTAGCCTCCATCTCGGGCTTCGTACGAGATACAAAAAAGACTCTCTTGTTGAGTCGAACCCTTTTAGCCTCTGTCTCGGGCTTCATACGAGACACCAAACAACTTTCTTGTTGAGCATAAAAGCACTCTCTTTTTGAGTCACTACTCTTTTAGCCTCCATCTCGGGCTTCGTACGAGATACATCCAAAATGACTCTCTTGTTGAGTCACTACCCTTTTAGCCTCTCTCTCGGGCTTCGTACGAGACACATAAAAACACCCTCTTGTTGGGCCAATAGCCTCCTCTTAGGCTTTGTATAAGAAAACCCCGGTTGAGTCAATCAACCTTTTAGCATCAAAGTTGTGCCTTGTTCACAGTATACAAACATCAACAACGCCTTCCTCTAACTACTGTAAGCGGCAAGCCTCTGGATTATTTACATCCATGCCACTGTCCCTCTTTTAGCATGAGAAATTCCTAAGGAAAGATGGAATTGCTCTACAGTGAGTTAAAGTCTTCTCCTTCAGGTTAAATCCCCTATAAAGGAAATTATGGCATTGCTGGATTAACATATCCCAATTAAAGTAATTCTCCTTTATAATTAGTCACCCAGCTGTTGTGACAAACAGACCCCTTTAGAGATAACAAATTCTCTCTAAAGTCAAAACCATTTATATCTTGGGCTTTGAACAAGATACAAATAGACCCTTCAGCTTCATATCTTGGGCTTTGAACAAGATACAAATCACCTTTAGCTTCATATCTTACGATCGCTCTGATTTCCCTGTTTCGGTAAACGGGAATACGTAGGCATAAGATTGAAAGAAAAATCTTAGCGAGCACACTAATAAAAAACCCAAAATCCCGTACCTTCATACATCAATCGAAAAGCATCAGTCCTAACACCCTACCCATGAACAGTCCCAGTTTTTTCACTCTAAACAATGTAAGAAAAAAGAGGCCCCACCTCCATATAACATCTGTAACCTAACAGACCGCTGTTTAAATTCAGTATGCAAGCAGGGTTAATTGGATACATCTATTTCCCTTCCTTCATCAGCTTCAATAGGATAAAAAATGAATCGACCTTTAGTACCCCAAAAAAGAGTGACAGTGCTTAAGAACCACGTCCAAAATCGCTCGCTACAGAAAAGTGGCGCCCGTCGTGGGGCCCGGTTTTCTTTCGTCCTTACAAACTAGGGTAAAAGCCCTTGAACAAGTTATTTTTATGACGGTTTCATTGGGGAATGTCATTATTACTAGGATCGACCTTCACTAGGATCTTAGGTCTAAACCTTTAAATTGGGAAGGAACCACAGAGTGGCGCCTCCGCCGGGGAGCCATTTTCTGTCAGGAACATAGGATTCATAGCTCTTAAAAAGTCTAGGACATTAGGACAAATATATATAATGCTTTTCCTAATTGATATATGTGTTTATTTTTCTGCTAATGGGAATGCATGTGATGCCGCATATGGAAAGATTGAGTATACACCTAGGAAAAACCCCTTTTAGTGGTGCGGAAGCTATTGGAAATAGTTGTCACGCGATACCACCCTCTTCTGATGATTCTTCGAAAAACACCACCTAGCACGGTTCCCGGCCCGCTGGTGTTTTCTCGACAAGAGTTGATGATATTGAGAGACAGGTACAAAAATCACTAGTATAAACCTTTGGGACGGGTAGAGCCTTGACTTCATGACACCGACCCTTTGACCCCATGTTTTTTCAATTTTTTTGTGTGCTGCATTCATGCATTCATTTAAAAAACATCAAAACAAAGAAAATCTTCTCTTCTAGTCTCTCTTTTTCAAATTAAACTAAGACAATGATTGCAAATGTCAGAGAAAAGGATTGCGCTAATGGATTTCGGTAGAAGGAGAACTCATAAGTACACTTTCAAGGTTCCAAAATTAGAGGATTTGAGAGGGTTGGCGAGAATGGTCACTAACCCCAACGTACCCCTCATAGGAACTAAAGGAGGAATCAATTACCATCCAGTGTTGGTTCGTCGTCAATTTGGATACCCGATGAGGCATATCCCGCGTAATGCTCATCTGGAAGGTATTTTCTTCAAGGAAGGAGAAAATGATAGGGCACTAAAGATGGAAATAGTGCACGCTTGGAAACATATTCATAAGAAAGGACGAGAGTCTCTAGGAAAACCCGACTGTGTCTCGGTGGAGCCTTATCTCCACTGGGTACAAACTAGAGCTCTCAAGCTAAAGATGCCTTATCCTCGTCACGGAGTTCTTCCACCAAGGGAGTCTGTCATGTACTTCATGACTGAAACGGAAAAACTCCAGGTTACTCTCAACAAAGTTCAACGGGAGAGGAGGTCTTGGAAGAACAAATACCGCATTCTCAATGTGGAGTGTATCAAAATACAGCAATTACTGAAAGATAAGGATGCTCTGATTGAGATTTTGGAGCAGCATGCTGTAGAGAATCAGGATGACCAAAGGAACTTGCTCACTCCTTTCACCTGGCAAAGGAATGAGAACCCGACAACGGCCCAAAAGCCCCGGTCCAAGAAAAGGAAAGTACCAGAATCAGCACCCGATTTCTCCTCAGAGAGGACTCGGGACCCATTAGCTTAGGTTTCTGTTTCCGCACTTTGTAATTCACTGTATTTTCATTTCCGCATTCCTTTTAATTCAAAAAACGGGGTTTCCCCACTGTTTGATATTTGCAATCTCACTGTCGAAGTTTATTTTGATTAAACCAAAAATTAATTAATATAATCATTGCATTCATCATTCTCCCGTACCGTATTCTTCTTGCCTACGAATCTCACGTTTGTGTCTCGATTCTAGAGTCAAACTGTCTCATTCGTACAATACTCGGGCCAATCGCCAGAAAAAGATGGATGATCTTGAGGAAGAAAACAGAGAGTTAAAAGAAGAGATCGACGCTCTGAGAGAGGATATGAGAAAGCTTCGTAACGACATGCAAGCCATGACAGAAACTCAGCTACAAAGAACTGTGATCTCAGAGATCACCTCAACGCCCATAGTGGAAAAGTTTGATCCTAGGTATCAAATGCCAAAAGATCGTTCTTGTGGCATACCTGTTAACTATATCCCGGAAGGATATGTTCCGCCGATCACTGAAGATCAGGGAATCATAGCAGAAGCCGCTGGGCCTGAAGGTTACAAACTTTGGGAAAGCGAGGATGCCAGAGGCATACTGAGGACTCCTGAAGGTTACAAACTTCGGGAAACGCCAAGATTCACTGCCGTAGTAACGGTACCACCCCCTGTGGTGCACACTGTCCCGGAAGGGCAGATTCCACAAATACCTTATAGTAGGAAGGAACCTATGTTTGATAGAATGGATGAGTTCCAGGAGCAGTTCCTAGAAATGCAAAAGGAACTGCAAGCTATTTGCGACCAAGATCTATTCAGAAAGGACGCTGCAGACCTTTGTTTGGTCCCCAATGTGAAAGTTCCGCACAAGTTCCAAGTGCCCGACTTTGAAAAATAAAAGGGTAACTCCTGCCCTCAAAGCCACTTGGCGATGTACGCTCGGCGAATGTCAGCTCAGATGGAGAATCAGGACCTACTGATTCACTACTTTCAGGATAGTTTAACCGATGCTGCATTAAAATGGTACATGGGTTTAAACCGCGCTACGATTAGCAGATTCAGAGATCTTGGCACTGCCTTCGTCCAACAATACAAATACAATCTGGACATGGCACCAGACAGAGATAAACTCAGATCAATGTCACAAAAGGACAAAGAAACCTTTAAGGAGTACGCTCAGAGATGACGTGAGATCGCCGCCCAAATTTGTCCACCTCTTGAGGAAAAAGAGATGACAAAAATCTTCTTAAAGGCCTTAAGCTCATTTTACTATGACATAATGGTTGCCAGTGCCCCCAGTGATTTTACCGAAATGGTCGGCATGGGAGTTCGTCTTGAGGAAGCCGTCCGGGAAGGATGTTTAGTTAAAGACACTGGATCATCAAGTAGTACAAAAAGATACGGTAGTGCTCTCCCTAAGAAAAAAGAGCAAGATATTGGGAATATCTCTCTCGGAAAGCAAAGGCGGCATTATCAACCAGTAGCAGCTGTGACTCCTGCTATCAACCCTGCGCCTATTCCTACGTATCAACCTCAGGTTGCGCAAAGGCAACCTAATCAGCAAAGGACACAACAGTCTCTTCAGCAGGCTCGTCCTCAATACAACAACAACCGTACAACGCAGCCACCAGGATTTGATCCTATATCTGTATCGTACGCAGAACTATTTCTGTTACTACTGAACAAGGGGCACATCCAGACTAAGTCCCCTCTTACAGTAGTGGAAAACTGCCTTTTTGGTTTAAGATGGACCGGACATGCCCGTATCATCAAGGAGGACCAGGGCATAACATAGAGAATTTTCTTAATTTCAAATCCGACGTGCAAAAGCTTGTTAGGAGCTGGCTCTTATCTTTCAAAGATACGAATCCCAATGTTCTCACGAACCCGCTGTCTCAACATGAGAAAGCTGTAGTCAACCTGATAGAGGGAGAGTCTAACAATGTCTATCCAATTCACGATGTACTCTTGTTGAGGACCGATTTGGTCAAGATGCATTGTAGACAGATTGGATATGGCCATGTTCCACCTCATAATTATCATCAATGTGATGTCTGCTCTAAAATTAATCGAGGATGTTCTGTGGTGCAGTCAGCTCTACAGGAACAAATGGATCTCGGATGGATCCAAGAGCACCGAGTTCATGGAGTTAACATGGTCTATACGAATTCCAACGTCATTCAAAACCACGACATCCGTGCGATGAATGTCAACTTGGTGGCAATGCACTCAAGGCAAAGCCAGTATCATAATCTACCACGACACGATTACAGTTCTTGTCTGACTTGCTCGGTAAACAAACAGGGATGCTCTTTTGTACAAGAGGCCCTCCAGCGTCAGATGGATTTTGGATGGATCCAAGACCACCATGATAGGAACCACTATCAGATCAACATGGTTCAGATCTTCGATATTCGCTTAATGAATACCAACCTGGTAGAGTTACATGCTGAGCAGGTCTGACTCAGGTTCCTGATATCACATGACTATCAAAGCTGTATAGCGGGTTGTGAAAATGATCAGGGGTGTGCCCTTGTCCAGGAAGCACTTCAGCACTTGTTAAATCACTAGTGGATGCCAATCTATATGGATGAAGATACTCAGCAAATTAGAATCAATAACAGGAACCCTACTCAGCGTCAAAGTCAGGATGTCCGATTTGTGGAAGCTAATCTAGTGAGGTTACATTGTATTCAAAGCGGGCGTGGCCAGGTACCGCCACACAACTACGAACGTTGTAGAGTCTGTTCGGAAAGTAACCAAGGATGCTACCTTGTGCGAGCAGCTCTTCAGGGTCAGGTGGATCGGGGAGAGATTCGCCCGTATCCGGGCTCCGGACCCATCAGCTGGATGCCGAATTACTTCGCTGATCAAATTGAGGACGTTGTTGCAATCTATGATCACCAGAGGACTAGGGATGTTTGCACCATCATCCCTCTACTTGACGAATCGAGAGGTCCTAACCAGGAACGGATCAAGATTACGTACGATGGTCAGAAGAGTCAGAGGGCTCCCATAATCATCTATTTACCAGGACCACTACCGTATGAATCAACTAAGGAAATCCCTTACAAATACGGTGCAACAACAGTTGAAAATGGAAAGGAAATTCCATTACCCTCCGTCGTAAATATTGCAGACATCAGTCGTGTAACACTGAGTGGTAGAATCTTCAACAGAGGAGTTGGAGAACTCAACAAAGAAAAGGAACTTCAGACGGAAATTCCTGATCCACCAGTCGGTCAATCCAGAAATCCCGACCTTTCGAAAAATGATGATGAGATGCTGAAGCTCATCCAGAAGAGTGAATACAACATTATCGATCAACTGTTGCAAACTCCTTCAAAGATCTCGGTATTATCACTATTACTCAGTTCAGAAGCGCACAGGGAGGCTCTACAGAAAGTCTTGGAGCAAGCCTTTATGGAACAGGATGTAACAATCAGACAGTTCGATATCATTGTCTCTAACATCACTTCCTGCAATAACTTGGGATTTAATGATGAGGAATTACCTGAAGGGGGTCGCCGTCATAACATGGCGATCAATATCATAGTCAACTGCCAGGACGATGCTTTAGCCAGCGTACTGGTAGACACAGGGTTAGCCCTGAATGTTATGCCGAAGTCCACTTTGATGCAATTATCATTCAAAGGCCCTCCGATGAGAACCAGCGAGGTCGTCGTCAAAGCATTTGACGGATCCAGAAAAACGGTTATCGGCGAAGTCAACCTTCCCATAACTATCGGTCCTCACACTTTCCAAGTCACTTTCTAGGTCATGGACATCCGGGAAACGTACAGTTGTTTATTAGGAAGACCTTGGATACATCAGGTTGGGGCGGTCACCTCGACCCTCCACCAAAAGTTAAAGTTCGTCCAGAACGGTCAACTCGTCACAGTCTGTGGGGAACAGGCTTTTCTCGTGAGCAATTTATCGTCATCCACTTATGTGGAACCAAAAGAGATAATCGGAACCCAGTTCCAAATGCTTTCGTTACACAGTGGCGATCAATTAGAAGGGGGAACTTCGATTTCTTCGTACAAAGATGCTATTAAAGTAGTCGGGAGTACCAATACAACAGGATGGGGACAGCTTGTCATTCCTACTGACAATAAAATAAAGAAGGGTCTTGGGTTTTCTGCAACCTGTACCCAGACAGCTGCTAATGAAAGTCTGCATCCCATTCAAAACTTCTTCCACAATGGAGGTTTCCTTCACTCAGTGACTCGAGAAATCCATACTATCAACGAGGAAGATCCCTCAAATACGGAGGAAGAATGGAAGTCCTATCTCAACGAGGACAGTTATATGTCTCAGGAAGAAACGCAGACTCCATTTTGCTTTCCTGCACAGATCCCGAGATTTATACCAAGATCAGATGTCGAAAGGATGTATGTAGATTCTGATCCGGAAGGATGTCGTGCTCCGCCAAACTCATTAGAGGAGGACACTTTGATGAAAGACAACTTTGACCACAACTACTATGGCCCGATGGATGGCCTGCCAATGTGGCAGCCTTACCCAGGAGACTTGGGGCAAAAGAGTCAGCCGAACAATGAAAATTAGCTGAGAATCATTGAATAGAATACCCGCGTCCCCACCATGTCATGGGATCAACACCCAGGTTATCCTGAAAATACCCAGCACGACGATGAATTCACAATGTTTGCAGGACTCGAATTCATTAAATATGCTTTTCCCGAGGTCAATGTCATCGAGAGAGATGACTCCTTCAGTTCCAAAGAAGTGTGGGACACCTTGGGACAACCAAGTGGAAAGTACGACTACATGGTCAAGTACACCGCTCCCGAAAGCTCTCGTATCAAGTTTAAAGACATCCAGCCAACTGGATGGGGAGATACAGCTGAGAGCACAAATACTACGCAAAATGCAACAGAGGAATCCTCCTACGACAATTCTTCCTGGGAGACAGATTCCAATGATCTTGCTCCGCCAGAAATCAGCGTAATTCCTGAGGAAAAATCAAGGAAGGTACCAGACTTTGTGATTCACCGAGGAGTTCTGTTGTCGATGTTCCGAAGATTGTTCATAAGTCAAAGTAATTGCCATCCTTAACCTTTCACCCTGCCCAGGTGAAACAGATGTTTTGATAGGGCTCGCTTTCTGTAAAATTTCCCTCTTTGCTTCGCCCAAAGCGACAGAGTTTTGTTTTATAAGGCTGTAGTTTTCAGAATCGACTTGTTCATTAATAAAATAACGTCGTTCTGTAATTTCTGCATTAATTGTTGTTTTCTCTTTTCGTTTTCCAGAAAATGGTAACCCTAAAAAACAATTCAAATAAAAAAAACAAGCAGTAAACAAAAAATACACTGTACACACTCTTGCATTCTCTCTATCTCTTCTAAACACAAATCATACCATCATGCAGATTGCTTGTTTTAAACCCCATTGAAACATACGATCTAATGCCTTCTCCCGACTTTGAATTCCCGGTATTTGGGGCTGAAGAAGAGGTTGACGACGAAATTCCAGAAGAGATCTCCCGACTACTCAAGCAAGAGGAAAGGTCCATTGAACCTCACAAAGAGCTGTTGGAAACGATAAACATGGGTTCAGAAAAAGAGAGAAAAGAAATCAGGATTGGGGCACGACTCAGTCCAACTACCAAAGAGAGTTTGGCAAAGCTTCTCAGAGAATTCCCCGATGTGTTCGCTTGGTCCTATTAGGATATGCCAGGGTTGGATACCAGCATCGTGGAACATCATCTACCATTAAGATTGGAATGTCCGCCAGTTAAACAAAGGTTTAGAAGGACTCACCCGGACATGGCCATCAAAATCAAAGGGGTGGTACAGAAACAGATTGACGCGGGCTTCCTCGCTACATCAGAATATCCTCAATGGTTAGCCAACATTGTACCCATTCCGAAAAAGGACGGAAATGTCATAATGTGTGTCGATTACAGAGATTTGAACAAGGCTAGTCCAAAGGACGACTTTCCTTTACCGCACATTGACATGCTGGTGGACAGTACAACAAAGTTCAAAGTTTTCTTCTTCATGGATGGATTCTCGGGCTATAACCAAATCAAAATGGCACCGAAAGACATGGAGAAAACTTCATTTATTACCCCATGGGGTACCTTTCATGACATGATACACAAGGAAATTGAGGTATATGTCGATGATATGATTGCAAAATCTAAGACAGAAGAGGAGCATGTGACCCACCTGTCAAAACTATTCGAGCGGCTGAGAAAGTACAAACTCCGCTTGAATCCCAACAAGTGCACCTTCGGTGTCTGTTCAGGGAAACTCTTAGGGTTCATCGTTAGCCAGAAAGGAATTTAGGTCGATCCTGACAAGGTCAAGGCCATTCAAGAAATGCCTTCTCCGAAAACAGAAAAACAAGTCAGAGGATTCCTGGGACGTTTGAACTACATCTCCAGATTCATATTCCTCATGACCGCGACATGTGCGCCAATTTTCAAATTACTCAAAAAGAACCAGGACTGCATTTGGACAGAAGACTGTCAAACCTTCTTCAACAGTATCAAGGAATACCTATTGAATCCTCCGATTCTATCACCTCCAGTGGAAGGAAGGCCACTGGTTATCTACCTCACTGTCTTGGAAGACTCCATGGGATGTGTACTTGGCCAACAAGATGAAACAAAAAGGAAAGAGTTTGCCATTTACTATCTAAGCAAGAAGTTCACCGACTGCGAGACTCGGTACACGATGCTTGAGAAAACTTGCTGTGCTCTGGCTTGGGCAGCCAAACGTCTTCGCCAGTACATGATTCATCACACTACTTGGTTGGTCTCCGAGATGGATCCAATCAAGTATGTCTTTCAAAAACCTGCTCTCACGGGAAGGATTGCCCATTGACAGATGTTGCTATCAGAATATGACATAGAATACCACGCTCAGAAAGCCGTTAAAGGGAGTATTTTAGCCGATCATTTGGCTCATCAACCGATCGACGATCAAGAATCAATCGGGTTAGACTTCCTGGACGAAGATGTCATGTATCTAAAAATGAAAGACTGAGATGAACTGCTACCCAGTGAAGAGCTAGAACCAGGTTCCCAATGGGGACTAATCTTTGACGGAGCTGTCAATCATTATGGAAACGGGATTGAGGCAATCATTGTTACCCCTCAGGGTACCCACATTCCTTTCACTGCCAGATTTACATTCAAGTGTACAAACAACGAGGCCGAATACGAAGCTTGTATCTTGGGTCTCGAAGAAGCGATCGACTTAAGAATCAAAAACTTGGACGTATATGGCGACTCAACTATGGTCATCAATCAGATCAAAGGAGATTGGAACATATACCAATCAGGATTGATTCCTTACAAAGACTATGCGAGAAGGTTATTACCCTTCTTCAACAGAATCGAGTTTCATCATATCCCTCGTGAAGAGAATCACATGGCTGGTGTATTAGCCACTCTCTCTTCCATAATTAGTGTAGGTCAATGGAATGACATACCAAAGATCGACATAATGTGCCTTGAACGGCCCGCTTATATCTTCACTATCGAAGCAGTCATAGACGACAAACCTTGGTACCACGATATCAAATTCTTCTTTCAGAAACAAGAATACCCACCTGGGGCATCCAGGAAAGACAAAAAGACCCTCAGAAGGTTAGTAGGCAGTTTCTTCCTGAGCGGTGATACACTCTATAAGAGAAATTTCGATATGGTCTTGCTCCGATGCGTAGACAGACCAGAAGCAGACATGCTGATAAAATAAATTCATGAAGGATCTTTTGCCACTCATGCCAATGGACACACAACGGCGAGAAAAATTCTAAGAGTAGGGTACTAATGGTTGACCATGGAATCCGACTGCTACAAGTACATGAGGAAGTGCCACAAGTGTCAGATATACTCCGACAAAATTCATGTACCGCCAACGCATCTCAAAGTTCTCTCTTCCCCATGGCCTTTTTCCATTTGGGGAATCGACATGATTGGCATGATCGAACCTAAGGCTTCGAACGGACATTGGTTCATCCTGGTAGCCATTGATTACTTCACCAAGTGGGTCGAAGCAGCGTCATACGCTAATGTAACCCGACAAGTGGTGGTCCGATTTATCAAAAATAATATCATCTGTCGTTATGGTGTTCCAAACCAGATCATTACTGATAATGGATCTAACTTGAACAACAAGATGATGAAAGAGTTATGCACTGAGTTTAAGATCGAACACCATAACTCATCTCCCTACCGACCTAAGATGAACGGAGCGGTAGAAGTGGCTAACAAGTACATCAAGAAGATTGTTCAAAAGATGGTTGTAACCTATAAAGGTTGGCACAAGATGCTACCCTTTGCTCTTCACGGTTATCGAACATATGTCCGCACTTCAACAGGGGTAACCCCTTTCTCTCTAGTATATGGCATGGAAGCAGTGCTCCCCATAGAAGTAGAGATCCCATCAATCCGGGTATTGATGGAAGCTAAGCTAACAGAAGCTGAATGGTGTCAAAGTCAACACGATGAACTGAATCTGATCGAAGAAAAATGGATGACGGCTCTATGCCACGGTCAGTTATATCAACAGAGAATAAAGAAGGCGTTTTACAAAAAGGTCCGACCTCGCATCTTCAACAAAGGAGACTGTGTGCTCAAGAAAATATAATCGTTTCTCACTGATTCTCGGGGCAAATGGACCCCGAATTATGACGGCCTCTATGTGGTCAAGAAAGCTTTCTTAGGCGGTGCCTTGAGACTCGCAACCATGGACGGAGAGGAATTTTCCTACCCCACAAATGTTGACGTAGTCAAGAAATACTTCGCCTGAACTAAAAAAAATGTGTCTCGGTGGATTAAAAACCCGAAAGGGCAGTCCAGGCAAAAATTATAGACAAAAAAAAAATCATCCCGATGGATTGGAAATCTCAAAGTACAATCCAAGCAAAAATTAGGGATAATGGCAAGTAACTATGTCCAACAGGGGCAAATCCCTCAACAGCAGTTACGTCGTTTGTCAGAAACTTCCAGTCAAGGTCATCTTCGACGGAAGCTCAGGATGTCCGGAATTCAAAGTTGGTAGAAGGATAGTGGTCGTTATGTTTCAACGTAGCCCTTTTCTCTGTAAATTACCATTTTCTAACTTTGTAAATACTCTTTGGAATCACACGTTTGGCTGATTTCCATCTTATCAATAAAATTTTAGCTCTAGTGCTTTTGTTTGTAATTCTCATTTGTTTTAGCTTTACAGAACGACATTTTGATATGATTAACGATTCTTGAAATGAAACAAAAACGAATTTACTTGTTAAAACTTTTTCTGCTTTTAAAATAAAGACGACAATTTCTTTTGACTGTTGAACATTGAAACAACGTCGCTCGCTCCTCCGGAAGTAGTCGAGCTTCAAAGTGCAGAATCAAAGTACTCATTCTAAACCAGTGTGTCTGAATGAAGGATCAGCTGTGTTAGAAACCATGTTTCATCTGACACCCCCGACAGCGTTCTCATCTCCTAAGCCCGATCAACGTAGCTCCCCACAGGGATTATCTCTCCTAAGCAAGGTGGAATTTCTACTTTTGGGACCAGCGGTACTTCTTCGCCGCGCGAGGGCCGAGTATCCAATCATGTTCATCCAATAGTCTGTATATCGCGTCAGTTTCTCAGCATATACGTACATACATCATGCATTTTATTTTCATTCGCTCTAGTTGGTCTTGTCCCCTAGTGATAATTGTCCTCTCAATCGAGTTGTCAGTTCTTTCCTCGTCAGGAAGTGAATCATCTAAACGATCTTTCCTCTAGTTTATTTCTAGATTTGAAGTTGGCTCCCTTGACCACTTTGATAACTTGAACCTCTGAAAGGCTAGAGAAACGTTAAACAAACATCACTCTTCGCCATTACCTGATTAAGGAAAATCCCCAGAGAAAGCCTCTTAATCAAGAGATTCGGCGGTACGACAGTTTTCTCCGAAAAACCATTGATGAAAAGGTTATCAGCACCTCAAATTTGGATCCCATCATATGGCGTTTCTCCGGGAAGACCCCGAGAAAAGTATGATGAAAGACCCCAAGCGACAGCGGTCTCTCAAGAGACATGCTTTCCCTAGTAGAGGCGATAAATGGCGTCTCCAATAGAGAAGTTTGTACACGTCTACAACTCAGACGACTGAGTTCCCCAATAACTCTGACATCAGATCTTTTTCCGTCAAATGGCATCTCCCTAGGAAAATTCGGCGAGAAGTTTGAGGAAAAAACCGCTACGAATAGCGTCCCTTGTCAAGAAAGTTTATTGACAAAAGAAACTGAGTCCAGTTCCTTGGTGGGAAACCAGGATCGAGGGGAAGTTTATTTTAGAAACTAAGACCAGTTCCTTGGTAGGAAACCAGGATCGAAGGGAAGTTTATTTCATAAACTAAGACCAGTTCCTTGGTAGGAAACCAGGATCGAGGGGAAGTTTATTTCAGAAACTAAGACTAGTTCCTTGGCAGGAAACCAGGATCGAGGGGAAGTTTACCTTTTCTAAGCATCATTGCTTAGCAAAAGAAGAAGGATGTGTGAACCACCATTCTTAGTCACCATCAAAATTTTGGGTATTCCAATATTTAATCCTCTTGCACCCCGAATTCCCGAATACCTTCGCCATTCCCACCTTCGGGTCCAAGAAGATTAAATAGGGGCATCTGTCATACCCCAAATTTTTACCACTAAGATTT
Organism: Lathyrus tuberosus; assembly: GCA_022829125.1. Taxonomy (NCBI): domain Eukaryota; kingdom Viridiplantae; phylum Streptophyta; class Magnoliopsida; order Fabales; family Fabaceae; genus Lathyrus; species Lathyrus tuberosus. Next base: position 2,403,206 of record JALAZF010000504.1, read on the forward strand.
CCCATCATTGTGCAAATCATCATCACAATATGGGTGGATCATTAGTCTCCCCAAAGAAGGGTGAGCATCCACTACAATCAAACTTAGGGTTTCAAGCCCTTTCTGAGTTCTTAGACAAAGGATCAATCAAGGAATGACATGATATTCAACTTGTCTAAACCTCTCAAACATCCACAAAGTATCAAGAGGACTCCCACAGCAAGAATCAAGCACAATGTTCAACATTCCAGGAGGATTAAGCCTTAAGATCGACAGTGTCACCAAATTAGGGTTTTGGTCGACCAGGGCCTCCAGATGGAGATTTTCCTCTGGGCATGAGCCAATACTTCAAAGCATATCCTAATATGCTCCATGGAACCTCATGGACCCTAATCATCAAGTCAATTTAACCTTAGGGGATGCCTACATCAAAAATCAGGAATTAAGGTTTCTTGACTTAATTCAGCCCTAAGCTGACTTTTGAGACAAAACCAGAGCCAAGACCTTAAGAGAAGATTTGAGGGTCTCTAACATACTACATTGATCCATTTGCAACAATGGATTAATCCAAGAAGCTTGGGCAACAAGTTTCAAGTTCATCAGAACCACAATTAGGGTTTCGCAGGAAAAGTCAGCTGTGCCTTTGACTTTTGAGCCAGGCATGCTCCCAAACCTTGGGACATGATTCAATACACCCTATAAAACCTATGAAATCAATCCATAAAGTTTGATTTAGGTCAAGGACTTGATTTCATAGAGGATTGCACAGTTTTGAATTCATCTGACAAAAAGTCAACTGTGCATAAAAGTCAACTTTGACTTTTTGAGATTTTTCACAAAAATGGATTTTTAACCCTAAAATGATGTTAATGTATGATTGGAATCATCATTCATCAAGAAAAATCAAAGAAAGTGGGATAACTTGTAAAAGGGGTAACCATAAAAACTTAGAAAATTTTCTAAGTTATGAACAAAGTGGCAAGGGTACCAACTTTGGAGGATCATAACTCCTAAACCACAAAGCCATTTTTCCCCATCCAAAGCTTGATTTGTATATCTCATGTCCCTCTACAAAATCTAAAAACTGACCTCCCTCCAAATTCATCATGGATTTTGAGTTATGGAATGATCAAAATCACAAAAAGTGAAGATGTCACTTTTTTCAACACTTAGTGAAATTTTCACTAAGTCAGAATCTCCCTTACTTTTTTCCAAATGTAGGGACATTTTTAACTTGGATCCAAAAGGTATCAAAACCAATTATTATCAAACAGTTGTTGTATCATATGAGGGCTTTCCAAAATGGCCAAGAACTCCATCAAATTCCACTTAAGCCATGAGATATGACCATGCCAATATGCCTTGCTGAAAACTGCCAAGGCTAGGAAGAATTTTGCATTTTTGCTCGATTTGGAAAAATCAGCCAATTCCAAGCCTTGTCATCATCTTGGACACATCTGAGGATCAAATCTAAAGGGGACAAACACTGAGCCAAGCCTCCAAAGTCCTTCGAACAAGAAGTAGCATGCCAAACCTAGAGGTATTGGAACATAAATTAGTCATCTTAATAGAACAGTCTTTCAAAGAGTCTAGATCCTACTGCTACTGTTTCTTAAGCATAGTCTAAAAGATAAAACCCGTAGACTCGGACAGTCTCAATACTCTTTGGAAATCTATGAGTACACCATTACTCATATAAGAACTAATTTTCTCTTTGAAACCAACACACTGGTCACTCAACTGAAACAGTAACCTTTTAACCTCCATCTCGGGCTTCGTACGAGATACAAAAACACTCTCTTGTTGAGTCAAACATCTTTAGCCTCCATCTCGGGCTTCGTACGATATACAAAAAAGACTCTCTTGTTGAGTCAAACCCTTTTAGCCTCTGTCTCGGGTGTAATACCCCAAATTTTGACCACTTAGATTTCCCATCATTGTGAAAATCATCATCACAATATGGATGTACCTTTATGCTTCATTAGTTTCCCCAAAGATGGGTGAGCATCCACTACAATCAAAATTAGGGTTTCAAGCCCTCTCTGAGTGCTTAGGCAAAGGATCAATCAAGAAATGACATGATCTTCAACTTTTCTAATCTCTTAAATATCCACAATGGATAAAAAAGGACTCCCACTTCAAGGATTAAGCACAAGGCTCCTCCCTTCTAGGTGGATCAAGTCTCAAGATCGACAGTGTCACCAAATTAGGGTTTTGGTCGACCAGGGCCTCCAGATGGAAATTTTCATCTGGGCACAAGGCAATGATCCAAAACATAACCTAATATACTTCATGGAACCTCATGAACCCATGCATCAAGTCAATTTTGCCTCAGGGGATGCATTCATCAAAAATTAGGAATTAGGGTTTCTTGACCTAATTCACCCCTAAGTTGACTTTTGGGACAAACCATGAGCCAAGACCTCAAGAGATGATTTTAGGGTCTCTAATATACCATATTGATCCATTTGGGACAATGGATTAATCCAAGAAGTTTGAGCAACAAGTCTCAATTTCATCTGCACCACAATTAGGGTTTTAAGGGAAAAGTCAACTGTAACTTTGATTTTTGACCTGGACATGCTCCCAAACCCTAATACATGATTGAATATACCCTATGACACCCATGGAACATGTCCATCAAGTTTGATTTAGGTCAAGGACATGATTTCCTGAGGAATTGCACAGTTTGGAATTCATCTGATAAAAAGTCAACTGTGCACAAAAGTCAACTTTGACTTTTTGAGATTTTTCACCAAAATGGATTTTTAACCCTAAAATGATGTTAATGTATGATTTGAATCATCATTCATCAAGAAAAATCAAGAAAAGTGAGATAACTTGTAAAAGGGGTAACCATAAAACTTAGAAATTTTTCTAAGTTAAAAATAAAGTGGCAAAGGTACCAACTTTGGAGGACCATAACTCCTAAACCACAAGACCATTTTTTCTCATCCAAAGATGGATTTGTATCCCTCATTATCACCTACAAAAACTTCAACTACAAGCCATTCCAATTCATTAAGGATTTTGAGTTATGGAGTGATCAAAGTGGTTGAAAAGTGAAAATGTCACTTTTCCCAACACTTAGTGAAATTTTCACTAAGTCAGATTCTGCCTCACTTTTTGCCAAATGTAGGGGGATTTTTCACTTGGAATCAAAAGAGATCAAAACCAAACTTGTTCAAACAGTTGTTGTATCATGTAAGAGCTTTCCAAAATGGCCAAGAACATTGCCAAATTCAACCTACACCATGAGATACAACATTGCCAAGTTGCCTTGCTGAAATCTGTCAAGGCAAGGCAGAATTTGCAACTTTGGTCGATTTGCCAAAATCAGCCAAATTCAATTGCTCCTATCCACTTGGACACCTCAGAGGATTGAATCTAAAGGGGACAATCACTGAGCCAAGCCTCCAAAGTCCATGGAACAAGAAATAGCATGTTGAACCTAGAATGGCCAAAATAGGGACAAGACTTCAAATTTGGAATGAGGCATTCAATGGAACCATCAAGGTGGCATGGACTGAGCCATTCTCATCTGAAATCAGTCAAGACTTATCCAAGACCAAGGGAACCAAAGCTCTGTGCCCTAACCTCTAGTCAATGGCTAGAGGAGACTTGGATTTTCATTTGCCAACATTGGCCAAACCTACTTACCAGCTGCCATGCACTATTCCTTGCAAAACAAACTTGCTCTACTATAAATAGAGCTCAATTGTGGTCAGTTTGTGTACACCAAAGCCATCTAACAGATGCTTTCCTCAAAATCTCTTCTTTCACTCCAATTTTGCCTTCTAAGGCAAGTCACTATCGGGTTTTGAGTTTGAGAGCAATTCCAATCAAACCAATCACTCACACACCTCACATACATCACATATGAGCTGGTCAAACACTTAGATTACTTCTGAAACATCAATTTCACAAAATCACCAGCTGGTTGCTCAAGGTTTTAACCAAAGTGCTGCTGAGGTACCACAAAATGATCCAGCCAATTTCAATCAAGTCCAACCATCCAAACACAATCCATAGGGTATAGGGAAGCTGTTCAGATCATCACAACTCATCTGTAACACCTCCAAATCAAAAATCACTTTGAACTTGCTGTCACGGCCTAGAGGTAAGCACATACTTGGTCATCTCTCAATCTATGCATATTTCCTCGCACAATAATTTGGCCATATATTCATAATCATGCATGGAATGTTTTCCCTCAATTAATTGCATTGTTTGAATCGTGTATCAAAAATCCTAGCCTTCATGCAGAAATTAGGGTTCTTGAGGTCTCTTCGTGATTTCTTGTTGTATGTTTAATTTAAATGAAATTAATGGACATAGACATGATCATGAGGTTGAGACGAGCATAATGATATGTGGATTGCATGATATGATTAAGTATTCAGTGAGATTGGATAGAAAATGCAAATCTGAGAATTCAAGAACACGCGCGTGTTCTTCTGCCTGTTCTTGGCGCCATTTTTAGAAATTTGAATATTTGAATTTTGTGATTTTGTTTAATTGATTCAAAAATTAATTTCTCTCCGAGTTTTAATGATTTTGAGTTGATTCTTTTTTTAATAATTCACAAAAATGTTAAAATATTTTATTTTCACAAAAAATCCCAAAAATATTATTTATTTCATATAATTGATATTTTTGTAAAGAATTAATATTTTGATTGTTTTTGGCATTTTAAATATTTTTTCTACATTGATTTTGCAACTTTTAATGCTTTCTAATTATTTTGTAGGTCAATACTTAATTTTTGAAGCATTAATCCAAGATCACAATTTGTTTTCCATGTGTTAAACAATTTTTGATCATTTTAATTGAATTTTTATTCAATTAAATACATTTTGAAAACAAATTAGGGTTTTGGATTAATTCAACCCTCATAAATCATTTTCAAAACACTTTGGGCCTCTTGAGAGAGTGTAAGACCCATCCCCCCTTGTACAAAAACTTGTTTGGGTCTCACTCATTGTATAAGTCCCTCTGTACAAGTAAATGGCACAATCGTTGCCCGTTTAAAAATAAAAAACATTTTGGGCCTCTCCTTGAGCTATAAGACCCATTTAAAACACTTTGGGCCTCTATTAGAGTGTAAGACCCAATCCCCCTTTTAACCAAAACATTTTGGGCCTCACTTATTGTATAAGTCCCTCTGCGTTAAAAGAAAACCTCGGCACGATCGCTATTTTTTAAACGAAAAATCATTTGGGCCTACCCTCGTGTTATAAGCCCCACACTCTTTTCTTTAAACCTTTTTGGGCCTCTTGAGAGAGTGTAAGACCCATCCCTTTGTACAGAAAACCTTTTTGGGCCCCAGTCACTTGTATAAGTCCCGTTGTACAAAGTCAAACAGTGCGCTCACTGATAAAATCCTGGGCCTCTCCTTGAGCTGTAAGCCCCAAATCTTTCTTTTTCAAAGTACTTTCTCCTTTGATTTTGAATATTCTGTTGTTTTCAATCTTTCTTTGTTGAACAACTAACCAAACAGCATGGAAGCACTCCAACCGAGTAAGTGGTTATCGCTTTCGTTTACTACTTTCATATTATAAACTGTATTGTGGGGCTGCTCACTGTAAGTCTCCTTTCATAAACTCATATCTACTGTGTAATAATAGTATAGATATTTCGAGTTTCCCCGGCAACTACGTCTAGAACTAGGTGATGCCGTTTCATTTATTCGTAGAAATAGACGCCTAGATCCCTAATAGGAGCACCAGATACAGTCTTCTCTTCGGCTGTCCTCCTCAGGAATCGTCAAGAAGCTCTACTCCCCAAGATGAATGTATTCTCCGTGAATGGCATCTTTGAGTTTCTTCCAAATTCTCGAACTTTCCTGACTTGATCTATTCCTTGTGGATAGCTTGCCTTGAATGTCTCGGGGTTTGGGTACCCACTACGGTCATAATCTTGGACCTTAACTAAGGAACCCTCTTTAAAAGCTAAAAGTCGCTGGATAGTAAACCTCGCACGTTTACCAATGGTTTTTATATTTAAAAGAGTTATCTTTCCTAATGGAAAGGAGATGATAGACCCACGGGCTTCTTAAAAGCATCGACCTCCTCTTGGGCATTATTCAAGGACACTACGGCTTCTTAGAAGTATTCACAGCCTCCTCTTAGGCTTCGTATAATGATCTCTTCCTCCGGGAATGATAGCCTCCTCTTGGGCTTCGTACAAGGACCCGTCGGCTTCTTAAAAGTTTCCAGCCTCCTCTTGGGCTTCGTACAAATTGTCCCGACGACCTCCTAGAGGTATAGGAACAGAACCTAGTCATCCTCATAGAACAGTCCTTTCATAGAGTCTACTACTGTTTTTCAAAGCATAGTACGAAAGATAAAACTCTAGACACGGACAGTCTAACTTCCTTGAGTCTCAAAAGACATTCTCAAGTGACCCCTTCGTTAAATAGGAAGGAAACCCGCAGACTCGGACAGTCTCAATACCCTTTGGATTTCCAGTTTCCCCAAAGAAAAGGAAACAACCCCGATCCTCAGATCTAACCCATGAGTACAGTGATGCTCATATAAGAACTGATTTTCTCTTTCAAAATCAGTATACTGGACCTGTCACTTAACTGACACAATAACCTTAGCCTTCTCTTGGGCTTTGTACAAATGATTCTCCCCAGCGGAGTCAAACAACATTTAGCCTCTCTCTCGGGCTTTGTACGAGACACATAAGAGACTCCCTCGTTGAGTCAATCCCCCTTTCGCCTCTATCTCGGGCTTTGTACGAGATAAAAAAAGGTTCTCATTGAGCCAAACAAACAATAGCCTCCATCTCGGGCTTTATACGAGATACCAAAAGACTCCATCGTCGGGTCAAAATCTTTTAGCCTCTCTCTCGGGCTTTGTACAAGACACAAAATAGCCTCCTCTTAGGCTTTGTATAATGATTTTCCTAGCGGAAATTAGCCTCCTCTTAGGCTTTGTATAAGAAAACCCCTGGTTAATCCAATCAACCTTTTAGCATCAAAGCTGTGCCTCGTTCACAGTATACAAACATCAACAACTCCTTCCCCTTCATCTAATCGCTGTAAGTGGCAAGCCTCTGGATCATCTATATCCACGCCACTGTCCGTCTTTTAGCATGAGAAATTCCTAAGGAAGGATGGCATTGCTCTACACTGAGTTAAAGTCTTCTCCTTCAGGTTAAAACCCTTTCTTCGGAAATTATGGCATTGCTCGGATCCGCGTATCCCAGTTAAAGTAATTCTCCTTCTCCCTTCTTTAGAGATGACAAATTCTCTCTAAAGCCGGGACCTTTCAGCTTCACGTCTTGGGCTTTGAACAAGACACAAATAGATCTTTCAGCTTCACATCTTGGGCTTTGAACAAGATACAAACCACCTTTCGCTTCACGTCTTGGGCTTTGAACAAGACACCAAAAACCAATTTCCTCCCATAGAATAGGAGGAACTACGAACGCTCTGATTTCCCTGTTTCGGTAAACGGGAATACGTATGCATAAGATCGAAAGAAAAGATCTTAGCGAGCGCAATCAACAAAAAACCCAAATCCCATATCTCCATCAATCAAAAGCAGTATTTCAAAAGCATCAGTCCTAACATCCTAATCCTTGTTCCCCGCCAGAAACCTTCTGCCCAGGTAAAAAAAGAAAGAAAACAGTAATGGCGAAAATACAAATAACCAGTACAAAGGCCCCCCACATTGATAGCATCCGTAACCTAACAGACCGCTGTTTAAACTCAGTATGCAAGCAGGGTTAATTGGAGACATTTATTTCCCTTCCTTATTTAACTCACAATAGGATAAAAAATGAATCGACCTGTAGTCAAAGCTCAAACCGCAGAGAGCGACCAGCGCTTAAGAACCGCGTCCAAAATCGCTCGCTACAGAAAAGTGGCGCCCACCGTGGGGCCAATCTCTTCAGCTTCTTTCCTTTTTCCTCCTTTTCACCTCTTTGGTTGATACCACAGATTGGGGCTTCCGCCGGGGAATTCATTTCTGTCAGGAACTTAGGAATCGTAGCTTTATAAGTCTAGGATGATTAGGATAAATATATATACTGCTTTTCCTAATTGCTATACGTGTTTATTTTTCTGCTACTGGGAATGCGTGTGATGGCGCATGTGGTGAGAATGAGTATACACTTAAGATAAGTGATGGCGACGGGGTCGACCATCAACCTCAGTGGAGGCTGACCAACGCAACCCATTCACTCTTTTAGCCAATGGGCCGGTTGTTAAGTCTGAGAAGCTGAGGAGCCAAACCCTTTCGTAGTGCGGAAACTATCGGAAATAGTTGTTACGCGATACTACCCTCATTTGAGGCTGGTGATCTATTCTCGGTGAATGGCACTTACTCTAAGATTGCTTTACAACTCGCTGGCGATCCGCTTGTTGTTTTGCTTTCCTGGGAGGAGCTGATGATAATGAGTACAGGTACAAAAATCACCCTAGTATAAACCTTTGGGGATGGGTAGAGCCTTGACTTCATGACAACGACCCTTTAACCCCATGTTTTTTCTATGTTTTTGTGTGCTGCATTCATGCATTCATTTAATAAAACATTAAAACACTCAAAAAACTTTCTCTTCTAGTCTCTATGTTTTTCAAATTAAACTAAGTCTGTGATTGCAAATATCAGAGAAGAGGATTACGCTAATGGATTTCGGTAGAAGGAGAACTCACCAGTATACCTTCAAGGTTCCAAAACTGGGGGATTTGAGAAGGTTAGCAAGGATGATCGTTAACCCAGAGGCTTTCAGAGCCAAGCACGGTGGTTTGCTACCACTGTTAAGAGTCCATGTGATTAAGGGGATCATGGACGCGCTCATTCAATTCTACAATCCGGTTTATCACTGTTTCACATTCCCGGATTACCATCTATCACCAACGCTGGAGGAGTATTCTCATCTGACTGATCGAGCTCCATTTTCTGGACTGGAAGAAATTCCAAAGAATCAGACTATTGCAATAGCAATTCATTTGGACGAGTCTGAGGTCAGGACTCACATGACCACTAAGGGTGGCATCCAAGGTTTGCCAGCCCAGTTCTTGACAAAAAAGGCTCTATACTTCGCTAGTATAGGGAACGAGACTGCTTTTGAAAGCATCTTTGTCTTGCTCACCTACGGGTTATTTTTGTTTCCCAACATCAATAACTTCATCGATATCAACGCTATTAAGGTTTTCCTCATTGGAAACCCTGTGCCGACTTTGCTTGCAGATGCGTATCATTTTGTACACTTGGGAAATTTGTACAGCGGAGGGGAGATCACATGCTGTGTACCTTTGCTTTACAAATGGTTTATCTCTCACTTGCCCAAGTCTGCTGCTTTTTGGGATTGCAAGAGTGTCTTACGTTGGTCGCAAAAGATCATGTCTCTTACCAACTCTGATATAGATTGGTGTAATAGGATTTATGAGGGAATTATAATCATTGACCGTTGTGGAAACTTCCCCAGCGTACCCCTCATAGGAACTAAAGGAGGAATCAACTATCATCCGATATTGGTTCTTCGTCAATTTGGATACCCGATGAGACACATCCCACTGGGTGTTCATCTGGAAGGTCTTTTCTTCAAAGAAGGAGAAAGTGACAGAGCACTAAAGATGGAAATAGTGCAAGCTTGGAAACATGTTCATAAGAAAGGACGAGAGTCTCTGGGAAAACCGGACTGTGTCTCGGTGGAGCCTTATCTCCATAAGAACGATCTTCTTAAAGACCTTGAGCTCATTTTACTATGACCGAATGATTGCCAGTGCGCCCAGTGATTTCACCGAAATGGTCGCCATGGGTGTACGTCTTGAGGAAGCCGTCCGAGAAGGACGTTTGGTAAAAGACACTGGATCAACGAGCGGTACTAAAAAATACGGTAGTGCTCTCCCTAAGAAAAAAGAGCAAGATATTGGGAACATCTCTCTCGGAAAGCAAAGGCGACTTTATCAGCCAGTAGCAGCTGTAACTCCTGCTATCGGCCCCGCGCCTATTCCTATGTATCAACCTCAGGTTGCGCAGAGCCAACCTGACCAACAAAGGACACAACAGCCTCTTCAGCAGGATCGTCCTCCATACAACAACAACCGTACAACACGGCCACCAGGATTTGATCCTATACCCGTAACGTACGCAGAGCTGTTTCCGTTACTGCTGGCTAAGGGGCACATCCAGACTAAGTCTCCCCTTTCAGTTCCGGAAAATCCGCCTTTTTGGTTTAAAGCGGATCAAACATGCCCTTATCATCAAGGAGGTTCAGGGCATAACATTGAGACTTGTCCCAATTTCAAATCCGACGTGCAAAAGCTTGTTAGGAGCGGGCTCTTATCTTTCAAAGATACGAATCCTAATGTTCTTACGAACCCGCTGCCTCAACATGAGAAAGCTGCAGTCAATCTGCTTGAGAAAGAGACTAACAATGTCTATCAAATTCATGATGTACTCTTGTTGAAGACCAATCTGGTCAAGATGCATTGTAGACAGAGTGGATATGACAATGTGCCACCTCATGATTATCATCAATGTGATATCTGCTCTAAAAGTAATCAAGGATGTTCGGTAGTGCAAGCAGCTCTACAGGAGCAAATGGATCTTGGATGGATCCAAGAGCACCGAGTTCGTGGAGTTAACATGGTCTATACGAATTCCAACGTCATTCAGAACCACGACATCCGTGCGATGAATGTCAACTTGGTGGCGATGCACTCAAGGCAAAGCCAGTATCATAATCTACCGCGGAACGATTACAGTTCCTGTCTGATTTGCTCGGTAAACAAACAGGGATGCTCTTTCATACAAGAGGCCCTCCAGCGTCAGATGGGCCTTGGATGGATCCAAGACTGCCATGATAGGAACTCCTATCAAATCAACATGGTTCAGATTTTTGACATTCGCGTGATGAATACCAACCTGGTAAAGTTACATGCCGAGCAGGTCCGACTCGGATTCTTAATATCGCATGATTATCAAAACTGTAAAGCAGGTTGCAAAAACGATCGAGGTTGTACCCTTGTCCAGGAGGCACTTCAGCACTTGTTAAATCACTGGTGGATGCCAATCTATATGGATGAAGATACTCAGCAGATTAGTATCAATCACAGGAATCCTACTCATCGTCAAAGTCAGGATGTCCGATCAATGGAAGATAACCTAGTGAGGTTACATTATATTCAAAGTGGGCGTGGCCAGGTGCCACCACACAACTATGACAGTTGTAGCGTCTGTTCGGAAAGTAACCAAGGGTGTTACCTTGTGAGAGCAGCTCTTCAGGGTCAGGTCGATCATGGAGAAATTCGTCCATATCCAGGTTCAGGACCCATCATTTGGTCGCCGAACTACCTTGCCGAGCAAGTTGAGGATGTTGTCACGATCTCTGGTCATCACAGGACCAGGGATTTTTTTGCCATCATTCCTCTAGTTGACGAATCTAGAGTTCCCAACCGGGAACGGATCAAGGTTACGTATAATGGTCAGAAAAATTAGAAGGTTCCCATAGTCATCTATCTATCGGGGCCACTACCGTATGAATCAGCTAAGGCAATCCCTTACAAATACGGTGCAACAATAATCGAGAATGGAAAGGAAATTCCATTACCCTCCGTCGTGAACATTGCAGACATCAGTCGAGTAACATGGAGTGGTAGAATCTTCAACCGAGGGGTTGGGGAACTTAACAAGGAAAAGGAACTTCAGACAGAAGCTCCCGATCCACCAGTCGGTCAGTCTAGTAATCCCGACCTTTCGAAAAATGATGATGAGATGCTGAAGCTCATCCAAAGGAGTGAATACAACATTGTCGATCAACTGTTACAGAATCCTTCAAAGATCTCGGTATTATCACTGTTACTCAGTTCAGAAGCCCACAGAGAGGCTCTACAGAAAGTCTTGGAGCAAGCCTTTGTGGAACAGGATGTAACAATCAGACAGTTCGATAGCATTGTCTCTAACATCACTTCCTGCAATAATTTGGGATTTAGTGATGAGGAATTACCTGAAGAGGGTCGCCGTCATAACATGGCGCTCAATATCACAGTTAACTGCCAGGGCGATGCTTTAGCCAGCGTACTGGTAGACACAGGGTCAGCCCTGAATGTTATGTCGAAGTCCACCTTGATGCAATTATCATTCAAGGGCCCTCCGATGAGAACCAGCGAGGTCGTCGTCAAAGCATTCGACGGATCCAAAAAACAGTTATCGGCGAAGTTGATCTTCCCATAACTATTGGTCCTCACACTTTCCAAATCATTTTCCAGGTCATGGACATCCGGGCAACATACAGTTGTTTATTAGGAAGACCTTGGATACATCAGGCTGGAGCGGTTACTTCAACCCTCCACCAAAAGCTAAAGTTCGTCAAGAACGATCAACTTGTCACGGTTTGTGGGGAACAAGCCTTGCTTGTGAGTAATCTATCATCATCTACTTGTGTGGAACCCGGGAGGTTATTTGAACTCAGTTCCAAGCACTATCGGTGAGCAAGGACAATCAGTTCAAAGAAGGAACTTCGATTTCTTCATACAACGATGCTATCAAAGCGGTCGAGAGTACCGATACGACAGGATGGGGACGGCTTGTCATTCCTATTGACAATAAAACAAAGAAGGGTCTTGGTTTTTCCGCGACCTGTACCCAGAAAGCCGCCAACGATGAAAGTCTTCATCCCCTTCAAAACTTCTTCCACAGTGGAGGTTTCCTTCACCCAGTGTCTCAGACAGTTCATGCTATCAATGAGGAAGATCCCTCTGACACGGATGAAGAATGGAAGTCCTACCTTAACAAGGACGGCTATATGTCTCAGGAAGAGGTGCCTATGCCTTTTTGCTTTCCTACAGAAAGTCCGAGATTTATACCAAGATCAGATGTCGAAATGATATACGGAGATTGTGATCCGAAAGGATGTCGTGCTCCGCCAAATTCATTAGAGGAAGACACTCCGATGAAAGACAGCTTTGACTACAACTACTATGGCCCAATGGATGGCCTGCCAATATGGCAGCCTTACCCAGGAAACTTGGGGAAAGAAAGTCAGCCGAACAATGAAACTCAGCTGAGCGTCATTGAACAGAATACCTGTGTCCCCACCCTGTCATGGATCAACACTCAGGTCATTCAGAAACTACTCAACATGAAGATGAATTCGCAACGTTTGCAGGACTAGAATTCATCAACTATGCTTTTCCCGAGGTCAACGTCATTGAGAGGGATGATTCCTCTAGTTCCAAAAAAATGTGGGACACCTTGGGACAACCGAGTGGAAAATACGACTATATGGTCAAGTACACCGCTCCCGAAAGCTCTCGTATCAGGCTCGAAGATATCCAGCCAATTGGATGGGGAGATACAGCTGAGAGCACAAACGCTATGCAAAATATAACAGAGGAATCCTCCTACGACAATTCTGCTTGGGAGACAGATTCCAATGATCCTGCTCCACCAGAAATCAGCGTCATTTCTGAAGACAAATCAAGGAAGGTGCCAGACTTTGTGATTCACCGAGGAGTTCGCCGCCAATGGGTTACCGTCGAGGTTCCGAAGGTCGTTCGTCAGTCAAAGTAATTGCCATCTTTAACCTTTCACCCCGCCCAGGTGAAACGGATATTTTGATAGGGCTCGTTTTCTGTAAATTTCCCTCTTCGCTTTGCCCGAGGCGACAGAGTTTTGTTTTATAGGGCTGTAGTTTCAAGATTCGACTTGTTCATTAATAAAATAACGTCGTTCTATAATTTCCGCATTAATTGTTGTTTTCTCTTTTTGCTTTTTCAGAAAATGGTAATCCTAAAAAACATTCAATAATAAAAACAAGCAGTAAAATCAAAACACTGCACACACTTACATTTTCTCTATCTCTTCTAAACACGAATCATCACGTCATGCAGATTGCTTGTTTTATACCCCGTTGAAACATACGATCCGATGCCTTCTCCCAACTTTGAGTTCCCGATATTCGAGGCTAAAGAAGAAAATGACAACGAAATTCCAGAAGAGATCTCCCGACTACTCAGACAAGAGGAAAGGTCCATTGAACCTCACAAAGAACCGTTGGAAATGGTAAACTTGGGTTCAGAGAAAGAGAGAAAAGAAATCAGGATCGGAGCACTGCTCAGTCCAACTGCCAGAGAGGGTTTGATAAAGCTTCTCAAAGAATTTCCCGATGTATTCGCTTGGTCCTATCAGGATATGCCAGGGTTGGATACCAGCATCGTGGAACATCACTTACCATTAAGATCGGAATGTCCGCCAGTAAAGCAAAGGTTGAGACGGACTCACCCGGACATGGCCATCAAAATCAAGGAGGAGGTACAGAAACAGATCGACGCGGGTTTCCTTGCTACATCTGAATATCCTCAATGGTTAGCCAACATCGTACCCATTCCCAAAAAGGACGGAAAGGTTAGAATGTGTGTCGATTACAGAGATCTGAACAAGGCAAGTCCAAAGGACGACTTTCCTTTACCACACATTGACATGCTGGTTGACAGCACAGCCAAGTTCAAAGTATTCTCCTTCATGGATGGATTCTCGGGCTATAACCAGATCAAAATGGCGCCGAAAGACATGGAGAAAACTTCGTTCATTACCCCATGGGGTACCTTTTGTTACAAGGTAATGCCGTTCGGTTTGAAGAATGCCGTGGCAACCTATCAAAGGGCCATGACTACTCTGTTTCATGACATGATACACAAAGAAATCGAGGTATATGTCGATGATTTGATTGCAAAATCAAGAACAGAGGATGAGCACGTTGAACATCTGTCGAAATTGTTCGAACGTTTGAGAAAATTCAAGCTCCGCTTGAATCCCAACAAGTGCACCTTCGGTGTCCGTTCGGGGAAATTACTAGGGTTCATCGTCAGCCAGAAAGGAATTGAAGTTGGTCCTGACAAGGTCAAGGCCATTCAAGAATTGCCTTCTCCGAAAACTGAAAAACAAGTCAGAGAATTCCTGGGACGTTTGAACTACATCTCCAGATTCATATTCCTCATGACCGCGACGTGTGCGCCGATTTTCAAATTACTCAAAAAGAACCAGGATTGCGTTTGGTCAGAAGATTGCCAAACTGCCTTCGACAGTATTAAGGAATATCTGTTGAATCCTCTTATTCTATCACCTCCAGTGGAAGGAAGACCACTGATCATTTACCTCATAGTCCTAGAGGACTCAATGGGATGTGTACTTGGCCAACAAGATGAAACTAAAAGGAAAGAGTCTGCCATTTACTATCTAAGCAAGAAATTCACCGACTGCGAGACTCGGTACACAATGCTTGAGAAAACTTGTTGCGCTTTGGCTTGGGCAGCCAAACGTCTTCGCCAGTACATGATTCGTCATACTACTTGGTTGGTCTCCGAAATGGATCCAATCAAGTACGTTTTCAAAAAACCTGCTCTCACGGGAAGGATTGCCCGTTGGCAGATGTTACTATCAGAATATGACATAGAGTACCATGCTTAGAAAGCCGTTAAAGGAACTATTTTAGCCGATCATTTGGCTCATCAACCGATTGACGATCAAGAATCAATCGGGTTTGACTTCCCAGACGAAGATGTCATGTATCTAAAGATGAAAGATTGCGATGAACCGCTACCCAGTGAAGGGCCAGAACCAGGTTCCCAGTGGGGACTTATCTTTGACGGAGCAGTCAATCATTATGGAAACGAAATTGGGGCAATCATTGTTACCCCTCAGGGTTCCCACATTCCTTTCACTGCCAGACTTACGTTCAAATGTACGAACAACGAGGCCGAATACGAAGCATGTATCATGGGTCTCGAAGAAGCGATTGATTTAAGGATCAAAAACTTGGGCGTATACGGCGATTCAGCCTTGGTTATCAATCAGATAACAGGAGATTGGAACACATACCAATCAGGATTGATTCCTTACAAAGATTATGCAAGAAGGTTGCTACCTTTTTTCAACAGAGTTGAGTTTCATCACATCCCTCGTGAGGAGAATCACATGGCTGATGCATTAGCCACTCTCTCTTCCATGATTAGTGTAGGTCAATGGAACGACTTACCTAAGATCGACATAATGCGCCTTGAACGGCCCGCTTACATCTTCGCGATTGAAGTTGTCATAGACGACAGACCTTGGTATCATGATATCAAATGCTTCCTTCAGAAACGAGAGTACCCATCTGGGGCACTCAGAAAAGACAGGAAAACCCTCAGAAGATTGGCTGGAAACTTCTTCCTGAGCGGTGACACTCTTTATAAGAGAAATTTTGACATGGTCTTGCTCCGATGCGTCGACAGACCAGAAGCGGACATGCTCATGAAAGAAATTCATGAAGGATCCTTTGGCACTCATGCCAACGGACACACAATGGCGAGAAAAATTCTCAGGGCCGAGTATTATTGGTTGACCATGGAATCCGACTGCTACAAGTACATGAGGAGGTGTCACAAGTGTCAGATATACTCCGACAAAATTCATGTACCGCCATCACATCTCAAAGTTCTTTCTTCCCCATGGCCATTTTCCATATGGGGAATCGATATGATTGGTATGATTGAGCCCAAGGCTTCAAACGGACATCGGTTCATCCTGGTAGCCATTGACTATTTCACCAAGTGGGTCGAAGCAGCGTCATTCGCCAATGTAACCCGACAAGTGGTGGTCCGATTTATCAAAAACAATATCATCTGCCATTATGGTGTTCCAAGCGAGATCATTACTGATAATGGATCTAACTTGAACAATAAGATGATGAAAGAGTTGTGTGCAGAGTTCAGGATCGAACACCATAACTCATCTCCCTACCGACCCAAGATGAACGGGGCGGTAGAAGCGGCTAACAAGAACATCAAGAAGATCGTTCAAAAGATGGTTGTAACCTATAAAGATTGGCACGAAATGCTACCCTTTGCTCTTCACGGTTATCGAACATCAGTCCGCACTTCAACAGGGGCAACCCCTTTCTCTCTAGTATACGGTATGGAGGCAGTTCTCCCCATAGAAGTAGAGATCCCATCAATCCGGGTATTGATGGAAGCTAAGTTCACCGAAGCTGAATGGTGTCAAAGTCGACACGACGAATTGAATCTGATCGAGGAAAAATGAATCACGGCACTATGCCACGGTCAGTTGTATCAGCAAAAAATGAAGAGGGTGTTTGACAAAAAGGTCCGACCTCGTGTCTTCAGGAAAGGAGACCTTGTGCTCAAGAAGATACAATCATTTCTCACTGATTCTCGGGGAAAATGGACCCCAAATTATGATGGCCCCTATGTGGTCACGAAAGCTTTCTCAGGAGGCGCCTTGAGACTTGCAACCATGGACGGAGAGGAATTTGCCTACCCCACGAATGTTGATGTAGTCAAGAAATACTTCGCCTAAAAAAAAACGTCTCGGTGGATTGAAAACCCGAAAGGGCGGTCCAGGCAAAAGTTAGAGACATGAAAAGAATCATCCTGATGGTTTGGAAATCTCATAGTACAATCCAGGTAAAAGTTAGGGATAATGGCAAGTAACTATGTTCAACAGAGGCAAGTCCCTCAGCAGCAGTTGCATCATCATCCGTCAGGGAAACTCCAGTCAAGGTCATCTTCGACAAAAGCTCAGGATGTCCCGAATTCAAAGTTGGTAGAAGGATAGTGGTCGTTATGTTTCAACATAGCCCTTTTCCCTGTAAATTACCATTTTCTAACTTTGTATATACTCTTTGGAATCACGCGTTTGGCTGATCTCCATCTTATCAATAAAATTTGAGCCCTTGTGCTTTTGTTTGTAATTCTTTACTTGTTTTAGCTTTACAGAACGACGTTGTTTAAACTTAATCAGCGATTCTTGAAATAAAACAAAAATAAATTTAGTTGTTAAACTTTTTCTGCTTTTAAATTAAAGATGGCATTTCTTTTGACTGTTGAACATCAAAAGAACATCGATTGCTTCTCCTGAAGTAAGCGAACTTCAAAGTGGAGAATCAAAGTACTCCTTCTAAGCCAGTGCGCCTGAATGAAGGATCAACTGTATCAGATGCGGTTTTCCCGTCTGATACCCTCGGTCGAGGTCTCATCTCCTAAGCCCGATCAACATAGCTCCCCGCGTGGACTATTTCTCCTAAGCAATGTGGAATTGCTATTTTGAACCAACGGTACTTCTTCGCCCCGCGATGGCCGAGTATCCAATTGTGTTCATCCATTAATCTGTATGTCGCGTCAGTTTTGTCAGCATATACATACGTACTTCATGCATTTTTGATTTGCATTTACATTTCATATTGCATCGTTATCACTCTAGTCGGTCTTGTCCCCTAGTGATAAACAGTTTTCTCAATCGAGTTTGTCAGTTCTTTCCTCGTCAGGAAGTGTTGCGTCTGCACAATCTCGCCACCAGTGTATCTTTAGATCAGAGTCGGCACTTGGCCACTTTGATAACTTGAACCTCTGAAAGATCAGAGAACCTTCAACAGATGTCACTCTTCGCCATTGAAGATGATATCCTCGCTTTCCCGGATTAAGGAAAATCCCCAGAGAAAGCCTCTTAAACAGAGATTCGGCAGTACATCAGTATTTCTCCGAAAAGTCATTGATGAAAAGGTCATCGACACCTCAAAATTGGACCCCATCATACGGCGTTTCTCCGGGAAGATCCCGAGAAAAGTATGATGAAAGATCCTAAACGAAAACAGTCTCTCAAGAGACTCGCTTTCCCTAGTAGAATCGACAAATGGCATCTCGAAAACAGAGAAGTTTGTGTACCTCTACAATTCAGACGAATGGGTTCCCCAGCAAGTCTGACAACAAAACATTTTCTACTCAAATGGCATCTCCCCAGGAAAATTCGGCGAGAAGTTTGAAGGAAAGCCGCTACGAATAGCGTCCCTTGTCAGTAAAGTTTATTGACAAAAGAAACCGAGACCAGTTCCTTGGTAGGAAACCAAGAACGAGGGGAGGTTTATTTAAATCAGAAACTAAGACCAGTTCCTTGGTAAGAAACCAGGATCGAGGGGAATTTTAAATCAGAAACTAAGACCAGTTCCTTGGTAGGAAACCAAGAACGAGGGGAGGTTTATTTCAAAAGAAAACTGAGACCAGTTCCTTGGTAGGAAACCAAGAACGAGGGGAGGTTTATTTAAATCAGAAACTAAGACCAGTTCCTTGGTAAGAAACCAGGATCGAGGGGAAGTTTAAATTAGAAACTAAGACCAGTTCCTTGGTAGGAAACCAAGAACGAGGGGAGGTTTATTTCAAAAGAAAACTGAGACCAGTTCCTTGGCTGAGGACCAGGATCGAGGGGAAGTTTACCTTTTCTAAGCATCATTGCTTAGATAAAGAAGATGAATGCGTAAGCTACCATTCATAACCACCACCAAAATTTCGGGTATTCCGATATTTAATCCTCTTACACCCCGAATGCCCGAATCCCTTGGTCATTCACACCTTCGGGTCCAAGAAGATTAAATAGGGGCATCTGTAATACCCCAAATTTTGACCACTTAGACTTCCCATCATTGTGAAAATCATCATCACAATATGGATGTACCTTTATGCTTCATTAGTCTCCCCAAAGATGGGTGAGCATCCACTACAATCAAAATTAGGGTTTCAAGCTCTCTCTGAGTGCTTAGACAAAGGATCAATCAAGAAATGACATGATCTTCAACTTGTATAATCTCTTAAATATCCACAATGGATCAAAAAGGACTCCCACTTCAAGGATTAAGCACAAGGCTGCTCCCTTCTAGGTGGATCAAGTCTCAAGATCGACAGTGTCACCAAATTAGGGTTTTGGTCGACCAGGGCCTCCAGATGGAAATTTTCATCTGGGCACAAGGCAATGATCCAAAACATAACCTAATATACTTCATGGAACCTCATGAACCCATGCATCAAGTCAATTTTTCCTCAGGGGATGCATTCATCAAAAATCAGGAATTAGGGTTTCTTGACCTAATTCACCCCTAAGTTGACTTTTGGGACAAACCATGAGCCAAGACCTCAAGAGATGATTTGAGGGTCTCTAATATACCATATTGATCCATTTGGGACAATGGATTAATCCAAGAAGTTTGAGCAACAAGTCTCAATTTCATCTGCACCACAATTAGGGTTTTAAGGGAAAAGTCAACTGTAACTTTGACTTTTGACCTGGACATGCTCCCAAACCCTAATACATGATTGAATATACCCTATGACACCCATGGAACATGTCCATCAAGTTTGATTTAGGTCAAGGACATGATTTCCTGAGGAATTGCACAGTTTGGAATTCATCTGATAAAAAGTCAACTGTGCACAAAAGTCAACTTTGACTTTTTGAGATTTTTCACCAAAATGGATTTTTAACCCTAAAATGATGTTAATGTATGATTTGAATCATCATTCATCAAGAAAAATCAAGAAAAGTGAGATAACTTGTAAAAGGGGTAACCATAAAACTTAGAAATTTTTCTAAGTTAAAAATAAAGTGGCAAGGTACCAACTTTGGAGGACCATAACTCCTAAACCACAAGGCCATTTTTTCTCATCCAAAGATGGATTTGTAGCCCTCATTATCACCTACAAAAACTTCAACTACAAGTCGTTCCAATTCATTAAGGATTTTGAGTTATGGAGTGATCAAAGTGGTTGAAAAGTGAAAATGTCACTTTTTCCAACACTTAGTGAAATTTTCACTAAGTCAGATTCTGCCTCACTTTTTGCCAAATGTAGGGGGATTTTTCACTTGGAATCAAAAGAGATCAAAACCAAACTTGTTCAAACAGTTGTTGTATCATGTAAGAGCTTTCCAAAATGGCCAAGAACATTGCCAAATTCAACCTACACCATGAGATACAACATTGCCAAGTTGCCTTGCTGAAATCTGTCAAGGCAAGGCAGAATTTGCAACTTTGGTCGATTTGCCAAAATCAGCCAAATTCAATTGCTCCTATCCACTTGGACACCTCAGAGGGTTGAATCTAAAGGGGACAATCACTGAGCCAAGCCTCCAAAGTCCATGGAACAAGAAATAGCATGTTGAACCTAGAATGGCCAAAATAGGGACAAGACTTCAAATTTGGAATGAGGCATTCAATGGAACCATCAAGGTGGCATGGACTGAGCCATTCTCATCTGAAATCAGTCAAGACTTATCCAAGACCAAGGGAACCAAAGCTCTGTGCCCTAACCTCTAGTCAATGGCTAGAGGAGACTTGGATTTTCATTTGCCAACATTGGCCAAACCTACTTACCAGCTGCCATGCACTATTACTTGCAAAAAAAAACTTGCTCTACTATAAATAGAGCTCAATTGTGGTCAGTTTGAGTACACCAAAGCCATCTAACAGATGCTTTCCTCAAAATCTCTTCTTTCACTCCAATTTTGCCTTCTAAGGCAAGTCACTATCGGGTTTTGAGTTTGAGAGCAATTCCAATCAAACCAATCACTCACACACCTCACATACATCACATATGAGCTGATCAAACACTTAGATTACTTCTGAAACATCAATTTCACAAAATCACCAGCTGGTTGCTCAAGGTTTTAACCAAAGTGCAGCTGAGGTACCACAAAATGATCCAGCCAATTTCAATCAAGTCCAACCATCCAAACACAATCCATAGGGTGTAGGGAAGCAGTTCAGATCATCACAACTCATCTGTAACACCTCCAAATCAAAAATCACTTTGAACTTGCTGTCACGGCCTAGAGGTAAGCACATACTTGGTCATCTCTCAATCTATGCATATTTCCTCGCACAATAATTTGGCCATATATTCATAATCATGCATGGAATGTTTTCCCTCAATTAATTGCATTGTTTGAATCGTGTATCAAAAATCCTAGCCTTCATGCAGAAATTAGGGTTCTTGAGGTCTCTTCGTGATTTCTTGTTGTATGTTTAATTTAAATGAAATTAATGGACATAAACATGATCGTGAGGTTGAGACGAGCATAATGATATGTGGATTGCATGATATGATTAAGTATCAGTGAGATTGGATAGAAAATGAAAATCTGAGAATTCAAGAACACGCGCGTGTTCTTCAGCCTGTTCTTGGCGCCATTTTTAGAAATTTGAATATTTGAATTTTGTGATTTTGTTTAATTGATTCAAAAATTAATTTCTCTCTGAGTTTTAATGATTTTGAGTTGATTCTTTTTTTAATAATTCACAAAAATGTTAAAATATTTTATTTTCACAAAAAATCCCAAAAATATTATTTATTTCATATAATTGATATTTTTGTAAAGAATTAATATTTTGATTGTTTTTGGCATTTTAAATATTTTTTCTACATTGATTTTGCAACTTTTAATGCTTTCTAATTATTTTGTAGGTCAATACTTAATTTTTGAAGCATTAATCCAAGATCACAATTTGTTTTCCATGTGTTAAACAATTTTTGATCATTTTAATTGAATTTTTATTCAATTAAATACATTTTGAAAACAAATTAGGGTTTTGGATTAATTCAACCCTCATAAATCATTTTCAAAACACTTTGGGCCTCTTGAGAGAGTGTAAGACCCATCCCCCCTTGTACAAAAACTTTTTTGGGCCTCACTCATTGTATAAGTCCCTCTGTACAAGTAAACGACACGATCGTCGCCCGTTTAAAAATAAAAAACATTTTGGGCCTCTCCTTGAGCTATAAGACCCATTCAAAACACTTTGGGCCTCTATTAGAGTGTAAGACCCAATCCCCCTTTTAACCAAAACATTTTGGGCCTCACTTATTGTATAAGTCCCTCTGCGTTAAAAGAAAACCTCGGCGCGATCGCCATTTTTTAAACGAAAAATCATTTGGGCCTACCCTCGTGTTATAAGCTCCACACTCTTTTCTTTAAACCTTTTTGGGCCTCTTGAGAGAGTGTAAGACACATCCCTTTGTACAGAAAACCTTTTTGGGCCCCAGTTACTTATATAAGTCCCGCTGTACAAAGTCAAACAGTGCGCTCACTGATAAAACCCTGGGCCTCTCCTTGAGCTGTAAGCCCCAAATCTTTCTTTTTCAAAGCACTTTCTCCTTTGATTTTGAATATTCTGTTGTTTTCAATCTTTCTTTGTTGAACAACTAACCAAACAGCATGGAAGCACTCCAACCGAGTAAGTGGTTATCGCTTTCGTTTACTGCTTTCATATTATAAACTGTATTGTGGGGCTGCTCACTGTAAGTCTCCTTTCATAAACTCATATCTACTGTGTAATAATAGTATAGATATTTCGAGTTTCCCCGACTACTACGTCTAGAACTAGGTGACGCCGTTTCATTTATTCGTAGAAATAGATGCCTAGATCCCCAATAGGAGCACCAGCTACAGTCTTTTCTTCGGCTGTCCTCCTTAGGAATCGTCAAGAAGCTCTACTCCGCAAGATGAATGTATTCTCTGTGAATGGCATCTTTGAGTTTCTTCCAAATTCTCGAACTTTCCTGACTTGATCTATTCCTTGTGGATAGCTTGCCTTGAATGTCTCGGGGTTTGGGTACCCACTACGGTCATAATCTTGGACCTTAACTAAGGAACCCTCTTTAAAAGCTAAAAGTCGCTGGATAGTAAACCTCACACATTTACCAGTGGTTTTTATCTTTAAAAGAGTTATCTTTCCTAATGGAAAGGAGATGATAGACCCACGGGCTTCTTAAAAGCATCGGCCTCCTCTTGGGCATTATTCAAGGACACTACGGCTTCTTAGAAGTATTCACAGCCTCCTCTTAGGCTTCGTATAATGATCTCTTCCTCCAGGAATGATAGCCTCCTCTTGGGCTTCGTACAAGGACCCGTCGGCTTCTTAAAAGTTTCCAGCCTCCTCTTGGGCTTCGTACAAATTGTCCCGACGACCTCCTAGAGGTATAGGAACAGAACCTAGTCATCCTCATAGAACAGTTCTTTCATAGAGTCTACTACTATTTTTCAAAGCATAGTACGAAAGATAAAACTCTAGACACGGACAGTCTAACTTCCTTGAGTCTCAAAAGACATTCTCAAGTGACCCCTTCGTTAAATAGGAAGGAAACCCGCAGACTCGGACAGTCTCAATACCCTTTGGATTTCCAGTTTCCCCAAAGAAAAGGAAACAACCCCGATCCTCAGATCTAACCCATGAGTACAGTGATGCTCATATAAGAACGGATTTTCTCTTTCAAAATCAGTATACTGGACCTGTCACTTAACTGACACAATAACCTTAGCCTTCTCTTGGGCTTTGTACAAATGATTCTCCCCAGCGGAGTCAAACAACGTTTAGCCTCTCTCTCGGGCTTTGTATGAGACACATAAGAGACTCCCTCATTGAGTCAATCCCCCTTTCGCCTCCATCTCGAGCTTTGTACGAGATACAAAAAGGTTCTCATTGAGCCAAACAAATAATAGCCTCCATCTCGGGCTTTATACGAGATACCAAAAGACTCCATCGCCGGGTCAAAATCTTTTAGCCTCTCTCTCGGGTTTTGTACGAGACACAAAATATCCTCCTCTTAGGCTTTGTATAATGATTTTCCTAGCGGAAATTAGCCTCCTCTTAGGCTTTGTATAAGAAAACCCCTGGTTGATCCAATCAACCTTTTAGCATCAAAGTTGTGCCTCGTTCACAGTATACAAACATCAACAACTCCTTCCCCTTCATCTAATCGCTGTAAGTGGTAAGCCTCTGGATCATCTATATCCACGCCACTGTCCCTCTTTTAGCATGAGAAATTCCTAAGGAAAGATGGCATTGCTCAACACTGAGTTAAAGTCTTCTCCTTCCGGTTAAAACCCTTTTCTTTGGAAATTATGGCATTGCTCGGATCCGCGTATCCCAGTTAAAGTAATTCTCCTTCTCCCTTCTTTAGAGATGACAAATTCTCTCTAAAGCCGAGACCTTTCAGCTTCACGTCTTGGGCTTTGAACAAGACACAAATAGACCTTTCAGCTTCACATCTTGGGCTTTGAACAAGATATAAACCACCTTTCGCTTCACGTCTTGGGCTTTGAACAAGACACCAAATACCAATTTCCTCCCATAGAATAGGAGGAACTACAAACGCTCTGATTTCCCTGTTTCGGTAAACGGGAATACGTAGGCATAAGATCGAAAGAAAAGATCTTAGCGAGCGCAATCAACAAAAAACCCAAATCCCATATCTCCATCAATCAAAAGCAGTATTTCAAAAGCATCAGTCCTAACATCCTAATCCTTGTTCCCCGCCAGAAACCTTCTGCCCAGGTAAAAAAGAAAGAAAACAGTATTGGCGAAAATACAAATAACCAGTACAAAGGCCCCCCACATTGATAGCATCTGTAACCTAACAGACCGCTGTTTAAACTCAGTATGCAAGCAGGGTTAATTGGAGACATCTATTTCCCTTCCTTATTCAGCTCACAATAGGATAAAAAATGAATCGACCTGTAGTCAAAGCTCAAACCGCAGAGAGCGACCAGCGCTTAAGAACCGCGTCCAAAATCGCTCGCTACATCGGGCTTCAGACGAGACACCAAATCACTTTCTTGTTGAGCATAAAAGCACTCTCTTGTTGATTCACTACCCTTTTAGCCTCCATCTCGGGCTTCGTACGAGATAAATCCAAAAGGACTCTCTTGTTGAGTCACTACCCTTTTAGCCTCTCTCTCGGGCTTCGTAGAGACACATAAAAACACCCTCTTGTTGGGCCAACAGCCTCCTCTTAGGCTTTGTATAAGAAAACCCCGGTTGAGTCAATCAATCTTTTAGCATCAAAGCTGTGCCTATAAAGGAAATCCCCTATAAAGGAAATTATGGCATTGTTGGATTCACATATCCCAGTTAAAGTAATTCTCCTTTATAATCAGTCACCCAGCTGTTGTGACAAACATACCCCTTTAGAGATAACATATTCTCTCTAAAGTCAAAACCATTTAGCTTCATATCTTGGGCTTTGAACAAGATACAAATAGATCCTTCAGCTTCATATCTTGGGCTTTGAACAAGATACAAATAGACCCTTCAGCTTCATATCTTGGGCTTTGAACAAGATACAAATCACCTTTAGCTTCACGTCTTGGGCTTTAAACAAAACACCAAAACACCATTTCCTCCCATAGAATAGGAGGAACTACGATCGCTCTGATTTCCCTGTTTCGGTAAATGGGAATACGTAGGCATAATATTGAAAGAAAAGTCTTAGCGAGAACACTAATAAAAAACCCAAAATCCCGTACCTTCACACATCAATCGAAAAGCATCAGTCCTAACACCCTACCCATGAACAGTCCCAGTTTTTTCACTCTAAACAATGTAAGAAGAAAGAGGCCCCACCTCCATATAGCATCTATAACCTAACAGACCGCTATTTAAATTCAGTATGCAAGCAGGGTTAATTGAAGACATCTATTTCCCTTCCTTCATCAACTTCAATAGGATAAAAAATGAATCGACCTGTAGTACCCCAAAAAAGAGCGACCGTGCTTAAGAACCACGTCCAAAACCGCTCGCTAAAGGAGGGTAATGGAATTTCCTTTCCATTTTCAATTATCGTTGCACCGTACTTGTAAGCAATTGCCTTAGTTGATTCATACAGTAGTGGTCCCGATAGATAGATGACTATGGGAACCTTCTGATTTTTCTGACCATCGTAAGTAATCTCGATCTGTTCCTGGTTAGGAACTCTTGATTCGTCAAGTAGAGGGACGATGGAGAAAACATCCCTAGTCCTCTGATGATCAGAGATTACGACAACATCCTCAATTTGATCAGCAAGGTAGTTCGGCGTCCAGTTGATGGGCCCGGAGCCTGGATATGGGCGAATCTCTCCCCGATCCACTGACCTTGAAGAGCTGCTCGCACAAGGTAGCATCCTTGGTTACTTTCCAAACAGACTCTACAACGTTCATAGTTGTGTGGCGGCACCTGGCCACGCCCGCTTTGAATACAATGTAACCTCTCTAGGTTAGCTTCCCCAGATCGGACATCCTGACTTTGACGCCGAGTAGGGTTCCTGTTATTGATACTAATTTGCTGAGTATCTTCATCCATATAGATTGGCATCCACCAGTGATTTAACAAGTGCTAAAGTGCTTCCTGGACAAGGGCACACCCCTGATCGTTTTCGTAACTCGCTTTACAGCTTTGATAGTCATGTGATATCAGGAACCCGAGTCAGACCTGCTCAGTATGTAACTCTACCAGGTTGGTATTCATTAAGCGAATATCGAAGACTTGAACCATGTTGATCTGATAGTGGTTCCTATCATGGTAGTCTTGGATCCATCCAAGATCCATCTGACGCTGGAGGGCCTCCTGTACAAAAGAGCATCCCTGTTTGTTTACCAAGAAAGTCAGACAGAAATTATAATAGTGACGTGGCAGATTATGATACTGCCTTTGCCTTGAGTGCATTGCCACCAGGTTAACATTCATCGCACGGATATCGTGATTCTAAATGATGTTGGAATTCGTATAAACCATGTTAACTTCACGAACTCGGTGCTCCTGGATCCATCCGAGATCCATTTGTTCCTGTAGAGCTGATTGCACCACAGAACATCCTCGATTACTTTTAGAGCAGACATCACATTGATGATAATTATGAGGTGACACATGGCCATATCCACTTTATCTACAATGCATCTTGACCAGATTGGTCCTTAACAAGAGTACATCGTGAATTTGATAGACATTGTTAGACTCTCCCTCTATCAGGTTTACTGCAGCTTTCTCATGTTGAGGCAGCGGGTTCGTGAGAACATTGGGATTCGTATCTTTGAAAGATAAAAGCCCGCTCCTAACAAGCTTTTGCACGTCAGACTTGAAATTAAGAGAATTCTCTATGTTATGCCCTGGTCCTCCTTGATGATAAGGGCATGTCCGGTCTACCTTAAACCAAAAAGGCAGATTTTCTGGTACTGTAAGAAGGGACTTAGTCTGGATGTGCCCCTTGGCCAGTAGTAACGGAAATAGTTTTGCGTATGACACAGGTAGAGGATCGAATCCTGGTGGCCGCGTTGTACGATTGTTATTGTATTGAGGACGAGCCTGCTGAAGAGACTGTTGTGTCCTTTGCTGATTAGGTGGGCTTTGCACAACCTGAGGCTGATACGTAGGAATAGGCGCAGGGTTGATAGCAGGAGTCACAGCTGCTACTGGTTGATAACGTCGCCTTTGCGTTCCGAGAGAGATATTCCCAATATCTTGCTCTTTTTTCTTAGGGAGAGCACTACCGTATCTTTTTGTACTACTTGATGATCCAGCGTTTTTTACTAAACGTCCTTCTCAGACGGATTCCTCAAGACAAACTCCCATGACGACCATTTCGGTAAAATCAATGGGCGTACTAGCAACCATTCTATCATAGTAAAATGAGCTTAAGGTCTTTAAGAAGATTTTTGTCATCTCTTTTTCCTCAAGAGGTGGACAAATTTGAGCGGCGATCTCACGCCATCTCTGAGCGTACTCCTTAAAGGTTTCCTTGTCTTTTTGTGACATCGATATGAGCTGATCTATGTCTGGTGCCATGTCCAAATTGTATTTGTATTGTTGGACGAAGGCAGTGCCAAGATCTCTAAATGTGCTGATCGTAGCGCGGTTTAAACCCATGTACCATTTTAATGCGGCATCGGTTAAACTATCCTAAAAGTAGTGAATTAGTAGGTCCTGATTCTCTGTTTGAGCTGACATTCGCCGAGCGTACATCACCAGGTGACTTTGAGGGCAAGAGTTACCCTTGTATTTTTCAAAGTCGGGCACTTGGAACTTGTGCGGAACTTTCACATTGGGGACCAAGGAGAGGTCCGCGGCGTCCTTTCCAAATAAATCTTGACCGTGGATGGCTTGCAGTTCCTTTTACATTTCCAGGAACTGCTCCTGGAACTCCTCCATTCTATCGAACATAGTTTCCTTTCTTCCAGAAGGTATTTGTGGAATATGTCCTTCCGGGGCAGTGTGCATCACAGGGGGTGGTACCGTTACTACGGCAGTGAATCTTGGCGTTTCCCGAAGTTTGTAACCTTCATATTTCTCCACTATGGGCGTTGAGGTGATCTCTGAGATCACAGTTCTTTGTAGCTGAGCTTCTGCCATGGCCTGCATGTCGTTACGAAGCTTTATCATATCCTCTCTCAGAGCGTCGATCTCTTCTTTCAACTCTCTGTTCTCTTCCTTGAGATCATCCATCTTTTTCTGACGATTGGCCCGAGTATTGTACGAATGAGACAGTTTGACTTTCTAAAACCGAGACACAAACGTAAGATTCGTAGGTAAGAAGAATACGTTACGGGAGAATGATGAATGCAATGATTATATTAATTGTTTTTTGGTTTAATCAAAATAAACTTCGACAATTAGATTACAAATATCAAACAGTGGGGAAACCCCGTTTTATTAAATTCAAAGGATCGTGGAAATGGAAATACAGTAAATTACAAAGTGCGGAAACAGAAACCTAAGCTAATGGGTCCCGAGTCCTCTCTGAGGAGAAATCGGGTGCTGATTTTGGCACTTTCCTTTTCTTGGATTGGGGCTCTTGGACCGTTGTCGGGTTGTCATTCCTTTGCCAGGTGAAAGGAGTGAGCAAATTCCTTTGGTCATCCTGATTCTCTACAGCATGCTGCTCCAAAATCTCAATCAGAGCATCCTTATCTTTCAGTAATTGCTGTATTTTGATACACTCCACATTGAGAATGCGGTATTTGTTCTTCCAAGATCTCCTTTCCCGTTGAACTTTGTTGAGAGTAATCTGGAGTTTTTTTGTTTCAGTCATGAAGTACATGACATACTCCCTTGGTGGAAGAACTATGTGACGAGGATAAGGCATCTTTAGCTTGAGAGCTCTAGTTTGTACCCAGTGGAGATAAGGCTCCGCCGAGACACAGTCCGATTTTCCTAGAGACTCTCGTCCTTTCTTATGAACATGTTTCCAAGTGTGCACTATATCCATATTTAGTGCTCTGTCATTTTCTCCTTCCTTGAAGAAAAGACCTTCCAGATGAGCATTTCGTGGGACGTGCCTCATCGGGTATCCAAATTGACGATGAACGAGAACTGGATGGTAGTTGATTCCTCCTTTAGTTCCTATGAGGGGTACGTTGGGGAAGTTTCCACAACGGGAAATGATCCTGATCCTGTCATAAATCCTATTGCACCAATCTATGTCAGAATTGGTAAGAGACATGATTTTCTGCGACCAACGTAAGGCACTCTTGTGATCCCAAAAAGCTGCAGACTTAGGCAAATGGGAGATTAACCATTTGTATAGCAGAGGTACACAACATGTGATCTCCCCTCCGCTGTAAAAATTCCCTAAGTGTACAGAATGATACGCTTCTGCGAGTAAAGTCAGCACAGGGTTTCCAATGAGAAAAACCTTAATGGAGTTGATATCGACGAATTTATTAATGTTGGGCAACAGAAATAACCCGTAGGTGCATAAAACAAAGATGCTTTCAAAAGCATTCATGTTCCCTATACTAGCGAAGTACAGGGCCTTCTTTGTCAAGAACTGGGCTGGCAAACCTTGTATGCCACCCTTATTGGTCATGTGAGCCCTGACCTCCAACTCGTCCAAACAAATTGCTCTTGCAATGGTCTGATCCTTTGGAATTTCTTCCAGTTCAGAAAAAGGTGCTCGGTCAGTGATGTGTAAATCAATCAGATGAGAATATTCCTCCAGCGTCGGTGCGAGCTGATAATCCGGGAATGTGAAATAGTGATAAATCGGATCGTAAAACTGAATGAGTGCCTCCAGGATTCCCTCAATCACATGGACCCTTAATAGAGATAGTAGACCTCCGTACTTGGCTCTGAAAGCTTCAGGGCTAGTGACCATTCTCACTAACCCTCTCAAATCCTCTAGTTTTGGAACCTTGAAAGTGTACTTATGAGTTCTCCTTCTACTGAAATCCATTAGCGCAATCCTTTTCTCTGACATTTGCAATCATTGTCTTAGTTTAATTTGAAAGAGAGAAACTAGAAGAGAAGATTTTCTTTGTTTTAATATTTTTTAAATGAATGCATGAATGCAGCACACAAAAACATAGAAAAAACATGGGGTCAAAGGGTCGGTGTCATGGAGTCAAGGCTCTACCCATCCCAAAGGTTTATACTAGTGATTTTTGTACCTGTCTCTCAACATCATCAACTCTTGTCGAGAAAACACCAGCGGTCCGGGAACCATGCTAGGTGGTGTTTTTCGAAGAATCATCAGAAGAGGGTGGTATCGCGTGACAACTATTTCCGATAGCTTCCGCACCACTAAAAGAGGTTTTTCCTAGGTGTATACTCAATCTTTCCACATGCGGCATCACACGCATTCCCATTAGCAGAAAAATAAACACATATATCAATTAGGAAAAGCAGTATGTATATTTGTCCTAATGTCCTAGACTTTTTCAGAGCTATGAGTCCCATGTTCCTGACAGAAAATGACTCCCCGGCAGAGGCGCCACTCTGTGGCTCCTTCCCAATTTAAAGGTTTTGACCTAAGATCCTAGTGAAGGCCGATCCTAGTAATAATGGCATTACCCTAGTTTGTAAGTAAGAAAGAAAACAAGGCTCCACGGTGGGCACCACTTTTCTGTAGCGAGCGATTCTGGACGTGGTTCTTAAGCATTGTCGCTCTTTTGGGGGACTACAGGTCGATTCATTTTTTATCCTATTGAAGCTGATGAAGGAAGGGAAATAGATGTCTCCAACTAACCCTGCTTGGATACTGAGTTTAAACAGCGGTCTGTTAGGTTACAGATGCTATATGGAAGTGGGGCCTATTTCTTTTTACTTTGTTTAGAGTGAAAAACTGGGATTGTTCATGGGTAAGGGGTTAGGACAGATGCTTTTCGATTGATGTATGTGATTTTGGGTTTTTTATTAGTGTGCTCGCTAAGATTTTTCTTTCAATCTTATGCCTACGTATTCCCGGGATAGGGAAATCAGAGTGATCGTAGTTCCTCCTATTCTATTGGAAGAAATGGTGTTTTGGTGTCTTGTTCAAAGCCCAAGATGTGAAGCTAAAGGTGATTTGTATGAGGTTCGATGGAGCATATTAGGTTATGCTTTGAAGTATTGGCTCATGCCTAGAGGAAAATCTCCATCTGGAGGCCCTGGTCGACCAAAACCATAATTTGGTGACACTGGCGATCTTGAGGCTTGATCCACGTAGAAGGAAGCAGCCTTATGCTTAATCCTTGAGGTGGGAGTCCTCTTGATCCTTTGTGGATGCTTGAGAGGTTAGATAAGTTGAAGATCATGTCATTCCTTGATTGATCCTTTGTCTAAGAGTTCTGAGAGGGCTTGAAACCCTAATTTTGATTGTAGTGGATGCTCACCCATCTTTGGGGAGACTGATGAGGTATAATGATACACCCATATTGTGATCATGATTTGCACAATGATGGGAATCTTAGTGGTCAAAATTTGGGGTATGACAGTCAAAGCCTGAGCAAATAGGAGAAAACGAGTGATTGAGAAATGAGAAACAGCAACAACACTATATAATTTAACAGGGTGATGAACTTTATCTAATGGAGAGAAA
This sequence comes from Lathyrus tuberosus, assembly GCA_022829125.1. Classification (NCBI taxonomy): domain Eukaryota; kingdom Viridiplantae; phylum Streptophyta; class Magnoliopsida; order Fabales; family Fabaceae; genus Lathyrus; species Lathyrus tuberosus. The sequence goes on from JALAZF010000504.1 coordinate 2,435,571, forward strand.
CAACAACAACACTATATATAATTTTCTAGCCAAAAATTAAAAGAGTGAACATCACAAATTCACAAAATCAAATTCAATTCAGTTCATGCCATACTTAAACATCACAATTTCACAATTCTCATTGTCATTTCACATCATTTTCTACTAATCAACAAAAAAGAATGAAGCTTAAAGCGAAACACATCAACAACTTGAAACGATGAATCGCAAAAATAAATAAAAAAGACAAACGAAAATGCAAACTGAAAAGACAAATCGAAACAACAAATCAAAACGGAGAATTGAAATGACGAATAAAATGGTTGTTCATACCTCTACACAACAACGATGGAATGACTGAGAGTTGGAGACGATGACTGAGAGTGACTGAGAGACGATGACTGATGAATGGTTGAGTGAATTTAGGGTTCAATTTTTTTTCTTTTTGTTCGTGAAATAATGTTGATTAGAGAGTGACTGATAGTTTCTAAAACAAAAACTTATAGTTTTAATTAAATAATGTTGATTAATAAAAAATTCATAAAATATAAATAATTAATTAAAATATTTAAAAAAAAGGCAAACAACATATTTTTTATTATAAATAAAAAAAGGAGGGAAACAAAATTAAGGGGGGAAGAAAAATTTTTCGTACCAAAAATAGCATCGGCTGTGGCTGCCACTACAAATAATTATTTTTTATTATAATAAAAAAAGGAGGCAAACAAAATTAAGGGGGGAAGGAAATTTTTTCGTACCAAAAATAGCGTCTGCTATGGCCGCCGCTACTATTATCAATAAATAATTTTGTAATACAAGTAAAAAATGGAGGCAAACAAAATTTATGGGGGGAAATGAATCTTTTTTCCGCTAAAATTAGTGTCGGCTCTAACCGACGCAACCAAATTAAAGAAGAAATTTTCTTAGTGATCCGTTTCTATTAATTAAAATAAAATAATTACTTAAAATATACATTTAATCACGTGTTAATAGCGTCGGTTTTAGCCGACGCTACTGCTAAAGAATTAATTAAAAAAAAGAAATGCTTTCACACTATTAGCGTCGGCCTTTGGAGACACGTCAGTAACGCTACTAGTGTCGGTGTCGGGGCCGACGCTATATTTTTTATGCTAAAATGTGATTTTCTTGTAGTGAGATTCATGAGAGGAGATGGTTGTGTTGGGGTTTTCTTTAGAGAGAAACTGCAGATATGAAGTAGGTCACATATAGTTTCGTGTATATATTAAAAACTATCACTTTTCGTTACAGTTGTTAACTACAACCGTAATTATAATTTATATTTTAAAATAATATCAAACTATATAACAACGGTTACATATAATAACCGTAGTGATATCCCTTATTTAAAAATAAAAAAAGAAAGAAGGGAACGCCTATCATATCAGTTATACTTACAACCATTATTATACTATATACACTTTTTAATTAAAAAATATAATATAAAGTTAGCGCTTGAGTTTAGAGATATCATCACGGTTTTGGTAGAACCGTGGTGACTTGGGTTCATATATTTTTCATTTAAGGTTATGTACGTGATGAATTTACCACATATATGTTATAAAGTTTTCATTCAAGTTCATATATTCAAGGTTATGTAATGAGTTTACCACATATGTAAATATTTTTAATATATTTAATAAGAATAAGACAACAAAATGCAAGTTTCATATAAAGTAAACTCCAACAAAATGCAAGTTTATATTTAAAATCACAAAATTAAAATCTTGAATATTGAAGATAACATAGACACTTTTAACTTTTAAATAACAAATCTAAATGCCCTAGCTGACATAAAATTACTCCAACCAAACGGTGCTTCGTCCTCATCACCTTAATCAAAAATAGTTGTCATTCTTCTCTTTCTTCTTGATCTCCTTCTTCTCCTCCTGGCTCGTATTTCTTGTAAGGTGACTTCCTGTTGGATATGTACAGGTTGTTCGGGCTGGAAAACTAGTTGGACCTCTGAAGCCTCTGCGATCTGGACAACTTCTTGGACATCTATGACCTTGGCAACTTCTTGAACATCTACAGCATCTTTAACCACACGCGCAGTTTGTTGGACTTCTTGGACAACTTCTTCTTGAACATCTACAGTTTGTTAGACTTCTTGGACTGCATTGTTGGAATTCATTTTGATTAATTCTCTTCAATGATGCTGCTTGTGTGATGGTAAGAGGAATAACGTATTTATAATGATTTCTCTGATTCTTCATCTTCTCTTTACATTAAAAATCGAATCGTTTTAGTTGAAAGTCATTATTATTTCTTTAATTCAAAAACCACTGCTGATTCTTCATCTTCCTCATTCATTTTTTATTATATTCTTATTTCTTTAAAGCATATGAATCATGTAGTCTCATACTGACTTGAGCCTGTAGAACATACACAAAGAAAAAAAGAATGAAGATGTTAAAGAATAATATACTTTTTATTTTTTATAACAAGCGTATAACAACGGTTGTTTAAACTAACTGTTGTAAAATAATATACATATTATTTTTTATTTAAAGCACTTAAGTGACACACGCTTAATGTACTCTAAAAAATTGAAAAAATAATGTTACTGAGAATCGAAGCTTGTCACACATCATTTATTACCACGGTTTTTAAAGAAAACCGTCATTAAATCACTGTTCTTATATCCAGCTACTGCTTGGGTGCGAAAATTTAATTTATTACAACGGTGTATATTTCTTCCGTGATGAACCTGACGTTGTTGTTTACGCGTTTTGTAGTTGTGTTTAGAGTTCTTGGACATTGCAGTCATTATCACAAGTGCTCCTTGGAAATCGATAGTGGTAGTGAAGGTAAATTTTTGACATGTTTTGTAGTCGTATATTATCTAATGGTTTTTTTTTAGGATTATTTGAAAAAAAAATCTTGTTGTGATCACATTTTAAGTTTCCACATTCCTCGCGGATATGAGCTAGAAGATTAGGCAACACAATTTCTTCTACGCTTGAAACATAAACTCACCCTAGAAATATACAATCTCTGAAATTTTATTTTGAATCCATATAAATGACTATTTTGATTTAAAAAGTTAAGGTTTTATCCCCTATGATAACCCTCTTGTTGGATATTTCAAAGTCACCTAAAATAATGAAGATATTTTGGTTTACAATTACTCTAACATGATAAAAGAGATGAGCATATTGAGAATTAGGTTGCATATTGAGATCCGATTATTATTGGGAGTGGGGGTGGGAAAAAGTTTTCTGAGAAAGAATATGACAACTTGCGTAATGCCAAATGGAAACAATAGAGGATGCCTAAATCTAATCAAGTAGCCTTCTCAAACCTTCCTACTGGTGAGAGCTACTTAAACAAAGTTGTTATGGATGACATAAATATTATACAAGATGCTTGGAAACAAATTCAATAGCAAGACATGACATTTGAGCCATATCTTTCAAAAAGAATGAAGAAAAAGGAAAAAGACACTTATAAAGAAAGAAAAATATACAACACTATATCTCATGGTGTGCATAAGCAATATCAACCATGAAAGTCTTTTCTTGTTCATTTTGATGTGTTTCCCTATTTCATTTTTTTCTTTTTATTTTGGGAGGGGGTGTGTGTGTGAGACTCAACCCCCTTTGTGATTATCTTTTTTTATAAATTAGCATTTCTTTATATAAAAAAAGAGAGATAAGTCTGTATTAGTCCGACTCTTTTGAATTTCCTCATGCATTGTTGTAGCGAGCGATTTTGGACGCGGTTCTTAAGCGCTGGTCGCTCTCTGCGGTTTGAGCTTAAACTACAAGTCGATTCATTTTTTATCCTATTGTGAGCTGAATAAGGAAGGGAAATAGATGTCTCCAATTAACCCTGCTTGCATACTGAGTTTAAACAGTGGTCTGTTAGGTTACGAATGTTATCAATGTGGGGGGCCCTTGTACTGGTTATTTGTATTTTCGCCAATACGGTTCTTCTTTCTTCTCTGGGATCTTCTGGCGGGGAACAAGTTTTAGGATGTTAGGACTGATGCTTTTGAATGTGAGAGTATGGGATTTGGGTTTTTTGCTGATTGTGCTCGCTAAGATTTTTCTTTCAATCTTATGCCTACGTATTCCCGTTTACCGAAATAGGGAAATCATAGGGTTCGTAGTTCCTCCTATTCTATGGGAGGAAATGTTTGTTTTTGGAGTCTTGTTCAAAGCCCAAGACGTGAAGCGAAAGGTGATTTATATCTTGTTCAAAACCCAAGATGTGAAGCTGAAAGGTCTATTTGTATATTGTTCAAAGCCCAAGATGTGAAGCTAAAAGGTCTCCACTTTAGAGAGAATTTGTCATCTCTAAAGAGGGGGTTGTTTGTCACAACTGTTTTTATAAAGGAGAATTACTTTAACCGGGATACGCGGATCCTAGCAATGCCATAATTTCCTTTAAAGGAGGTTTTTACCTGAAGGAGAAGACTTCAACTCAGTGTAGAGCAATGATATCTTTCCTTAGGAATTTCTCATGCTAAAAGAGGGACAGTGGCATGGATGTAGATGATCCAGAGGCTTGCCGCTTACAGCGATTAGATGACGAGGAAGGAGTTGTTGATGTTTGTGTACTGTGAACGAGGCACAACTTTGATGCTAAAAGGTTGATCGGATCAACCAGTGGTTTTCTTATACAAAGCCTAAGAGGAGGATAATATGTGTCTCGTACGAAGCCCGAGAGAGAGGCTAAAAGGTTTCGACTCAACGATGGAATCTTTTGGTATCTCGTACGAAGCCCGAGATTGAGGCTATTGGTTGTTTGGCTCGATAAGAACCCTTTTGTATCTCATACAAAGCCCGAGATGGAGGCCAAATGGGTGATTGACTCAACGAGGGAGTCTCATATGTGTCTCGTACAAAGCCCGAGAGAGAGACTAAACGTTGTTTGACTCCGCTGGGGAGAATCATTGTACAAAGCCCAAGAGGAGGCCATGTAACTGTTTCAGTTGAGTGACAGGTCCAATATACTGATTTTGAAAGAGAAAATCAGTTCTTATATGAGCAATACTGTACTCATGGATTTGATTTGAGGATTAGGGATATTTCCTTCTCTTTGAGAAAACGAGAAATCCAAAGGGTATTGAGACTGTCCGAGTCTGCGGGTTTCCTTCCTATTTAACGAAGGGGTCACTTGAGAATGTCTTTCAGACTCAAGGAAGTTAGACTGTCCATGTCTAGAGTTTTATCTTTTGTACTATGCTTTGAGAAACAGTAGTAGACTCTACGACAGGACTGCTCTATGGAGATGATTAAGTTATGTTCCTATACCTTTAGGAGGTCGTCGGGACAATTTGTACGAAGCCCAAGAGGAGGCTGGAAACTTTTAAGAAGCCTGAGAGGTCCTTGTACGAAGCCCAAGAGAAGGCTATCATTCCCGGGGGAAGAGGTCATTATACGAAGCCTAAGAGGATGCTGTGAATACTTCTAAGAAGCCATAGGGTCCTTGTACGAAGCCCAAGAGGAGGCAGGGTTGCTTTTAGGAAGCCCGTGGGTCCTTGTACGATGCCCAAGATGAGGCCGATGCTTTTAAGAAGCCCGTGGGTCCCCAAACCCCGAGAAATTCAAGGCAATACTATTCACCGAGAATAGATCAAAGTCAGGAAAGTTCGAGAATTTGGAAGAAACTCAAAGATGCCATTCACGGAGAATACATTCATCTCTGGGAGTAGAGTTTCTTGACAATTCCTAATGAGGACAGCCGAAGAGAAGACTGTATCTGGTGATCCTATTGGGGATCTAGTTGTCTATTTCTACGAATAAAATGGCGTCACCTAGTTCTAGACGTAGTTGCCGGGGAAACTCGAAATATCTATACTATTATTACACAGTTGATATGAGTTTATGAAAGAAGACTTACAGTGAAATAGCCCCACAATACAGTTATATGTATATGAAAGCGGTAAATGAAAGCGTATAAACACTTACTCGGTTGTAGAGCTTCCATGCTGTTTGGTTAGCTGTTCAACAAAGAAAGATTGAAAACAACAGTATATTCAAAATCAAAGGAGAAAGTGCTTTGAAATAAAAAGATTTGGGGCTTACCGCTCAAGGAGAGGCCCAGGGTTTTATCAGTGAGCGCACTGTTTGAATTTGTACAGAGGGACTTATACAAGTGACTGAGGCCCAAAAGGTTTTTTGTACAAAGGGATGGGTCTTACACTCTCTCAAGAGGCCCAAAAGGTTTAAAGAAAAAGAGTGGGGCTTATAACACGAGGGTAGGCCCAGTTGACTTTTCGTTTAAAATGGCGATCGCGCCGAGGTTTTCTTTTAACGCAGAGGGACTTATACAATAAGTGAGGCCCAAAATGTTTTGGTTAAAAGGGGATTGGGTCTTACACTCTATTAGAGGCCCAAAAGTGTTTTGAATGGGTCTTATAGCTCGAGGAGAGGTCCAGATGGTTTATTTTAAACGGGCGACGATCGCGCCGTTGGTTTTTAACGGTATCGGGACTTATACAATACACTGAGGCCCAAAAATGATTTGGTTAAGAAAGGATTGGGTCTTACACTCTCTCAAGAGACCCAAAAATGTTTTGAAAATGATTTATGAGGGTTGAATTAATCCAAAAACCCTAATTTGTTTTCAAAAATGTATTTAATTGAATAAAAATTCAATTAAAATGATCAAAATTGTTTCACATATGAAAAACAAATTGTGATCTTGGATTAATGCTTCAAAAATTAAGTATTGACCTACAAAATAATTAGAAAGCATTAAAAGTTGCAAAATCAAGGTGGAAAAAATATTTAAAATGTCAAAAACAATTAAAATATTAATTCTTTGCAAAAATATCAATTATATGAAATAAATAATATTTTTGGGATTTTTTGGGAAAATAAAATATTTTAACATTTTTGTGAATTATTAAAAAAAGAATCAACTCAAAATCATTAAAACTCAGAGAGAAATTAATTTTTGAATCAATTAAACAAAATCACAAAATTCAAATATTTGAATTTATGAAAAAGGCGCCAAGAACACAAGCAAGAACACGCGCGTTTTTCTGGGTTTGGCTGATTTGCGTTTTCCATCCAATCTCACTGAATACGTAATCATATCATGCAATCCACACATCATTATACTCGTCTCAACCTCACGATCATGTTTATGTCAATTAATTTCATTTAAATTAAACATACAACAAGAAATCACGAAAAATCCTCAAGAACCCTAATTTTTGCATGAAGGCTAGGATTTTTGATACACGATTCAAACAATGCAATTTATTGAGGGGAAACATTCCATGCATGATTATGAACATATGGCCAAATTATTGTGCGAGAAAATATGCATAGATTGAGAGATGACCAAGTATGTGCTTACCTCTAGGCCGTGACAGCAAGTGCAATGTGATTTTTGATTTGGAGGTGTTACAGATGAGTGGTGATGATCTGAACAGCTTCCCTACACCCTATGGAGTGTGTTTGAATGCTTGGACCTGATTGAAAATGGCTGGAACAATTTGTGGTACCTCAGCTGTAACTTGATTGAAAATTTGAGCAACCAGCTGGTGATTTTGTGAAATTGGTGTTTCAGAAGTGATCTAAGTGTTTGATCAGCTCATATGTGATGTATGTGAGGTGTGTGAGTGATTGGTTTGATTGGAAAAGCTCTCAAACTCAAAACCCGATAGCTACCTTGCTAAGAAAGGCATTTTTGCCAAGAGAAAGAGATTTTGAGGAAAGCATCTGTTAGATGGATTTGGTGTACTCAAACTGATCACAATTGAGCTCTATTTATAGTAGAGCAAGTTTGTTTTGCAAGGAATAGTGAATGGCAGCTGCTAAGTAGGTTTGGCCAATGTTGTCCAATGGAATTTCAAGTCTCCTCTAGCCATTGACTAGAGGTTAGGGCACAGAGCTTTGGTTCCCTTGGTCTTGGATAAGTCTTGACTGATTTCAAATGAGAATGGCTCAGTCCATGCCACCTTGATGCTTCCATTGAATGCTCCAATCCAAATTTGAAGTCTTGTCCCTATTTTGGCCATTATAGGTTCAACATGCTATTTCTTGTTCCATGGACTTTGGAGACTTGGCTCAGTGATTGTCCCCTTTAGATTCAATCCTCTAAGGTGTCCAAGTGGATAGGAGCAATTGGATTTGGCTGATTTTTGCAAATCGAGCAAAGTTGCAAATTCTGCCTTGCCTTGACAGATTTCAGCAAGGCAACTTTCCAATGTCATATCTCATGACTCAAATGGAATTTGGCAATGTTCTTGGTCATTTTGGAAAGCCCTTACATCATACAACAATTGTTTGAACATGTTTGGTTTTGATGTCTTTTGAATACAAGTGAAAAATCCACCTACATTTGGCAAAAAGTGAAGACAGATTTGAACTTAGTGAAAATTTCACTGTGTGTTGGAAAAAGTGACATTTTCATTTTTCAACCATTTTGATCACTCCATAACTCAAAATCCTTAATGAATTGGAGTTAGGTCTAGTTGAAGTTTTTGTAGAGGGTAATGAGGGCTACAAATCCATCTTTGGATGAGAGAAAATGGCCTTGTGGTTTAGGAGTTATGGTCCTCCAAAGTTGGTACCTTTGTCACTTTATTTTTAACTTAGAAAATTTTCTAAGTTTTTATGGTTACCCCTTTTACAAGTTATCCAACTTTTCTTGATTTTTCTTGATGAATGATGATTCAAATCATACATTAACATCATTTTAGGGTTAAATATCCATTTTGGTGAAAAATCTCAAAATGTCAAAGTTGACTTTTGTGCACAGTTGACTTTTTATCAGATGAATTCCAAATTGTGCAATTCTTCAGGAAATCATGTCCTTGACCTAAATCAAACTTGATGGACATGTTCCATGGGTGTCATAGGGTATATTGAGGCATGTTCAAGGGTTTGGGAGCATGTCCTGGTCAAAAGTCAAAGTTACAGTTGACTTTTTACTAAAAACCCTAATTGTGGTGCAGATGAAATTGAGACTTGTTGCTCAAGCTTCTTGGATTAATCCATTGTTCCAAATGGATCAATATGGTATATTAGAGACCCTCAAACCCTCTCTTGAGGTCTTGGTTCATGATTTGTCCCAAAAGTCAACTTAGGGGTGAATTAGGTCAAGAAACCCTAATTCCTGATTTTTGATGTATGCATCCCCTGAGGCAAAATTGACTTGATGAATGGGTCCATGAGGTTCCATGGAGTATATTAGGTTGTGTTTTGGATCTTTGGCTTGTGTCCAGATGAAATTTTTCATCTGGAGGCCCTGGTCGACCAAAACCCTAATTTGGTGACACTGGCGATCTTGAAGCTTGATCCACCTAGAAGGGAGCAACCTTGTGCTTAATCCTTGAAGTGGGAGTCCTCTTGATCCATTGTGAATGTTTGAGAGGTTATACAAGTTGAAGATCATGTCATTCCTTGATTGATCCTTTGTCTAAGCACTCAGAGAGGGCTTGAAACCCTAATTTTGATTGTAGTGGATGCTCACCCATCTTTGGGGAGATTGATGAAATATGATGGTTCCTCCATATTGTGATGATGATTTGCACAATGATGGGAAATCTTAGTGGTCAAAATTTGGGGTATGACAGATGCCCCTATTTAATCTTTTTGGACCCGAAGGTGTGAATGACGAAGGTATTCGAGCATTCGGGGTGCAAGAGGATTAAATATCAGAATACCCGAAATTTTGATGGTGGTTGTGAATGGTAGCTTACGCATTCATCTTCTTTAGCTAAGCAATGATGCTTAGAAAAGGTAAAACTTCCCCTCGATCCTGGTCTTCAGCCAAGGAACTGGTCTCAGTTTCTGGATTAAACTTCCCCTCGATCCTGGTTTCCTACCGAGGAACGGGTCTTAGTTTCTCTTGTTAACTTCCCCTCGATCCTGGTTTCCTACCAAGGAACTGGTCTCAGTTTATGAAATGAACTTCCCCTCGATCCTGGTTTCCAACCAAGGAACTGGTCTTAGTTTCTTTTGTTAACTTCCCCTCGATCCTGGTTTCCTACCAAGGAACTGGTCTCAGTTTCTGAAATGAACTTCCCCTCGATCCTGGTTTCCTACCAAGGAACTGGTCTTAGTTTCTTTTGTCAATAAATTTTATCGACAAGGGACGCTATTTGTAGCGCTTTTCCTCAAACTTCTCGCCGAATTTTCCTGGGGAGACGCCATTTGACGGAAAAAGTTTTGAAGTCAGACTTGCTGGGGAACCCAGTCGTCTGAGTCGTAGAGTTGCACAAACTTCTCTGTTGGAGGCGCCATTTGTCGATTCTACTGGGGAAAGCGAGTCTCTTGAGAGACTGTTTTCGCTTGGGAGCTTACATCATACTTTTCTCGGGATCTTCCCGGAGAAACGCCATATGACGTGATCCAATTTTGAGGTGCTGATAACCTTTTCATCAGTTTTTTTTTCGGAGAAAAACTGCTGTACCACCGAATCTCTGATTAGGAGGCTTTTTCTCGGGATTTTCCTTAATCTGGGAAAGCAAAGACATCATCTTCAATGGCGAAGAGTGACACTTGTTGAAAGTTTTCTCTGGCTTTTCAGAGGTTCAAGTTATCAAAGTGGTCAAGGACCAACTTCTTTCCAGAAATAAACTGGAAGCGAGGTTGTTCAGACACAGTATTTCCTGACGAGGCAAGAACTGACAACTCGATTAAGAGAACTTCTACCACTAGGGGACAAGACCGACTAGAGTGATAGTGATGCAATATGAAATGTGAATGCAAATCAAAAATGCATGATGTATGTATGTTTGTGCGGACAAAACTGACGCGACATACAAACTGACGGGTGAACACGACTGGATACTCGGCCATCGCGGGGAGTATGGAAATATTGCTGGTTCAAAATAGCAATTCCACCTTGCTTAGGAGAGATAGTCCCGGTTGGGGACTATCGTTGATCGGGCTTAGGAGATAAGAACTCGACCGAGGTGTGTCAGACGAAACAAGGTATCTGGCACAGTTGATACCTTCATTCAGGCGTACTGGGCCTAGAAGTAGTACTTTGATTCTGCACTTTGAAGTTCGAACACCTTCTAGAGAAGCGACCGATGTTCTTCTGATGTTCAACAGTCAAAAGAAATTGCCGTCTTTAAAAAGCAGAAAAAGTTTTATCAAGTAAATTCATTTTTGTTTTATTTCAAGAATCGTTAATCATGTTAACAACGTCGTTCTGTAAAGCTAAAACAAATAAGAATTACAAACAAAAGCACAAGGGCTCAAATTTTATTGATAAGATGAAGATCAGCCAAACGCGTGATTCCAAGGAGTATATACAAAGTTTGAAAATGGTAATTTACAGGGAAAAGGGCTACGTTGAAATATAACGACCACTATCCTTCGACCAACTTTGAATTCGGGACATCCTGAGCTTCTGTCGAAGATGACCTTGACTGGAGTTTTCTGCCAGATGATGTAACTGCTGCTACTGAGAGACTCGCCTCTGTTGAACATAGTTACTTGCCATTATCCCTAATTTTTGCCTGGATTGTACTGTGATGTTTCCAATCCACCGGGATGATTTTTCTTTTATGTCTCTAATTTTTTCCTGGACCGCCCTTTCGGGTTTTCAGTCCACCGAGACGTTTTTTTTTTTTAGTTTAGGCGAAGTATTTCTTGACTACATCAACATTTGTGGGGTAGGCAAATTCCTCTCCGTCCATGGTTGCAAGTCTCAAGGCGCCGCCTGAGAAAGCTTTCGTGACCACATAGGGGCCATCATAATTCGGAGTCCATTTACCTCGCGAATCAGTGAGAAATGATTGAATCTTCTTGAGCACGAGGTCTCCTTTTTTGAAGACACGAGGTCGAACCTTTTTGTCGAACGCCCTCTTCATTCTCTGTTGATACAACTGACCATGGCATAGTGCCGTGATTCACTTTTCTTCGATCAAATTTAGTTCGTCGTGTCGACTTTGACACCATTCAGCTTCGGTGAGCTTAGCTTCCATCAATACTCAGATTGACGGGATCTCTACTTCTATGGGGAGCACTGCTTCCATGCCATACACTAGAGAGAAAGGGGTAGCCCCTGTTGAAGTGTGAACAGATGTGCGATAACAGTGAAGAGCAAAGGGTAGCATCTCGTGCCAATCTTTATAGGTTACAACCATCTTTTGAACGATCTTTTTGATGTTCTTGTTAGCCGCTTCTACCGCTCCGTTCATCTTGGGTCAGTAGGGAGATGAGTTATGGTGTTCGATCTTGAACTCTGTGCACAACTCTTTCATCATCTTATTGTTCAAGTTAGATCCATTATCAGTAATGATCTGGCTCAGAACACCATAACGGCAGATGATATTGTTTTTGATAAATCGGACCACCACTTGTCGGGTTACATTAGCGAATGACGCTGCTTCGACCCACTTGGTGAAGTAGTCATTGGCTACTAGAATGAACCGATGTCCGTTTGAAGCCTTGGGCTCAATCATGCCAATCATGTCGATTCTCCATATCGAGAATGGCCATGGGGAAGAGAGAACTTTGAGATGTGATGGCGGTACATGAATTTTGTCGAAGTATATCTGACACTTGTGACACCTCCTCATGTACTTATAGCAGTCGGATTCCATGGTCAACCAATAGTACCCTGCTCTCAGAATTTTTCTCGCCATTGTGTGTCCGTTGGTATGAGTGCCAAAGGATCCTTCATGAATTTCTTTCATAAGCATGTCTGCTTCTGGTCTGTCTACGCATCGGAGCAAGACCATGTCAAAACTTCTCTTATAGAGAGTGTCACCGCTCAGGAAGAAGTTTCCAGCCAATCTTCTGAGGGTTTTCCTGTCTTTTCTGAGTGCCCCAGATGGGTACTCTTGTTTCTGAAGGAAGCATTTGATATCGTGATACCAAGGTCTGTCATCTATGACTGCTTCAATCGTGAAGACGTAAGCGGGCCGTTCAAGGCGCATTATGTCGATCTTAGGTATGTCATTCCATTGACCTACACTAATCATGGAAGAGATAGTGGTTAATGCATCAGCCATGTGATTCTCATCACGAGGGATGTGGTGAAACTCGACTCTGTTGAAGAAAGGTAGCAACCTTCTTGCATAGTCTTTGTAAGGAATCAATCCTGATTGGTATGTGTTCCAATCTCCTTTTATCTGATTGATAACCAAGGCTGAATTGTCGTATACGTCCAAGTTCTTGATCCTTAAATCAATTGCTTCTTCGAGACCCATAATACAAGCTTCGTATTCGGCCTCATTGTTCGTACACTTGAACGTAAGTCTGGAAGTGAAAGGAATGTGGGTACCCTGGGGTGTTATGATGATTGCCCCAATTCCATTTCCATAATGATTAACTGCTCCGTCAAAGATAAGCCCCCATTGGGAACCTGGTTCTGGCCCTTCACTGGGTAACGGTTCATCGCAATCTTTCATCTTTAGATACATGACATCTTTGTCTGGGAAGTCAAACCCGATTGATTCCTGATCGTCAATCGGTTGATGAGCCAAATGATCGGCTAAAATACTTCCCTTAACGGCTTTCTGAGTGTGGTACTCTATGTCATATTCTGATAACAGCATCTGCCAACGGGCAATTCTTCCTGTAAGAGCAGGTTTTTCGAAAACATACTTGATTGGATCCATTTCGAAGACCAATCAAGTAGTATGACTAATCATGTATTGGCGAAGACGTTTGGCTGCCCAAGCCAAAGCACAGCAAGTTTTCTCGAGCATCGTGTACCGAGTCTCGCAGTCGGTGAATTTCCTGCTTAGATAGTAAATGGCAGACTCTTTCCTTTTAGTTTCGTCTTGTTGGCCAAGTACACATCCCATGGAGTCCTCTAGAACTGTGAGGTAAATGATCAGTGGTCTTCCTTCCACTAGAGGTGATAGAATCGGCAGATTCAACAGGTATTCCTTGATACTGTCGAAGGCAGTTTGACAATCTTCTGACCAAACGCAATCCTGGTTCTTTTTGAGTAATTTGAAGATCGGCGCACAAGTGGAAGTCATAAGGAATATGAATCTGGAGATGTAATTCAAACGTCCCAGGAATCCTCTGACTTGTTTTTCAGTTTTCGGAGAAGACATTTCTTGAATGGCCTTGACCTTGTCAGGATCAACTTCAATTCCTTTCTGGCTGACGATGAACCCTAGTAGTTTCCCTGAACGGGCACCGAAGGTGCACTTGTTGGGATTCAAGCGGAGTTTGAATTTTCTTAGACGTTCGAACAATTTTGACAGATGTTCAACGTGCTCACTCTCTGTTTTTGATTTTGCAATCATATCATCGACATATACCTCGATTTCTTTGTATATCATGTCATGAAACAGAGTAATCATGGCCCTTTGATAGGTTTCCCCGGTGTTCTTCAAACCGAACGGCATAACCTTGTAACAAAAGGTACCCCAAGGGGTAATGAACGAAGTTTTCTCCATGTCTTTCGGCGCCATTTTGATCTGGTTGTAGCCCGAAAATCCATCCATGAAGGAGAAAAATTTGAACTTTGCTGTGCTGTCTACCAGCATGTCAATGTGTGGTAAAGGAAAGTCGTCCTTTGGACTTGCCTTGTTCAAATCTCTGTAATCAACACACATTCTGACTTTTCCGTCCTTTTTGGGAACGGGTACGATGTTGGATAACCATTGAGGATATTCAGATGTGGCGAGGAAACCTGCGTCAATCTATTTCTGTACCTCCTCCTTGATTTTGATGGCCATGTCCGGGTGAGTGCGTCTCAACCTTTGCTTTACTGACGGACATTCCGATCTCAATGGTAAGTGATGTTCCACGATGCTGGTGTCCAACCCTGGCATATCCTGATAGGACTAAGCGAATACATCGGGGAATTCTTTGAGAAGCTTTATCAAACCCTCTTTGGTAGTTGGACTGAGCAGTGCCCCAATCCTGATTTCTTTTCTCTCTTTTTCTGAACCCAAGTTTACCGTTTCCAACGGTTCTTTGTGAGGTTCAATAGACATTTCCTCTTGTCTGAGTAGTCAGGAGATTTCTTCTGGAATTTCATTGTCATTTTCTTCTTCAGCCCCGAATACCGGGAACTCAAAGTTGGGCGAAGGCATCGGATCGTATGTTTCAACGGGGTTTAAAACAAGCAATCTGCATGACGTAATGATTCGTGTTTAGAAGAGATAGAGAAAATGCAAGTGTGTGCAGTGTTTTATTTTACTGCTTGTTTTTATTAATGAATTGTTTTTTAGGATTACCATTTTCTGAAAAAGCAAAAAGAGAAAACAGCAATTAATGCGGAAATTACATAACGACGTTATTTTATTAATGAACAAGTCAATCCTCGAAACTACAGCCCTATAAAACAAAACCATGTTGCTTTGGGCGAAGCGAAGAGGGAAATTTACAGAAAGCGAGCCCTATCAAAACATCCGTTTCACCTGGGCAGGGTGAAAGGTTAAAAGATGGCAATTACTTTGACTGATGAACGACCTTCGGAACCTCGATGGCAACCCATTGGCGGGGAACTCCTCGGTGAATCACAAAGTCAGGCACCTTCCTCGATTTGTCTTCAGAAATAACGCTAATTATTGGTGGAGCAGGATCGTTGGAATCTGTTTCCCAGGCAGAATTGTCGTAGGAGAATTCCTCAGTTGTATTTTGCATAGCATTGGTGCTCTCAGTTGTATCTCCCCGTCCTGTTGGCTGGATATCTTCGAACCTGATACGAGAGCTTTCGGGAGCAGTGTACTTGACCATAAAGTCATATTTTCCACTTGGTTGTCCCAGGGTGTCCCACACTTCTTTGGAACTGGAGGAGTCATCTCTCTCGATGACGTTGACCTCGGGAAAAGCATAGTTGATGAATTCAAGTCCTGCGAATGTTGTGAATTCATCTTCATGTTGAGTAGTTTCTGAATGACCTGAGTGTTGATCCCATGACATGGTGGGGACACAAGTATTCTGTTCAATGATGGTCAGCTGAGTTTCATTGTTCGGCTGACTTTCTTGCCCCAAGTTTCCTGGATAAGGTTGCCACATTGGCAGACCATCCATTAGGCCATAGTAGTTGTGATCAAAGTTGTCTTTCATCAGAGTGTCTTCCTCTAATGAATTTGGTGGAGCACGGCATCCTTCTGGATCACAATCTCCATATATCATTTCGACATCTGATCTTGGTATAAATCTCGGACTTTCTGTAGGAAAGCAAAAAGGCATAGGCACCTCTTCTTGAGACATATAACCGTTCTTGTTGAGATAGGACTTCCATTCTTCATCCGTGTCAGAGGGATCTTCCTCATTGATAGCATGTACCGCCTGAGACACTGGGTGAAGGAAACCTCCACTGTGGAAGAAGTTTTGAAGGGGATGAAGACTTTCACCGTTGGCAGCTGTCTGGGTACAGGTTGCAGAGAAACCAAGACCCTTCTTTGTTTTATTGTCAGTGGGAATGACAAGCTGTCCCCATCCTGTCGTATCGGTACTCTTGACCGCTTTGATAGCATCGTTGTATGAGGAAACCGAGGTTCCTCCTTTGAATTGATTGTCCTTGCTCACCGACAGTGCTTGGAACTGAGTTCCAATAACCTCCTCGGGTTCTATACTAGTAGATGATGACAAGTTGCTTACGAGCGAGGCCTGTTCTCCACAGACTGTGACAAGTTGATCGTTCTTGACGAACTTTAGCTTTTGGTGGAGGGTTGACGTAACTACTCCAGCCTGATGTATCCAAGGTCTTCCTAATAAACAACTGTATGTTGCCCGGATGTCCATGACCTGGAAAGTGACTTGGAAAGTGTGAGGACCAATAGTTATGGGAAGATCAACTTCGCCGATAACCATTTTTCTGGATCTGTCAAATGCTTTGATGACAACCTCACTGATTCTCATCAGAGAGCCTTTGAATGATAACTGCATCAAAGTAGACTTCGGCATAACATTCAGGGCTGACCCTGTCTCTACCAGTACGCTGGCTAAAGCATCGTCCTGGCAGTTAACTGTGATATTGAGGGCCATGTTATGACGGCGACCCTCTTCAGGTAATTCCTCATCACTAAATCCCAAATTATTGCAGGAAGTGATGTTAGAGACAATACTATCGAACTGCCTGATTGTTACATCCTGTTCCACAAAGGCTTGCTCCAAGACTTTCTGTAGAGCCTCCCTGTGGGCCTCTGAACTGAGTAATAGTGATAATACCGAGATCTTTGAAGGAGTTTGTAACAGTTGATCAACAATGTTGTATTCACTCCTTTGGATGAGCTTCAACATCTCATCGTATTTCGAAATGTCGGGATTACTAGATTGACCGACTGGTGGATCGGGAGCTTCTGTCTGAAGTTCCTTTTCCTTGTTAACTTCCCCAACCCCTCGGTTGAAGATTCTACCACTCCGTGTTACTCGACTGATGTCTGCAATGTTCACAATGGAGGGTAATGGAATTTCCATTCCATTCTCAATTATCGTTGCACCGTATTTGTAAGGGATAGCCTTAGTTGATTCATACGGTAGTGGTCCCGGCAGATAGATGACTATGGGAACCTTCTGATTTTTCTGACCATCGTAAGTAATCTCGATCCGTTCCTGGTTGGGAACTTTAGATTCGTCAAGTAGAGGAATGATGGAAAAAACATCCCTGGTCCTATGATGACCAGAAATTGTGACAACGTCCTCAATTTGATCGGCGAGGTAGTTTGGCGTCCAGTCGATAGGTCCAGAACCCGGATATGGACAAATTTCTCCACGATCCACCTGACCCTGAAGTGCTGCTCTTACAAGGTAACACCCTTGATTACTTTCCGAACAGATGCTACAACGATCGTAATTGTGTAGTGGCACCTGGCCACGCCCACTTTGAATACAATGTAACCTCACTAGGTTACCTTCCATTGATCGGACGTCCTGACTTTGACGCTGGGTAGATTCCTGTTATTGATACTAATTTGCTGAGTATCTTCATCCATGTAGATTGGCATCCACCAGTGATTTAACAAGTGCTGAAGTGCCTCTTGGACAAGGGTACAACCTTGATCGTTTTCGCAACCCGCTTTACAGCTTTGATAGTCATGTGATATTAAGAATCCAAGTCGGACCTGCTCAGCATGTAACTTTACCAGGTTGGTATTCAACACGCGAATGTCAAAGATCTGAACCATGTTGATCTGATAAGGGTTCCTATCATGGTAGTCTTGGATCCATCCAAGATCCATCTGACGCTGGAGGGCCTCTTGTATGAAAGAGCATCCCTGTTTGTTTACCGAGCAAGTCAGACAGGAATTGTAATCGTGTCGCGGCAGATTATGATACTGGCTTTGCCTTGAGTGCATTGCCACCAAGTTGACACTCATTGCACGGATGTCATGGTTCTGAATGACATTGGAATTTGTGTAAACCATGTTAACTCCACGAACTCGGTGCTCTTGGATCCATCCGAGATCCATTTGTTCCTGTAGAACCGCTTGCACTACAGAACATCCTTGGTTATCTTTAGAGCAGATATCACACTGATGATAGTTATGAGGTGGCACATGGCCATATCCACTCTGTCTACAATGCATCTTAACCAGATTGGTCTTTAACAACAGTACATCGTGAATTTGATAGACATTGTTAATCTTTTCCTCTATCAAATTGATTGCAGCTTTCTGATGTTGAGGCAGCGGGTTCGTAAGAACATTAGGATTCGTATCTTTGAAAGATAAGAGCCCGCTCCTAACAATCTTTTGCACGTCGGACTTGAAATTAAGGCAAGTTTCTATGTTATGCCCTGGACCTCCTTGATGATAAGGGCACGTCTGATCCACCTTAAAGCAAAAAGGTGGATTTTTCGGTACTGTAAGAGGGGACTTAGTCTGAATGTGCCCCTTGGCTAGCAGTAATGGAAACAGTTCTGCGTACGTCACAGGTATAGGATCAAATCCTGGTGGCCGTGTTGTACGGTTGTTGTTGTATTGGGGACGAGCCCGCTGAAGAGGCTGTTGCGTCCTTTGCTGATCAGGTTGGCCCTGCGCAACCTGAGGTTGATACGTAGGAATAGGCGCAGGGCTAATAACAGGAGTCACAGCTGCTACTGGTTGATATCGTCGCCTTTGCTTTCCAAGAGAGATATTCCCAATATCTTGCTCTTTTTTCTTAGGGAGAGCACTACCATATTTTTTAGTACCGCTCGATGATCCAGTGTCTTTTACCAAACGTCCATCTCGAACGGCTTCCTCAAGACGTACACCCATGCCCACCATTTCGGTGAAATCACTGGGCGCACTGGCAACCATTCGGTCATAGTAAAACGAGCTTAAGGTCTTTAAGAAGATCTTTGTCATCTCTTTTTCCTCAAGAGGTGGACAAATTTGAGCGGCAATTTCACGCCACCTTTGAGCATACTCCTTAAAGGTTTCCTTGTCCTTTTGCGACATCGATCTGAGTTGATCTCTGTCGGGTGCCATGTCCAAATTGTATTTGTATTGTTGGACGAAGGGAGTACCAAGATCTCTGAAAGTGCTGATCGTAGCACGGTTTAAACCCATGTACCATCTGAGTACGGAACCGGTTAAACTATTCTGAAAGTAGTGAATCAGCAGGTCCTGATTTTCTGTCTGAGCTGACATCCGCCGAGCGTACATCACCAGATGGCTTTGAGGGCAAGAGTTACCCTTGTACTTTTCAAAGTCGGGAACTTGGAACTTGTGCGGGACTTTCACATTGGGGACCAAGTAGAGATCTGCGGCCTCCTTTCCAAATAGATCCTGACCGCGAATGGCTTGCAGTTCCTTCTGCATTTCCAGGAACTGTTCCTGGAATTCATCCATTCTATCGAACATAGTTTCCTTCTTACCAGAAGGTGTTGGTGGAATCTGTCCTTCTGGGACAGTGTGCACCACAGGGGGTGGTACCGTTACTACGGCAGTAAATCTTGGCGTTTCCCGAAGTTTGTAACCTTCAGAAGTCTTCAGTATGCCCCTGGCATCTTCGCTTTCCTGAAGTTTGTAACCTTCAGGCCCAGCGGCTTCTGTTGTGATTCCCTGATCTTCAGTGATCGGCGGAACATATCCTTCAGAGATATAGTTAACAGGCATACCCCAAGGACGATCTTTCGGCATTTGATACCTAGGATCATACTTCTCCATGATGGGCGTTGAGGTGATCTCGGAGATCACAGTCCGTTGTAGCTGAGCTTCTGCCATGGCCTGCATGTCATTACGAAGCTTTCTCATATCCTCTCTTAGAGCGTCGATCTCTTCTTTCAACTCTCTGTTTTCTTCCTCAAGATCATCCATCCTTTTCTGACGATTGGCCTGAGTATTGTACGAATGAGACAGTTTGACTCTAGAATCGAGACACAAACGTGAGATTCGTAAGGAAGAAGAATACGCGATGTGAGAATGATGAATGCAATGATTATATTAATTGTTTTTTTGGTTTAATCAAAATAAACTTCGACAATTAGATTGCAAATATCAAACAGTGGGGAAACCCCTTTTTATTGAAATTCAAAGGATTACAGAAATGGAAATACAGTAGATTACAAAGTGCAGAAACAGAAACCTAAGCTAATGGGTCCCGAGTCCTCTCTGAAGAGAAATCAGGTGCTGATTCTGGTATCTTCCTTTTCTTTGACCGGGGCTCTTGGGTCGTTGTCGGGTTGTCATTCCTTTGCCAGGTGAAAGGAGTGAGCAAATTCCTTTGGTCATCTTGATTCTCTACAGCATGTTGCTCCAAAATCTCAATCACAGCATCTTTCTCTTTCAGTAATTGTTGTATTTTGACGAACTCTATGTCGAGGGTGCGGTACTTGTTCTTCCAAGACCTTCTCTCCTTCTGAACTTTGTTGAGAGTAACCTGAAGCCTTTCAGTTTCCGTCATGAAGTACATGACAGATTCCTTTGGCGGAAGAATTCCGTAATGAGGATAAGGCATCTTTAGCTTGAGAGCTCTAGTTTGTACCCAATGGAGATAAGGCTCCACCGAGACACAGTCCGGTTTTCCCAGAGACTCTCGTCCTTTCTTATGAACGTGTTTTCAAGTGTGCACTACTTCCATCTTTAGTGCTCTGTCGTTTTCTCCTTCTTTGAAGAAAAGACCTTCCAGATGAACCCCCCGTGGGATGTGTCTCATCGGGTATCCAAATTGACGGCGAACCAACACCGGATGGTAGTTGACTCCTCCTTTAGTTCCTATGAGGGGTACGTTGGGGAAGTTTCCACAACGATCAATGATCCTGATTCCCTCATAAATCCTATTACACCAATCTATATCAGAGTTGGTAAGAGCCATGATCTTCTGTGACCAACGTAAGGCACTCTTACAATCCCAAAAAGCAGCAGACTTGGGCAGGTGTGAGATAAACCATTTATAAAGCAGAGGTACACAGCATGTGATCTCCCCTCCACTGTACAAATTTCCCAAGTGTACAAAATGATACGCATCTGCGAGCAAAGTCGGCACAGGGTTTCCAATGAGAAAAACCTTAATGGAGTTAATGTCAACGAAGTTATTGATGTTGGGGAACAAAAATAACCCGTAGGTGAGCAAGACAAAGATGCTTTCAAAAGCAGTCATGTTTCCTATACTGGCAAAATACAGGGCTTTCTTCATCAAGAACTGGGCTGGCAAACCTTGGATGCCACCCTTAGTAGTCAGGTGAGTCCTGACCTCAGACTCGTCTAAATGAATTGCTCTTGCAATTGTCTGATTCTTTGGAATTTCTTCCAGTCCAGAAAATGGAGCTCGATCCGTAATGTGTAGATCGATCAGATGAGAATACTCCTCCAGCGTTGGTGTTAGCTGGTAATCCGGGAATGTGAAATAGTGATAAACCGGATCGTAAAACTGAATGAGCGCATCCATGATTCCCTCGATCACATGGACTCTTAACAGTGGTAGCAGACCTCCGTGCTTGGCTCTAAAAGCCTCAGGGTTAGTGATCATCCTCGCTAACCTTCTCAAATCCTCTAGCTTTGGAACCTTGAAGGTGTACGTATGAGTTCTCCTTCTACCGAAATCCATTAGTGCCATCTTCTTCTCTGATATTTGCAATCACAGTCTTAGTTTAATTTGAAAAACAGAGAGACTAGAAGAGAAGTTTTTTTGAATGTTTTAATGTTTTTTAGATGAATGCATGAATGCAGCACACAAAAACATAGAAAAAACATGGGGTCAAAGGGTCGTTGTCATGAAGTCAAGGCTTTACCCATCCCCAAAGGTTTATACTAGGGTGATTTTTGTACCTGTACTCATTATCATCAGCTCCTCCCAGGAAAGCAAAACAACAAGCGGATCGCCAGCGAGTTGTAGTGTAATCTTAGAGTGAGTGCCATTCACCGAGAATAGATCACCAGCCTCAAATGAGGGTAGTATCACGTAACAACTATTTCCGATAGTTTCCGCACTACGAAAGGGTTTGGCTCCTCAGCTTCTCAGACTTAACAACCGGCCTATTGTCTGGGTGAGAGAATGGGTTGCGTTGGTCAGCCTCCACTGAGGTTGATGGTCGACCCCGTCGCCATCACTTATCTTAAGTGTATACTCAATCTTTCCGCATACGGCATCACCCGCATTCCCATTAGCAGAAAAATAAACATGTATAGCAATTAGAAAAAGCAGTATATATATTTGTCCTAAGCATCCTAGACCTTTAAAGCTAAGGATCCTAAGTTCCTAACAGAAAATGGGTTCCCCGGCGGAATCCCAGATCTGTGGTATCACAAAAGTGAAGAAAAAGTTTGACAAAAAAGAGCCCCACGGTGGGCGCCATTTTTCTGTAGCGAGCGATTTTGGACGCGGTTCTTAAGCGCTGGTCGCTCTCTGCGATTTGAGCTTAAACTACAGGTCGATTCATTTTTTATCCTATTGTAGGAAGGGAAATAGATGTCTCCAATTAACCCTGCTTGCATACTGAGTTTAAACAGCGGTCTGTTAGGTTACGAATGCTATCAATGTGGGGGGCCCTTGTACTGGTTATTTGTATTTTCGCCAATACGGTTCTTCTTTCTTCTCTGGGATCTTCTGGCGGGGAACAAGTGTTAGGATGTTAGGACTGATGCTTTTGAATGTGAGAGTATGGGATTTGGGTTTTTTGCTGATTGTGCTCGCTAAGATTTTTCTTTCAATCTTATGCCTACGTATTCCCGTTTACCGAAATAGGGAAATCAGAGCGTTCGTAGTTCCTCCTATTCTATGGGAGGAAATGTTTGTTTTTGGTGTCTTGTTCAAAGCCCAAGACGTGAAGCGAAAGGTGATTTATATCTTGTTCAAAGCCCAAGATGTGAAGCTGAAAGGTCTATTTGTATCTTGTTCAAAGCCCAAGATGTGAAGCTAAAAGGTCTCCACTTTAGAGAGAATTTGTCATCTCTAAAGAGGAAGTTGTTTGTCATAACTGTTTTTATAAAGGAGAATTACTTTAACCGGGATAGCGGATCCTAGCAATGCCATAATTTCCTTTAAAGGAGGTTTTTACCTGAAGGAGAAGACTTCAACTCAGTGTAGAGCAATGCTATCTTTCCTTAGGAATTTCTCATTCTAAAAGAGGGACAGTGGCATGGATGTAGATGATCCAGAGGCTTGCCGCTTACAGCGATTAGATGAAGAGAAAGGAGTTATTGATGTTTGTGTACTGTGAACGAGGCACAACTTTGATGCTAAAAGGTTGATCGGATCAACCAGTGGGTTTCTTATACAAAGCCTAAGAGGAGGCTAATATGTGTCTCGTACGAAGCCCGAGAGAGAGGCTAAAAGGTTTCGACTCAATGATGGAATCTTTTGGTATCTCGTACGAAGCCCGAGATAGAGGCTATTGTTTGTTTGGCTCGATAAGAACCCTTTTGTATCTCGTACAAAGCCCGAGATGGAGGCCAAAGGGGTGATTGACTCAACGAGGGAGTCTCATATGTGTCTCGTACAAAGCCCGAGAGAGAGGCTAAACGTTGTTTGACTCCGCTGGGGAGAATCATTGTACAAAGCCCAAGAGGAGGCCATGTAACTGTTTCAGTTGAGTGACAGGTCCAATATACTGATTTTGAAAGAGAAAATCAGTTCTTATATGAGCAATATTGTACTCATGGATTTGATTTGAGGATCAGGGATATTTCCTTCTCTTTGAGGAAATGGGAAATCCAAAGGGTATTGAGACTGTCCGAGTCTGCGGGTTTCCTTCCTATTTAACGAAGGGGTCACTTGAGAATGTCTTTGAGACTCAAGGAAGTTAGACTGTCCGTGTCTAGAGTTTTATCTTTTGTACTATGATTTGAGAAACAGTAGTAGACTCTACGACAGGACTGCTCTATGGAGATGATTAAGTTATGTTCCTATACCTTTAGGAGGTCGTCGGGACAATTTGTACGAAGCCCAAGAGGAGGCTGGAAACTTTTAAGAAGCCTGAGAGGTCCTTGTACGAAGCCCAAGAGAACGCTATCATTCCCGGGGGAAGAGATCATTATACGAAGCCTAAGAGGAGGCTGTGAATACTTCTAAGAAGCCGTAGGGTCCTTGTACGAAGCCCAAGAGGAGGCGGGGTTGCTTTTAGGAAGCTCGTGGGTCCTTGTACGATGCCCAAGAGGAGGCCGGTGCTTTTAAGAAGCCCGTGGGTCCCCAAACCCCGAGAAATTCAAGGCAATGCTATTCACCGAGAATAGATCAAAGTCAAGAAAGTTCGAGAATTTGGAAGAAACTCAAAGATGCCATTCATGGAGAATACATTCATCTCTAGGAGTAGAGTTTCTTGACAATTCCTAATGAGGACAGCCGAAGAGAAGACTGTATCTGGTGATCCTATTGGGGATCTAGTTGTCTATTTCTACGAATAAAACGGCGTCACCTAGTTCTAGACGTAGTTGCCGGGGAAACTCGAAATATCTATACTATTATTACACAGTTGATATGAGTTTATGAAAGAAGACTTACAGTGAAACAGCCCCACAATACAGTTATATGTATATGAAAGCGGTAAATGAAAGCGTATAAACACTTACTCGGTTATAGAGCTTCCATGCGGTTTGGTTAGTTGTTCAACAAAGAAAGATTGAAGACAACAATATATTCAAAATCAAAGGAGAAAGTGCTTTGAAATAAAAAGATTTGGGGCTTACCGCTCAAGGAGAGGCCCGGGGTTTTATCAGTGAGCGCACTGTTTGAATTTGTACAGAGGGACTTATACAAGTGACTGAGGCCCAAAAGGTTTTCTGTACAAAGGGATGGGTCTTACACTCTCTCAAGAGGCCCAAAAGGTTTAAAGAAAAAGAGTGGGGCTTATAACACGAGGGTAGGCCCAGTTGACTTTTCGTTTAAAATGGTGATCGCGCCGAGGTTTTCTTTTAACGTAGAGGGACTTATACAATAAGTGAGGCCCAAAATGTTTTGGTTAAAAGGGGATTGGGTCTTACACTCTATTAGAGTCCCAAAAGTGTTTTGAATGGGTCTTATAGCTCGAGGAGAGGCCCAGATGGTTTATTTTAAACGGGCGACGATCGCGCCGTTGGTTTTTGACGGTATCGGGACTTATACAATACACTGAGGCCCAAAAATGATTTGGTCAAGAAAGGATTGGGTCTTACACTCTCTCAAGAGGCCCAAAAATGTTTTGAAAATTATTTATGAGGGTTGAATTAATCCAAAAACCCTAATTTGTTTTCAAAAATGTATTTAATTGAATAAAAATTCAATTAAAATGATCAAAATTGTTTAACATATGAAAAACAAATTGTGATCTTGCATTAATGCTTCAAAAATTAAGTATTGACCTACAAAATAATTAGAAAGCATTAAAAGTTGCAAAATCAAGGTGGAAAAAATATTTAAAATGTCAAAAACAATTAAAATATTAATTCTTTGCAAAAATATCAATTATATGAAATAAATAATATTTTTGGGATTTTTTGGGAAAATAAAATATTTTAACATTTTTGTGAATTATTAAAAAAAGAATCAACTCAAAATCATTAAAACTCAGAGAGAAATTAATTTTTGAATCAATTAAACAAAATCACAAAATTCAAATATTTGAATTTATGAAAAAGGCGCCAAGAACACAAGCAAGAACATGCGCGTTTTTCTGGGTTTGACTGATTTGCGTTTTCCATCCAATCTCACTGAATACGTAATCATATCATGCAATCCACATATCATTATGCTCGTCTCAACCTCCCGATCATGTTTATGTCAATTAATTTTATTTAAATTAAACATACAACAAGAAATCACGAAAAATCCTCAAGAACCCTAATTTTTGCATGAAGGCTAGGATTTTTGATACACGATTCAAACAATGCAATTTATTGAGGGGAAACATTCCATGCATGATTATGAACATATGGCCAAATTATTGTGCGAGGAAATATGCATAGATTGAGAGATGACCAAGTATGTGCTTACCTCTAGGCCGTGACAGCAAGTGCAATGTGATTTTTTATTTGGAGGTGTTACAGATGAGTGGTGATGATCTGAACAGCTTCCCTACATCCTATGGAGTGTGTTTGAATGCTTGGACCTGATTGAAAATGGCTGGAACAATTTGTGGTACCTCAGCTGCAACTTGATTGAAAATTTGAGCAAACAGCTGGTGATTTTGTGAAATTGGTGTTTCAGAAGTGATCTAAGTGTTTGATCAGCTCATATGTGATGTATGTGAGGTGTGTGAGTGATTGGTTTGATTGGAAAAGCTCTCAAACTCAAACCCCGATAGCTACCTTGCTAAGAAAGGCATTTTTGCCAAGAGAAAGAGATTTTGAGGAAAGCATCTGTTAGATGGCTTTGGTGTACTCAAACTGATCACAATTGAGCTCTATTTATAGTAGAGCAAGTTTGTTTTGCAAGGAATAGTGAATGGCAGCTGCTAAGTAGGTTTGGCCAATGTTGTCCAATGGAATTTCAAGTCTCCTCTAGCCATTGACTAGAGGTTAGGGCACAGAGCTTTGGTTCCCTTGGTCTTGGATAAGTCTTGACTGATTTCAGATGAGAATGGCTCAGTCCATGCCACCTTGATGCTTCCATTGAATGCTCCAATCCAAATTTGAAGTCTTGTCCCTATTTTGGCCATTCTAGGTTCAACATGCTATTTCTTGTTCCATGGACTTTGGAGACTTGGCTCAGTGATTGTCCCCTTTAGATTCAATCCTCTGAGGTGTCCAAGTGGATAGGAGCAATTA
Source organism: Lathyrus tuberosus (assembly GCA_022829125.1). Lineage (NCBI taxonomy): Eukaryota > Viridiplantae > Streptophyta > Magnoliopsida > Fabales > Fabaceae > Lathyrus > Lathyrus tuberosus. Next base: position 2,462,572 of record JALAZF010000504.1, read on the forward strand.
GATTTGGCTGATTTTGGCAAATCGAGCAAAGTTGCAAATTCTGCCTTGCCTTGACAGATTTCAGCAAGGCAACTTTCCAATGTCATATCTCATGACTCAAATGGAATTTGGCAATGTTCTTAGTCATTTTGGAAACCCCTTACATCATACAACAACTGTTTAAACATGTTTGGTTTTGATCTCTTTTGAACCCAAGTGAAAAATCCCCCTACATTTGGCAAAAAGTGAAGACATATTTGAACTTAGTGAAAATTTCACTAAGTGTTGGAAAAAGTGACATTTTCATTTTTCAACCATTTTGATCACTCCATAACTCAAAATCCTTAATGAATTGGAGTTAGGCCTAGTTGAAGTTTTTGTAGAGGGTAATGAGGGCTACAAATCCATCTTTGGATGAGAGAAAATGGCCTTGTGGTTTAGGAGTTATGGTCCTCCAAAGTTGGTACCTTTGTCACTTTATTTTTAACTTAGAAAATTTTCTAAGTTTTTATGGTTACCCCTTTTACAAGTTATCCAACTTTTCTTGATTGTTCTTGATGAATGATGATTCAAATCATACATTAACATCATTTTAGGGTTAAAAATCCATTTTGGTGAAAAATCTCAAAAAGTCAAAGTTGACTTTTGTGCACAGTTGACTTTTTATCAGATGAATTCGAAATTGTGTAATTCTTCAGGAAATCATGTCCTTGACCTAAATCAAACTTGATGGACATGTTCCATGGGTGTCATAGGGTATATTGAGGCATGTCCTAGGGTTTGGGAGCATGTCCTGGTCAAAAGTCAAAGTTACAGTTGACTTTTTACTTAAAACCCTAATTGTGGTGCAGATGAAATTGAGACTTGTTGCTCATGCTTCTTGGATTAATCCATTGTTCCAAATGGATCAATATGGTATATTAGAGACCCTCAAACCCTCTCTTGAGGTCTTGGTTCATGATTTGTCCCAAAAGTCAACTTAGGGGTGAATTAGGTCAAGAAACCCTAATTCCTGATTTTTGATGTATGCATCCCCTGAGGCAAAATTGACTTGATGAATGGGTCCATGAGGTTCCATGGAGTATATTAGGTTGTGTTTGGGATCTTTGGCTTGTGTCCAGATGAAATGTTTCATCTGGAGGCCCTGGTCGACCAAAACCCTAATTTGGTGACACTGGCGATCTTGAAGCTTGATCCACCTAGAAGGGAGCAACCTTGTGCTTAATCCTTGAAGTGGGAGTCCTCTTGATCCATTGTGAATGTTTGAGAGGTTAGACAAGTTGAAGATCATGTCATTCCTTGATTGATCCTTTGTCTAAGCACTCAGAGAGGGCTTGAAACCCTAATTTTGATTGTAGTGGATGCTCACCCATCTTTGGGGAGATTGATGAAATATGATGGTTCCTCCATATTGTGATGATGATTTGCACAATGATGGGAAATCTTAGTGGTCAAAATTTGGGGTATGACAATTGTCTTATACCTTTGTCACTTGTCAAGTCTATTTTGGTAATAAAAATTTCTTTAATTTATATGAACTTTTGCAATATACACAAAATATATATATGGTCTAATGTGCAATTTCAAAATATTAACTCAAACAAAATATAAACCACAAATTAAAATAAGGGTTTAATGGTAGTGCACTGTCAGTGTAAGACAGTTTTACACATGCAACTAATTAAAACTCTTATATTTGCCATGTCATTTCAGTATATTAAAAATAAAATTGAGATTTATTCTGATGCATGTTTCTCATTGGTTGACAGTGTAAAATTTTTACACTGTCAGTGCATTTCTTTTTTTCTCTTAAAATAATAGTATTTTCCGCATTAAGATGAATTTTGATTTCCCATAAAGGAAATCTTTGACTATTTAATAAGAAAATGTCAATAAAAGGAATTTTCGTGATGGCGCAATTGTTATTGTTTATTAAGATTCATGAATTTGATTTCCCTGAAAGGAAACAATATTTTCTTTTTACTTTATAATCATAAAAAGGAAATAATAAATCTTTGACCATTCAAAAAGGGAATAGATAAGTCATGAAATTTTGACAATGTTGCCCAATCATTTTCTGCCACATGGTTGTCAAAAGTCAATTATCTATTTCCATCCTACTCGTTAAATCATAAACCTCTCAAAGCCATTTCTAATTGTCACCCTACTCCTTCAACCCTAACTAGTCATTGTAACCATTCACAACCTCTATAAATTTTTTCTCTTAATTCATTTACAATGGTGGCTTTGTTCCTACGTGGTGTTCATTTCATCCCTTCTGATGCGATTCTTGTTGGCTATTACCTTACCAAAAAAAAACAACGAAGAACTCCAGGATTTCCATGGCTCATACCTGATTACAAAAACGAACATGTATGAGTTTGACTCTTTTGAGTTCCTCATGCATCATCCTGTGAATTCTACAATCAGAGGCCCTAGTACTATTTTACTACAAAAATTAATGAAAAGAGGAGGCATTGCAAGGCCAATTTTTAGAAGAAAAAAGGGAAATGTTTGTAAAATTACTAATGCTAGTAGCACAATTTTGGAAACAAAAGCTCTTTTTGTGTTTTATCTTGGAAAATCTCCAAATGATGCTGAACCAACTAATTGGACTATGTGTGAGTATATCTTGGCGCATAAGCCTCAGGTATGGGGTTTACGAATACTGACTCTTTGCTTTGTTTTGGTAATTCCTAACAACTTTATTTTAATCATTCTATATGCTCCTTTTGTAATTTGTCGTGTTTTGAACGCCTTCCAGAGATGGACATAGATTTTGAGTTTGGGCCTCACTACAACAGATAACACTTTTTTTGACGAATCTTTCACCTCAAACAATAGAAAACAGAGGTATAAAGTCAAGGCGCGCTATTTTTTATTATTTAAAATAATTAAAAAAACATCAATTCCCTCGATTTTTAAAATAACCGAGGTGTAAAAATAAAACTGTAGAAGCTTCGATTCCCAGCTATCATAGTTTATGATTTTATTTGCTTATAAGTGTAAACAAAATATTCTAACCCTTCAGTTTTCTATTTAACCGAGGTATAAAATAATAAGATTTTACTATAAAAGAACTCGTTAAAATATACACTAAATTAATTGTAATTATAAAACTTCAAACTTAAAAATAATCACATTAAGAAATATAAAAAATAAAATTTCCAAACATTGGGAACTCAACAATCTTCAAGTGATAAGAAACTTCAAAGAAGATCGAAACAATCTCTAGATATTATGTAATGATATGAATGTGTAGGAAAGAAAGAGATAAGAGAAAGAACAAAAAAAAAAAAGACTAGGATTACAATAAACGTAATTGATATGTATAAGGATACACATACTCAACTGAATAAATAATAATACAAAAAATAAAAAATATTTTCTTATTAATTGGGTTCGTCTACATGGACTAAACTTCTAACTAAAGTTCTATTAAAACCACTATTCTATTCAACTACATCAAGACTATTTCTGAACGCATTCATAAGTAAAAAACATCATGCTAGGAATCACTTTCTTCAATATCAGCTTCATCAATATCTGTCTCATTAACATTAGATATAGACTTGTAATACCCTAATTTTTACCCCTAAGATCCCACATGTCATTTGCATCTCATACCACAAACAAGATCACGAGCTTTGGTTCTTTTTCCCTCCTTTGAAGGTTTGTTTTTGGACCAAGGATATCAAAATCAGTTCCTCAGCTCGAATGAATTTGGACCAAGGATATCAAAATCAGTTCCTCAGCTCGAATGAATTTCATCTGAACAAAGTCAAAGTTGATCTACAAGTAATTAAAAAATCATTTGATCAAGAGTTTTCAAGATTTAATTGATTATTATTCAAGAGACTCCAATGTTCATGTGTTTATTTCAATGCCTTCTTTGGCAAGCAAAAGAATCGAGCCGAACCACAGCAGTGCACTCAAAAAGGGCATTTTTTCAAAATTTACACTGAGTAACCGGTTACCTCAATCAGAGTAACCGGTTACCCTCGTGAAAAATTGAAAAATGGCAGCAAATTTAATTCTGCAGCAATTGGCACCATTTTTTTATCATTTTGATCACATGTGGAATATTGTAGATCACCTTATTTTAATTCTCCTACATTATCACAATTAATTCCCACCATGTACCTCGACTAATCACCACTTTTTTGATAATTTCCCTCCAAATTCAATGTAATACCCCGTAAATTTATTTTACTTTGGATAATATTAGTTGTGATGAACTGAGTCTCAGTGTACTCTGAGAAATTATCTGCAGAGATAATTAGAGTAAATGTTGAACTTAGAGTAAATCCAATTAATAATATCTGACTCTGAGATATTTGAGTATTTGGACTTAAGTGACTTTTTGGACATTTAGTAGTATTATTTATTAATGATAGTTACTATATGTTTTCTTTTCCTCCCATTTTCCACATAAAAGAAAAAGATAGTAAGAGAAGTAAGAAAGAAAGAAAAGGAAGGAGAAAAAAGTGGAGAAGAGGAAAAAGAGAAGAAATTCAAGTTTCAAGAGCAAATAATCATCAATCCTTCATCAATTCATCTCATCTTCTTCACCATCATCTTCATCTTCATCTTACTAGAGGTGGGTTCTAGTTAGAACATTAGTTTTAGAGTTTTGGAGATATTTGAGTTAGGTTACAATCTTTGAAAATCGATAATCTAATGGTTAAAAATCGGTATAAATTATGTAGTATAATCACTCTATGCTTATGAACATTAATTATGCTTGTTTGTGCTGTTTGGAATCGATTTGGGTTGAGAAATGGTGCATGGGTAGCTTTGGAACCATGGAACCCGTAAGGGAAGAATTCTGGTTCTGGTACGATTCGCCAGGCGAATTCCAGATTCGCCAGGCGGATTAAGTCTCGCCACCATTTCGCAGGCGAAGTTCTGGCGGAAGGGATTCGCCAGGCGAAATCCAGATTCGCCAGGCGAATTTGATGAGACAGAATTGTGTTAACTACTGGAACTTTTAATTTTTCTAAAAATTAGGGCTTCGCCACTAGATTCGCCGGGCGAAGTTCTGGCGAAGGGAGATTAGCCAGGCGAAGCACTGGCGAAGAGCTGGCGAATGCAGACTCGCCAGGCGAAATCCAGATTCGCCAGGCGAATCTGCCTGGGATCAAATATTTTTCCTTTCTTCAAAAATCTATAACTTTTGACTCGTTTATCTGACTTAAGAGTTCTTTATATCGTTGTGAAGCTAAGGAAATATTCTATGTGATGGAAGTGGAAAATGTTAATTTTATTGCCCGATTAAATAATCGGAGAAATTTCGAGAGTGGTATATTATGTTTTACTTGTCGGATATTGTTCTATTGTGCATTTACGATATATCTTGCCTATCCTATTATTGTTTAGCATGGTTATGAGTGAATATGCATGTTAAAATGTGAAATCGGTAGGGTGAGGATTATTACCATAACAATGTTGGAACCTAGTAACGAATAGGAAATGGTTGAATAACATAGCGACGACGCTCGTCCAAGAGAGGCCTAGGCGTGCGTCTATTACCGAATGGTTGTGTGTGAAATCACGAAATCATAACCACTATTCTATTATGTGCCATTTAATGAGTAACGAGCTCCTCTGTAATGAATGCACGATTTCTTGGTAGGTTTGATTCCCAATGTTATAGTACGAATGGAGCCTACGGGTAAAGAGACTTGTGACGGGTACGAGCCGTGTGAAGTGACGGATCACGAGTACAGGCCGATGATCCCGAATCCATTTCGTATGCCAAGAAATCTATGAGGGTCCATGACTCGTTACTACTTCTATACGTAGAAGAGTGCGGGAGAAAGGGGATGCCTTAACCGGTTTAACGATAGTGATACTTTTTGGGTTAACGAACTCGATAGAATCAAAACGTATGGTGTGAGTACTCAAAGTCTTTTCCCTTCCCTTTTGACTTGAGTTAGGATGTTAGAACCTTGTAAAGCCGAGAGGACTATAAGATTGAGAACTCACTGAGATTTGATGTATCTCACCCCACTGTTGTTGTTTACATCACAGGTACTACAGGTTTGGCGAAGGGTAAGGACAAAGTGGTTTGACTTTTCCTTACGGATCGTAGCTTTTGAGATGGCATGGCTTCCGCTAAGACGTTTTATTTTGAGATCATTGTATTGATCTAGTTCTTAGTGCTTTTTGGGGACATCTTGTATATGTTATGCCGCAGGCGTTAGAACTTTGTATTTAGGGCATTGAATGTATACAATGTGTTAACTAGGAATTTGTATATATTTCAGTACCAAACGTATTATTCATGTATGATATATGATTTGATGTATGTATGTATATATGGGCTTTACAGTTGGTATCAAAGCAGGTCGTATCCTCGACCTAGCCATGAAATAGTATAAGTGTTTCTTTCCGTTTCATATGTGTTGTGTCGCCATTGGTCTTACGTGTTATATTTATGGTATTGAGCCTGATCAACTTAATCCTATCTGTATGACATTTAGGAACATGGCCGACAGACGCAGAAACAACCGTGGTAGACCGTGAACTACTCCAGCAGGGATAAATTCGCCAGGGGACGAAGGGAATGCTCCTTTATATCAATTCATGCAGCATATACAGCAACAGCAGAATCAGTTTATGCAACAAATGGTACAGCAAATGGCTGGTGGTGTGCATCCTCCAGTGGTGGTTCCTGAAGCTGCAGGGGGAACCTTTAGGGATTTCATTTGCATGAATCCTCTGGAGTTTCAGGGAGGATTAGATCCGGTAAAGGCGCATGAATGGATATCCGGTATGGAGCGGATTTTCTTGATCGTACAGTGTAGTGAAGAAAATAAGGTTGTTTTCGCTTCTCATTTGTTAAAGGGTCCTGCCATGAGGTGGTGGGAGAGTGCTTCAGCCTTAATGACAATTCAAGAGGTACCGAAAGTGTGGGAACTGTTTAAGATAACTTTTATGGAGAAGTATTTCCCAAGTTCCTTAAGGTCTCAGAAGGAATTCGAATTTCAACAATTGTGACAAGGTAAGTTGACTGTGGCTTCTTATGCGGAAAAGTTCGAGGTTAGGGCTGCTTATTCTAGACAAGCCATGTATGCTCCTGATGAGAGGTGGAAGATAGATCAGTTTCTGTTTGGTTTAAGGGCTGAAATTTCACATAGTGTGTCTCAGAGGGAATTTACTAGCTATACTGAATTGTTACAACAGTGTTATGTGGCGGAGCATAGCTTAAAGAAGGTGCAAGCAGAAGGAGAGTTAAGTAGGGTGAATCAAAGTGATCGTGGGAGATCGAATCAGCAATTTAGAGCAAGACAATAATCTTTCAAAGGGAAGCAAGTTCAGAGTTCTAAGACTAGTGCACCTCCGGTGTGCCGTATTTGTGGAAGGATGCATTACGGTAGATGTCGCCTCGAAGGGGTGGAGTGTCATCAGTGCCATAAAGTGGGCCATTGGGCGAGAGATTGTCCTCAAAATAGAAATCAGACACAAGAAAAGAATACCGGCCGAGTGTATACCTTGGATGCAAGGAAGACAAAGGGTGATAACTCCTTGATTGCGGGTACGTGTTTTATGAATGGAAATCCTTGCTTTGTTTTATTTGATTGTGGGGCAACGCATTCTTTTGTGTCCACGCGATGCGTGAAGCGACTTGGGTTGCAAGTTGTTCCTTTGTTTCCTCCTATGGTGGTTACTACTGCCATGGATGAGATGGTCGAAACACCGTTGATGTGTGAAAATTGTGTATTATCGGTGAATGAAAGAGTTTTTCAAATAGATCTTATTTGCGTACCGCTTAAGAAAGTGGATGTTGTTCTGGGAATGGATTAGCTTTCTGCTAATTCGGTGTTTATTGGGTGTGAGGAAAAGCTGATCATTATCCCATCTAACGAGGTCACTCTGAAGGATGTGTTAACTACTATTTTAGAAGGTACGATTGGAATGATTAATTTCTTGTTTGAGAAGGAAAAATCTGTTCTTTTGATTCTTACTAAGGAGGAGGGTAGTAACCGTCAAGTTTTGAGTATTCCGGTTGTTTGTGACTTTCCTGAAGTCTTCCCCGAGGATATCACTTCTCTTCCCCCGGAACGGGAAGTGGAATTCTCTATTGACCTGATACCGGGAACGGCTCCAATATCCGTTTCTCCTTATCGGATGGCACCACTTGAATTAAGAGAATTAAAGGATCAATTGGAAGAGTTGTTGGCTAAGCATTTTGTTTGACCAAGTGTTTCGCCCTGGGGAGCTCCAGTGTTATTGGTAAAGAAAAAGGATGGTGGAATGCGGTTGTGTATTGATTACCGTCAATTGAATAAGGTCACCATCAAGAACAAATACCCATTTCCAAGGATAGAAGATCTGTTAGATCAATTGAAAGGAGCCTGTGTGTTCTCGAAGATTGATTTACGGTCGGGTTATCATCAGATTCGAGTGAAGAGTTCAGATGTACCGAAAAATACGTTTAGAACCCGTTACGGTCATTATGAATTTTTGGTGATGCCTTTCGGTGTGACGAATGCCCCGGCAGTTTTCATGGATTATATGAATCGGATATTTCAACCTTACTTGGACCAATTTGTGGTGATTTTTATTAATGACATTCTTATCTATTCCCGTGACCCTCAAGAGCACGGAGAACACCTAAGAATCATTTTATCCATTTTGCAAGAGAGGCAACTTTTGCTAAGTTAAGTAAGTGTGAGTTTTGGATGCCGGAGGTTAATTTTCTGGGACATGTCACATCTCAAGGGGGTGTAGTGGTTGATCCATCAAAAGTTGAAGCAGTGATAAATTGGGAGAGACCGAAGAATGTGTTTGAAGTTAGGAGCTTCTTAGGACTAGCAGGTTATTATAGAAGGTTTATTAAAGGCTTTTCCCAACTGGCTTTGCCGATGACGAGACTTACTCTGAAGGATTGTTCTTATGAATGGGATTCGGCTTGTGAGCAAAGTTTTATGAGCTTAAAAGAGAGATTGACGACCGCTCCTGTTTTGGTTATTCCTGATCCTAGCAAGTCATATGAAGTATATTGTGATGCATCGAAGAAGGGATTATGAGGGGTGTTAATGCAAGATGGACATGTAGTGGCTTATGCTTCTAGACAATTGAAAGTCCATGAAGAGAATTATCCAACGCATGACTTAGAATTGGCGGCCGTTGTATTTACCTTGAAGGTGTGGCGTCACTATTCGTATGGTGTACGTTTTGAGATGTTTAGTGACCACAAGAGCTTAAAGTACCTCTTTGATCAGAGGGAGTTGAACATGCGTCAAAGGAGGTGGATGGAATATTTGAAAGATTATGATTTGGAGCTAAGATATCATCCGGGTAAAGCGAATAAAGTGGCGGATGCATTGAGTAGAAAGGTGTTGCATAATGCCGAGTTGATGATGCTAGAGTATACTTTATTGGAAATATTTCGAGATCTAAATCTTCAATTTGTTTGGACCCCTAATGGTGTGATTATGGGAAATTTGAATGTCACTTCTACTCTTCGGGAAGAAATCCAACAAGAGCAAGGGTTAGATGAGAAGTTACAAGAAGTGTTATTGCAATCGGGTTTTGTGCAAACTACCGACGGAGTTATTGTATTTAACCGAAGGATTTGTGTTCCGGACAACACGGAGTGAAAAAGGAGGATTTTGGAAGAAGCGCATAAGGGTGCTTTTACTATACATCCAGGATCTTCAAAGATGTATCAAGATCTAAAGAGGGACTATTGGTGGTCCAGGATGAAAAGAGATATTGCGGTGTAAGTGTCGGAATGTGCAGTGTGCCAACAAGTGAAGATCGAGCACCAAAGGCCGGGTGGCTTGTTGCAACCTTTAGAAATTTCGGTATGGAAGTACGATAGTATTTCGATGGACTTCGCGGTGGGATTACCTCGTGCTCAAGGTGGTTATGATTCGATTTGGGTGATTGTTGATCGGTTGACGAAGGCTGCTTATTTCTTGGCCGTAAAGACTACCTATAAGGCGAGTCACCTCGCAAAGTTGTTCATTTCGGAGATAGTGAGATTGCATGGTATTCCTACTAGTATCGTTTCGGATAGAGATCCAAAGTTCACTTCGAGATTTTGGAGAGCTTTTCAACAAGCCATGGGAACGAAGTTATGTTTGAGTACGTCGAATCATCCGCAAACGGATGGTCAGACGGAACGGACAATACAAACCATGGAAGACATGTTGAGAGCTTGTGTACTTGAAAGTGGAGGAAATTGGATAGAACTTTTGCCGTTGATTGAATTCTCTTATAATAACAGTTATCATGCAAGTATTGGTATGGCACCTTATGAGGCGTTGTATGGAAGGAAGTGTAGGACACCGTTGTGTTGGGCAGAAGTTAGTGAAGATAGGATGTTGGGACCCGAGATTATTCACGAAACTATGGAGAAGATTAGGATGATCCGTGGAAGCCGCTGACGAATACTTTTCTGAGGATGAGGAGCTCGTCGATGAAAGCGAGGTTAACGTGGTTGAACTCAAGCTAGGGCCTCCATACACGTGTAAATTATTGAAACCATCAAACGGGAAAAATCTCGTCGAAACTGAAAAAATAGATAAATACGTTGCAAAAACTTATACTTTTGATGTATATAAGTGTGATGAAATATTTGATTTATTAGTAAAAGATGGTCAGATTATTATTTCTCCCGGTTTGAAAGATCCCCCATTAGAGCAAAAGAAGAAAAGGAGATTTTGTAAGTTTCATAATTTTCTTGGTCATAAAACATCTCAATGTGTTCTTTTCAGAGATTTGGTGCAGAAAGTTTTGAAGGAAGGCCGACTTCAATTTGGCGAAAGGCCGAAGATGCAAGTTAACACGGACCATCTGAAGGTCGAAGAAGCCTTGTACTCTGAGCTGTATGATTGCATGATGGTTGAGACTACTGAAGGTCTCACAGAACCTTTAACAACTGAATCTTTTGAATGCATGATGTTTGAGACTACTGATGGTTCCAACAAAAATACTGAAGAAGAATTAGAGGTAGTCTACCCTCAAGCTGGCGAAAACCTGACAAATTTCCAAGAGAAATTCAGGGTGAGTAGGTCGAAGGCTGTGTTATGCCCAAGGTGCAAAGTCGTCTTTGACGAAAAGGTTGCTGAGAAATATGAAGCTGGCCAGAAAGAGACACTGCGAGATGGTACGCTGCCTGTTCTAAGATTTGTGTTCGACCAAAACGCTGCCCCTCATAGAAACTAGGAGTACATGAAGCTGTTCCAGAAAACACAGCCCAGGACCTTTGTGCCACCATCAGACACTCCACAACAGAAGTGGGTGGAACCCGTGAGTCAGAAGGGGAGCAAGAGGCCGAAATGGAAGGTGTTGAATATTGAGAAGGAGGTTAAGATCTCCGAAAAAAGGGTCGAACCCAGGGGCTATGTGGTGTCTCACAATTACAAAGGGAAGAATCCTATGACAAGGACTCAGTGGAGCATTATCAATGAAACAAGAAGGCTGAAAAAGAGGCTTCGACTTCATAGTTGAAACCTATTGGAACCTCTGGACAGAAAAGGCAATAACCAAAAGGAAGGTGGGTCGAGAAGGAAAAAATATGACGAATCAAACAATGGCAGTGACTATTGAAGCTTCAGGAGAAAAGGGGGTGGTATCAACCCAAAGCTCGAAGTGCACATCTTTGGTCTAGAGCAAGAAAGAGCCAGAGTACACTCCCCAATCAAATGAGGAAGAACCAAAGTATTCTCCCCAGTCCGATGAAGAATATACCCCGTCACCAGAAGACGACTTCGATGAAGATATGTATGATGATATCAATGATGACACGTACGGTGACAATTTCGACGTAAACTGTGGTATCGTGTCGATATTGCTAGCGGAGTACGATATGGTGTCGGAAGTCTCTGTAGCAGACGCAAATTTTGTGCCAGGTGAAACTGCGGAAGACAAACCGCTATGTTACTATGTTATGAACAGTGGTGTGGTAGAGGAGCAGAGGGTCGTGTTTGGAAAACCTAGTCCCGGAATGATGTACCATTTAAAACCATTATTTATAAAAGCAAGGGTCGATGGAGTGGCAGTCAATAAAGTGTTTGTGGATGGAGGGGCAGCTGTCAATTTAATGCCTCACGCTTTATTTAAGAAGATTGGGAAAACTGAGGCTGACCTCCGACAACATAATATGGTTTTGTCCAATTATGAAGGGAAAACTAGCAACATTCTTGGGGTTGTCCAAGTCAACTTAGTTGTGGGTACAACCACAAGATCAACGCTCTTCATGGTTATAAACTCAAAGGCCAATTTCAACTTGCTGTTGGGTCGAGAGTGGATCCATGGGATATGGGCAGTGCCTTCAACATTACATCAGAGATTAAGTATACGGAGGAAAGATCACATTGTCGAAAATATTGAGGCTGATCAGAGCTATTACAAGATTGACGAAGTGAAGGGTACGAAGAAATTTTTCGATCAACACCTAGCAAATGTGGCACCTTATGATGATGGATCGGGGTCTTATACCTCTGTCGATACGGGTCGTGTCTTGAATTTGGATCTGGATTATGGGTTTATTTGGGATGTTGCTGATGAGACAATGGAGCCTACAGAAGAAAATCCACCTGTAGGGTGGCCAGTAGTCAATGAAAATGACTACTGAGTCAGAAAGTTTGACTCGAATTTCGGCCTATTTGGCTGAAAACAAAAGAAAGTCGGCACTAGAAGCGGAGAAGCAACAAATTTTGGCTGGTGAAGCCGACAGCAAAGCCCATATGAATGGCCAACAAGGCCAAACAACAGCTTCAAAAATCTAGAGGCTCGATTGCATCTACGACAATGAGCATTTGGGGTTTGATAAAGGGACATCCAATGAGTTGCAGAGAATGCAAGCTCAAGACCCACTCAAGGAGATAGACCTAGGAGACAGGATTACAAAAAGACCCACCTACATAAGCACTAAAATTGGGTCAAAGATGAAGGCCAAGCTGATCAAAGTCTTGAAAGAATACAAGGATTGCTTCGCCTGGGATTATGGCGAAATGTTTGGTTTGAGTCGAAGTGTAGTGGAACATCGACTGCCAATTCATCCAGGAAAAAGGCCAGTAAAGCAGCAGCCTCGACGATTCGCTCCAGAAATCATTCTAAAGATCAAGCAGAAGATCGAAAGACTGCTCAAAAGACGGTTCATCAGAACTGCTAGGTACGTTGAATGGTTAGCGAATATAGTACCTGTTATCAAGATAAATGGAACCCTTCGAGTCTGTATAGATTTTAGGGACCTGAAAAACGCTACCCCAAAAGACGAGTATTCGATGCCTATGGCAGAAATGCTCGTCGATTCAGCTACAGGTTTCGAATATTTGAGTATGCTCGACGGTTATCCTGGCTACAATCAAATTCTCATAGCCAAAGATGATGTTCCCAAAACTGCGTTCTGATGCCCTTGGGCTTTGGGAACATACGAATGGGTTGTGATGTTGTTTGGTTTAAAGAACGCTGGAGCAACTTATCAAAGAGCCATGAATGCTATATTCCACGATTTTATTGAAAAAATTATGCAGGTGTATATTAATGACATTGTAATAAAATCCTCATCGGAGAATGGTCACTTAGAATGAGAAAATATGGATTAAAAATGAATCCACTAAAATGTGCTTTTGGTGTACACGCAGAAGACTTCCTGGGATTTGTGATCCACAAAAAGGGCATCGAGATAAACCAAAACAGGACAAAGGCAATTTTGGATCTCAAGCCTCCTTCGACAAAGAAGCAGCTTCAATCTTTGTTGGAGAAAATAAACTTATTGAGAAGGTTTATATCAAATCTAAGTGGCAAGACAAAGGTGTTCTCGCCATTGCTTAAGATCAAGAAGGAAAGTGAGTTTCACTGGGAACGGGAGCAGCAGGAGGCTTTCAACGCCATTAAAGAATACCTCACAAGGCCTCCCATTTTATTGCCACCTAGTATGAATAAGAGTATGAAATTGTATATTGCTACATCGGACGTGACCATAGGAAGCATGTTAGCACAAGAGGATAACAGTGGCATCGAAAGACCCATTTATAACCTTAGTCGAATGTTAATAGATGTTGAAACTAGGTACACTATGATTGAAAAGTTGTGCCTATGCTTGTACTTCTCATGTATGAAATTAAAGCAATATATCAAACCAGTTGATGTTTATGTTTTGGCTCATTTTGATGTTATTAAACATATGTTGTCTAAACCCATTCTGCATAGTCGAATTGGGAAATGGGCACTAGCATTAACTGGATTTTCCTTGACGTATGTCCCTCTAAGCGCCATGAAAGGTCAAATAGTGGCAGACTTTATTGTTGATCACGCAGTGGTCGAACCGTCGCTATGTATGGTCGACGTTAACCCTTGGAAGTTATACTTCGATGGGTCGAGTCATAAAAATGGGACAGGTATTGCGATCTTAATAATGTCCCCACAGGGCATTCCGACTAAATTCAAGTGTAAGGTCAACGAAAAATGTTCCATTAATGAAGCAGAATATGAAGCCTTAATCATTGGCCTCTAAATACTCAAAGATTTGGGGCCAAGGAAGTTGAAATAAAGGGCGATTCTGAACTGGTGATTAAACAGATCACGAGAGAATATAAATGCATTAAAGAACATCTTTTGATGTACTTCGCAATGGCGAAGCGACTGTTGGAACGCTTCAAGGTTGTCAGCATTACGCACGTGCCCAGAGTAGAAAATCAAGAGGAAGACAATTTAACACATATTGAATTCGGGTACAAAGTGTCAGAAGAGAAGTTGAAAGACTTCATTGAGATTAAGGAGAAGATGGTGTCAAACGTACTACCATCACCAAGCTTATCAATCCCAAAAGCTGGAGGGGAAAACGTCTCGACAGAAACTTTCATCAAAAGTTTTGGAAATTGTGAAGTTTTTGCTATCAACAATCTATCACCGTCACACTAGAGAAGACCAATCATTGAGTATTTGGAGAATCCGATTGGAAGTACTGATAGGAAGACTAAGTACAGAGCTCTAAGTTACGTTCTAATGGGAAATGAGTTGTTGAAAAAGACTCCAGAAAGAGTGTTGCTCAAGTGTCTGGGAGACACAGATGCATACCTAGCAATTTCTGAAGTCCATAGTGGGACATGTGGAGCTCATCAAGCTAGCCATAAGATGAAATGGTAGTTATTTCGACAAGGGGTTTATTAGCAAAGCATGCTCAAAGATTGCATGGACTTTGCAAAAGGATGCCAAGAATGTCAAAAACATGCAAATATTCAGCATGTACCAGCCAGCGAATTACATGCAATTATCAAGCCATGGCCCTTTCGAGGATGGGCGTAGGATGTCATAGGCAAAATTCGAACATCCTCGTCGAAACAACAGAAATTCATCCTTGTGGGTATAGACTACTTCACAAAATAGATAGAGGCTATACGTCTAGTAAAAGTGGACCAGGAGGTTGTGATCGAATTCATCCAAAATCATATTTTGTATAGGTTCGGGATCCCTGAAACCATCATACAGATCAAGGTTCCGTATTTGTTGGCCAGAAAATGCAAGAATTTGCAGCCGAAACAGGTTTCAAGTTTATTACTTCAACACTGTATTATGCTCAAGCGAACGGTCAGGTCGAAGTAGCCAACAAAGTAGTGATTGGAATCATCAAGAAACACGTTACTAGGAAACCTAAAAATTGTCACAAGACACTAGATCAGATTTTATGGGCTTGTCAAACATCCCCTAAGGAATCATCCAACTCGACGCCGTTTCGTTTGACATTCGGTCACGATGCCGTATTGCCAGCAGAGATTTGTCTACAGTCAATTAGGGTGCAACATCAAAATGAGATTCCGTCGGAGCAATACTGGAGCATGATGCTAGACGAAACCGTAGACTTGGACGAAGAAAGGATGGTAGTGTTAAATGTATTACTACGCCAGAAGGCACGAGTTGCCAAAGCGTATAATAAGAAGGTTAGAGAGAAGACTTTTTAGTTAATGATTATGTGTGGAAAGCAGTGTTACCTATGGATCGAAGGGATCGAACGTTAGGAATATGGTCACCAAATTGGGGGGACCATTCCAAGTAATCCAAGTGTTCAGCAACAATGCCTACGAGATTCAAGAAATAGGTATGGACCAATGAATCTTAAGAGTAAATGGGAAATATTTGAAAAAATATAAACCTATGTTAGAAGAGATTCGAATCAAAAGGTAACTTTTCATAGATAATTAGCCAAAATGGACTAAGGGCCAAGATGGCTTACAAAGGTCTCCAAACGGAGTTACAAAAGTTCGATGACTGAAAACATAAATTAAATAGGGAATCGGGATTTGAAGTCTTCAAAAAGAGTATTTTCATAAGCAACCTTGCTGTCGAGGAGAATTTTCTTTTTCTGCATTTGGCTGATTGTATCCTTTAGTGCAAGGGCCTTTTCGACATGAGCAATTCCCTTGGTGATTTCTTGATCAATCTCTTCTTGAGCAGGCAGGATTTTAGTGGAATCCAGAGAGGCTTTTTGTTTCTCGACCTCAGCAATTTTCCTAGTAAGTTCAGTTATTTGAGCCTGATAGTTGGAAATCTTCTAGTCGAAGGCATGTTGCTTATCAGAATGCTCCTATTTTTTTACTTCAAAATCCCCAAGTTTCTTTTCGCAAAGTGCACTGAAGTCTCACTAATGTTTCATCTCATTGATCTTCGTCTTAATCTGAATGTCGGACTGTCGATAAACAGTAAGATCCTTAGCCATTTGGGTAAAGAAGGCCTTGAATTCGATCAAGTACTTGGCCATGGAAGCAGGGACTTGGAACTGGGAAAGTTTATCAAGTATCTTGAGGATGTCACAAGCTACAGCTGCTTCTTCTGCGACGACAGCCAGAATTTCATCCTCAAACAGGTAGGTTTTCAACTGTTGGAGCATGAGAGTGAAAGAAGCATTCATTTCTGGATTGGGGATGGCCATCGAGCTAGCGGTTTAAACGTCCATAGACTCCTGGCGAAGCTTTTGCAATGCCCTCAGGGTTTCTGCTGGATAATTTTGCTTTGTCGCCAGAATCTCTTCTGGAGTAAGAGTTTTGTTGGCATTTTACGCGAACGTGTCGGGGCCACCTTCAGTATAAGCTTGAAGATTCAGGTTGTCCTCAGCAGTTTTAATGGCAGTAGCAATAGTCGAAGGGTTTTCACCACCACTGGCGGATGTACCACCATTGCTAGCCACAATTGAGGTGTTTTGAGTTTGAGGTGTCTTCCCCGCTAGATCATCTTTTGTCGACGCTCCTTGGAACTCATCAATATTTTGGGGACTCAAAGGGTTACCTTCTCAGGTGTGTTTTCAAATTTAGCCTTTGTGTTGTTATAATCCTCAGCGATGGTCGAATCGGCCATAGTTTCCTACAAGAGGAGGTTCAGTGAGAAAATACCCAAAAGTAAGATATGAGCCAAGAGAACAAGGGCGACCAATACCTCAATAGTGTGTTTTGGAGGCGGAGCTTCAGAGCCAACAGGTTTGAAGACCTCAGTAAGATCTCCGTGAATAGTGGGTTTCACGGTCGAAGTGATAGTTTTGGAGGGCGTCTTCTTGATTGGGATTCTTCTTTTCTTTGTTAACGGAGTAGCCGGAGTGGATGTTGAGACTTCAGAGGGAAAAATACGAGAGTGGGTGCTTTCATCAGACACATCACCCTCAGGAGATGGTACTTTTTCAGAGGCCTAACAAAAGACAGGGTAAGATAACAGTAGAAATAGGTGCAAAGGAACATCGCAACATGTTATACCTGTGGTTTCAGGACCTTCGACTTCTTTGCAGTCTTTGTTGGGGCCAGTGCAGCAGCTGGGTCTCATTTTCGACTATGGGAAACAAGTACAAACAATTAGCTAATGACAATTTATGAAACAAAGGTAAGAGTTTAGGAGTTACCCTCTTTGGTGGGTCTTCTTTGGCATTAGTCCCCTGGTTGTTCTCGACAGGCGCAACAACTGTCGAAGTAGGTGCTTCGCCAACAAGGGCAGCAAAGGCATCAACCATGTTTTCCAAAAAGAGCCCACGATGAAAACATTGATTTTGATATTCTGACCACCAAACATCAAAGTCTTGTGTGGTGAAGAAAGATGGTTTAAACTTTAAAACAAGCAACTCAAGGTGCTGAGTCGACTTAGAAAATTTAAGGCAATTTTTGTGACCTGCAAGGTTTAGCTGTCGACCAACCCAAACGATATCAGAAGAATGCCATACTAAAGACTTAGGCAGCATCTGGCTCAGGCCAAATTGTCGGACCACTAAGTTGGGTTGGTAGTTCATAAATCTGTAACCTGTAGTCCCCGTCTCAATCCGGAAGGATAACATGGTGGGAGTTAGAAACGCCCTCCATATAGCATTCGACAACGCTGCTGCTTGGGGAGAGGCACTAGGAAACGGATTTCTGAACCACGTCGGACCAAACCTTCGATCCACGAAGGGTGCCATACCTTGGCCGAACGATGTGGCCTCCAGGAATATGTTGAGGTACTTCATGAAGAGAGTCTTGTTGGGAGTTTCCTGAATAATCATCAGGGCAAGTCGAACACCTTCTACAGGACGTTCTTCGTTTAAGCGATGTATCCTTGCAGATACAGGATAACCCAGCTGGTATTCGAATGTGGCATTAAGCCATTATTGCAACAGCCACAGAGGCCCTGAAAGATTCAAGGCCTTGGGAGTCTCATGGAGGAGCTTCAGTTTCAGGGCTGATAGCCCAAGAGAGTGATAGAGGGAGGCTAAAAAGAGCTTACCCAAAGATACCTGTCGACCCTCATGAATTTGGATTGCCAGGTTGATACAGCTTTTAGCTATCTCCAGAGAGCCAGGACAGAAGAGATAGTACGATAGCCAAAGAGTCAGAAAAGTAATGTGTTCTTCATTTGACACTTCGTCGGAATCCTGATCATTATGGTCTTCGATTTAGTTTTGACAGCCGGCACGGTCGAAGTTGAAGGTGTTGGTCGTGTCCAGGGTTGGGTCGAGAGTTTCACCTACAGGTGAGAGGCTAGTAATGGCCGCCACGTTGAAGAGTGTCGGCGTCAACATACCACAGGGGAGGTGGAATGTGTTAGTTGAACCCTCCCAGAAATACATCGACGCCAGCAACATACAAGGATTAACTCTGTGAGCATTCCTAGAGATCTGGATGGCGTCGAAGATGCCAACCATTTTCCATTGGTCTTGACATTTACCTTGGACTTTGTTAAGCCAAGCGATGTAGTCTTTGTTGCCAGGTGTGGGAATCGACCGAAAGACCCTAGCCTTGAGCCCCATGAACTTAAGGTCGAAGGTACCTCCTTTCTTAAAAGCGGGTGGTATGGCAGAAGCGTAGTAAGGAAAGAACGACTGGAGTTCTTGGTGGTTTGGTGTGATATTAGGATATGCCCCGTGGAAAGCATGAAGTTTGTCAGCCACCACAAAGGGAACGATCATCTGGCATTGATAGGTTGCTACCACTACGTCATCAGCAGATGTTGGTTGAGGAAGGGGCTTGAGAAACTCACTTTCAGAAAGGACATAAGCTATCAAGTTGTTTCCAGTTTTGTGAGTAGCAGAATCGGTGAGAGTTGCAGAAGAAGACATTGTAATGGAAACGAAGGAAAAAAGAACTTTGGGAAGCAAGAGAGTTTGTGAAGAAGATGAAGGTATGAGAGAAGGAGGGAAAAGAAAACCAGACGCATGTGGAAAGTATTTATAGGAAAATGCATGCAACCCAAAGGTCAAGGGAGGCGACTGTTATGATTATGCAGAAGGAAGTTAGTGGGAGTGGTTTAAAACCCATGACCTAGGGTGAAACTAGCCATGATGACGCATTTCTTGGAAATCATGGAGCAGAAATGTGCCATCATTACGTTAGACATCACAGATTTGACGCATGGTTAAGATCCGACAGAAGACAAAACGATTAAGTTACTGGGTCGAAACGAAGGTACAGTCAAAATCTCGCAGGGAAAACAAAACGCCAAGTTTCTCGGTCGACATAGTGCTCAGTCGAAACTGGCCTTTGGGGGGGCAATTTGTTGGCTAGAAGATTTCGTCTGAGCAGGAAGAAGGAAGAGATGATAAGAAGGCCAACATGCAGGTCGACATCAGCAAAAGCCATGTCGTAAGGCGACCCAAAATGCTACGTTGTCGAAGGGATTCGTCTGACTGCCAACAAAACCGACACAAAGCTGAAAATATCTTTGGGCGGGAAGAGATTTGAAGTGTTGAGAACATGGGGGAAGTTACAAAGATGGTGGGGCGACACGTGACACATCCAGAGCCAATACTGAGATAATAGCATTTATTTTATTTCCCTATTTAAGCAATGTTCATTTTCATTTTGAGAGGTCACATTTGTAACATTGTCAAAGGAATAAACTAGAAGTACCTAGCGTTAAGAGAAAAGAGTTCATTTCCGCAAAATGTATGATAGCGTCCACATTTCCTTTTAAGCAATTTACATTACCAAGTTTTAATATATCTTGTCATTTACGTTTTTGGCTTGTTTATTTATTAATTCGCATACACCTTTTCTGCAAGTTTTGTCCAACTCCCCTTAAATCAAAACCACCAAACCAACATCACATAAACTCAACCATCTGTTCTGGGATTTTGTGGTCGGTCCCGCAAGTAAACCTGCGATAAGAGGCTAGAGGTTGTTCGCGCGAAAATCGCGTGTGAACAGCAACTCTACAAGAAAATGAGAGAAGCATTAAAAGAAGCTTTTAAGCTCAACAAAACTCAGGCTGATATGCTGCAAATCTATACGAGATTATTCTTAAGATAGTTTTGTAAATTAGCATAGAGCTATTGTTCCTATCTTGCTAGAAACACTTTTGTGTTATTGTACTTCAACTTGTGTCATCTGCTTGTTTAGAAACAATTCTTGTACACACATTTGTAACACTTTTTAAGTGGTGATTCCTCAAGTGACTAAGTCGTTAGTCAGGATACTTGAGAGAGCTAAGTTGTTTTCTAACACTTAGAGGTTGTAATCTTTCTAGATTATTGGATTAAGTCATTGTCTAAGGCGAAATCACCTTGGTGGATGAACTGGAGTAACTTTGTTAACAGTGAACCAGGATAAAAATAATTGTGTCTATTTATTTTTATTCTCTTGGTTAGCATTGAATTTTGAATTCCGTATAAAAGATCATATTTGGTGAAACCCAATTCAAAGCCCCATTTCTTGTGTTTCTCGCCCCTTCAATAAGTTCATAAGCATGTCATAACACAGATAAAATATAAACAAGCCATCTAACACATAAACAGGATCTACATCCTAGACCTAAGGTTTCTTCAATAATTTCATGATTGTCTTCATATCAAAACCGATTTCTTCTTGTCTAGCAACAGCAATCTTAAATTGAGTATCCACCGAAAATTAGTTAATAATATGATCAACCCATTTAAACAACCTTCTCTTCATTTAAAAAAACATAATAGATAAAGCATTGCTATAATAATTCTTAAAAATTGAATAGAAAATTATTAAGAATTGAATAAAAGATTTCATAAAATATTAATAATTAAATGATTATCTAATTATTTTAATAGTAAAATATTCTTATAAATCTTGAAATAAAAAAAAAATTATTTTCAAAATTTGAAAAGTCACATGTCAATTTTCGCATAATTATAGTATATATTTGCCCCCATTAGTCAATATTTTTGAACCCGTCCATAAATCTTAACAAAATTACTATGTAATAAGGTTAAAAAGGAATATTTATTTGTATCCTTTTATTCATAATTAAAAAATATTAAAAATTTATGATTAGAAAGAAATTAAATTAAATTATAATAAAAATATAGAAATTTAAATAAAAATGAAATATAACCAAATAATTTAACTAATAAGAATTTTTTAATTTAGTAACTAAAAATATTAAAAAAATATTTAGAAAGAATAAACAAGGTAAAAATAGATTTTAAAATATTACAAGGAAAATGGAAACAAATATAATAAGGAAAATAATATAAGTAAGAAACAAATATAATAAGGAAAAAAATAAGTAGAAATATAATGTAAATATTATATACGCAAATACATTGTCGCCTTATTCTTCGCGCTGTGTTGTTCCGGTAGGATACATATACGACTGTTCAAATTTTTTTTTGGAGTAAAAAGATTTATTAATCCAAAAACAGATTACATAAAGCGACCACAAGATCCAGCTGAAATGACTATTCAATTTTGTTTTACCTATCCTGCTCAGTGGGAAAATCAGATAAATTCGTGATTACGGATTTCTACTGGTGTTAAATATACAACGATGACAGATGCCTTTTTCCTTTATGTTCCTCATGGTTTTTTGAAGTATGTCTATGGTGTTTTGGTGCCAGACTGCCAGTGATAATTTGACCATGATCCCCTGCTCTCAATTTTTCATGGATTTGGTGCATTTGTGGCTTGGTGTTAATTTGATTTGTGCAATTGTTTGCATCTTCTTTGTTTTATCCTCATCTCTTCAATTGTGACTGCTCCTTCTTTGAATATTTTGTTGCTTGTTTTCTGTCTTTACTGTGACTTTTTGATATGATTGTTGATCCT
The DNA here is from genome assembly GCA_022829125.1 of Lathyrus tuberosus. NCBI lineage: Eukaryota > Viridiplantae > Streptophyta > Magnoliopsida > Fabales > Fabaceae > Lathyrus > Lathyrus tuberosus. The sequence goes on from JALAZF010000504.1 coordinate 2,485,032, forward strand.
TCTTGTTTGGATTTTAGATTTTGCTTCTTTTAATGTAATCATAATTCTTCATCAGTTTTTTCATGTGTATTTGGGCAGTGTCTCTGACTCTACTTTTTAACTATATGGCATCTGATGTAAGTCGTGTTTGGATTTTGGATATTTGATTTATGCTATATGATTGAATTTTTGTTGGTTAGTTTCTCTGTTTATTGTGACTTTTTTTATATGATTGTTGCTCATTCTTTGGTTTGGTTATTCATGTGTCTTTCCTCTCTTCTTGATTGTTCATCTCTTCTGTTCGTATTTGGCTTTCAGGTCTTACACTAATTTTGTTGGATTTCTTGCTAGTTGAATTTTCTTTTGGTGACAAAAAAAAGAAAAAAAAATAATTCAGTGTAAAATTATTTTACATTATCTATCAATTAAAACATGTATTTTCTCAAATCATACTCTCAATACATATTCATTACACTCTATTTAAATATGTTTTTCTCCTTATTTCTTTGTGCTTATCTCGAAATGAAACACATACACAACACACAATACGAGTTTCGGGAATAAGATACGTATTTGACGTGGAGACACGTAAGTCTTTAAAAAATTTAGGATATCAATCACATACACAACACACAATACGGGAATCGGGAATAAGATATGTATTTGACGTAGAGATACGAGGTTATATATATATATATATATATATGTATAATTAAAATTATTATTTGGTTACTTTAAAAAAATATAATTATAAGAAAACAGTTAAGAGACATTAATAGGTTCCATTGATTTTTAGCAAATCATAATTATATATTTTTATTATGTTAAGTAATTACTTAAATAACTTTAAATATATAATATTAATATTTTTTTAGTATAATAATAATATATTAAGAAATATAAATGGTAATTAACATAATAAAAATATATAATTATGATTTGCTAAAAATCAATGAACCTGTTAATGTCCCTTAACAGTTTCCTTATAATTATATTTTTTTAAAGTAAACAAATAATAATTTTAAAATTTAAATAATATTATATTAGGGAGAAAATTGTCCCGATTAAATATATTTTTAATTTGGTAGGTTTCATTGATTTTTAGCAAATCATAATTATATATTGTTATTACGTTAAATAATTATTTAAATAACTTTAAATATATGATATTAATATTTTTTTTGGTATAATATTAATATATTAAGAAATATAAATGGTAATTAACATAATTATATATTTTTATTATGTTAATTACAATTTATATTTCTTAATATATTAATAGTATACTAAAAAATATATTAATATCATATATATTTAAAGTAATTTAAATAATTATTTAACATAATAAAAATATATAATTATAATTTGCTAAAAATCAACGGAACCTACCAAATTAAAATTATATTTAATTGGGTCAATTTTTTTTCCCTAATATCATATTATTTAAACTTTAAAATTATTATTTGTTTACTTTAAAAGAATATAACTATAAGGAAACGGTTAACGGACACTAATAGGTTCCATTAATTTTTAGCAAATCATAATTATATAGTTTTATTATGTTAATTACTATTTATATTTCTTAATATATTAATATTATACTAAAAAATATATTAATATCATATATTTAAAGTTATTTTAATGATTATTTAACATAATAAAAATATATAATATGATTTGCTAAAAATCAATGGAACCTATCAAATTAAAAAATATATCTAATCGGGTCAATTTTTCTCCATAATATCATATTATTTAAACCTTAAAATTATTATTTGTTTACTTTAAAAGAAAATATAATTATAAGGAAACTGTTAAGGGACATTAATAGGTTCCCTTAATTTTTAGCAAATCATAATTATATATTTTTATTATGTTAAAACCCATTTATATTTCTTAATATTTTAATATTATGATAAAAAAAATATTAATATCATATATTTAAAGTTATTTAAGTAATTATTTAATATAATAAAAATATATAAGTATATTCCAAATATATATATATATATATATATATATATATATATATATATATATATATATATATATATATATATATATATATATATATATATATATGATTTGCTAAAAATCAATGGAACCTACTAAATTAAAAAAATATTTAATCGGGTCAAATTTTCTCCTTAATATCATATCATTTAAACTTTGAAATTATTTTTTGTTTAATTTAAAAAATATATAATTATAAGGAAACTGTTAAGGGACATTAATAGGTTCCATTGATTTTTAGCAAATCATAATTATATATTATTATTATGTTAATTACAATTTATATTTATTAATATATTAATATTATACTAAAAAATATATTAATTTGATATATTTAAAGTAATTTAAATAGTTATCTATAACTATATATAAAGGGGATACAAGAAAATGGACTGACCTATTTTTTTTCCAAAATTACCCTTTAATCACTTATATATTACTAAAACACCACATCAATAAAAACTGCCTATAGAAGTTACAAATTAGTTATTATTGACACCCTATTTTTATGTGCATTTATTAACTCCCATGATGATATACTTTTTAGGAAGACTCGATTATTTTTATTCAGTTTTCATTCTTATTTTATATTTTGACGCGGGTGTACTTAAAAAAAAAGCGGACAAACGGACACGAGAGTGCCCGTTTGGACGCTAGTTTAACATAATAACAATATAAAATATGATTTGCTAAAAATCAATGGAACCTACCAAATTAAAAATATATTTAATTGGGTCAATTTTTCTCCCTAATATCATATTATTTAAACTTTACAATTATTATTTGTTTACTTTAAAAGAATATAATTATAAGGAAACAGTTAACGGACATTAATAGGTTCCATTGATTTTTAGCAAACCATAGTTATATATTTTTATTATGTTAATTACTGATTTTACCGGGTCAGAAATGGAACAGCAGCCAGCAACACGCCGCGAGCTCTTTTATTCCCCGGTAGTGGTGAAAAGGTGGGGGGTGTACCTGCAAGGTACTCCGATGCCAAAGTCAGAGACGGAGTAATCAGCGCAAGTACAGAGAAAAGGTGTAAAGAATATAATACCTGACCCTCTAGTGAAAGAGGGTATTTATAATGTGCCCCCAGCGCTGGGCCAACGATTACTTAGCACTGGGTTGGATCGCAAGGCCCAATATGAGTAACTAGCAGGGCTTACGTGGCGTAGGGAAGACCAACACGTGGTCTTCGCCCTGGATCAACTGCCTCGTGATCTTCGAAAGGTAGGCTGACCAGTTCGTTCGGAAGTGGGTAGTTTTCTGATGACGTGTCCCCGCGCGGGGGGCACGTGGAGTCTGTGTGAGTGCTCCTCGGGCATGCAGGTAGGTTGGATCTCAATTTGGCCCTCCTCGACGAGGAGTTAGGTTGGAACATGCCTGACGGTGGGCCAGCCTAGGCCCAGTTCAGAACAGGAGCCCCCCACCCCCCCCCCCCCCCCCCGCGAGCAAGTCTTTGCTCCGAAGAAGATGAGTAATGACTTAAGAGTCAGTCCAATCGTCGAGGACCCGTCCAGAGGGGCATTTGTGTGTCCGAAATACCGAACTGGGGGTGATTCGTGTGGCCAGGACTAGGAGATGCCCGACGAGACAGGAGTTCGCGGGGAGGTTTGTTCGTCAGACGTACTACTGGCCCTACTCCCCTCTGGGTATGTCCCCGTTCGGTGCCCTGACCGATGATGTGGGGAAGACGGAAAAGAATGGGTATGCCCGGTCTGCGGGCACGAGGGGAAGCTGAGAGGATACACGTGGTGTCTTCCAGTGCCACGTGTCATGTGTGATTAATGCCTAGGGCGGCTATGCGTAGGGGCACTTGAGTGCCTAGTGCTGCCACGCTTTCCATACTAGGGATATAAATAGGGGAAGTCCTCTTTATTTTCACGCTTCCCCTTTTATCTTCGTCAAAACTTCTCTAATTCTCTCTAAGTTATCCAGTCCGCTTCCGCCGTCTCCGCCGCCGCTGTCGCCGCCGCCGTTAGCTTCTCTCCACCGTCCAAACCTTCTCTCTTCAAGTAAGTTTCTAATCTTTATCTTCAGCATTATGAATTTACCGGTGATTTTCTGGGGAGCATGTAGGGTTTTAGGGGGGAAGTATGAACTTTTCGACGACTTTCATGAAGTTTTCGGCGGAATTATGAGTTTTCCAGCCGTGCTCATGAAGTTTCCGGTCAAGACACCGGGAAGTTTAGGAGAATTTTGGGAACTTCATGAAGTTCACGATGAAGGCCTCGAGGACCCACGATGAAGGTCTCGGGGAGCTGGGATGAAGGCCTCGGGAGCCTTGCTCCCCGTAAGTGTGAGAATATTGCGAGGAGTTCTTTGTCGAAGAGTTCCCCCGCGTTTATAAAGGTCTTGTCACGCGGCAAGTCTCCCCGTCGAGGAAGCTTGTCGCGTCATGTCGCCAGGAGTTTCTTCATGGATGAGTCTCCTCGTCTATGAGGGGTTCGCGATTCTGTACCGGGGAGAGTGTGTCTGGGGCTCCTCATCTCTCTCTTCGCCCTTTCACTTGATTTGTGGTGGAAGAGTGGATTTGATCTCAAAAGTTGAATTCACCGTTTTCCTCTTCTCTTCAGGTAAAATGGCCGTGAGGATCGAGGGCGTCATTCATATCGACGACGAACCCTACCCTGACGCACCCTCCCAGCAAGTTGGCACCGAACGAGCCCACACGCCCGAAGATTGGGTCGGGCAGGAACCTCTTAGCCCCGCGTCGTGCTTTGCCGTTGATGACACGGACGCCTTCACCACCGTCGAGGACCTTGTGGTGGGCTCCTCCCCGAGCTAGATAGTCTATAAGCCAAGAGAAAACCACCGTATCTGCTCGCGTTTCAGGGGGATGAGGTTCCCGAAGTACGAGTTTGCAATTTGGGACGCGGGGATCCGTCTCCCCTTCAGTGATTTTCAGAAGGGGTGTTCCGGTGGTTGCGTCTGGCGCCTTGATAACTTCACCCCAATGCGATAGCGTTCGTGCTGGCCTTCGAACTTGTGTGCGAACACCTCCGTATTGGGACCATGCTTCCTTTGTTCTTATGCACTTTTCACCTACAACGGGCGTCTGCTAAAGGTCGGCATAACTGGGTATCCCTGAAGCAGTCGAGGAAGCTGTTTCGGGCTTACCAGGATTCTGTCCGCACCTTCAAGGATAGGTTTTATGTCGTCAAGCCGTCTCGCATGTGGCTGTCAACTCCCCGTATGACCTCGTGGTCACCGAGGAAGATGGGCAGCGCGAGGAGACGATGGTGTCGAAGTTTCCCCTCGAGTGGAAGGAAGAACACTTCGTGAAGGACACAGAGAGCTATACTGTGAAGCATAGCGACCTGGATGTTGACGACCAGGAATCTTACAAGTAGATAGTCGACTTCGTCTCGGGCTTCACTCCCGCCAATTGTGTTAACAAGGATGGGAGTTTCATCCTCGATGATCGCGGGCAAGTTTGTCGTGAGGCTCGATTTATTAACACTAAGGCCCTCCTCGAGTGCGGGTCCCATGAGGAAGCCTTGAGGTTCTTAGGCAGTGATCGTTTGCTTTGCTCGGGCATTTGCCCCTTTTCTCTTTTTTTGTACTGACTCATTTTCTTTGTTTACTGATGCAGGCCAGATATCAAACGCGCATGAATGTATCATGAAGCTTGCGACCACCAAGAGTGTGAAGAAAGCCACCAAGGGTAGAGTCTCCCACGTCTAGTAGATGCTGAAGCCCGGCGAAGGGGCAAACGGCTCCTCTCCCCCAATGTAGCCAGTTTCCTCCCCTATAGGAGACCCCTTCTAAAAGACAGTGCACCGAGGATCCCATCCTTGTCGACCTCGAGGAGAGTGCGCATGTAGAGAAGTTTGTTCTGCCCCCTGCCACATCCATCAGGACTTCTTCTCTGGGAACAATTCCCTAACTATGGGTGAGGCTGAAACCAAGGCGATCATGGGGATTGACAGGGTGGCCCGGAGGGGGGCGTTAATCGAGGATATGTCGACCATGATAAGGATCTTTGAAACGGCCTTGGTCCTTAATGACAAAACCAGCTCGACGTTTGAGATGAATAAGTTGCGGGACAAGAACGTCGTCCTTGACGCATAGAAAAACAAGGCGGAGAGCAATCTGTAAGAGGCTCAGACGAGGTATGAAGCCCAGGTGCACCTCCTCCATGAGATGAATGAAATGCGGGAAGAGCTTAAGGGAACCAAGGAGGAACAGGATCTTCTTCTTACCAAGGTTCCCGAGCTGGAGGCTACCGCCAAGCCTGCTGAGGATGAGACAAAAAAGGAGAGCCCTTGCGGCCTGTGGTGCACTGGTCGCCCGGATCTGGGAGCTCGAGCAGGAGTTCTTGGAGGCTCTCGAGGTGGGATTCAACAATGCTTTGGAGCAGGTTCTGATCGTGAATCCGGGGGCTCAGCTTGTCCTCGAAGGGATTGGTCATTTCCACTGGGTGGTTAATGGCAGGGTGGTTGATCCCAAGGAATCCGTTGAGGGAGCTAGTGATGGGGGACCTAGGCCCGAGGAGGAAGCCGCTGCTTGATTTCTATCTTGTTTAGCTGTTTGGCCTGCGTGCCATTTGAATTGTTTTGTTCGGCCTTCGTGCCGTAGTTAGTAGTTAACTTTGCCCGGCCTACGCGCCAGGGGCTTTAACTTGTAATTTTTGAACATGGGGTTTGGCCGACATAATGCATTGTGTTCTGTCTTTTGGTATTTTTATATTTTGTGTGTGTTGCTTGTACGTCGAATACGTATTTTATATTTGCATGTTTTTGTTTAAGTATTTGGGGCCTTTGCTCGATGTTATTGGTCCTCGACAGTGTAGGGAACTGGTCGAGTGGTCTGAGTCGGATTCTGACCTTCGACGAAGCTAAGAGCTCGATCGAGGTCTTTGATCTTAAAATTTTGGCATAGCAGATAGCAGATGTCCTAACACATGTCAAGACATTGGTCTGCATAAATATTAAACAAGAACAGAACAGCAGACTGATTTCAAAAATATTTGTAACTGCAGAAAGACAGATGTTTCGGCATCTGTTCCAATATGTTAATCAAAAACTGAACTGTAAATTGCAGAATGATAAATAACACAGAATATGATGACCCTGTTTGGTACAAATCACCTACATCTGGGGGATACCAATCCAGAAAGAAGAATCCACTATCAGTAGTATAGTTTTATGTAAACAACCTCAGGTTTACAGTAAACACCCACGTTTACCTATCACTATCCAATGAAGACTTTATCTAAGAACACCATCCTAGATAAGAGAAACCCATCTCACTCTCTAAATCACAACCTGTGATTATCTAACACTTACTACACCATAACTGTATCATCCTATTGAAAGACACCCCTTTCAATACAAAGTTTAGTCAAGCATCCTTGACTAACAAGTTAACTTGGATTTGCTTCAAACCTTCATCCAAGAATAATACACGATTCATTACCTACAGGTTTCTGAATCTGTACAAGTACCTATGTCTACCACAATGCATCAAATCGATACAGAGGGAGACTTACAAGAGAAACCTACGACTCTCAAGACCTAAACCCTACTTTACAAAATAGGATTCCTAAGTCTATGTCGCTCTCTCTCTTTTATGCCTAGATCTTGGTCTTCTTTTATAGCCTTCTGCTTTGTTGGGCTTCATATCTTTGATCCTTGATCCACTGTCAATCCCGCCTTAAATATTGGAACAGATTTAAAACAAACCTGTTGTAATGGTCATGATGTCGAGTCTTCATGCTAGGACATTTCACTCGACATATTTGGTCTGGAGCAGAACCCTTCATGTTGAAAACATCTTTCATAACATTATGTTTTACCAAAATTTAGTCAAACTCTTGGAGCTTTCAATCTCCCCCTTTTGACAAATTTTGGCTAAAACATTCTTTAGTTCGATTATGCATGCAGTGAGAAAACCTGAAGCAAGTGTCAAGAAAGAGAGAGAAGATAGTGATACTGAGTACATGGAGAATGTAACTCAGATCACAAAACACAACTTCCTTTCTAACTCTGATCACAAAACACAATTTACCCATGATGTTAGCACTCTGAACGTCATAACATCCTTTGAGACATTTTTCCAGATGATCAGTAGCTCAAAAGCATGCAAACAATTCAGAGTAACAACATAGCCATTCTCCCCCTTTTTAGCCAAAAGTTGGCAAAAAAGACCCATACAAACCCATACCCAAACTATACAGGCCCAAACACAGACAAAACCAATTTGCTCTCAATTTAACAAGAAAGATGGTGTACAATTCAAGCATCACGACCCTCCTTAAATATTGAAGAAGCTACATAGGTAGAGCCCATCCTTTTGGAAGAAATAAAAGACTAGTCAATGAGTGCAATAACTGTTGGTCAAGTTAGTTCAAAATATTCCACCTTTTCTGACTTGTCCTTGAAACCGCTTCTGAACAGTGTCCTGACACCTAACCCGATTTAGTCAGATTTATGATCCCCACAGACAGAACTATGATTACACCCATCTTCTGTTTATTCTGAATCACTTCCTTAATCAAGAATTAGCAAACTTGATTACTACATAATTCTTCCATTGGCCTTCCCATCAGCAGAGATTCTCAAGATACTTGTACCACTTCTAATTCAATCCATTGACACGAATGACAAAATCAGAACAACCTAATAAGTTCACCTAGAACTTAACAATAGGGAAATGTCACTACATCTCATCTGACATATCAACCTCACCTGAGGTAATCTATCACAAACTGCTTGAAACCACAAACAATCTTGATAAATAATCTGCACCACTGCAGCCATATATCCACAACCAAAGTCTAACTCCCTCTGTCGTAGATAACTGTCATACCCCAAATTTTGACCACTAAGATTCCCATAATTGTGCAAATCATCATCACAATATGGATGAACCATTTGTCTCCCCAAAGATGGGTGAGCATCCACTACAATCAAAACTAGGGTTTCAATCCCTCTCAGAGCTCTTAGACAAAAGATAAATCAAGGAATGACATAATTTTCAACTTGTCTAAGCTCTCCAATACCCACAAAGGATCAAGAGAACTCCCACATCAAGAATTAGGCACAAGCTGCAACATTCCAAGTGGATCAAGCCTCAAGATCGCCAGTGTCACCAAATTAGGGTTTTGGTCGATCAGGGCCTCTAGATGGAAATTTTCCTCTGGGCATGAGCCAATGCTTCACAATACAACTTAAGATGCTCAAAGGGACATCATAAACCCAATCAACAAGTCAATTTAGCCTCTGGGGAAGCATTCATAAAAAATCAGGAAATAGGGTTTCTTGACCTAATTCACCCCTAAGTTGACTTTTGGGACAAAACATGAGCCAAGACCTCAAAAGAGGATTTGAGGGTCTCTAACACACTACATTGATCCATTTGCAACAATGGATTGATCCAAGAAGCTTGATCAACAAGCTTCAATTTCATCTGGACCACAGTTAGGGTTTCGCGGGAAAAGTCAACTGTACCTTTGACTTTTGACCCAGGCATGCTCCCAAACCTTAGGACATAATTCAATACACCCTATGACACCTATGGAACATGTCCATCAAGTTTGATTTAGGTCAAGGATATGATTTCATAGAGGATCGCACAGTTTGGAATTCATCTGACAAAAAGTCAACTGTGCACAAAAGTCAAACTTTGACTTTTTGAGATTTTTCATAATTATGGTTCTTTAACCCTAAAATGATGTTAATGTGTGATTTGAATCATCATTCATCAAGAAAAATCAAGAAAACTGGGATAACTTGTAAAAGGGGTAACCATAAATAACTTAGAAATTTTCTAAGTTATGAAATAAAGTTGCAAGGGTACCAACTTTGGAGGATCATAACTCCTAAACCACAAGGCCATTTTTTCCCAGGCAAAGATGGATTTGTAGCTCTCATTACCCTCTACAAAAGCTTCAAACTGAAATCATTCCAATTCCTCATGGATTTCAAGTTATGGAATGATCAAAATCAAGAAAAGTCACTATTTTCCAACACTTAGTCAAATTTTCACTAAGTCAGAATCTGCCTTCACTTTTTTCCAAATGTAGGGGGATTTTTCACTTGGATCCAAAAGGTATCAAAACCAATTATGATCAAACAGTTATTGTATCATATAAGGGCTTTCCAAAATGGCCAAGAACATCACCAAATTCCACTTGAGCCATGAATATGACAATGACAATATGCCTTGCTGAAAACTGCCAAGGCTAGGCAGAATTTTGCATTTTTGCTTGATTTGGAAAAATCAGACAATTCCAAGCCTTGTCATCACTTTGGACACATCTGAGGATCAAATCTAAAAGGGACAAACACTGATCCAAGCCTCCAAAGTCCTTGGAACAAGAAGTAGCATGCCAAACCTAGAAATCCCTAAAAGAGGGACAAGACTCCAATTTTGGATTGAAGCATTTAATGGATGCACCAAGGTGGCATAGACTGACACATTTGCAACTGAATTCAGTCAAGATTGATCCAACAACTAGGGAACCACAACTCTGTGCTCTAACCTCAAGTCAATGGCTAGAGGAGACTTGGATTTTCATTTGCCAACATTGGCCAAACCTCTGCTGCAGTTTCCATTCACTATTGATCCCAAAACAAACTTGCTCTACTATAAATAGAGCTCTTTTGTGCTCAGTTTGAGTACACCAAAGCCATCAACCAGATGCTTTCCTCAAAATCACTTCTTTCACTCCAAAATGCCTTCTTTAGCAAGGTAACTCTGAGTTTTTGAGTTAGAGAGCAATTTCAACCAAACAAATCACACACATACCTCATATATATCATATATAAGCTATCCAAACTATCACAAGTGACCTGTAATCTCAGAATCACAAAGTCACCTCTCAAAACCTCAAAATAGTACTTTTGTGCACTTTTCAAGCCATATCTTGATTCAGTCACTTTCCAAACCAGATAAAACCTCAAACACACTCCAAATATCATCCTTGAACTATCCCAAATGGTTCCCCCCATCTGGAACACCATTTGAGAGAGTTGTTATTTTGGCCGTTTTAACCCCTTTTGCAAGAAAGGGCCAGTTTGTGTTTTTGTAGGTTCCAGCTGATTCCACTCACCCTGAAAGCTTCTAAGGGATCATTTGAGAGTGTCCAAAGCATAAAACCATTTCTGGAATAAGAGGTTTGACAGATTGCACAAAAACTCCAAAAAGCTCAAAAGGAGGTAAGCATCATGACTTGAACTTTCCAAAATATGCATTGTTTTGAGGTCCACTGATCATGCATCTCTTGTATATGTCATTTGTGTTGTGTTTGAACCAATTCATCATGTAATTCATGCATGTACCAAAGTGTAGCATAGAAAATGCAATCATAGGCCTATTTCAAAACCACTATCGGATTTTGAGGAGTGAGCATGGTTTGAAAAATCCACCACCACCATTGGATTCTTTGTGAAATTCTAGGCCAGATGCATATAAATTTTGTCCCCAACCATGGAGAAATGAGAAAGTTATGGACCTTCCCGTTTCTTGCCAATACTTGCCTTGCCTTGCCTTGGCCAGGCCTAGAAAACAAGGCAAGCCTTGTGTATTTGTTGGTTTGTTTCAATCAACGGATGTATCACCACCCCAGTGATAGGGCGCGCGCCCTGTAACCTTGAGGTCGTGGGTTTAAACCCCTCCCATGCCATTTTGTGTTTTTCTCACATTTTGCTTTTTTTTTATGTTTCCATGTTTTATTAATTAATTGGAAAATTAATAACTCCTTCAAATTTAATTATTTTTTATTGGTTCTTTTTGCAAAAAATAAAAAAAATGTTGAAATATTTTATTTCACAAAAAAAATTAGATTTATATTATTTATTTAATATAATTAGTATTTTTATGAATAAATACCTTTTATTTGTTTTTAAACCTTTTAAAAATAAATATTCCTTTTGAAAAATCAAAACCAAATAGGTTTCAATTCATCTTGTGATTAAAACCTCATTTTTCAAACCTAAAACCAAAATCACAAGTTGTTTATTCAAACTTATTTGGATTTTTTATCATTTTTATTAATTTTCTTTGAAATATTACATTAAAAAATGATGAAATTAGGGTTTTAATTGATTTTCACCCTAAACAACCTTTTTCAAACACCCTGGGCCTCTCCTTGAGCTGTAAGCCCCACTACTTGTACAAAAACCATTTTGGGCCTCTAATAGAGTGTAAGACCCAATCCTTTTTGTAAATAAACCCAGTATGGGCCTCACTTATTGTATAAGTCCCTCTGTTTATTTTCAAAAACAACGGCGCGATCGCCGCTTTCAAACGAAAACTAACTGGGCCTACCTCGAGTAGTAAGACCCAAGCTTTTTTGTAAATAAACCCAGTATAGGCCTCACTTATTATATAAGTCCCTCTGTTTGTTTTCAAAAACAACGGCGCGATCGCCATTTCAAACAAAAACTAACTGGGCCTACCCTCGAGTAGTAAGACCCATTTCTTTTCTAAAAATATTTTAGGCCTCTTATAGAGTGTAAGACCCAAGCCATTTTGTAAATAATCATTTTGGGGCTCACTTATTGTATAAGTCCCTCTGTATATTTTCAAAACTTCGGCGCGGTCGTCGCCTTTTCAAAAATAATACCATGGGCCTCTCCTTGAGCTGTAAGCCCCACTACTTGTACAAAAACCATTTTGGGCCTCTAATAGAGTGTAAGACCCAACCCCCTTTTAACCAAAAATCATTTTGGGCCTCACTTATTGTATAAGTCCCTCTGCATTAAAAGAAAAACCTCGGCGCAATCGCCAATTCAAGATCAAACCAACTGGGCCTCTCCTTGAGCTGTAAGCCCCGACAATTTCTCTTTCAAAGCACTTTCTCCTTTGATTTTAAAATATACTGTTGTTTCAATCTTTCTTTGTTGAACAACTAACCCAACAGCATGGAAGCTCTACAACCGAGTAAGTGTTTACCCGCTTTCATATATATATATAACTGTATTGTTGGAAGCTGATGCACTGTAAGTCTTCTTTCATAAACTCATATAACTGTGTAATACTAGTATAGATATTAGAGTTTCCCCGGCAATTACATATAGAACTAGGTAAAACTCTGTCTCTTTCCACCCGACGTTCTCCCGGATATTTTCAACATAACCTCAACCCTGAGAATTTTTCAACAATCTTAGATAACTAGGTCTAAGGAAATTCCCCTTTGAACAGTTCATTATATAGAAGGCCATTGTTCCATGTGAAACCCCTTCTGGAACTGTTCATCCGCCTCCTTTTGGGCATTGTACAAGGACCCACAGGCTTCCTAGAAGCATCCCCGCCTCCTCTTGGGCGTTGTACAAGGACCCTTCGACTTCCTAGAAGTTTTCATAGCCTCCTATTGGGCTTCGTACAAATTTTCCCTCGGCTTCTTAAAAGTTTCCAGCCTCCTATTGGGCTTTGTACAAATTGTCCCGACGACCTCCTAGAGGTATAGGAACAGAAATTAGTCATCTTAATAGAGCAGTCTTTCAAAGGAGTCTAGTCCTTCACACCGAAAGCGTACTTTCTCTTAAGCAGAGTACAAAAGATGAAACTCTAGACTTGGGCAGTCTAAAGCCTCTTGAGTCTCAAAGACATTCTCAAGTACCCTACAAGCATAGGAAGAAACCCAGTCTCTCTCATGAGAGTTTCTCATACTTGGACCTGCTTCTGGACCTCAATAATCCTCAGCAGTAAGATCGCCTTCTCTTGGGCTTTGTACAATGATTCTCCCTAATGGAGTTAATCTTTTCTTCCTCATATGAATTGATTTTCTCTTTTATCCAACACATTGGACCTGTCACTCAACTGAAATAGCAAACCACTTTTAGCCTCTATCTCGGGCTTCGTACGAGATACAAAGACTCTCTTGTTGAGTCAACAACTTTTAGCCTCTATCTCGGGCTTCGTACGAGATACAAAGACTCTCTTGTTGAGTCAACAACTTTTAGCCTCTATCTCGGGCTTCGTACGAGATACAAAGACTCTCTTGTTGAGTCAACCTCACTTTCAGCCTCTATCTCGGGCTTCATACGAGACACCAAAACACTCTCTTGTTGAGTATAAAAGACTCCCTCGTTGAGTCAACCACCTTTAGCCTCCGTCTTGGGTTTTGTATAAGACACACAAAAAGACTCTCTTGTTGAGTCAAACCCTTGTAGCCTCCTCTTAGGCTTTGTATAAGGAAACCCTGGTTGAGACAATCAACCTTTTAGCATCAAATCATGCTTTGCTCCCAAACATACAAACATCAACAACTCTTTTTCCCCATCTAATTGCTGTAAGCGGCAAGCCTCTGGATTATTTACATCCACGCTACTGTCCCTCTTTTAGCATGAGAAATTTCAAAGGAAAGATGGCATTGCTCTAAACTGAGTTAAAGTCTTCTCCTTCAAGTGGAATATCCCCTATAAGGGAAATTATGGCATTGCTGGATTCACAATCCCAGTTAAAGTAATTCTCCTTTATAATCAGTCACCCAACAGTTGGGACAAAAAGACCAAATACCCCTCTTTAGAGATGACAAGTTCTCTCTAAAGTCAAAACCCCTTTAGCTTCATATCTTGGGCTTTGAACAAGATACAAATAGAGTCTTTAGCTTCATATCTTGGGCTTTGAACAAGATACAAATCACCTTTAGCTTCATGTCTTGGGCTTTGAACAAGACACCAAAACACCTTTTTCCTCCCATAGAATATGAGGAACTACGATTGCTCTGATTTCCCTGTTTCGGTAAACGGGAATACGTAGGCATAAGATTAAAAGAGAAATCTTAGCGAGCACACTAATAAAAAAAGCCCAAGTCCTGTATCCCCAGACCTCCAGCCAATCCGGTGCAGTATCCTAACCCAAAACTCACGTGAATAATCCCGACGTTTCGTTCTTAAACAAAAAGCCCCACTTCCACACAGCATCCGTAACCTAACATCAAGAGGACTCCCACATCAAGAATCAAGCACAAGGTTGCAACATTCCAAGTGGATTAAGCCTCAAGATCGCCAGTGACACCAAATTAGGGTTTTGGTCGACTGAGGCCTCCAGATGGAAATTTTGCTCTGGGCATGAGCCAATACTTCAAAGCATAACTCAAGATACTCCAAGGGACCTCATGGATCCACTCATCAAGCCAATTTTGCCTCGGGGGATGCATTCACAAAAAATCAGGAATTAGGGTTTCTTGACCTAATTCACCCCTAAGTTGACTTTTGGGACAAAACATGAGCCAAGACCTCAAGACATGATTTGAGGGTCTCTAAAACACTATATTGATCCAAGAAGCTTGACTCACAAGTTTCATTTTCATCGGGACCACAATTAGGGTTTTGAGAAAAAAAAGTCAACTGTGCCTCTGACTGTAGACCAAGGCATGCTCCCAAACCTTGGGACATGACTCAAGACATCCCTAAATACCCTTGGAAGTCACCCATGAAGTTTGGTTGAGCCCAAGGGTTGATTTCACAAAAGAATCGTAAAGTCAAAATTTCATCTGCTGAAAAAGTCAACTATACAAAAATCAAAGTTTGACCTTTTGAATTTTTGGTCAACCAAGGTCCCTTAACCCTAAAACAATGCTAATATGTGATTTGAATCATCATTCATCAAGAAAAATCAAATAAAGTGAGCTAACTTGTAAAAGGGGTAACCATAAAAAACTTAGAATTTTTCTAAGTTATGGAACAAAGTGGCTAGGGTACCAACTTCCAAGGACCATAACTTGAGATCCAAGCAACCATTTTGGATGGTCCAAAGATGGATTTGTAGCTCTAATGCCATACTTTAAAAGTGTCAACTACATATCATTCCAATTCCTCATGGATTTTAAGTTATGGAGTGATCAAAATGGCTGAAAACATGAAAATGACATTTTTCCAACACTTAGTGAAATTTTCAATAAGTCAGAATCTGCCTTATTTTTTCCAAAATTATAGAGGCATTTTTCATTGTAATTCAGGTTGACTCAAAACCAAAGTTGGACATCATGTTGAAATAGGATATGTCAGCTTTCCAAAGTGACCAAGAACTCCCTCAAACTCCATTTGAGCTAGGAGTTATGACAACTGCAACAT
This sequence comes from Lathyrus tuberosus, assembly GCA_022829125.1. NCBI lineage: Eukaryota > Viridiplantae > Streptophyta > Magnoliopsida > Fabales > Fabaceae > Lathyrus > Lathyrus tuberosus. The sequence goes on from JALAZF010000504.1 coordinate 2,501,057, forward strand.
GCCTTGCTGCAAACTGTCTTGGCAAGGCAGATTTGTGCATAAGGGCTCGATTTGATCAAATTGTGCAACAACAAGCATGGTCATCCATCTACACACCTTAAGGGGGAACAAACAAGGGACAAGCACTGATCTATCAGCCTCCAAAGTCCCAAAATCTACAAGTAGCATGTCAAACCTAAAAGAGCTAAAAAGGTGCCAAGACTCCAATTTTGTTGCAATGCATTTAATGGATACACCAAGGTGGCATGGACTGATACATTCCCAACTGAATGAGTCAAGGATAAGCTCTGAATCAAAGAACCATAGGACTGTGCTCTAACCTCAAGTCAATGGCTAGATGAGACTTGAGATTCCATTTGATCACCATTGGCCACAGACTTGTACCAATTGCCATTCATTATTGCTTGCAAAACAAACTTGACACACTATAAATAGAGCTCATTTGTGATCAGTTTGAGTACACCAAAGCACCCAAACTGATGCTTTCCTCAAAATCTCCACTTTCACTCCAATTTTGCCTTCTAAAGCAAGTCACTATCGGGTTTTGAGTTTGAGAACAATTCCAACCAAACCAATCACACACACGCCTCATAAACATCATATAGAAGTGATCCAAACACTTAAACAACATCTGGAACATCAATCTCACAAAATCACCAGCCAATTGCTCAAGTTCTTGACAGGTTTGCAGTTGGGGTACCATCTCAAGTTCCAGATCATTTCCATCCACTCCAAGCATTCAGACACACTCCATAGCACCTAAGGAAGCTGTTCAGATCATCACAACTCATCTGTAACACCTTCAACTCAAAAATCAAGTTGCTCTTGCTGTCACGACATTCAAGTAAGCCTAAACTTGGTCATCTCATGATTCATGCATATTTCATCGCACAATAATTTTGCCATATGTTCATAATCATGTATGGAGTGTTTCCCTCAATTGATTGCTTTGTATGAATCGTGTATGGAATTTCTTAGCCTTCGTGCAGAATTTAGGGTTCTTGAGGTTTCTCTTTGATTTCTCATTCCATACTTAAAATAAATGAAATTAAAGACCATAGACATGATCGTGAGTTGAAAACGAGCAGATTGATATGTGGATTGTGTGATTTCATCAAGTATTCAGTGAGATTGATGAGAAAATGCAAATCAGGCCAAAATCAGAACATATGCGTGTTCTTGGCGACTTTTTTCAAATATTCAAATATTTGAATTTTGTGATTTTATTTAATTGATTAATAATTTAATTTCTCTTTGAATTTTAATGATTTTGAGTTGATTCTTTTTTTCAAAATTCACAAAAATGTTAAAATATTTTATTTTACAAAAATTTCCCAAAAATATTATTTATTTCATATACTTGATATTTTTGTAAAGAAATAATTTTTTATTTGTTTTTTAGCATTTAAAGTATTTTTTCCTTCTTGATTTTCCAAACCTAAATGATTTTTATTCATTTTGTGGATAAAAACATAATTTTTGAGACATTGATCCAAAATCACAACTCATTTCTCACATGTTTTCAATGTTTTTTATTAATTTTTAATCAAAATTAATTCCATTTTTAACAAAATTAGGGTTTTGATTGATTTCACCCTCATCAATCTTTTTCAAAACACTCATAGGCCTCTAATATAGTGTAAGACTCAATCCCCTTTTAACCAAAACCATTTTTGGACCTCAGACATTGTATACGTCCCTTTGCGTTAAAAAATCTCGGCGCGATCGCCATTTCAAAACAAAAATCATTTGGGCCTACCCTTGTGTTGTAAGTTTCATTTCTTTTATCTTAAAACACTATGGGAATATCCTTGAATTGTAAGACCCACCCCTTTTCTAAGTAAACCTCTTTAGGCCTCAGTCGTTGTATAAGTCCCGATGCGATCTTCAGAACAACGTTGCGATCACTGTTAAAACTTGGGCCTCTCCTTGAGTATAAGTCCCACAATCTTTTCAAAACAATTTCCCTTTTGATTTAGATTCAATTTACATGTTATTATCAAAACTTTCTTTAATTTCTTTGAACAACTAACAATACAGCATGGAAGCTTGCTCACCTGTAAGTTTTAACAGCTTTCATTTACTCGCTTTCATATAAATATAACTGTATTGTGGGAAGCTGCGCATGGTTAGTCTTCTTTCATATCCTTTTAAATACTTGTCATATATCAACTGTATATATACTAGTATAGTTATTTAGAGTTTTCCCCGGCAACTAGGTCTAGAACTAGGTAAAGCCATGTTGATCACTCTTGAATACAGTCAAAACTAGATCCCCATAGGATTTCCAGATACAGGCTTGCCTTCTCTTGGGCTTAAACAATACGGAACAAAAAGAAAGGCAGTATTCTTCGTGAACCTTTTCTCAGACTGTCACCCCTAGAAATTGTCAAAGAAATTCTACTCCCCATAGTTAATCTATTCTCGGTGAATGGCATCTCTTGAGTTTCTTCAAATCACAGAACTTTCACTAAATGATCTATTCTCGGTGAATAGCATTTCTTGAACTTTTCTTGGTTTGGGACCCACAGGCTTCCTAAAAGCATCCCCGCCTTCTCTTGGGCTTTGTACAAGGACCCTCCAGCTTCTTAGAAGTTCTCATGCCTTCTCTTAGGCTTAATACAAGGACCCTGACGACCTCTTAAAGGTACAAGACAGAACTTAGTCATCCTTCGTTAGAGCAGTCTTTCCAGTGTCATATCACAAACCGATTTAGGGTTGATTCTTATCCCTTAATACCATCGCCTCCTCTTGGGCATCATACAAAAGATAAAACTCTTCCACACCAGTAGACTTGGACAATCTAAATCCCCTTGAGTCTCAAAGACATTCTCAAGTTCCCTACAAGCGTAGGAGAAAACCCTGGTCATTTTGGATAAATCTCCAGCTGAGTTAAAACCCGTGTGTTCTAAAACCCAGTCTCTCTCTTAAAAATCCCAAATCAGAACCTCAAGGTATCTTATATCTTAACTCTTCTGAAACCCTCCGCAAGAGTTGATTCCCCATTTGGACCCGCCTCGGGATCTCAATAATCCCCGACAAAAGTTAGCCACCTCTTAGGCTTTGTATAATGATCCTTCCTCAGCGAAGTTAGCCTACTCTTGGACTTTTGACAAATGATTCTCCCCAGCAGAGCTAACCTTTCAGACTCTCTTGTTAAGTCAATCACCTTTCAGACTCTCTTGGTGAGTCAATCACACATTCAGGTTCTCTTGTTGAGTCAATCACTTTTCAGACTCTCTTGTTGAGTCAATCAACTTTTTAGACTCTCTTGTTGAGTCAACCCTTTTAGCCTCAATCTTGGGCTTTGTACAAGACATATAAAAGCACTCTCTTGTTGAGTCAGCCTTTTTAGCCTCAATCCTGGGCTTTGTACAGGACAGATAAAAGCACTATCTTGTTGAGTCAAAACCTTTTTGCCTCAATCTTGGGCTTTATACAAGACATAAATCTCCCTCTCTTAAACTGGGGACAGATATCTTCCCCAGCCAAGTCATTTCCTCCCAGCCATCTTGTAGGCTTTGAGGAATGATTTCCCGAACAGAGTCAAACTCGTTTCAGCCTCAATCTTGGGCTTTGTACGAGACACCTACAAACCTCCCCGGCAGAGTCAAAATCCTTTTTTTAGCCTCAATCTTGGGCCTTGTACAAGACAGATAGAACATTTTCCTCGAAAAAGTCAAACTTTTAGCCTCCTCTTAGGCTTTGTATAAGAATATCCCCAAAGAGCCAGTCTCTTTTTTTTGCCTCAATCTTGGGCTTTGTATAAGACATATATAAACACTCTCTTGTTAAGTCGGTCATTTCCAGCTTCCTCTTAGGCTTTGTATAAAGATTTCCCCCATTGGAGTCAATCAAACTCTTAGCTTCAACCTTGGGCTTTGATCAAGGCACACAAAAATCAATAATCCCCTCAGAGGAAGTATAATCCCTCTTTAGAGATGACAAGTTCTCTCTCAGTCAAACCTTTTAGCTTCAATCTTGGGCTTTGAACAAGACACGAATAACCCTTTAGCTTCAACCTTGGGCTTTGAATAAGACACCAAAACATTTTTTTCCTCCATTAGAATAGGAGGAACTACGATTGCTCTGATTTCCCTGTTTCGTTTAAACGGGAATACGTAGACATAAGATTACGAAATCTTAGCGAGCAAAATAATCAAAAACTTTAGGTCCAGTACCCTCACACCAATCAACACTTAGGTCCCGTACCTTACCAAAAACATCGGGAAAACCCGAACATCAACAAAAACTCACTCACTCACTCATACTTCCCAAGAAACTTTCCCAACCCATTAACGGATAAACACTATCAATTATAAACCGAAACCTAAAGCTAATATCCTGTGGATAACCACATATAGGATTAGTAATTGACAACTCCCCATTGTATAACCTGGCCCCGGACCCCCCAATCTCTTTAAAAGCGTTTGTTTAGTTAAACATTCGCGTGCAAGGTTAGTTTTAGATAGCTTCCCTTTCAGCTTCACGGGATAAATCAGAAATCAGAAAGTAGCACCCCCTCCTCCTCATTGCGGTGAGGAAAACCCACCGATGAGGTGGTCGCGTCACCGACAAAAATCGCTCGCTACAGTAAAATAGTGACTCTGCTGGGGAGTCATTGTCTGTATAGGACTAGGTTTATACCCCTTAAGAGGTCTAGGATGTTAGTTTTAGGAATAAATATATATATATATATATATATATATATATATATATATATATCGCTTTTCCTAATTGATATCCGTGTTTATTTTTCTGCTAATGGGACTGTGGGTGATGCCGCATCTGGAAAGTTTTTGTGACACCTAAGATAAGTGATGGCACTAGACGGGTAATCTTACAGGGAGTGACTCCCAAATAAGAGATCCCGGTTGACCATCGAATAAGTGGAGATGCCCTTTGCAGATTCAATGCCTATTCGACTTCGGTTATTGAAAGCAGATTGTTCGATTGTGGTGTCTATGAAATTGAGGATTTAGTAGGCTGAGACCATGTTACTATTTTGTAGTGCGGAAGCTATCGGAAATAATTGTCACGCGATACTACCCTCATTTGAGATTACTCTAAGATACTGCAGCTCGCTCGGGTGAACCAACCTGTTGTTGTTATCCCAAGAGGGGTCAATGATTGTGAGGACAGGTACAAAAAATCACCAGTACAACCTTTGGGATGGGTAGAGCCATGACTTCATGACATCGAACCTTTGACCCCATGTTTTTTCTATGTTTTTGTGTGCTGCATTCATACATTCATTTCATTAAAAAAACTTTAAACAAAGAAAATTTTCTCTTCTAGTCTCTCTTTTTAAAATTAAACTAAGGCAATGATTACAAATATCAGAGAGAAAAGAGATTGCGTTATGGATTTCGGTAGAAGGAAGACTCGCATGTACACCTTCAAGGTTCCAAAACTAGAGGATTTGAGAGGGTTGGCAAGGATGATCACCAACCTTGATGCTTTCCGAGCTAAATACGGAGGACTGTTGTCTCTGTTAAGGGTCCATGTAATTGAAGGAATCCTGGCTATGCTCATTCAGTTCTACGATCCGGTCTATCACTGTTTCACATTCCCAAATTATTAACTTGCACCAACGCTGAAGGAGTACTCTCACCTGACTGATTTACCCATCACTGACCAAGCTCCCTTTTCTGGGCTGGAGGAAATTCCAAAGGATCAAACCATTGCAAGAGCAATCTATTTGGACGAGTCAGAAGTCAGGACTCACATGACCACTAAGAATGGAATCCGAGGTTTGCCAGCCAAGTTTTTGATAAAGAAGGCTTTGTACTTTGCTAGTATAGGGAACGTGACTGCTTTAGAAAGCGTCTTTATTTTGCTCACCTACGGGTTATTTCTATTTCCCAACATTGATGACTTCGTTGATGTCAATGCCATTAAGATTTTTCTGATTGGAAACCCTGTACCAACCTTGCTCGCAGATGCTTATCCTTCTGTACGCTTAAGGAATTTGTACAGCGGCGGAATGATCACATGTTGTGTACCCTACTATACAAATGGTTCACTTCCCATTTACCTAAGTCTGCTGCATTTTGGGATCATAAGAGTACTTTACATTGGTCACAGAGAATCATGTCTCTTACCAACTCCGACATTGATTAGTACAATCGGATCTATGACGGGATAAGAATCATTGACCATTTTGGAAACTTCCCTAACGTACCCCTCATAGGAACTAAAGGAGGAATCAACTATCATCCAGTTTTAGTTTTTCGTCAATTTGGATACTTGATGAGACATGTCCCACGTAATGTTCATCTGGAAGGTCTTTTCTTCAAGGAAGGAGAAAATGACAGGGCACTAAAGACAGAAATAGTGCATGCCTGGAAACATGTTCACAGGAAAGGAAGAGAGTCTCTAGGAAAACCGAACTGTGTCTCTGTGGAACCTTATCTCCACTGGGTACAAACTAGAGCCCTCAAGCTGAGGATGCCTTACCCTTGTCAAGAAGTTCTTCCGTTAAAGGAATCAGTTCTTTACTTTATGTCTGATACAGAAAAACTTCAGGTTACTCTCAATAAAGTTCAACAGCAGAACAAGTCTTGGAAGAACAAATACCGTATTCTCAATGTGGAGTGTAACAAAATACAGCAACTGTTAAAAGAAAAAGATGCTCTGATCGAGATTTTAGAGCAACATGTTGTAGAGAATCAAGAAGACCAAAGGAATTTGCTCGCTCCTTTCACTTGGCAAAGAATGACAACCCGACAATGGCTCAAGAGCCCGGGTCAGAGAGGACTCAGGATCCATAAGTTTAGACTTTTCCTTTTACAGCACTTTGTAAATTACTGTATTTCAATTTCCGCGATCTTTGAATTCAATAAAATGGGGTTTTCCCACTGTATGATATTTGCAATCCAATTGTTGATGTTTCTTTTGATTAAACAAAAAAAAACTTAATATAATCATAGCATATCATTCATCATTCTTACATAACACATTCTTCTTCCCAACGAATCTCACGTTTGTGTCTCGATTCTAGAGTCAAACTGTCTCATTCGTACAATACTCGGGCCAATCGACAAAAGAAGATGGATAATCTTGAGGAAGAGAACAGAGAGTTGAGAGAAGAACTCGACGCTCTAAAAGAATATCTAAGAAAACTTCACAATGACATGCAAGCTCTGGCAGCAGCTCAGATACAAAGGACTGTGATTTCAGAGATCACATTAACGCCCATAGTGGAAAAGTATGATCCTCAGTATAACATGCCTAAAGATTGTCCCTAGGGCATGCCACTTAACTATATCCCGGAAGGATATATTCCGCCGATCACGGAAGATCCAGAAACTGCAGCAGAAACCGCTGGGCCTGAAGGTTACAAACTTCGGGAAAGTGAAGATGCACGAGGCATGACAGTAACTCCTGAAGGTTATAAACTTCGGGAGAGGGAAGTACCAAGAGTCACTGCCATAATGACTATACCACCACCCGTGGTACACACTGTGCCGGAAGGACAGATTCCACAGAATGAATGAGTTCCAGGAGCAATTCCTGGAGATGCAGAAGGAACTGCAAGCCATTCGCGGTCAGGATCTATTCGGAAAGGACGCCGCAGACCTTTGTTTGGTCCCCAATGTGAAATTTCCGCACAAATTCAAAGTGCACGAATTTGAAAAGTACAAGGGTAATTCTTGCCCTCAAAGCCATTTGGTGATGTGTGCTCGGAGGATGTCAACTCAGACAGAGAACCAACAGCTACTGATCTACTATTTCCAAAATAGTTTAACCGGTGCCGCACTCAAATGGTACACGGGTCTAAACCGCACTAAGATCGTCACTTTCAGAGATCTTGGCGCTGCCTTCGTTCAACAATATAAGTATAACCTGGACATGGCTCCGGATAGAGATCAACTTAGAGCCAGGTCGCAGAAGGATAAGGAAACCTTTAAGGAGTATGCTCAGAGATGGCGTGAAATTTCCGCCCAGATTTGTCCACCTCTTGAGGAAAAAGAGATGACAAAAATCTTCTTGAAAACCTTGAGCTCATTTTACTACGACAGAATGGTCGCCAGTGCGCCCAGTGACTTTACTGAGATGGTAGGCATGGGAGTTTGTCTGGAAGAAGCAGTTCGAGAAGGACGTATGATCAAAGATGCCGGATCATCAAGCAGTACCAAAAGATACGGTAGTGCTCTCCCTAAGAAAAAAGAGCAAGATATTGGTAATATCTCTCTCGGAAAGCAAATGCGACGGTACCAACCAGTAGCGTCTATAATTCCTGCTATCAACCATGCGCCTGTTCCTACATATCAACCTCAGGTTGCTCAGAGCCAACCGAATCAACAACAATATCAGCAAAGGACACAACAGCCTCTTCAGCAGGCTCGTCCTCTGTACAACAACAACCGTACAACGCGACCACCAGGGTTCGACCCTATACCAATGTTGTACGCAGAACTGTTTCCATTACTACTGGTCAAGGGGCACGTCCAAACCAGGGCTCCTCTCGCGATACCAGAGAATCCGTCTTTTTGGTTCAAATCGGATCAGACTTGTCCTTACCATCAAGGAGGACCACGACATAACATAGAAAATTGTCTCAGTTTCAAATCTGATGCGCAGAAGCTTGTTAGGAACGGGGTCTTATCCTTCAAGGATACAAATCCAAATGTTTATACGAACCTGTTGCTTCAACACGAGAAAGCTGCGGTAAATTTGATAGAAGAAGAGTCTAAGCACAACTATCAAATTCATGATGTACTCTTATTGGGAACCAACCTGGTCAAGATGCATTGCAGACAGCGCGGATACGGTCACGTACCGTCTCATAACTATCATCAGTGTGATACCTTATATAAAGACAATCAAGGATGTTCTGTGGTGAAATCAGCTTTACAGGAACAGATGGATCTCGGATGGATCCAAGGTCACCGAATTCGTGATGTCAACATGACTTATACGAATTCCAACATCATTCAAAACCACGACATCCGTGCGATGAATGTCAACTTGGTGGCAATGCACTTAAGGCAAAGCCAACATCATAATCTATCACGACACGATTACGATTCTTGTCTGATCTGCTCGGTAAACAAGCAGGGATACTCTTTTGTACAAGAGGCCTTCCAGAGTCAGATGGATCTTGGATGGATTCAGGATTACCACGATTGAAGTCATTATCAAGTTAATATGATCGAAATCTTTAATATTCGCTTAATGAATACCAGCTTGGTGGAGTTACTCGCTACACAAGTCCAGCTCGGTTTTCTGACTTCGCACGATTATCAGAACTGTAAAGTGTGTGGTGGGAATGATCAAGGATATGCACTCGTTCAGAGGACACTTCAACACTTATTAAACCACTGGTGGCTTCCGATCTATTTAGACGAAGACACACAACAAGTCAGCATGGTTAACGGGAACCTTAATAGGCATAAAAGTCAGGATGTTCGATCAATGGAAACAGACCTAGTGAGGTTACACTGCATACAGAGCGGACGTGGCCGGGTGCCACCACACAACTATGACCGCTGTAGAGTTTGCTCAGAGAATAATCAAGGATGCTACCTTTTGCGAGCAGCCCTTCAAAGTCAGTTGGACCACAACGAGATTCAACCATGGTCGAGCTCTGGTTCAACGTCAGACTATCATCCTAATCAAAGCAAAGACGTTGTCTTAATCCCTTAACAAGAAATGGCCAAAGATGTATGCGCCATAATCCCTCTACTCCATGAATCAAGAGTTCCTCTTGATGGTGGAAGGATTCTCAACCTCGAACCAATTGAGGCCAGCTATGACGGTCATAAAAATCAGAAGGCTCATGTAGTTATCTATCTGCCGGGACCAGTGTCGTACAAATCCGATAAGGATATCCCTTACAAATACGGTGCGACAACAATTGAGAATGGAAAGGAAATTCCATTACCCTCCATCGTGAATATTGCAGACATCAGTCGAGTAACACGGAGCAGTCAGATCTTCAACCGAGGAGTTGGAGAACCCAGAGAAAAGGAACCTCAAACAGAAGTTCCTGATCAACCAGTCGGTCAGTCCAGTGATCCCGACCTTTCAAAGAACAATGATGAGATACTGAAACTCATCCAAAAGAGTGAATACAACATTGTTGATCAACTATTGCAAAATCCTTCAAAAATCTCAATGATGTCTCTTTTACTCAGTTTCGAAGCTCACAGGGAGGCTCTATAGAAAGTCATAGAGCAAGCCTTTGTGGAACAAGATGTAACAATCAGACAATTCGATAGCATCATCTCCAACATCACTTTCTGCAATAACTTGGGATTTAGTGATGAAGAACTGCCGGAAGAGGGCCAAAATCATAACATGTCACTCAATATTACAGTTAATTGCCAGGACGATGCATTAGCCAGCATACTGGTAGATACCGAATCAGCTCTAAATGTTATGCCAAAGTCCACTCTAATGCGACTATCATTTAAAGGATCTCCGATGAGAGGCAGTGAGGTCATCGTCAAAGCATTTGACGGGTCCTGAAAAATGGTTATCGGCGAAGTCGACCTTCCCATAACTATCGGTCCTCACACTTTCCAAGTCACTTTCCAGGTCATAGACATCCGGGCAGCATACAACTATTTGTTAGGAAGACCTTGGATACACGAGGCTGGGGCAGTCACTTCGACACTTCACCAGAAGCTGAAGTTCGTCAAAAATGACCAACTAGTCACAGTCTGTGGAGAGCAAGCCTTGATCGTGAGTAAATTATCATCATCCACTTATGTAGAACCAGAGGAGGTTGTTGGAACCCAGTTCCAAGCACTTGCAGTGAGCAATGACAACCAATCAGAAAGAGGAACGTCGATTTCCTCGTACAAAGATGCTCTTGAGGCGATCAGAAGTAACAATGTAGAAGGATGAGACAACTTGTCATTCCTACTGACAACAAGACAAAGAAAAGTTTTTGGTTTTTCTTCAACCTGTACCCAAAATGCTGCTAGCAATAAAAGTCTTCATCCCATTCAGAACTTCTTCCGTAGTGAAGGCTTCCTCCACCCATTGTCTCAAGAAGTACATACCATCAACGAGGGTGACTCCTCCGATACAGGTGAAGACTGGAAGTCCTATCTTAATGAGGACGGTTATATGTCTCAGGGAGAAATGCCTACGCTACTTTGCTATCCCGCATAGAGTCCGAGATATATACCGAGGTCAGATGTCAAAATGATATATGGAGATTGTGATCCGGAAGGATGTCGTGCTCCACCAAACTCATTAGAGGAGGACACTCTAATGAAGGACAACGTTGACCATGACTATTATGGGCCAATGGATGGCCTGCCTATGTGGCAGCCATACCCAGGAGACTTGGGGTAAGAGAGTCAGCCGAACGATGCATATCAGCTGAGCATCATTGAAAAGAATACATGTGTCCCCACCGAATCATGGGATCATTACTCAGGGCATTCCGAAAATATCCAGCACAACGATGAATTTGCAAAGATTACAGGACAAGAGTTCATCAACTACGTTTTTCCTAAGGTCAACGTCATCAAAAGGGATGACTCCTCTAGTTCCACTGAAGTATGGAACACCTTAGGACAACCGAGTGGAAAGTATGACTTCTTGGTCAAGTACACCACTCCTGAAAGCTTTCGTATCAGGCTCATAGACATCCATCCAACTGGATGGGGAGATATACCTGAGAATGCAAACACTATGCAAGATACAGCTGAAGAATCCTCCTACGACAACTCTGTCTGGGAGACAGATTCCAACGATCCTGCTCTGTCCGAAATCAGCGTTATTTCTTAAGACAAGCCGAGAGAGAAGGTACCAGACTTTCTGATTCACCGAGGAGTTCACCGCCAATGGGTTGCAGTCAACGTTCCAAAAGTTATTCATAAGTCTAAGTAATTGTCATCTTTATCTTAACCTTTCACCCCACCCAAGTGAAACGGATGTTTTAATAGGGCTCACTTGCTGTAAATGTACCTCTTCGCTTTGCCCAAAGTGACAGAGTTTTGTTTTATACGGCTGTAGTTTCACGAATCGACAAGATCATAAATAAAATAACGTTGTTCTGTAATTTCTGCATTTATTGTTGTTTTCTCTTTTCGCTTTTTCAGAAAATGGTAATCCTAAAAAAAAAACTCAAATAATAAAAACGAGCATTTTTCAAAAATACACTGCACCACACTCTTGCATTTCCCTCTATCTTTTCTAAAAAAAATCATCACGTCATGCAGATTGCTTGTTTTAAACCCCGTTGAAACATACGATCCAATGCCTTCTCCCAACTTTGAGTTCCCGGTATTCGAAGCTGAAGAAGAGGACGGAGAAATTCCAGAAGAGATCTCCCGATTACTCAGATAAGAAGAAAGGTCCATTGAACCTCACAAAGAGCCGTTGGAAATGGTCAACTTGGGTTCAGAAGAAGAGAGAAAAGAAGTCAAGATTGGGGAACTGCTCAGTCCAACTATCAAAGAGAGTTTGATAAAGCTTCTCAAAGAGTTTCCCGATGTGTTTGCTTGGTCCTATCAGGATATGCTAGGGTTGGATACCAGCATCATGGAACATCTTCTACCGTTAAGATTAGAATGTCTGCCGGTAAAACAAAGGTTGAGACGGACTCATCCAGACATAGCCATCAAAATCAAAGAGGAAGTACAGAAACAGATTGATGCATGTTTCCTCGCCACATCAGAATACCCTCAATGGTTAGCCAACATAGTACCGGTTCCGAAAAAGGACAGAAATGTCAGAATGTGTGTAGACTATAGGGATTTTAACAAAGCCAGTCTGAAGGATGACTTTCCCTTACCGCACATTGACATGCTGGTAGACAGTACAGCAAAGTTCAAAGTCTTCTCCTTCATGGATGGATTCTCGGGCTATAATCAAATCAAAATGGCGTCGAAAGACATGGAGAAAACTTCATTCATCACCCCATGGGATACCTTTTGTTACAAGGTAATGTCGTTTGGTTTGAAGAACGCCGGGGCAACCTATCAAAGGGCCATGACTACTCTGTTTCACGACATGATACACAAAGAAATAGAAGTGATGTCGATGATATGATTGCCAAATCTAAGACAGAAGAGGAGCATGTGACCCGCCTGTCAAAGCTATTCGAGCGGTTGAGAAAGTACAGACTCCGCTTGAATCCCAATAAGTGCATATTCGGTGTTCGTTCAGGGAAACTTTTAGGGTTCATCGTCAGCCAGAAAGGAATTGAGGTTGATCCTGACAAGGTCAAGGCCATTCAAGAAATGCCTTTTACAAAGACTGAAAAACAAGTCATGGGATTCCTGGGACGTCTGAACTACATTTCCAGATTTATATTTCTCATGACCGCGACATGTGCGCCAATCTTAAAATTACTCAAAAAGAATCAGGACTGCGTTTGGACAGAAGACTGCCAAACCGCCTTCGACAGTATCAAGGAATACCTGTTGAACCCACCGATTCTATCACCTCCAGTGGAAGGAAGACCACTGACCATATAACTAACAGTCTTGGAAGACTCAATGGGTTATGTACTTGGCCAACAAGACGAAACAAAAAGGAATGAGTCTGCCATTTACTATTTGAGCAAGAAATTCACCGACTGCGAGACTCGGTACACTATGCTTGAGGAAACTTGCTGTGTTTTGGCTTGGGCAGCCAAACGTCTTCGCCAGTATATGATTCGTCACACTACTTGGTTAATCTCCAAAATGGATCCAATCAAGTATGTCTTTGAAAAACCTGCTCTCACGAGAAGGATAGCCCATTGGCAGATGTTGTTATCAGAATACAACATTGAGTACCATGCTCAGAAAGCCGTCAAAGGAAGTGTTTTAGCCGATCATTTGGCTCATCAACCGATTGACGATCAGGAATCAGTCGGATTTGACTTCCCAGACGAAGATGTCATGTATCTAAAAATGAAAGACTGCGATGAACCGCTACCCAGTGAAGGGCCAGAACCAGGTTCCCAATGGGGACTAATCTTTGACGGAGCTGTCAACCATTACAGAAATGGAATTGGGGCAATCATCATAACACCTCAGGGTACCCACATTCCTTTCACCGCCCGACTGACATTCAAGTGTACAAACAACGAGGCCGAATACGAAGCTTGTATCATGGGTCTCGAAGAAGAGATCGACTTAAGGATCAAGAACTTGGATGTATATGGCGAATCAGCCCTGGATATCAATCAGATCAAAGGAGATTGGAACACATACCAGTCAGGATTAGTTCCTTACAAAGATTACGCGAGAATCACATGGCTGATGCATTAGCCACACTCTCTTCCAGGATTAGTGTAGGTCAATGGAATGACATACCTAAGATTGACATAATGCGCCTTGAACGGCCCGCCTACATCTTCACAATTGAAGCAGTCATAGACGACAGACCATGGTATCATGATATCAAGTGCTTCCTTCAAAAACAAGAGTACCCACCTGGGGCATTAAGAAAAGACAGAAAGACCCTCAAAAGGCTAGCAGACAACTTCTTCCTGAGCGGTGATACACTCTATAAGAGAAACTTTGACATGGTCTTACTTTAATGTGTAGACAGACCAGAAACCAACATGTTGATAAAAGAAATTCATGAAGGATCCTTTGGCACTCATGCGAACGGACACACAATGGCGAGAAAAATTTTAAGAGCAGGGTACTATTGGCTGACAATAGAATCTGATTGCTACAAGTACATGAGGAGATGTCACAAATGTTAGATATACTCAGACAAAATCCATGTACCGCCAACACATCTCAAAGTTCTTTCTTCCCCATGGCCTTTTTCCATATGGGGAATCGACATGATTGGCATAATTGAACCCAAGGCTTCAAACGGACATCGGTTCATCCTAGTAGCCATTGACTACTTCACCAAGTGGGTCGAAGCAGCATCATACACCAATGTGACCAGGCAAGTGTGTAACACCTCAAAATTTTCCCTCTTGTTTTAGCATTAACTGGCTTGTGTTTCATTTCATTCTTTGCATTATCATCTTTGCATATCATTGGTTCTTGGCATGGGATCAAGGTATGTGAATCAAATCAAAGGAGCTTTGAGCCTCAATATATCTTAAGAGATCTATCACCTCATCATAAGATCAAGCTTGACAAGAAACTTCAAGTGGATCACATTCTCCTAACTAGTGCAAAAATAGGGTTTTAGAATTCTTGAGTATAACACCCCAATGAGCAAGATCCTTGAGCTTTTATCATCACCAAATGGCATATCTCATCTTTGTTTGATAGGATACACTTCATATTCAGAGGAATTTGGATTTGGAGGATGTGCTAATTTCTCCTAGACTGAGGGTACAAAACTAGGGTTTGCCATAAAATCAGTTTATTTCTGATTTTTTGGGCAAAACTTGATTTCATGGTATTCTACATGTCCTTAAGTGTCTAAGGTTGGAGAATTGTCCATCAATTTGGTTGGGAAGGGTTTCAATTGATCAATTGATTGAAAATCAGGAGAATTGGGGAAAAGTCAACTATACAGAGGAAAAAGTCAACTCCTGACTTTTTAAGGTCAATTTCATGTTCCTCATCTCGAATATGATCATTGATGAAGATTTGATCAAGAATTATCAAGAGATTCATCAAAAATCAAGAAAGGTGCAAAGTTGCCAAAAATAGAAATTAGGGTTTCCATTTATGGCAAGTTTTAGCAAGGTGAGCACCCAACTTTAGGGCATTATTTCTCCATATTCCAAGCACCAAATTGAAAATTTAGGGAGGCCTATCAAAATTTCACATCCCAAGCTTCAAAAACATACCAAGAATATGTCCATTGGATTAAAATTGAGAGAGATATGATGGATTAAAGTTGAGACAAATCAAGGAAAAATGGCAAGTCATGACCAGTCAGCACACAGTTATTTTCACAAACACTTGGTGTGCATGTTGTGTCCAAGTTCAAGGGCAAATATCTCATTGATGTAGGCTTCAATTTGAAAAATGTTCAACATCAATATTGTTCCCCTCCACCTCCTCTTCAACTTTGATGTTGAACAATTTTTCATCTGATCAATCATTGAAGAGATATATTGGTTCAAAGGGGAGACCCCTAACTGATTTATTCCCTATGCACATGAGCTGGTCGAGGGCAGGTTAGGTAGGCTGATAACTCAGTTATGTGACAACACCTTCATGGATATTTTTGAACAAGTTAAGGGATTTTATTGTGATTACTTTGAACACCATTGTTGCTCTACTCCATGTCCTCTTTTCAAAGACCTTAAGGTCAGCCATTTCTATCCCATGATCATTGAGATATGATGCTTCAAAATCATTATCATACCATCTGTTTGCTTCCATGCCAAGTAAGCCAAACCAAGACAAAGCCTTGTTCAGCATGCGCATACATCATATACCATGTCCAAAACTTTACCATTTTAAACCAAACAAACTCCTTACATATCTATACATGTTCATGTACCATCATTACCTAAAATGTTCAAACAAGAGAGAAAGAAGGAAACTTGCACAAAAAGATTACATAGCAAGCTAACACCACTCAGTACATCATCACCATTCAACTTAATCCTCACCATAATTGCCATGATCTTCTCCTCACCATAACAAAACAACTTAACTCGTGCCTCCATGTTCAACTCACTCATCCCCATTTTTAACTCATTTTAACCTCACTCAGTTAACTATGGTTCTAACTGTCAACTATGACAGTTAGAAGTTAACTCAAGGTATAAAATCAACCTCTAACAGAATTTGGATAAGTTCTCATTGATTCTTCACATTTCACAAACTTCACACTCTTTCTCTCTGAGTTTTTCTCTCTCTCGAACTCATCCTTTCTGCAACTTGTTCAGTCTTGCTTCAACATTCATCATCTTCATCAAGAACTTCTTGATCTTGAAGCATTGAAGCATTGAAGGATCCTCTGCAAGTTTTCTCCACTTAAATTTCTCAGTCATCACAAGCTTCATATAGCCTTTATTTGGCCCATTTTGGATCTCAAGAAGAAGGAACCTCCTCTCTGGTTTTCTTTTGAGCTAAGGATTCATCATAATCACAGGTTTCATCTCAGTCGTCTTGCTCTCTTTATGTACTGATTTTGCTTGTTGTTGATTGTTTTGAGCTCAATAGGAGCAATGTGAACCCCTGGCTAGTTCATAGGCACCTTAGGTGCTTAGTTGTTTTTTTTAGGGCAAACTTTCTTGCTTCGATTCTCTCTGTGTGTGAGTTATTAGTGGATTTTAAGCCTGGATTTGGAACCTACGTGGAGAGAGGAAGAGAATGATATAAGGCATGTTCATTTTTGATAAGGTGTGAAGCTGAGCATGGTGGTTGCTCGCCGGAAAAGACGACCGAAGTCTTCTCCGGCCACCTGAAAGTCATCTGAGCTTGAACCCTAGCTTAGTTCTCAGATTAAGTCATGACCACACGATCTCTTTGATCCAACGCACCTAAACATGCCAGTGCATTAATGAGAGAGGGTGGGAGTCACGTGCTCTCATTTTCTAATTATATTTGAATTGAGTGATCCAACGTGCGTGTTCCATCATTGTTATCATGTGTGTGCTTTATGAACCATTTGATTGGCTTACTTTCCTTGATGATCATATGCTGACCAGATCTGAGGGCTGTGAGTGAGTCAAGACTATTGACTGAGACTCACTGCATGCTCTGCAAACCCACACGCTATTGGGATGGGTTCCTTGATGCTAACCACACCTCCAGTTTATGGCCCAAGGCATTTTTTTAACTGAATAATTGCTCTGGCTACACCCCCTGACTTTTTCTCTTATTTTTTTTAATTTCTTTTTAATACTTGTTTCATTTTTAATTTTTAAAAATACTTGGAAACATGATAAAATTCCTAAAAAATTAATGGAGCTTTCTAATGCATTTAAGTAATGTTTTCATATTTTTATTTATGATTTTGATATGTTTTAATTTTTTTTCCATAATTTTCTTTTATTTTCTTTTTGTATGATCATATATGCATGTACATGCCTCATACTTGATTTGTTTGACTTAGTTTTGACCTGAATTTTCACATGCAAATTGATATATGCTATTATGATATCTTGAGGCATTTCATTTAATTTTTGTAGATTTTTAGAATCATTTTAGCTTAGGGTTTGAATGCTATCTTTGTGCCTAATGTTTGTGTCACTTAGGTGAACTTGTGAAGCATGTTTTGGGGTGATCCTTAATGATTTTTGAACCATTATTTTGAGGCATGTTAGATTGTTGTTTATAATTAAATTTTATTACATTATTCAATTTTTCATGTCCTTCTAACATGATTTTATGGATTGCATAATTGCATCAATGCATGTGTGTTTGTTAGAAGATTTATGCTAGGGTTTTGGAATGCCTTGAACTTGGTTCATTGCGTTGATTGTTGAGACTTCTTGGCACATGTTGTATGAACATTATAGGTCACCTTTCTCATGTTATAGGTCATTCAACGTTCACCTTTACATGACTTGTATGCATGTTTTTAACTTGAAATGTTTTGTGAACTTGTGCATTCCTACTTGTTCTTCTTTGATCAATTGTTTGCACCAATGCTTGCATGATCTTGTACATCCATGAAAACATGACTTCACTTCTGTTTGTGATCATTATTAATCATATAACATGAATTCCAATTGCATCTTACATGTCTCTTAAGGTCATAAATCTTTGAATGCTTGTTTAAACGTGTTTGACCTAACTTGAACATGTTTGCTCCTAATCATCAATGTGCTTCAACATAAGAATTGTGTGGACTTTGTAGGTGCATTATTGAATTCTAAATGTCATTTCAAATGTCATGTGCTACTGACTTGCATCCATTTATATGTATGTTCATTTTGCACATTCATTCTTTACTTGTGTTACAAGTGTGTCTAAATGTATGAATTTAAGTAGAGTTTGTCTTCACTTCTTCTCACTTAATCAATGCTTGCATTCATGATTCACATTCTATATCTATGACATCTCCATGCATTTATAAATGTCATTCACTTCTGACTTTAATGTTTACATGTGCATTCATTCATGTTTATGAACCATATGCATCCATCTTGCATAATTAATGTTTAACTTGCATTTGTGTGATATTTTGGTGCATGTTTCAACATTATTTGCCTTTGTTTGACACTTTAACCTTAGTAGGATACATTGACATGTACCTACTAACTTTGGATATTCCTTAAACCATAGGACCCTTCCTTTTGGTTTAAACCTTGTTTGTTTCTTAAGTTGTCTTCTTAAAGCAACTAGTCTTGCTTGGTTTACTTTCTTTCACTTGTATTCATTACTTGTGATGATTTTGTACTAACCTTTTGTGTAGGGGAAGAGGTAAGACATATGAACATGTGGATGATTATCCATGTTCACTCCTTCTTTCATCTCTCTTTTACTTCTCTTTCATTTCTATGTGTGGATTACATGATATAATGCTTGATTGTGTAGAACTCTCTCACATCCCTTTGGGATCCTAGCTCATCCTTAATTTTTGATTAAGTTGAGGTAGGATAAGCATTAGGTAGTGCTATCCCTCTCTTGTCTTTAGACTTAGGTTGTTCTTAAACCTCAACTATAGGGCCACTTTTGCACGACAACATTAGGATAGAATTCCCCTTAGTGTTTTCTTTTCCTTTGAGTCTTCTCTTCTCATCTCATAACACATCTAAAACACTTAATAAAGATTAAAGTGTATTGCACATGATCCTTATATATGGGAAGTGAAGGATGGGGGTCTCCCTTCATTCTTTTAGGGTACTTAGTGTACGTCCTGTTGGGGACGACACGCGACGTATTCGTTCCTATGTGTAGACTTGGGTGCAATGCAAGTTACGAACTAACTTCAATCCACTTCTGTCTAAAAAACACAAAACAAACTCAAATATTTTTCATCCTTCGGGACTTGCTCAGTTTCAAATCATTTTCAGAAAAGGGCACGTTACTTCCGTCTCGTCGGAAACAGGCATTGACCCTAACTGTCGGACGTGAATCTAACGTCGCTCATAAAAAACACTTCCGACCTCGTTAGGTCGAACTACGAATGCTCTGACTTCCTCCTTCTGGTTAGATTGAGGATTCGTAGGAACAAGACGGCGGTGTCTTGGCGAGCAACCTCCCCCTTAGTTCGTGTCTGAACTACGTTGACTCTGACTTTCCCATTGCCCGAGGGAATACGTAGGCCTAGGACTCCGACAATGTCCTATCGAGACACTTCTTTTCTTTTCTTCCCCGTTCCTCCGTTCTTTTCCGTTCCCGTTCCTTTTCCCTTCCAGTAGCAGCGGAGTTCCAGACGACAACACCCTTTGATCGAGATAACAAGCATGGATCCCATCGAGTACGATGGACGCGTGGGGGTGCTAATACCTTCCCCTCACTTAACCGACTCCCTTACCTGTTTCTCTTGGTCGCGAGACCATGCTTTTCCTTTCCCTCAGGATTACGCAGTGTTTCCTTTCCCTCTCTTGGGATAAATACACATTGTTGGCAACTCTGTTTCCGCGCCATTTTCGCGTTTGTACTTGGATGAAAATCCCGGGAGCGACAAAGTGGTAGTCCGTTTCATCAAAAACAATCTCATCTATCGTTATGGTGTTCCAATCCAGATCATTACTGATAATGGATCCAACTTGAACAACAAGATGATGAAAGAGTTGTGCACTGAGTTCAAAATCGAACACCATAACTCATCTCCCTACCGACCCAAGATGAACGGAGCGGTAGAAGCGGCTAACAAGAATATCAAAAAGATCGTTCAGAAGATGGTTGTAACCTACAAAGACTGGCATGAAATGCTACCCTTTGCTCTTCACGGTTATCGCACATCTGTCCGCACTTCAACAGGGGCAACCCCTTTCTCTCTAGTATATGGCATGGAAGCAGTGCTTCCCATAGAAGTAGAGATCCCATTAATCTGGGTATTGATGGAAGCTAAGTTAACAGAAGTTGAGTGG
The DNA here is from genome assembly GCA_022829125.1 of Lathyrus tuberosus. Lineage (NCBI taxonomy): Eukaryota > Viridiplantae > Streptophyta > Magnoliopsida > Fabales > Fabaceae > Lathyrus > Lathyrus tuberosus. The sequence goes on from JALAZF010000504.1 coordinate 2,521,935, forward strand.
TGTCAAAGTCGACACGACGAACTGAATCTGATCAAAGAAAAGTGAATAACGGCTTTGTGCCATGGTCAGTTGTATCAGCAAAAAATGAAGAAAGTGTTTGACAAAAAGGTCCGACCTCGCGTCTTCAGAAAAGGAGACCTTGTGCTCAAGAAAATACAACCATTTCTCACTGATTCCTGGGGCAAATGGACTCCAAATTATGACGTCCCCTATGTGGTCAAAAAATCCTTCTTAGGCGGCGCCTTGAGACTTGCAACCATGGACAGAGAGGAATTTGCCTACCCCACAAATGTTGACATAGTCAAGAAATACTTTGCCTAAATAAAAAAAACGTCTCGGTGGATTGAAAACCCGAAAGGGCGGTCCAGGCCAAAATTAGAGACACAAGCAAAAAAAAAATCCCGATGGATTGGAAATCTCAAGGTACAATCCAGGCAAAAGTTAGGGATAAATGGCAAGTAACTACGTCTGACAAAGGGGCAAATCCCTCAGCAGCAGTCATGCCATCCATCAGGAAAATTTCCTGTCAAGGTCATCTTCGACAGAAGCTCAGGATGTCCAGAATTCAAAGTTGGTAGAAGGATAGCGGTTGTTATGTTTCAATGTAGCCCTTTTCCCTTAAATTACCATTTTCTAAACTTTGTAAATACTACAAGGGATCACACACTTGGCTGATTTCCATTCTATCAATAAAATTTGAGCCCTAGTGCTTTTGTTTGCAATTCTTATTTGTTTTAGCTTTATAGAACGACGTTTTAATATTATTAACGATTCTAGAAATAAAACAAAAATGAATTTACTTGTCAATATTTTCCTGCTTTTAAATAAAGATGGTAATTTCTTTTGACTGTTGAACATCGAAAGAACATCGATCGCTTCCCAGGGGTGATTGAACCTTAAAGTGCAGAATAAAAGTACTCCTTCTAAACCAGTACGCCTGAATGAAGGATCAACTGTGTCAGAGACCATGTTCCATCTGACAGCCCCGGCAGAGTTCTTATCTCCTAAGCCCGACCAACGTTTTTCCCCACAGTGACTATCTCTCCTAAGCAAGGCAGAATTGCTACCTTGAACCAATGATACTTTTCCTCCCCTGCAGTGGCTGAGTATCCAGTCGTGTTCATCTATTCGTTTGTATGTCGCGTTAATTTTGTCAGCATAAACATACATATATCATGCATTATTAATTTACATTCATATTCATATTGCATCACTATCACGCTAGTCGGTCTTATCCCTTAGTGATAAAAGTCTGTTTCAATCGAGTTGTCAGCTTTTTCCTCATCAGGAATTGTTGCGTCAGAACAATCTATCTCCTCCAGTTTATTTCTGGATTGGAGCCGGTTCTCGACCACTTTGATAACTTGAACCACTGAAAGACAAGAAGACCTTCGAAAACTGTCACTCTTCGCCATTGAAGATGACATCCTCGCTTTCCCGGATTAAGGAAAATCCTCAGGGAAAGCCCCTTTATCAAAGATTCGGCAATACAGCAGTTCTTCTTCGGAAAATTTGCTGACAAAAAGGTCGTCAGCACCTCAAAACTGGATTACATCACATGGTATTTCTCCAAGAAAGGTCTCGGGGAAAAGTATGGTGTAATACCCCCAAGCGGAAAGCAGTCTCTCAAGAGACTCATTTTCCCCAGTAGAGTCAACAAATGGTGTTTCCAACAGAGAAGTTTGTACACCTCTACAACTCAGACGAATGGGTTCCGCAGTAAGTCTGACATCAAATCTTTTTCCATCAAATGGCATCTCCCCAGAAAAACTCGGCGAGAAGTTTGAGGGAAACCGCTACGAATAGCGTCCCTTGTCAAGAAAGTTTATTGACAAAAGAAACTGAGACCAGTTTCATGGTAGGAAACCAGGATCGAGGGGAAGTTTATATCAGAAACTGAGACCAGTTCCTTGGCTGAAGACCAGGATCGAGGGGAAGTTTATGGACAAAAGAAACTGAGACCAGTTCCTTGGTGAAGACCAGGATCGAGGGGAAGTTTATGGACAAAAGAAACTGAGACCAGTTCCTTGGCTGAAGACCATGATCGAGGGAAAGCTTCTACCTTTTCTAAGCATAATTGCTTAGCAAGAGAAGATAGATGAGCAAGCTGCCATTCATAACCACCATCAAAATTTCGGGTATTCCGATATTTAATCCTCTTGTACCCCGAATGCCCGAATACCTTCGCCATTCACACCTTCGGGTCCAAGAAGATTAAATAGGGGCATCTGTCATACCCCAAATTTTGACCACTAAGATTTTCCATCATTGTGCAAAACATCCCTACAATATGGATGAACCATCATGCCTCATCAATCTCCTCAAAGATGGTTGAGCAGTCACTACAATCATGAATTAGGGTTTTTAGCCCTCTCTGAGCACTTAGACAAAGGATCAATCAAGAAATGACATGATCTTAAACTTTTCTAACCTCTCAAACACCCATAAGGGATCAAGAGGACTCCCACATCAAGAATCAAGCACAAGGTTGCAACATTCCAAGTGGATTAAGCCTCAAGATCGCCAGTGTCACCAAATTAGGGTTTTGGTCGACTGAGGCCTCCAGATGGAAATTTTCCTTTGGGCATGAGCCAATACTTCAAAGCATAACTCAAGATACTCCAAGGGACCTCATGGATCCACTCATCAAGTCAATTGTGCCTCGGGGGATGCATTCACAAAAAACAAGAATTAGGGTTTCTTGACCTAATTCACCCCTAAGTTGACTTTTGGGACAAAACATGAGCCAAGACCTCAAGACATGATTTGAGGGTCTCTAATACACTATATTGATCCATTTGCAACAATGGATTGATCTAAGAAGCTTGACTCACAAGTTTCATTTTCATCGGGACCACAATTAGGGTTTTGAGAAAAAAAAGTCAACTGTGCCTCTGACTGTTGACCAAGGCATGCTCCCAAACCTTGGGACATGACTCAAGACATCCCTCAATACCCTTGGAAGCCACCCATGAAGTTTGGTTGAGCCCAAGGATTGATTTCACAAAAGAATCGTAAAGTCAAAATTTCATCTGCTGAAAAAGTCAACTGTACAAAAATCAAAGTTTGACTTTTTGAATTTTTGGTCAACCAAGGTCCCTTAACCCTAAAACAATGCTAATATGTGATATGAATCATCATTCATCAAGAAAAATCAAAGAAAGTGAGCTAACTTGTAAAAGGGGTAACCATAAAAAACTTAGAATTTTTCTAAGTTATGGAACAAAGTGGCTAGGGTACCAACTTCCAAGGACCATAACTTGATATCCAAGCAACCATTTTGGATGGTCCAAAGATGGATTTGTAGCTCTCATGGCATACTTTAAAAGTGTCAACTACATCTCATTCCAATTCCTCATGGATTTTAAGTTATGGAGTGATCAAAATGGCTGAAAACATGAAAATGGCATTTTTCCAACACTTAGTGAAATTTTCACTAAGTCAAAATCTCCCTTATTTCTTCCAAAATGTAGAGGCATTTTTCATTGTAATTCAGGTTGACTCAAAACCAAAGTTGGACATCATGTTGAAATAGGATATGTCAGCTTTCCAAAGTGACCAAGAACTCCCTCAAACTCCATTTGAGCTAGGAGTTATGACAGCTACAACATGCCTTGCTGCAAACTGTCTTGGCAAGGCAGATTTGTGCATAAGGGCTCGATTTGATCAAATTGTGCAACAACAAGCATGGTTATCCATCTGCACACCTCAAGGGGGAACAAACAAGGGACAAGCACTGATCTATCATCCTCCAATGTCCCAAAATCTACAAGTAGCATGCCAAACCTAAAAGAGCTAATAAGGTGCCAAGACTCCAATTTTATTGCAATGCATTTAATGGATACACCAAGGTGGCATGGACTGATACATTCCCAACTGAATGAGTCAAGGATAAGCTCTGAATCAAAGAACCATAGGCCTGTGCTCTAACCTCAAGTCAATGGCTATAGGAGACTTGAGACTCCATTTGATCACCATTGGCCACAGACCTGTACCAGTTGCCATTCACTATTGCTTGCAAAACAAACTTGACACACTATAAATAGAGCTCATTTGTGATCAATTTGAGTACACCAAAGCACCTAAACTGATGCTTTCCTCAAAATCTCCACTTTCTCTCCAATTTTGCCTTCTAAAGCAAGTCACTATCGGGTTTTGAGTTTGAGAACAATTCCAACCAAACTAATCACACACACCTCATAAACATCATATAGAAGTGATCCAAACACTTAAACAACATCTGGAACATCAATTTCACAAAATCACCAGCCAATTGCTCAAGTTCTTGACAGGTTTGCAGTTGGGGTACCATCTCAAATTCCAGATCATTTCCATCCACTCCAAGCATTCAGACACACTCCATAGCACCTAAGGAAGCTGTTCAGATCATCACAACTCATCTGTAACACCTCCAACTCAAAAATCAAGTTGCTCTTGCTGCCACGACATTCAAGTAAGCCTAAAATTGGTCATCTCATGATTCATGCATATTTCCTCTTACAATAATTTTGCCATATGTTCATAATCATGTATGGAGTCTTTCCCCTCAATTGATTGCTTTGTATGAATCGTGTATGGAATTTCTTAGCCTTCATGCACGATTTAGGGTTCTTGAGGTTTCTCTTTGATTTCTTCTTCCATACTTAAAATAAATGAAATTAAAGACCATAGACATGATCGTGTGTTGAAAACGAGCAGATTGATAACTGGATTGTGTGATTTCATCAAGTATTTAATGAGATTGATGAGAAAATGCAAATTATGCCAAAATCAGAACACTCGCGTGTTCTTGGTGTGTTCTTGGCGCCTTTTTTCAAATATTAAAATATTTGAATTTTGTGATTTTATTTAATTGATTCAAAAATTAATTTCTCTCTGAATTTTAATGAGTTTGAGTTGATTCTTTTTTTTTCAAAATACACAAAAATGTTAAAATATTTTATTTTACAAAAATTTTCCAAAAATATTATTTATTTCATATACTTGATATTTTTGCAAAGAATTAATTTTTTATTTGTTTTTAAGCATTTAAAATATTTTTTCCTTCTTGATTATCCTAACTTAAATGATTTTTAGTCATTTTGTGGATAAAAACATAATTTTTGAGACATTTATCCAAAATCACAACTCATTTCTCACATGTTTTCAATGATTTTTGTTAATTTTTAATCAAAATTAATTCCATTTTTTAACAAAATTAGGGTTTTGATTGATTTCACCCTCATCAATCTTTTTCAAAACACTCATGGGCCTCTAATAGAGTGTAAGACCCAATCCCCTTTTAACCAAAACCATTTTTGGGCCTCAGACATTGTATAAGTCCCTCTGCGTTAAAAAATCTCCGCGCGATCGCCATTTCAAAACGAAAATCATTTGGGCCTACCCTTGTGTTGTAAGTCCCATTTCTTTTCTCTTAAAACACTATGGGCCTATCCTTGAATTGTAAGACCCACCCCTTTTGTAAGTAAACCTCTTTGGGCCTCAGTTGTTGTATAAGTCCCGATGCGATCTTCAGAACAACGGTGCGATCACTGTTAAAACTTGGGCCTCTCCTTGAGAATAAGTCCCATAATCTTTTCAAAACAATTTCCCTTTTTTATTTAGATTCAATATACATGTGATTATCAAAACTTTCTTTAACTTCTTTGAACAACTAACAATATAGCATGGAAGCTTGCTCACCTGTAAGTTTTAACAGCTTTCACTTACTCGCTTTCATATAAATATAACTGTATTGTGGGAAGCTGCGCATGGTTAGTCTTCTTTCATATCCTTTTAAATACTTGTCATATATCAACTGTATATATACTAGTATAGTTATTTAGAGTTTTCCCCGGCAACTAGGTCTAGAACTAGGTAAAGCCATGTTGATCACTCTTGAATACAGTCAAAACTAGATCCCCATAGGATTTCCAGATACAGTCTTGCCTTCTCTTGGGCTTAAACAATACGGAACAAAGAGAAAGGCAGTATTCTTCGTGAACCTTTTCTCAGACTATCACCCCTAGAAATTTTCAAAGAAATTCTACTCCCCAGAGTTGATCTATTCTCGGTGAATGGCATCTCTTGAGTTTCTTCAAATCACAGAACTTTCACTAAATGATCTATTCTCGGTGAATAGAATTTCTTGAACTTTTCTTGGTTTGGGACCCACAGACTTCCTAAAAGCATCCCCGCCTCCTCTTGGGCTTAGTACAAGGACCCTCCGGCTTCTTAGAAGTTCTCATGCCTTCTCTTGGGCTTAATACAAGGACCCTGACGACCTCTTAAAGGTATAAGATAGAACTTAGTCATCCTTCGTTAGAGCAGTCTTTCCAGTGTCATATCACAAACCGATTTAGGGTTGATTATCATCCCTTAATACCCTCGCCTCCTCTTGGGCATCATACAAAAGATAAAACTCTTCCACACCAGTAGACTTGGACAGTCTAAATCCCTTTGAGTCTCAAAGACATTCTCAAGTTCCCTACAAGCGTAGGCGAAAACCCTGGTCATTTTGGATAAATCTCCAGCTGAGCTAAAACCCGTGGGTTCTAAAACCCAGCCTCTCTCTTAAAAATCCCAAATCAGAACCTCAAGGTATCTGATATCTCAACTCTTCTGAAACCCTCCGCAAGAGTTGATTCCCCATTTGGACCCGCCTCGGGATCTCAATAATCCCTGACAAAAGTTAGCCTCCTCTTAGGCTTTGTATAATTATCATTCCTCAGCGAAGTTAGCTTCCTCTTGAGCTTTGTACAAATGATTCTCCTCGGCGGAGCTAACCTTTTCAGACTGTCTTGTTGAGTCAATCACCTTTCAGACTCTCTTGGTGAGTCAATCACACTTTCAGGCTCTCTTGTTGAGTCAATCACTTTTCAGACTCTCTTGTTGAGTCAATCAACTTTTTAGACTCTCTTGTTGAGTCAACCCTTTTAGCCTCAATCTTGGGCTTTGTACAAGACATATAAAAGCACTCTCTTATTGAGTCAGCCTTTTTAGCCTCAATCCTGGGCTTTGTACAAGACAGATAAAAGCAATCTCTTGTTGAGTCAAAACCTTTTAGCCTCAATCTTGGACTTTATACAAGACATAAATCTCCCTCTCTTAAACTAGGGACAAATATCTTCCCCAGCCAAGTCATTTCATCCCAGCCTTCTTGTAGGCTTTGAGGAATGATTTCCCAAACAGAGTCAAACTCGTTTCAGCCTCAATCTTGGGCTTTGTGCGAGACACCTACAAACCTCCCCGACGGAGTCAAAATCCTTTTTTTAGCCTCAATCTTGGGCCTTGTACAAGACAGATAGAACATTTTCCCTGGAAAAGTCAAACTTTTAACCTCCTCTTAGGCTTTGTATAATGATATCCCCAAAGAGCCAGTCTCTTTTTTTTGCCTCAATCTTGGGCTTTGTACAAGACATATATAAACACTCTCTTGTTGAGTCAGTCATTTCCAGCCTCCTCTTAGGCTTTGTATAAAGACTTCCCCCAGTGGAGTCAATCAACCTCTTAACTTCAACCTTGGGATTTGATCAAGGCACACAAAAATCAACAATCCCCTCAGAGGAAGTCTAATCCCTCCTTAGAGATGACAAGTTCTCTCTCAGTCAAACCTTTTAGCTTCAATCTTGGGCTTTGAACAAGACACGAATAACCCTTTAGCTTTAATCTTGGGCTTTGAACAAGACACCAAAACATCTTTTTCCTCCCTTAGAATAGGAGAAACTACGATTGCTCTGATTTTCCTGTTTCATTTAAACGGGAATACGTAGGCATAAGATTGCGAAATCTTAGCGAGCAAAATAATCAAAAACTTTAGGTTCAGTACCCTCACACCAATCAAAACTTAGGTCCAGTACCTTACCAAAAACATAAGGAAAACCCGAACATCGACAAAAATTCATTCACTTACTCATACTTCCCAAGAAACTTTCTCAACCCATTAACGGATAAACACTATCAATTATAAAGCGAAACCTAAAGCTAATATCATGTGGATAACCACATATAGGATGGGTAATTGACAACTCCCCATTGTATAACCTGACCCCGGACCCCCCAATCTCTTTAAAAGCGTTTGGTCAGTTAAACATTCGTGTGCAAGGTTAGTTTTAGATAGCTTCCCTTTCCCTTCCAGCTTCACGGGATAAATAAGAAATCAGAAAGTAGCACCCCTCCTCCTCATTGCGGAGAGGAAAACCCAGCGATAAGGTGGCCGCGTCACCGATAAAAATCGCTCACTACACATTGTAAGCCCTCTTAGATCCACCAAACCTTAGCATGTAACATCTTCTCCTTCCACAGCTCCGGCAAACTGCATGAGATAGACCTTTTTGAAGCATTAATTCCATTTATTTCTGAGAAGATCAACTTATCTTTCAATGATGCACCACAACATCAACTAAGACCCTGAAGTTTCTACTTGATGTCCTGACATCTGATTAGACATCCAGCTGAGGAATTCAGCCCTTCCTTCTACCACTTAGAAGAACCTCCTCCCTACTACAGGACAAGAGTTCCATGTTCTCATAGAGTTGATTCGACAACCAAGTTTGAGTAGACAACCTCTATCCTACTTAATCATATCACAAGTATTCATTCAAGCTTACACCTTGATGAATATCTGCTTTACAACTCCAAAGAACTCAACGTGCCAAGTCTAATTCTTTAGAAGAGAAGTAGTCATAGACTACACCATAGTTATACCAAAGGATGCCACTTTCCTTAAGTAGAGCAGACTGTAGAAAGTCAGAGATAACTTCCACTTAACCTTGACCTCCAAGATGAACAAGATCACATGCTCCTATGTACCTAGATCAGAAATAAACTGACCCAAGTTGTGCCATCACCAGCACCATATTCTGGACAAGCCTCTTGCCAGGACACTTTCCATATAAACATCAGATGCTTCTAGTAACAACTGGAACACACATGCTGCACTCCAATACTCCTAGATCAGAAATAAACGGATCCAAGAACTATTCATCAAGATTATGATGTCTTCTTCTTCATCTTCCACATCACCATTTTCTAGACCAGTTTCTTGCCAGGAAACTCTCCAGAGATCAAATGCTTCTGCCACACCAAACTGAAGCAGATTCTTAGGTCAACACCTAAGAGAAATAGATCCAAAAGTGTATGCACTACCCCTCCCATGATTCTGCACAAACCCATATGAAGAGATGTTTCAACATCGTGTTGAACATCAGCAATCTTGAACTTCACATACAAGGATAATCAATTAAATACCTGTGAATATCACAAATAGAAATTGATCTTAAATCCTTGTTCAATAACCCTGCTTCACTGTTGAAGCCATACTGCAACAGATCCTTCCATGAACACTTATCAAGTATTTAATCTTTGCAAGTATCTTCCTTGACAAACAAAGTGTTGAGATACCAAGGCTGCCACCCTTGACTCAACAGTTCTGAAATCTCCATTTAGATTGGATCCACCCTTAGGATTAAGAGAGTTGAATCCTTCCTTGCACTTTTGGACGGTGAAAATAAATCACCTCCACATTCTTCAGGTTTATGTTTCATAGAAACACCCTCTAGTCAGAAGAATAACTAGAAGACTCCAGATGCACGACTGATATGCCTTTATACATGGACTTGAGAGAATTCTCAAGTATCTTTGACAACTTATCCGATCAATAATTTATCAAATTCCTAGAGCAAGAACTTGATAACCCTAATCTCAACTCCCATTCTCTTCAACTGACTTCAAGATGCACAAAGGAACCAAGCTTCCAAGTACCAAGTCACCAAAATAGACATCTACCAACCACTATCTCCATTCCATCGCTCCCGACTTTGGAATAAAAATATGCATATATCTTCAATTATAGAGGCCGACGATTGAGATCTTCACCATCTATCTACAGTAACAACTCCAGAATCCCATAAATTCCAGAGCTCTTCCATCAGAAACATATGCAGCAGAACCACCAAGGAACAGATTCAACCGGCCCTAATAAGATGTTAGAACATCTTACAAGACACCCCAACAAGAGAACTAGCCACTTCTCCTGTAGTTGTTGTAGAACCTCCTCAGCAACATGAGCAACCAGCGGGTTGTTACCTTTGATCCAGAACATCCATCCCATCCATTAATACCCTTGAGTATGTCTGAGTTGATGAAATGATCTCTAAAACTCCTCCTTGTTTAAAATGCCAGAAAGTATCTCCTAAAGATCTCATCCAGAAACAGACAGGATGCCTGCTCTGATACCAATTGAACTTCTGGCATAGCAGACAATAGATGTCCTAACACATGTCAAGACATTGTTCTGCATAAATATTAAACAAGAACAGAATAACAGATTGATTCCAAAATATCAGTAACTGTATAAAGACAGATGTTTCAACATCTGTTCCAACATGTTAATAAAAAAATGAACTGTAAATTGCAAAATGATAAGCAACACAGAATATGATGACCCAGTTCGGTGCAAATCACCTACATCTAGGGGATACCAATCCAGGAAGAAAAATTAACTATCAGTAGTATAGTTTTATGTAAACAACCTCAGGTTTATAGTAAACACCCACGTTTACCCATCACTACCCAATGAAGACTTTATTTAAGAACACCATCCTAAATAAGAGAAACCCATCTCACTTCCTAAATCACAACCTGTGATTATCTAACAGTTACTACACCATAACTGTATCATCCTATTGAAAGACACCCCTTTCAATACAAAGTTCAGTCAAGCATCCTTGACTAACAAGTTAACTTGGATTAGCTTCAAAACTTCATCCAAGAACAATACACGATTCATTACCTACAGGTTTCTGAATCTGTACAAGTACCTATGTCTACCACAATGCATCAAATCGATACAGAGGGAGACTTACAAGAGAAACCTATGACTCTCAAAACCTAAACCGTACATTACAAAATAGGATTCATAAGTCTATGTCATTTTCTCTCTCTTTTCTGCCTAGGTCTTGGTCTTCTTTTATAGTCTTCTGCTTTGTTGGGATTCATATCTTTGATCCTTGATCCACTGTCAATCCCGCCTGAATCTTGGAACCGATTTAAAACAAACCTGCTGTAATGGTCATGATGTCGAGTCTTCATGTTGGGACATTTCACTCGACATCTTTGGTCTGGAGCAGAACCCTTCATGTTGAAAATATCTTTCATAACATTATGTTTTACCAAAATTTAGTCAAACTCTTGGAGCTTTCAGCTCCGAGGCGTGAACTTCCCATCGTGAGCTAGGCGTTCTGCCTAATTGGTACGGCAACGGTGGAGCTCAGTGGAGGTGTCTCTGTCGGATTAAGAGTCTGTTCGCACACACAAGAGCAGTCCCTTGTCTTTTTGTCTCGAGTTTAGGAGTTGCGCTTGTACCTTAGTGCACTCCCCGTGCAGGTTTTCGAGGTAGTAGGCTCCGGTCCCTGTTTTCGTGCAGACGCGATAGGGGCCCTCCCAGTTCGCGGCGAGCTTGCCTTTGCGTGAATCTTTCTGGTTCCTTCGCAGGACTAGGGTGCCCACCTGAAATTCGCGTTTGATGACTTGGTTGTCATGTTGCAAAGTTATTTTCTGTTTGAGTGAGGCTTCGCGGAGGGATGCCCCTAACCGGATCTCTTAGACCAGGTCGAGCTCCTCTCTTAGGGCCTCGTCGTTGGTCTCTTCGTCGAGGGGGGACTCGGTCCTCCTCAAGGGTTCCCTTATTTCTACCAGAATCACAGCCTCGGTTCCGTAGGTCAGTTGGAACAGGGTCTCCCCTGTGGTCGAATGTGGGGTCGTCCTGTAGGCCCAGAGCACGATGTGCAACTCCTTGACCCACCTTTTCTTGGCATTGTCCAATCTTCGTTTCAGACCTCGGTGGATCACTCTGTTCACGGCTTCGGCCTGCCCGTTCGTTTGCGGGTGTTCGACCGATGTGAAGTGTTGCTTTGTACCCAGCTTGGTAACGAATTCCTGGAAGTTCTTGTCAGTGAATTGTGTCCCATTGTCGGTGACGATTGCTTAGGGTACGCTATACCAGGCACGTATATTCCTTTAGTATAAGCGGAGTATGTTGTGGGCCGTGATTTTGGATAAGGCTTCGGCCTCTATCCACTTAGTGAAGTAGTCAACGTCGACTATCAAATACTTGTTTTGGTATGACCCTATGGTGAAGGGCCCGAGGATGTCCATCCCCCACCAGGCAAATGGCCATGGAGATGATAGCGTATTGAGCTCATTGGGTAGGGCCAGGTGCATGTCCCCGTGTCGCTGGCATTTATCGCACTTCTTGACGTGCTCTTTGGCGTCTTGCTGCATGGTGGGCCAGTAGTACCCCGCCCGCAATGCTTTATGGGCTATGGATCGTCCGCCGAGGTGCTACGCGTTGATCCCTTCGTGGATCTCCTGGAGTATGTTGGGGACCTTAGGCTCCTCGACGCATTTGAGGAGGGGGATGGAGAAACCTATGCCAGTATAACTTATCCTCGACGATGGCATACGAGCAGGCACGTCGGCTAACAATGCTAGCCTCCTTGGGGTCGTCGGGCAGTTTCCCTGTGCTGAGGTATTCGTATACCGAGGTCATCCAGCAGTGGCCTTCATCGATGGCGTTTATGTCGGCGATCGAGGTGGGCTTCTCGATACTTGGATATGGAAGCACTTCTTGGATGACAGACTTGTTCCCGCCTTTTTTCTTCATGCTCGCCAGCTTAGATAAGATGTCTGCCCGAGTATTGTGTTCGCGCGGGACGTGATTTTCTCCCGCCGAGATGAATTTTTTCATCTTCTCTTCTACTAGGGTCAAGTACTCAATGAGGCTGTCGTTCTTGGCCTGGTACTCTCCCCGCACCTGGGAGACCATGAGCTGGGAGTCGGTAAATATTTTTACCTCTTTCGCGCCGAGGTCCTCGGCCAGGCGTAGTCCAGTGAGGAAGGTCTCGTATTCGGCTTGGTTGTTTGATGTCGGGAAGGATAATGTGAGAGAGAACTCGACCAAGATGCCTTCCTCATTTTCTAGGATGATGCTTGCTCCGCTTCCCATCGAACTGGATGCCTCGTCAACTTAGATCATCCATTTCTGGGATCCGTCGGTCGAGGGTTCTGGAGTGATCATCTCTACGACAAAGTTAGCTAGTACTTTAGCCTTTAGGGCCTTCCTACCCTCGTACTAGACGTCGAACTCGGAGAGCTTGGATGACCATTTGAGCATCCTGCCTGCAATGTCAGGCCGGCCGACGAGCTGCCTCACTGGTTGGTCCGTCCTTACCACGATCGTGTGGGCCAAGAAGTAGTATCGCAGCCTTCTGGCCGCAGTGACAAAGGCCAGAGCAACCTTTTTGATCTGCTGGTACCTGAGATCGGGGCCTTGGAGGGCTTTACTAATGAAGTATATTGGCTTTTGTCCTTCAGGGGTTTCCCAAATAAGAGCCGCGCTGACCCCCTCAGCTATGACGGTGAGGTACAAGTACAACGTCTCCCCGTTTTTTGGTCGCGAGAGGACCGGGGGCTGTGAGAGGACTTGTTTGAGGTGGAGGAGTGCCTGTTTGTACTCCTTGGTCCACTTAAATGTGGCTTCTTTGCGTAGGAGTTTGAAATATGGAAGTACGTGTTGGGCCGATTTGACCACGAAGAGGGACAACGAGGTGAGCATCCCGTTTAGCGATTGGATCGATTTCTTCGAATTCAGTGTTGGGAACTCGGAGAATGCCCTACACTTGTCAGGGTTTTCCTCTATTCCTCGTTCTGTGAGATAGAAACCGAGGAACTTGCTTGCTCGGACATCGAAGGTGCATTTCTCCGGGTTGAACCTCATCTTGCATCTCATCGCCGTGTCGAAGAATCTTCTGAGATGGGCAGTGTGGTTGACCTCTTCTCGTGATTTTATGATCATGTAGTCCATGCGGACCTCGAGCATGTCTCCGATCTCACTGCGGAAGACTTTATTCATCATCTGTTGGTAGGTCGCGCTAGCGTTCTTCAGACCGAAGGGTATTTTGTTGTAGTAATAGTTGCCCGACTTAGTCATAAAAGCCGTGTACTGCTTGTCGGCCTACACCATGGGGATTTGATTATATCCCGAGTACGCTTCCATGAACGACATCAATTTAAAACCTGCAGAATTTTCGACCAGTTTGTCGATGTTAGACAATGGGTATGCATCTTTCGGGCATGCCCGGTTAAGATTGGTGTAATCAACACACATTCTCCACTTTCCATTATTCTTTTTAACGAGTACAACATTGGATAGCCAGGTTGTGTACTCGGCTTCCGAAATAAAGTTAACCTCTAAAAGGTCTTTTACAGCCTTTTCAGCAGCCTTCGCTTTCTCGGGAGACTACCTACGCCTACGTTGTACTACAACCCTAGCAGCCGGATCTATTATGAGCTAGTGGCAGGCCATATCTGGGTCGAGGTCGGGCATCTCCGCAGCGCTCCACGCAAACAGGTCAGCATTCTCCCTGAGGCAGACATTCAACTGTTTCCTCGCCAGGTCGGGGAGGCCCGTGCCAATCTTCACCTTCCTGTCCGGGTCGTCCCCAAGGGAGATGAGCTCGAAGTCTCCATCTGGAATGGGGCGCATGGGGTGAAGAGGTTGCCCGTTGCCTTCAGCTAAAGGGATGTGATCTGCTACCTCGTTCTGCTCATGTTGTTGGCGAAGCGGCTATCGAGGTCGACTGCATTGACGCGCGGGAGTGGTTTCTGCTCTTCCTCCTAGGCTAACTTACTCGCGGTCTTAGATTTGATGTTGATCAAGTTCAAACCCTTGGTTACAGCCTCGAAACATCTCTTGGCAGCCTCAATATCCCCATGGAGGGTGACGACACAGCCTCTGGTCGTGTAGTACTTCATCTTCAGGTGGACTGTAGATGGCACACCTGTGAGCTCGGCTAGAGTTGGCCTTCCCAGGATGCACTGGTATAGAGAGGGGCACTTTACTACCAGGAAGCGGACCTTAACTTGTCGGGCAGTATCATTGTTCCTGAATGTGACCGTTAGCTCGACGTAGCCCCACGGTCTGGTGGCGGTGCCATTGAAACCCTACAGGTCTGAGCCGACGCACGGGGTCAAATGTGTCTCATCGAGCTGGAAGGTAGTGAATAGGTGGACATACATTATGTCCACTGAGCTCCCTTGGTCGACCAGGATACGACGAACATCAAAGTACGCCATCTGTGCTCTAACCAGGAGGGGGATGTTGGAGTTGGGGGCGCTGGCCGATAATTCTTCGAGGTAGAATGTGATGGGGTTCGACCTTCCCTGGACCTTCTCGAAGGTGGCGCTCTGTGCTGAGCTCTCCTCTATCAATTCATCGAACTTCCACTTGATCAACCCCACCGAGACTTTGTTGAACCCTCTGCCGGATATGACCGTAGTGGCGGGGAAGCTTTCCCACACGCTACGAGCGGTTAGAGGCATGTCGGGCTCGCAGGGGAAGTAGAAGTCCTCTGGTCGGGTAACGCACAGAGCGACTTGTAGTCCGTTATCACCGGAGGGTAGGGTCTCCTCCTCGACCCTTTTCATTTCCTGGGTCTCTTGTCGGGGGGCTTCGGTCCTCTTTGTGTACTGCTTCAGGTGCCCCTATTTGATCAAGATATCGATGACATCCTTGAGGTGAATGCAGTCCTTCGTGACGTGCCCGTGGCTCCTGTAGAATCGGGAGTACTTGGACTTGTCGACATTTGGCTTAGGGGGTGTCAGCTTCGGGAAGCGGACACCTCCTTGCTGGAACTCCGAGTTGATGCACTAGGCCAGGAGGCGCTCGCAGGGATCTGTGAGTAGTGTGTACTCAGTGAAACGGCCCATTGGCTCCCTCGGTTCTCGGGAGTCTCTAGGCCGGTCTTCTCTTCTTCTTTCCCCGCCTCGTCGGGGAGCGGTGGAATCCTCATGCCTGGAGCTATAGGCACCCTCTTGATTTCGGGATTCACAGCCACAGTGGGCGGCCTCTATCTCCTCATATTGGATGTATGCCTGGGCCTTGTGGAGGAGCGTGTCCAAGGTGTTGGGCCTTTCAATGCCGACGGCCTTGGCAAACTCGGTACGAGGTCGCAGTCTTCGCTCTATCAAAAATCTCTTCATGTCGTCAGAGGTGGATACCTGGACAGCTTCTCGGTTGAACCTCTCTATGTAATCTCGGAGTAGATTCGTCCTTTCCCTGGATGATGGCTTCAGACGATGCTTCCGTCTTTGGGTGGCGCCGGGAAGCGGTGAAGCGCCTGGAGAACTGCATCTTCAGTTCCTTCTAGGAGGTGATGGACTCGGGCGTGAGGCTCTTGTACCATGTTGTAATACCCTAATTTTTACCCCTAAGATCCCACATGTCATTTGCATTTTTGCATACCACAAACAAGATCACATATTGGTTCCCTCTTTGATAGATTTGTGCCTTGCAGGGATCGTTAAGTTTGTGTGCGTTTGTTAGTTATTTTATTGCTTAATTTGTTTATGTTTACTAACCATTAATTAAAATCCAAAAATATTTTGTTTTCTTTCACTAACATTTTCAGGGGAAGAACAGGTTAAAAATGCCAAAATAACAGTCCCATAGCTCGAATGAATTTTATCTGAGAAAAGTCAAAGTTGATCTGCAATTAATTCAAAATATTATCTGATCAAGAGTTTCCAAGATTTAATGGATTATTATTCAAGGAATTCCAAAGTTCATGTGTTTATTTCCATGCCTTCTTTGACGAGCAAAAGAATCAAGCGGAATCACAACAGTGCAACAAAATGCCCATTTTTCACAAATTTTGCATTGTGTAACCGGTTAGCAGTTATGCTGTAACAGATTACCATCGTGAAAATTTGAAAAATGGTGGCAAATTCAAATTCAGCAATTGGCACCAATCTCAGCCCATGATCACATTTGGAATATTCTAGGCCATTTCATTTTAATTCCCGACATCACTTTGATCATTTCCCACCATGTACCATCACTAATCACCACTCTTTTGATAATTCCCTCCAAATTTGAATTCCAATCCTAATTTTGATCATCCAAGCCTAATTCCAAACCACCAAATTTCCAAGCCTAAACTCTATAAATAGAGGCTTCATTTCATTCATTCCACAAGCTTTTGATAGCCAACAAATCCCTTGCAATTTCTTTCCACAAACCACAAATTCACCAAAGCTCTTATTTCTTCTTTCATAAGTTAGTAAGAATTCACATTGATTCTTACTAATTTAGAGCTAAACCTCCATCCATTCTTGTTTTTGTTCATAGATCAAGGCTTTGGAGTATAGATCTTGCTGCAATTTGGAAGGATTTTCTGATTTGGAGTGGTAATTCATCTTCCACCATTGTTAAAGCTTCATCTTCATCTTCCATAATGTAGATCTTTGGAGATTCTTATTGCTTGATCCTTTGGATCTTGTAATTGTGTTTAATTGCTGGTTTTTGCTGTGATTTTACTTTGATTTTTGTGCAATTTCAGTTCCATGATCACAAAGTGTTTGTAAAAAGTTTTGAAAATGGATCATGCTGAATTTTGCACATTTTTCTGCATTCTGGTGCTGTGTAACCGGTTAGCAGTTATGCTGTAACCGGTTACACTGTGTAAATTTTGAAAAGTTGTGCTTATTTTGAACTAAGTAACCGGTTAGCAGTTATGCTGTAACCGGTTACTCGAAACAGAATGCATATTTTGGCTTGTTTTTGGGGCTGTTTTGGTTCCTTTTCTTTTTTCTTCCCTCTCGTTTTGTTCTTAGCCTTAGATCACATAATTGTGTGGTTTAATTAGGCTCTCTCTTCATCTATTCCTATTTTCTTTTGATCGATGAAAGTCTAAAAGATCTTGGAATTCTTTTGTTGAATTTCGATCGAGACGAGATCGCTACCACTTTTCTTTTCGTGCGGTATTGCTTTCGGATGACGATCTATATATCGTTCATCTAGCATACATTAGCACAAAGAGCTATTGATCGGCCTCATAGTAGGGTAGTTACTCCATAAATTACTTGGCGATTGCTTAACATAGTGCAATATTTGTCCCGTATCGGAAACTATCAAGAATGGTTGATTATTTGTCTTATGGTTCACAACTCATGAAACTTGTTGTTAGGAGGCTTTGGTCTTATCAATCCTCTAATGAGCTTCATTAACCTTGACCTAAGTGCAATTATTCAATTGTTATTGATCACTAATACTAACAACTAATCACTAACTTACTAACAATATTTTGTATTAATTTTGTTTACATTTCCTTCTCGCTCCCTATCTCTCTTTTACTTTTATGCAATTTTTCCTTTGTCCGTTGGACACATGTTTATGCTTCCGCATATTTTTCCTTTGTCCGTTGGACACATGATTATGTTTCCGCAATTTTTCCTTTGTCAATTGGACACATTTTTATGCTTATGCATTTTTCTCTTTGTCCACTTGGACTCAAAAATATTAATAAAGGCTTAAACAATAAAAAACTTAATTCTCCTCATCTTGTACTATTGGTTACTATTCTATGCTTTGGAGTGATCTCTTTATGGACCTCTTTTGAAGTAATATTGGACTTATGGACCTAGAATTAGGACTTCTTATCCCTTTGCTTGTAGTATTGATTAAAGACTTGCCTTTATTCGGCCAATTTGCTTGAGGATGGAATTCTTTTAATATTGCTTTGAAGTGGCTCCATTTTGGTTAGATCCTTCTTTTCCCTAGCTTTTACTTTATGCACTAGGATAGTCACTTCTTCTCCTCCCTATTCTTAAATTTTCAAAATCCTCTCTCTTTTTCAAAACCTTCTTGTTTTCGAACTTAAAACCGCTTTCATAATAAAACCTTGACTTTGGTCAAGTGATTTTTAAACTTTGTTTTCTTTAATAAAAGTCAATCCATCTTAAATCATACTTTGACCATTTTAAAAAGATATAAAAAATACAAAACTCATCCAAATTTTTTTGTGCTTTTATGCACCTTTTTCTTTTAAACTTTTCAAAAAGAATTAGACATGACTCATTTTTTTTATGAGATGTAAAACTCCTAACCAGGGTATTTTGTTGAAAGTATGGTCATTTTCCACTTAGATGTTGAAGTGATTAGTCTTGTTGATGTTAATCCAAGCAAATCCTCCATCTTAATGTGATACAAATGCCTCTTTCCCATACCTTTGGGTAATTAGTTAAGTATTCTATCTTGAGAATGACGGGTTGTCTTTTTCAAGATAAAATAAACCATAACCAATAATTTTTGTTCTTTGTACCACGACCTACGAAGTTTTGATCCTACATTGCACATCGTGGGTACGTAGGCATGAGGCGATAAGTCTCTCCAAACACAAAAATCTAAAAAATAATTCTCCTCTCATCTCCTCAATCTCTTTACAAGCAAACCTTTTCAGACCAAAAAGCGGTAGATATTTCAAAGGGCTCCTATAGAGTACTATAGATGTATTGGGTGCGTAAAACCTTCCCTTTACATAACCAACCCCCCTTACCCATTTCTCTTTGTCTTTTTTAGACTTCTTAGGATTTATTCGCTCTTTTTTCCTTTTCCTTTGTGGAATAAATAAAAGCGCGGTGGCGACTCTGTTTTCCTTGAGTTAAGTTAATCAATAGCCTACACTCACGATTTTTACCGCTACAGAAAAGTGGCGACTCTGCTGGGGAAATATCCTCCCTTGAGGGGTTTAGCCTACTTTGATTTATTTACTGCTTTTTGTCTGAAATGCTAGTTACTTGTTTGTTCTATTTGGGAGTTCCTCTGTGTGTGAGACAGGTCCTATACCCGGACCAGAGTGCACTTTGAGATAGAGGATAGTATAGTCAAGGGAACTTTGAAGGAGTCGAATCCTAAAAAAGAAGATCTTGAGAATCTATCCGCTCAGTGGTTGCCTCTTTGGAATTACTGATGCCGATCGAGCGATCGTGAAGGCATTACTTTTTCCATAGAAGCCTATAACACTGAGGACCGTAGTAACCCTTAACCCATCCTAGCCTTTTTAGGATCGTAGAGCGGAAGCTATGAAGATGCAAATCTAACTTAGCTGTCATGCGATGCTACACTCAAGTTAGATTCTCTTGAGGATAACTACCAACCTCCGAGCAAATCGGTGTGCTGGTGTGTCTGATAGTGGATTGTGGACCCTGGGCACTTTGTTAGAACCACTGTTTTCTGCAGGTACAATGAAGACAAAACCTTAGTACATACCTTTGTGGGATTGGTTCTTACCCTTGGCTTCATGCTCGTGACTCGGAACCTTGACATGTGTGCTTTGTGTGATCTTGTTTTTGGTTGCTGCATACATGCACTCATGCATACATGGACATTCTGTTTCAGTCAATTTTCAAGGATCTTAGAGATTTTCCTTTTGCAGACATCGCAGATAATATTCAATAAAATGAGATATTTATCGGTATTTCAAAAAAAAAGTGTTATTTCTTTGTGAAGTTTGCAATTGCTTTATATTTTAAAGATCCTTGAAAGTTGAATGAAACATTTGCATTTTGCATTAGCATTCGCATCATTCTGCATTTGTTTCTTGCCTTTTCCAGGTGTCTTATTGTTTCCCTTTGGTCTTCATTCAGCCAAGTTATCGCACCATTTTAATACTCGGGCTAATTAGAGAAAGAAGAGGATTTAGCTAATTTTCTGGCATTCATACCAAGTTTGAGGTAGTTACTGAAGGAACGTGGAGAGAACAAAAGATGATGATCTCATGTCAGGCTTTACAGTGATGACCAATCCGATGTTTGATTCTCCCCTGGACGACGATGTTCCACAAGTGGATGTTCCTACTCGATCCCGACCTGTGCAAAATGATCTGGTTGGTCAAGTTGTTGAGAAAGATTCTCGATTTTCGAGGTATATGCCAAATCCTCATAATGTCCACCCTGTGACAGAGATGATTGATCTTAAAGTTGTGGAAATGAAGGAAGGACTTCGTGATCTCAGTGAGGAATTGAAAATGTTGACAAGACCCAATGCATCTAGTTTTAAGGCTCATGACTTGTGCCTGGTTCCAGATGTGGTTATTCCTCTGAAGTTCAAAATGCCTGTCTTTGAATTATACAAGGGTATTAGTTGTCCAAAGAACCATTTGACGATGTTCTGTCAAAAGATGACCACTCATGTCGACAACGATAAGCTGATGATTTACTGCTTTCAAGAAAGTTTATATGGAGGATCTTTGATGTGGTATATGAAGCTAGAAAGGAACCATATTCAGTCTTGGGAAGACCTAGCTGACGATTTTGTGAAACAATATGACTACAATTTGGACATGGCTCCAGATAGTGATGAATTGATGAGTATGAGTCAGAAGGACAGTGAATCCTTCAGAGAGTATGCACAAAGGTGGAAATAGTTAGAAGCCCAAGTTCATCCACCACTCTTAGAGAAGGATTTGTCCCAAATATTTCTAAGAACGCTGTCAGACTCTTATTATGTCAGGATGGTAGGCGTTGTACCTCTAGATTTTTCCAGAATTGTGGAAGTCGGAGTAAACATCGAAAATGCATTCAAAAGTGGAAGAATCCAAGATGGTTTGAATGGCCAAGCTAGTAAATAAAATGTTGAAGTTGATGCGATTCAGGATTCTCCTCAGTTCCAGAAGCAGCAGAGACCTCTGAATAATTCAGAAAGAGAGACTCGTCAGTTTGATCCAATCCCAATGACTTACAGTCAATTGTGGTCTTATTTTTCCCGAAACTTGGTGATGACACCTTGAAAAACCAGAGCCATGAAGTCTCGCCCTCCTTGGTACAACCCAAATACTAGTTGTGAATTTCATGATGGAGTAATGGGGCATCCAATTGAGGAGTGCAAGGTTTTCCAGGAAAAGGTTCAAGAGATGATCGACGAGGAGGTGTTGACCTTCAAGGAAGGAAAGGCATTTGTGAATGGAACGCCTTTAAGCTGATGTTAGTAGAGTGACCCGCAGTGGTTGTATGTTTGCTTCTGTGTCTCCCAAGAAAGTTGATAATGTCCTTTCAAGCTCAAGCTAACACGGTTTCCTCAGATCTTCGGTTCATTTACTGCATTTTCATTTGTAATCTTTTATGATTGTTAATGCTTTGTTTGCATGTAGAACTTGTTTGTTTTGAATATTAATCTTAATACAATGAGTATGTTTATCTTGAAGTGATCCATTCGCATTCGCTCGTAATTTGTTTTCTGCATTTGCAATACCAACTTCTTGTTTAAACTCTTGGAGGGAGGATGATGAAGTGAAAGCGCAAAATTTCTGGTTGTATGTTTTTGAATAAGACCCTGCTGATGATGTACATGCATTGTTTCAAATTCCCAAACACCGGAGATATAAGGAAGATAATCCCTTGTTAACCCCTTTGAGCCTTGAAGTAGGAGTTTCTTTTCTAAATAAGAAAACCCTCACATTTAACCTTGGGGCAGGGTAGTTTTCAGTTAATTTGACTCAGTGTCCAAATTTCAAAATGAGTGTGCACCAAAGGAAACCACAGTGGTTATTCCTCATCCATGAAGGAAAGAGGCAGTCACAACCTTTCAAACATGTCAAATAAGCCAATGTTACATGATTTGTTCAAAAAAAAAGAAAAAAAATCAAAAGAAAAAGCCCGCTAAGTCGAAATTTTTTTTGAAAACAAGTGACTTAGGCAAAAATTGGGGCATCCCGCTGGACATAAAAAATTCAAAAAAAATCAGTCCAAGCAAAAGTTAGGGAAAATAAAAGAATAAAAAGCGTGAAAAGCAAAAAGAAAGGATTACAAAGAAAAATCCTGAACAAATCTGTGTGACTACAAAGTCAAAAGACAAAAGGGTGACTGTTATTCCCCAAATAACCTCATTGGTTCTTAAACCATCAGGTTTATCCTTTTGAGAGATGAACATTCATGTCAAATTAACTGAATATAGGATTGAAGAATATCACGGAGAATGGGTGGGTACCATTGGTTTGAGCCTAAAAATCCTTTTTTCTGAAAACTGTGAACCAAGCCAAGTTATAACCCTCAAAAGACCTAATTGAAGCAGGGTTTATTTTGAAAGCGTACTTCAAACGAGATAGCGTTCCTGACTCCCATGAGTTGTACTAAAATATCTTTGTTGGTATTGCATGTGCATTCAAAAATCAATGTCGTATCTAAACTAGTGATTTGTTCACAGGGTTTGGTGACATCTTTTCAGTAAAAACTTCAAGACTAACATATGTATTTGCGTTAGAATTATCATTCTCAGAATTGACATTTTCTGCTTGCATACATTTGTTAACATCATAGAAGCTTACATTTGAGCATCAGTGATGAGCTTAATCTTTTGAGGCCTGAAACTCTGATGAGTAATTGGCCAATCACTTCAAGGAATGATCGTATCCAGGGGCATATTGCCTGAAGATTTTGTTGAGCATGAGCAAGTTTGTTTTCCTAGTTGATGTTTTCACAGGGGCAAAGCTTAAATTCTTCATTGATCAAAGAATGTGCCGATTTCAGTGAATCTGGGGCAGTTACGTCGAGATTCGACGAATCTCTCAGAGTTTGAAGACACTGGGGCAGATTATTTGAAGTCCTTATGGTACAAAGTTTCTGGAGGAAAATTTCTTATATCATGCAATTTGGGGCTGATCAACCACAACAGAACTTGGTATGCTCTCAAGCAGAGTTTGTTCATGTTAATGTTCTCCCCAGTAGAGTTTGTTGATATTTCCTCAGCAGAGTTTGTTCCTATGAATGTGATTAGTTGCTAACAAGGTGATGGGTTTGTTATGATGTGTCGAATTCATAAGGTCCAATGATGTTTGGTTTCTCCCCGGCTAGGTTTTGATCTGAATCCTCTCCAGGTGATTATGTTATGGTCAGGCAGTTGAGTAATTTTTGAGGTCCACTTCTCCTTAATGGTGGTCCCCATGCAGAGGTTCATTTTTTGCTATCCCCAGCTGAAATCATATGAAGAATCTTCACTCAGAGTTTTACCCTCTAGACTTGTTGTTGTTGCTTTAAATATCCCCGAATAGAGAGCCATGTTATTTTTAAGAAGCATGGACTTGGTGGTTGTTTACTGGATTCTTATCTGTGGTTGTATTTCTTGCCAGAATGATTTATCCTTGCTGATTCCCCAGTGGAGACAGAGCATTATTGTTTCGTTTGTTCTCCAATCATAAAGCAATGAGGTTAATTTCTCATTTCCCCCGGCAAGTCCAAGATGTACTTCTCTCCGGATTGTTTTCCAGAGATTTATTCTCCTAGTGAAGATTGTACGTCACTAATGCGGCTATTCCTCAGTGAAGTCGCTTCTTGATATATTAGTCACCTGTTGGGTTTTCTCTCACTCATGATAAGTATTGATCTAAAATCCCCCACAGTTTGACCTTTTGCTGTTTTCCTCAGCAAGTCCAGGATGCTTTGCTCAGAATTGGTTAATCCTCTGAGAGTGTTCTCGTATCTCTAGCAGATCTCTGCATCCTTTTGAAATGGAAGTTCCTGTGAATTTTTATGATCCCCAGGAAGATTCAGAAAGATTTGGGTTGTTATGATTCCCCGACAGCTTTCTTGTCATCCTTAAAGCAGAGTTTATGTTGTTATCCTCTTTGTGGATCATCGATGTTAAAAGATTGATATTTGGGTCTTTCCCCAAGGAGTATCTTCCTCTCCAGCAAGATTTGAGCCTTGTAGTAGGATTTATTTTCCTTTGATGGCTTTTGTTTATCCCTTGCAGAATTTCTTCAGCTAAATCCCTAGCATAGCTGCTAATGATATCTCCATCTTGTTGAGATTAGCCGAGTATTCAGTGGTGTTATGATGTTTATTCCACCCTTTGTTTATCCTTTATGTCTGTTTTGTCAGCATATTCATACCCATAAGCATCGTATGCGCATTCATTTGTTGTGCATAGCATTTTGTTGTTGTATTTTGCATTTTGCATTTGTGTTGGTGCTTCTTTGCTCTCTGGTGTTGTTATCCTCCACAGAGTATGTGTGTGTGTCCTCTCTCCAATAGAGTGTCGACCTTAAGCAAAAAGTGTTTATCCTTTCTAATTCCCCACAGAGTTTATTCCTCGTGGAAAGTTTTGCTTCAGTTTTCCTTCTCAGTTCATTATCTGGGTGGAACCAATCCCCAGTTGAGTTATTTCCTACTCAAGATGATTCTTATTCGACCGTTTCTCTCCAGTTTCTTCCTGGATTGAACTTTGGCCTCCGACGGTGACTACTTTGAAACTCTCTAGGTTGTGAAATCTAGATGATTGGGAGTGCATTTATTTTGCACCTTTGAGGATTTTGTATTACTCAGCAGATGATCTATTTGTGGTTACCATTAAAAGATAAAGATTTTGTTTCCTCCAGCAGGGTTGTGACAACACTCTTTTGGAATTTATTACGTGACAACAAGCAATGTCCTCTTTATTTGAGAAACTTGTTTGTGTCCAGTTATCAGACGTTATCTTGGAATCTCTCAGGATGTGCCTGTCAGAGAAGTTTGTTGTGAATTTTCAACAGATAGTTGTCTCTTTATTTGAGAAGTCTGTTGCATGATCTAACTTGCCCATATCTCTCGTGAAGATCCCTGGTAGAGTTATTGATTCCTAGTTCCTGGCAAATCTCAGCAGAAGATTTCCAGTTGACCCCGGCAGAAGGTATTTTCTTTCCAAGAATCTCGGCAGTAGATTTCTTGGATATTTTCAAAAGATTTCCAGCAAACCTCGGCAGAAGGTGGCTTTATTTCAGATTTCTTTGGTTGATCTCGGCAGTAGATTCTCCAGTGAGTTTTAAAATAGAATTTGCAACAAGCCTCGGCAGAAGGTATTTTCTTTCCAAGAATCTCGGCAGTAGATTTCTCGGATAATTTCAAAAAAAAAATTATTACAGCAACCTCGATAAAAGGTATTTTATTTTTAGGATCTCGGCAGTAGAATCCTTAAAAGATTTTTCAGTAAAGCCTCGGCAGCAGGCATGTTTTCGATTATTCCTCGGTAGTAGGAATTACATGTAAAATCTCGGCAGAAGGTGTTTCATTTGAAGGTTCTCTAGTTGATTTTGGCAATAGATTCCCCAGTAAATTTTTGATGGTTGACACATTTCCCAAAAAAAAACATCTTGGTAGAAAGTATTCCCAAATAAAGTCCTAAGTCTCGACAATTGACTCTTGCAGTTGATATCTTTTGAAATCCCCGCAGTGGACCTCGTCAGCAGGTTCTCCAAGTGGAATTTGTTAAAAGATCTCATTAAAATCTCCATTTGAATTTATTACCCTCGTTGTAGTTAATATATCTCGTGTTCTCTTTGGTTCGCTTAACCTATGTCTGGTAGTAGGTGATCTCTACTCCAATGAATGGTAAGTCTCTTCAGTTTGATGGGACAGTTCGTTGTTGAGATTCTTCCACTCCAATGAATGGTAAGTCTCTTCGGTTTGATGGGACAGTTCGTTGTTGAAATTCTTCCACTCCAATGGATGGTAAGTCTTTTCGGTTTAATGGGACAGTTCGTTGTTGAGATTTGTGACTCCAATGAATGGTAAGTCTCCTCGGTTTGACGGGACAGTTCTTTGTTGAGATTTGTGACTCCAATGAATGGTAAGTCTCCTCGGTTTGACGGGACAGTTCATTGTTACGATTTGTGACTCCAATGAATGGTAAGTCTCCTCGGTTTGACGGGACAGTTCGTTGTTGAGATTTGTGACTCCGATGGATGGTAAGTCTTTTCGGTTAGACGGGACAGTTCATTGGTGAGGTATCGTTTTTCCCCAGTGGAGCCTTGTTGTTCTAAGTCTTCCCTGTTGGATTATATCCTTGTTGTGTTGTGGTTTATTTCCACTTACAGTTATCCCCAGTTTGAATATTTTCCTCAGCTGAGTCCCTGTAGTTGTGCGGTATGTTCCTCGGCTAGTTGGTGGTCTCTTGTGATGTGTTTCCCCGGTGGAGTTTCTTTCTCCCGCTCTTCATTTTGTTGATCTCTTGTGGCTTATTCTCCCCACAGTGGTCTTGTGTTTGCATATCATTTGCATGATCATATCATTTTGTGGTCTCTTAGGGCCAAAAACTGGGTTGTTGTTATATTTAAGTCTCTTCTATCTCGTCGAGACAAAGATGCCCATCTTCGTATCTCCAGATAGAAGAAACTTAAATAGGGGCAGCTGTAATACCCTAATTTTTACCCCTAAGATCCCACATGTCATTTGCATTTTCGCATACCACAAACAAGATTACATATTGGTTCCCTCTTTGATAGATTTGTGCCTTGTAGGGATCTTTAAGTTTGTGTGCGTTTGTTAGTTGTTTTATTGCTTAATTTTTTTATGTTTACTAACCATTAATTAAAATCCAAAAATATTTTGTTTTCTATCACTAACATTTTCAGGGGAAGAACAGGTTAAAAATGCCAAAATAACAGTCCCATAGCTCGAATGAATTTTATATGAGAAAAATCAAAGTTGATCAGCAATTAATTCAAAAAATTATCTGATCAAGAGTTTCCAATATTTAATGGATTATTATTCAAGGAATTCCAAGGTTCATGTGTTTATTTCCATGCCTTCTTTGACGAGCAAAAGAATCGAGCAGAACCACAACAGTGCAACAAAATGCTCATTTTTCACAAATTTTGCATTGTGTAACCGGTTAGCAGTTATGCTGTAACCGGTTACCATCGTGAAAATTTGAATAATGGTGGCAAATTCAAATTCAGCAATTGGCACCAATCTCAGCCCATGATCACATTTGGAATATTCTAGGCCATTTCATTTTAATCCCCTACATCACTTTGATCATTTCCCACCATGTACCATCACTAATCACCACTCTTTTGATAATTCCCTCCAAATTTGAATTCCAATCCTAATTTTGATCATCCAAACCTAATTCCAAACCACCAAATTTCCAAGCCTAAACTCTATAAATAGAGGCTTCATTTCATTCATTCCACAAGCTTTTGATAGCCAACAAATCCCTTGCAATTTCTCTCCCCAAACCACAAATTCACCAAAGCTCTTATTTCTTCTTTCATAAGTTAGTAAGAATTCACATTGATTCTTACTAATTTAGAGCTAAACCTCCATCCATTCTTGTTTTTGTTCATAGATCAAGGCTTTGGAGTATAGATCTTGCTGCAATTTGGAAGGATTTTCTGATTTGGAGTGGTAATCCATCTTCCACCATTGTTAAAGCTTCATCTTCATCTTCCATAATGTAGATCTTTGGAGATTCTTATTGCTTGATCCTTTGGATCTTTTAATTGTGTTTAATAGCTGGTTTTTGCTGTGATTTTACTTTGATTTTCGTGTAATTTTAGTTCCATGATCACAAAGTGTTTGTAAAAAGTTCTGAAAATGGATCATGCTGAATTTTGCACATTTTTCTGCATTCTGGTGCTGTGTAACCGGTTAGCAGTTATGCTGTAACCGGTTACACTGTGTAAATTTTGAAAAATTGTGCTTATTTTGAACTAAGTAACCGGTTATCAGTTATGCTGTAATCGGTTACTTCGAAACAGAATGCATATTTTGGCTTGTTTTTTGGGCTGTTTTGGTTCCTTTTCTTTTTTCTTCCCTCTCCTTTTGTTCTTAGCCTTAGATCACATAATTGTGTGGTTTAATTAGGCTCTCTCTTCATCTATTCCTATTTTCTTTTGATCGATGAAAGTCTAAAAGATCTTGGAATTCTTTTGTTGAATTTCGATCGAGACGAGATCGCTACCACTTTTCTTTTCGTGCGGTATTGCTTTCGGATGACGATCTATATATCGTTCATCTAGCGTACATTAGCACAAAGAGCTATTAACCGGCCTCAAAGTAGGGTAATTACTCCGTAAATTACTCGGCGATTGCTTAACATAGCGCAATATTTGTCCCGTATCGGAAACTATCAAGAATGGTTGATTATTTGTCTTATGGTTCACAACTCATGAAACTTGTTGTTAGGAGGCTTTGGTCTTATCAATCCTCTAATGAGTTTCATCAACCTTGACCTAAGTGCAATTATTCAATTGTTATTGATCACTAATACTAACAACTAATCACTAACTTACTAACAATATTTTGTATTAATTTTGTTTACATTTCCTTCTCGCTCCCTATCTCTCTTTTACTTTTATGCAATTTTTCCTTTGTCCGTTGGACACATGTTTATGCTTCCGCATATTTTTCCTTTGTCCGTTGGACACATGTTTATGTTTCCGCAATTTTTCCTTTGTCCGTTGGACACATGTTTATGCTTATGCCTTTTTCTCTTTGTCCACTTGAACTCAAAAACATTAATAAAGGCTTAAACAATAAAAAACTTAATTCTCCTCATCTTGGACTATTAGTTACTATCCTATGCTTTGGAGTGATCTCTTTATGGACCTCTTTTGAAGTAATATTGGACTTATGGACCTAGAATTAGGACTTCTTATCCCTTTGCTTGGAGTATTGATTGAAGACTTGCCTTTATTCGGCCAATTTGCTTGAGGATGGAATTCTTTTAATATTGCTTTGAAGTGGCTCCATTTTGGTTAGATCCTTCTTTTCCCTAGCTTTTACTTTATGCACTAGGATAGTCACTTCTTCTCCTCCCCATTCTTAAATTTTCAAAATCCTCTCTCTTTTTCAAAACCTTCTTGTTTTCAAACTTAAAACCGCTTTCATAATAAAACCTTGACTTTGGTCAAGTGATTTTTAAACTTTGTTTTCTTTAATAAAAGTCAATCCATCTTAAATCATACTTTGACCATTTTAAAAAGATATAAAAAATACAAAACTCATCCAAATTTTTTTGTGCTTTTATGCACCTTTTTCTTTTAAACTTTTCAAAAAGAATTAGACATGAGTCATTTTTTTGATGAGATGTAAAACTCCTAACCAGGGTATTTTGTTGAAAGTATGGTCATTTTCCACTTAGATGTTGAAGTGATTAGTCTTGTTGATGTTAATCCAAGCAAATCCTCCATCTTAATGTGATACAAATGCCTCTTTCCCATACCTTTGGGTAATTAGTTGAGTATTCTCTCTTGAGAATGACGGGTTGTCTTTTTCAAGATAAAATAAACCATAACCAATCATTTTTGTTCTTTGTACCATGAACTACGAGGTTTTGATCCTACATTGCACATCGTGGATACGGGGTATGAGGTGATAAGTCTCTCCAAACACAAAAATCTAAAAAATAATTCTCCTCTCATCTCCTCAATCTCTTTACAAGCAAAACTTTTCAGACCAAAAAGTTGTAGATATTTCAAAGGGCTCCTATAGAGTACTATAGATGTATTGGGTGTGTAAAACCTTCCCTTTACATAACCAACCCCCCTTACCCATTTCTCTTTGTCTTTTTTAGACTTCTTAGGATTTATTCGCTCTTTTTTCCTTTTCCTTTGTGGAATAAATAAAAGCGCGGTGGCGACCCTGTTTTCCTTGAGTTAAGTTAATCAATAGCTTACACTCACGATTTTTACCGCTACACATGCCATAGCACCCTTCCTTGGGGTAGTGGGGAAGAGCCTGCACTTGATGGCTCCCTGTACGTTCCGGTAGTCGAGCATCGCATCGATGCTTTCAATGTGATCGTCCGGGTCGGTTGTACCATCAAATATCGCCAAGGGCGGGGGTTTTTCCATCCCGGAAGGAAAGGGAGTCTCCATGATGTCGCTGGATAGCGGTGTGCGCTGATCGTCTTCGTCGCTCCTAACAGGTGATCGCGGCAGGGATAGGTCACCTCGACCGTTCCTACTCCATCGACGAGGGCTCCTTGGTCGGCTCTTTGGCTTCTCGACGTATCAGTCAACTTTATTCTTCTTATAAGCGGGGGAACATCGCTCCTTCTGGGGAGGGCTCCGGTCGCGGTTCTGGGTTACCACGGGTTGAGGTCATTCCAAACACAGGCGACGATGTCTCCACGGGGGAGAGCGTGATTGTCGCTCCTTCTCGAGTATTCCTATCCGCTCATTCTGTTGGAAAATAATCATATTTGTCTGATTGATCGCTCCGAATAGAGCAATAGTGGTCGGGTCAGCGTTATGCGGCACAGGGATTGGCTGGTAGACAGTCGAGCTATCAAAGTGTCCGACGGCATTGAAGGTCGCATCGTCCGAGGAGGGAGAGGCGGTGTGTCCGTCCCTTGGGTCGCCCTCTTCGACGTGAACGGGACCACGTTGGGGTTGTGACCGTCACCGTTGGTGAACGGAGTGAAGGCAGTTTCTGGAGCATTTTCGTCAATGCGTGGGCTGGCCATGATCAACGGAGGTTGTAAACTGCTTTGGTTCTTGGGTTTCTACAGGAGAAAGAACGTGGAAGCAAGAGTTCCCACAGACGGTGCCATAGATCTTACTGGATCAGAAATGGGTCAGCATCCAGCAACACATCGTGAGCTCTTTTATTCGCCGGTAATGGTGAAGAGGCGGGGGTGTACCTGCAAGGTGCTCTGATGCCAAAGTCAGAGACGGAGTAATCAACGCAAGTACATGGAAAAGGTGTAAAGAATAGAATACCTGACCCTCTAGTTAAAGAGGGTATTTATAATGTGCCCCCAGCGCAGGGCCAACGGTTACTTAGCACTGGGTTGGATCGCGAGGCCCAATACGAGTAACTGCACGGGCTTACGTGGCGTAGGGAAGACCATCACGTGGTATTCGCCCTAGATCAATTGCCCTGTGATCTTCGGAAGGTGGGCTGACCAGTTCTTTCGGAAGTGGGTAGTTGCCTGATGGCATGTCCCCGCGTGGGGGGCACATGGAATCCGTGTGAGAGCTCCACGAGCGTGTAGGTAGGCTGGATATCAATTGGGCCCTCCTCGACGAGGAGTTGGGTTGAGCCGTGCCCGACGGTAGGCCAGCCTTAAGCTCAGTCCAGAACAATTACCATTTATATTTCTTAATATATTGATATTATACTAAAAAAATATATTAATATCATATATTTAAAGTTATTTAAATGATTATTTACTATAATAAAAATATATAATTATGATTTGCTAAAAATCAATGGAACCTACCAAATTAAAATATATTTAATCGGGTGAATTTTTCTCCCTTATATCATATTATTTAAACTTTAAAATTAATATTTTTTTACTTTAAAAAAATATATAATTATAAGGAAACTGTTAAGGGACATTAATAGGTTCCTTTGATTTTTAGCAAATCATAATTATATATTTTTATTATGTTAATTGCCATTTATATTTCTTAATATATTAATATTATACTAAAAAAAATATTAATATCATATATTTAAAGTTATTTAAGTAATTATTTAACATAATAAAAATATATAATTATGATTTGTTAAAAATCAATGGAACCTACCAAATTAAAAATATATTTAATCGGGTCAAATTTTCTCCCTAATATCATATCATTTAAACTTTGAAATTATTATTTGTTTACTTCAAAAAAAAATAAGGAACCTGTTAAGGGACAGCTACCATATTCTATATTTTTTATTGGATCAAACAGCTGCCATATTCAATAGAATTATATAGATTCATTATTGAAAAACATTAAAAAATTATATTAATAAACAAAGTTGAATAAAATAGGAATACAATTTTTTTGACTTACTTTTAATTTTTTTTAGTTAGTAGACCTTTTGTAAATTTTTTTAGGATGTAATAAAGATATCCATATATTTATTAGTATATTATTTAATGGTATTGAGCTTGTAATACTTATTTGATTTGATATAAAAATATATAATTATGCTTCGCTAAAATTTAAATGTCACATGTTGAATAACTAAAATAAATAGTATAAATTTTTTTTTTCACTTTCTCTTTGTTTGAGATTCAATTAACACATTATAGACATATTTCAGAGGATTAAAGATCTATTAAAATAATATTAATCAATAAAAATTAAAGATATTAAACTTAAATGCAATATCTTTTGGTTTTCTTTATTATATTAGATAAATAAAAATCAAATATGTTAAGATAAAAGAATTCACTTAAGAGAAAGTTCAGAAGGTCAATTTGTTGGGAAAATTAAAAAAAGTTAGAGCACCATGCACCCAATACTCCTTAACTATAAGAGAGAAACATCATATTTATAAAAAAAACCTTAACGCATCAAATATATGAATTCTCTCTTATAAATTCAAATTCATAGCCGATGCGAAACTTAATTTCTCACACTTGCATCAAACAATTTTTCTCACAAGTGTAGATCTCCTATATAGGAGGATTAAACTACCGCTTCTCCACCAAGTTGAACCATGACTTTAATACCACTTGTTGGAGAGAGAAGAAATCATAAGTACGAATGAGCGTCAACTGCTTTAGGAACACAAGAGATGAAGAGGTCACATCTCCATCCAAAATCTTAAGACATCAGGTATTTGAATCATCTATCTCTTATAAATTCAACATTTCATTTATTCATAATTGATGTGAGATTTGACCACTTGCACTTGCACCAAACATAAATAACTAAAAGTTCAACAACTAATTTATATTATTGAACACTTTGGATTCTAGAAAAAAAATTTAAAATTAAAAAACTAATGAAATTTAATCATTGAAACTAATGAAATTTAATCAATGGTACTAGTGGTTGCAACATTTTTTATCTAAATAAATACACCATTATACAACATAGATATGGATTATGAAAAGATCTAAACAGTCATACAATTAAAGACTACTTAAATTTAGATTTTCATTATCATCTATCATATCAATATTAAGAATAAATGCACATCTAAAACTTAAAAGTTCTGAAGATTCTAAAGATGAGGTTCTGCTGAATAAGCTCTGAAGTTTCTGAAGACATCACTTCTAAAGACCAAGTGCCGAAGACTCTTAAGATAGTTTTACTGAATGAAGATCTAAGATTCTGATGACTTTGGTTCTGAAGTTACAAGTATTGATCTCTACACATGCTTCATCAAATACACATTTGAAGCCTCTAAAGAAGTTAGAAGACAGAAGATCAAGAATGGTTTGCTTGTTTCAATGAATATAAAAGTACAAAGTAGTATGTGACCTTTACCTAGAATAGGTGGCACAAAGACAGCTTTATTATGTTATGATATTGACCATTCGTTTAAGTGAACGTTGGGATATTACAATTGAAATGTGTTTCCTATTATACCCTCTAACGGATCTATTCTCAAGCTCTTTATATTGAAGATTTGAATGCTTGAAGAGTGTGTAAAAAACTGAATGCTGAAGGCCAAGTGCTGAGCGCAAAAAGGCTGAATGTCGAAGTGCTTAACGCCGCAGTACCGAGAGCCAGAAGAGCCAAAAAGATAATCATGAGAGAATAAACAGAACAAGAAAAGAAAGAGCTGAAGAAAATACGAGAGTATGTGTGCAAGGCAGAAGCAAGCACCAAGTTGTTAAAGCTCAAAAGGAAGATGCTTGAAGCTCAACCAAAACAGAGCGCAACTCTACAAGAAAATGAGAGAAGCATTAAAAGAAGCTTTTAAGCTCAACAAAACTCAGGCTGATACGCTGCAAATCTATAGGATATTATTCTTAAGATAGTTTTGTAAATTAGCAAAAAGCTATTATTCATATCTTGCTAGAAACACTTTTATGTTATTGTACTTCAACTTGTGTCATCTGCTTGTTTAGAAGCAATTCTTATACACACATTTGTAACACTTTTTTAAGTGGTAATTCCTCAAGTGACTAAGTCGTTAGTCAGGATACTTGAGAGGGCTAAGTTGTTTTCTAACACTTAGAGGTTGTAATCTTTTTAGATTATTGGATTAAGTCCTTGTCTAAGGCGAAATCACCTTGGTGGATGGACTGGAGTAACTTTGTTAATAGTGAACAAGGATAAAAATAATTATGTCTATTTATTTTTATTCTCTTGTTAGCATTGAATTTTGAATTCCACAGAAAAGATCATATTTGGTGAAACCCAATTCAAACCCCCATTTTTCGTGTTTCTCGCCCCTTCAATAAGTTCACTACGCCAAAAATGATTTTTGGTAGCTCTACAAAGACAGCGATTTTCAAAGAAAATGCTGCAATACGTTTTATAAAAAATAAAAAAAAAACGCTCAAAAAAACGCTGCTAAAGGTGGACTTCAGAAAGCGCTTTCAAAAAACGCTGCTAAAAGCCAAACTAAGGCTACCCTTAAGAAAGCGCTTTTAGGAAAACACTGCTAAAGGTCCTGCATAAGCCATACCTTAGACAGCGCTTTTGGAAAGCGCTGCTAAAGGCCCAAGGTATACCATACTTTAGGCAGCTCTTTATGAAAGCGCTGCTAAAGGCCCAATTCACTACACACCTTAAAAAGTGCTTTTCCCAGTAAGCGCTGCAAAAGCTCAGCCTACGAAAGCGCTTTCTAAAAGCGTTGCTAAAGGTGCTTTAGTTTGTAAAAACTAAAACGCGGGAAACCAGTAACAAATCATTTCTACTGTTTAACCATATCATTTGCAATTTCACTCTCACGACTCTCTCCATTCTTGGCAACCGCTGCTGTTCCTTCGTCACTGTTCGCGACCATCCCTGTTCATCTGTCACTGTTCGCGATCGTCCCTGTTCCTCCGTCACTGTTCGCCACCGTCCCAGTTCCGACCGTGTTTGTGTCACTGTTCCGCCGTCGTCGCTGCTCTTCCGGCCGTTTGAGCAAGGTATTTTTCATTTCCATTTCTTGTTTCACATTTCATTTTGTTTCTTGTGGTAGTTAACATTTGTTTTGGCCAAATAATAGTGTATTATGCATATCTTGTCAATCATCTCTATTATGGCTATGTGTTAATTGGTGATGTTGAAACAAATCAATTAGAAACTTGTTAAGTTGCTTATTATGTTGTTTTATGTTGCTATTAATGAACCGAAACAAAACTTATTAAAAAATGCAATAAGATTCTAAGGCAATTTGGTTAGACATTGTTTTGTGAAAAATTCTGTTAAGGTTGGTTGCAAGCTGTTAGTTAGATAATTGGAACTCTGTTGGTTATTTTCATTGTTTTTAAACTTGTTGAGATGCTGCTAGTTATTATTTTGACAGTTAGTTAAAGGGTTAATTTATGAACTTAGGCTAGTTTCGGTTAGAACTGTGAGATATCATGGTAAATGGTTTTGAATGGTTTGAGCTTATTCTTGTGGTTGTTTAAATTTGATTTTGAAATTGTTGTTGTAGTAAGGTTGAAGATGATGAATAGTGATATTTGGTGAACTTATTTTGAGAATTGGTGTTAATTTGGTAAGTTGATATTGAATGTTAGTGATGAATTCTTGGAATTAATTGATGATAATGACATTGTTGACGGATAATTTTTAGTGATTACATTGTTAATTGTTAAGGTTGAAGATGATGAATATTGATGAAATTAATTGTTAATTGTTGAGGTTGAAGTTGCTATTGAGTTTGAATGTGGAATTGATAATTTTGGTGATTGATTTATGCTCGAATTGATGATTCTTTATTGAGGTTGAAGATGATTATTTTGTTAATTGTTGCGACCTACTAAATTTGTCTTGTTATATTTGGTATACATCATCAGTTACTAACTTAGTGAATTTGCTATAGGGGTTACCCGAGAAGAGTGAAATTTGGATCGTTTACAAAAATCTTACACTTTGTGGTTAAGTCTAGAAGTTGCTGACTTCTATACAGGTACTTATAATTAGTTGTTCTTTTGTGTTTGTTTACCTTACTTAGTAAAACCATGGATCGAAAAATGGATGTCTTCCAATCGATTGTCAAAAGAATAAGAGACTGGGGTATCAGAATTCGTTAAGTTTGCGGTTGAACACGCCAAAGACCCCAGTCGAATCACATGTCCTTGCTTAGGTTGTTGTTATGGTCTTCGGATTGACGCAGATCAGTTGGAATCGCATTTAATGAGGCATGGAATTGATCGAAGTTATACATGTTGGATATTACATGGTGAGAGTAACAAGAATGTTGAACCGGGGGATAATACGACCTATGCTTCAAACGACAATGGCACAGATACACACGATTGTGATCGAGTCGAAGAGATTGCAGAAGCACTTGAAGAAGATCTTCATAATTGTCCCAAAATGTTTGAGAGGTTGGTAAGCGATGCAGAGAAACCGTTGGATAAAGGTTGCACTAAATTCACAAGATTGTCTGCGGTATTAAAGTTGTACAACTTAAAGGCGGGAAATGGATGGTCGGATAAAAGTTTCACAGAGTTATTAGCCCTTATGAAAGATATGCTTCCCGGAGGATAATATTGAGAACTTGCACGATACTTCCAAGAATGATGCAAAAGAATCAATTCATGATGCGGAAGGAGATATTTCAAGAGGAATAACAATTATGAAAGGAATAATTCGTGCTAGAGACAAGGGAATAAAATACGACGTTCATTGGAATGAAATGGGTCAACTAATTGAGCCTAATGGCGCAATGTTGACAAGTTACATTGGTGCACTTGTCCGTTCACAAGTTCCTATTACTTGTGATAATAGGAGAAATTCACAGTTGAAACCCGCCAAAGATAAAATATGGAGTGAGATACAGTACTATAAGCATGTCATAACACAGATAAAAGATAAACGTGCCATCTAACACATAAACAGGTTCTACATCCTAGACCTAAGGTTTCTTCAATAATTTCATGATTGTTTTTAGATCAAAACCGATTTCTTCTTGTCTTGCAACAACAATCTTGAATTGAGCATCCACTGAAAATTAGTTAATAATATGATCAACCCATTTAAACAACCTTCTCTTCATTTAAAAAAAACATAATAGATAAAGCATTGCTATAATAATTCTTCAAAATTGAATAGAAAATTATTAAGAATTGAATAAAAGATTTCATAAAATATTAATAATTAAATGATTATCTAATTATTTTAATAGTAAAATATTCTTATCAATCTTGAAATTAAAAAAAAAAAAAATCATTTTCAAAATTTGAAAAGTGGCATATGTCAATTTTCTCGCACAATTATAGTATATATTTGCCCCCATTAGTCAATATTTTTGAACCCGTGCATAAATCTTAACAAAATTACTATGTAATAAGGTTAAAAAGAAATATTTATTTGTATGCTTTTATTCATAATTAAAAAATATTAAGAATTTATGATTAGAAAAAAATTAAATTAAAGTAAATTATAATAAAAATATAGAAATTTAAATGAAAATGAAATATAATCAAATAATTTAACTAATAAGAATTTTTTAATTTAGTAACTAAAAATATTAAAAATATATATATTTAGAAAGAATAAACAAGGTAAAAATAGATTTTAAAAAATTACAAGGAAAATGGAAACAAATATAATAAGGAAAATAATATAAGTAAGAAACAAATATAATAAGGAAAAAAAATAAAGTAGAAATATAATGTAAATATTATATGCGCAAATACATTGGTTGGTTTCAAATATTATTATTACATTACTATTATATATTTAAAACAATTTGATTAATATTTTATAC
Organism: Lathyrus tuberosus; assembly: GCA_022829125.1. Classification (NCBI taxonomy): domain Eukaryota; kingdom Viridiplantae; phylum Streptophyta; class Magnoliopsida; order Fabales; family Fabaceae; genus Lathyrus; species Lathyrus tuberosus. Next base: position 2,560,122 of record JALAZF010000504.1, read on the forward strand.
AAATGTTAAAAATATATAATTTTATTTTGGTAAAGTCAAACGTCCTTATCAAATTAGAATTATATTTAATAAGATAAAATTTTTTCTTCTAAATTAAACCTTAAATTATATTATATAAATTGTTAAATTAATTTTTTTTTTACCATAAAACCCATTCAAATCATAATTACACCAAATTTTACTCAAAAGGTATTAAATTGCAATATATGGAATTAATCATTCAAATACATTGAAAATTTACATTAAGAAAAAATTGAATAAAATATGTATGAAACAAATTTAGTAACGAGAAAATATATTTTTAATTTAATAGAAATAAAAATAAAAAATTAATTAAATAGAAATAAAATTATTTAAGAAAGATATAATTGATTTGATATAAAAATATATAATTATGCTTCGTTAAAATTTAGATGTCACATGTTGAATAACTAAAATAAAGATTATAAAGATTTTTTTTTTTCACTTTCTCTTTGTTTGAGATTCAAGTAACACATTATAGACATATTTCAGATGATTAAAGATCTATTAAAATAATATTAATCAATAGAAATTAAAGATATTAAACTAAAATACAATATCTTTTAGTTTTCTTTATTATATTAGATAAATAAAAAGCAAATATGTTAAAGATAAAAAATTCACTTAAGAGAAAGTTCAGAAGGTCAATTTGTTGGGGAAATCAGAGAAGTCAGAGCACCATGCGCCTAATACTTCATAACTATAAGAGAGAAACACCATATTTCTAAGGAAAACCTTAACGCATCGGATATATGAATTCTCTCTTATAAATTCAAATTCATAGCCGATGCGAAACTTAATTTCTCACACTTGCATCAAACAATTTTTGTCACAAGTGTAGATCTCCTATATAGGAGGATTGAACTCCCGCCTCTATGCCAAGTTGAACCATGACTTTAATACCACTTGTTGGAGAAACAGAAGAAATCATAAGTACGAATGGGCGTCAAATGCTTTAAGAACACAAGTAATGAAAACGTCACATCTCTATCCAAAACCTTAAGACATCAGGTATATGAATCATCTATCTCTTATTAATTTAATATTTCATTTATTTATAATTGATGTGAGATTTGACCACTTACACTTGCACCAAACATAAATAACTAAAAGTTCAACAACTAATTTATATTATTGAACACTTTAGATTCTTGAAAAAAATTTAAAATTAAAAAACTAATGAAATTTAATCATTTAAACCAATGAAATTTAATCAATGGTACAAGTGGTTGCAACATTTTTGATCTAAATAAATACACAATTATACAACATAGATATGAATTATAAAAAGATCTAAACACTGATATAATTTAAGACTACTCAAATTTAGATTTTCATTATCATCTATCATATATATCTGATCGTACCTGGATCAGACAGTTATTCAGGGGCCAGCAACGTCGTATGGACTTCAGCTCCGGTGATGGTGAAAGACGGCGCGGGGGAGGGGGGGTGTACCTGCAAGGTAGTTCGACGCTCAAGTAAGAAAAAGGGGAGTAATCAAGTACAGAAAAATAGGTGTGAGTTTAGGATGCAATGTAACCTATCCCTCTCCAGTGAGAGGGTATTTATAGAGAGCCCCCAGTGCGAGACCAACGGGTGCTTGCACTGGGCTGGATTGCACGGCCCAGTCCAAGTAACTGCCAGGGCTTACGTGGCGTAGTGAAGATCAGCACGTGGTCTTCGCCCTGGTGTAACGGTCTCTAAATCTCCGGAAGTAGGGCAGACCGATTCCTTCGGGAGTGGGGAGTTACAAGAGAACGTGTCCTCGCGGGGAGGAGCACGTGGGTGTCGAGGAGAGGTGCGTCCACGGGCTGTATACCTCTGCTCGGCAACCTTTAGCCTGTGTGCCCGACGTCCAAGGGGATTGGTACGTGCTCGACACAGAGGCGATTTGGGCCTCGTTGGGCCTCCGTTGGTCATTGGGCTTGGGCCTGCCCGACAGTAGGGCAGGCGCTGGCCCAGTCCAGAACAGGAGCCCTCCAAGTCGTTGCTCTGAGGTTTCAGGGTAATGACTTTAGGGTCAGTACTATGCCGAGGACGTGTCCAGTCGGGGAAGGGACTTTAAACGAGGAACAGTTGGTCAACCGGGCAGAAACAAGTCGATCTGCTCGCGCTAGACTGGCCGCAGATGGGCGACGTCGCAGGGATACGAGAAGTCTGAAGCGAGGTGAATGAAAAGACGCGTGTTGGGGACTGAAAAGATGTGCCTGGGGAAGTGTGTGCCACGTGTCACACCTCATCATTGCCTAGGGCGGCTACGCTAGGGTAGCATAATCGATTGCCTAGGAAATCCTCGAGTCTCGTGAGGAGCCTATAAAAGGGCTCGAGTTCGTGTCAGTTGTACGTTTCCACCTTTTTCACTCCTGTCTCTTCTTCCTATCTCCGTCGCTGCTCAACCGTCATTCACCGCCGTACGTCGCCACATCTACCACTCCGGTCAGGCTTCTACCACCGTTCCAAGTAAGCTTATGATCCCTTTCTTTTCCGTTTTGCTTTCCTTCGGTGGTTTTTCGGTGAACTAATGAAGTTCCCGGTAATCCCTTGAAGGTTCCGGCCGAAAACGGCGGGACGTTCTTAGGGTTCCGATGGATTTGGTGGAGGCTTGGGATGAATATCCCGAGGACCCGATGAATACCCCGAGGACATGAGATGAATGTCACGGGGAAGTGAAGTGAGAGTATTTGAGACCTGAAGAAGGGACGGGGGTAACGGCCTCGGGCAGTTCGCCGTTTCCCCGAGCATTTTCCTTGCTCTCATTGCCCTTTCACTTGATCGGCGGTGGAAGGGTGGATTTGGTCGTGGCCAACAAATTCACCTATTTCCTCTGCTTTTCAGGTAAAAATGGCCATGAGGCTTGCGGGGATTATACAGATAGACACTGAACCCGACGTGGATGGCCCCGTGCAGATTCCCAGGGAGGAGTTCGTGCGCCCGACCGTCGATTGGGCCGGCGAGGAGCCTCTACGCATGAAGTCGCGTTTCGCCGCTGACGACACGGACGCTTTCGCCATCGTCGAGGACGTCGTTGTGGCCGAGGAGGCAAAGTGGACGGTCTTTCAGCCTCAGGCACATCATCGTATCTGCTCGAATTACCATGGCTTAAGGTTCCCCATGTATGAGCTTGCCTTTAAAGAGGTCGGCATTCTCCTCCCCTTCAACAGCTTTCAGTTGGGGGTGTTCAATCGGTTGCACCTAGCGCCATCTCAGCTTCATCCCAACGCACTCGCGTTCATGCGGGCATTTGAGATCGTGTGCGACTACCTCAACATCGGGACCACACTCTCCCTCTTCTTCCGCATTTTCCACCTCCAACATTCAACTGATCACGGGCGACACAGTTGGGTTTCCTTAAAACAGTCGAGGAAGTTGTTCAAGGCGTACTCTGACTCCATTCGTAATTTTAAGGATAGATTCTACTATGTCATGCCCGCGACGCACGAGGTTGTGCGCACGCTCTATGACCTTGTGACCGGCGCGGCCAGGGATGAGAGGTTCGTGTCCAAGTTGCCCCTGGAATGGGAGGATGCGTACTTCGCTTGTGGCACGGATTCCTACCTCGTGAAGCCCGGCGAGCTGTCCGAGGAGGAAAAAGAAGTGTACGCTACGCTGGTCGTGTATGTTACCAGTTTTAACCGGGCAGAGTGTGTAGGTAGGGATGGAAAATACATCCTCGACTCTCGAGGAAAGGTTACAGCCACGGCCCGTTACATAAACACCAGGGCTCTCCTTGAGTGCAAGTCTCTCGATGAGACCAAGAGGTTCTTAGGTAGGAGCTCCTTGTTCTGTTCGGGCATCCACTTAGTTTTGTTTCTTTGTGCTAACTTGTTTCATGTTTTCCCTTGCAGCTCAAATGTCGAACACCACCGAGCGCATCCTGAAGTTGGCCGCTGAACGGGCACCTAAGCGAACCAAGAGCCGTGTTCGAGATGTTATTCAGGATGCAGCGTCGGCTGGAACGACGAGTGGCTCCGCCTCTCCACAGTGTAGCCAGTCTCCTCCTCCAGAGGGCACCCCTGCCAAGAAAGCGAGGACCAAGAGACCCATCCTTGTGGATCTCGTGGACCCTGTCCCACCGGAGAAGTTTCTGATGCCCGCCTGTCATCTTCAACGGAATTTCTTCGGGGGAAGCCCTCCTGTCATTGATGAGGCCTAGGTGAAGTTGGTTCTGAGAATGGACGGTGTGGCCAAGAGAGAGGCGCTTGTTGAGGACCTTGCGGCCATGATGCGAGTCTTTGAGACTGCCTTGATATTGAACTAGGGGACCCCCTCTGCCTCTGAGTTACAGAAGCTGAAGGATGAACACATTGCCCTCGAGAAGGAGAATGACAAGGTCGCGGCTGATCTGCAAAAGGCCCAGGCCAAATGCGAGGACTATGCCAACGCCCTCCGCGAGCTGAATGAGGACAAGGTTGCACTGAAGGTGACTCAAGAGGAGCATGATCGCTTTCGGACCAGGATTGGAGAATTGGAAGCCGATGTCCGTCCCGTAGAGAATGAATCCGTTGAGGAGAGAAGTTTCGCTGACCGTGTGGCTCTGATCGCTAAGATTCGGGAGCTTCAGTAGGATAGTGTGGAGGCCCTCAAGACAGGCTTTAAAAATGCTGTGGTGCAGGTCGGTGCCGAGAATCCGGATGTTCAGCTTGTGCTCGACAGAATTAGCCCGTTCATTCGCGTGGTCAATGGCAAGTTGGACCTGCCAGAGGAAGAAGACAGGGAGGCTGAATGCCGGGTCGAGGACGAGATGGCTATTTAGTTTTGCTTGTTCGGCCTGCGTGTCACTCTCTTTTGATCTCAGTTTATCTGGCCTGCGCGCCATTTTTTTTTGTAATAACTTGTTCCCGGTCTGTGTGCCAGGGGCTTTTTGATACTGTAATATTTGTATGATGGGTTTATGCCCGGTTAATGCATTGATTTTTGCATATCTGCACGTGTGCTGTTTGTATGTGTGTGATATTATTTATTTTTGTCAAAGTAACAGAGATTTTGGGGCTTGCTCGACTTCGATACTCCTCGACTGCGTGGAGAGCTGGTCGAGGGCCGAAAGTGTATTCCGACCTTTAACGAGGCTAAGAGCTCGGTCGGGGTCTTAGCTTCGTGGCGTGAACTTCCCATCGCGAGCTGGGTGTTCTACCTATTTGGTATGACGACGAAGGAGCTCGGTTGAGGTGTCCTCGTCGGATCAAAGCGCTTGCGCACACACAACGCCGTCTTTGATCATCGTGTTTTGTATAGGGGTGTCGCGCTTGTACCCTAGTGCGTCCCCGTAACCGCTATGCTAGTGTATCGCGGGCAGTGCTTAACTGTAGTACTGTTTAAGCTTTTCAACGTTCCATGGTCGAACAAGTTCTTCCCCGTGCATATTTGTGAGGAAGTAGGCTCTTGTCCCTATTTTCGCGCGGACGCGGTACGGGCCCTCCCAGTTCGCTGCGAGCTTGCCTTCTCGCAAATCTTTCTGGTTCCTTCATAGGACGAGGGTGCCTACCTGAAAATCACGTTTGATAACTTTGTCGTTATAACGTAAAGTTATTTTCTGTTTAAGTGAAGCTTCTCGAAGAGAAGCGCCCGAACGTGTCTCCTCGACGAAATCGAGTTCTTCCCTCAGGGCTTCGTTGTTCGTGTCTCCGTCGAGGGGGGCTTCCGTCCTCCTCGAGGGTTCCCTGATCTCCACGGGGATCACCACTTCCGTCCCGTAGGTCAGACGAAAGAGGGTCTCCCCGGTCGTGGAATGTGGGGTTGTTCGGTAGGCCCAGAGGACGCTGTGTAGCTCCTCGACCCACCGTTGTTTAGCGTCACCTAACCGACGTTTCAATCCTCGGAGAATTACTCTGTTCGCCGATTCGGCTTGCCCGCTCGTTTGAGGGTGCTCGACCGACGTGAAGTGCTGCTTCGTGCCCAGTTTGGTGACGAAGTCTTGGAAGTTCCTGTCGGTGAACTGTGTTCTGTTGTCGCTGACAATAGCTTGGGGCATGCCGAATCGGGAGAGGATGTTCCTCTTATAGAAACGTAGTATGGTGAAGGTCGTGATTTTAGCCAATGCTTCCGCCTCGATCCACTTCGTAAAGTAATCCACCCCGACAATGAGGTATTTGTTTTGATACGATCCCACAACGAAAGGTCCGAGGATATCCATTCCCCACCACGCAAACGGCCACGGGGAGGACAGTGTTTTGAGCTCGTTAGGAGGGGCGGGGTGCATGTCCCCGTGTCGCTGGCATCTGTCGCACTTCTTGACGTGTTCCTTGGCGTCCTGTTGCATGGTGGGCCAGTAATACCCTGCTCGAAGTGCCTTACGGGCTAACGATCGCCCGCCGAGGTGCTGTGCATTGATTCCCTCATGGATTTCCTGGAGTATGTCGGGGACCTTGGTCTCCTCGACGCACCTGAGGAGGGGGATAGAAAACCCTCGCCGGAATAGCTTACCCTCCACTATTGTGTATGAGCATGCCCGCCGCTTGACCATCCCTGTTTCCTTGGGATCTTCGGGCAGTCTACCCGTTGTGAGGTACTCGTATACCAGGGTCATCCAGCAATTGCTATCCCCAATGGCGTTCATGTCCGCCACCGGAACGGGTTTGTCGATGCTCGGGCGAGAAAGCACTTATTGTATGACGGATTTGTTTCGGCCCTTCTTCTTGGTGCTTGCCAATTTGGACAAGACATTTGCTCGGGCATTGTGCTCGTGAGGGATGTGTGTTACTTCTGCGGTGGTGAATTTTTTCATATTTTCTTTCACCAAGGTCAAGTATTCGATGAGGCTGTCGTTCTTGGCTTGGTACTCCCCTCGGACTTGCGAGGCCACGAGCTAGGAGTCGATGAAGATTTTGACCTCCGTGGCGCCGAGGTCCTCGGCCAACCGAAGCCCGGCGAGGAAAGCCTCGTACTCTTCTTGGTTGTTCGACGTCGGGAAGGATAGTTCGAGGGATACATCGGTCAGGATGCCCTCCTCGTTTTCGAGGATAATGCCTACCCCACTTCTCTTCGGGCTGGACGCTTAATCGACATAGATCATCCATTTTTGGGATCCGTTGGTCGAAGGTTCTGGGACGGTCATCTCCGCCACAAAGTCGGCCAATACCTGAGCCTTCAGGGCTTTCCTTCCCTCGTATTGGATGTCGAATTCGACTAGTTCGAGCGACCACCTGAGCATTCTCCCCGCCATGTCTGGTCGTCCAAGGAGTTTCCTTATAGGTTGTTCGGTCCTCACGACGACAGTGTGGGCTAGGAAGTAATGGCGCAGCCTCCTGGCCGCGGTGACGAGGGCCAGGGCGACTTTCTCTATCTGCTGATACCTGAGCTCGGGGCCTTGGAGGGCTTTGCCCATGAAGTAAATCGGTTTTTGCCCGTCCGAGGTTTCCCGGATGAGGACGGCGCTGACCGCTTCACTCGTGATTGTGAGATACAAGAACAGTGTCTCCCCGTTCTCAGGCCGTGAGAGGACCAGGGGTTGCGATAGGACTTGTTTTAGGTGGAGGAGCGCCTGCTCGCACTCCTCGCTCCATTCAAACGTCAATTTTTGTCGAAGAAGTTTGAAAAACGGGAGCGCGTTTTGCGCGGACTTGGCGACGAAGCGGGAGAGGACGGTGAGCATCCCGTTTAGTGACTGTATTGACTTCTTCGAGTTCGGAGTTGGGATCTCAGAGAAAGCCCTACACTTGTCAGGGTTGGCCTCGATTCCTCGCTCTGTGAGGTAGAAGCCGAGGAACTTACCTGCCTGGACGCCGAAGATGCATTTATCGAGATTGAACCTCATGCAGCATCTTCTCGCTGTGTCGAACACCTTTTTGAGGTGTGCGGCGTGGTCGACTTCTTCTTAGGATTTGACGATCATGTCGTCTATGTAGACCTCGAGCATGTCGCCGATTTCTCCCCGAAAAACCCTGTTCATCATCCGTTGATAGGTCGCGTCGGCGTTCTTGAGTCCGAAGGGCATTACGTTGTAGTAGTAATTGCCCGACTCGGTCATGAAGGTCGGGTGCTGTTTGTCGGCCTTATCCATGGGGATTTGGTTGTATCCCGAGTAGGCGTCCATGAAGGACAATAGCTTGTAACCTGCAGAATTGTTGACCAGTTGGTCGATGTTAGGCAAAGGATAACAGTCTTTCAGGCAGGCCCGGTTAAGATTGGTATAATCAACACACATGCTCCATTTTCCATTATTCTTTTTGACAAGTACAACGTTGGACATCCAGGTTGTGTACCTAGTCTCCGAAATAAAATTGGCCGCTAGGAGGTCTTTTACAGCTTTTTCAGCAGCCTCTGATTTTTCAGGAGACTGTCTACGCCTACTTTGAACTATGGCCCTAGCGGTTGGGTCTACTGCGAGCTGATGGCAGGCCACCTCGGGGTCGAGGCCAGGCATTTCAGAAGCGCTCCACGCGAACAGGTCAGAGTTCTCCCGGAGGCATGTCTTCAGCTACTTCTTCGCCAAGTCGGGGAGCTCGGTGCCAATCTTCACGTTACGGTCTGGATCGTCCCCGAGGGCGACGAGCTCGAAGTCTCCGTCCGGAATGGGGCGCGTTGGGTGGAGAGGCTGCCCGTTGTTTTCTGCCTGGGGGTCGAGGTTTTCTGCTCCGTCTTCATCGGGTTCGCCCAGGAACCTGCTGTCGAGGTCGACCGTGTTGACGGCGGGAGTGGTCTCTGTTCGGTGTCCGGGGATGACTTCGCTCCGGTCTTGGGCTTGGTGCCAATGGAACTCATGCCTTTGATGGCAGCGTCGAAGCACCTCCTGGCCACGTCTATGTCCCCGTGCATCGTAACCACCCGCCCTCTGGCCGTGTAGTACTTCATCTTGAGGTGGACCGTTGACGGCACTGCTGTAAGTTCAGCCAGGATGGTCCTCCCGAGGATGCAGTTGTAGAGGGATGGACATTCGAACACCAGGAAGCGGGTCTTTACTTGACGGGCAGTGTCTTCGGCCCCGAACGTGACCATCAGTTCAACATAGCCCCAGTCTGGTAGTGGTTTCGTTGAACCCCTGCAGATTTGAACCGACGTATGGGGTCACATGCCTCTTGTCGAGCTGGAGAGTCCCGAACAGATGGGCGTACATGATGTCGACTGAACTGCCCTGGTCGACAAGGATCCTCTGGACGTCAAAATTCATCATCTGTGCCCTGACCAGGAGGGGGATAGTGGCGTTGGGCGCTCTGCCCGGGAGCTCTTCAAGGTAGAAGGTGATAGGGTTTGATTTCCCTTGCACCTTCTCGAGAGTAGTGGTCTTCGCCGATGTGGCGGACTCTAGTTCGTCAAACTTCTGCTTGATTGACCCGACGAACAACTTCTCGTAACCTCCCCCAGAGATGACCATTGTCTTGGGGAATCCTTCCCACGTGCTACGGGCAGCGATGGGGTCCTCGAGGGGGAAGTTCACCCACATGTTGCAAACTGCTTCCTGGCCCTCAATGTCTTCGGGGATAAAGAAGTCTTCGGGTTGGGTGACGCTGAGGGCGACCTGAAGCCTACTCTCGTTGGGAGGAGGTGTCGTCTCCTCGATGTTTTCGGCTTCCCGGGAACTGGGACGAGGGGCATAATTCTTCTGGGCGTACTTCTTTAAGTGCCTTTCCTTGATCAGGATCTCAATTTACATCTTTGAGATGGATACAGTCTTCTGTGACATGTCCGTGGCTCCGATGGAACCTGCAATACTTGGACTTGTCCGTGTTTGATTTGGGGGGAGTTGGCTTCGGAAAGCGGACGCCTCCTTTCAGAAATTCCGAGTTTGAGCACTTAGAGAAGATTCGCGCGCGGGGAGCGTTGAGCGGCGTGTATTCCGTGAACAGGCCAGCTGGTCCTTTCTGTTCCCGGGAGTCCCGGGGGCGGCCTTCCTTCTTTCTTTCTCCCCCACGTCGGGGAGGAGAGTCTTCTTTGTGGCCGGGGGGGCCTTCCTTCCGCCTCGACTCGAGGGCGATCTGTGCTGCCTCCAACTCCTCGAGCTCGATGTACGACTGAGCTCGTTGGAGGAGGTCTTCTAGACGGCGAGGTCTGCGGAGGCCCACAGACTTGGAAAAATCGGATCCAAAACATAGTCTGTGGATAATTAAATACTTCTTCATGTCGTCGGTCGTATGAACCTCGACAGCTTCCCTGTTGAATCTCTCAATGTAGTTCTTGAGAGATTCGTTCTTCCCCTGGAAGATGCTTTCTAGTGCGGCCTCTGTCTTCGGGTGTCGACGAGACGTTGTGAAGTGTTTGGTGAAGCATTGTCTTAGTTGCTTCCAGGATGTGATCGACCCGGATACCATTCCCTTGTACCAAGTCATGGCGCCTTTCCGTAAGGTGGTGGGGAAAAGCCTGCATTTAATGGCTCCCCTGACGTTTCTGAAGTCGAGCATGGCTTCGATACTCTCGACGTGATCGTCGGGGTCGGCCAGGTCGTCGTAGGTCCCTAGTGGCGGGGGTTTCTCCATGCCCGCGGGGATTTGGGCGTCCATGATCTCCCATGATAGGGGGTCCTCTGGTCTTCGTCGTCGCTTTCGGCTGGGGACCTTGAAGGGGATCGGTGATGTCGACCAGGTCCTTGTCGCGGAGGGGAATTCCTTGAACGGTTCCTCGGCCTTTCCTCGGTGGTCTTGCTCTTCTTGGTAGTTGAGGAAGGCCTGAGTTCCTTCCGAGGCGGGGAACGATGGCGCTTCTGGGAGATCGCCGGCTGGGGGCGTTCGAGGCATGGCCTACGGCCCTCGCGCATCGGCGAGGGTGTTCGAGATTCTTCTGAAGGAGTCCTTCGCGGGGAAGGAGAACGGCGAGGTGAAGGTGGGCGACGATGTCTTCGCGGGGAAGAACGTCGTGCTCGCCCTCGCTCGAGTGCTTCAATCCTGAGATTCTGGTGCATGATCAGCTGGTTGGTCTGGTTGACCAAGGCAAATAGGGCCATGATGCTCGAATCTGCATTAGGTGGAGGAGCAACTAGCTGAAAGACTGCTTGTTGGTCATCATGTCGGGCGGCGTCGTAAGTCGTGTCTTGGGAGTCTGGGGAGGCGGTTTGCCCGTCTCTTACGTCGCCTTCTTCGACGTTGAGGGCAGCGACGTCCTCGCGATGGTTTCCGTTCTTGAGTTGCGCGAGGACGGTGTCCAGAGCTTTGTTCGCGGACGGGTTATTGGCCATGCTGGTGATGAGCGAAAGGATTGCTTTGGTTTATCGTTGAAGGAAAAACGAGGAAGCAAATGTTTCCCACAGACGACGCCACTGATCATACCTGGATCAGATAGTTATTCAGGGGCCAGCAACGTCGTATGGACTTCAGCTCCGGTGATGGTGAAAGACGGCGGGGGGGGGGGGGGGGGGGGGGGGTGTGTACCTGCAAGGTAGTCCGACGCTCAAGTAAGAAAAAGGGGAGTAAGCAAGTACAGAAAAATAGGTGTGAGTTTAGGATGCAATGTAACTTGTCCCTCTCCAGTGAGGGGGTATTTATAGATAGCCCCCAGCGCGGGGCCAACGGTTGCTTGCACTGGGCTGGATTGCACGGCCCAGTCCAAGTAACTGCCAGGGCTTACGTGGCGTAGTGAAGACCAGCACGTGGTCTTCGCCCTGGTGTAACGGTCCCTAAATCTCCGGAAGTAGGGCAGACCGATTCCTTCGGGAGTGGGGAGTTACAAGAGAACGTGTCCTCGCGGGGAGGAGCACGTGGGTGTCGAGGAGAGGTGCGTCCACGGGCTGTATGCCTCTGCTCGACAACCTTTAGCCTGCGTGCCCGATGTCCAAGGGGATTGGTACGTGCTCGACACAAAGGCGATTTGTGCCTCGTTGGGTCTCCGTTGGTCGTTGGGCTTGGGCCTGCCTGACAGTAGGGCAGGCGCTGGCCCAGTCCAGAACAATATCAATATTAAGAATAGATGCACATCTAAAATTTAAAAGTCGTCAAAATTGATTGAAAGTAACTTACAAAAACTAAATTTAATCGAAGTAGATACAACCATAGTTAATTTTAGAAATAATTAGAAGTGTTAATGACACAAAATTTTTTTTATCCAAATATACACTTGACTTCAATTTTATTAAATGAAAATTTAAAATTTAAAAGTGTTACAATCCAAACACTCATGTTTTTAACAAATTATGTATAGTACACTCATTTTTTTAAACAAATTATCCAAAGGACACACAAAAATGGAGAGGAAAAAAAGATTTTTTTTATAAGCAAGAGCAATCCATTAATATACACATTGGAAAACCAAAGATACACTAGAGAGAAATAAACATTTAAAGCAATCTAATGCATAAAATATAAAATATTATTTGTGAGTTTAATTAGTCTAACTATTTTTTATTATTGCTCAAAGTAGTTTGCAATTAAAAAACTTTGTTAAAGAGTTGTTGAAACTACTAGTCATATACGTTTTTACGTGTGTAAGATTATCAATTCAATCAAGCTATTTTAAATGATTAAATGAGATTGCTTTTATTTGTTAAATAGTCTTTTTTTTTTAATTCTCTCTTTCTCTCTTCCCTTTTTCTTCTTCTTTTTTAGACTTTTGAATTTTATATTTTGAGATTTTAGTCTCTCTCTCCCTTCCTTCCCCCCTCTTTTCCCTTTTTTTTCTTCTTCTTGAAATTTTTATTTTATGCATCCCAAACAACAAATAATAAGATTTCAAAACATCTTGTTCATACTTACCTTTCATTTATCTTTCTTTTATATTTTTTTGACTCTTTTTCTCTTTGAAAATTTCAACAATGGTAAATAATTTTTTTTTCCTAGTTTTTCTCCATAATTCTAATTTTTCTCTTCCTTTTTATCTTGTAGCTTTTAGTGATTATTATATTTATTTGTATTGTTTTATTATTTTTATCCACAATCTATGTATTGAGTTTTATTTTTTAAGAGTGTATTGTATATGAACTTTTTATTAATTGTTTTTTTTATATTAAAAATCTTATGAATGTTTGATGTTAATATTAAAGTTATGACTGAAATTTGTCTCGAGTATTTTACTTTGTCTTTTTGTTAAAATCTCAAGAATTTAGAGAAATTCAAAATTTTGTACTTTTACATTCTATTGTTCTTGTTTTTTTTTGTTTGTATTTTATCTTAATTTTTGTTGCATGTTATTTTTTTCTACATTTTTTTGTCAAATTGATTGTATTCTCTGACCAATATAAAAAGTAGATATTACTTTTCCCATCATTTATCTTCTCTTATAAGAGTTATGTTTAATTCGAATTATCTTCTTTAATTTTTATTCATTTTATTTGACATTTTCAATTATTATTCTGATAAAATTAGATAACAATGAACCCTAATTTATAGGTGGTGGTTCGAGATCTAATTTGAATTTTAAAGGTTACATTTTCTAATTGCTTTAGTATTTTTTTTTCAAATTATTAATGATTTTATTGTTATCTTTATTTTTTTTATTTTAATATTTACTGTTTATTACTGTTTGTTAATTATATTAAAAAAATAAAAAATAGAAAAAAATATAAAGGCAAGAGAAAAAAGAATTCAGTCTAATTAATTAAAATATTCAATGAACATAGACTCTAAAAGAGGAAACATTTTTTTTTATCCTTTGCCTCTCGAAAAGGAAAAAAATTATTATTTTCTTAATTTCAAAAAAATATAAATTATAAATTAAAAAAAGGAAACCGTTTTCTCAAAAACTCTTAAAAATCAGGGAAACTGTTGTTATAAGGGAATTTGCGCCGCCGTGAGTTGGAAAAATCAGCAAAATAGAAATATTGTCGTTTCAGCCAATTAGAAATCGCCATGTCATTCACCGGCGGGAAAATGAAGCTTCTGGGACAAACTTTCCTTTCTGCTATAAAAACACCTTCGATCCATTGATTTTTAGCAAATCATAATTATATATTGTTATTATGTTAAATAATTATTTAAATTACTTTAAATATATGATATTAATATATATTTTTAGTATAATATTAATATATTAAGAAATATAAATTATATTAATATATATTTTTAGTATAATATTAATATATTAAGAAATATAAATTGTAATTAACATAATAACAATATATAATTATGATTTGCTAAAAATCAATGGAACATACCAAATTAAAAATATATTTCATCGGGTCAATTTTTCTCTTTAATATCATATTATTTAAATTTTAAAATTATTATTTGTTTACTTTAAAAAAATATACTTATAAGGAAACTATTTACGGACATTAATAGGTTCCATTGATTTTTAGCAAATCATAATTATATAATTTTATTATGTTAATTACGGATCTTACCGGATCAGAAATGGAACAGCAGCCAGCAACACGTCGTGAGCTCCTTTATTCGCCGGTAGTGGTGAAGATGTGAGGGGTGTAACTGCAAGGTACTCTGATGCCAAAGTCAGAGACGGAGTAATCAGTGCAAGTACAGAGAAAATGTGTAAAGAATAGAATACCTGACCCTCTAGTGAAAGAGGGTATTTATAATGTGCCCCCAGCGCAGGGCCAACGGTTACTTAGCACTGGGTTGGATCGCAAGGCCCAATACGAGTAACTCTCAGGGCTTACGTGGCGTAGGGAAGACTAGCGCGTGGTCTTCACCCTGGATCAACTGCCCCGTGATCTTCGGAAGGTGTAATGACCAGTTCTTTCGGAAGTGGGTAGTTGCCTGATGACGTGTCCCTGCGTGGGGGGCACGTGGAGTCCGTGTGAGAGCTCCCCGGGCGTGCAGGTAGGATGAATCTCAATTAGGTCCTCCTCGACGAGAAGTTGGATTGGGACGTGCCCGACGGTGGGCCAGCCTTAGGCCCAGTCCAGAACAAGAGCCCCCCAAGTTGTTGCTCCGAAGTAGATGAGTAATGACTTAAGAGTCAGTCCAATCGTCGAGGACCCGTCCAGAGGGGCGTCTGCGTGTCCGAAACACCAAGCTGGGGGGTGATGTGTGTGGCCAGGAGTAGGAGATGCTCGACGAGACAGGAGTTCGCGGGGAGGTCTGTTCGTCAGATGTACTACCGGCCCTACTTCCCCCTCTGGGTATGTCCACGTTTGATGCCCTGACCGATGATGTGGGGAAGACGGAAAGGAATGGGTATGACCGGTCTGCGGGCACGAGGGGAAGCTGAGAGGACACACGTGGTATCTTCCAGCGCCACGTGTCACGTGTGATTAATGCCTAGGGTGGCTATGCGTAGGGGCACTTGAGTGCCTAGTGATGCCACGCTTCCCGTGCTAGGGTTATAAATAGGGGGAAGTCCTTTTCATTTTCACGCTTCCCCTTTTATCTTCATAAAAACTTCTCTAATTCTCTCTAAGTTCTTCAGACCGCTTCCCCCGTCTCCGCCGCAGCCGTCAGCTTATCTCCGCCTTCCAGACCTTTTCCCTTCAAGTAAGTTTCTAATCTTTATCTCCAGCATTATGAATTTACCGACGATTTTCTTGGGAGCATGTAGGATTTTAGGGGCGACGTATGAATTTTTCGGCGAATTTCATGAAGTTTCCGGCGGAATTATGAGTTTTCCGGTCTTGCTAATGAAGTTTCCGGTCAAGACGCCGGGAAGTTCAGGAGAATTCTGGGAACTTCATGAAGTTCCCAATGAAGGCCTCGAGGACCCACGATGAAGGGTGGATTTGATCTCAGAAGTCGAATTCACCATTTTCCTCTTCTTTTCAGGTAAAATGGTCGTGAGGATCAATGGTGTCATTCATATCGACGAAGAAGCCGACCCCGACGCACCCGCCTAACAAGTTGGCGCCGAACGAGACCGCACGCCCGAAGATTGGGCCGGCAGGAACCTTTGTTGAATCCCTGCTTTTGAGGTTGACATTAATTTTGGTAAAACTAACTTAGCAGAAAGATGTTGGACAAGATGTCCTAACATGTTGAACTAACTGCAGGTGAAGATGTTAGACAAGATGTCCTATCAGGAGGATTCAACATCTTTGTCTGTTACTGTTTTGAACTAACTGTTTGTGGTAACAGGTGTGATTGGAATTTGACTAGGATTCCAGGTGGCACCTGAGATTGTGGAATCAGAGATTCTGATTCTAAATGGATTTGCGGTTTCCTTGTGAAGGAGACATTTTTGGTAACTTGGGATTGAAGAAAGAATTAGGTCACTAATTCTGAGGAAGATATCTGCTGCGTTTTTGAAGCCCAAGTCCAGCTGTGGTTTGCAATATAAATATGTTAGAGTTAACCTAGTTTGAGGTTGATTATTGTAGCTGTTTTAGAAGTACTAGGCTTTGTACTTTTTGTGAGCCTCTCGTGTATTGTGTGAATACGGAGAAGGACTGTTTATTAAGTTGTAATATTTTCAGTCACTACTGTGATTGGAAGGGAATTGAGAAAGGTCTCATACCTAAGAGAGTCTTAGGTAGAAATCTAGGAAGGGTAGTTTTTAGGTGCTAAGTTGTAAACGTTTGAGTTTAGCTTAGAACCAATTCTACTTAGTGATTTCATTCCTGGTTTGGTAGCCCCCAGACGTAGGTGTTGTTGTTCACCGAACTGGGTTAACAGTTTCTGGTGTTGTTTACTTTATGTTGTTTACTTTTGTTCCTCCTTAGATCCTTGTGAGAAGCAGAGATAAAGTGTCACGACATCCTGTCTGACATCTTCGTGATCTGCTTAACCAGAATTTCAATTGGTATCAGAGCAGGCATCCTGCTCTGTATTTGGGTAAGATTCAGGGACGATACTTTCTGGTACGATGGATAAAGAAGGAGGAATTCTAAATAGTCCACCAATACTTGATGGTTCCAATTATGATTATTGGAAAGTTCGTATGGTGGCGTTTATCAAGTCTATGGATGGAAAGGCTTGGAAGTCTGTGGTCAAGGGGTGGGATCCACCTAAGATCAAAGACAAAGATGGGAAGCTAACTGAGGAGCTAAAACCCGAAGAAGATTGGGATGATGAAGATGATAAGCCTGCTCAAGGAAAATCTAAAGCCTTGAATGCCTTGTTCAATGGGGTGGACAAGAACATCTTCAGACTCATAAAAAATTGTACTGTTGCAAAGGATGTGTGAGAAATCCTGAAAACTGCGCATGCAGACACCTCTCATGTCAAATCCTCGAGGCTTCAGCTTCTCACTACTAAGTTCGAGAACTTGAGGATGAGAGAAGATGAAAGTATACATGACTTTCATATGAATATTGCTGATATTTCCAACACATCTAGTGATATAGGAGAGAAAATTCCTGAAGCCAACTTGATCAGGAAAATTCTAAGGTCTCTTCCCAAAAGGTTTGATATAAAAGTGAAGGCTATTGAAGAAGCTCAGGACATTAATACCATGAAGGTAGATGAGCTTATGGGATCACTCCAAACCTTTGAGATGGCAATTAGTGAAAAGGATGAAAAGAAGAAAAGTCTTGCTCTGGTGACCAACCAAGAAGAGGGAGATACCAAAGAGGATTTGTCCAAAGTTGTAGGGTTCTTGGAAAAACAATATCTTCAACTGGCAAAGCAATTGGATGAGAAGTCTAAGACAAATGTTAAGGCTCAGACTTCTGACATCTATAGATCAAGAAATTTTGGAAGAAGACCTAGCTATGATAAGCAACCCAACCGAGGTAAGGGAATTAAGTGTCTCGAATGTGAAGGGTTTGGACGCACCAAATGGGAGTGCCCTACCTTCCTCAAGAAAGATAAGAAAGGTCTCCGTACATCCTGGTCAGAAGATGATTCTACTAGTGATGAGGGATCACCAAAGCAAGTATCTGCACTCACAGAAGTGTTTGACACTCAAGGAGGGTCAGTCATTGGAAATCTATCCCATGATACCTTGGTCAACTCTTAGTGGGAGCTGTACACAAGAAGTGCAGAAATCTACCAATCTGGAGAAGATCAACAGAATATTACCATGCTTCTTGAGATTGAAAGATTGAAGCATCTTGGCATCATATCTGATTTTCAAGAGGAAATTGCCTTGCTAGAATCCAAACTCGACAATGATGGAATGATCAACAACAGATCTGATAAGATACTGCAGGTTGGAAGAAATACTGAAAGCGCCATAAATCTTGACTGCACCAATAAAGAACTATCAAGAAAGAAAAGAAATTCAAAAGGTAGGAAGATGTCCAACCAAGTGTCACAACATCACTGACATCAGAGAAGACAAGACTGGAAATGTTATTACTGTGGCAAATATGGCCACATCAAACGCTACTGCTACAAGCTACATGGATATCCCAAGGGTAGGTTCGTTGAAAGAAAAAAGAGATACGAGCATGAATTTGTGGCTCTAATAGCTCATTCTCCACAAAAGAAGTACACTGGAGAAAAGTGGTACTTTGACAGTGGATGTTCAAGACACATGACTGGTGCCAAGAACTATCTGGTGGATATAAAGGCTCATTCCTCCAACTATGTCACCTTTGGAGATGGATCCAAAGGAATGATTAAAGGGGTTGGGAGAATAATTCAATATGGAAATCCTAGACTTGACAATGTACTGTATGTAAAAGGGCTAACTGCGAATCTTATTAGTATCAGTCAACTCTGTGATCAGGGCCTGAAGGTTAACTTTACAAAATCTGAATGCCTGGTTGTAAATGCTAAAAATATGGTTCTCATGAAGGGTGTCAGATCAACAGATAACTGCTATGTTTGGACTTCTTTACTGACAGAGCTCTCCCAAATGACAATCAGGAAGCATCAGCAAGATCTCTCAGAATTAAACCTTGGCCAATGGAAAATTTAAGGGTTAACTAAAGCAACACATCGAAAGACTATGTCAAGAATACAAGACCTTCCTCATAAGACAGTTATGAGAGATGATCTGGAGGGAAGAAGATGTGCTTTTGTGGCCATCATTGACTCAGCAACAAGGTACAATGTCACAAAGAATGTTGTGACATTTTCTCATAATAACTTGAATACTCTTAATATCTTTAAAAATAAGCTTGGAAAACTAAAAGACATATTAGGGGTTTATCTTACATGGGGCCTAAACAGATTAACCGAGAAGGACACTAGTCAGGAATGTGCACGTTCTCCACAAATTAAAGGAGGGTTTCAAAAGAGATCAATTCAAATTGACACAAACTGCGCTAAACTTACTCCCGTCTACTCAATAACCATGATTCCACAGTACGAAGAAAAATCCAACCTTGTTCTTCCCATGATGTCGCACCAACAAAGAGGAATTAAAGAAATTTATACATCTCCCGCTGCTAGGTCAATATCCGGAAAAATGTTAACTGAAGATGCGATTGATGCCGTTCCTCTGTCGATGGTGCCATGCAAGCCTGAGAAATTTCCTGTACGAAGAGCTAAAACCTTCCTTGCAGGTAATACGTCTGAACATATTAACCCTCATTTTGATCCAAGAAGTAAGAAAGCAATTGATGTTGAGACTGATAAGAGATTAAGAAAACTAGTTGCTAAGGAACTGAATATAAAATGCAAAGTAAATACTAATAAGAATGCACATGTCACACTGGCTCCTAGTAAGGAATAAGTGGGTGATAAAATTACAAACGAAGGGATTGAGTCTAGCAACAAAAAGGGTGGACTTGAACAAAAAACACATTTATCCCTAGCAAAGTTATTAGAACAGACACCGATAAACATCACGGATGGGAGAAATGATACAGAAACCAACCTGGATAAATCTCCTTCTGATGATGAAATCATTGCTAATGTTGTCAAAAAGCTGAAAACAAGAAAAAGGAAAAATAGGGATACTGAAAACAAGGCTGACAAAAAAAGCAATAAAGTTGTTGTTGGACCGCAGAAATCTTGGAGCAAGGTTGCAGTTGTGTCTAATGAAAGGAAGGTGATGTCGGACACAGAGTCAAACTATGCTGTCATAGATGATAGTCAGGATATGACACACACAAAAGTTCCAAGTTCAAAGAAACAAACTGTCAGTATTACTAAGGCCCCACTAGACAATATCTCCTTTCACGCACCTGAGTATGTTCACAGATGGCCATATGTGTACCAAAGAAGGGTGGCACTGGAAAGAGAACTTAGAAATAATGCTTTAGAATGTCTTGAGGTAATGAAACTGATCAATGATGCAGGGCTGAAAAGGACAGTGACTAAGCTTGGAAAGTGTTATGAAAAGCTTGTGAAAGAATTCATTGTGAACATTCCTGATAATTACAGTGATGGAAACAACAGGATAATATATGTCAGAGGAAATGATGTGACATTTTCTCCCAGAATGATAAACAAGTTTTTAGAAAGTTCTGAAGGTTTTGAACCTGAATGTGAAGATACTGATGACCAAGTCTGCAAAAAGCTTACTTGCAACACTGTTGAGCAGTGGCCTAAAAATGGAAAACTTTCAGCTGGGAAGTTGAGTGTGAAGTATGCAATTCCGCATAGAATTGGCACCATAAACTGGATACCTACCAATCATACTTCAACCATTTCTATCAATCTAGGCAGATTTATCTATATGATTGACAAAGGAAGGCATTTTGACTTTGGAACCCACATCTTCAATAAAATTGTTAAACAATCTACATCAACAGCTGTAAAACTCCCTATATGCTACCCTTCGCTTATCTGTGGGATAATAATGGACCAGTACCCAAAAGTTATAGACTCTACAGATCAGGCAATGAAAAGAGCATCTCCCTTAACTCTGCACTACAAACTGTTCACTAGCAAGCATGCTCCAGACATTGTCTCAACATCCACTCCAACATCAACAGCAACAGTCTCAGAAGGGGATACCATTGATCAGCTGAAAGCAACTTGCAAAGAACTTGATGATATAATCAAGGTAAGCACTGTCCGGAAAGAAAAGCTTGAACATTTGATACAAGCTCTGGCTGCTAAGCAAATCAAAGACACTGAAGTCCATGCTGGAGATGCTAAGAAGGGTGATGAGAAAAACCGTGAAGCAGAAGAGGAAGATGCTGATAATGGTGCTGGTGAAAGTGAAGAAGAAGAAGCAGATGAGGAGGAGACTGAAGATGACCTCTGAGAGTTGTCTTCACTTTAAATTTTTTTTTTGTTTTTATTGTGTGTTTTGTTGTGTAAGGGCTGAATGCCCAGGATAATTTTCATTTCTGTTGGGTGTGTAAACTTTTTACTCTGAACTGGTTTGTTGGTTTTTGAGTTAGTCCTTCTACCTTTGTCATATTGTGGCTAAAAAGGGGGAGAATTACTAACTTCACTAACCATTGCTGACTGCTGATCGTCTACTAACCACAGAGGGGGAGTAGATCTAAACTGATAGAGGGGGAGACTTGTTATGATTCCGTTGCTGCTCTGATAGTGGTCACCCTGATGATAACACGAATTTATATCATATTTTTACTTCGATTTATGTTAGTTTCTTATTCCGTTTTTCGTCTAATATCCGATTCTCTCGAGATTATTTAAGTGTTTTTGCAGGTAATCACATTATACAAGTCAAAGTATGCTAAGTGTGGAAAAGACCCAAAACATGCAAGAAAAGAGCAGAAAAGAGAAGAAAAACTGAAGAAACCAGAAATTGCTGATATCACGACCGTCATGGGTGCGCCACGACCATGGCAGCTTCAAAATGCACCACGACCGTAACAATGTACCACGATCGTCATGCGCTCAATTTACACGTTGGAGCAGAGACTTGACTACGAATTTTCAGAGAGCAGTTTCACACGATGTTATTTTCCTCCGAAGATTGCTAGGTCCAAAGTGGAGTAACCGTCAGTGTGAGTGGCTGAATTTTCTCCAACTTCTACCTCAACTGAGCCTATAAATACAAGCATTTACGAAGAAAAAAGGGGGGCCAAATTCTCTTATCAAGTATACTGTCTTGCTGCCAAATTTTCTCCAGAGCTTTAATTTCATTTTTTTTACCTTGCATTTCCATTTCCTTGTCAACCATTACCGAACAAAAGTAATAGTTTCTCACACTGAGGAACTATTACAACTTAGTTTTAGTTTTTGTTTCATTGCCTTCAACCTTTGCAATTTATTTCATTCAAGCAAAAACCTACCGGCTTGTGGAGGGATTGTTGTTGCTGTTATTACTGATTTCCAGGTTTCCGTTATTTAATTCAAGCATTGTTTATTTCTTTCTTAATTATGTCTGTGTTTATTTATTTCCTTGCCTTTGCGTTTAATTTCCTAATTATGTCGAGCTAAACCGATCTTATCGGTATGTAATGAAGTAACTAAAATGAATTAATTTTCTCTAAGCTAAAATCAATAATCAATCCTACTTCTGGCTTCAATTTCTTAATTTAAAACCCAACTTTTATTACGAGAGTAAAAAAGTAACATAGGTTAAAGTCGAGACCACGGGAGTGTGAGGCTTTACCCGGATAGCTGAAATCGGGCATTAGTTTTAAAAACAGCGGAAACGCTTTAAAGTTAATTAGGTTTAATTAGTTTTCAAAAAGTATTTTTAACCTCATATGGGCTAGCGAGAGCAGACATATTGACTTAGAAGTATAGTTCGAAGCAATAACCACGGGAGTGTGAGTTGAGGGCTTTTAAACAGGTTTTTCCTACAGATGAATAGGGTGATAAATCTTTATAGGCTTAGGTTTAATTAATTCCACGTAGGTTACCGAATTATATACCGATAACTTATTCATAACTAGTATTCCCAAATTTTAATTTCCCTTTAATTTCCCGTTTGAACTAAAACCCAAATTCTGATTAGCCTTAGATAAACATAGTAACGATAGATAACGGTGCGTTCGATTTCTAGTCTCTGTGGGATCGATAATCTTTTAAAACTACGCGATACAACTGTATAGTTGCAGTAACCCCCATTCGACTCATAAAGTCGCGATCAAGTTTTTGGCGCCGTTGCCGGGGACTAATTAAGTCGACATCGTAATTCCTTTGTTACGTCGTATAGACTAAGGCAAAAACCAAAATTCCCTGTCTGTTAATTGTATGCCAAGTACTCGCTCTTCTGGCGAAGACCTCGTACGACCAACAGACGAACCTGAACGTCTTCTTACCGTAAAAAGACGTATCCAAGAATATTGCTTAGCTCACGATATCCCTTTTCTTTTATCAGAACCTGAATCTCAATCAGATCCTGAATTTGAATCTGAATCAGATTCTGAATCAGAACCAAACATGGCCGATCCACCACAGAACCGACCTCTTAAGTATTATGCTGCCGCATCTCAACAAGAACCTCACAACAGCATTGTCGCTCCAGCTATCAACCGAAACGATTTCGAGTTGAAACCCTCGCTGTTATCTGCTGTGCAACAAAATCAATTTTCTGGAAACCCAACAGAAGATCCAAACGAACATCTAACCAAGTTTGTGCAGTACGCAGACACAGTGAAAGCGAATGGTGTAACCGCAGACGCCATAAGACTACGTCTTTTCCCTTTTTCATTAAGAGATAGAGCTTGGGCTTGGTTGCAAGCCTTGCCATCAAATTCTATTACTTCTTGGGAAGATTTAAAGAAGGTCTTTCTGGCACGATATTTTCTGCCAAGCAAAAAAGCTATGCTGAGAGCCCAAATCAACAGCTTCAGACAAAAAGACAACGAGTCTTTATATGATGCATGGGAAAGATACAAAGATATGAGGAGGATATGCCTGCATCATGGTCTTGAGGATTGGTTAATTATCCACACGTTTTACAATGGTCTCTTGTACAACACAAGATTGACAATAGATGCCGCCGCTGGTGGTACACTCATGGATAAACCCTATGATGAAGCCCAACAACTCATCGAGAGTATGGCTCAGAATCACTACCAATGGGGAGGTGAAAGAACTCAAGTGGAGAAATCCCAACCAAAAGGAGGAATGTACGAAGTTTCTTGCCTAGATCACGTCCGTGCTAAGGTAGATGCAATCGCTCAAAAGATAGACAACTTGACCATGACACCCACAGCCACCGTGGCTGCTGTAGCGCCAAACTGCGAATTATGTGGAACAGCTGGACACGCTGCCCCTGAATGCCAAGTTTTAGCAGGAGCCTCTATAGATCAAGTGAATTATGCTTAAGCAAACCCCTATGCAAATACCTACAATCCTGGTTGGAAGAATCACCCAAACTTCTCTTACAAAAACAACAATGCACTGTATGCACCTGGTCAAGCACCTGCTGCACCACCAGGTTATCAAAAGGTTGCAACAGCTGTTCCAAATGTTCCTAGGAAGTCTAACCTTGAATTGATGATAGAAAACTTCATAGCTACCCAGACTCAGACAAACAAAGAATTCCTGAATCAAAACGCACACACAAGTGAACAGATTAAGCAGTTAGCAAACAAAGTAGACGCTTTGGCCACTCACAACAAAATGCTTGAAACACAAATTTCCCAAGTGGATCAACAACAAGCACCTACCGTTGCTCCTGCTGGAACATTTCCTGGACAGCCACAACCTAATCCTAAAGGACATGCAAACGCTGTTATACTGAGAAGTGGAAAAGAATTAGATGGACCTATTGACCCAAGACTTCAAAATCCAGCCATGTATCAAAAGTCTGCTAACGACCAAACAACTGAGAAAGAGAGTGAACCCAAGGAAAAGGAAGATAATGACCAAGAGGCTATAAACAAAGAAAAACCTTATGTGCCTCCACCACCTTATAAGCCACCTATTCCGTATCCTCAAAGGTTGAAAAGTTCTAAAACTGCAGGGCAATTTAAGAAATTTGTTGAACTTCTGAAACAATTAAACATCACGATACCTTTTACAGAAGCCATCACCCAGATGCCCTCGTATGCTAAGTTCCTAAAAGAAATCCTATCCAATAAGAAAAAGATTGAGGAAAACGAAACAGTTACGCTTACTGCTGAGTGTAGCGCAATAATTCAAAACAAAATGCCTCCTAAGCTAAAAGACCCAGGTAGTTTCTCAATACCTTGCATAATTGGGAAGTTCGTCATAGACAAAGCTCTATGCGACTTAGGAGCTAGTATTAGTGTTATGCCCTTATCCATTTACAAGAAGCTTGATATGGGAGAATTAAGACCAACTAAGATGTCTGTGCAATTAGCTGACCGCTCTGTTAAATACCCAGTTGGTATACTAGAAAATGTCCCAATTCATATAGGACAATTCTATATCCCTACTGATTTCATAATCATGGATATTACAGAAGACTCTACTACTCCTATCATATTAGGAAGGCCATTCCTAGCTACTGCTGGAGCAATTATAGATGTAAAGAGAGGCAGACTAACTTTTGAAGTTGGTGAAGAGAAAGTTGAATTTATCTTGACACAATTCTTACAAGCTCCAGCCATAGATGACACATGTTATCTACTAGATGTCATAGATGAGTGCGTAAGAGAAATAGAGATGGAACCGACCACATATTCAGATATTCTAAAAATTCCAATACCTCTGATTTTCGAAGATGATAACTAGCGTGAACCTTATTAAGACGATAGCCTAAGCGAATGCTTAGCACTTACACCAGATCATCTACCTTGCCCAAAGAACCCATCCCTAGAACTGAAAACATTACCCAAAAATTTAAGGTATGAATTCCTAGACGAAGCTCTCGAACGACCTGTAATAGTCAATGCAGACTTAGGACAAACCGAAACCAAGAAACTATTAGATGTCTTAAGAAAATATCCAACTGCGTTAGGCTATAACATCGCTGACCTTAAAGGAATAAGCCCTTCTATTTGTATGCATCGCATTATGCTGGAGGAAGACTGTAAATCCTCTAGGGAACATCAGAGAATGATTAACCCGATCTTGATTACTGTAGTCAAGGACGAAGTGAAAAAACTTTTAGAAGCAGGAATTATATACCCGATATCAGACAGTAAATGGGTTAGCCCAGTACATGTCGTTCCAAAGAAGGGAGGTGTTACAGTTGTTAAGAACGAAAAAAGTGACTCTATAACAAAAAGAGTTGTAACTGGAAGTAGAATGTGCATCGATTATAGGAAGTTAAATAAAGCCACTCGTAAAGACCATTTCCCATTGCCTTTCATTGACCAAATGTTGGAAAGATTGGCTAAACACTCATATTTCTGCTATTTAGACGGTTATTCAGGATTCTTTCAAATTCCTATTCATCCTGATGACCAAGAAAAGACGACCTTCACATGTCCCTATGGTACATTTGCTTATCGACGAATGCTGTTTGGACTATGTAACGCACCTGCCACATTCCAAAGATGCATGATGTCAATCTTTGCTGATTTTATAGATGACATTATGGAAGTGTTTATGGATGACTTTTCTGTATGTGGGCAGAGCTTCGAAGGATGTCTATCGAACCTAGAAATGGTATTGGAAAGATGCGTAAAAGTTAATCTCGTATTAAACTGGGAGAAATGCCATTTTATGGTAAATGAAGGAATTGTACTTAGACACGTTGTGTCCGATAGAGGAATTGAAGTTGATAAAGCCAAGATAGAAATTATAAAAAATCTTCAACCTCCGAAAACGGTGCGAGAAATACGAAGTTTCTTAGGACACCCCGGTTTCTACCGACGATTCATAAAGGATTTTTCAAAAATCACTAAACCTCTTACCGGTCTATTAATGAAAGATGCTGAATTCATCTTTGATGAGAAATGCCTAAAAGCGTTTGAACAGCTGAAAACAACTCTTATTACCGCACCTATCATGCAACCACCAGATTGGAGATTACCTTTCGAAATCATGTGTGATGCAAGTGATTATGTTGTAGGTGCAGTCTTAGGACAGAGGAGGGATAGAAAACTTCATGCCATTAACTATGCAAGTAGAACCTTAGATTCCGCCCAAATGAACTACGCTACCACAGAAAAAGAACTTTTAGCCGTGATCTTTTCCCTTGACAAATTCCGTTCCTACCTAGTGGGAGCTAAGATCATCATTTACACAGACCACGCAGCTATTAGATATTTACTTAACAAGAAGGATGCAAAACCTAGACTGCTAAGGTGGATCCTACTTCTACAAGAATTTGATTTAGAAATTAAAGATAAGAAAGGAACCGAAAACGTAGTAGCAGACCACTTATCTCGATTAGAGGGCATTAAACCAGAGCCAGTACCCATTAATGAGGATTTCCCATATGAACGACTCATAGCCCAACTAGAAAGTGATATATCTACTCTACAGTTGAATGACCCAAAGATGGAAGAAGTCGTGGAAGAAATTAAGATACACACAACACTGCCATGGTATGCTGACATAGTCAACTACTTAGCAGCTGGAGTACTTCCACCAGACTTATCTTATCAACAAAAGAAAAAAATTCTTTCATGATCTAAAACATTATTATTGGGATGAACCTTTGTTGTTTAAGAGAGGAGCCGACGGTATCTTCCGTCGTTGCGTCCCAGAAGAAGAAATAGAAAACATCATCTCTCAATGTCATTCTGCTCCTTATGGAGGACACGCTAGTACCTCAAAGACATGTGCTAAGATCTTGCAATCCGGCCTATTCTGGCCTAACCTTTGGAAGGATGTCCACATTGCAATACTAAACTGCGACTGGTGCCAACGCACTGGTAACATATCAAGACGCGATGCGATGCCTCAAAAAGGTATATTAGAAGTAGAAGTCTTTGATGTATGGGGGATTGACTTTATGGGACCCTTTCCATCATCCTTTGGAAATAAATATATACTCGTAGCCGTCGATTATGTTTCAAAATGGATTAAGGCGATAGCTTCTCCTACAAATGACGCACGAGTAGTCATAAAGCTCTTTAAAAACACAATCTTTCCCAGATTTGATGTGCCGAGACTTGTCATAAGTGACAGTGGTTCTCATTTCATATCAAAAATATTTGACAAATTACTATCAAAGTATGGAGTAAGACACCGCGTAGCAACACCATATCACCCACAAACAAGTGGACAGGTTGAGGTCTCGAATCGAGAAATAAAACAAATTCTAGAAAAGACCGTAGCCACCTCTAGGAAAGACTAGTCATCAAAACTCAACGAAGCTTTATGGGCATATAGGACGGCCTACAAAACACCAATCGGAACCACACCTTTCAAGCTTGTCTATGGTAAATCTTGCCATCTACCAGTGGAATTAGAACATAAAGCCTATTGGGCTATTAAAACATTGAACTTAAGGTATGATTCCGCAGGTGAAAAATGTATCCTAGATCTGCATGAACTAGAAGAGTTAAGATTAGACGCTTACGAGAATGCTAAGATATATAAAGAACGAACTAAAAGATGGCACGATAAGCGCTTATCTAGAAAATAATTTAATGTGGGAGACGTTGTACTCCTATTTAACTCTAGATTAAAACTCTTTCCTGGGAAATTAAGGTCTAGATGGTCCGGTCCTTTCGAGATTACAAAAATTCTACAAAGTGGAGCGGTAGAAATAAAGGGGAGGAATAGTAATCCATTTTAGTCAATGGACAACGTCTAAAACACTATCACAGCATTGAAAATAGAGATTATTTGAACTGCCTAAGACTTTTAGAGTTGCCCACCGAACCTCCTAACTAAGCATCTAATTGAATTCGTCAGGCTTTCGATGTTAAAAACAGCGCTTAATGGGAGGCAACCCATGATTTTTGTTTTTCATGCTTTATATTTGTTATTTCTTTATGCTTTCTATGTTTTGTTTTTATTTTGCAAATTTTCAGTTTCATTTATATCGTTTTAAATTTAATTTGAAAATATTGTGCTGATCTTAAAAATTGAAAAAACTACAGGATTATAAAGTCTCTCTACTCTCTCTGTTCTCCTCTTATGCTTACATTTTTGCAAAAAGTACTAACTAATGGCAAACGAGGATAACATGCCAGTAGAATCCAGAGATGGATCACAGTGGCATCGCTATGAGGCTTTGTCTCTTAGACCTTTTTCCTTGACAAAATTCGCCCACAGACCCACCATGACCGCCTTAGGTGTAGGTGAGAGCGTAGACTTTCTGTTTAGCCGGTTAGGTTGGGAGGGTTTTGCCAATAAGAAACATAAGTGCTACCATAGGTTGACTTTAGAATTCCTGAGCTCTTTAATCTATAACCCTCACTGTGGAAAAGGTTTAACCAGGGGAAGAATTACCTTTAGATTATTTGGATACAGCTGCCAGTTCACCATAAAGGAACTGTCGGATCTTTTGGGATTTCCTGAAGGACCCCATGTTTTCTCTGTGGTTCAAGAGGACTTAGTATTGGTTGGAGAGCTGAGTGATTTTTGGGGTAGAATTTCAGGGAAACCTGATTTTGACATGGACCCTATGCTTTCAACAGAAATACATAACCCCGATTTCCGTTACTTTCATATGATCCTGGCCTATACCTTATTTGGTAAACCTGAAAATGATAACACTGTTTCGAGGGATGAGCTTTTTATTATGTTTTGTGCTTCTCAGTCTAAAGAGGTTAATGGACTCACTTTTATGCTGAATAACTTTTGCAAACTTATCAATAATGATAACAGTCCAATTTTGATAGGTAGCCTAGTTACTAAGATAGCTGATGCTATGGGATTCAGAACCCGACTTTCTAAGATTAACCCCTTTGGAGAATTTAGACCCATGAATATCACCTTTTGCTTCAATAGGGCTATGATTAGGGACCAAGGTCTGAACCATTTCTAGCTTTTAATTAACAATGTTGTCGTACCACACTTTACACTTCTAAATCATAAACGCACAAGTGTGCACGATCAGCATAATTGGCTATATAACCTTGATGAACCCGTGCCTGAACCAGAAGAAACCTTTCCTGAACCTGAGATCGACCCAAAAACACCCCCTCATTACCATGATCTTGACTATATGGAATTCCAAGAGAACATTGACATTCCTAAAGTTGATGCCACTAACTATGCTTCTAATCTGAATTCTATTTTAAAGACTATGGATGAGTATCATAAAGAAATCACTTCAGTAAAGGATGAGCTAAACACTGTGCGTCAAAATATTGTTGGACTTATGGACTTGACCGTTGAACAATTTGATCATTTAAATCAAGCCATCGCATCTTTGAAGAAACGCCTTGGCTAGATTTATGAAGCACCTTATTTTCAAGACTTTTTATGCATTTTACTTTAGAATAATTTTACATTATTTCAGTTTTTCAATTTTCATGTCGGGAATAATTTGATTTCATACAGTTTTGATACATTGCTAGTAATTTAACTAGCACCTTTCTGGTTTTAAAGAATAACTTCATTTGCTGCTGCTATTAAATCTTTGTGATTTCAATTCCATTCCTATTCTTTTAATTCTATATTAACTTGTGTTATAATGTTACTTATCTCTGTGTATGCAATATACTGCTATTTCCATATGCTTCCCGTGACCTACTATTAAATTATTATGTTTGGAATTGTGTCTGTCCTGAAACAAATTAACCTCCCAGATTTTGTGAACGTCACGATCGTGACGACCCCGTGACGACCGTCACGCTGGTTTGAAACAGATTCTACGTTAAAACATAATCGTTTCACTCGTTCCCTCTTCTTTCTCTCAGCCGTCCCACTACCTTCTGCAATTCCACAACCGTCCCATTACCATTTGAACCACATTAATTACTTTCGTAACCATTCAACTTACCATTGCCCTATATAATCACACCATACGCCACTTCTTTTCACAAACTCTCAAATTCCATAACCTACTTTCTTTCCAAAATCCTCTCTAACCCAACAATGACACGTCAAATTCCAGATTTATCCACGTTGAACTTCCGAGATGGAGAGGCAGGAGAACGCCAAAGAGCTCGGTATATCGACTTCTACCGTCGTTCCGTTCAACCGACCCGCTACGTTGACGTTGCATGCGTAGAAGAACTCGGAATGCTTGAGGGAGTTCAATGGATGTTACAGAATGTCGGTCTTTGGCAGCTTTGCACTCAGAGTCGGCCCACTTACGAAGACCTCACTTTGGAGTTCCTCAGTTCCTCCACCTACATAACCCCTCCGGGAGAAACGAACCAATTAACCGGAGTCGCAAAGTTCCGCATGTTTGGCAAAGAGTACTCAATCGGCCAAGAGCGACTTGCCGGAATGCTCGGTTTCCACCATGGTAAGGATGTGCGCCGCCGAGTACCACAAGAAACTTTCTCTCAAGCAGCATTTCAACTATGGAATCGGTTAATAGGAACCACAGTTGACAACTGGGATAGCCTTAACGCAACATTTATCCACAATCCAGCCGTCAGATACGTCCACCGCGCACTTGGAAGCACCATCTTTGCACGAGATAGTAACCATAAGGTGAATTCTAAAGAATTGTTTTTCCTTCATTGTGTGTTTCATCCAGAGCCAATCAATGCCGCACCATTTTTACTAGCACACATATAATTAAACTGCGCTAGAGGCTCCAAACCCTTCTATTTTGGAGGGATTGTCACCTCTATTGCACTCAGTTTGAATTTGGAAAACGACCTTGCTAGACTACCCTCCTTGCCTCTAGTCTTCCTTGATATCGATTATTGCATAAACTCTCAGCTCATCAAGTTACGACGAGATGGGAAATACCATCCTATGGTCCGCGCCAAAATCGTAAAAAGTATCATCATGCCTTGCAAGAGTCGCATCGACCCTCAGAACATGGCCAATTGGCTTTTTGATCTTAATGCTCCTGAGCAAAATACGCCTGCTCCTGATGATCAAGGACATGGACCTGTTGATGAGATGGAGCAAGAAATGGATAACGCCCCTGAAAACCAACCACCGCCGGCTAATGATGCTCCTTCGACCTCCAGACGTCGTCGCCGCCCTGACCAAGACCCGGTTACTAACGGCGAAATCCTGAGGGCTATATGCAACAAACCCAGCAACAAAATGAAATGATGACACTTATGCGTCAAATCCAGCAAGGTCAAAGGCTTGACGGTGTCATCGAGGAGATGGGTGCATTGACAGTGCGAGTGCAAAGCTTACACAAGTACATCCATCACGTGGGCATTCCTGATCACGTAGCGCAGCATGGAAGAGGACGCTCTAGAGGCAGAGGACGTGATCCACCTTGATTCTATTTTGTTTTTCTATTTTGTTTCTCTTTTTCGTTTTCATTGTTAATCCCCTTTATATCATAATATTGAGGACAATGTCCGATATAGTGTGGGAGAGTTAGATTTATTTCCGTTTATTTCCCTTTCTTGTACTTTCTTTTTCCTTATCAAAGTAATATATGAATATTTTCGTTCAGTAATCCGATTTCCTCACTTTATTCTACCATAACGAAAAAAATTTACGATTAATGCACATCTGTGACATACCAAGCTTTAAACTATGTTAGGAAGCTGGGAAAGTGCTAACAAGATCGATACCGTCTTGACACCTTAGACCTCTTGCATATGCAATATCAGTTTCGACACTTATTATACGATACCTTGAGTTTAGTCATAAAGTAACCCTTAGTAGTTTATATTAACAGTCAGCACCGTCTATTTCACAAACCACGTGGGGAACCGATGAATATAAGTGTTTGATGCCCAATCAAGAAAAAGAAAAAAATCTTTCTTATCTATATGCCGAGAAAAAAATAAATAGAATATGCAACAACTCTCACAGTTGTGAAAATGTGAAAGAAAAGAAAGAAAATTCGTTGTTGATTGGTTCAGAGGTACCTGATTCTGAACTTGGTAGGGCGAACTACTGTTCGATCTCCCGCAATCTACGAATGGGATGTATAAAGGGTTACCACATTTGTGTATCAGGCCCCGTGTGAGAAAATGGGATCAAAGTCACTAACCGGTTACTCCACTACGTGCGTGAATAAGGCAAAGGGCTTAATGTGATTGCGTTAGAATGAAACTGGGTAAAATAGATACGAAAACTTATGGTTGAACTATAATATAATGATTTGGACTGGATTGTACAAAAGAGAGGTCTATGACAAGCTTGTAGCTTTGTGTCATTATTGTATCCTTAGTGTTTTACACTAGTACCCGGCTAACTAACAAGAAACTCTTTTTCAACACCATTGGTATACTAGGTATGTGCATTTGATGCAATTTGTCCGTTTTAATAGATTGATTGCTTGAGGACAAGCAAAGATTCAAGTGTGGGAGAGTTTGATAACACGAATTTATATCATATTTTTACTTAGATTTATGTTAGTTTCTTATTCCACTTTTCGTCTAATATCCGATTCTCTCGAGATTATTTAAGTGTTTTTGCAGGTAATCACATTATACAAGTCAAAGTATGCTAAGTGTGGAAAAGAACCAAAACATGCAAGAAAAGAGCAGAAAAGAGAAGAAAAACTGAAGAAACCAAAAATTGCTGATATCACGACCGTCATGGGTGCGCCACGACCGTGGCAGCTTCAAAATGCACCACGACCGTAACAATGTACCACGATCGTCATGCCCTCAATTTACACGTTGGAGCAGAGACTTGACTACGAATTTTCAGAGAGCAGTTTCACACGATGTTATTTTCCTCCGAAGATTGCTAGGTCCAAAGTGGAGTAACCGTCAGTGTGAGTGGCTGAATTTTCTCCAACTTCTACCTCAACTGAGCCTATAAATACAAGCATTTACGAAGAAAAAAGGGGGGCCAAATTCTCTTATCAAGTATACTGTCTTGCTGCCAAATTTTCTCCAGAGCTTTAATTTCATTTTTTTTACCTTGCATTTCCATTTCCTTGTCAACCATTACCGAACAAAAGTAATAGTTTCTCACACTGAGGAACTATTACAACTTAGTTTTAGTTTTTGTTTCATTGCCTTCAACCTTTGCAATTTATTTCATTCAAGCAAGAACCTACCGGCTTGTGGAGGGATTGTTGTTGCTGTTATTACTGATTTCCAGGTTTCCGTTATTTAATTCAAGCATTGTTTATTTCTTTCTTAATTATGTTTGTGTTTATTTATTTCCTTGCCTTTGCGTTTAATTTCCTAATTATGTCGAGCTAAACCGATCTTATCGGTATGTAATGAAGTAACTAAAATGAATTAATTTTTTCTAAGCTAAAATCAATAATTAATCCTACTTCTGGCTTCGATTTCTTAATTTAAAACCCAACTTTTATTACGAGAGTAAAAAAGTAACATAGGTTAAAGTCGAGACCACGGGAGTGTGAGGCTTTACCCGGATAGCTGAAATCGGGCATTAGTTTTAAAAACAGCGGAAGCGCTTTAAAGTTAATTAGGTTTAATTAGTTTTCAAAAAATATTTTTAACCTCATACGGGCTAGCGAGAGCAGACGTATTGACTTAGAAGTATAGTCCGAAGCAATAACCACGGGAGTGTGAGTTGAGGGCTTTTAAACCGATTTTTCCTACAGATGAATAGGGTGATAAATCTTTATAGGCTTAGGTTTAATTAATTCCACGTAGGTTATCGAATTATATACCGATAACTTATTCATAACTAGTATTCCCAAATTTTAATTTCCCTTTAATTTCCCGTTTAAACTAAAACCCAAATTCTGATTAGCCTTAGATAAACATAGTAATGATAGATAATGGTGCGTTCGATTTCTAGTCTCTGTGGGATCGATAATCTGTTAAAACTACGCGATACAACTGTATACTTGCAGTAACCCCCATTTGACTCATAAAGTCGCGATCACCTGATATGTTTCTACAGGTTAATGGAAGTTAGTTTTAGCCAAAATCTGCCAAAGGGGGAGATTGTTGAGTCCCTGCTTTTGAGGTTGGCATTAATTTTGGTAAAAATAACTTAGCAGAAAGATGTTGGACAAGATGTCCTAACATGTTGAACTGAATGCAGGTGAAGATGTTAGACAAGATGTCCTATCAGGAGGATTCGACATCTTTGTCTGTTGCTGTTTTAAACTAACTATTTGTGGTAACAGATGTGATTGGAATTTGAATAGGATTCCAAGTGGCACCTGAGATTGTGGAATCAGAGATTCTGATTCTAAATGGATTTGCGGTTTCCTTGTGAAGGAGACATTTTTTGTAACTTGGGATTGAAGAAAGAATTAGGTTGCTAATTCTGAGGAAGATATCTGCTGCGTTTTTGAAGCCCAAGTCCAGCTGTGGTTTGCAATATAAATAGGTTAGAGTTAACCTAGTTTGAGGTTGATTATTGCAGCTGTTTTAGAAGTACTAGGGTTTGTACTTTTTATGAGCCTCTCGTGTATTGTGTGAATACTGAGAATAACTGTTTATTGAGTTGTAATATTTTCAGTCACTGTTTTGATTGGAAGGGAATTGAGAAGGGTCTTATACCTAGGAGAGTCTTAGGTAGAAATCTAGGAAGGGTAGTTTCTAGGTGCTAAGTTGTAAACGTTGGAGTTTAGCTTAGAACCAATTCTACTTAGTGATTTCATTCCTAGCTTGGTAGCCCCCAGACGTAGGTGTTGTTGTTCACCGAACTAGGTTAACAATTTTTGGTGTTGTTTACTTTCTGCTATTTACTTTTGTTCTTCCTTAGATCCCTGTGAGAAGCAGAGATCAAGTGTCACGACATCCTGTCTGACATCTTCGTGGTCTGCTTAACCAGAATTTCAACCTCTTAGCCTCGCGTCGCGTTTTGCCTTTGACGACACGGACGCCTTCTCCACCATCGAGGACCTTGTCGTGGGCTCCTCCCCGAGGCGGATGGTCTATAAGCCAAGAGAAAACCACCGTATCTGCTCGCGTTTCAGGGGGATGAGGTTCCCGATGTACGAGTTCGTGTTTCTGGACGTTGGGATCCGTCTCCTCTTCAGTGATTTTTAGAAGGGGGTGTTCCAGTGGTTGCGTCTGGCGCCTTCACAGCTTCACCCCAATGCGATAGCGTTCTTGGGGGAGTTCGAACTTGTGTGCAAACACCTCTATATTGGGATCACGCTTCCTTTGTTCTTCTGCACTTTTCACCTACAATGGATGTTTGCTAATGGTCGGCATAGCTGGGTATCCTTGAAGCAGTCGAGGAAGCTGTTCCGGGCTTACCAGGATTATGTCCGTACCTTTAAGGATAGGTTCTATGTCGTCATGCCCATCTCGCACGTGGCCGTCAACTCCCCGTACGACCTCGTGGTCACCGAGGAAGATGGACAGCGCGAGGAGACGTTGGTGTCGAAGTTTCCCCTCGAGTGGGAGGAATAACACTTCGCGAAGGGCACAGAGAGCTATATTGTGAAGCATAGCGACCTGGATGCTGACGACCAGAAATCTTATAAGAAGATAGTCGACTTCATCTCGAGCTTCACTCCCGCCAAATCTGTTAACAAGGATGGGAGTTTCATCCTCGACGATCGCGGGGAAGTTTGTCATGAGGCTCGATTTATTACACTAAGGCCCTCCTCGAGTGCGGGTCCCATGAGGAAGCCTTGAGGTTCTTAGGTAGTGATTGTTTGCTTTGCTCGGGCATCTTCCCCTTTTCTCTATTTTTTGTACTGACTCATTTTCTCTGTTTACTGTCGCATGCAAGATATCAAACATGCATGAACGTATCATAAAGCTTGCGGCCACCAAAGGTGCGAAGAAAGCCACCAAGGGTAGAGTCTCCCACCTCCAGCAGATGCTGAAGCCCGACGAAGGGGCAAGCGGCTCCTCTTCCCCCCCCCCCCAATGTAGCCAGTCTCCTCCCCTGCAGGAGACCCCCTCTAAAAGACAGCGCACTGAGGAGCCCATCCTTGTCGACCTTGAGAAGAGTGCGCCTGTAGAGAAGTTTGTCTGCCCCCCTGCCACATTCATCAGAGCTTCTTCTCTGGGAATAATTCCCCGACTGTGGGCGAGGCTAAAACCAAGGCGATCATGGGGATCGACAGGGTGGCCCAGAGGAGGGCGTTAACAGAGGATATGTCCGCCATGATGAGGATCTTTGAAATGGCCTTGGTCCTTAATAACGAAACCAGCCCTACGCCTGAGCTAAATAAGCTGCGGGATGAGAACGTCGTCCTTGAGGCAGAGAAAAATAAGGCGGAGAGCGATCTACAAGAGGCTCATACGAGGTACGAAGCCTAGGTGCGCCTCCTCCATGAGATGAATGAAACGCGGGAAGAGCTGAAGGGAACCAAGGAGGAACGAGATCGTCTTCTGACCAAGGTTGCTGAGCTGGAGGCTGCCGCCAAGCCTGTCGAGGACGAGACGGAGAAGGAGAGAGCCCTCGCGGCCCGTGGTGCACTAGTCACCCGGATCCAGGAGCTCGAGCAGGAGTGCTTGGAGGCTCTCGAGGTGGGATTCAACAATGCTTTGGAGCAGGTCCCGATCGTGAATCTGAGGGCTTAGCTTGTCCTTGAGGGGATTTGTCATTTCCACCGGGTGGTTGATGGCAGGGTGGTTGTCCCCGAGGAGACCGTCGAGGGAGCTGGTGATGGGGGACCTAGGCCCGAGGAGGAAGTCGCTGCTTGATTTCTTTCTTGTTTAGCTATTTGGCCCGCGTGCCATTTGAATTGTTTTGTTCGTCCTGCGTGCTGTAGTTAGTAGTTGACTTTGCCCTGCCTACGCGCCAAGGGCTTTAACTTGTAATTTTTGAACATGTGGTTTTCCCGACATAATGCATTGTGTTCTGTCTTTTGGTATGTTTACATTTTGTGTGTGCTGCTTGTACGTCGAATACGTATTTTATATTTGTGTGTTTTTTTTAAGTATTTGGGACCTTTGCTCGACGTTATTAGTCCTCAAAAGTGTAGACAACTGGTCGAGTGGTCGAAGTCGGATTTCGACTTTCGACGAAGCTAAGAGCTCGATCGAGGTCTTTGCTCCGAGGCATGAACTTCCCATCGCGAGATGGACGTTCTGCCTAGTTGGTACGACAACGGTGGAGCTCGGTGGAGGTGTCACTATTAGATCAAGAGTCCATTCGCACACACAAGAGCGAGCCCTTGTCTTCTTGTCTCGAGTTTAGGAGTCGTGCTTGTACCTTAGTGTGCTCCTGTGGTCGCGACACAAATAGGTCGTGGGCAGTTTTAACTGTAGTACTGTTTAAGCTTTTCAGCATTCCATGGTTAAGCAAGTTCCTCCCCGTGCAGGTTTTCGAGGTACTAGGCTCCGGTCCCCGTCTTCGCGCGAACGCGATAGGGGCCCTCCCAGTCCGGGCGAGCTTGCCATCGCGCAAATCTTTCTGGTTCCTTCGCAGGACTAGGGTGCCCATCTGAAATTCGTGTTTGATGACTTTGTTGTCATGTCACAAAGTTATCTTCTGTTTGAGCGAGGCTTCCTGGAGGGATGCCCCCAACCAAATCTCTTCGACCAGGTCGAGCTCCTCCCTTTGGGCCTCGTCGTTGGTCTCCTCGTCAAGGGGGGACTCGGTCTTCCTCGAGGGTTCCCTTATTTCTACCGGAATCACTGCCTCAGTTCCGTAGGTCAGTCGGAACGGGGTCTCCTCTGTGGTCGAATATGGGGTCGTTCTGTTGGCCCAGAGCACGCTGTGCAACTCCTCGACCCACCTTTTCTTGGCGTCGTCCAATCTTCATTTCAGCCCTCGTAGGATCACTCTGTTCGCAGCTTCGGCCTGCCTATTTGTTTGCGGGTGCTCGGCCGATGTGAAGTGTTGCTTCATGCCCAGCTAGGTAATGAAGTCCTGGAAGTTCTTTTTGGTGAATTGTGTCTCATTTTCGGTGACAATTGCTTGAGGTACACCAAACTGGGAAAATATATTCCTTTTGTAGAAGCGGAGTATGTTGTGGGCCATGATTTTGGCTAAGGCTTCGGCCTCTATCCACTTAGTGAAGTAGTCGACGCCGACTATCAAATACTTGTTTTGGTATGACCCTATGGTGAAGGGCCCTAGGATGTCCATCCCCCACCAGGCAAATAGCCATGGGGATGAGAGCATTTTGAGCTCATTGGGTGGGGCTAGGTGCATGTCCCCGTGTTACTGGCATTTGTCACACTTCTTGACGTGCTCTTTGGCGTCTTGCTGCATGGTGGGCCAGTAGTACCCCGCCCGCAATGCTTTACGGGCTAGGGACCGTCCGCCGAGGTGCTGCGTGTTGATCCCTTCGTGGATCTCCTAGAGTATTCTGGGGACCTTAGGCTCCTCGACGCATATGAGGAGGGGGATGGCGAAACCCCACCGGTATAACTTGTCCTTAACGATGGCATACAAGCAGGCATGTCTCCTGACAATGCTAGCCTCTTTTGGGTTGTCGGGCAGTTTCCCTGTGCTGAGGTATTCGTATACCGAGGTCATCTAGCAGTGGCCGTCACCGATGGCGTTCACGTCGGCGATCGAGGTGGGCTTCTCGATACTTGGCCATGGAAGCACTTCTTGGATGACGGACTTGTTCCCGCCTTTTTTCTTCATGCTTGCCAACTTAGATAAGATGTCTGCCCGACTATTGTGTTCGCGTGGGACATGACTTACTTCCGCCGAGACAAATTTTTTTATCTTCTCTTTTACTAGGACCAAGTACTCGATGAGGCTGTCGTTCTTGGCCTGGTACTCTCCCCGCACCTAAGAGGCCACGGGATGGGAGTCGGTATATATTTTTACCTCTTTTGCGTCGAGGTTCTCGGCCAGGCGCAATCCGGTGAGGAAGGCCTCGTATTCGGCTTGGTTGTTTGATGTTGGGAAGGATAATGTGAGAGAGACCTTGATCAAGATGCCTTCCTCATTTTCTAGGATGTTGCATGCTCCGCTTCCCGTTAAACTGGATGCCCCGTCAACGTAGATCGTCCACTTCTTGGATCCTTCGGTCGAGGGTTCTAGGGTGGTCATCTCCGCGACAAAGTCGACTAGTACTTGAGCCTTTAGGGCCTTCCTACCCTCGAACTAGACGTCGGACTCGAAGAGCTTGAGCGACCATTTAAGCATCCTGCCCGCCATGTCAGGTCGGCCGAGGAGCTGCCTCACCGGTTGGTACGTCCTTACCATGATCGCGTGGGCCAAGAAGTAAAGCCACAACCTTCTGGTTGCAGTGAAGAGGTGTCGGTGTAAGCTCTAGAGGCTAATACTTTTGGTACTTGTATCAAATTATTTATTAATAATAAAAGGCATTTCTTTATTATGTTTGTTTTTCCAAAGTGATAAAGTCCCTAGAATAGCTAGTTCGTTTAATGAAATATTAAGTGTGACTTAATCATGAGATTCCATTAAACATAAGGACATTATTCTTAAAGTATATGTAGTCGAGCTTTAATGTGAAATGGGATAACCTTAAAGCATCAAGTCTTAACATAGGTATGAATATTAGGAGTAATATTTATACTGGATTGACCCACTATGAGAGTACTACATAGAATGTTAAGCAAAGTGTCATAAGTTACTCTCATGGTGATAGTGGTGTATACCACCCTTCGACCTGAAACCACTATGGACCCTAGATGTAGAATCAAGTACTTTATTGTTGATCAAACATTGTCTGTAATTGGATGACTATAAAGACAGTTGATGGGTACTTCATAAAGCATGCTAAGGGACATGAGTGGCGAAGATGGAATTTGCCAATCCTGCATAACAAGATAAATCTCTAAGGACCCAATATTGAACTGAACAAGGATGTCACGGTATATGCCTTGTGTTCAATATAGACATAAGGGCAAAAAGGTAATTGTACACACAAGCACTATCACAAAAAGGTTTTGTCAGATCACATGACAATTTCGTGACTTGGGTAGTAGTGATGTGTTGCTAGATACCGCTCACTGTTTATTATGTTAAATGCATGATTTAATATAATTACCAACGTCGCGAAATCCTACAGGGTCACACACATAAGGACAGTTTGATAAGAGGTAGAGTAAATATGGCACACCGTAAGGTACGGTGTACTTAAGTAAATATGTAACACCATAAGGTACGATGCACTTAAGTGGAATACGGATTGTGGTAAGGTACTGCGTGCTTAAGTGATATACGGTACATCTAAAGATATGGTTTGTGTGCACTTAAGTGGGCTTTTTAGCTTGCAGCCCACACAAGTGGTTCTATAAATATAACCCTTGTGCAAAAGCATAAACACTTGATGAAAATTCAGTTGTGAAACCCTAACCGTACTTTCCTTCTCTCTCTCTCTCAAAGCCTTCAATCGTAGCAGCTAGCATTAAGACTGAAGGAAGTTGTCCGTGTGGACTGAGTAGAGGCAATGTTCATCATACATCGCTCGTGATCATTCCTTCGATTCAGAATCAAAGGTTTCATCGCCATAAGAGGTAACCATTCTATCACTGATCATGATCTTTTGTAAGGATCACTAAAGGGAAATTTTAATTTCCATTGCATTTTGAGTCGCGATTTCCCTTCAGTGGTATCAGAGCCTGGTTACGAAACCATGCATCAGATAAGTGTTCATTTTCTGTTTTTTTTTTGTTTTAATTCGATTAAAACACATAACAAACTAAATTAAATCAAGAAATTGAATTTTGGCATGAGGCTGTGTACGATTTGGATGATCGATATTGACTATGCTTTGGAATCCGACAATAGTATGGTGAAGCAACGATATATCGATCGTCCTTAAGTTACATAAATATGATCGATCAAATTTTATATGTGATATAATTAACTCTGATGCAAAGATGGTATATTGGATATATTGTTTCTATATCGTTCATTTAAATCACGTGATGATCATTATTCCTTTGAGCGATTCGTGTTCATTTGCTTCGGAATCTGACTTTAGTATGGTGAAGTAGAGTGGCATATGGATCAATCATACTGAATTATTGGTCAAGGTGTTTTGACGATATGAAATTGTTGCATTAGGGTTCATGACGGCACAAGGGTTGTGATATCTAAAAGGTCTGAGATTAGGGTTGTGATGGCACAAAAGTTGTGCTTTAATTTTATGGAAAGTATCAAGTGTTGATACGAAAAATGACGCCGATTTCAAATGAATTATTCATTAAAAGTGGAGCCCCCGTCTGCGTAGTGTGATTATTTGCCGAAATTTAATTTGATTCATTTAATTAACAAGATTTAAATTAATAATAATAAAAATGTGTTTATTATTTTTCTCTTGTGGTGATCAGTTATGGCCTTAGTT
Organism: Lathyrus tuberosus; assembly: GCA_022829125.1. Taxonomy (NCBI): domain Eukaryota; kingdom Viridiplantae; phylum Streptophyta; class Magnoliopsida; order Fabales; family Fabaceae; genus Lathyrus; species Lathyrus tuberosus. The sequence continues at coordinate 2,601,765 of JALAZF010000504.1, forward strand.
TTCATTTATTTTAATTTGGGATTTTAAAATACGACCTGCGTGTCGTGCCTCTCTTTTAATCTCTTGATGTAACTTCTTTTCTCATCTCACTCCCTCATATGTAAAAACGAGTATTCTTTAATGTAATGTAATGTTATGAAGAAAAAGAAGACTACAATATCAAAGGAGGACAACCTTGGAGATCTTGCTTGGAGAAGTGTAGATCGTTATTAGGTTTAACTTAGGTTCTCTCATTGGCTTGGGTGAACAATTGCGCTAGGGGGCATAACTGTTTCATTTTGTATGTATGTTGATGCATGTCTATGTATGTTGATGCATGTGAGAGACGATTTATATGATAAATAGGCCGGTGAGATCAAACTAATGAAAATTCCCTCAAATTGAATATTAAGTTTATGCTTTCCAAGTTGTAGAACTCATCAAGACTAGTATCGAATAATGTAGGTTTCGCCTAACGCGAGGTGCATATTCTATATTAGTAAGATGCGATGGGATAAATGTAATATCCAATTTCTAAAACAATGGGTCAAACTTAACTAAACAAAATATAATAAGATTATATACGTTTAGAAGCAAGAGTTGGGAATAATCCATATGATGGATTAGAATAAGGAGTTATCCACCCAACTGAAATATTCGAGAATTGTATTGGATACAATTGGAAGGAGTTCCTACCTAAATAGATGAGTTTTGTGTAATCAGCCTAACGCTGACTTAAAACAAAGTGAAATATGGATCTCGATCCACTAGAAAATCTTCTAACGGGATTTTCCGAATCAAATGGTGAGGGTCATTTGGTTTGAGTAAAATAGTGGGAGCATATTTAATTAAAGGCCTAATTGAATATGTTGTTTTAATGATACTTATATTTTTCCATTCTATTTTGTAGATTACCATGACAACAAACACATCTAACAACATTTTGCGATCAATCCTTGATAAGGAAAAATTGTCTGGGACAAATTTTTTGGACTGACACTGAAATGTGAGGATTGTCCTCAAACATGACAAAAAGTTGTATGTCTTAGAGACACCTGTTCCTAAGGAGGAGCCTCCTAGTTCTACTCCTAAGGCTGAAAGAGATGCTTATAAGAAGCATGTCGATGATGCCAATGAAACTGCTTGCCTCATGCTGGCTACCATGAATTCTGAATTACAAAAGCAACATGAAAACATGGCAGCGTTCGATATGATTAAACATCTGAAGTTGCTCTATCAAGAGCAGGCAACGCATGAGAGGTTTGAAGTTTCAAAAGCCCTTTTTTAAGCCAAGCTATCTGAGGGATCCCCTGTAGGTCCCCATGTACTCAAGATGATTGGGTATGTGAAGAACCTTGAAAGATTGGGTTTTCCCCTAAAAAAGGAGCTTGCGTCTGATTTGATCCTGCAATCGTTGTCGGAAAGCTTCAGTCAATTTGTCCTTAATTTCAACATGAATGAGATGGACAAAACTCTTCCTGAATTACTAGGCATGTTAAGAACTGCTGAGCAAAATCTGAAGTCAAAAGGGAAATCTATTCTGATGGTTAGTAATGGAAAGAAATAGAACAAAAGGCCCACCTACCAGGGTGGTAAATAGAAAAGCAAGGAAGTTTCCAAACCCAAACATATTGCCCCTGCTTTGAAGCCTAGTGGAGGTATAGAAAAGGAGGGCACTTGCTTCTATTGCGGTAAGACCTGACATTGGAAGAGAAACTATCCAAAGTACCTAGAAGATAAGAAGAATGGAGTGGAGACTTCAACTTCAGGTATTTTTGTTATAGAAATAAATCTATCTATTTCTGCATCATGGGTATTAGATACTGGATGTGGTTCTCACATTTGTACCAATGTGCAAGGGCTAAAAAGGAGTAGAGTTTTAGCAAAAGGTGAAGTTGACCTACGAGTTGGCAATGGAGCAAAGGTTATTGCTTTAGCCGTAGGAACTTATGTATTGACTTTACCTAATGGTTTAATAATTTAGTTAGAGAACTGTTACTATGTACCTGCAATTAGCAGGAATGTTATTTCCGTTTCTTGTTTGGATAAGTTTGGTTTTTCATTTATAATAAAGAACAATTGTTGCTCTATTTATTTGAATGATATATTCTATGCTACTGCACAAATGAACAATGGATTGTACGTCCTTGATCTTGAAATGCCAATTTATAACATTAATACTAAAAGGATGAAACCTAATGAGTTAAATCCAAGTACCTTTGGCATTGTCGCTTAGGCCAGATAAATGAGAGACGCATCTCCAAACTCCATAAAGATGGACTATTGGACTCTTTTGATTACGAATCATATGATACATGTAGATCTTGTTTAATTGGAAAGATGAGAAAGTCCCCATTCACAGGAAAAGGTGAAAGGCTAATGATCTTTTGGCCCTCATACATACTGATGTATGTGGACCACTGAACATACCAGCCAGAGGAGGTTTTCAATACTTCATCTCATTTACCGATGATTTCAGTAGATATGGTTATGTCTATTTAATGAAACACAAATCTGAATCCTTTGAAAAGTTCAAGGAGTTCAAGAATGAAGTACAAAACCAACTAGGTAAGAATATTAAAACTCTTCTATCAGATATAGGCGGTGAATATTTAGGCCAAGAGTTTGATGACCATCTAAAAGAGTGTGGGATTCTATCCAAACTCACTCCTTCTGGAACACCACAATGGAATGGTGTATCTGAGAGAAGAAATCGACCCTTGTTAGACATGGTCCGATCCATGATGAGTCATGCCAATCTTCCAAAGTCCTTTTGGGGACATGCACTACTGACAGCAGCTTACACACTTAATCGTGTTCCATCCAAAAAGGTTGAAAAGACACCATATGAAATATGGAGTGGTAAGAAACCACATATGTCTTACATGAAGATTTGGAGTTGTGAAGTTTATGTGAAACGGAAAATTTCAACTAAGCTTGAGTCCAAATCTGACAAATGCTTATTTGTGGGGTATCCTAAAGAAACAAGAGGGTATTACTTCTACAATCATTCTGAGGGAAAATTGTTTGTCGCTCGAACTGGAGTTTTCTTGGAAAGGGACTTTGTTTCCAAAGGAATCAGTGGGAGGAATGTAGAGCTTGAAGAAATTCAAGAATCACAAAGCATTGATACACCTATGGAGGAATTAGAGCAGGAACCACGAGTAGTTGTGGAAGAGCAACTTGCTCAAGTAGAACAAGACGAGCGTAGGTCGAGCATGATACGTCACCAACCAGAGAGATATGGATATCTCATAACTGATCAAGGTGATGTATTACTCATGGATCAAGATGAGCATGTAACCTATCAAGAGGCCATAACTGGTCCTGAGTCTGAGAAGTGGCTAGAAGCCATGAAATCTGAAATGGATTCCATGTACACAAACCAGGTTTGGACCTTGGTAGAGCCTCTCGTAGGAGTTAATCCTATAGGATGCAAGCGGGTCTTCAAAAAGAAGGCTGACATGGATGGTAAGGTACATACCTATAAGGCAAGACTGGTTGCTAAAGGTTATAAACAAATTCATGGTGTAGACTATGATGAAACCTTTTCACCAGTTGCAATGCTTAAATCTGTTCGGATTTTACTTGCTATCGCTGTATATCATGATTATGAAATATGGCAGATGGATCTTAAGACTGCTTTCCTTAATGGGAATCTTCTTGAGGATGTGTACATGACACAACCTGAAGGATTTAACATACCAAAAGAAGCCCAAAAGATATGCAAGTTACAGCGAACAATCTATGGATTGAAGCAAGCTTCTAGAAGTTGGAATCTACGTTTTGATGAAACTGTAAAACAATATGGATTCATAAAGAATGAAGATGAGCCTTGTGTCTACAAGAAGGTTAGTGGGAGCATGATCGTCTTCCTGGTATTATATGTAGATGACATTTTTATCATTGGAAACAATGTCCCTACCTTGCAACAAGTAAAAACTTGGTTAGGGAAATGCTTTTTTATGAAGCACCTTGGTGAAGCAGCCTATATATTAGGAATCAGGATCTATAGGGATAGATCACAAAAACTGCTTGGCCTAAGTCAGAGTACATACATAGACAAAGTGCTAAGACACTTTAATATGCATGATTCCATGAAAGGATTCATACCTATGCAACATGGCCTGTGTCTATCAAAAACACAATCTCCTTCAACTAAGGAAGAAAGGGATCTCATGAATAAGATTCCATATGCATCTTCAATAGGATCTATCATGTATGTTATGTTATGTACTCTACCAGATGTCTCGTATGCTTTAATTGCAACGACTAGGTACCAATCTGATCCCGGTGATGCTCATTGGGTAGTTGTCAAGAATATCCTTAAGTACTTAAGAAGGACTAAGGATTCATTCTTGATATATAGAGGTCAGGAAGAGCTCGTGGTAATTGGTGTCATACCCCAAATTTTGACCACTAAGATTCCCCATCATTGTGCAAATCATTATCATAATATGGATGAACCATCATACCTCATTAGTCTCCCCAAAGATAGGTGAGCACCCACTACAATCAAACTTAGGGTTTCAAGCCCTCTCAGAGCTGTTAGACAAGGGATTAATCAAGGAATTACATGATCTTCAACTTGTGTAAACCTCTCAAACATCCACAATGGATCAAGAGGACTCCCACATCAAGAATCAGGTACAAGCTGCAACATTCCCAGTGGATCAAACCTCAAGATCGCCAGTGTCACCAAACTAGGGTTTTGGTCGACTAGGGCCTCCAGATGGAAATTTTCATCTGGGCATGAGCCAATGCTTCAAAGCATAACTTAAGATACTCCAAGGGACCTCATGGACCCAATCATCAAGTCAATTTAGCCTCGGGGGATGCATTCATCAAAAATCAGGAAATAGGGTTTCTTGACCTAATTCACCCCTAAGTTGACTTTTGGGACCAAACATGAGCCAAGACCTCAAGAGAGGATTTGAGGGTCTCTAACACACTACATTGATCCATTTTCAACAATGGATTGATCCAAGAAGCTTGACCAACAAGTTTCAAGTTCATCAGAACCACAATTAGGGTTTTGTGGGAAAAGTCAACTGTACCTTTGACTTTTGACCCAGGCATGCTCCCAAACCTTGGGACATGATTCAATACACCCTATAACACCCATGGAACATGTCCATCAAGATTGATTTAGGTCAAGGACTTGATTTCATAGAGGATCACACAGTTTGGAGTTCTTCTGACAAAAACTCAACTGTGCACAAAAGTCAACTTTGACTTTTTGAGATTTTTCACAATTATGGTTCTTTGACCCTAAAATGATGTTAATGTGTGATTTGAATCATCATTCATCAAGAAAAATCAAAGAAAATGAGATAACTTGCAAAAGGGGTAACCATAAAAACTTAGAATTTTTCTAAGTTATGGAACAAAGTGGCTAGGGTACCAACTTCCAAGGATCATAACTTTAGATCCAAGCAACCATTTGGGTTGATCCAAAGATGGATTTGTAGCTCTCATGGCATACTTTAAAAGTGTCAACTACACCTCACTCCAATTCTTCATGGATTTTGAGTTATGGATTGATCAAAATCATAAAAACATGAAATGTCACTTTTTTCCAACACTTAAGTGAAATTTTCACTAAGTCAGAATCTGTTTCACTTTTTCCAAAATGTAGGGTCATTTTTCACTTGGATCCAAAAAGTATCAAAACACACTATTATCACACATATGTTGTATCATATGAGAGCTTTCCAAAATGGCCAAGAACCCCATCAAACTCAACCTGAGCTAAGAGTTATGACAGTGGCAACATGCCTTGCTGCAACTGTCATAACAAGGCAGATTTGTGCATTTTGCTCGATTTAAGCAAATTTTCCAAATGACAAACATGTTTATCCATCTGAACACCTCAGGGGGAGACCAAGGAGGGACAAACACTGATCCATCAGCCTCCCAAGTCCTTGGAACCAAAAGTAGCATGCCAAACCTAGAAATGCCTAAAAGAGGGACAAGACTCCAATTTTGGTTTGGAGCATTTAATGGATGAACCAAAGTGGCACGGACTGAGCCATTGCCAACTGAATTCAGTCAAGACTGATCTCTGAACTAGGGAACTAGCAGCCTGTACTCTAACCTCTAGTCAATGGCTAGAGGAGACTTGGATTCCTATTGATCAACATTTGCCAAACTTCTGCAGCAGTTGCCATTCACTATTGCTTGCAAAACAAACTTGCTTTACTATAAATAGAGCTCATTTGTGCTCAGTTTGAGTACACCAAAGCCATCAAACAGATGTTTTCCTCAAAATCACCTTCTCACTTCCAAAATTGCCTTCCAAAGCAAGTCACTATCGGGTTTTGAGTTTGAGAGCTATTCCAACCAAACCAATCACACACACACACACACACACACACCTCATAAACATCATATAGAAGTGATCCAAACACTCACATAACATCTGTAACACCAAAATCATGAAATCACTTGCCAATTGCTCAAGTTCTTGACAGATGTACAGTTGAGGTACCATCTCAAGTTGCAGCTTGTTTCAAACCACTCCAAGCATTCAGACACATCACTTGGCACCTAAGGAAGCTGTACAAATCATTGGAACCAGCTTGCAACATCTCCAACACAAAACACGATCACCAGCTGCAATAGGTAAGCCTAAGCTCTTCTAACTCTATGATCCATGCATATTTTGCTGCACAATAATTTGGCCATATATTCATAATCATGTATAGAGTGTTTACCCTCAATCAATTACTTTGTTTGAATCGTGTATGGAATTTCATAGCCTTCATGCAAATTATAGGGTTCTTGAGGTTTCTCTTTGATTTCTTATTCCATGCTTAAAATAAATGAAATTAAAGACCATAGACATGATCGTGAGGTGAAAACGAGCAGATTGATATGTAGATTGCATGATATCATCAAGTATTCAGTGAGATTGGATAAAAAATGCAAATATGCAGAAACAGAGGGTGGCGCGTGTTCTTGCCATGTTCTTGGCGCCTTTTTTGAAAATTCAAATATTTGAGTTTTGTGATTTTGTTGAATTGATTCAAAAATTAATTTCTCTCTGGTTTTTAATGATTTTGAGTTTATTCTTTTTTTAATAATTCACAAAAATGTTAAAATATTTTATTTTACCAAAAAATCCCAAAAATATTAATTATTTCATATACTTGATATTTTTGCAAAGAATTAATATTTTATTTGTTTTTCAACATTTAAAATGTTTTTTCTCCCTTGATTTTCCAAATTTAATTGATTTCCAATCATTTTGTGGATGGAAATATAATTTTTGAAACATTGATCCAAGATCACAATTTGTTTTCACACATGTTTAACAATTTTGATCATTTTAATTGAATTTTTATTCAATTAAAATATATTTTGAAAACAAATTAGGGTTTTGATTAATTCAACCCTCATCAAACTTTTTCAAAATCTTTGGGCCTCTAATAGTGTGTAAGACCCAATCCTCTTTTAACCAAAATAATTTGGGCCTCAGTGTATTGTATAAGTCCCGACACCGTTAAAAAGTTCGGCGCGATCGTTGCCTTTTTAACAAAACCAATTGGGTCTCTCCTCGAGCTATAAGTCCCATTCCTTTTCTTAAAATAAATCGTTGGGCCTCTAATAGAGTGTAAGACCCATTCCCTTTGTAAATAATACCTATGGTCCTCACATATTGTATAAGTCCCTCTGTATATTTTCAAAGCCTCGGCGCGATTGTCGCCTTTTCAAAAATAATCATTGGGCCTCTCCTTGAGCCGTAAGCCCCACCACTTGTACAAAAATAAATCTTTGGGCCTCTAATAGAGTTTAAGACCCAACCCCTCTTTGAAACCAAAATAATTTGGGCCTCAGTCATTTGTATAAGTCCCCGTACAATTCAAAACAATAGTGTAGTCACTATTAAAATTTGGGCCTCTCCCTGAGCTGTAAGCCCCGATCTCTGTTCAAAATACTTTCTTCATATATATGTTGTCATCAAAAATTTCTTTAATTTCTTTTTTGAACAACTAACCACACAGCATGGAAGCTATACAATGGGTAAGTGTTTATCCGCTTTCATTTACCGCTTTCATATATATAACTGTATTGTGGGGCTGCTTCACTGTAAGTCTTCTTTCACATCCTTTTATATACTTGTCACATATCCCCTGTGTAATACTAGTATAGTTATTTAGAGTTTTCCCCGGCAACTACGTCTAGCACTAGGTAAAGCCCCATTGGTCACTCTTAAATACAAACAAAACTAAATCCCTCGTAGGATTCCAGATACAGTCTTCCCTCCTCTTGGGGTTAAACAATACGGAACAAAGAGAAAGGCAGTATTCTCGGTGAACCTTTTCTCAGACTGTCACCCTTAGAAATTGTAAAAGAAATTCTAACTCCCCAGAGATGATCTTTTCTCCGTGAATGGCATCTCTTGAGTTTCTTCCAAATTCTCAAACTTTCCTGGAATGATCTCTTCTATGTGAATTGTATTTCTTGAACTTCTCTTGGTTTGGGGACCTACAGGCTTCCTAAAAGCATCCCCGCCTCCTCTTGGGCATTGTACAAGGACCCGTCGGCTTCTTAGAAGTTCTCATGCCTCTCTTGGGCTTAATACAAGGACCCTGACAACCTCTTAGAGGAATAAGACAGAACTTAGTCATCCTTCGCTAGAGCGGTCTTTCCAGTGTCGAAACTCCGGCCATTTTAGGGTTGATACTCATCCATTAATGCCCGTGCCTCCTCTTGGGCATAGTACAAAAGATAAAACTCTAGACTTGGACAGTCTAAACCCTTTGAGTCTCAAAGACATTCTCAAGTTCCTTCCAAACATAGGAAGAAACCCAGATCTCTCTCAGGAGAACTCCCCACATTTGGACCCACTTCAGGATCTCCAGAATCCACAGCAGTAAGATAGCCTCCTCTTGGTCTTTGTACAAATGACTTTCCTCAGCGGAGCTAACCTTTTCAGACTCTCTTGTTGAGTCAACCACTTTTAGCCTTTATCTCGGGCTTCGTACGAGACAGCAAATCACTCTCTTGTTGAGTATAAAAGACTCTCTTGTTGAGTCAATCATTCCTTTTAGCCTCCGTCTTGGGCTTTGTACAAGACGCATAAAACACTCTCTTATTGAGTATAAAAGACCCTCATGTTGAGTCAAACTCCTTTTAACCTCAATCTCGGGCTTCGTACGAGGTAGAAAAACACTCTCTTGTTGAGTATAAAAAGACTCTCTTGTTGAGTCAAATCCCACTTTTAGCCTCCATCTTGGGCTTTGTACAAGACATATAAACACTCTCTTGTTGAGTATAAAAGACTCTCTTGTTGAGTCAATTAACCTTCAGACTCTCTTGTTGAGTCAGTCATCTGTTCAAGTACTCTCTTGTTGAGTAAACCCTTTTAGCCTCCTCTTGGGCTTTGTACAAATGATTCTCCCCAACGGAGCTAACCTTTTCAGACTCTCTTGTTGAGTCAACCACTTTTAGCCTCTATCTCGGGCTTCGTACGAGACAGCAAATCACTCTCTTGTTGAGTATAAAAGACTCTCTTGTTGAGTCAATCATCCCTTTTAGCCTCCGTCTTGGGCTTTGTACAAGACACATAAAACACTCTCTTGTTGAGTATAAAAGACCCTCTTGTTGAGTCAAACTCCTTTTAGCCTCAATCTCGGGCTTCGTACGAAGTAGAAAAACACTCTCTTGTTGAGTATAAAAAGACTCTCTTATTGAGTCAAATCCCACTTTTAGCCTCCATCTTGGGCTTTGTACAAGACATATAAACACTCTCTTGTTGAGTATAAAAGACTCTCTTGTTGAGTCAATCAACCTTCAGACTCTCTTGTTGAGTCAATCACCTGTTCAAGTACTCTCTTGTTGAGTCAACCCTTTTAGCCTCCGTCTTGGGCTTTGTACCAGACACACAAAAAAGACTCTCTTGTTGAGTCAAACCCTTTTAGCCTCAATCTTGGGCTTTGTATAAAGAAAACCCCGGTTGAGTCAATCAACTTTTTAGCATCAAAGTTGTGCCTTGCTCATAGCATACAAACATCAACAACTCCTCTTTAGAGATGACAAATTCTCTCTCAGCCAAAACCCTTCAGCTTCACATCTTGGGCTTTGAACAAGATACAAATAGACCCTTCTGCTTCAATCTTGGGCTTTGAACAACACACCAAAACACCTTTTTCCTCCCTTAGAATAGGAGGAACTACGATCGCTCTGATTTCCCTGTTTCGGGAATACATAGGCATAAGATTGCAAAATCTTAGCGAGCATACTAATCAAAAAACCCAAAATCCCATACCTTCATACATCAATCGAAAAGCATCAGACCTAACATCTTACTAATGATCCAGACACTTGTATTCTTAAGAAAATAACCCCAAGGGAGAACCCCCTATTTTGATAGCATCTGTAAACCAACAGTTTTGACTGTTTAACCTCAGTTTGCAAGCAGGATTAATTGGAGACATCTATTTCCCTTCCTTAATCAGCTCAACAGGATAAAAAATGAATCGAACTGTAGTACCAAAGCGATAGTGATTCGAAACCACAAAAATTGCGCTACAGAAGAATGGCGACCACAGTGGGAGTATTTCTTTCTTGCTTTCCCAAGGGATGAAACCTGAAATTCAAAATATCACAGAAATGGCGACTCTGCTGGGGAGTCATTGTCTGTATAGGATCATAAGACTAGAGGTCTAGGATGATTAAGACAAATATATATACTGCTTTTCCTAATTGATATATGTGTTTGTTTTTCTGCTAATGGGAATGTGTGTGATGCCGCATGTGGAAAGATTGAGTATACACCTAAGATAGGGGATGGCATTATACGGGTAATCTTACGGGGAGTGAATCCCAGTTAAGAGTCCCCGGTCGACCATCAAACTCAGTGGAGACTCCCTTTGCAGATGCATTGCCTATACGACTTCGGTTGTTGAAAGTAGTGTGGTTGATTGGGTTATCTGAGAAGCTGAGGTTTTTAGTAGACTTAAACCATTTTGTAGTGCGGAAGCTATCGGAAATAGTTATCACGCGATACTACCCTCATTTGAGATTACTCTAAGATACATCAGCTCGCTGGCGATCTGCTTGTTGTTGTTATCCCAAGAGGGGTCAATGATTTTGCGGACAGGTACAAAAAATCACCAGTATAAAACCTTTGGGGATGGGTAGAGCCTTGACTTCATGACGCCGACCCTTTGACCCCATATTTTTTCTATGTTTTTGTGTGCTGCATTCATGCATTCATCTAAAAAACATTAAAAAAAAATCTTCTCTTCTAGTCTCTCTTTTTCAAATTAAACTAAGACAATGATTACAAATGTCAGATAAAAAGATTGCGCTAATGGATTTCGGTAGAAGGAAAACTCACAAGCACACCTTCAAGATTCCAAAACTAGAGGATATAAGATGATTGGCTAGGATGATAACCAACCCTGAGGCTTTCAGAGCTAAGTATGGAGGATTGCTGTCTCTGTTAAGGGTCCATGTAATCGAAGGAATCCTGTCCACACTAATCCAGTTCTACGATCCGGTCTATCACTATTTCACATTCCCGAATTATCAACTAACACTAACACTGGAGGAATACTCCCACCTGACTGATTTGCATATTACTGATCAAGCTCCCTTTTCTGGACTGGAAGAAATTCCAAGGGATCAAACCATTGCAAGAGCAATCTATTTGGATGAGTCAGAGGTCAGGACTCACATGACCACTAAGGGTGGAATCCAGGGTTTGCCAGCCCAGTTCTTGACAAAGAAAGCTCTATACTTTGCTAGTATAGGGAATGTGGTCGCTTTTGAGAGCATATTTGTTTTGCTCACCTACGGGTTATTTTTGTTTCCCGACATTGATAACTTCGTAGATATCAACGCCATTAAGATTTTTCTGATTGGAAACCCTGTACCGACCTTGCTCGCAGATGCGTATCATTCTGTACACTTAAGGAATTTGCATAGCGGAGGAATGATCACATGCTGTGTACCCCTGCTATACAAATGGTTCACTTCCCACTTACCCAAGTCAGCTGCATTTTGGGATCAAAAGAATACTTTACGTTGGTCGTAGAGAATCATGTCTCTTACCAACTCTGACATTGATTGGTACAATCAAATCTATGACAGGATCAGGATCATTGACCGTTGTGGGAATTTCCCAAATGTACCCCTTATAGGAACTAAGGGAGGAATCAACTATCATCCAGTTTTAGTTCATCGTCAATTTGGATACCCGGTGAGCATGTCCCGCGAAGTGATCATCTGGAAGGTCTTTTCTTCAAGGAAGGAGAAAACGACAGGGCACTAAAGACAGAAATAGTGCATGTCTGGAAACACGTTCATAGGAAAGGAAGAGAGTCTCTAGGAAAACCAGACCGTGTCTCTATGGAGCCTTATCTCCATTGGGTACAAACTAGAGCTCTCAAGCTGAGGATGCCTTACCCTCGTCAGGAAGTTCTTCCATTAAGGGACTCTGTCCTTTATTTTACGAGCAGTTATAGCCGTGTCGGGTTCGCAGGGAAAGTTGAAGTCCTCTGGTCGGGTGACGCATAGAGCAACTTATAGTCCGTTATCGCCGGAGGGCGGAGTCGCCTCCTCGACCCTTTTTGTTTCCCGGGTTTCTTGTCGGGGGGCTTCTCTCCTCTTTGTGTACTACTTCAGGTTCCCCTATTTGATCAAGACCTCGATGGCATCCTTGAGGTGGATGTAGTCCTCCGTGACGAGCCTGTGGCTCCTGTGGAACTGGCAGTACTTGGACTTGTCGACATTTAGCTAAGAGGGTGTTGGCTTCGGGAAGCGGACACCTCCTCGCTGGAACTCCGAGTTGCTGCACTCGGCCAGGATGCGCTTGCTGGGAGCTGTGAGTAGTGTGTAAATAGTGAAACGGCCTGCTGGCCCCCTCGGTTCTCGGGAGTCTCGGGGCCGATCTTCTCTTCTTCTTTCCCCGCCTCGTCGGGGAGCGGTGGAATCCTCGTGCCTGGAGCTCTTGGCACCCTCTTGATTCTGCGAGTCACGGGCGTAGTGGGCAGCCTCTATCTCCTCATATTGGATGTATGTTTGGACCTTGTGGAGGAGCGTGTCCAAGGTGTTAGGCCTTTCAATGCCGACGGCCTTGGCGACTCGGTGCGAGGTTGCAGTCTTCGCTCGATAAAAAATATCATCATGTCGTCAGAGGTGGATACCTGGACAGCTTCTTGGTTGAACCTCTCTATTTAATCCAGAGAGATTCGCCTTTTCCCTAGATGATGGCTTCCAGGGATGCTTCCGTCTTCGGGTGGCACCGGGAAGCGGTGAAGTGCCTGAAGAACTGCATCTTCAGTTCCTTCCATGACGTGATGGACTCGGGCGCGAGGCTCTTGTACCATACCATAACACCCTTCCTTAGGGTACTGCGGAAGAGCTTGCACTTGATGGCTCCCCGGACGTTCCGGTAGTCGAGCATCTCATCGATGCTTTCAATGTGGTCGTCCGGGTCGGTCGTACCAACATATGTCGCCAAGGGCGGGGATTTTTCTAGGGGTGTTCATGGGTGTGGGTCGACCCACGAACCCATTGACCCAAACCAACCCAACCCATAAATTACCCAAACCCATTCATTTACGGGTATACCCAACCCAAACCATAATAACCCGTATAGTTTTGGGTCGGGTATCGGGTTTGAGGTTTGCAACCCACAGACCCATTGACCCAACCCATTGATGAGACTTTAGTAATTTTTTATTATTTTTATTTTAATTTTAAATAAAAATATAAAACTAATATCTCACTAATAACCATAATTTTTTTAAAAAAATTATTCTCCACTAATAATATTACTAGACGAATGAGTTTACGTAATTCTAATATTAAATGTGTTTCTTATATTTTTTTGAATCATTTCTAACATACATATTTAATGGAAATAATGTGACTTGTAAAATTTTATATTAATATCAAGTGTTATGTCGTGTTGATGAATTTTATTAGATATTATATGATGTATTTTATCGAATTTGAGTGTTATAAATGAGTATGATTGTATTGAGTTGTGTTACATTTTTTTAAATTGACAAAAAATCATAATTTTTTTTAATTTGAAACACATCCCGCGAACCCAACCCAACCTAACCCATAAATGAACGGGTCGGTTCGGGTCGGTTTTAACAATGAAATTGCGGGTTGGATGATGAACCCAACCCATTGAAGTTTGAACGGGTTGGGTAACGGGTTAGGCCAAAACCGATCCAACCCAACCCGCGTACACCCCTAGGTTTTTCCATCCCGACGGGCAAGGGAGTCTCCATGATGTCCCTAGATAGCGGCGTGCGCTGGTCGTCCTCGTCGCTCCTGACAGGTGATCGCGGCGGGGATAGGTCACCTTGGTTGTTCCTGCTCCGTTGAGGAGGGCTCCTTGGTCGGCTCTTTGCCTTCTCTACATATCCGTCAACTTTATTCTTCTTATGAGCGGGGGAACGTCGCTCCTTCAGGGGAGGACTCCGGTCGCGCTTCTGGGTGACCACGGGTTGAGATCATTCTAAATGCAGGCGACGCCCAGGCTTTCGGGGAGAAGGGCTCCGAGAGTCATCGTGTCGTGTCCTCTGCGGGGGATGGGAGAGACTACGAGAAACGGGACGACGATGTCTCCGCAGGGGAGAGTGTGATTGTCACTCCTTCTCGAGTATCCCTATCCACTCATTCTGTTGGAAAATCATCATATTTATCTGATTGATCGCCGTGAATAGAGCCACCGTGGTCGGTTCAGCGTTAGGCGACACAGGGATTGACTGGTAGACAGTCGGGCTATTAAAGCGTCGGGCGACATTGAAGGCCGCATCATCAGAGGAGGGAGAGGAGGTGTGCCCGTCCCTTGGGTCACCCTCTTCGACGTGAACAGTCACGTTGGGGTCGTGACCATCACCGTTGGTGAACGGAGTGAAGGTGGTTTCTGGAGCGTTGTCGTCAATGCGTGGGTTGGCCATGATCAACGATGGTTGTAAATTGCTTTAGTTCTTGGGTTTTTATAGGAGAAAGAACGAGGAAGCAAGAGTTCCCACAGACGGCGCCGTTGATCTTACTGGATCAGAAATGGATCAGCAGCCAACAACACGTCGTGAGCTTTTTTATTCGCCGGTAGTGGTGAAGAGGTGTGGGGTGTACATGCAAGGTACTCCGATGCCAAAGTCAGAGATGGAGTAATCAGCGCAAGTACATAGAAAAGGTGTAAAGAATATAATACCTGACCCTCTAGTGAAAGAGGGTATTTATAATGTGCCCCCAGCGAAGGGCCAATGATTACTTAGCACTGGGTTGGATCGCAAGGCCCAATACGAGTAACTGTCAGGGCTTACATGGCGTAGGGAAGACCATCACGTGATCTTCACCCTGGATCAACTGCCCTGTGATCTTCGGAAGATGGGCTGACCAATTCTTTCGAAAGTGGGTAGTTTCCTGATGACGTGTCCCCTCGTGGGGGGCACGTGGAGTCTGTGTGAGAGCTCCCCGGACGTGCAGGTAGGCTGGATCTCAATTGGACCCTCCTCGACGAGGAGTTGGGTTGGGCCATGCCCGACGGTGGGCCAGCCTTAGGCCCAGTCCAGAACAATTACCATTTATATTCCTTAATATATTAATATTATACTAAAAAAATATATTAATATAATATATTTAAAGTTATTTAAATGATTATTTAATATAATAAAAATATATAATTATGATTTGCTAAAAATCAATGGAACCTATCAAATTAAAAATATATTTAATTGGGTCAATTTTTCTCCTTAATATCATATTATTTAAACTTTAAAATTATTATTTGTTTACTTTAAAAAAATATTTAATTATAAGGAAACTGTTAAGGGACATTAATAGGTTCCATTGATATTTAGCAAATCATAAATATATATTTTTATTATGTTAATTACCATTTATATTTCTTAATATATTAATATTATACTAAAACAATATATTAATATCATATATTTAAAGTTATTTAAGTAATTATTTAACATAATAAAAATATATAATTATGATTTGCTAAAAATAAATGGAACCTACCAAATTAAAAATATATTTAATCGGGTTAAATTTTCTACTTAATATCTAGAGCTGTCAAGTGGGCCGGCCCGACCCAGCCCACATTGGCCCGATGGGCCAACACTTATAAATGAGCTGGAGTGGGCTGACCTGATTCCTTCATGAGCTAGCAAAATTAAGCCCGACTCAGTTCCTTATGGGCCATGCAGCCCGATGGGCCAGGCCCGCCTATATATTTCAATATTATAATTTTAATTTTTAAATTTAGAGACAATAAAATACAATCATACATAACAAAATAATTACTCATCTTACCATTCAAATTAGATATAAAAATAAATTATCTAGTAGACAATTTTTCGGCTAAGTCCCATGAACACTTGGTGAATCCAACAATTGTCACATAGTGTAACTTTAGAGGCAATAGAATACATTCTCACATACATAACCAAATAATTAATCACCTAACAATTCAAAAAGTCCAACTTTGATGTTGGGTCAAGAACATTCCCAAGTGTAAGAGTAACAGAATATTCACTCCAATACTTATCAAGCTTTTCCTTCATCCCCTTAGCCATATCTTTGATCACATCATCTTGACTTTTCAAATTTCTATTCAATTCCATCTCTATAAGTCCAACTTGCGTGAAGTATAAGTTTGAGGTTGGGTACGATGATCCAGAAATTAAGTTAGTAATATTATAAAATGGAGCCAAGGAATTACAAATGTTCTCTGCTCTATCCCACTCTTCAATACTTGGACAAATATTGTACTTTTTATCATGATAACTCAAGCTAATAAATGCACGTCGATACCTAATAGCACTTTCAAGCATCATATATGTGACATTCCATCTAGTACACACATCCAACCTTAAAATTTACAAAAACATATTTTAGCTCAATTTCTCCTCAAAATAAACAAAATAGTTTTGTAATTTTTTTATCAAAACAAATTATTATTTTTTAATATTTTTAACGGACCAGCCCAAAGCCCGTTTGGCCGGCCCGACTCGGCCCATAAAAACACTGGCCCAATGGATTGACCCAAAAAGATAGGGTTGTATTTTTAAATAATTTTTTATGGTCCGACCCGTGCTAAAATTTAGGGCTTATGGGCTGGCCCAATGGGCTTAACCCATTTTGACAGCTCTACTAATATCATATCATTTAAACTTTGAAATTATTATTTGTTTACTTTAAAAAAATACAATTATAAGGAAACTGTTAAGGGCCAGCTGCCATACTCTATATTTTATTTTGGATCAAACAACTGCCATATTCATTATTGAAAAATATTAAAAGATTATATTAATAAACAAAGTTGAATAAAATAGGAATAATTTTTTTTTTACTTACTTTTAATTTTTTTTAGTTAGTAGACCTTTTGTAATTTTTTTTTAGGATGCAATAAAGATATCCATATATTTATTAGTATATTATTTAAGGGTATTGAGTTTGTAATACTTATTTGATTTGATATAAAAATATATAATTATGCTTCGTTAAAATTTAAATGTCACATGTTGAATAACTAAAATAAATATTATAAAGAATTTTTTTTCACTTTCTCTTTGAGATTCAATTAACACAATATAAACATATTTCAGACGATTAACGATCTATTAAAATAATATTAATCAATAAAAATTAAAGATATTAAACTTAAATGCAATATCTTTTAGTTTTCTTTATTATATTAGATAAATAAAAATTAAATATGTTAAGATAAAAAAATTTCCTTAAGAGAAAGTTCAGAAGGCCAATTTGTTGGGGAAATAAAAAAAGTCAGAGCACCATGCGCCCAATACTCCTTAACTATAAGAGAGAAACATCATATTTCTAAGGAAAACCTTAACGCATCAGATATATGAATTCTCTCTTATAAATTCAAATTCATAACTGATATGAAACTTAATTTCTCACACTTGCATCAAACAATTTTTCTCACAAGTGTAGATCTCCTATATAGAAGGATTGAACTACCGCTTCTCCACAAAGTTGAACCATGACTTTAATACCACTTGTTGGAGAGACAGAAGAAATCATAAGTATGAATGGGCGTCAACTGCTTTAGGAAGACAAGATGTGAAGATGTCACATCCCCATCCAAAACCTTAAGACATCAGGTATATGAATCATCTATCTCTTATAAATTCAACATTTCATTTATTCATAATTGATGTGAGATTTGACCACTTACACTTGCACCAAACATAAATAACTAAAAGTTCAACAACTAATTTATATTATTGAACACTTTGGATTCTTGAAAAAAATTTAAAATTAAAAAACTAATGAAATTTAATCATTGAAACTAATGAAATTTAATCAATGGTACTATTGGTTGCACCATTTTTTATCTAAATAAATACACCATTATACAACATAGATATGAATTATAAAAAGATCTAAACAGACATACAATTAAAGACTACTCAAATTTAGATTTTAATTATCATCTATCATATCAATACTAAGAATAGATGCACATCTAAAACTTAAAAGTTCTGAAGATTCTAAAGACGAGGATCTGCTGAATAAGCTCTGAAGTTTCTGAAGACATCACTTCTAAAGACCAAGTGCTGAAGACTCTTAAGATAGTTCTGTTGAACGCAGATCTGAGATTCTGATGACTTTGGTTCTGAAGTTACAAGTATTGATCTCTCTACATATGCTTCATCAAATACACATTTGAAGCCTCTAAAGAAGTTAGAAGACAGAAGATCAAGAATGGTTTGCGTGTTTCAATGAATATAAAAGTACAAAGTAGTATGTGACCTCTACCTAGAATAGGTGGCGCAAAGACAGCTCTGTTGTATTATGATATTGACCATTTTTTTAAGTGAACGTTGGGATATTACAGTTGGAATATGTTTCCTATTATACCCTCCAACGGACCTATTCTCAATCTCTATATATTGAAGATCAGAATGCTTGAAGAGTGTGCAAAAAACTGAATGCTGAAGGCCAAGTGCTGAACGGAAAAAGGCAGAATGTCGAAGTGCTTAACACCGCAGTACCGAGAGCCAGAAGAGCCAAAAAGATAATCATGAGAGAATAACTAGAACAAGAAAAGAAAGAGCTGAAGAAAACACAAGAGTATGTGTGCAAGGAGGAAGCAAGCACCAATTTGTTAAAGCTCAAAAGGAAGATGCTTGAAGCTCAACCAAAATAGAGCGCAACTCTACAAGAAAATGAGAGAAGCATTAAAAGAAGCTTTTAAGCTCAACAAAACTCAGGCTAATACGCTGCAAATTTATAGGAGATTATTCTTAAGATAGTTTTGTTTATTAGCAAAGAGCTAATGTTCATATCTTTCTAGAAACATTTTTGTGTTATTGTACTTCAACTTGTGTCATCTGCTTGTTTAGAAGCAATTCTCGTACACACATTTGTAACACTTTTTAAGTGGTTATTCCTCAAGTGGCTAAGTCGTTAGTCAGGATACTTGAGAGGGCTAAGTTGTTTTCTAACACTTAGAGGTTGTAATCTTTCTAGATTATTGGATTAAGTCCTTATTTAAGGCGAAATCACCTTGGTGGATGGACTGGAGTAACTTTCTTAACAGTGAACCATGATAAAAATAATTATGTCTATTTAATTTTATTCTCTTGTTAGCATTGAATTGAATTCCACGGAAAAGATCATATTTGGTGAAACCCAATTCAAACTCTGTAACACCCACATATAGCATCATACATCAAAGCATAAATATTATACATGAATCCAAGTTTTGGTATTGAAATACCATAAGTTCCTAATTAACACATTGTATAGATTGCATGCCCAAAATACAAGATACTAAAGTCTATGGCATAAAATATATACAAGATGATCTAAACACTAAGAACTAGATCAAACAAGATGATCTCAAAACAAAACGCCATAGCGGAAGCCATGCTATCCCAAAACGCTACGATTCGTAAGGAAAAGTCAGACAACTTTATCCTTACCCTTCGCGGAACCTGTAGTACCTGTAATATAATCAATAACATGGGGTGAGATATTAAATCCTAGTGAGTTCCCTATCTTATTGGTTCTCTCAGCTTTACAAGGTTCTAACAATCCTAACTCAAGTCAAAGGGGAAGGGAAGTGACCTTGAGTTCACAATCTCACACTATATAGAAACATGTTCATGAGTTCACCAACTTACAATATCACCAATCGATAACCTCACCAAGGTATCCCCTTTTCCCGTCCGCTTCTACATCTAGAAGTCGACCCGAGTCATGGATCCTTGTAACATGCTTGACATACGAATGGATTCGGGTTCTACGGGCCATTAACCGTTATGAACCGTCACTTCACACGGGCCATTAACCGTCACAAGCATACACTCCATGGGCGCCATTCATACTGCACGCGGGAATCAAACCTACCAAGTAGTCATGCATACGTTTCAGAGGAGCTCGAGACTCATGAAACTGCAACTCAAGATAAACGGTTACGATTACGTGATCTCACTCACAACGTGATTGTATTCGACAATCACAAAGCCACAATGCCTTAAGGCCATATTCGCCTTTCACAAAGAACACAAGGTTCACACATATATTCCATACTAGTGTCTCACTCTCCTCTAGACCATTACTCGTCAAGGATGCACATCTATACATCGAATGCACGAGCATCGCCATCTAGATTTCTCTATCACAATTTTAGTCAACACTAAGACACAACCTTAAACTATACCATTTGTTTTGGGGTAAAGTTTCCTCACTCTTCCTAATTCATTTTAAGCATGCATATTCACTCCGACATACATAACAACACATAGAAAGATATAGCATGTTTAATAGCATAACATGTCAAACATAATCCACATAGTAGTTCACACACATTTCAAGGCATACAAGTCACTACTATCCTCTACCAAGCATCCTTGGTTAAATCATGGTCTAACATTACCATTTAATATCACATTGGATTCTCTTTCCAAGGCTTCAAGTCCCATTTCAATCGGGCTCAGGATTTATGAATTATGGTAGGAATAAGGATCCATACCATTCACATTCATTACATTTTCATCTCTATCTTATAAATCCATGGCATAAACATATGTTTCTACTTCGCTATCACAAAGAGCATTGGAGTAGCTTTCCAACGCTTCCGACCGTGCCTCAATCTGAGTTGCGGATCAAAAGTTATGAAAGAAACAAAATGGGAAAATCTTTCATGTTCGCTGCCATGTTCGCAAAGCGAACCCTGGCGAACAAAACAGAACAAAAAGGGCATAAAGTTTGCTAAGCGAACTTTAGGCGAACCTTCACCTTGGGTTTGCCAGGCGAACCCTCGAACCCAGAAGTTCGCAGCAACGCAGAAATAGGTCATTTGGGGCCAAAACTCACATTTCTTCATCCAAAACACTTGCAATTCATACTTTATCAACCCCAATCCTAAACAGACTATTCTACCCAACTATTTCCACATTTCAACCATTAGAAACATCGATTTCATATTATCATTCACAATCCAATATTTCTAACCTAACTCTAACATTTTCAAAATTTCTAAAGCTTAAGTTCTAACTAGAACCCACCTCAATACAAGATGATGATGAAGATGGAGAGATGATTTGATGGAGAAGAGATGATGATCCAAGCTCTTGTTCTTCCTTTCCAAGTTTCTCCTATTTCTTTCCTTTCTCTTCCTTCTTTCTACTTCCTCTCTCTATTCTTTCTATTCTTGTGACAAATGAAGAGGAAAGGAAAAAGTTATGATATGTAGAGATATCATTTAGTTAGTAACACTAACTTAAATGTCCAATTTGTATCTAATGTATCACTTGATAAAATCTCAGGGTCAGATATTATTACTTTGACCTGCTCTAAGCTCGTCAGTTACTCTAATTATCTTAGCAGATAATTTCTCAGAGTACACCAGAACCCAGTTGATCATACTGTCATACCCTAATTTTTGACCATAAGATTCCACCTCTTTGTGCATCATCTTGCATATCCGCATGCTCTATCACTAACGGGTTCGTGCAGGAACACTAGTTGTAAGTGGAATTGGTTTTCCTTTTCTCAATTAAATACTTCAAGACGTGACCATTGGATTCTGGTTCAAAAGGTTCCTGGGGTTCTACTGGTTTGAGTTCTGGTTCAATGAAGATTGGTTCAAATAGTATTTTCATGGATTTTGGGGTTTAGTGTCTGAACCATCAACGTCTTCTCATCAAAGTTCACCAGACATTGGGATCATTTCCTTCGATATTTCTCAAGAGCCTCAATGTACAAGGATGATTAGGGTTTCCTCTTTCATGAGTATTTGAGCAAGTTTTGGGCATGGTTCTCACGCTAGACTCATTACTTTCTAAAGGATTGTTAAGAGTGCCATTAAGTGAATATATTACTGATTGGTTTAGATGTGGATTTGATTTCTCTTGCAATCAGATTGAAGATTAATATTAGTGATTACATTGATTTAAGAATGGTCAAATGGCATAAGGTCCTTAAGCCTTTATATTGTGCAAGAGGTTTGTGTGGCTTTCATGGAATTCAAATAACAAAGACATTATCCAAGGTTACCAAATTTCACCATTTCAATTT
The DNA here is from genome assembly GCA_022829125.1 of Lathyrus tuberosus. NCBI lineage: Eukaryota > Viridiplantae > Streptophyta > Magnoliopsida > Fabales > Fabaceae > Lathyrus > Lathyrus tuberosus. Next base: position 2,624,286 of record JALAZF010000504.1, read on the forward strand.
CATCCATTTTAAGATGATCAAAGTTCAAGCTCAAGCTATTAGTTCAATTCATTCATCACTTGTTATCCATTCCAAATTCAAAGGTTCAAGTTCATCAAGAAAATCCATTCCAAGTTCATGTAGACTACAAGTTATGAGGGATGAGTTTAAGAACATTCGAGTGGATAATTTGAAGCATATTATCTAAAGTTTTCAAAGTGTTCATGATGAATTAAGGGTTTGCTTCTGTATACCTACCAGTCTAATTTTAGTTTAATGGAGGTGCTTTTAAATGAAGAGAATTATTTGTTTGAACTCTGAACAATAAAAGGGTCAAGTGGAGGTTTCTATCCAAGAGAGTGACATTTTCATTAGTACTACCTTGAAGTCTCTGGGAATGAAAGATGAAATTTGCTGTAGAAGGGCGACATCCACATGGAAAACATACTTCTCAACATTGTTGCTCAAGATGTGATCCAAATTTTCAAGCTACAATTGCAAACAGCCTTATTCCAAATCCATGATGAGATTGTTTCGTGCCAAGTTTGAACTATTTTCAAATCATACTTGGATTATTTTCAAGCCATGTTGGAATTGTTTCAAATTATAACTTGAGTTGTTTAAGCCTATTTGCGCCATGATTTTTAAGATATGAAGAGCAAAAATCAAGATTTGCAACACAAATTCTAAGCCGTGAGGTTAGAATGCCAAAAGAATTCAAGTGTAATATTGGTACATATTTGGTTCACAAGGGGAACTAGGTCATTACCAGGAACATTACTTGAATGGAAGTACCAAAGTTCAATTCAAATTCTAAAGGCCAATTTCCATTGTTGCTTGTGTAAGTTACATGAGAAATAAAAGGGAATTACAAGGAAAATACATTGCAATGACAAGTCCTAATTCTACAAGTGCTAAGCAAAACATAGTTTAACTTTGAGTTTCATGGGCAATGACACGGGTTGTTTCTTGCCTAAGAAAGTGTCTTCATACCAGTGCTCCATGACTCATGTATGAGTCCTCTTCGTGATTCCAAATTCCCTTCGTCCAAGTCTCTCTACCAATCTGCCAAATCAGGGCTCTTTCATCTTTACACCAATCTCCACACTAATCCTCGTCCAAGTTTCAAGGGCATCATCAATGCGCCATACCAAATACACAGCACATGAAAAAGAAACACCATCAAAGAGTGTCAGTACAACCCTGATAAAGTGAGGCATATTCCCAGAAATCACATGTTTGATAAGAATAAGTCTAATTCAAGGAAAACCAAATGCAAGACAGTAACAACCAATACCATAATTTTCAAATCATCCTCGATCCATTTCAACATCAAGAATTAATGGCACGGATCAAAACATACTCAGTTTAGAATGGAACCAAGTTAAAAACAGCAGAGGTTTGTGGCTTTCAATGCGAAATCAACACAGTTTGGAAAGAAATCGTAAGGCAATCAAATTGGAAAAAAGCATGTGAAGTGTACCACTTCCAAAACCGCAGAACAAGTATAATGAAAAAGGAAGCATTCAATATGCACGATTACATTTCCAAAATTGAAGGTGACATATATTGAATCAAATCTGCAGCATCATTCACATAATTGCATGGAATCAGAGCAAGAAATTAATTCACATCAACTATCATGATTCTTTCTAAAACCAAAACTGGCAACAAATCCTGCCACTTCAATTTGAAATCATAGCATTAATTCACCCGAGACTATAAAATACGATTCACAGCAAAGAAAGAAGAGGGGATTGGAAAGGGAGAAAAAGTTCACAAAACACACATAACTTCCTCAATATCCGATTCTGTCAAAAATCAAATACACACGCAAAACCATAGTAGACCAGAGAAATACCCATTTTTTTTTAGTTCACATACATATACACAGCAAGAAGGAGAAAATTCAGAACATCACCTATCAAAATTCGAAACAAATTCACGCAGGAAAGCTACCAACACATACACCAGAGTGCACAACTATTTGAATTGAAGAAGAGGGAAGGATAGAAAAGATACCTTCGACGTTACCGACATTGTCGAAACCGCAATCATCGCCGACAAGGAGAAAGCAGAGTAAAGGAAGATTCAATACTTACGTTGTACACTGCAAGACCGGTTGGTATATCTCCTCTCTATTATGAAACTTCATAGCTCCTTACATCTTAGTTTGTTGTGATGATGAGTGTTGATCTGATATTATCCCTTTGTCTATGACTCAAATTTTTCCGTTGTTCAGTTGACTTTTTTTCTCTGTTAGAAATACAAATAATTTTGAATGTGCGTTTGGAACTTATTTGAGACGAAAAACTAAATCATGTTGTACACATTTGTGTTTAGCTCGGATCTTTTAAACATTGACACTTGAGTTTTATGTGGGGGGTATTCCGATCTGTTCTTAGTATTGGAAATTTTTTCTGAGGTTGACATTTGGAGATTAAGTTTGAGGGGCGAATTTGGAGAAGGTTGTTGTTGATGGTTTGGGGTTGAGGGCTAGAGCTTTGAAGCTCTTCAATGGTGTTTGCAGGAAGAGAGAAGGAGGTATAGCCATGAGGTGATGCGAAAAAGGCAGGGCATCGAGAGATCAGGTTGAGAAGACATTGAGAAAATGAGTGGTTTAAGATAGATGAAGGGTTGATTTTACGACCCTTGTGTTTTGCTCCATGTTTATCCCCTCGCACGTGTCACTGTGCGTCTGAATTAGAAATCCTGATGATGAAACACGCCATCCTCACAAGGCATCAACTTTATTGATCTGGTATACCTCATTCCCCCTACCGTGCGCCTTAGTCATTAAGACCGTCAGATTAGCTGACTAATTCAAATGGTCTGATCGGGTAATCTTAGCCGTGGGCACGTATCAGATCCTGTAGACCCGCGCCACACCAGATCCACCCTCGGCCTGGCCCATTGTTTCTCTTTTAAATTCAAGTTTTTTCTTTTTTTCTTTTTTTGCCTTTTATTTATTTATTTATTTTTTACTTATTGCTTCTTTTACGTTTTAAATTGTTTAGATTTATTTTACTTAACTTTAGTTAAAGTTATTAGATTTTAGATTTAAATATTTAGTTTTTCATTAGTTTTTGATTATATTTTATTTTACTTAATTAATTAATTTTTCCAATTTTTTTAAATTAAAATTTAATCAGTTTCAATGTTAACTGTAATTGTTTAGTTTTGATACACTCATATGGTTTTGATTCACATACTCCCTTAGAATGTCATAATTTAATTTTAACCTATGTTCACTTCAAATCAAGTGTAGACATTAGGATAAACTCATACGATGGCCTCCCTTTTAATCTTCATAATAGTAGGTTAGACTTTTCGTTTCGCTTAAGACTAAAGTTTCCCTTAATTCTCATTCCAAAGGGAATATTTTCCTCTGCCATGTCACAGTTTATTCTACCTTTACAACCTTCTCCATTTATTCAAACCATTTTTCAAAATAAACTCTCGATTCACATCAAGCCATTTTTTCCCTTGTAAGTCGATTGCTTTTTAAGCATCGTCATCTACTTTTAGGTCTTTTCCTTTAGCAGATACCCTTAGCAAGCGTACAATAGATAACATAAATAATAACAAGAGGTTCCTGTAGAGTACTACAGACGTTTAGGATGCTAATACCTTCCCTAGACGTAACCAACCCCCGAACTTAGATTCTCTTAACTTAGGTTTTTTCGATCTTTAACCTTTCCTTTGGATAAATCATAGACCGGTGGTGAACATTAAGATTTGTGATCCTAGTTAACATAATAGTGGTATCCAATTCTCACCGCGACAGAAATGGCGACTTCACTGGGGAAATATATAATGTTTTTTTTTATTATTTAGGGTTTCCCCTAACTCGTTTATTTATGTTATTATTATTATTTGCTTGCTTGGTTTTCTTTTTGTGCAGGTTTGGGTACTTAGTGTGGTGAGACAAAGTCCTACACCCGGACTAGAGTGAAATTAAGATAGGAAAACGGTGAGACTTCAATGATACTTTGAGGGAGTTGATTCCTGAAAAAGTAAATTGAAACTTCACCACTTAGTCTAGGCCCTCTCGAATAAAATATTTGTCCAACGAGTTCATTCGTGAAGATGGTATGGTTTCGATCTAAAGGCCCTCGGGACTGGGGACCATAGTTACCTTTAACCCAACTTGGCCTATTAGGGCGTAGTGCGGGGACTATGCGGGAGTCTATTTCTGCGATAGTTGCTACGCGATACTATACTCAGACGAGATTCTCTTGAGAATATTATTGACTACCAAGTGATCTGGAAAATCGATAATATCCGAAAGATGGATTATAGACTCTGGGAACTTTGTAGAACCCGTTCGGCAGGTACATTTGAAACTATAGTACACTCCTATGGGATGGGTAGACCCTGGCTCCATGCTCGTGATCTCTAAGCCTAGGCCTTTTGCTTGTTGTGTGTATTTGTGTTTCCCTATACGTGTGTTTGTGCATCGCATCCATGCATTCATGCACCATTCCTAACCTTTCAAGGAACTTGGAGTTATCTTGCAAGCATCATAGGTTTTACCATGGATTTTGGAAGTTGTACTTTATTTTGTAACCCTTCAAAAAACTTCAATAAAATGAGACCTTTTCAGTCATTCAAAAGTTTTATCCACTTTATGGTGTTTGTAACATAACCTTTGAGTTCCTTGAAATTCATGTGCCTTCTGCATTTGCATACATCATTAGCAACACATCCTTTGCATTCCAAGTTCTCACTTTTGTTTCTTCTACCATAGTCGAGTCATCATAAGCACGGTACTCAAGCCAAGAAGATGGATCATTTGGAACAAGAAAACCACACACTTCGAGCAGAGATTTCCGCTTTGGAAGCTAACATGGAAGCTTTTTCTACCACGATGAAGAATCTGAGGGAAACCTAAGAGTTGGAGAATCAAGTACTTCGCGACAAAGTTGCAAACTTGAAGGCTACCAAGAAGAGCCTGATGAATTGGGTCAAAGATTTGGTCATATCCCAACACCATGATGTCGAGGAATGCTATGTCTTGAAGGAGAAAGTGAAAGAGATGATTCAAAAGGGAGTCTTGTCCTTCGAATTGTGTGAACCCCAAGTTGAGATCCATCTCTTACTTGAACAAGAAGTAATCCTCTCTATGCACATGATGGACTAATGCAAAAGACTTGTTCCTTAGGCTATGTCTTGTCAGATTTTAAGCTTATTGGATGTTTTTCATATGTAACTTTCTACGTTCGTTAATGCATTTATTTTGGCGTTGTAAGAACTTGTTATTTTGAATGATTAATGCAATGAATAATGTTTGTCTTGAAGAAATCCATTCGTTTCACTCATTTTAAATGCTCTTTCAATTTTATAATACCAATGCTACCCGATCTCTTGCTTAGGCAGAGAATTGGAGGGAGGATGACGAATAAAAAACGCAAGATCTCTTGTTGTATGCTTTTGAATAAGAGTCTGCTGAGGATGTAAGGCATTGTTTCAAATCCCAAACACCGGAGATATAAGGGAGATAGACCCTTGTTAACCCCTTTGAGCCTTGAAGTAGGAGTTTTCTTTTCTAAATAAAAAAAAAACCCTCAATTTTAACCTGGGGCAGGGTAGTGTTCAGTTAAGCTGATCGAGCGCCCAAACTTTCAAAAAAGGAGTGAACATCCGAGAATCCACTTTATCTATCCCTTACAAGTTAAGATGCTGGAAGTCAAATCCACAATGATTTTCCCTTGACTATCTAAAGAGTGAGGCAGTCACAATCCTTTCAAAAAGGTCAAAATGACTTGGAGTCACACGACTTGTTCATAAATCAAAAAGAAAAAAGAAAAACCCGCTAAGTCAAAACCTATGAAGGAGAGTTAGGAAAAATTGGGGCATCCCGCTGGACTTCAAGTTCAAATCCAGAAGATTTCGTCCAAGCAAAAGTTAGGGAATAAAACAAAGAATGTGAAAGCGAAAATAAAGGATCGCAAAGAAAAATCCTCAATAAATAACAAATTTGTGTGATCGAACGCCAAAATCAAATAGGTGAGTGACTGTCATGTCCAAAGCCTCCGTGGTTTCTCAACCGTATAAAAAAAACTCCTTTTGAGAGATGAGTGCTCGTGTCAGGTTAACTGGATGTAGGGCCGAAGAACATCACGAAGAATAGGTGGGTACAAATAAACTTTGAGCCTTTATCCTTTGTTTCGTAAACCGTGAACCAAGCCACGATACAACCCTCAAAAGACCTAATTGAAGCAGGGTTTATTTTGAAGGCATACTCAATGAGATAACGTTTCCTGACTCCTATGAGCTATGCTCAAAATTGGTGTTGGCTTTGTAAAATTAATTCATATCCTAACTAGTGATTCGGTCACAAGTTATCGCGATATCTTTTCAAAAAAAAAAACTTCAAGACAAACATGTGTGATGCATTGCCCACTTCAGAATTAACATTTTCTACATGCTAACGTTGCTCGACATCATAGAAGCTTACATATGAGCATCAGTAATGAGCTCGGTCTTTTAGACTTGAAACTCTAATGAGTAAATGGAAAATTATTTCAGAAAGATGATCGTATCCAGGGGCATGTTTCCTGAAGACTCCGCTAAACAGGGGCAAGTTATTCTCAGTTGTTGCTTCCGTAATCTGACCCCAAGAGGCAAGTTTGAAGACTCAGTTACACAGAATACAGTCGATCTGAGGCAATTACATTGAGATTCTACAAATCTCTCTAAGAGTTGAAAGACGTTGGAACATCTTAGATGCCAAGTTTTCTGTAAAATCCTCTTGGAACAACTTGTACAGAACACCGTCAATCTGGGGCAGTTAAGTCAAGATTTGATAAATCTCTCAAAGAGTTAGAAAACATTGGAACATTATGGATGCCAAGTTTTCTGTAAAATCCTCTTGAGATGATTTCCTCTTATAAACCATGTGATCTGGGGCATTTGAGAATTGAAGACTATTTTATTCGTTCACAATAATTATTTTTCGAAATGGTGACTACTACACAGTTTATCAATGCGGATTTACATTATTCTCACAAGGAGTTTATGTCTCAAGTGGTGTGATGGTTCCCCAGTAAGTCTCTACTACAGTAGTCACAACCATTCCCCAGTAAGTCTCTACTACAGCAGTCACAACCATTCCCCAGTAAGTCTCTACTACAGCAGTCACAACCATTCCCCGATGAATCTCTACTTCAGCGGTTATGGCAGGTTTGATGCAAGATTTCCCCAGTTGGTGACCTAAGAATTCCCCTAGTGAATTCCCTTGGCTTCAACCTCCCCTCAATGAAGTAACTGTTACTTCACTCAACGGACTTCTTACAACTTCAATCTTCCCCAGCGAAGTGGATGTTTATTTCATCCCCATGAAGTCTCAACTCTTACATCTTCAATTTGCAACTTTGATCAGAGCTTCCCCCAATGAAGTGGATATTTATTTTATTCCCTGTGTGGCCTTATCTCTGGCATCTCCAGTTACAACTTCCTTGCAGACTACTTCAGTTCGCAGTGGATATTTATTTTATCCCCTATGAAATCTCTCCAATCATAAGTTTGATTTTTTACCCAGTGGATCTTTCTCATTCTCAACAGAATGACCGGATTCATCTTGACAATTCCCTAAGTGAAGTCATGATGTTCATTCCCAAATGGAGTGCGCTCCTTTCCTCAGAGAAGTTTGAAGCCTTAAAGCAAGACTTTGTTTCTATATGTGGTTTTCCATTTCATCCCCAGTGATGCTTCTATTGGCTGAGTATCCGTGTCGAGATATTTATTTCATCTCCAGTTTACTTCTCTTTGTCTGTTTTGTCAGCATAAGCATAAGCATAGCATGGCATCCTTGCATGTAGATTCATGGCATTTGCGCATCTTTGCATCTTGCGTTTTTGTGTCGTTTGTTTTGTTCTATCACTTTGGTCGTGTTTATCCCCAAGTGATCTGGGTTTTGTCTGCTCCCTCCAAGTAGAGTAGTCAGCCTTAAGCAGAAAGAACACATATTTTCTAATTCCCCACTGAGCTCGATCCTCGTGGAAGATGGTTGCTTTAGTTTTCTTTTCCATTTTTGGATAAAGATAAACCCGTTGAGCTCAATCCTCAATGGATGAAGTCCTTGTTTGACCGTTTCTCTCCAGTTATTTCCTGGATTGAACTTTGGTCCCTGACAATCACAATTTTGGATATTTCTGAGATATTGAATCTGGACTAAGCGTGCATTTATTTTGCACTGTGTCTCCCCAAGAAGAGTTTACTTGAAGATCTCTATGGAAGATAGAAGATATTTCTCCAATAGTTATTACTACATCTCCTTGGAATGTATGCCAGACAACAAGTAGCAGCTCTTTATTTGAGCAGTTTGGTTATCAAGATTTCTACGACAAATGGCAGTCTCTTTTCAAGATAGTTGGTCTATCCCCAGAAGTTATCAAGATCATCAGCTTGTTCTCCATCAAATGGCATCTCTCCGGAAATCTGTCAGAGAAGTTTGTTGAAGACTTTACAGGTTTTCTCTTTATTTGAGAATTCCTGTTACAAGGATTTTATTTCCAACCACAACAATACTGCTCCTCAGTGATATTCTCCCAGTGAGTCTACTATTCGATTTACTACCATCAGATGGAATCTCTCCGAGAAGTTTGATGAAGATTTTACAGTTGATCTTTCTCTTTATTTGAGAAGACATGTTTACAAGTCAACCGAACCTCTATCTCTTCGGAAGATCCCCGATGATATTTTCTAATCTCCAGTAAGTTATGGATTCCCGCTGAAGTCTTCAATCTCCAGTGAAATTCCAATCCCCTGTGAAGGTGCTTCCCCATAAGTATTCACCTTTCTAGGAGGAATTCAAGACTTTTGCTCGAGGCTGACAACCTCGTAGCTCTTATTTCAAGACTTTGCTCGGGGAAGACAACCCCGTAGCCTGTATTTCAAGACTTTTGCTCGAGGCAGACAACCTCTTAGCTTTCATTCAAAACTTTGCTCGAGGCATACAACCTCGTGGCTTTCATTTCAAGCCTTTACTCGAGGCATACAACCTTGAGGCGTGGGGAAATATCTACTCTTTCTAAACGAAACACTTAAAGAGAAGCTGAATCATCATCTTGATCATTGAAGCATATTTCATTCTATTACCTTTGCTTAGGCTATCATATGTTTGATAGTAGGTAATATGTCTATCCTTTTGGTTAGATACCTTTGCTTAGGCTACCATGTTTGGTAGTAGGCCATCTTTCCTTTTGTGTTTACCTTACTTAGGCTATCATATGTTTGATAGTAGGTGATACACGTTTCTTTCTGAGTTAGACACCTTTGCTTAGGCTACCGTGTTTGGTAGTAGGTGATCTCTCCTTTTGGTTATTATCTTGGCTTAGGCTATCATATGTTTGATAGTAGGTAATATATCGTATCTTTTGGTCAGATACCTTTGCTTAGGCTACCAAGTTTGGTAGTAGGTCATCTTTTTCTTTTGTGTTTACCTCTGCTTAGGCTATCATGTTTGATAGTAGGTAGCACACCTTTCTTTTGGGTCAGACACCTTTGCTTAGGCTACCATGTTTGGTAGTAGGTCATCTTTCCCTATGTGTTTACCTCTGCTTAGGCTATCATATGTTTGATAGTAGGTAACACATCTTTTTTTTGGCCGGACACCTCTACTTAGGCTGCCACAAATTGGCAGTAGGTGATCCTTCTTTCCCAGTCTATTACCTCTGCTTAGGCTATCATGTTTGATAGTAGGTAATATGTCTTTATTTTGGTCAGATACCTTTGCTTAGGCTACCAAGCTTGGTAGTAGGTCATCTTTCCCTCTGTGTTTACCTCTGCTTAGGCTATCATATGTATGATAGTAGGTAACGCATCTTTTTTGGTCGGACGCCTCTGCTTAGGCTGCCACAAATTAGCAGTAAGTGATCCTTCTTTTCAAGTCTATTACCTTTGCTTAGGCTATCATATACTTGATAGTAGGTAATATACGCCCTTTCATTTCAACTGGATGTCTTTGCTTAGGCTACCATTTGTTGGTAGTAAGTTATCCTTCTTTTCAAGTTTCTTGCCTGCTGTTCAAGCTACCACATCCTTGGTAGTAGGCAATACACACCTTTGTTCTATTTGGAGATACCCTGTGTTTAAGCTACCTTTTGATTATAAATTGGTAGTCTCTTCCCCGGTGGAGTTGAGTTTCATCCCCAGTGGAGTTGGATCTTTCCCCGTGGAGTCTTGTTTTGCTAAGCATTCCTCGTCGGGTCTTCCATTCTTTAAGTGTGTTTCAATAACATTTCCATGTACAGTTATCCCCTGTGACATCATTCCCCACAGGATCTTTGTCTTGCATTCATTTCATATCATATCATATCATATCATAAACATTTCGTGGCATCTTAGGGCCAAAAATTGTGCATGTTTGTATTTAAGTCTCTTCTATCTCGTCGAGACGAAGATTTCAAACTCTATATCTCCGGATAGAAGAAACTTAAATAGGGGCATCTGTCATACCCTAATTTTTTACCATAAGATTCCACCTCTTTGTGCATCATCTTGCATATCCGCATGCTCTATCATTAACGGGTTCGTGCTGGAACACTGGTTGTAAGTGGAATTGGTTTTCCTTTTCTCAGTTAAATACTTCAAGACGTGACCATTGGATTCTGGTTCAAAAGGTTCCTGGGGTTCTACTGGTTTGAGTTCTGGTTCAATGAAGATTGGTTCAAATAGTCTTTTCATGGATTTTGGAGTTTAGTGTCTGAACCATCAACGTCTTCTCATCAAAGTTCACTAGACATTGGGATCATTTCCTCTGATATTTCTCAAGAGCCTCAATGTACAAGGATGATTAGGGTTTCCTCTTTCATGAGTATTTGAGCAAGTTTTGGGCATGGTTCTCACGCTAGACTCATTACTTTCTAAAGGATTGTTAAGAGTGCCATTAAGTGAATATATTACTGATTGGTTTAGATGTGGATTTGATTTCTCTTACAATCAGATTGAAGATTAATATTAGTGAATAAATTGATTTAAGAGTGGTCAAATGGCATAAGGTCCTTAAGCCTTTATATTGTGCAAGAGGTTTGTGTGGCTTTCATGGAATTCAAATAACAAAGACATTATCAAAGGTTACCAAATTTCACCATTTCAATTTCATCCATTTTAAGATGATCAAAGTTCAAGCTTAAGCTATTAGTTCAAGTCATTCATCACTTGTTATCCATTCCAAATTCAAAGGTTCAAGTTCATCAAGAAAATCCATTCCAAGTTCATGTAGACTACAAGTTATGAGGGATAAGTTTAAGAACATTCGAGTGGATAATTTGAAGCATATTATCTAAAGTTTTCAAAGTGTTCATGATGAATTAAGGGTTTGCTTCTGTATACCTACCAGTCTAATTTTAGTTTAATGGAGGTGCTTTTAAATGAAGAGAATTATTTGTTTGAACTCTGAGCAATAAAAGGGTCAAGTGGAGGTTTCTATCCAAGAGAGTGACATTTTCATTAGTACTACCTTGAAGTCTCTGGGAATGAAAGATGAAATTTGCTGTAGAAGGGCGACATCCACATGGAAAACATACTTCTCAACATTGTTGCTCAAGATGTGATCCAAATTTTCAAGCTACAATTGCAAGGTGATTTCCAAATTATGTTTGGATTATAGCCTTATTCCAAATCCATGATGAGATTGTTTCGTGCCAAGTTTGAACTATTTTCAAATCATACTTGGATTATTTTCAAGCCATGTTGGAATTGTTTCAAATATAACTTGAGTTGTTTAAGCCTATTTACGCCATGATTTTTAAGATATGAAGAGCAAAAATTAAGATTTGCAACACAAATTCTAAGGCGTGAGGTTAGAATGCCAAAAGAATTCAAGTGTAATATTGGTACATATTTGGTTCACAAGGGGAACTAGGTCATTACCAGGAACATTACTTGAATGGAAGTACCAAAGTTCAATTCAAATTCTAAAGGCCAATTTCCATTGTTGCTTGTGTAAGTTACATGAGAAATAAAAGGGAATTACAAGGAAAATACATTGCAATGACAAGTCCTAATTCTACAAGTGCTAAGCAAAACATAGTTTAACTTTGAGTTTCATGGGCAATGACACGGGTTGTTTCTTGCCTAAGAAATTGTCTTCATACCAGTGCTCCATGACTCATGTATGAGTCCTCTTCGTGATTCCAAATTCCCTTCGTCCAAGTCTTTCTACCAAGCTGCCAAATCAGGGCTCTTTCATCTTTACACCAATCTCCACACTAATCCTCGTCCAAGTTTCAAGGGCATCATCAATGCTCCATTCCAAATACACAGCACATGAAAAAGAAACACCATCAAAGAGTGTCAGTACAACCCTGATAAAGTGAGGCATATTCCCAGAAATCACATGTTTGATAAGAATAAGTCTAATTCAAGGAAAACCAAATGCAAGACAGTAACAACCAATACCATAATTTTCAAATCATCCTCGATCCATTTCAACATCAAGAATTAATGGCACGGATCAAAACATACTCAGTTTAGAATGGAACCAAGTTAAAAACAGCAGATGTTTGTGGCTTTCAATGCGAAATCAACACGGTTTGGAAAGAAATCGTAAGGCAATCAAATTGGAAAAAAGCATGTGAAGCGTACCACTTCCAAAACCGCAGAACAAGTATAATGAAAAAGGAAGCATTCAATATGCACGATTACATTTCCAAAATTGAAGGTGACATATATTGAATCAAATCTGCAGCATCATTCACATAATTGCATGGAATCAGAGCAAGAAATTAATTCACATAAACTATCATGATTCTTTCTAAAACCAAAACTGGCAACAAATCCTGCCACTTCAATTTGAAATCATAGCATTAATTCACCCGAGACTATAAAATACGATTCACAGCAAAGAAAGAAGAGGGGATTGGAAAGGGAGAAAAAGTTCACAAAACACACATAACTTCCTCAATATCCGATTCTGTCAAAAATCAAATACACACGCAAAACCATAGTAGACCAGAGAAATACCCGTTTTTTTTTAGTTCACATACACATACACAGCAAGAAGGAGAAAATTCAGAACATCACCTATCAAAATTCGAAACAAATTCACGCAGGAAAGCTACCAACACATACACCAGAGTGCACAGCGATTTGAATTGAAGAAGAGGGAAGGATAGAAAAGATACCTTCGACGTTACCGACATTGTCAAAACCGCAATCATCGCCGACAAGGAGAAAGCAGAGTAAAGGAAGATTCAATACTTACGTTGTACACTGCAAGACCGGTTGGTATATCTCCTCTCTATTATGAAACTTCATAGCTCCTTACATCTTAGTTTGTTGTGATGATAAGTGTTGATCAGATATTATCCCTTTGTCTATGACTCAAAATTTTCTGTTGTTCAATTGACTTTTTTTCTCTGTTAGAAATACAAATAATTTTGAATGTGGGTTTGGACCTTGTTTGAGACGAAAACTAAATCATGTTGTACACATTTGTGTTTAGCTCGGATCTTTTGAACACTGACACTTGAGTTTTATGTGGGGGGTATTCCGATCTGTTCTTAGTATTGGAAATTTTTTCTGAGGTTGACGTTTGGAGATTAAGTTCGAGGGGCGGATTTGGAGAAGGTTGTTGTTGATGGTTTGGGATTGAGGGCTAGAGCTTTGAAGCTCTTCAATGGTGTTTGCAGGAAGAGAGAAGGAGGTATAGCCATGAGGTGATGCGAAAAAGGCAGGGCATCGAGAGATCAGGTTGAGAAGACATTGAGAAAATGAGTGGTTTAAGATAGATGAAGGGTTGGTTTTACGACCCTTGTGTTTTGCTCCATGTTTATCCCCTCGCACGTGTCACTGTGCGTCTGAATTAGAAATCCTGATGATGAAACACGTCATCCTCACAAGGCATCAACTTTATTGATCTGGTATACCTCATTCCCCCTACCGTGCGCCTTGGTCATTAAGACCGTCAGATTAGCTTACTAATTCAAATGGTCTGATCGGGTAATCTTAGTCGTGGGCACGTATCAGATCCTGTAGACCCGCGCCACACCAGATCCACCCTCGGCCTGGCCCATTGTTTCTCTTTTAAATTCAAGTTTTTTCTTTTTTCTTTTTTTGCCTTTTATTTATTTATTTATTTTTTACTTATTGCTTCTTTTACGTTTTAAATTGTTTAGATTTATTTTACTTAACTTTAGTTAAAGTTATTAGATTTTAGATTTAAATATTTAGTTTTTCATTAGTTTTTTATTATATTTTATTTTACTTAATTAATTAATTTTTCCAATTTTTTTAAATTAAAATTTAATCAGTTTCAATGTTAACTGTAATTGTTTAGTTTTGATACACTCATATGGTTTTGATTCACATACTCCCTTAGAATGTCATAATTTAATTTTAACCTATGTTCACTTCAAATCAAGTGTAGACATTAGGATAAACTCATACGATGGCCTCCCTTTTAATCTTCATAATAGTAGGTTAGACTTTTCGTTTCGCTTAAGACTAAAGTTTCCCTTAATTCTCATTCCAAAGGAAAGATTTTCCTCTGTTGACTGCCATGTCACAGTTTATTCTACCTTTACAACCTTCTCCATTTATTCAAACCATTTTTCAAAATAAACTCTCGATTCACATCAAGCCATTTTTCCCCTTGTAAGTCGATTGCTTTTTAAGCATCGTCATCTACCTTTAGGTCTTTTCCTTTAGCAGATACCCTTAGCAAGCGTACAATAGATAACATAAATAATAACAAGAGGTTCCTGTAGAGTACTACAGACGTTTAGGATGCTAATACCTTCCCTAGACGTAACCAACCCCCGAATTTAGATTCTCTTAACTTAGGTTTTTTCGATCTTTAACCTTTCCTTTGGATAAATCAAAGACCGGTGGTGAACATTAAGATTTGTGATCCTAGTTAACATAATAGTGGTATCCAATTCTCACCGCGACACATACTAATATTATCCAGAGCAAAATAAATTACGGGGTATTACATCCTCCCCCCCCCCTTAAATAGAAATTCGCCCACGAATTTAAAAATTTACCTGAATAGATGAGGGTAAGCTTCTCGTATCTTCGATTCTAGTTCCCAAGTTGCATCACCCGGATGCGTCTCATCCCACTGAACCTTCACTAGAGGAATCTCTTTATTCCTTAGCACCTTAGTTTCTCTTCCTGTGATATGACTTGGTTGAGGTTCAAACGTTAAATCTGCTTCTATCTCAATCGTATCTAGTAGAATTGGCTGGAGAGGATCTGGAACAAACTTCCGAAGCTGAGACACATGAAAAACATCGTGCATCTCTGACAGAGAAGGCGGTAAAGCTAATCTATAAGCTACTTCACCAATCCTTTCTAAAATTTGATACGGTCCAACGTATCTCGGACTTAACTTTCGCGACTTAAACGGTCCTTTCAACCTCAATCTTGTGGTAACATTCAAAAACACATGGTCACCTTCGTCAAACTCTAAAGGTCTCCTACGGTTATCCGCATAACTTTTCTGACGATCTTGTGCTTGTCTAACCTTATCACGGATCATTATAATCTTTTCCGTAGTCTCTTGAATAATCTCAGGTCTTAAAATTCTATCTTCGCCAACTTTCGTCCAACACAATGGCGTCCTACATTTCCTTCCATGTAGAGCCTCGTAAGGAGCCATACCAATACTCGCATAGTAACTATTGTTGTATGAAAACTCAATCAACGGTAAAAGTTCTATCCAATTTCCTCCACTTTCAAGTACACAAGCCCTTAACATATCTTTCATCATTTATATTGTCCGTTCTGCCTGACCATCCGTTTGAGGATGATTCGACGTGCTCAAACACAACTTTGTTCCTATAGCTTGTTGAAAATCTCTCCAAAATCTTGAAGTAAACTTTGGGTCTCTATTGGACACAATACTAGAGGGAATACCATGTAATCTCACAATTTCAGAAATAAACAACCTTGCAAGATGACTTGCCTTGTATGTAGTCTTTACGGCTAAGAAATGCGCTGACTTCGTCAACCGATCCACAATCACCCAAATAAAATCATAACCACCTTGTCCACGGGGTAATCCAACCGCAAAGTCCATAGAAATACTATCCCACTTCCATACCAGAATTTCTAACGGTTGCAATAAGCCACCCGGTCTTTGGTGTTCAATATTCACTTGTTGGCACCGCACACTCCGATACATACACTGCAACATCTCTTTTCATACCATACCACCAATAGTCCTTCTTTAAGTCCTGATACATTTTCGAAGAACCAGGATGTATAGTAAAAGCACCCTTATGCGCTTCTTCCAAAATTCTTCTTTTCAATACCGCATCATCTGGAACATAAATCCTTTGGTTAAACAAAATGATTCCGTCGGTAGCTCGCACGAAACCCGGTTGAACTAACACTTCTTGCAAATTCTCCTCCAACACTTGCCCTTGTTGAATTTCCTCTCTAAGGGTAGAATTAACATTCAAGTTTCCCATAATCACACCATCAGGAGCCCAAATAAATTGGAGATTAAGATCTCGAAACTTTTCCAATAAGACATACTCTAACATCATCAACTCGGCATTATACAACACTTTCCGACTCAATGCATCTGCTACTTTATTTGCTTTACTCGGATGGTACTTTAGTTCCAAGTCATAATCCTTTAAATATTCCATCCATCTCCTTTGACGCATGTTCAACTCTTTCTGGTCAAATAGATACTTTAAACTCTTGAGGTCGCTGAACATCTCAAAACGTACTCCATACAAATAATGACGCCACACTTTCAGTGTAAACACAACTGCCGCCAATTCCAAATCATGTGTTGGATAATTCTCTTCATGAACTTTTAACTGTCGAGAGGCATAAGCCACCACATGACTATCTTGCATTAAAACACCTCCTAATCCCATCTTTGATGCATCACAAAATACCTCATACGACTTGCTAGGATCAGGAATAATCAAGACAGGAGCAGTCATCAATCTTTCCTTCAAACTCATAAAACTTCATTCACAAGACGAATCCCACTCATAAGGACAATCCTTTCGAGTAAGTTTAGTCATTGGTAAGGTCAATTGAGAAAAGCCCTTGATAAACCTCCTATAATAACCTGCCAGTCCCAAGAAACTTCTAACTTCAGAAACATTCTTTGGTTTCTCCCAATTAATCACCGATTCAACTTTTGATGGATCTACCGCCACACCTCCCTGAGATATGACATGACCAAGAAAATTAACCTCCGATATCCAAAACTCACACTTGCTCAGCTTAGTAAAAAGTTGTCTCTCTTGTAGGATCGATAAAACGATTCTTAAATGCTCTTCGTGCTCTTGAGAAGTACGAGAATAAATAAGAATGTCATCAATGAAGATCACTACAAATTGGTCTAAATAAGCTTGAAATATCTGATTCATATAATCCATAAAAACTGCCGGAGCATTTGTCACACCGAACGGCATCACCAAGAAAATCATAATGGCCATAACGGATTCTTGTAGCGAGCGATTTTTGTCGGTGACGCGACCACCTTATCGATGGGTTTTCCTCACCGCAATGGTAGGAGGGGGTACTACTTTCTGATTTCTTATTTATCCTGTGAAGCTGGAAGGGAAATGGAAGCTATCTAAAACTAACCTTTCACGCGAATGTTTAACTGAACAAACGCTTTAAAGAGATTGGGGGTCCGGGGTCAGGTTATACAATGGGGAGTTGTCAATTACCCATCCTATATGTGGTTATCCACATGATATTAGTTTTAGGTTTCGCTTTGTACTTGATGGTGTTTATCCGTTAATGGGTTGGAAAAGTTTCTTGGGAAATATGAGTGAGTGAGTGAGTTTTTGTTGATTTTCGGGTGTTTTTTGTAAGGTACTAGACCTAAGTTTTGATTGGTATGAAGGTAATGGACCTAGAATTTTTGATTAGTATGCTCGCTAAGATTTCACAATCTTATGCCTAGTATTCTCGTTTAAACGAAATAGGGAAATCAGAGCAATCGTAGTTCCTCCTATTCTAAGGGAGGAAAAAGATGTTTGGGTGTCTTGTTAAAAGCCCAAGATTGAAGCTAAAAGGTTGATTTGTGTCTTGTTCAAAACCCAAGATTGAAGCTAAAAGGTTTGACTGAGAAAGAACTTGTCATCTCTAAAGAGGGATTGTTGATTTTTGTGTGCCTTGATCAAAGCCCAAGGTTGAAGCTAAGAGGTTGATTATCTCCACTAGAGAAGTCCTTATACAAAGCCTAAGAGGAGGCTGGATAAGACCGACTCAACAAGAGAGTGTATATATGTCTTGTACAAAGCCCAAGATTGAGGCAAAAAAGAGACTGAATCTTTGGGGATATCATTATCAAAGCCTAAGAGGAGGCTGGAAGTTTGACTTTTTTGGGGAAAATGTTCTATCTGTCTTGTATAAAGCCCAAGATTGAGGCTAAAAAGGGATTTGACTCCGTCGGGGAGGTTTGTATGTGTCTTGTACGAAGCCCAAGATTGAGGCTGAAATGGGAAATTTAACTGACTCGGGTGAGGATATTTTTATGTGTCTTGTACAAAGCCCAAGGTTGAGGCTGAAATGAGTTTGACTCTGCTTGAGAAATCATTCCTCAAAGCCTAAAAGAAGGCTGGGAGGAAATGACTCTGCTAGGGAAGATATCTATCCCATGCTTAAGAGATGAAGATTTATGTCTTGTACAAAGCCCAAGATTGAGGCTAAAAGGGTTTGACTCAACAAGAGAGTGCTTTTATCTGTCCTATACCAAGCCCAGGATTGAGGCTGAACAAGCTGGAGAAAATATTCCACACAGCTTGAGAGGAAGCTGACTCCAGCTAGGGGAAATCTTTATACCAAGCCTAAGACGAGGCTGGAAGAGATTGACTCAACAAGAGAGTGGTTTTTATATGTCTTGTACAAAGCCCAAGATTGAGGCTAAAAGGGTTGGCTCAACAAGAGAGTTCTAAAAGGTGATTGACTCAACAAGAGAGTCCGAAGGTAATTGACTCAACAAGGGAGTCTGAAAGGGTGATTGACTCAACAAGAGAGTCTGAAAAGTGATGGACTCAACAAGAGAGTCTGAAAAGGTTAGCTTCCCTGGGGAGAATCATTGTACAAAGCCCAAGAGGAGGCTAACTTCGCTGGGGAAGGATCATTATACAAAGCCTAAGAGGAGGCTAACTATCTGCTGGGATTATTGAGATCCCGAGGCAGGTCCAAATATGGGGAATCAACTCTTGCTGAGGGTTCCAGAAGAGTTGAGATATCAGATGCCTTGAGGTTCTGATTTGGGATAGTGTTATACTGATGATAAATTAACCCTAGCTGGGGATTTTTAGGAGAGAGACTGGGTTTTAACTCAGCTAGAAATTGATCGGATGATCAGGGTTTCTCCTATGTTTGTAGGAAACTTGAGAATGTCTTTAAGACTCAAGGGGATTTAGACTGTCCAAGTCTACTGGTGTGCAAGAGTTTTATCGTTTGTATGATGCCCAAGAGGAGGCGGGTGTTTTAAGGGATGAGAATCAACCCTAAATCCGAGATTTGACACTGGAAATACCGCTCTAGCAAAGGATGACTAAGTTCTGTCTTATACCTTTAAGAGGTCGTTCGGCTCCTTGTATTAAGCCCAAGAGAAGGCCTGAGAACTTTTAAGAAGCCGGAGGGTCCTTGTACAAAGCCCAAGAGGAGGAGGGGATGCTTTTAGGAAGCCTGTGGGTCCTAAACCAAGAAAAGTTCAAGAAATGCTATTCACCGAGAATAGATCATTTAGTGAAAGTTCTGAGGTTTGAAGAAACTCAAGAGATGATATTCACCGAGAATAGATCAACTCTGGGGAGTAGAATTTCTTTGACAATTTCTAATAGTGACAGCTTGAGAAAAGGTTCACGAAGAATACTGCCTTTCTCTTTGTTCCATATTGTTTAAGCCCAAGAGAAGGCAAGAATGTATCTGGAAATCCTATGGGGATCTAGTTTTGACTGCATTTAAGAGTGACCAGCTGGCTTTACCTAGTTCTAGACCTAGTTGCCGGGAAAAACTCTAAATAACTATACTAGTATATATACAGTTGATATATGACTAGTATTTAAAAGGATATGAAAGAAGACTTACCGTGCGCAGCTTCCCACAATACAGTTATATATATATATATATATATATATGAAAGCGAGTAAATGAAAGCTGTTAAAACTTACAGGTGAGCAAGCTTCCATGCTGTATTGTTAGTTTTAAAGAAATTAAAGAAAGTTTTAATAACAACTGTACATTTGAACCTAAATCAAAAAGGAATTTGTTTTGAAAAGATTGTTGGGGCTTATACTCAAGGAGAGGCCCAAGGTTTAACAGCGATCACACCGTTGTTTTTGAAGATCGTATCAGGACTTATACAATGACTGAGGCCCAAAGAGGTTTTCTGTACAAAAGGGTTGGGTCTTACAACTCAAGGAGAGGCCCAAAGACGTTTGAAAATGAATAAAGGTGGGACTTACAACACGAGGGGAGGCCCAAATGATTTTTGTTTTGAAATGGCGATCGCGCAGAGATTCTTTTAACGCATAGGGACTTATACAATGTCTGAGGCCCAAAATGATTTTGGTTAAAAGGGGATTGGGTCTTACACTCTATTAGAGGCACATGAGTGTTTGAAAAAGATTTGTTAGGGTGAAAATCACAGAAACCCTAATTTCATCATTTTTTAAAAGTAATCCTTTTAATAAAATGAATAAAAATGACAAAAATACCAAATAAGTCTAAATAAACTACTTGTGATTTTTTATTATGGTTTGAAAAATGGGGTTTTAATCACAAGATGATTTAGGACTCATTTGATTTTGATTTTCAAGATAAATATTCATTTTTGAAATGTTTAAAAACGATAAAAATGAATTTATTTACAAAAATACCAACTATATTAAATAAATAATATAAATTTGATATTTTGTGAAATAAAATATTTTAACATTTTTGTGATTTTTTGAAAAAAGAACCAATAAAAATAATTAAAATTGAGAGAGAAATTAATTTTTCAAATCATTTAAAAATAATATGAAAAATATTTAAAAAGTGGAAAAAGTGTTAAAAAAAAAGGGTCTGGGCGCGGGGGGGATTCGAACCCCAGACCTCCAAGTTGCAGCGCGCGCTTTCTATCACTGGGGTGGTGATACATCCGTGTATCAAAACCACTCCATAAATACATAAGGGATGCCTTGTTTTAGGCCTGGGCAAGGCAAGGCAAGGCCAGCTTTTGGGCAAAAAACGTAAAGGTTGTAACTTTCTCATTTCTCCATGGATTGGGACAAAATTTAGGTCTATCCTTCCTAGAATTTCACAAGGAATCCAATGGTGCCCTTGGTGCATCCATTGAATGCTTGGAAACAAAATTGGAGTCTTGGCACTTTTTAGCTCTTTTAGGTTTGGCATGGCTACTTGTAGATTCTTGGACTTTGGAGGCTTGGAGATCAGATCATCCCCCTTGGATTTGATCCTCAAATGTGTCCAAATTGATGACAAGGCTTAGATTTATCAGATTTGGACAAATCGAGCAAAATGCACAAATTCTGCCTTGTAAAAACCAGTTCAGGATGCCATGTTCCAAGGGCTGTATCTCCTTGCTCCAATGGAATTTGGAGATGATCTGGTACTTGTTGGAAAGCCCTCATGGCATACTTTAACTTTGATGTTTACCCCTAGACCTGGTTTGACTTGGATCAAGGTGAAAAAGTCCCTACATTTTGGAAAAAGTAAGGCAAATTCTGACTTAGTGAAAATTTCACTAAGTGTTGGAAAAATGTCATTTTCATGTTTTTAGCCATTTTGGTCACTCCATAACTTAAAATCCATGAGAAATTGGAATGAGATGTAGTTGACACTTTTAAAGTATGCCATGAGAGCTACAAATCTAGCTTTGGACCATCCAAAATGGTTGCTTTGATCTCAAGTTATGGTCCTTGGAAGTTGGTACCCTAGCCACTTTGTTCCATAACTTAGAAAAATTCTAAGTATTTTATGGTTACCCCTTTTACAAGTTAACTCACGTTCTTTGATTTTTCTTGATGAATGATGATTTAAATCACATACTAACGTTGTTTTAGGGTCAAGGAACCATAATTGTGAAAATTTCCAAAAAGTCAAACTTGATTTTGTGCACAGTTGACTTTTTATCGGATGAAATCCGAACTGTGCGATACTTTGTGAAATCAAGTCCTTGACCTAAATCAAACCTAATGGACATATTCCATAGGTGTTATAGGGTGTATTGAATCATGTCCCAAGGTTTGGGAGCATGTCCTGGTCAAAAGTCAATGGTACAATTGACTTTTCCCTCGAAACCCTAATTGTAGTCCTGATGAAATTGAAACTTATAGATCAAGCTTCTTGGATCAATCCATTGTTGCAAATGGATCAATGTAGTGTATTGGAGACCCTCAAATTATGTCTTGAGGTCTTGGCTCATGTTTTGTCCCAAAAGTCAACTTAGGGATGAATTTGGTCAAGAAACCCTAATTCCTGATTTTTGGGTAAATGCATCCCCTGAGGTTAAATTGACTTGATAATTGGGTCCATGAGGTCCCTTGGAGTATCTTGGGTTGTTCTTTGAAGCATTGGCTCATACCTAGAGGAAAACTTCCATCTGGAGGCCCTGGTCGACCAAAACCCTAATTTGGTGACACTGGCGATCTTGAGGGTTAATCCACTTGGAATGTTGCAACCTTGTGCTTGATTCTTGATGTGGGAGTCCTCTTTATCCCTTATGGGTATTTGAGAGGTTAGACAAGTTGAAGATCATGTCATTCCTTGATTGATCCTTTGTCTAAGTGCTCTGAGTGGGCTTGAAACCCTAATTCTTGGTAATAGTGAAAGCTCAACAATCCTTGAGGAAATTGATTGAGGCATGTTGGTTCATCCATATTGTGGTAATGATTTGCACAATGATGGGAAATCTTGGTGGTCAAAATTTGGGTATGACAGTTCTAAACGCGGTATTTGATACATCTGAACTCTTCACGCGAATTTGATGATAACCCGGCCGTAAATCAATCTTCGAGAACACACAGGCTCCTTTCAATTAATCTAACAAGTCGTCTATCCTTGGCAATGGGCACTTGTTCTTGATGGTGACTTTATTCAACTGTCGGTAATCAATACATAACCGCATTCCACCATCCTTCTTCTTTACTAACAACACTAGGGCTCCCCAGGGCGAAACACTGGGTCAGATAAAATGCTTAGCCATTAACTCTTCGAATTGATCCTTCAATTCTCTTAACTCAAGTGGTGCCATCCGATACGGAGAAACGGATATAGGAGCCATTCCCGGTATCAGATCAATAGAGAATTCCACTTCCCTTTCTTGAGGAAGAGAAGTGATGTTCTCGGGGAAAACTTCGAAAAACTCACAGACTACAGGAATACTCAGAACTTGGAGGTTGCTACTCTCCTCCTTAGTGAGAACCAAAAGAACAGATTTTTCCTTCTCGAACAAGAAATTTATCATTCCAACCGTACCTTCTAAGCCTTTAATCCAAAAAGAAATTGGTCAACTTTCCACCTCTCGTCCTGATCATACATGGCCTGCCTAGAATAAGCAGCCATAATCTCAAATCTCTCAACATAAGCAACCACAGTCAAATTACCCTGTCTCAACTGTTGAAAATCAAATTCCTTCTGGGTCCTCAAGGAACTAGGGAAATAGTTCTCCATAAAATTAATTTTAAATTGCTCCCAGACCTTAGGTACCTCTTGAATAGTCATCAGGGTTGAGACACTCTCCTACCACCTCATGGCAGGACCCTTCAATGAATGAGAAGCGAATACCACCTTGTTCTCCTCACTACAATGGACTATCAAGAAAATTTTATTCATGCCAACTATCCATTCTCGAGCTTTCACATGATCTAATCCGCCATGAAATTCTGGAGGATTCATGCGGACGAAATCCTGAAAACTTCCACCTACAGCATCTGGAACAACTACAGGAGAATGAAGACCTCCATTCATCTACTGTACCATCTGCTGCATGAATTGGTTCTGTTGCTGTTGCATCTGTTGTAAAAACTGGGGCCATGGGACATACTCCTCGCCGCCCAGTGGATTTGTCCTAACAGGAGTGGTTCTAGGTCTACCACGATTGCTTCTGCGTCCGTCAGCCATGTTCCTAAATGTCATACAGATATGATTAAGTTGATCAGGCTCAATACCATAAATATAACACTTAAGACCAATGGCAAAACCACGCATATGAAGCGAAAAGAAATACTTATATTATTTCATGGCTAGGTCGAGGATACGACCTGCTCTGATACCAACTGTAACACCTACATATAACAACATACATCAAAGCATAAATATTATACATGAATTTAAGTTTTGGTATTGAAATACCATTAGTTCCTAGTTAACACATTGTATACATTACATGCCCAAAATACAAGATACTAAATTCTATGGTATAAAATATATACAAGATGTTCTAAACACTAAGAACTAGATCAAACAAGATGATCTCAAAACAAAACGCCATAGCGGAAGCCATGCCATCCCAAAAAGCTACGATTCGTAAGGAAAAGTCAGACAACTTTATCCTTACCCTTCGCGGAACCTGTAGTACCTGTAATATAATCAACAACATGGGGTGAGATATTAAATCCTAGTGAGTTCCCTATCTTATTGGTTTTCTCGGATTTACAAGGTTCTAACAATCCTAACTCAAGTCAAAGGGGAAGGGAAGTGACCTTGAGTTCACAATCTCACACTATATGGAAACATGTTCATGAGTTCACCAACTCACAATATCACTAATCGATAACCTCACCAAGGTATCCCCTTTTCCCGTCCGCTTCTACGTCTAGAAGTCGACCCGAGTCATGGATCCTTGTAACCTACTTGACATACGAATGGATTCGGGTTCTACGACCATTAACCGTTATGAACCGTCACTTCACACGGGCCATTAACCGTCACAAGCATACGCTCCATGGGTGCCATTCATACTGCACGTGGGAATCAAACCTGCCAAGTAGTCATGCATACGTTTCAGAGGAGCTCGAGACTCATGAAACTGCAACTCAAGATAAACGGTTACGATTACGTGATCTCACTCACAACGTGATTGTATTCGACAATCACAAGGCCACAATGCCTTAAGGCCACATTCGCCTTTCACAAAGAACACAAGGTTCACACACATGTTCCATACTAGTGTCTCACTCTCCTCTAGACCATTCCTCGACAAGGATGCACATCTATACATCGAATGCACGAGCATCGCCATCTAGATTTCTCTATCACAATCTTAGTCAACACTTAGACATAACCTTAAACTATACCATTTATTTTGGGGTAAGGTTTCCTCACTCTTCCTAATTCATTTTAAGCATGCATATTCACTCGGACATACATAACAACACATGGAAAGATATAGCATGTTTAATAGCATAACATGTCAAACATAATCCACATAGTAGTTCACACATATTTCAAAGCATACAAGTCACTACTATCCTCTACCAAGCATCCTTGGTTAAATCATGGTCTAACATTACCATTTAATAGCACATTGGATTCTCTTTCCAAGGCTTCAAGTCCCATTTCAATCGGGCTCACGATTTATGAATTATGGTAGGAATAAGGATCCATACCATTCACATTCATTACATTTTCATCTCTATATTATCAATCCATGGCATAAACATATGTTTCTACTTCGCTATCACAAAGAGCATTGGAGTAGCTTTCCAACACTTCCGACTGTGCCTCAATCCGAGTTACGGATCAAAAGTTATGAAAGAAACAAAATGGGAAAATTTGTCATGTTCGCTGCCATGTTCGTAAAGCGAACCTTGGCGAATAAAACAGAACAAAAAGGGCATAAAGTTTGCTAAGCGAACTCTAAGCGGACCTTCGCCTTCCCCTTCGCCTTGGGTTCGCTAGCCTCGAACCCAAAAATTCCCAGCAACGCAGAAATAGGTCATTTGGGGCCAAAACTCACATTTCTTCACCCAAAACACTTCCAATTCATACTTTATCAACCCCAATCATAACCCGACTATTTCCACAATTTAACCGTTAGAAACATCGATTTCATATTATCATTCACAATCCAATATTTCTAACCTAACTCTAACATTTCCAAAATTTCTAAAACTTAAGTTCTAACTAGAACCCACCTCAATACAAGATGATGATGAAGATGGAGAGATGATTTGTTAGAGAAGAGATGATGATCCAAGCTCTTGTTCTTCCTTTCCAAGTTTCTCCTCTTTCTTTCCTTTCTCTTCCTTCTTTCTACTTCCTCTCTCTATTCTTTCTATTCTTGTGACAAATGAAGAGGAAAAGAAAAGGTTATGATATGTAGAGATATCATTTGTTAGTAACACTAACTTAAATGTCCAATTTGTCTCTAATGTATCACTTGATAAAATCTCAGGGTCAGATATTATTACTTTGACCTGCTCTGAGCTCGTCAGTTACTCTAATTATCTTTGCAGATAATTTCTCAGAGTACACTGGAACCCAGTTGATCATACTAATATTATCCAGAGCAAAATAAATTACGGGGTATTACAAACCCCGATTTCTTATGTTTCTCGCCCCTTCAATAAGTTCATAAGCATGTCATAACACAGATAAAAGATAAACGAGCCATCTAACACATAAACAGGTTCTACATCCTACACCTAAGGTCTCTTCAATAATTCCATGACTGTCTTCAGATTAGAACCGATTTCTTCTTGTCTTGCAACAATAATCTTGAATTGAGCATCCACTAAAAATTAGTTAATAATATGATCAACCCATTTAAACAAACTTCTCTTCATTTAAAAAAACTAATAGATAAAGCATTGCTATAATAATTCTTAAAAATTGCATAGAAAAATATTAAGAAATGAATAAAAGATTTCATAAAATATTAATAATTAAATGATTATCTAATTATTTTAATAGTAAAATATTCTTATCAATCTTGAAATTAAAAAAAAAAATCATTTTCAAAATTTGAAAAGTCACATATGTCAATTTTCGCACAATTATAGTATATATTTGCCCTCATTAGTCAATATTTTTGAACCCGTGCATAAATCTTAACAAAACTACTACGTAATGAGGTTAAAAAGGAATATTTATTTGTATGCTTTTATTCATAATTAAAAAATATTAAGAATTTATGATTAAACAGAAATTAAATTAAATTATAATAAAAATATAGAAATTTAAATAAAAATAAAATATAATGAAATAATTTAACTAATAAGAATTTTTTAATTTAGTAACTAAAAATATTAAAAAATATATTTAGATAGAATAAACAAGGTAAAAATAGATTTTAAAAAATTACAAGGAAAATGGAAACAAATATAATAAGGAAAATAATATAAGTAAGAAACAAATATAATAAGAAAAAATATAAAGTAGAAACATAATATAAATATTATATGCGCAAATACATTGGTTGGTTTCTAATATTATTATTACATTACTATTATATATTTAAGATAATTTGATTAATATTTATTAGAAATGTTAAAAATGTATAATTTATTTTGGTAAAGTCAAACGACCTTATCAGATTAGAATATTTATTTGTATGCTTTTATTCATAATTAAAAAAATATTAAGAATTTATGATTAGAAATAAATTAAATTAAATTATAATAAAAATATAGAAATTTAAATAAAAATGAAATATAATTAAATAATTTAACTAATTAGAATTTTTTAATTTAGTAACTAAAAATATTAAAAAAAAATATTTAGAAAGAATAAACAAGGTAAAAATAGATTTTAAAAAATTACAAGGAAAATGGAAACAAATATAATAAGGAAAATAATATAAGTAAGAAACAAATATAATAAGGAAAAATATAAAGTAGAAACATAATGTAAATATTATATGCGCAAATACATTGGTTAGTTTCAAATATTATTATTATTACATTACTATTATAGATTTAAAATAATTTCATTAATATTTATTAGAAATGTTAAAAATGTATAATTTTATTTTGGTAAAGTCAAACGACCTTATCAGATTAGAATATTTATTTGTATGCTTTTATTCATAATTAAAAAATATTAAGAATTTATGATTAGAAAGAAATTAAATTAAATTATAATAAAAATATAGAAATTTAAATAAAAATGAAATATAATGAAATAATTTAACTAATAAGAATTTTTTAATTTATTAACTAAAAATATTTAAAAAAAATATTTAGAAAGAATAAACAAGGTAAAAATAGATTTTAAAAAACTTACAAGGAAAATGAAAACAAATATAATATGGAAAATAATATAAGTAAGAAACAAATATAATAAGGAAAAATATAAAGTAGAAACATAATGTAAATATTATATGCGCAAATACATTGGTTGGTTTCAATTATTATTATTACATTATTATTATATATTTAAAATAATTTGATTAATATTTATTAAAAATGTTAAAAATGTATAATTTTATTTTGGTAAAGTCAAACGACCATATCCGATTAGAATTATATTTAATAAGATAAAATTTTTTCTTCTAAATTAAACCTTAAATTATATTATATGAATTCTTAAATTAATATTTTTTTTACCATAAAACCCATTCAAATCATAATTACACCAAATTTTACTCAAAAGCTATTAAATTGCAATATATGGAATTAATCATTCAAATACATTGAAAATTTACATTAAGAAAAAATTGAATAAAATATGTATGAAAAAAATTTAGTAACGAGAAAAAATATTTTTAATTTAATAGAAATAAAAATTAAAAATTAATTAAATAGAAATAAAATTATTTAAGAAAGATATATTTGATTTGATATAACAATATATAATTATGCTTCATTAAAATTTAAATGTCACATGTTGAATAACTAAAATAAATATTATAAAGATTTTTTTTTTCATTTTCTCTTTGTTTGAGATTCAATTAACACATTATAGACATATTTCACAGGATTAAAGATCTATTAAAATATTATTAATCTATAGAAATTAAAAATATTAAACTTAAATATAATATCTTTTAGTTTTCTTTATTATATTAGATAAATAAAAATCAAATATGTTAAGATAAAAAAATTCACTTAAGAGAAAGTTCATAAGGTCAGTTTGTTGGGGAAATCAGACAAATCAAAGCACCATGCGCCCAATACTTCATAACTATAAGAGAGAAACACCATATTTCTAACGAAAACCTTAACGCATCGGATATTTAAATTCTCTCTTATAAATTTAAATGCATAGCCGATGCGAAACTTAATTTCTCACACTTGAATCAAACAATTTTTCTCACAAGTGTAGATCTCCTATATAGGAGGATTGAACTCCCGCTTCTCCACCAAGTTGAACCATGACTTTAATACCACTTGTTGGAGAGACAGAAGAAATCATAAGTACGAATGGGCGTCAAATGCTTTAAGAACACAAGAGATGAAGACGTCACATCTCCATCCAAAACCTTAAGAAATCAGATATATGAATCATCTATCTCTTATAAATTTAACATTTTATTTATTCATAATTGATGTGAGATTTGACCACTTACACTTGCACCAAACATAAATAACAAATAGTTCAACAACTAATTTATATTATTGAACACTTTTGATTCTTGAAAAAAATTTAAAATAAGAAAACTAATGAGATTTAATCATTGAAACTAATGAAATTTAATCAATGGTACTAGTGGTTGCAACATTTTTTAACTAAATAAATACACCATTATACAACATAGATATGAATTATTTAAAGATCTAAACACTCATATAATTAAAGACTACTCAAATTTAAATTTTCATTATCATCTATCATATAAATATTAAGAATAGATGCACATCTAAAACTTAAAAGAAGTCAAAATTGATTGAAAGTAACTTACAAAAACTAAATTTAATCGAAGTAGATATTTACCATAGTTAATTCTAGAAATAACTAGAAGAGTTAATGACACAAATTTTTTTTGGTCCAACTATACACTTGACTTCAATTTTATTAAATGAACATTTAAAATTTAAAAGTGTTACAATCCAAACACTCGTGTTTTTAACAAATTATGTATAGTACACTCATTTTTTTAAACAAATTATCCAAAGTACACAAAAATATGGGGAGGAAAAAGATTTTTTTATAAGCAAGAGCAATCCATTAATAAGGCACTAGGAGTGCCATTACCCAAAGATACACATGGAAAAACCAAAGATACACTAGAGAGACATAAACGTTTAAAGCGATCTAATGCATAAAATAAAAAATATTATTTGTGAGTTTAATTAGTCTAACTATTTTTAATTATTGCTCAAAGTAGTTTACAATTAAAATACTTTGTTAAAGAGTTGTTGAAACTACTAGTTATTTATGTTTTTACGTGTGCAAGATTATCAATTCAATCAAGCAAAATAAAATGAGATTGCTTTTATTTGTTAAATAGTTTTTTTTTTTAATTCTCTCTTTCTCTCTTCCCTTTTTCTTCTTCTTTTTTAGACTTTTGTATTTTATATTTTGAGATTTTTGTCTCTCTCTCCCTTCCTTCCTCCCCCTCCCTCCCCCTCTCTCTTCCCATTTTCTTCTTCTTCTTGAGATTTTCATTTTATACATCTCAAATAACAAATAATAAGATTTCGAAATACTTTGTTCATACTTACCTTTCATTGATCTTTCTTTTAGATTTTTGACTCTTTTTCTCTTTGAAGATTTCAATGATGGTAAATGATTTTTTTTGTAATACTAGTTTTTCTCCATAATTCTAGCTTTTCTCTTCCTTTTCATCTTGTAGCTTTTAGTGATTATTATATTTGTTTGTATTGTTTTATTATTTTTATCCACAATCTATGTATTGGGTTTTATTTTTGTAGAGTGTATTGTCTATAAACTTTTTATTAATTGTTTTTTTTTATATTAAAAATCTTATGAATGTTTGATGTTAATATTAAAGTTATAACTGAAGTTTGCCTTGAATATTTTACTGTCTTTTTGTTGAAATCTCAAGAATTTAGAGAAATTAAAAATTTTGTACTTTTACATTATATTGTTCTTGTTTTTTTTTTATTTTGTATTTTATCTTAATTTTTGTTGCATGTTATTTTTTTCTACATTTTTTTGTCAAATTGATTGTATTTTTGTCAAATTGATTGTATTCTCTGGTCATTATAAAAAATAGATATTACTTCTCCCATTATTTATCTTTTCTTATAAGAGTTATGTTTAATTCGGTTTATCTTCTTCAATTTTTATTCAGTTGCACGTGATATAAAGTAAGGGATATTAAGATTATCTATGCTACTAAATTAAAAAATAAGTGTTTTTTATTTTTCAGTATTAATTATTGTTGATTACATTTTATTTGACATTTTCAATTATATTTAATAACATACATACTGATAAAATTAGATAACAATGAACCTTAATTTATAGGTGGTGGTTCGAGATCTAATTTGAATGTTAAAGGTTACATTTTCTAATTGCTTAGTGTTTTTTTTTTCAAATTATTAATGATTTTATTGTTATCTTTATTTTTTTCATTTTAATATTCACTGTTTATTACTGTTCGTTAATTATATTAAAAATTAAAAAATAGAAAAAAATATAAAATCAAGAGAAAAAAAAAAATAATTCAGTCTAATTGATTAAAATATTCAATGAACATCGACTCTAAAAAAAGGAAACATTTTTTTATCCTTTGACACTCGAAAAGAAAAAAAATTATTATTTTCTTAATTTCAATAAAATACAAATTATAAATTATAAAAGGAAACCGTTTTCTCAAAAATTCTTAAAAAGGAAAATGTTGTTATAACGAATTCGCAGCATGTTGCGCCGCCGTATGCCTAATGGTAGTGCTCACCGTGAGTTAGAAAAATCAGCAAAATAGAAATATTGTCGTTTCAGCCAATTAGAATTCGCCACGTCATTCACCAGCGGGAAAATGAAGTTTCTGCGACAAGCTTTCCTTTCTGCTATAAAAACACCTTCAATATCAGTTTCCACCATTGCCCATTTCCTCTGTAAATTCTAAACCATCTCAAAAATCCAAAACACTCTCAATTTCTCACTCTTTCAGCTACAATGGCTTTGTTCGCACCAGGTGTTGGATTTATGCCTACCGATGAGACTCTTGTTGGCTATTACTTAGTTAACAAGAATAGTCAAGAGCTTCAGGTTTTCATTGGCTGTGACCTCATCATGGAGGTGAATTTGTATGCTCATGACCCATTCGAATTGCGATTTCCGTCATCCTATACTATCCAGTCTGATCAGAGGCAGTTTTTCTGTTTTACTGCCAAAGTTGAGGAGGATATGAGACACTGTAACAGTGGATTCTGGCTGAAGAAGGGAACTCCCCGCGAAATTATCGGTGCTGCTAATGTCGTTTTGGGCACTAAAAGTCTGTTTATCTTTTATCTCGGATGTTCCCCGAATGCTGCTACCAGAACTGATTGGGTAATGTTCGAATACACATTGGCTAACAAACCTGAGGTATGGGATTTGCGAAAACTAACCATTAAGTTATTAACTAACCATTTGCTCTGTTCATTTAATAACTACTTTTTTTTCCGCAGGCTCAGTTTGTTGTGTGTCGCATCTTTGAGTGCCCTCGAGAAATGGATCTGGAGGCTGAGTTCGGGCCAGTAGCTGAAGTTGAGGCTGCTGCTGAAGATGTCTGGATGAGTGACGCCGTCCAGAATCTTGAGGGAGATGCTACTCTGCCAACAATAATGGAAGTCAATCTGAATTTTGACGAGAATGCTGCTGGGCCAAGCAGTCAGAATGTAAATTAAATTCTATTTTAATATCCGATATTTTGTCTTCAGAAACAATTTTGAGTAATAATTAGTCTAAATTTTTAGATTTATTATTATTATGATCTCTATTTGACAGTGCATTTTTTCATTTCATTTTATCGCGGGGAAATGAAGATATAGCATACTGATTGAATTTTTTTGTTTGCTATTGATGATTAACAGGACAAGTGTGTTACTCTTATCATCAACATTACATTGTACATGGATGACGTGACTACAGAACAACTCGATCGCGCTATAATGGAGGGAGATTTTATCGAGTTGGCTGATCTTTCTTAGTTTTGTTGCTTTTTAATCTCTTGTGATTTGTACTCCGAATGGATTCATGACCATACCTAAATGAAAGTTTTCATGGATCTATCACCTGAATAATAAGGTAGAAATAAAAGATCTTTCTTTGTTAAACTCTTGAGCCATATTTAAGAAATTATTAAGTATTTCTTTTTGGGCATGCAGATTTTTGTTCTGAACCTTATGAAAGGCAATTCGCACCAGATGAATAGAGTTAGTGTTTGATGTTGGAGTTAAATTTGCCCGCTGTTTTGTTCCCGTAGAGTTACTCTATGTTCAATTTTGTTTTACCTATCCTGTTCAGCGGGAAAATCAGATAAATTCGTGATTACGGATCTCAGCTGGTGTAAAATATGCAGTGATGACAGATGCCTTTTTCCTTTAGTTGGGATCGGCTACATTGATCAAATACAGATATAGTATCCTATTATAATATATTAAGCATTTGTTTGTCTTTGAGTGTGTTATTTGGTTGGGCCTAACTGCCAGTGATAATTTGACCATGATCCCCTGCTGTCAATTTTTCGTGGATTTGGTGCATTTGTGGCTTGGTGTTAATTTGATTTGTGCAATTATTTGCATCTTCTTTGTTTTATCCTCATCTCTTCAATTGTGACTGCTCCTTCTTTGACTGTATATTTTGTTGCTTGGTTTCTGTCTTTACTGTGACTTTTTGATATGCTTGTTGATCCTTCTTGTTTGGATTTTAGATTTTGCTTCTTTTAATGTAATCATAATTCTTCCTCAGTCTCTGACTCTACTTTTTAACTATGGCCTCTGATGTAAGTCGTGTTTGGATTTTGGATATTTGATTAATGCTATATGATTGAATTTTTGTTGGTTAGTTTCTCTGTTTATTGTGACTTTTTTTATATGATTGTTGCTCATTCTTTGGTTTGGTTATTCATGTGTCTTTCCTCTATTCTTGATTGTTCATCTCTTCTGTTCGTATTTGGCTTTCAGGTCTTACACTAATTTTGTTGGATTTCTTGCTAGTTGAATTTTCTTTTGGTGACAAAAAAAAGAAAAGAAAATAATTCAGTGTAAAATTATTTTACATTATCTATCAATTATTATTTGTTTACTTTAAAAAAATATAATTATACAGAAACGGTTAAGAGACATTAATAAGTTCCACTGATTTTTAGCAAATAATAATTATATATTTTTATTATTTGTTTGCTTTAAAATTATATAATTATACAGAAACGGTTAGGAGACATTAATAGGTTCCATTGCAAATAATAAATATATATTTTTATTATGTTAATTACCATTTATATTTCTTAATATATTAATATTATACTAAAAAATATATTAATATCATATATTTAAAGGTATTTAACATAATAAAAATATATAATTATGATTTGCTAAAAATCAATAGAACCTACCAAATTAAAAATATATTTAATCTGGTCAACTTTCTCCCTAATATCATATTATTTAAACTTTAAAATTGATATTTGTTTACTTTAAAAAAATATAATTATAAAGAAACGGTTAAGAGACATTAATAGGTTCCATTGATTTTTAGCAAATCATAATTATATATTTTTATTATGTTAATTACCATTTATATTTCTAAATATATTAATATTATACTAAAAAATATATTAATATCATATATTTAAAGGTATTTAACATATAAATATATTAATGTCCCTTAACAGATTCCTTATAATTATATTTTTTTAAAGTAAATTAATAATAATTTCAAAGTTTAAATTATATGATATTAGGGAGAAAATTTGACCCGATTAAATATATTTTTAATTTGGTAGGTTCCATTGATTTTTAGCAAATCATAGTTATATATTTTTATTATGTTAATTACAATTTATATTTCTTAATTTATTAATATTATACTAAAAATATATATTAATATGATATATTTAAAGTAATTTAAATAATTATTTAACGTAATAACAATATATAATTATGATTTGCTAAAAATCAATGGAACTTACCAAATTAAAAATATATTTAATCGGGTCAATTTTTCTCTCTAATATCATATTATTCATTACCCATCTCAAAAAGTTGGGTAGTGTACCTTCAACCAATCCAGTAATGTCATATCATTTTATTATACTTAATTATTTATTTAATAATTTAAATTTTGTAGATTTCCAATGCAATATAGTCTAATTTACTTTATGGGTAACTCTACCCAACTTTTTGAGATGGGTAGATAAGAATTCACCATAAAATTATTATTTGTTTACTTTAAAAAAATATAATTATAAGGAAACTGTTAACGTACATTAATAGGTTCCATTGATTTTTAGCAAATCATAATTATATAATATTATTATGTTAGTTACTGATCTTACCAGATCAGAAATGGAACGACAGCCAGCAACACGTCGTGAGCTCCTTTATTCGTGGGTAGTGGTGAAGATGTGGGGGGTGTAACTGCAAGGTACTCCGATGCCAAAGTCAGAGACGGAGTAATCAGTGCATGTACAGAGAAAAGGTGTAAAGAATAGAATACCTAACCCTCTAGTGAAAGAGGGTATTTATAATGTGCCCCCAGCGCAGGGCCAACGGTTACTTAACACTGGGTTGGATCGCAAGGCTCAATACGAGTAACTGTCAGGGCTTACATGGCAAAGGGAAGACTAGCACGTGGTCTTCACCCTAGATCAACTGCCCCGTGATCTTCGGAAGGTGGGCTGACCAATCCTTTCGGAAGTGGGTAGTTGCCTGATGACATGTCCCCGCGTGGGGGCACGTGGAGTCCGTGTGAGAGCTCTCAGGCGTGCAGGTATGATGGATCTCAATTGGGCCCTCCTCGACGAGAAGTTGGGTTGGGACGTGCCCGACGGTGGGCTAGCCTTAGGCCCACTCCAGAACAAGAGCCCCCCAATTTTTTCTCCGAAGTAGATGAGTAATGACTTAAGAGTCAGTCCAATCGTCGAGGACCCGTCCAGAGGGGCATTTGTGTGTCCAAAACACCGAACTGGGGGGTGAGGTGTGTGGGAAGGAGTAGGAGATGCTCGTCGAGACAGGAGTTCGCGGGGAGGTCTGTTCGTCAGACGTACTACTGGCCCTACTTCCCCCTCTGGGTATATCCCTGTTTAGTGCCCTGACCGACGATGTGGGGGAGACGGAAAGGAATGGGTATGTCTGGTCTGCGGGTAGGAGGGGAAGCTAAGAGGACACACGTGGTATCTTCCAGTGCCACGTGTCACGTGTGATTAATGCCTAGGGCGGCTATGCGTAGAGGCACTTGGGTGCCTAGTGATGCCACGCTTCCAGTTCTAGGGTTATAAATAGGGGGAAGTCCTCTTCATTTTCACCCTTCCCCTTTTATCTTCATAAAAACTTCTCTAATTCTCTCTAAGTTCTTCAGACCGCTTCCGCAGTCTCGACCTCCATCGTCAGCTTATCTCCGCCGTCCAGACCTTTTCCCTTTAAGTAAGTTTCTAATCTTTATCTCCAGCATTATGAATTTACCGACGATTTTCTAGGGAGCATGTAGGATTTTAGGGGCGACGTATGAATTTTCCAGCGACTTTCATGAAGTTTCCGGCGGAATTATGAGTTTTTCAGCCGTGCTAATGAAGTTTCCGGTCAAGACGCCGGGAAGTTCAAGAGAATTCTGGGAACTTCATGAAGTTCTCGATGAAGGCCTCGAGGACCCGCGATGAAGGGTGGATTTGATCTCAGAAGTCGAATTCACAGTTTTCCTCGTCTTTCTAGGTAAAATGTCCATGAGGATCGATGGTGTCATTCATATCGACGACGAAGCCGACCCCGACGCACCCGCCTAACAAGTTGGCGCAGAACGAGCCCGCACGCACGAAGATTGGGCTGGGCAGGAACCTCTTAGCCTCACATCGCGCTTTTCCATTGACGACACGGACGCCTTCGCCACTGTCGAGGACCTTTTCGTGGGCTCCTCCCCGAGGCGGATGGTCTATAAGCCAAGAGAAAACCACCGTATCTGCTCGCGTTTCAGGGGGATGAGGTTCCCGATGTACGAGTTCGTGTTTCGAGACGAGGGGTTCCGTCTCCTCTTCAGCAATTTTTAGAAGGGGGTGTTCCAGTGGTTGCGTCTGGCGCCTTCACAGCTTCACCCCAATGCGATAACGTTCTTGCGGGAGTTCGAACTTGTGTGCGAACACCTCCGTATTAGGATCACGCTTCCTTTGTTCTTTCGCACTTTTCACCTACAACTGGTGTCTGCTAATGGTCGGCATAACTGGGTATCCTTGAAGCAGCCGAGGAAGTTATTCCGAGCTTACCAGGATTATGTCCGTACCTTCAAGGATAGGTTCTATGTCGTCATGCCCGTCTCGCACATGGCCGTCAACTCCCCGTACGACCTCGTGGTCACCGAGGAAGATGGGCGGCGCGAGGAGACGTTGGTGTCGAAGTTTCCCCTCGAGTGGGAGGAAGAACACTTCGCGAAGGGCACGGAGAGCTATATTGTGAAGTATAGCGACCTGGATGCTGACGACCAGGAATCTTATAAGAAGATAGTCGACTTCGTCTCGAGCTTCACTCCCGCCAAATGTGTTAACAAGGATGGGATTTTCATCCTCGACGATCGCAGGGAAGTTTGTCATGAGGCTCGATTTATTAACACTAAGGCCCTCTTCGAGTGTGGGTCCCATGAGGAAGCCTTGAGGTTCTTAGATAGTGATTGTTTGCTTTGCTCGAGCGTCTTCCCCTTTTCTCTATTTTTTGTACTGACTCATTTTCTCTATTTACTGACGCAGACCAGATATCGAACGTGCATGAACGTATCATGAAGCTTGCGGCCACCAAAGGTGCGAAGAAAGCCACCAAGGGTAGAGTCTCCCACGTCCAGCAAATGCTGAAGCCCGACGAAGGGGAAAGCGGCTCCTTCCCCCCCCCCCCCCCAATATAGCCAATCTCCTCCACTGTAGGAGACACGCTCTAAAAGGCAGCGCACCGAGGAGCCCATCATTGTCGACCTCGAGAAGAGTGCGCCTCTAGAGAAGTTTGTGCTGCCCCCTGCCACATCCATCAGAACTTCTACTCCAGGAACTCCCCGACTGTGGGCGAGGCTGAAACCAAGGCGATCATGGGGATCGACATGGTGGCCCAGAAGAGGGCGTTAACCGAGGATATGTCCGCCATGATTAGGATCTTTGAAACGGCATTGGTCCTTAATGATGAAACCAACCCTACGCCTGAGCTGAATAAGCTGCAGGACGAGAACGCCGTCCTTGAGGCGGAGAAAAATAAGGCGGAGAGCGATCTACAAAAGGCTCAGACGAGGTACGAAGCCCAGGTATGCCTCCTCCATGAGATGAATGAAATGCGGGAAGAGCTGAAGGAAATCAAGGAGGAACGGGATCGTCTTCTGACCAAGGTTGCCGAGCTGGAGGTTGCCGCCAAGCCTGCCGAGGACGAGACAGAGAAGGAGAGAGCCCTCGCGGCCCGTGGTGCACTGGTCGCCCGGATCCAGGAGCTCGAGCAGGAGTGCTTGGAGGCTCTCGAGGTGGGATTCAACAATACTTTGGAGCAGGTCCCGATCGTGAATCTGAGGGCTCAGCTTGTCCTCGAGGGGATTGGTCATTTTTAACTGGTGGTTGATGGCAGGGTGGTTGTCCCCGAGGAGACCGTCGAGGGAGCTGGTGATGGGGGACTGTTGTACCCCAAATTTTTCCCTTAGATCCATTGATCTCTTGCATGTCATATTAGGTCAATCATATTGCACAGCTAACCTTTTTATCAGGTTTTTGTTTGTGTTTGTTTTTTTTATCAGGTTTATCTTGAGGAGATTCAAGAGGTGTTTAATCAAGATTTTGGATGGAGTGTTGAATCAAGCAAATCTCAAAGAGACGTCTCTATAACCCTCTCCGTGATCCTCTCATAACCAAATTTCTACCCACTTTATTTGTCCTCAATTGTCACTCTTATATTCCTAGCCAATTTCAATAATCATCTAATAACCATTTTTCTTATCCAAGTATCCATCTTTCATTCTAACCATTTTCATACCTATTTTTCAAATCCAAAAATCTTTTCATCCATAAATATCCACTTCATATCCAATTTTCTAAATCCACTTTCAATTCACAATACCCTTCATTATCCATTTAAGACTTTTTTTTTTGTTTTGTTTTAGAAAACCATTTTAAAATTCTCAAACAATTATCTTTTTTTAAAAACGACATTTATTCAAAATCCAATTACATTATCCAATGACCATTTTTTTAGTCCATTTCTTTTTCACTACTCATCATAACATCCTCACACAAAATTCAAAAAATATATAGTCCATTTGCTACAACATTCCAAAAGCCCAATATTATTTCATTACACAATTGCAAAATGGGGATTTCTACATGAAAGGCAATAAGCCATGACCAAGACTCTACACAACTAGTACACCCAGACACTTGTTGCACTCCTCCAAACGGGATATTATGACTGTACCACAAGACTCCAAGACACATTAACCGAGAGCCTGTACAACATATGCCACGAAGCGAACTACACAGCGAAAACCTGCTTATCCTGCAACGCCAAGACATATTTTTTTGTTGTTCACACTTGACACTCCAACCATCCAAAAAGTTGGTAGCCTTTGACTATACCATTTTGATCTTTCTTGCTGCTTCACAGACAAGACCTGCATCGCCTGCTCACAACGCTCCCTCTGCAACCTGAAAAAGACAATACAACAACGGTCAAAATTCAAATAAAATTGAAGAAACAAGTTATGTTCGGGGGGGTTAAATAGAGGATGAACATCCATCTTCGGGGGGGGGGGGGGGACTTTGGAACAGCCAAATACACACAATCTCTTGTCCGCCACCAATCGGGCGGATACCACAACATCACCAGTTTTGATTTTTTTTCTCATCCTCTTCACAATCTTTACATATATAAAAAAAAACCGAAACAATAACCTCTTTACTTTCTGGAGATCAGCTTCCGCTGTCACAAAAACAACACAGAAAAAAACTCCAACTCAGAACCTCCACCCTCAACCTTTTTCAACAGCAACAAACAACAACCACCAACAACCCTTCATCAATCCCTTTTCAAATCTCCAAAACCCATCCCAAAATACACCAAATCAATAACTCATTCAAATCGAAACAGAGAGTAATAGAGATGGAAAAGAGATTTCAAACAGAAAACAAAACGAAATCAAACGCACCTGGATGAATCGCGAACGAGATCGAGATTCAAGAAACCGTGATTACACGTGAGAAAATTGATATCTGTTCTTGATCTAGATCGATCGGCAGTCCGCTTTTAGTTATGATTTGAGTCGATTTGCAAAACCGAGCGTCGCCGTGGATCGTTCGTCTTTTTTTGATTTCGTTGGAAAACTGTTTATGTCCTGCTTCCGTTTGCTTTGTTTTCCTTTATGTTGGCCGTGTTTGTAGGTGATGGGACTCTTTTCTTTTTGTGTTTATTTTAAAGGATCCGTTTTTCTTTTTTCTTTCTGTTGGAGAAGCAAAGGGTGTGGTGTGAGGTTTGGTTCTCTACACCCCCGTTTTCTTATTTCAACGGTACCGGGTTGGTAACTGGGCTTCAGGCCCATATGACTTCTCTCGCACCACTCCAGCATGATGTGCACCCTCCACCTTTTCTATTTTAACCGTGGATGGTTCAACCCATTTTTGTTTTTATTCACTTACCCTTTCTTTGTTTTTTCAGCGCCAGATCTCTTTGAGGGTGGAGGATGATGGGCTTTTGTTTTCAGCCCATATGGTTCTTCAATGATGCATCCTTGGTTAATTAACACCCTTTAGTCAATTTCAAACCCCTCTTTTTTTGTTTTTATTTAATTTGCTTTAAAAATCTTTTAGAATATTTTAGTTTCTGAACTTTAAATGGTTAATGCTTATTTTGATTTTGAGATTTTCATATTTTTGGGCCAATGATATCACATAAATCTTGATTTTGTTGATTATTTCAAAATCACTAAAAATCTAGATTTGTAGGAGGCCACTTTCTATTTTCTTTTTGTTGGTCGATGAAAGTCAAAATCCAAGATCATCGATTTGTCGATTAGATCTTGATTTAAACGAGACCAACTTGATTTTTATTCCGATTCTATTTTTGGTCAATGAAAGTAAAAAATCCAAGATTATCGATTAAATCTTGATTTAGACGAGACTAGTGTTATTTTCATTCCGATTTTATTTTTGGTCAATGAAAATCAAATCCAAGATTATCGTTTTACCAATTTAAATCTTGATTAAGACGAGATCAACCTTTTTTATTTCATAATCTTTGTTTAGGCCGATGACGCTACACGAATCTTGACTTTGATTATTTCAAGTCAATAAAGTCTTGATAAATGTGAGGCCACTTTTTAAACGAGACCTACTTGTTTTTTTTCTTTCCGATTCTATTTTGGTCGATGAAAGTTAAAAATCCAGATTATCGATTTCCCGATTAAATCTTAATTTAGACAAGACCGATTTTATTTTTCATTTCGATTCCACTTTCTTTATTTTGGTCGATGACATAACAAACCTCTTTGGTTTGGTTGATTTCATTGAGTTGACAAGACTTTGATCAACACGAGACCACTTTCTCTTTATTTAAATTTTATTCACCTATTTAGTCGATGAAAGTCAAGAATCATTGATTACCGATTTCTCGATTAAATCATGATTAAGACGAGACTATTTCTATTTTATTTCATCTCATCCTATTCATGTCTTTTGCATCACCATATTTGCATTATAATCTCTAACTTGTTATCCTTTAGTAATTATTACAACTATTATCTTTCCCCCTATTCCAAAGGAAGGTGATTAATATTGACTCTTAAAGTCATAGCCCCCACCTTAACCCGGTAGCCTCATAAGAGCTAAACCTTACTTCTTGGCCTCATCAGGGCCATGGAATCATAACTAGCCTTAGGAAAGAGTTTTACACTCTTGGTGATATTCATCCTAATGAATATTCCATTTCCCTATTGACTAAAACTTCAACGTAGGACCATTATAACTTAGATCTAGAGAGTTCTTGAACTCTATAATGAGCTTGTACTCATTCTCCCCTGTGATCTTTGACCATAGTCAAAAGTTCATTACTTAGCAGAATTACGGATACTCTGATTCTACTCCCAAGGATACGTAGGCGCAAGGTGCGATGCCTTGTCGAGTATACTTAGATACTAACCCCTAGGGTTTTCAACCATTAGCATAGTACCCTTAGTAAGCGAGTGAGATATAACAATTAAAACAAGAGGCTCCCGTAGAATACTACGGACGTTTAGGGTGCTAATACCTTCCCTAGGCATAACCAACCCCCGAACCTTAGATCTCCCCCTTTAGGTTTTTCTAACGATCTTGAACCTTTCCTTTGGATAAATCAAAGTCGGTTGTAAAAGAAATATGATGCAAGTTAATTAATAGCTTGTTATCTGATTTTCACCGCAACAGGGACCTAGGCCAGAGGAGGAAGTCCCTGCTTGATTTCTTTCTTGTTTAGTTGTTTGGCCTGGGTGCCATTTGAATTGTTTTGTTTGGCCTACGTGTCGTAGTTAGTAGTTGACTTTGCCCGGCCTACGCGCTAGGGGCTTTAACTTGTAATTTTTGAACATGAGGTTTGCCCGACATAATGCATTGTGTTCTGTCTTTTGATATGTTTATATTTTTGTGTGTTGTTTGTACGTCGAATACGTATTTTATATTTGTGTGTTTTTGTTGAAGTATTTGGGTCCTTTTCTCGACGTTATTGGTCCTTAAAAGTGTAGGGAACTGGTCTAGTGGTCGAAGTCGGATTTTGACCTTCGACAAAGCTAAGAGCTCGACCGAGGTCTTTGTTTCGAGGCGTGAACTTCCCTTCGCGAGCTGGGCGTTCTGCCTAGTTGGTACGTCAATGGTGGAGCTCAGTGGAGGTGTCCTCATTGGATCAAGAGTCCATTCGCACACACAAGAGCGAGCCCTTGTCTTCTTGTCTCTAGTTTAAGAGTCGTGTTTGTACCTTAGTGCACTCTTGTGGTCGCGATGCAAATAGGTTATGGGCAGTTTTAACTGTAAAACTGTTTAAGCTTTTCATCGTTCCATGGTCGAGCAAGTTCCTCCCCGTGCAGGTTTTTGAGGTACTAGGCTCCGGTCCCCGTTTTTGCGCGAACGCGGTATGGGCCCTCCCAGTTTGCGGCGAGCTTGCCTTCGCGAGAATCTTTCTGGTTCCTTCGCAGGACTAGGGTGTCCACCTGAAATTCGCGTTTGATGACTTTGCTGTCATGTCGCAAAGTTATCTTCTGTTTAAGCGAGGCTTGGCGGAGGGATACCCCCAACTAGATCTCTTCGACCAGGTCGAGCTCCTCCCTTAGGGCCTCGTCGTTGGTATCCTCGTCGAGGGGGGACACGATCCTCCTCGAGGGTTCCCTTATTTCTACTGGAATCACTGCCTCGGTTGCGTAGGTCAGTCAGAACGGGGTCTCCCCTGTGGTTGAATGTGGGGTCGTTTTGTAGGCCCAGAGCATGCTGTGCAACTCATCGTCTCACCTTTTCTTGGCGTCGCCCAATCTTCATTTTAGCCCTCGTAGGATCACTCTGTTCGTGGCTTCGGCCTGCCTATCAATTTGCGGGTGCTCGACCGATGTGAAGTG
The DNA here is from genome assembly GCA_022829125.1 of Lathyrus tuberosus. Lineage (NCBI taxonomy): Eukaryota > Viridiplantae > Streptophyta > Magnoliopsida > Fabales > Fabaceae > Lathyrus > Lathyrus tuberosus. The sequence goes on from JALAZF010000504.1 coordinate 2,667,843, forward strand.
TTGCTTCGTGCCCAGCTTGGTAACGAAGTCCTGGAAGTTCTTTTTGGTGAATTGTGTCCCGTTGTCGGTGACGATTGCTTGAGGTACACCAAATCGGGAAAGTATATTCCTTTTGTAGAAGCAGAGTATGTTATGGGCCGTGATTTTGGCTAAGGCTTCGGCCTCTATGCACTTAGTGAAGTAGTCGACACTGACTATCAAACACTTGTTTTGGTATGACCCTATGGTGAAGGGCCCGAGGATGTTCATCCCCCACCAGGAAAATGGCTATGGGGATGAGAGTGTTTTGAGCTCATTGGGTGGGGGCTAGGTGCATGTCCCCGTGTCGCTGGTATTTGTCGCACTTCTTGACGTGGATATCCTGGAGTATGCTGGGGACCTTAGGCTCCTCGACGCATATGACGAGGGGGATGGCGAAACCCCGCCGGTATAACTTGTCCTCGACGATGGAATACAAGCATGCACATTGCCTAACAATTCTAGCCTCCTTGGGGTCATCGGGCAGTTTCCCTGTGCTGAGGTATTCGTATACCGAGGTCATCCAGCAGTGGCCGTCACCAATGGCGTCACGTCGGCGATCGAGGCAGGTTTCTCGATACTTGTCATGGAAGCATGTTGAATAGTAATTTGGTGGGTGTTTTTATCGTATCCATAGGGATTGTGCGATATTTTGATGCTTGCCGTTCAATAGTCGAAACGTTCTAAGTAAGGGGTTTTCAAATTGTTCTTGGTTTTGTAACATCAATTTTGGTAGCAAAGAAGTAAACTATTACAAAGATGTTGTAAGTTTTATAAAAGCATGTCAAGATTAGATTTCGCTAATCCTTTTCATACATATCCAATTAATCAAGCATATGAACTTAGTTTCGACCAATACAATCGCGTATCCTCTCGAATAAGTTTATGTCTAAAGCAAATTTGTGAGTATCATTGTTTAGACCATTAGATGATGTCTCACGCTAACAATCGAAACAACGACCATTAAGATCAATACAAAGCGAATATTAAACCCCAAATCTATGTCTAGAGTTTGGTTTTTAAGAGATGAAGATATTAGGTCAAGATTTGGAAAATCTATGTCTAGAGTGATTCAAACCACAAATACATCATTAAGAACAAACAACTTCATCATATATTGATCATCAACCTTGTTCATATACAAAAAATCAGAAGAAATACATTTAAGCAAGATTAACTACCTCTAATCTTAACACAAGAGATGTTTAGCTACACATTTTTATGGTAGCTTGGATAACAAGTTTCAAGAAGAGATGAAAGAACATCCGCGTCGAATAATCGAGATCGGATGTGACTTCAGCTTCTCTATGTGAAAATTCACTCTTGGATGATCAAAACTCAGAAAAGTATGGTTTGGTGTGAAAATATCAAGTTATGATCTCAAGAAAATGTAAAAAACACTTTATAGTACACTTGGGATCTGATGCCTTCGCACTGCGAATGACCCATTCGCCTAGAGAATGACAAAAATGGCACCTTAAGTGCCTTCTGAAAGTTAAACCGCCCTTGTTGTCATCGTGAGTTTGCAAAGCGAACCATTCATTCGCAAAGAATACCACTCGCCAAAACATTCGCAAAGCAAATTTTGGGTTCTTTTCCCCCTGCCTTGCTCGCTGAGAGCTTCGCCAGAGTTTGCAAAGTGAACTTTCGCCGGCGACTTCGCCATGGTTCACAAAGCGAACCAGCTGTTGTTTTCCTCTTTCTTTGGCAGCTTGCATATATTCTTTGTGTCTTCTTTCTTTGATTAATTAGTGCATTTTCCTGCACAATAGCACACAAATTACAAGCACCCAAGGTATAAATATAATCCATGAAGAACAACAATAATTCACTACAAAAATCCATAATTAAGACATGAAAGTAATGAAAAATGCCAAGTATCAAGTACAAATATATAGCATGTTTGTCATCTAACAAAGCACTTCTTGGATGACGGACTTGTTCCCGCCTTTTTTCTTCTTGCTCGCCGACTTAGATAGGATGTCTTCCTGGGTATTGTGTTCGCGCGGGATGTGACTTACTTCCGCCAAGACAAATAATTTTATCTTCTCTTTTACTAGGACCAAGTACTCGATGAGGTTGTCGCTCTTGGCCAGGTACTCTCCCTGCACCTATGAGGCCACAAGCTGGGAGTCGGTATATATTTTTAAATCTTTCGCGCCTAGGTTCTCGGCCAGGCGTAGTCCGGCGAGGAAGGTCTCATATTCGGCTTGGTTGTTTGATGTCGGGAAGGATAATGTGAGAGAGACCTCGATCAAGATGCCTTCCTCGTTTTCTAGGATGATGCATGCTCCGCTTCCCATCAAACTAGATGCCTCGTCAACGTAGATCATCCACTTCTGGGATCATTCGATCGAGGGTTCTGGGGTGGTCATCTCTGCGACGAAGTCAGCTAGTACTTGAGCCTTCAGGGCCTTCCTACCCTCGAACTGGACTTCAAACTCGGAGAGCTTGAGCAACCATTTGAGCATCCTTCCCGCCATGTCAGGTCGGACGAGGAGCTGCCTCACCGGTTGGTCAGTCCTTACCACGATCGTGTGGGCCAAGAAGTAGTGTCGCAGCCTTCTGGCTGCAGTGACGTGGTGTTGGTGTATGCCCTAGAGGCTAATATTTTTGTACTTGTATCAAATTATTTATTAATAATAAAAGGTATTTCTTTATTATGTTTGTTTTTCCAAAGTGATAAAGTCCTTAGAATAGCTAGTTCGTTTAATGAAATATTAAGTGTGATTTAATCATGAGATTCCATTAAACATAAGGACATTATTCTTAAAGTATTTGTAGTCGAGCTTTAATGTGAAATGGGATAACCTTAAAGCATTAAGACTATTATGTAGATAGATTGATGATCACATCTCATGGATCATGGATAAGGAGTTATCAAGTCTTAACATAGATATGAATATTAGGAGTAATATTTATACTGGATTGACCCACTATGAGAGTACTACATAGAATGTTATGCAAAGTGTCATAAGTTACTCTCATGGTGATAGTGTTGTATACCACCCTTCGACCTGAAACAACTATGGACCCTAGATGTAGAGTCAAGTACTTTATTGCTGATCAAACATTGTCCGTAATTGGATGACTATAAAGACAGTTGATGGGTACTTCATAAAGCATGCTGAGGGACATGAGTGGCGTAGATGGAATTTGCCAATCCTTCATAACAGGATAAATCTCTAAGGGCCTAATATTGAACTGAACAAGGATGACACGGTATATGCCTTGTGTTCAATATAGACATAAGGGCAAAAGGGTAATTGTACACACAAGCACTATCACAAAAAGGTTTTGTCAGATCACATGACAATTTCGTGACTTGGGTAGTAGTGATGTGTTGCTAGATACTGCTCACTGTTTATTATGTTAAATGCATGATTTAATATAATTACCAACGTCGCGAAATCCTACAGGGTCACACACATAAGGACAGTTTTATAAGAGGTAGAGTAAATAAGGCACACCGTAAGGTACGGTGTACTTAAGTAAATATGTAACACCGTAAGGTTTGGTGCACTTAAGTGGAATACGGATTATAGTAAGGTACCACGTGCTTAAGTGATCATGCACTTAAGTGGGCTTTTAGCTTGCAGCCCACACAAGTGGTTCTATAAATATTACCCTTGTGCAGAAGCATAAACACTTGATGAAAATTCAGTTGTGAAACCCTAACCGTATTTTCCTTCTCTCTCTCTCTCACTCAAAGCCTTCAATCGTAGCAGCTAGCACTAAGACTAAAGGAAGTTGTTCGTGTGGACTGAGTAAAGGCGATGTTCATCGTACATCACTCGTGATCATTCCTTTGATTCAGAATCAAAGGTTTCATCGCCACAAGAGGTAACCATTCTATCATTGATCATGATCTTTCGTAAGGAGCGCTAAAGGGAAATTTTAATTTCCACTGCGTTTTGAATCGCGATTTCCCTTCAGTGGTATCAGAGCCTGGTTACAAAACCATGCATTAGATAAGTGTTCGTTTTTTTTAATTCGATTAAAAAAACATAACAAATTAAATTAAATCAAGAAATTGAATTTTGGCATGAGTCTGTGTACGATTTGAATGATTGATATTGACTATGCTTCGGATTTCGACAATAGTATGGTGAAGCAGCAATATATCGTTCGTCCTTAAGTTACACATATATGATCGATCAAATTTTATATGTGATATAATTAACTCTAATGCAAAGATGGTATATTGGATATATTGTTTCTATTTCGTTCATTTAAATCATGTAATGATCGTTATTCCTTTGAGCGATCCGTGTTCATTTGCTTCGGAATCTGACTTTAGTATGGTGAAGCAGTGGCATATGGATCAATCATACTGAATTATTGATCACGATGTTTTGACGATATGAAATTGTTGCATTAGGGTTCATGACGGTACAAGGGTTGTGCTATCTAAAAGGTCTGCGATTAGAGACAAAAAGCTAAGGATTGTCCTCAAACATGACAAAAAGTTGTATGTCTTAGAGACACCTGTTCCTGAGGAGGAGCCTCCTAGTTCTACTCCTAAGGTTGAAAGAGATGCTTATAAGAAGCATGTCGATGATGCCAATGAAACTGCTTGCCTCATGCTGGCTACCATGAATTCTGAATTGCAAAAGCAACATGAAAACATGGCAACGTTCGATATGATCGAACACCTGAAGATGCTCTATAAAGAGCAGGCAAGGCATGAGAGGTTTGAAGTTTCAAATGCCCTTTTTTAAGCCAAGCTATCTGAGGGAGCCCCTGTAGGCCCCCATGTACTCAAGATGATTGGGTATGTGGAGAACCTTGAAAGATTGGGATTTCCCCTCAAAAAGGAGCTCGCGACTAATTTGATCTTGCAATCGTTGTCGGAAAGCTTCAATCAATTTGTCCTTAATTTTAACATGAATGATATGGACAAAACTCTTCCTGAATTGCTAGGCATGTTAAGAACCTCTGAGCAAAATATGAAGTCAAAAGAGAAATCCATTCTGATGGTCAGTAATGGAAAGAAATAGAACAAAAGACCCACCAACCAGGATGGTAAATGGAAAGGAAAAGAAGTTGCCAAACCCAAACATATTGCCCCTGCTTTGAAGCCTAGTGGAGGTATAGCAAAGGAGGGCACTTGCTTCTATTGCGGTAAGACCAGACACTGGAAGACAAACTGCCCAAAGTACCTAGAAGATAAGAAGAGTGGAGTGGAGACTTCAACTTCAGGTATTTTTGTTATATAAATAAATCTATCTATTTCTGCATCATGGGTATTAGATACTGGATGTGGTTCTTACATTTGTACCAATGTGCAGGGGCTAAAAAGAAGTAGAGTTTTGGCAAAAGGTGAAGTTGACCTACGAGTTGGCAATGGAGCAAAGGTTGCTGCTTTAGCCATAGGAACTTATGTATTGACTTTACCTAGTGGTTTAATAATTTAGTTAGAGAACTGTTACTATGTACCTGCAATTAGCAGGAATATTATTGAAATTCTGGTATCAGATATGAGATGTCGAAAGGGATGTCACGACACTAATATATGAACAATGATCAATTTATGAACAAGGTAAAATGCAGTAAACAATAATAAAGAGACACAAGCAATTGTTAACCCAGTTCGGTGCAATCACACCTACGTCTGGGGGCTACCAAGCCAGGAAGGAAATCCACTAAAATAGAATTAGTTTGAAGATTCTAAGTAAACATTCTCCAGTTTACAATCTTCTCACCTAATCTCTACCCGTGGTATTTCTATCTAAGACACTCTCAGATAAGAGACACCTCTCACTCCACCTCAATCACATGCAGTGATAACTACAGAAAAGTACAATGATATGAAGAACACACTTCAAGACACCACTTGATCTTGCTTAAAAGCTTCAATCAAGAACAAAGCACTCGTGCTTAAAAGCTTAGAGTGAACAACATACAACTCAAAGAATATGTCCTATTCAAGCATCTAAATGATGAATGAATGGCTCACAAGAAAACAACCAACAAAAGACTTAAACCCTAATACTTGAAAACGCAGCTTTCAATATCTTCTCCCCCTTTGCAAATAGGGTTAGCACACCTTTTAAAAAGAAACAATCTTCTTGGGCTTGGGCATTAGCAAATCTCAGATTTAATTCACAATTAAAACTGATTATACTCCAAATCTTTTTGCATGAAAATAGTAACAAACTATTCTTAAAAAATAATAGAATGTGCTTGCTTCAAAATAATGTCACGCCGTGATTTTCGCACGCAATCACTGAAACTAAACACACAAAAGATTGTAAATAAAGCGCAGCAACTAAACCAAAACTTTCTGGACAGGATGTTCTGTAAACAGATGTTAGGACATCAGGGTCAACATCATGAACAGAGCCCTGCAACAATAAGAAGTACCACTTGCAGAATGTTAGAATCACATGTCAAGACATCAAGCATAGCATCTTGATGTAACACCTTGTTTTAGCAAAATTGCTGCCAATACAGAACTAATAAACTCCCCCTTTGACAAATTTTGGCTAAAACAATATTTGAGCACAAAGGCACCAACACACATCAGAGAACCCTGCAGCAGAAAAAGAACACATCTAATATTTCAAACAATGAAACTCCCCCTCAAGCCAAGAAACCAGCTCTTCTAGAAAATCCAAAGCTAACTGAACATTACTAGCCACTACTCTCTCCCTTTTTAGCCATAATTAGACAAACTCCACTAAGAAATTTCCATAAAAACCAGAACATAAGCAAGAACCACTAAAGGTAGAAAGACCCATTCAGAACCATTGATAAAACCAGAAGCAAATCCATAGAGTAGAGAGTACATTAATACAGGCCAAGCACAAAAAGTTTCAAAAAAAACTCTGAATCATCCAACCAAAAGAAGAACAAAAAAAATCCAAATAACACCATTAGAAGCAATAATCACCATCAACTCTCTTCATCAGAACTATCATCTTCAACACCAGTAGCAGAACCAGAATCATGACTATCATTATCATCAGTCCTCTCACTAGACGTATGGTCTTCACCAGCTTCCTCTTCAATTGCACCAGCAACCTCAATACTGTCACCTTCTGCCTGTTCCATATTATTGATCAATGCTTCCAATTTCAGCTTCCTTGCAGTAGTAACACGAACGACATCTCCCAACTCTCTGCAGGTCTCCTTCAATTCAGAAATAAGCCCAGTCTTTGTGGTAGGTTTCTTCTCAGCAGATGTCAAGACAAGGTCTGGGACATGTCTTCCTACAAACAGTTTATAATGCACAGACAAAATAGAATCTCTTTTGCAGGCCATATCAGTACTGTAAAGAATGCCAGGGTACTGGCTGAGGATAATACCACATATTAGAGAAGGAAAAGCAATGGGCATTTTGACAGCATTGGTTGTAGCCTGCTTCACAATCTGATCAAGGATGTAACTACCATAGTCAAACTTAACCTTTGTACCAACAACAAAAATGAATCTTCCTAACCCAATAGCAATGGTGGAAGTGTGATTTGTGGGAACCCAATTAGCTGCCCCAATCCTGTGCAGGATTGCATATTTGACACTCAGTTGTCCAGCAGACAGTTTTCCTTTCAAGGGCCAAGCAGTCACCTGATTTGCAGTGATTACCTTGCAAACCTGATTGTCAGTTACTTCCAGCTCACTCTCTTCTTGCTCACTTCTTCCCAAGTATTTATTGATAACAATAGGTGAAAAATCAATACATCTCCCCCTCACATACACCTTCCTAAACTCCATACTTCTTTTATCAGCAATATCCACAGGGATGTTCATAATGAACTCCTTGATCAACACATCATAGCATTTGGAGAATCCAGAAACAGTCTTCATTAGGCCAGCATCATTAATCAACTCCATGACCTCCTTGATCTCAAAAGCATCGTTACCTAGCTCTCTCTCCAGAGCAACCCTTCTTTGATAAACAAACTTCCAATTTTTCACACTATCAACAGAATGGAATGAAATATTATCCAGTGGAGCATCTGGCACTATGTCAGATGGTTTCTTAACAACAGACTTCATCACAGGAGTGATGTCCTGGACATCAACCTCAACCTCATACTCAGAGTCAGACTCAGCCCTATACTTTGCTCCAGGACTTTGGAGGACCAGCAGCCACCTTCTTCTTGATATTCTTGATAGGAGTTTTATCAATCACAGCCTTCCCTTTTCGCATCTTTAGTCTCTTCGCAATTCCAGGATTCAGATTTGTAATAAGGTCATTGTCAGATAGATCATCAACATCAACAATATTGTCATCCTTTGCATGCTCCTTTTCCTTAGGTTCAGAATCATTACTCTTGGTAGGAGAACTTTTCTTTGCAGAAGATGTTTCAACATCTTGTTCAACATCAGTTCCAGCATTTTCCAACACAGAGCTAGCCAGTGTGTGAAGATTTTCTTCTGTGTCATCTTTCTCAGTCACAGAAGGATCAGTAGACTTTTGAGCATTCATATTAACATCAGAAGTGTGAGCAGCAGAGATTTGTGAAAGTGGGGTTGAAATCCCAGGAATAACAAAACCTTCATTTAAAACCATAGAAACTAATCTTTTAATGCTTCTATCCACAGAAAAAGCTTATTCCTTTGTTCTATTGTCAAAAGAAGAATCAGGAGAGGGCTTAGAAGTATTACTTACAGAATCGTCTTTAGAACCTTTTGCATGTACTTTTCTGGGCTTCTTCATCTCTGTTTCAGCACAGGGAACCATGGCCAACAGAGCAACATCAAGAACAACATCAGGAGAAATATTAGCAGGGTGAGCCCTAGTTTTTGAAGGAGAAGAACTTTTAGCAGATGAGTGTTTGGACGGGGAAGAGGTTTGTTGTTGAGACATCTTGGAATTTTTGCAAGTGTTTGAACTGGGACCAGAGCTATGCAAGTATGGCACAAGGAGAATGTAGCATGTGAGAAGGATTCCTTGATATGATTTCCTATGATAGGGGGGCTTTCGTTGTTGGAAACATAAGAGGTAATTAATGATATTTCCACAAAGAAGTAAATAACACTTTAAATTTTTAAAACTTAAGGAAATTTTCCCACACGCCTTTAATTGCTACAGATCCTCATAAATACAAATTCCTAATTTTCCTCTTAAAATTTCAAATTGACTAGCATCCAATGCCTTAGTGAAGATGTCAGCTAACTGCTTCTCTGTGGCAACATGTTCTAAGGCAATAATCTTGTCTTCTACAAGTTCCCTTATAAAATGATGACGAATATCAATGTGTTTGGTCCTGCTGTGTTGAATAGGATTTTTGGAGATGTTTATAGCACTCAAATTATCACAATACAATGTCATGACATCTTGTGTGACATTATATTCAGTCAGCATTTGTTTCATCCACACCAGTTGAGAACAACTATTTCCAGCTGCTATGTACTCAGCTTCAGCAGTAGACAAAGAGACACAATTTTTCTTCTTGCTAAACCATGATATAAGATTGTTCCCCAAGAAGAAGCAACCTCCTGAAGTGCTTTCCCTATCATCAGCACTTCCAACCCAATCAGCATCACAATATCCAGATAAAACATAGCCAGATCCATGTGTGTATAACATACCATAATCACATGTTCCATTGACATACTTCAGAATCCTCTTAACTTGATTGATATGTCTCACTTTGGGTTCAGTTTGGTATCTAGCACACACACCTACATCAAAAGTAATGTCAGGCCTGCTAGCTGTAAGATATAATAGGCTCCCTATCATACTCCTATAGAGACTTTGGTCCACATTAACACCCTTTTCACCTTTAGACAACTTCAGATGAGTAGGAGCAGGTGTTCTTTTGTGACTGGTGTAGCGAGCGATTTTGGACGCGGTTCTTAAGCGCTGGTCGCTCTCTGCGGTTGAGCTTAAACTACAGGTCGATTCATTTTTTATCCTATTGTGAGCTGAATAAGGAAGGGAAATAGATGTCTCCAATTAACCCTGCTTGCATACTGAGTTTAAACAGCGGTCTGTTAGGTTACAAATGCTATCAATGTGGGGGGCCCTTGTACTGGTTATTTGTATTTTCGCCAATACGGTTCTTTTTTCTTTCTAGGATCTTCTGGCGGGGAACAAGTGTTAGGATGTTAGGACTGATGTTTATGAGAGTATGGGATTTTGGGTTTTTGTTTAGTGTGCTCGCTAAGATTTTTCTTTCAATCTTATGCCTACGTATTCCCGTTTACCGAAACAGGGAAATCAGAGCGTTCGTAGTTCCTCCTATTCTATGGGAGGAAATGGGGGTTTTGGTGTCTTGTTCAAAGCCCAAGACGTGAAGCGAAAGGTATTTTGTATCTTGTTCAAAGCCCAAGATGTGAAGCGAAAAAGTCTATTTGTATCTTGTTCAAAGCCCAAGATATGAAGCTGAAGGGCCTCGACTTTAGAGAGAATTTGTCATCTCTAAAGAGGGGTTTGTCTGTCACAACTGTTGGGTGACTGGTTATAAAGGAGAATTACTTTAACCGGGATACGCGGATCCTAGCAATGCCATAATTTCCTTTATAGGGGGTTTTAACCTGAAGGAGAAGACTTTAACTCAGTGTAGAGCAATGCTATCTTTCCTTAGGAATTTCTCATGCTAAAAGAGGGACAGTGGCATGGATGTAGATGATCCAGAGGCTTGCCGCTTATAGCAATTAGATGAAAGAGAATGAGTTGTTGAGGTTTGTGTACTGTGAACGAGGCACAACTTTGATGCTAAAAGGTTAATTGGATTAACTAGTGGTTTTCTTATATAAAGCCTAAGAGGAGGCTATCATGTGTCTCTTACAAAGCCCGAGAGAGAGAGTAAAAGGTTTTGACTCGACGATGGAGTCTTTTGGTATCTCGTATAAAGCCCGAGATGGAGGCTGGAAACTTTTAAGAAGCCGACGGGTCCTTGTACGAAGCCCAAGAGGAGGCTATCATTCTCGGAGGAAGAGATCATTATGCGAAGCCTAAGAGGAGGCTGTGAATACTTCTAAGAAGCCGTAGGGTCCTTGTACTAAGCCCAAGAGGAGGCGGGGTTGCTTTTAGGAAGCCTGTGGGTCCTTGTACGATGCCCAAGAGGAGGCCGGTGCTTTTAAGAAGCCCGTGGGTCCCCAAACCCCGAGAAATTCAAGGCAAGCTATTCACAGGGAATAGATCAAGTCAGGAAAGTTCGAGAATTTGGAAGAGACTCAAAGATACCATTCACGGAGAATACATTCATCTTGGGGAGTAGAGTTTCTTGACGATTCCTAATGAGGACAGCCGAAGAGAAGACTGTATCTGGTGATCCTATTGGGGATCTAGTTGTCTATTTCTATGAATAAACGAAACGGCGTCACCTAGTTCTAGACGTAGTTGCCGGGGAAACTCGAAATATCTATACTATTATTACACAGTTGATATGAGTTTATGAAAGAAGACTTACAGCGAAACAGCCCCACAATACAGTTATATGTATATGAAAGCGGTAAATGAAAGCAATAACCACTTACTCGGTTGTAGAGCTTCCATGCTGTTTGGTTAGTTGTTCAACAAAGAAAGATTGAAAACAACAGTATATTCAAAATCGAAGGAGAAAGTTCTTTGAAAAAGAAAGGTTTGGGGCTTACAGCTCAGGGAGAGGCCCAAGGTTTTATCAGTGAGCGCACTGTTTGAATTTGTACAGAGGGACTTATACAAGTGACTGAGGCCCAAAAAGTTTTCTGTACAAAGGGATGGGTCTTACACTCTCTCAAGAGGCCCAAAAAGTTTAAAGAAAAAGAGTGGGGCTTATAACACGAGGGTAGGCCCAAAGTGTTTTTCGTTTAAAAATGGCGATCGCGCCTGTCGCTCCCGGGATTTTCATCCTAGTACAAACGCGAAAGTGGCACCGAACAGAGTCGCCAGCAATGTGTATTTATCCCAAGAGAGGGAAAGCAAACACCGCATAAACCTGAAGGAAGGGAAAGAGCATGGTCTTGCAACCAAGAGAACTGGATTCGGGATTCGGTTACGCGAAGGGAAGGTATTAGCACCCCCACGCGTCCATCGTACCCGATGGGATCCACGCTTGCTTGCTCAATCAAAGGGTGTAAGGAAAGGATACTGGAAAAAGAACTGGAAAAGGAATAGAAAAGGAAAGGATAGAGAAGGAGAAACAAATGTAGGGAAAATAAAAGAAGTGCTCGCATGGGCCCTACCCCACTGCCTACGTATCTCATCGGGAACATGAGAATCAGAGCGACGTAGTTCCCCTCACCTAAGGGAAAGTTGTTTGTGTTTTTTAGTGGAATACGTCAACGTTCGCGTCCTAGCAGTTTAGGTGTTGCAGCTCGCTGTATGGAGACTTAGGCGTTACCTGTTTGCGGTAGAACGGAAATGACGCATCCTTAAGGAATGCGTGAATGAGATGAGAAAAGAATTCCCGAAGGAAAGACGTTATTGTTTGTTTGAAGTTTTTTTAAGAGTTTTTTCATTTGTTTGCATATGATAGTGTATCTGAATCTTAGTCATTGGAATGTGTACATTCTCACATTCCAAGATGGAATGAGTAAGAAAGCACACTAAGGGTGAAGAAGACCCCCACACTTAGTTCCAATTATCAAGATTCAAACACACTAACATACTTGTGTTTATTAAGTGTTTTTGTTGATTATGAAATGAAGAAGTGTTTTATTATTTGTACCTTCAACAAGTATTGCATTTAAGTCCCTCATACAAGATCAAATGTTTAACACATTGACCCAAGATGGGCTATATGCTACACATTCTAAGATTATAAGAGAAGACCCCTTTATAATCTTTTCTTTATATGAAAGGCCTAAATGCAATAAATGTCTACCTTTATTAGATATTTTGAATTTTCTTTGAGATGAGAAGATGAAAGACTCAAAGGAGGAGAAAGGTAAAATCTATGTGATCTAAGACTCAATCCTAATTGATTAGTTAAGGGAGTGATCCTAATGGTTTGTGAGGTTTTAACCTAAAGTCTAAAGCAAGAATGAATTAAACAATTCACTTCTAAAGTAGAAGATGAATTGTAATTCAAAAGGGAAAGTGATGAGTTATTAAAAGAAAGCACATAAGTGCTTAACAAACACAAGATGGAGTTGTAAAAGAGAAAGGATAGAAATTTGAATGTGGATTCCTTATCCACAATCAATTGTAACTTACCAAAGCCCCTACATGGTTAGTAAACATGTATAAGAAGTATAAGAAGTAAAAGAACATTTAATGCACCATAAGGCCCAAAAGAATAAGATGAAAGATCAAATTCTATTAGTCACAACCAGAATGTGCATCATATGGGAAACAAATGATTATCATCAAGCAAGTTCAAGTGAACAACCCACAATCATCATCCATGGCATTAAAACATGCTATCATAAGAAAAGGGAGATGAAAGATGAAAAGAAAGAGAAAAAACATGCATAAATGAAACATGTAATCCAAGGATCAGAATTGAAATGAAATGAAAAATGGTTCACAAACATCTCACAAGTATTCATGAAGCAACTAAGACATGCAATGAGTAATAGGAGAAGTAGAATTGAAATGGAAGTTCAAAAGAAAGGAAGTGCAAGCACAACATGTTAAGGATGCACCAAGTTCACATGACAATGAATATGCAATGATGACATATAATGTGTATCAATGACCTATAATGTCAAATGAATCATTCACAAAATAGGCAAATGATCATGCAAGTATGCACAAAAGCAATCATGTAAACATGCACAAAGATTACAAAGATATGACATGTTATTATGCTTCAAATGAAATGTTTTAAACAAAAATCAAATGGGTTCATGAAAATTATTCAAGCATGATTTAAGGATACAAAAATCAGAAGTGAATCATATACCAAAATAGCATGCAAGAAATCAAGGCAAAAAGGCTTTATACAATGCACTTAAGTCAAGTTGGATACACATGCAAAGTAATGCAAAGATGGACATCCAAACATGTCATAAAATGATCTAAAAATAAAATAAAAAATCATAGGACATACTTCAAGATATTAATGACTCAATGTAAAAATAAGCAAATCAAAACTATTTTTAATGATCAAGAACAAAAATGCACAATATCATGTACTACATTATGAATGCACACAAAAGAAAATCAAAGAAAATTGTGGAACAGAAGCAAAAAGGTCATAAAATCAAGAGATGAAATCATCAAAAATTTTATAAATGTCTTAATGATATTCATAAATTTTTGTGCAATTTTATGGTGCTATTTTGTATTTTTAAAAATTGAAAAGCAAACGTGCATAAAATGAAGAAAATAAAAAGAAATTGGAAACAAGCAGGGGGTGCAAACATAGCAATTATTCAGTTCCAATTGGTTTGGGCTTAAAACATAGGGTGCAAATATCAATTCAGAGCCTGGTCCACACACGCGCTGTCCACAACAACTAGCATGCACTCTCAGTCAACAAAAGTCAATCAATTCACGCCATTGGATCAAGTCAAGTCAGCATAATAGTCAAAGTAGTTGAATCTAACGCACGCACATGAATGTCCACACACACTACCATGCACTGCACCACACGTTGATTAATTGAATTCAGAAACAAAACACGTGAGGTGCATGTGCATTTTAATGTGCTGGCACGCTCTTAACCACACGATGATGAAAAATCAATGGCCACGATTAAAACAAACACAAACCCTAGCATCTGAAACCACCAGCCGGAGATGACTTCCGGTCATCTTCTCCGGCAAACCACCACCGTCTGCAACCTCAAATTTTCCAGAATTCCACAAATAATATACCAAAATGAAGAGGAAGTAATGTAGAGCATGAATCCAGTGATAAAACATACAAAATGTTCAGGAAATGAGAGAATCGAGCAGAGGAAGATTTGCCCTAACATTTCAACTATGCCTCTAAAGGCCTATCAACTAGCCAGACAAGTTCTTGAGCTTATAAGAAGCTTCAAGAACCTGGAAATAACTTCACATCATGCCTATAATGGTGGAAATTCGTACCTGAAGAATTGAGACCTTGAGATATTCTTCAGAGAACCAGAGATGCTGCTTCCTCTTTGAGCTTCTTTTGGCCAAATAAAGGCTTAGATGCAGTGGTGGATGATGATTCAATGGAGAGAGATTGAAACCAAACTTCAAAACCAGTTGCAATGTGGTGAACTTGAGAGAGAATCAGAGAGATTCTGAAGGGAAAATGAGGAAGTGAACAAAGTGAAGCTCGAGAATCAATGGCAATGGTGAGATTGAGAGAGAAGAAGAGCAAGTTTCTGAAGTGAATGTGTGAAAAATGAAGTTGGAAATGAAATTTGAGAGAGTGATTTCTATTTATAGTGTGAGCTAACCATGGTTAAACTGAGTGAGTCAACTGAGTTGAGGTGGTTTAGGTGAGTCATCCCTAACTAACTGAGTCAAGTTAGTTAGGGAGAGCAATGATATAGTGATGATAACTCATGACAAGCTATGGTGGAGGTGAAGAGAAGTGAAATGGCAAGGCTGTGTATCACAAAACTTGTTCAGCAAGTTTGCTTTTTCTATTTCCATGCAAGGCACGTGCTGTAGCAGTGTGTTGGATGTTCATGGTGTGCTCAAATAAGGGAAAGAATGTTTGATGGATGACTGAACCAACTCCTGCATCAAAGCCAACAATGCATCAGTGAAACATAGGGTGGTTTATTGAAGTTTTTCTCTCTACTCAATGAATGAATTGGTGAGTTTTTGGGTTCATTTGAAAGAGGGGATGTAATGCTACAAATTTGGTTTAAAATTTGAGTTGAAATGATGCTTGGAAGAGGTTGAAAAATGACTTATAATACAAAGGTTTGGGAACTGGTTATGGGCGATGAAATGAGGTTGGCTGGCAAGGCATCTTGGCATGGAATCTCAGCAAGATGACCCTAACTTGAGACCCTTATTTCTACCTCATAGCTTGATCAAATGAAATTTTGTCCAACATGAACATTAAAGAGGGCAATACAAGGAACGCTTTTGATGTTGACAAGTTTTGCAAATGAAGCCTCTAACCATGAGAAAAATAGGTGAACATTTGGCCCACCAACTGTTTGTAGAAATGATATGCGCGTGACCTGAAAATCCTTGGTCATGACCTAGTTTTGAACCTACTTTGCCCAAACTTTGGTCAATCATATCTCACTCAATTTTTATCCAATGGAGATGTTCTACACATGGATTTGAAGCTTGAAACAAGATCTATTATTGTGGCCGAGTGGAATTTTCATTTGGTGCTTTAATTTTAAATGGCCTTGGTTCAAACTCTGATGCAAAATGGCCAAAACTTGCCTTATTTAGTAACCCTACTTCATCCAAAAATGGCAACTCTCCACATTCTTGATTTTTCATGATTCCTTTGGAGTTTCTTAATCAAAATTTGTACATTGGTCACATATAACATGAATTCCATGAATTTGGCCTCAAAAAGTCAAGAGTTGACTTTTTCCACTGATTATTTGACTTTGCCCCAATTTCTCTGATATTTTATCTTTCTTCCAATTGAACCACTTCTAAAACCAATTGAGAGGCAATTTTCCACATACATACACTTAAGGGCATGTAGAATACCATGACAACAAGTTTTGTCCAAAAAATCAAAGATACCCTGATTTAATTGGAAACCCTAATTTTGGTACCCTCCTCCTAGGAGAAAAATGTGCATTCTTCAATTTCAAATTCCTCAGAGTATGATGTGCATCCTCTTAAAGGATGATGAGATATGCCACTTGAGGATGATTTTGAACCAAAGAACCATCTCTTTTGAGGATTTTCCTTCAGTTTTTAGGACCTCTTGCATAGTGAAAGATGTAGTGCTCAAATCTCCTGTTGGATCTCACTTCCTTGAGATTGTGGATGATCAATTGAGATAGTATGAGACATGAAAGACCTCTTGGCTTGCCTTGAGGCAACTTGATTGACCTTTTGCGCCTTGAATGATTCCTTGATTATCCAACTTCCACCTGATCACATGCCTTGATGGTAAGAGGGATGCTATGCTTCATTTTTCTATGTTAAAGATGCAATACCATGCTAATGAGATGGATATGATATGATATATGATAATGCTAAACTATGATGACAAAAGGGAGAGCAAATTTTGGGGTATTACAGCTGCCCCTATTCAAATGCTGTAGACCTGAATGCCTGAAAGTGATTGCTTTCAGACTTTCAAGGTATACAGCGATTGAATACCAAGTATAACCAAAAATTTGCTCCGGATGATGAAGAACAAAAAGGATATAAACCCAACAGGACTGCTGGATTGAATCTTCAAATGAAACGTTGTCGGAGAGATCTGTCTTTTGAACGATGCCATACGACTACTGGCTTGCCATACCGTCGATGGACTTTCAACAATGTCTTTTTGAACGACGCCAGGAGACTACTGGCTTGCCATACTGTCGATGGACTTTCAACAATGTCTTTTTGAACGACGTCAGGCGACTACTGGCTTGCCATACTGTCGATGGACTTTAGCTGCTCTGCCAATCTGTCATTGGACTTTCTGCCAAACTGTCGTTGGACTTTCACCAATTCGTGCTGGATTTCTGCCAATCTGTCGTTGGACTTTCACCAATTTGTGCTGGATTTCTGCCAATCTGTCGTTGGACTTCTGTGATTACCAAACCGACGTTTGGGATCTCAAACTTGCCATCTTCAGATGGACTTTTGCAGCTTTTACCAAACTGTCGTTGGATTTCAGTGCTTACCAAACCGGCTTTGGAAGCTTTGCCAAACTGTCGTTGGACTTCGGGGCTTACCAAACTGTCGTTGGAAGCTCAAAATTGCCAAATGATCACTCCACCTGCTGGAATAACCTGAACAAACTGTACGCATGCCAAAATAAATTGGACTTTGGATTGTAAATGAACACTGCTGAGAATTACACCACCTGCTAGGTAATATCATATGTTGACACCTTGCTGAAGGAGAGATTCTGTCGATCTCTTTAAACCTTGCTGGGGAAATTACCGCGACTCGGCTGGGGAGTATAGCAGACAAGATTCAATGCTGAACTCTGTGGGGGTACCATTACCAGAGATACGATCTTGCTGGGGATCAGGGCTGCTCTGCCGGGGATATGCAAATCTTGGTTGAAAGACAATCCGTTGCAACATGCTGAGAAAGAGTCCCTAGAGATTTGTTAGGGAAACCCAAAGCAATTCCTCGATAATCTACTGAGGAAGAAGACTGTCGAGCTTAGGATAAATGTCACAATGCCCCATGTTGGGCAAACTTTCCCTTTGACGACTCCGCTGGGGATAATGATTTTACAACACACTCTGCTAGAGAAAACTGCTTTAAAGCGTCTCGTGTTGGGGCTGCCCTTTGAGAGGATTTTACAGAAGACCAAATGTCCTCAAACTCTACTGGGGATTATAGATCGGGAATATCTTTTGCTGGGGAGATAACATGCCCCATGCATGGGATGGTCAATAACTCCGCTGGGGATTGATCTTTGACAAATTTCACCTGCTGAAACCTGCGGGATATATGATACTACCACTTGCTGGTACATCCTGCCAAGAGTAAACTCCACAATGGATGTTAGTACTAAAAGTTTCGTCTCTTAAGAGGATTTTATAGAAAACCAAGCGTTTTCAAACTCTTATACGAACACTCTGCCTTGAACTACCCTTCACATTGTCTGCAAGGTACTGGAGGGTTGGCACTTGTTATTGACCTGGAGCGTTCACTACATTAATAACCGTTATCAACACAGAAGAAATCCATCTTCGACCACCGTTGTCGTCACGAAACTCGGTGGGAACTCTTGAATGGAAAAATCGACTTAATAAGATACAACAGTATCAAGTCATAGCAAATATCTGCTCGTGGTTACGATCATGCTGCTCGGATCGATCGTGCTCATTACCTGCAACAGAAAAAGAATATGCACATGCCCCAGGATATTGCGTGGTCTTTTGAGTCCACCATCCAAGGTTGTCCAACAAGCAAAGTAATTTCAATTGTCTTTGTGCATGTTTTTGCAAGGCCAAGATATTTTCAAAGTAACATTTTATTATCAAAAATCGGACGTTTTTGCAAACAAAACAGTAAAATGAAAATAAAAGCTCGTGACTGAATATTCAATTTTATTGATGAAATGCCAAAAATTGGCGAATTTACAATCAGAAGCAAACCCCTGAAAGAGGCGATTGCCATAAAATTGAGAAAAGAAATCTATCCTAATGATAATGCGGAAATTGGATTCCAACTGATTTCTGATTCTGTTATAGCCAGTATGTATTCCAACTCTCCTAATTATCTTCGCCTTCGGAAGCTCGCGGTCGTACCAATTCCTCCTTTGGAAATTTTCCAGTTTACTGAAGAGTAGAAAACGTACAGATTAATTCAGACTGCAGTCATTCACTTTAATCCCTCTTTTGTGTGGACCGCCTTTTCAGGTTTTCAATCCACCGGGATACCCTTTTTTGCCTAAGTTGCCCTTTCGGGTTTTCAACTTACCGGGTGTACAATTCTTTTCAATTATATCCCTAATTTTTGCCCGAACCTTTATTCTGTTTTTGGTTCGTCGGGATGCCCTTTTTTGCCTGGATTCCTTTTTCCTTTTATCCAGCGGGTCTCTTTATACAAAGTATTTTTTGACTGCATCTGAATTAACAGGGGATGAAAAGTCTTCACCATCCATGGTTGTCAGCAATAGGGCTCCACCTGAGAAAACCTTTTTAACCAAGAATGGATCTTCATAGTTAGGAGTCCATTTGCCCCTGTGATCTGTACTTGGAGGAAGTATTCTCTTGATTACCACATCCCCGACCTTGTAGACTTGAGGTCGAACTTTTTGATCGAATGCCCTCTTCATTCTGCGCTGGTATAGCTGGCCATGACATACTGCTGCTAGTCGCTTCTCCTCAATAAGGCTCAGCTGATCAAATCTAGCTCGTACCCATTCAGCTTCATTTAGCTTAACGTCCACCAACACTCGGAGAGAGGGAATCTCCATTTTTATCGGTAGAACTGCCTCCATACCGTATACAAGTGAGTACGGCGTTGCCCCAGTGGACGTGCGGACTGATGTTCGATACCCATGCAAACCCAATGGTAGCATCTCATGCCAATCTTTGTACGTGACAACCATCTTCTGCACAATCTTCTTGATATTTTTGTTGGCCGCTTCAACCGCACCATTCACCTTCGAGCGGTACGGAGAAGAATTGTGGTGCTCGATTTTGAAGTCCCGGCATAGCTCAGCCATCATCTTGTTGTTCAAATTAGAATCATTATCAGTAATGATTCTTTCGGGCACTCCATATCGACAAATGATATCTCGTTTCAAGAAACGAGCCACTACTTGCTTAGTGACATTGGCATAAAATGCTGCTTCAACCCATTTAGTGAAGTAATTAATGGCGACCAAGATGAAACGATGGCCGTTTGAAGCAGTAGGCTCAATTTTCCCGATCATATCAATGCCCCACATCGCAAATGGCCACGGAGAAGACATGATACTCAACGGATTAGGAGGAACGTGCACTTTATCTGCATAGATCTGGCATTTGTGACACTTGCGAGCATACTTGCCGCAATCTGACTCCATGGTCAGCCAATAATACCCTAATCTCAACAATTTCTTAGCCATCGCATGTCCTCCGGTATGGGTACCGAAAGAGCCTTCGTGCACTTCAATCATCAACAGGTCTGCCTCGTGTCTATCCACACATCTGAGCAGAACCGTGTCAAAATTCCTTTTATACAGAACGCCATCTTTGTTCAAGAAGAAACTACCAGCTAGTCTTCTTAATGTCTTCTTGTCATTGGAAGATGCCCCAGGCGGGTATTCTTGATTTTTCAAGAAGCATTTGATGTCATGGTACCAAGGTTTATCGTCAGACACTGCATCAACATCAAACACAAAAGCAGGCCTATCAAGACGAGATACATCAATCCTGGGTACAAAGTTCCAACCATGCACTTTGATCATCAAAGATATAGTGGCCAAGGCGTCTGCAAACTTATTCTCATCTCGGGGAACATGGTACAACTTGACAGTTGTAAAGAATGTCAGCAATCTCCTCGTATAATCTCTATATGGAATCAAATTCTGCTGATGTGTGTGCCAAGTTCCCTTTACTTGATTGATTACCAGTACTGAATCACCAAAGATATCGAGGGTCTTGATTCGTAAATCAATAGCTTCCTCAATTCCTAGTATGCAAGCTTCGTATTCTGCTTCATTGTTGGTACACCCGAAAGTTACTCGGGCAGTGAAGGGCATGTGAACACCTTCTGGCGTAATGAGGACTGCACCAACTCCGCACCCATTCATATTAACTGCCCCATCAAACATCAAACTCCATTTGGATTCAGGGTCAGGGCCCTCCTCCAGAAGTGGTTCCTCGCAGTCTTTCACTTTGAGAAACATGATGTCCTCATCGGGGAAATCAAACCTCATGGGCTGGTAATCATCAAGAGGCTGTTGCGTAAGATAATCTGACAGTATACTTCCTTTGATTGCTTTTTGCGAAATAAATTGAATATCGTACTCTGTCAGCACCATCTGCCACCTTGCAACTCTGCCTGTAAGTGCTGGTTTCTCAAAAATATACTTGACCGAATCCAATTTTGAGATCAACAGGGTTGTATGTGTGAGCATGTATTGTCTCAATCGCTTGGAGGCCCATGCGAGTGCGCAGCATGTCTTCTTAAGCATTGAATAACGCGATTCACAGTCTGTAAATTTCTTGCTCAGGTAGTAGATAGCATGTTCTTTCCTACCTGTCTCGTCGTGCTGACCGAGAACATAACCCATGGATCCTTCGAGCACTGTCAAGTACATAATCAGTGGTCTCCCTTGAACTGGAGGTGTCAGAATTGGAGGTTCCTGCAAATATCTTTTTATTTTATCGAAGGCATTTTGACAATCATCATTCCACCTGACCGTTTGATATTTTCTTAGCATTTTGAATATCGGTTCGCAAGTGGCAGTTAGGTGAGATATGAACCTTGAAATGTAGTTCAATCTCCCTAGAAAGCCACGAACTTCTTTCTCAGTTCTCGGTACAGGCATATCTTGTATAGCTTTCACCTTAGCAGGATCAACCTCTATCCCTTTTTCACTGACGATGAAACCAAGCAATTTTCCGGACCGCACGCCGAAAGTACACTTGTTAGGATTCAGTCTCAACCTGAATTTCCTCAGCCTATCAAACAACTTCTTCAAGTTGATCAGATGTTCCTCTTCTG
Organism: Lathyrus tuberosus; assembly: GCA_022829125.1. Taxonomy (NCBI): domain Eukaryota; kingdom Viridiplantae; phylum Streptophyta; class Magnoliopsida; order Fabales; family Fabaceae; genus Lathyrus; species Lathyrus tuberosus. Next base: position 2,689,992 of record JALAZF010000504.1, read on the forward strand.
TCTTTGATTTAGCAATCATGTCATCCACATAGCACTCGATCTCTTTATGAATTAGCTCGTGGAATAACGTCACCATTGCTCTTTGATAAGTTGCCCCTGCGTTCTTCAACCTAAAAGGCATTACTTTGTAACAGAAGGTACCCCAAGGGGTAATGAATGTCGTCTTCTCCATGTCTTCAGGCGCCATCTTTATCTGATTGTACCCGGAGAATCCATCCATAAATGAGAACACTGAAAACTGAGCGGTATTGTCAACCAGCACATCAATATGAGGGAGTGGAAAGTCATCTTTAGGGCTCTCCCTGTTGAGATCTCTGTAATCCACGCACATTCTGACTTTGCCATCTTTCTTCGACACCGGTACTATGTTGGCCACCCAAGGAGGATAGTTGGTTACTGCCAGAAAACCTGCATCCAACTGTTTCTGTACTTCTTCCTTGATCTTCAACGCCATTTCCGGTTTTGTTCTGCGCAGTTTCTGCTTGACCGGTGGACAATCCTCTTCAATGGTAGTCTATGCACAACTATGTATGTATCTAAACCCGACATATCTTGATATGACCAAGAAAAGATGTCAACGTATTCCCGTAGCATGACTATCAGCTCTTGCTTTACATCAGCCCGCAGATTTGCACCGATCTTGATCTCTTTCTTGCTTTCCTCCGAACCAATATTGATAACCTCGAGAGCTTCCTGATGAGGCTGAATGGTCTTTTCTTCCTGTTTCAACAATCTAGCCAATTCTTCCGGGAGTTCATAGTCTTCATCACTTTCCTCCTCAGCTTAATAGATCGGATTGTCGAAATCATACGTGGGCATAACAGAATCATTTTCAGAGGAATTCACATAATCAAGTCTGCATGATTGGATTTATGCTTTATTTTAGATTATTTTGCTTGAAAACAAAAGAAGGGAAAGTGCATTATCATTTTTATTTTCTTTGTGCAAAAATAAAAATAAAGAAAAAAATAAAGGAACACAAATTTGTAAACAAAAACGTCCTTTTGTTGATATTTGAACATTATATGAGAAAATATGGTTGCCCTACAAATGGATCCTCACACCTTGGGCAGAGTGTGGGATTTTATGCATTATGAAAGACAAGAATTATTACTCTGAATGGTGTACAACATGAACGATTTCTTCACTAGACCAGTTTTGCAATGCCTCGCCCGGAGCTAGTGCATATACCCATCTGTCCAGATAATCTGAGCTTTCAGCTCCATCTTCTACTGCTGAGCAGGACTGATTAGGGTTGATAATTCCTCCACTGTTGAAGCTGATTGGCCCACGGAATCGGGGAACTGGCGTTCGGCCCGGCTGGTATCCAATACCAAACTTATCTTCTTTCACGAACACGTCAATAGCTTTACCCCAACCTTGGGCATTCCCGCTTTCGACCACTTCTCTGGCCTGCTTGTATGATGCAATTGATGCACTCGGCCCACCTGGCACATTCGACACCACTGCGGCTGAAGTAGATTCTGGTAAGTTATTGATATTCAGGGCTTCGAAAGACTGGCACAGGGTTTCATGAATTTCTCCATCCATTTCCACATATTTGAAAGTGGATAGATGACTCACGAATATATCTTCCTCACCGCAAACAGTAACCACTTGACCCTCGAACACGTACTTGAGCTTCTGATGTAGTGTGGAGGTAACTGCTCCTGCTGCGTGAATCCACGGTCGGCCCAACAAACAGCTGTAAGCAGGCTGAATGTCCATAACATGAAAGATCGTCTTGAATATCTGTGGACCAACCTGTATGGGTAGTTCTACCTCTCCAAACACCGATCTTTGGGATCCATCAAAAGCTCTCACAATCAGATCACTGGGTCTAAGAATTAACCCATCTACTTCAATCTTCATCAGGGCCTTTTTGGGTAACACATTCAAGGAAGAACCTGTGTCAACCAGCACATGCCATAAAACAACCCCTTTGCATTCAAGTGTGATGTGCAAAGCCTTGTTGTGATTACGTCCATCTGGAGTCAAATCCCTATTCGTAAACCCCAACCCGTGGCTCACATTCACATTAGAAATTACCCCCTCCAACTGATTCACCGTAATCTCTTGGGGAACATATGCCATATTCAGAACCTTCAACAAAGCAGCCCGGTGTGCATCTGAACTCATTAGCAGGGATAATATCGAAATTTTAGAGGGTGTCTGATTAAGCTGGTCAATGATCTTGTAATAACTCTTTTTGATAACCCTCATAAATTCCTCAACATCATTATCAAAATTGATTTTAGGGTCTTCTTCCGGAGCAGACACCTTGTCATCAACAACCTGTTTTCCTTTAGCTCTTGCAGCGGCTTTAGCTTCTTTATCACTCCTTAGAGTCTGGGGAGCGAACAGTCGACCACTTCTGGTGAAACCACTTGGTCCACTGACGTTCTCAACACTGGTACCAACAACCTCTGCTTTCTGTTGACTTCCTCCTTGATGAGTATCAGTTCCATATTGCCAGGGAACTGCTCTATTAGACACATAAGCAGCCGATTCAGGAACTATAATCGTAACTGGTCTCGGCCTCTCGGGCACGATGATAGCAACAGGCTCTTCAACAGGCACCTGTATCTCAACTGGATTATAGTAAATAGTAACTGCAGAAACATCTTTTTCTCTCTCTACTTTGTCAAACTGAAGTCTTCCTTCATCCATAAGATCCTGCAGTCCAACTTTCAACTTACTGCAGCCATTAATTTGTCTTGAACAATCTTCACAATCAGAGCTACATCCAGGAAACACTTTTCCTTTTAACAAACGCTCTTTTACAATCAACAGCGGAGTCTTTACCAAATTCACATCAGTAATCAGATTCAGTTTCTCACCATCAGAAATAGCATTCATACTTGTACCTCCATGATGGAGCATTGGATTATCACGAACATTCAGCGGCCTAGAGAAATTAATAGCTTTTGCGTTAATCAGGTCTTGAACCTTATGGTGAAAAGCCCAGCACTTCTCTATCGAGTGACCTTACGCGCCAGAATGAAATTCACATCGAGCGTTGGCATCATAACCTTGAGGCAATTTTCCGGAGTCTAGCGGCCTCATAGTCCGTAGTTCAACCAACTTCTCTTTGAGCAGTTGTGGTAACAAAGCAGCATATGACATAGGCAAATGATCAAACTTACGGTCCCTTGATCTGTTATTCTGGAATCGGGGTCTACCTTGCTGATCTGGAGCTTGCTGTCCAGCTGGAACCGGAATGGTTACAGCATCCACCTGATGATAGGACTGATTCCTACCTCTGCCCCCTCCTCTATGCACAGCACTGGACTCCCCTTCTCTTTTCCTTGATCCGTTGGCAAAGGGTTTCCTCGAACTCGAAGCACCAGTCCCATCGACGTCTTGAATCTTACCCAATTTCAGCAGACTCTCTATTCGTTCCCCAGCAACAACAATATCAGCAAACCCTGTGGAAGGGCACGCAGTCAATCTATCCAAATACGACCCTTGGAGTGTGCTCATGAACATATCAGCCATCTCACGATCACCCAAAGGTGGTTGAACTCGTGCAGCCAACTCCCTCCATCTTTGTGCGTATTGCTTAAAGCCTTCCTTAGGATCCTGAGTCATACTCTGCAGCTGGGTACGATTAAGTGCCATATCCAAATTATATTGATACTGCTTCAGAAACGCAGCGCACAAATCTTTCCAGCTCTTGATATGAACCCTGTCCAGCTTAACATACCATTCCAGGGAGGCGCCTGACAGGCTGTCCTGGAAAAAATACATCCAGAGCTTCTGGTCATCAGTATAAGCGGCAACCTTGCGATTGTAAGCTTGCAAATGTGTTTTGGGACAGGTACTGCCATTGTACTTATCCAAAGCAGGAAGCTTGAACTTGGGAGGGATTCGCACACCTTGCACGAGACCCATGTCTTCTACATCAATTCCCAGAGGATTTTGGCTCTCAATAGCCTTGAGTCTTTCATCTAACCCTTCGTACTTCCGGTCGTCATTATAGAAACCCATGTCATTGTTGAATGCAGTGAACTAGTCATCTTGACCATCCTCATTGTTATCAAATCCCAGATGTACCCCACCAGCAGGGATTGTGCCAACAGGAGGAGTGCGCACAGTGCGATTTGGGATTTCAGTTTCCCGCCTCTGGATAGTGGTTCTCATAGCTTCTTGTCCAATCCTCATGTTTTCTTGACCGGTCCTCAGCTCCTGTTGACCTTGAGCAATCCCCTGCATAAGGTTCTTGAACTGTTCCATCCTTCCCCTCAAATCAGCTAATTCAGTCTGGACTTGCTCCATGACTCTTGCTTGATTGCGTCGGGTAGAATATCGGTGAACTGGGGTATCAGCTATTGTGCCTGAAAACCAAATAAAGGTTAGCAGGCGCCTGCAAAAGAAAGAAAACCTGCAATGCAAAAAATGATATGTAAATGCAAATGCAAAGTTATGTTTGTCATTTCAAGATATTTTTCATATCCTGATTCCAATCGTAACCACGAATTCCTGACGACCAGAAATCATGATTATTGAGTTTTGCCATGAAGAGATATTCATATACATCGATCACAAATATCTGAAGACCAGAAATAGTGACTTTGTAGTGTGCCAGTGTGCAGATATCACATCACATATATCTGAAGACCAGAAATTGTGAACAGAAATAACTCATTTCATACAAATTCCCAAAAACTTCTCAAGCACGTTTGTCGTAGTTTCAGCAACAAAATAAGAAACAAGCAGTCAAATGGATCCATCAACAATTCTGATGGTAACCATTGCAAATTACAAAGAAACGGCGAAATCCTTAATCTGATAGCTCTACATCTTTCAGCTTCTGGCTGGAGTACTTAATCTCTTCAAACAGGATGCGGGTACGCTGATGATGCGGCTTCTCAATCAGCTCTTTGATTACTACGTCCCTTTTTTCCAATGCATCCTCTAATGACCCCACGTGCATCAGCGAGGCTTCATCTTCATTGGCTCCTTTGCGCCTCTTGATTCCAGCTTGAATTTTAACCAGTTTCAGCTCTGCTGTGACATCTTCAAGCTCTTTGTTGGTGATTTTCAGCCTATCTTCAGCATTTCTTACTTGTTCTTGACTTTTGCCAAGATCTTCTCGATACTTTCTTCTTTCCACGTGTGCTTTCTTCAGCTCTTCATCTTTATCTTTTAACTGGGCCTGCAATTCAGAGTTCTCAATTCTGACTTCATCCCAAGCTTGACGGAGTTTAGCTAACGAATCCTTGCTTCGGGCTAGCGCCTGCTTTGTAGCCTTATGAGCCTGACTAGTATCATCTGCTCCCAAGGTAAGCTTCCGGAAGTATCGAGCTCTGTCATCAAAATCTTCTTCTTTGTCCGCCAGGGTTTTTTCTGCTTTCGACGCTCTCTTCTCCAAATCTTTGTTATCAGCTAAAGCTTTTTGAAGACATCTGCTCATTCCAGAGTTCTCTATCTACAACTCCCTGACCATTTTCTTCAATTTCTCGCACTCTTCAACCGGTACCATGGAATGTTGATCTGGACATAAGAGAACTTCTCTGGAAAAGGGTAGCAACAGCTTTTTGACCTTCATCTCAACCCAAGCATCGTAATCAGGGTATGATCTACAGTCTCCTTTGCCGAAAGTCAACTTTCCCTCTCTTTGCCTAAATTTCCAAGCATTTATTACTTCCAGCACTCTTTCATTCTTGGTTCCCACGAAAAACAGAGAAGCGTTAATCTCTTCATCAGCAGGAGGATGTCTCGAGGCATAACCAAATTTCCTAACTGCCAACACCGGGTTATAATTAATCCCACCTCTTCTTCCAAGTAGAGGCACATTCGAAAAACTTCCACATTTGACAGTAAGCTCTATCGTCAGTAATTTGGGATCAAACCAAATGATGTTATTGGCAGTCAAACCTATCAATCTCTTGGACCACTTCATTGTCTCAGCAGTTTCTACAAACGCACCAGTCCAGGGTAAATGTTTGAAGAGCCAATGACATAACAATTGGGTACAACAACTAACCAAGCTTCATATTCCCTTCTCATTTTTGTAGTGTACTGAGTGTTGCACCCCAAAATTTGCCCTCCTTACTTTTTTACTAACTAGCTTATGTTTCTTTCATTTTTTTTGCATTATCATATCATTAGCATGGGGTCAAGGTGCTTGAGGAAGCTCAAGAAGGTCCTATCTGGTCTATCACATCATCAAGGGTTCACAAGTGGCAAGGGATCTCAAGTGGATCACCCTCTCCTAACTAGTGCATGAATTAGGGTTTGAAATTCTTGGGTTTCAATGGGCAGGCTCCTTGGGTTTTTATCATCACCAAATGACATATCTTATCTTTGTTGGAGAGGATACACATCATATTCAGAGGAATTTGAATTTGGAGACTGTGTTATTTCCTCCTAGACTAAGGGTGCCACAAACTAGGGTTTGCTATAAAGTCAGTTTATTTCTGTTTTTTTGGGCAAGACTTGATTCCATGGTATTCCTTGGGTCCCTGAGTACCTAGGAGTGGAAGATTGGCCATCAGTTTGGTTAAGGAGAAGTTCAATTGACCAATGGATTGAAAATCAGTTAACTTGGTCAAAAAGTCAACTGTGGTCAACACAAAGTCAAACCTCAAGATTTTTGGTCAACATCAAGATTATGGGGTGAAATTCATCATTTGATCAAGGGTTGATCATGATTCATCATGGAAACCTCAGAATCATCAAGAATCAGGAGTTACTAAATTAGGGTTTTTGTAGGGAAAGTCAACTATACTTTGACCAGGCCTAACTTCCACATACTTCATCAAAAACTCCTCAACCAAATCCCATCTTGAAGCAAATTTAATTCCCTACAACTTTGTGTCTCACAAGCCAAGTCCAGAAATTCTTCATTTGGGAGATATGAGCCAAGACATTATAGGTCATTTTGAAAGTCAACAAAAGTCAACCTTTTTCAAAAGCTCATAACTTGAACATGGAAGATCAAATTGACATGGGACCAAAAGGGTTGGTTAGAGGACATCTTGAGGTTTCTAAAAAGTATTAGTTTGAATTAAGGAGATAAAAATTGAAGGAGTTATGCTTAGTCAAAGTTGGGCAATTTTGAGGAGGTGCACAAAGTAAACTATGCCTAAAATCCAAATTTTGACAAATGGGCCATAAGTTTCTTAAACCAAACTCAAACATAAAGCCATGCACGACCCAAAGAGCATATATTTGATTTTTCCTCATTTTATTTTATTTTTATTGGATTTAATTAGTTAAAATTCAATATTAAATGAAATTATTCAAAAATAATTAAGCAATGGATTATCCAGGCCCAACTCATCATCAGAAGAATAACCCTAAGTATTTAAAGCCTATTCATGAATTGGTTAGGGGAGACACACGTGGTTTTTGGAGGATTGGAGCATTTGAACCCTAAAGCTCTTTTTCATCAAAGCTTACGATTCACAAGGTTTTCTCAAAAGGTTCTTCCACAGACATCTTCCTGGGGATCCCAAGGGTAGAAATCAACCACCAGTCGTAGCCAAAAGCAAGGATTCAGGCCGTGCCATCCCAGGTTGAGAGGTTTTTTCGTGCCCTTGAAACTCCATTTTTTTCTATGAATATTGAAGTGTGATAAGTGGTGATCATCCAGATATGTTTATTTTTAATATTGGGCATGTATTTTGGTTGTTCCATGAATTTTAAGTTTTGACACCAAACTTTCATCCGTTCGATTCTCACTATATGTTGGTTATTCGCAATTTTTGATGTGATATCCTTAACCCTCTCACTTTTCTGATCAGTTTAGTGTATTCGCTTGCCGTTTCTGGAATTTTTTAGGGTGGTGCTCGCCGGAGACGACGACCGGAGCTAGGGCTCCGGCGTCTGGTAGAGTCTCCGGCTGGTCAAGGGTTCCACGGGGAAGATGCAATCTGGGCCTTTGATTCTCTCCATCGTGTGGCTACCAGTGTGCCACCTATTTTTTTGTTTTATTTTTTTTCTGAAATTTAATTAAGGATTCCATGTACATTACCCCACTGGTGTTACCATGATCCACCAACCAGTTTTTTTTTGTTCTGCTTACTTTTATCTTGGTTGACTAAATGAGGGACGCGCGATATATCATATGGATGTTAGGCTGCCAGCAATTAAAAAAGTCATGTGCTGGGCGCATGGCTCGTGTATAGTATACGGACCGCTTGGGTGTGTGTGTGCATTCGTTAACTATCATGTCATCTTCATCGTGGCCCTTGATTTGGAATACTAAGTAATCTCATTGACCTCTGTGGGACGTCAGATCAATCCAAAGGTAAAGGACCGGTCAACTGGTTGACTAGGGCCTACGTACGCGCTTTTTTTTTCTTTTATTTTACTGACTTATTTTTGGGACGGGCCTCGCTAATGGCACCCCCCCTGCAGCCCATTACCATGGTTCAACGTATTTTATTGCTATCCACACCCCCTGGCATGTTCCATATTTTATTTATATTTAGTTGATCATTTCATTTTAATTGTTTAAAAATAGTAATTGCATTTAAAAAATCCTAAAAATTTCATACATCATTTTTATTATCTTATAAAATTTTTACAAATTTTATTTTTTTATTTTTATTTTATTCTTATCATTTAAATTAATTGTTTAATTCAACTTCTTTTTAATTGCACATCTCATGCATACATAAACTTCTTCATTTTAATTCTCCTCATCTACATAATATATTTGACCCGTTCCTTTTGCATTTGTTCATCAACATTCTAAATTGCATTAAAATATTTTTTTCTTTCATTTTTGAATATTTTTCATGTTGCATTTAGGTCCTTCTCTTTGGCACATTGAATCCTATCCCTCACTTGAGTTTTGTATGATCGTTTGAATGGCTAACACTTTGGATTTTTGCAGGGACTTTTTATATGTTGTTTGCCTCTGGTTGAGGAACATTAATGATTAATTTGGGAATTTTAGGAATTATCTTTCTAATTATTGGAGTTATTTTCACTTGAGATTTTCTTGCAGGCGCATCTTTGGCCTTGTATGATTACCTTGTTTGAAAGGCACTTGTGCCATTTGCTTTGAGGGTGTTCCTTTGATTTCTAAGTTCATGATTGGATGGTTCTCATTATTGTTTTCCATTGCGTGATTGTCATTCACCTCATTGCTCTTATTCATGTCTGTTTCTCACTAACCCTTTTATGTAGGATCAAGGTAAGTTCCTTAAGGGTATGTATAAGTATCCATGGTTACCCTTACCTTTCTTCTCTCCTATATTTATTCTTTAGGGTTTAGGTCATCTTCAAGCCTCACTAACCGTAGGTCACCCATGCATGATAACATTAGGACCATTAGTTTCCCTTTAGAGTTACCCTTGTGTCTTCTCTCTTCTCATCTCAAATTTCTTTAAAACACTTAATGATAATAAGGTGTATTGCGCACGAGCCTTAAGTATGGGGAATGAGAAATGAGGGGCTTCCTCTCATCTTTCTAGAGTGCTTAGCGAGCGTCCTGTCTTGGGACGACGCGTTAAGTATTCGCCCCTGTGCCCTAGACTTTGGTGCAATGCAGCTTAGGAACTAACTTAAGCCACTTCTGTCCTAAAAAACACAAACCAACCTCAAACTTTTTTGTCCTTCGGGACCTTCAACTTAAAGACTATTTTCAAAAAGGGTACGTTACCCTCCGTCTGAGACGCAAATAGGCATCGACCCTAACTGCCGGACGCGAGCTTAACGTCGCTCATAAAAAACACAAAAAGAACTTGGTCCGAACTACGTTGACTCTGAATTCCCCATTGCACAAAGGGGGTACGTAGGCCTAGGACGGTGACGTCCTACCGAGTCGGTCTGTGTCTTTCCCTTCCCGTTTTAGTACAGCCCTAGATGATAGTATAACTCACCCTTAGAATAGACAACAAGCGTGGATCCCATCGAGTACGATGGACGCGTGGGGTGCTAGCACCTTCCCCTCGCGTAACCGACTCCCGAACCCAGGTTATGGTTGCGATGACCATTCCTTTCCCTCTTTCTAAGGTTTATGCGGTGTTCCCTTTCCCTCTCTTGGGATAAATTTACACGGCTGGCGACTCTGTTTTTCCGCGCCACTCTCGCGTTTGTACCTGGATGAAAATCCTGGGAGCGACACTGAGTAATAAAAATCCCCTAGCAAGGTAGGAATCGGATTCTTCGAAACGAACACTTTCATCGCTTGCATATCAACAAAATCAGGCTGACCGGGGAAAAGCACCAAACCATAGATGCAAATAGCTAACACAGCGTTGTAAGTAGTCCAATTTTTAGCCTTGGTAGCTTCCTGAGCTTGTTGAAAAAGAAACTCCAAATGAAATCCCTCATCTTCTTTGAGTCTGCTTAGGCCACTTTTCACAACAAACAGGTCCAGATGCAGAACAGCAGCATTACTTCAGGGGCGAGAGCACCTTCAGAAAAGTACGGTATAGCAGATGTGATTGGAATTCCCAAAATAAATGAGAATTCCTCCAGAGTGGGCATCAGAATGTAGTCAGGGAATAGGAAACATCTCATTGATGGCTTGTAGAACTGTAATAAAGTATGCAACCCATCCTTCTCATACTTTGTGAATGCACGGACCATCTTAATCAGCTCTCCATATTCCTTCTGAAAAGTGCTGAGAACACCAGAACCAGCCATGCCTATCATCTTGTTCAAGGAATCCAGCTTAGGATCAGGGAATTTGTATGACACATTATTCTTCCTTTTAACCTCAACTTCTTGGGAACTCATGATTGGAATCAGACAATATGGTAGGTACCTAAAAATGACAAACATAACCTGTTATGATATGATTATGCAAATGCAAAAGGCATGTGATCAGGTATCCGGGTGTCTGTGTCTGTGTTGAACTGTGTGCACTGTGTCTCTGTACTGAATCTGGCAATATATCTGAGATGAATACTCAAACCACTGTCATAGGATACACTGTCTGTAATAATCATAGAATCACAAGTACGGTATGTAGGAGGTCGGGTTACCTGCAAACCTGTAAACATCCCACCCTTACTCACACGTGGTTCCTAGAAAATAAGGTTTGTCAGCTTCGGAGGTTTGAGAAGCGATATCACATTCAGCCCGTAGGATACAATGCTATGCCAATCAAAGAGGTCGTCCACTGACTCTCCTTAGAAAATAAAGGTCATCCTATGCAAGTACCAAAGTGGGCCCTCAGGTGCGAGTGGGTTTGCCACAAAATGTGGTCTGCCACTGTCACCGCTAAAGAGAGATGTTTCCACTAAGGTCCTCATGATCGGTCACTAGAGTCGACAGCTCTCTAGATCGACATCCTGGAATACGCAAGATGCGCACGCCATGATGGGTCCCAAGATAGCCTCGTCTAGCTGTGAATTTCGTGATTACCCACGTACACAGATGGCATGTAGGTCCCACTACTCTCCACTCTAAGTCTAAGTGTATACTCGAGCCTGTGTACTGAGCTCATCTCTCAGAAATCCCATCCCGCCAAACAGAAAACAACACAGTCCAATACAACAGTAATAATATGATATGTAATGCTAAAAAACAGTAACTACAGTAATGTACAGTAAAGCAATAAATAACCATATAATAAAACAGTAAATACAGCACAACAATAAACACCCAATGAAAGAAAAACAGACAAGCGCTAGGATTGACTCGCTTAGGATGGACCAGCAATAGGTCAACCTGTCCCCAGCAGAGTCACCAGCTGTCGCTCCCGAGATTTTCATCCTAGTACAAACGCGAAAGTGGCACCGAACAGAGTCGCCAACAATGTGTATTTATCCCAAGAGAGGGAAAGGAAACACCGCATAAACCTGAAAGAAGGGAAAGAGCATGGTTTTGCGACCAAGAGAACTGGATTCGGGAGTCGGTTACGCGAAGGGAAGGTATTAGCATCCCCACGCGTCCATCGTACCCGATGGGATCCACGCTTGCTTGCTCAATCAAAGGGTGTAAGGAAAGGATACTGGAAAAAGAACTGGAAAAGGAATGGAAAAGGAAAGGATAGAGAAAGAGAAACAAATGTAGGGAAAATAAAAGAAGTGCTCGCATGGGCCCTACCCCACTGCCTACGTATCTCATCGGGAACATGAGAATCAGAGCGACGTAGTTCCCCTCACCTAAGGGAAAGTTGTTTGTGTTTTTTAGTGGAATACGTCAACGTTCGCGTCCTAGCAGTTTAGGTGTTGCAGCTCGCTGTATGGAGACTTAGGCGTTACCTGTTTGCGGTAGAACGGAAATGACGCATCCTTAAGGAATGCGTGAATGAGATGAGAAAAGAATTCCCGAAGGAAAGACGTTATTGTTTGTTTGAAGTTTTTTTAAGAGTTTTTTCATTTGTTTGCATATGATAGTGTATCTGAATCTTAGTCATTGGAATGTGTACATTCTCACATTCCAAGATGGAATGAGTAAGAAAGCACACTAAGGGTGAAGAAGACCCCCACACTTAGTTCCAATTATCAAGATTCAAACACACTAACATACTTGTGTTTATTAAGTGTTTTTGTTGATTATGAAATGAAGAAGTGTTTTATTATTTGTACCTTCAACAAGTATTGCATTTAAGTCCCTCATACAAGATCAAATGTTTAACACATTGACCCAAGATGGGCTATATGCTACACATTCTAAGATTATAAGAGAATACCCCTTTATAATCTTTTCTTTATATGAAAGGCCTAAATGCAATAAATGCCTACCTTTATTAGATATTTTGAATTTTCTTTGAGATGAGAAGATGAAAGACTCAAAGGAGGAGAAAGGTAAAATCTATGTGATCTAAGACTCAATCCTAATTGATTAGTTAAGGGAGTGATCCTAATGGTTTGTGAGGTTTAAACCTAAAGTCTAAAGCAAGAATGAATTAAACAATTCACTTCTAAAGTAGAAGATGAATTGTAATTCAAAAGGGAAAGTGATGAGTTATTAAAAGAAAGCACATAAGTGCTTAACAAACACAAGATGGAATTGTAAAAGAGAAAGGATAGAAATTTGAATGTGGATTCCTTATCCACAATCAATTGCAACTTACCAAAGCCCCTACATGGTTAGTAAACATGTATAAGAAGTATAAGAAGTAAAAGAACATTTAATGCACCATAAGGCCCAAAAGAATAAGATGAAAGATCAAATCCTATTAGTCACAACCAGAATGTTCATCATATGGGAAACAAATGATTATCATCAAGCAAGTTCAAGTGAACAACCCACAATCATCATCCATGGCATTAGAACATGCTATCATAAGAAAAGGGAGATGAAAGATGAAAAGAAAGAGAAAAAACATGCATAAATGAAACATGTAATCCAAGGATCAGAATTGAAATGAAATGAAAAATGGTTCACAAACATCTCACAAGTATTCATGAAGCAACTAAGACATGCAAGGAGTAATAGGAGAAGTAGAATTGAAATGGAAGTCCAAAAGAAAGGAAGTGCAAGCACAACATGTTAAGGATGCACCAAGTTCACATGACAATGAATATGCAATGATGACATATAATGTGTATCAATGACCTATAATGTCAAATGAATAGTTCACAAAATAGGAAAATGATCATGCAAGTATGCACAAAAGCAATCATGTAAACATGCACAAAGATTACAAAGATATGACATGTTATTATGCTTCAAATAAAATGTTTTAAACAAAAATCAAATGGGTTCATGAAAATTATTCAAGCATGATTTAAGGATACAAAAATCAGAAGTGAATCATATACCAAAATAGCATGCAAGAAATCAAGGCAAAAAGGCTTTATACAATGCACTTAAGTCAAGTTGGATACACATGCAAAGTAATGTAAAGATGGACATCCAAACATGTCATAAAATGATCTAAAAATAAAATAAAAAATCATAGGACATACTTCAAGATATTAAGGACTCAATTTAAAAAGAAGAAAATCAAAACTATTTTTAATGATCAAGAACAAAAATGCACAAAATCATGTACTACATTAAGAATGCACACAAAAGAAAATCAAAGAAAATTGTGGAACAGGGGCAAAAAGGTCATAAAATCAAGAGATGAAATCATAAAAAATTTTATAAATGTCTTAATGATATTCATAAATTTTTGTGGAATTTTATGATTCTATTTTGTATTTTTAAAAATTGAAAAGCAAACGTGCATAAAATGAAGACAATAAATAGAAATTGGAAACAAGCAGGGGGTGCAAACATAGCAATTATTCAGTTCCAATTGGTTTGGGCTTAAAACATAGGGTGCAAATATCAATTCAGAGCCTGGTCCACACACGCACTATCCACAACAACTAGCATGCACTCTCAGTCAACAAAAGTCAATCAATTCGCGCCATTGGATCAAGTCAAGTTAGCGTAATAGTCAAAGTAGTTGAATCTAACGCACGCACATGAATGTCCACGCACACTACCATGCACTGCACCACACGTTGATTAATTGAATTCAGAAACAAAACACGTGAGGTGCATGTGCATTTTAATGGGCTGGCACGCTCTTAACCACACGATGATGAAAAATCAATGGCCACGATTAAAACAAACACAAACCCTAGCATCTGAAACCACCGGCCGGAGATGACTCCCGGTCATCTTCTCCGGCAAACCACCACCGTCTGCAACCTCAAATTTTCCAGAATTCCACAAATAATATACCAAAATGAAGAGGAAGTAATGTAGAGCATGAATCCAGTGATAAAACATACAAAATGTTCATGAAATGAGAGAATCGAGCAAAGGAAGATTTGCCATAACATTTCAACTATGCCTCTAAAGGCCTATCAACTAGCCAGACAAGTTCTTGAGCTTATAAGAAGCTTCAAGAACCTGGAAATAACTTCACATCATGCCTATAATGGTGGAAATTCGTACCTGAAGAATTGAGACCTTGAGATATTCTTCAGAGAACCAGAGATGCTGCTTCCTCTTTGAGCTTCTTTTGGCCAAATAAAGGCTTAGATGCAGTGGTGGATGATGATTCAATGGAGAGAGATTGAAACCAAACTTCAAAACCAGTTGCAATGCGGTGAACTTGAGAGAGAATCAGAGAGATCCTGAAGGGAAAATGAGGAAGTGAACAAAGTGAAGCTCGAGAATCAATGTCAATGGTGAGATTGAGAGAGAAGAAGAGCAAGTTTCTGAAGTGAATGTGTGAAAAATGAAGTTGGAAATGAAATTTGAGAGAGTGATTTCTATTTATAGTGTGAGCTAACCATGGTTAAACTGAGTGAGTCAACTGAGTTGAGGTGGTTTAGGTGAGTCATCCCTAACTAACTGAGTCAAGTTAGTTAGGGAGAGCAATGATATGGTGATGATAACTCATGACAAGCTATGGTGGAGGTGAAGAGAAGTGAAATGGCAAGGCTGTGTATCACAAAACTTGTTCAGCAAGTTTGCTTTTTCTATTTCCATGCAAGGCACGTGCTGTAGCAGTGTGTTGGATGTTCATGGTGTGCTCAAATAAGGGAAAGAATGTTTGATGGATGACTGAACCAACTCCTGCATCAAAGCCAACAATGCATCAGTGAAACATAGGGTGGTTTATTGAAGTTTTTCTCTCTACTCAATGAATGAATTGGTGAGTTTTTGGGTTCATTTGAAAGAGGGGATGTAATGCTACAAATTTGGTTTGAAATTTGAGTTGAAATGATGCTTGGAAGAGGTTGAAAAATGACTTATAATACAAAGGTTTGGGAACTGGTTATGGGCGATGAAATGAGGTTGGCTGGCAAGGCATCTTGGCATGGAATCTCAGCAAGATGACCCTAACTTGAGACCCTTATTTCTACCTCATAGCTTGATCAAATGAAATTTTGTCCAACATGAACATTAAAGAGGGCAATACAAGGAACGCTTTTGATGTTGACAAGTTTTGCAAATGAAGCCTCTAACCATGAGAAAAATAGGTGAACATTTGGCCCACCAACTGTTTGTAGAAATGATATGCGCGTGACCTGAAAATCCTTGGTCATGACCTAGTTTTGAACCTACTTTGCCCAAACTTTGGTCAATCATATCTCACTCAATTTTTATCCAATGGAGATGTTCTACACATGGATTTGAAGCTTGAAACAAGATCTATTATTGTGGCCGAGTGGAATTTTCATTTGGTGCTTCAATTTTAAATGGCCTTGGTTCAAACTCTGATGCAAAATGGCCAAAACTTGCCTTATTTAGTAACCCTACTTCATCCAAAAATGGCAACTCTCCACATTCTTGTTTTTCATTATTCCTTTGGAGTTTCTTAATCAAACTTTGTACATTGGTCACATATAACATGAATTCCATGAATTTGGCCTCAAAAAGTCAAGATTTGACTTTTTCCACTGATTATTTGACTTTGCCCCAATTTCTCTGATTTTTTATCTTTCTTCCAATTGAACCACTTCTAAAACCAATTGAGAGGCAATTTTCCACATACATACACTTAAGGACATGTAGAATACCATGACAACAAGTTTTGTCCAAAAAATCAAAGATACCCTGATTTAATTGGAAACCCTAATTTTGGTACCCTCCTCCTAGGAGAAAAATGTGCATTCTTCAATTTCAAATTCCTCAGAGTATGATGTGCATCCTCTTAAAGGATGATGAGATATGCCACTTGAGGATGATTTTGAACCAAAGAACCATCTCTTTTGAGGATTTTCCTTCAGTTTTTAGGACCTCTTGCATAGTGAAAGATGTAGTGCTCAAATCTCCTGTTGGATCTCACTTCCTTGAGATTGTGGATGATCAATTGAGATAGTATGAGACATGAAAGACCCCTTGGCTTGCCTTGAGGCAACTTGATTGACCTTTTGTGCCTTGAATGATTCCTTGATTATCCAACTTCCACCTGATCACATGCCTTGATGGTAAGAGGGATGCTATGCTTTATTTTTCTATGTTAAAGATGCAATGCCATGCTAATGAGATGGATATGATATGATATATGATAATGCTAAACTATGATTCCAAAAGGGAGATCAAATTTTGGGGTATTACAGCGCCGAGGTTTTCTTTTAACGCAGCGGGACTTATACAATAAGTGAGGCCCAAAATGTTTTGGTTAAAAGGGGGTTGGGTCTTACACTCTATTAGAGGCCCAAAAGTGTTTTGAATGGGTCTTATAGCTCGAGGAGAGGCCCAAGGTTATTTTGAAAAGGCGACGATCGCGCCGTTGGTATTTTTGACGGTATCGGGACTTATACAATACACTGAGGCCCAAAAATGATTTGGTCAAGAAAGGATTGGATCTTACACTCTCTCAAGAGGCCCAAAATGTTTTGAAAATGATTTATGAGGGTTGAATTAATCCAAAAACCCTAATTTGTTTTCAAAAATGTATTTAATTGAATAAAAATTCAATTAAAATGATCAAAATTGTTTAACATATGAAAAACAAATTGTGATTTTGGATTAATGCTTCAAAAATTAAGTATTGACCTACAAAATAATTAGAAAGCATTAAAAGTTGCAAAATCAATGTAGAAAAAATATTTAAAATGTCAAAAACAATTAAAATATTAATTCTTTGCAAAAATACCAATTATATACAATAAATAATATTTTTGGGATTTTTTGGAAAAATAAAATATTTTAACATTTTTGTGAATTATTAAAAAAAGAATCAACTCAAAATCATTAAAACTCAGAGAGAAATTAATTTTTGAATCAATTAAACAAAATCACAAAATTCAAATATTCAAATTATTCAAAAATGGCGCCAAGAACACACCAAGAACACGCGCGTGTTCTGGGTTTGGCTGATTTGCATTTTCTCCTCAATCTCACTGAATACTTGATTATAACATGCAATCCACATATCATTATGCTCGTGTCAACCTCACGATCATGTCTATGTCCATTAATTTCATTTAAATTAAACATACAACAAGAAATCACGAAAAATCCTCAAGAACCCTAATTTTTGCATGAAGGCTAGGATTTTTGATACACGATTCAAACAATGCAATTAATTGAGGGAAAACATTCCATGCATGATTATGAACATATGGCCAAATTATTGTGCGAGGAAATATGCATAGATTGAGAGATGACCAAGTATGTGCTTACCTCTAGGTCGTGACAGCAAATGCAATGTGATTTTTGACTTGGAGGTGTTACAGATGAGTGATGATGATCTGAACAGCTTCCCTACACCCTATGGATTGTGTTTGAATGCTTGGACTTGATTGAAATTGGCTGGATCACTTTGTGGTACCTCAGCTGCAACTTGTTTGAAAATTTGAGCAACCAGCTGGTGATTTTGTGAAATTGGTGTTTCAGAGGTGATCTAAGTGTTTGATCAGCTCATATGTGATGTATGTGAGGTGTGTGAGTGATTGGTTTGATTAGAAAAGCTCTCAAACTCAAAACCCGATAGCTACCTTGCTAAGAAAGGCATTTTTGCCAAGAGAAAGAGATTTTGAGGAAAACATCTGTTAGATGGCTTTGGTGTACTCAAACTGATCACAATTGAGCTCTATTTATAGTAGAGCAAGTTTGTTTTGGGATCCACAGTGAATGGCAGCTGCTAAGTAGGTTTGGCCAATGTTGTCCAATGGAATTTCAAGTCTCCTCTAGCCATTGACTAGAGGTTAGGGCACAGAGCTTTGGTTCCCTTGGTCTTGGATAAGTCTTGACTGATTTCAGATGAGAATGGCTCAGTCCATGCCACCTTGATGCTTCCATTGAATGCTTCAATCCAAATTTGGAGTCTTGTCCCTATTTTGGCCATTCTAGGTTCAACATGTTATTTCTTGTTCCATGGACTTTGGAGGCTTGGCTCAGTGATTGTCCCCTTTAGATTCAATCCTCAGATGTGTCCAAGTGGATAGGAACATTTGAATTTGGCTGATTTTGGCAAATCGAGCAAAGTTGCAAATTCTGCCTTGCCTTTGACAGATTTCAGCAAGGCAACTTGACAATGTCATATCTCATGGTGTAAGTTGAATTTGCCAATGTTCTTGGCCATTTTGGAAAGCCCTTACATCATACAACAACTGTTTGAACAAGTTTGGTTTTGATCTCTTTTGAATCCAAGTGAAAAATCCCTCTACATTTGGCAAAAAGTGAAGCAAAATCTGACTTAGTGAAATTTTCACTAGGTGTTGGAACAAAGTGTGATTTCTTGATTTTGATCACTCCATAACTCAAAATCCTTAATGAATTGGCCTTAGGTCTAGTTGAAGTTTTTGTAGAGGGTAATGAGAGCTACAAATCCATCTTTGGATGAGAAAAAATGGCCTTGTGGTTTAGGAGTTATGGTCCTCCAAAGTTGGTACCCTTGCCACTTTATTTTTAACTTAGAAAATTTTCTAAGTTTTTATGGTTACCCCTTTTACAAGTTATCCAACTTTTCTTGATTTTTCTTGATGAATGATGATTCAAATCATACATTAACATCATTTTATGGTTAAAAATCCATTTTGGTGAAAAATCTCAAAAAGTCAAAGTTGACTTTTGTGCACAGTTGACTTTTTATCAGATGAATTCCAAACTGTGCAATTCTTCAGGAAATCATGTCCTTGACCTAAATCAAACTTGATGGACATGTTCCATGGGTGTCATAGGGTATATTGATTCATGTCCTAGGGCTTGGGAGCATGTCCTGGTCAAAAGTCAAAGTTACAGTTGACTTTTCCCGCGAAACCCTAACTGTGGTGCAGATGAAATTGAGACTTGTTGCTCAAGCTTCTTGGATTGATCCATTGTTCCAAATGGATCAATATAGTTCACTAGAGACCCTCAAACCCTCTCTTGAGGTCTTGGCTCATGATTTGCCCCAAAAGTCAACTTAGGGGTGAATTAGGTCAAGAAACCCTAATTCCTGATTTTTTATGTATGCATCCCCTGAGGTCAAATTGACTTGATGTTTGGGTCCAGGAGGTTCCATGGAGTATATTAGGTTATGTTTTGGAACATTGGCTCATGCCCAGATGAAAAATTTCCTTTTGGAGGCCCTGGTCGACCAAAACCCTAATTTGGTGACACTGGCGATCTTGAGACTTGATCCACCTAGAAGGGAGCAACCTTGTGCTTAATCCTTAGAGTGGGAGTCCTTTTGATCCATTGTGAATGTTTTAGAGGTTAGACAAGTTAAAGATCAAGTCATTCCTTGATTGATCCTTTGTCTAAGCACTCAGAGAGGGCTTGAAACCCTAATCTTGATTGTAGTGGATGCTCATCCATCTTTGGGGAGACTGACAAGGTATGATGGTTTCTCCATATTGTGATGATGATTTGCACAATGATGGGAAATCTTAGTGGTCAAAATTTGGGGTATGACAGATGCCCCTATTTAATCTTCTTGGACACGAAGGTGTGAATGACGAAGGTGTTCGGGAATTCGGGGTGCAAGAGGATTAAATATCGGAATACCCAAAATTTTGATGGTGGTTATGAATGGTAGCTTACGCATTCATCTTCTTTAGCTAAGCAATGATGCTTAGAAAAGGGAAACTTCCCCTCGATCCTGGTCTTCAGCCAAGGAACTGGTCTCAGTTTTCTTTTGTAAACTTCCCCTCGATCCTGGTTTCCAACCAAGGAACTGGTCTCAGTTTCTGAATTAAACTTCCCCTCGATCCTGGTTTCCTACCAAGGATCTGGTCTTAGTTTCTTTTGTCAATAAGCTTTATTGACAAGGGACGCTATTCGTAGCGGTTTTCCTCAAACTTCTCGCCGAATTTTCCTGGGGAGATGCCATTTGAGTGGAAAAAGTTTTGATATCAGACTTGCTGGGGAACCCAATCGTCTGAGTTGTAGAGTTGCACAAACTTCTCTGTTTTGGAGACGCCATTTGTCGATTCTACTGGGGAAAGCGAGTCTCTTGAGAGACTGTTTTCGTTTGGGGTTACATCATACTTTTCTCGGGATCCTTCCGGAGAAATGCCATATGATGGGATCCAATTTTGAGGTGTCGATGACCTTTTCATCAGTTGTCTTTTCAGAGCGAAACTGGCGTGCTGCCAAATCTCTGATTACGAGGCTTTCTCTGTGGATTTTCCTTAATCCGGGAAAGCAAAGACATCATCTTCAATGGCGAAGAGTGACATTTGTTGAAAGTTTTCTCTGGCTTTTCAGAGGTTCAAGTTATCAAAGTGGTCAAGGACCAACTTCCTTCCAGAAATAAACTGGAAGCGAGATTGTTCAAACACAACGTTTCCTGACGAGGCAAGAACTGACAACTCGATTGAGAGAATCTCTATCACTAGGGGACAAGACCGACTAGAGTGATAGTGATGCAATATGAAATGTGAATGCAAATCAATAATGCATGATGTATGTATGTTTATGCGGACAAAACTGACGCGACACGCAAACTAAAAGATGAACATGACTGGATACTCGGCTATCGCGGGGCGTGTAGAGATATCGCTGGTTCAAGATAGCAATTCCACCTTGCTTAGGAGAGATAGTCCCCGCGGGGAATACCGTTGATCGAGCTTAGGAGATGAGAACTCGGCCGAGGTGTATCAGGCGGAACAAGGTCTCTGACACAGTTGATCCCTTCATTCAGGCGTACTGGGCCTAGAAGGAGTACTTTGATTCTGCACTTTGAGGTTCGATTACTTCAGGAGAAGCGACCGATGTTCTTCTGATGTTCAACAATCTAAAGAAATTGCCATCTCTATTTAAAAACAAAAAAAGTTTTAACAAGTAAATTCATTTTTGTTTTATTTCAAGAATCGTTAATCATGTTAACAACGTCGTTCTGTAAAGCTAAAACAAAATAAGAATTACAAACAAAAGCACAAGGGCTCAAATTTTATTGATAAGATGGAGATCAGCGAAACGCGTGATCCCAAAGAGTATATACAAAGTTTGAAAATGGTAATATACAGGGAAAAGGGCTACGTTGAAACATAACGACCACTATCCTTCTACCAACTTTGAATTCTGGGCATCCTGAGCTTCTGTCGAAGGTGACCTTGACTGGAGTTTTCCTCCGATGGATGGTGTAACTGCTGCTGAGGGACTTGCCTCTATTGAACATAGTTACTTGCCATTATCCCTAATTTTTGCCTGGATTGTACTATGATGTTTCCAATCCATCGGGATGATTTTTTTTTTATGTCTCTAACTTTTGCCTGGACCGCCCTTTCGGGTTTTCAATCCACCGAGACTTTTTTTTTAGTTTAGGCGAAGTATTTCTTGACTACATCAACATTCGTGGGGTAGGAAAATCCCTCTCCGTCCATGGTTGCAAGTCTCAAGGCACCGCCTGAGAAAGCTTTCGTGACCACATAGGGGCCATCATAATTCGGAGTCCATTTACCCCGAGAATCAGTGAGAAGTGATTGAATCTTCTTGAGCACGAGGTCTCCTTTCCTGAAAACACGAGGTCGGACCTTTTTGTCGAACGCCCTCTTCATTCTCTGTTGATACAACTGACCATGGCATAACGCCGTGATTCGCTTCTCTTCGATCAGATTCAGTTCGTCGTGTCGACTTTGACGCCATTCAGCTTCGGTGAGCTTCGCTTCCATCAATACTCGGATTGACGGGATCTCTACTTCTATGGGGAGCACTGCCTCCATGCCATACACTAGAGAGAAAGGGGTTGCCCCTGTTGAAGTGCGGACAGATGTTCGATAACCGTGAAGAGCAAAGGGTAGCATTTCATGCCAGTCTTTGTAGGTTACAACCATCTTTTGAACGATCTTTTTGATGTTCTTGTTAGCCGCTTCTACCGCTCCGTTCATCTTGGGTCGATAGGGAGATGAGTTATGGTGTTCGATCTTGAACTCAGCGCACAACTCTTTCATCATCTTATTGTTCAAGTTAGATCCATTATCAGTAATGATCTCGCTTGGAACACCATAACGACAGATGATATTGTTTTTGATAAATCGGACCACCACTTGTCGGGTTACATTAGCGAATGACGCCGCTTCAACCTACTTGGTGAAGTAATCAATGGCTACCAGGATGAACCGATGTCCGTTTGAAGCCTTAGGTTCGATCAAGCCAATCATGTCGATTCCCCATATGGAAAAAGGCCACGGGGAAGAGAGAACTTTGAGATGTGATGGCGGTACATGAATTTTGTCGGAGTATATCTGACACTTGTTACACCTCCTCATGTACTTGTAGCAGTCAGATTCCATTGTCAACCAATAGTACCCTGCTCTTAGGATTTTTCTCGCCATTGTGTGTCCATTGGCATGAGTGCCAAAGGATCCTTCATGAATTTATTTTATCAGTATGTCTGCTTCTGGTCTGTCGACGCATCGGAGCAAAACCATGTCAAAATTTCTCTTATAGAGAGTGTCACCGCTTGTCGCTCCCGGGATTTTCATCCTAGTACAAACGCGAAAGTGGCACCGAAACAGAGTCGCCAGCAATGTGTATTTATCCCAAGAGAGGGAAAGGAAACACCGCGTAAACCTGAGAGAAAGGAAAGAGCATGGTCTCGCGACCAAGAGAACTGGGTTCGGGAGTCGGTTACGCGAGAGGAAGGTATTAGCACCCTCACGCGTCCATCGTACCCGATGGGATCCACGCTTGCTTGTCTCGATCAAAGGGTGATAGAAAAGAATACTGGAAAAGGAACGAAAAGAGAACTGGAAAAGGAACGAGAAACAAATGTAGGGAGAATAAAAGAAGTGCTCGCATGGGCCCTACCCCACTGCCTACGTATCTCATCGGGAACATGAGAATCAGAGCGACGTAGTTCCCCTCACCTAAGGGAAAGATCGTTTGTGTTTTTTAGAGAACGGCTGACGTTCTAGCTCAGGTGTTGCAGGCTCGCTGGTCCGAGTGCGTTACCATCTTGCAAGAGAACGAGTAGAAGCGCGTTCGTGCGTTGAGAATGAATGAGATGAGAAAAGAATTCCCGAAGGAAAGACGTTATTGTTTGTTTTTGTCTTTTAGAAGGAAGTGTTTTGGATTTGTTTGCATATGACAGTGTATCTGGATCTTAGCCATTGGAATGTGTACGTTCTCACATTCCAAGATGGAATGGGTAAGAATACACACTAAGAGTGAAGAAGACCCCCACACTTAGTTCCAATTGTCAAGGTTCAAACACACTAGCATACTTGTGTTTATTAAGTGTTTTGTTGATTATGAAGTGAAGAAGTGTTTTTTATTATTTGCACCTTCAACAAGTATTGCATTTAAGTCCCTCATACAAGATCAAATATGTAACACATTGACCTAAGATGGGCCATATGCTACACATTCTAAGATTACAAGAGAAGACCCCTTATAATCTTTTCTTTATATGAAAGGCCTAAATGCAATAAATGCCTACCTTTATTATATGTTTTGAATTTTCTTTGAGATGAGAAAAGAGACTCAAGAGAGGAGAAAAGGTAAAACCTATATGGACTAAGACTCAATCCTAATTGAAGATTAAAGGGAGTGATCCTAAAGGTTTGTGAGGTTTCAACCTAAAGTCTAAAGAAGGACAGAATTAAACAATTCACTTCTAAAGTAGAAGATGAATTGTAATTCACAAAGGGAAAGTGATGAGTTATTAAAAGAAAGCACATAAGTGCTTAACAAAACACAAAATGGAATTGTAAAAGAGAAAGGATAGAAGTTGAATGTGGATTCCTTATCCACACTCAATTGAAACTTACCAAAGCCCCTACATGGTTAGTAAACATGTATAAGAAGTATAAGAAGTAAAAGAACATGTAATGCATCATGAAACTCAAAAGAATTAAATGAGAAACCAAATCCTAGAGCCACAATCAGAATGTACATCATATGGAAACCAATGGTTATTATCATACAAGTGCAAGTGAATAAGCAACAATCATCACCCATTAGCATTTAAACATGTTACAAGAAGAAGGGGTAGATGAAAGATGGAAAGAAATGAAGAGGACATGCATAAATGGAACATGTAAATCAACAACCAGAATTGAAACTAAATGGAAAATGGTTTATAAACATCTCAAAAGTATTTATGAATCAACTTCAAGACATTCAAGAAGTAATATAAGAAGAATTGAAATGAAAGTTCAAAAAGAAAGTGCAAACAATACATGTTAATGATGCACAAAGTTCAAATTGAAATGAACATGTAAAGATGACCTATAATGTGTGTCAAAGACCTATAATATCATATGAATGGCTCATAACATATGCAAATGCTCATACAAATGTGCACAAAAGAATTCATGTAAACATGCACTAAAGTTGTAATGACATGCCATGGATTATACATCCAATGTGATGCATCAAACAAAGACCAAATGGATTCATGAAAATTATGCCAGCATATCATTGGAATGCCTAGGTCAGAAATGCATCATACATCAAGATAGCATGTAAAAATTCAGAGCAAAATGACTTCAAACAAAGCAATTAGGTCAAATTGAAACATCATGCAAAGTGGAGCAAATATAGGCATCAAGACATATGATAAAGTGACCTAAAAAATCAAACAAAAATCATCTAACATGCTTCAATGTATTAGTGAATCAATGCAAAAAGAATCATGTCAAAATAGTTGGTAATGAGCAAGAACAAAATTAAACAAATTCATGTATCATGCTTAGAATGCATCTAAGTGGAAATTCAAAGAAAATTATGGAACAGGGGCAAAAAGGTCATAAAATCAGAAAATAAAATCATGAAAAATTTCCTAAATGTTTTAAGAATACACATGAATTTTTGTAGAATTTTCCAATATGTTTTGGTATTTTTAATAATTAATTATGAAACGTGTAGCAAAAAAATAAAAAATGAAAAATAAATGCAAAATGCAGGGGGTATGAACATAGCAATTGGACAGTACAAATTCATTGGGCTTCCAAACAGAGGGGTGTGATTATCAATCTGCATAGGTCCATTAAGCGCGCATAACACAATAACAAGCATGAACCCTCAGTCAACAATCTTGACTCACTCACAACCATTAGATCAAGTCCAAGTCAAACCAAAGTCAAAGTACTCAAAATCAACGCATGCACGTGAGGACACATGCCACTTACCATGTACCAGGCCACACAAGGTTTAAATAAAATTCAGAAAAATGCACGTGAGTGGCATGTGATTTTTAATGTGCTGTCACATTTTGGAGCGTACGATCATGAAAAACACACGGCTGAGATTAAAACGCACACAAACCCTAACAGTTAAAGTCACCGGCCGGAGATGACCTCCGGTCATCTTCTCCGGCCAGCAGCCACCACCTGCAACTCACATTTTCTCCAGAAATTCACAAGCCATATACCAAACGAAAGCTAAACTCATGAGGAACACAAATCCAACAACAAAATTCAAAGATCAAGCATGGATACAGAGAATCGAAGAAGAGAAATTTGCCCTAAGTTTCAGTTCTAAACTCCTAAGGAGCTCTATCAACTAACCGGTTTCATATAGCTTCTAATAAGCTCAAATAACACATCAACCAGTTAAAATAACATCAAATCGTGCAAGCAAAGTTTGAGAACTTTTGGAACCTGAAACTTGAAGATCTTTGGATTTTTTGAGAAAACCAGAGGTGAGAACTTGTTCTTGAACTTCTAGAACTTCAATTTGAGCAAAATAAATGCTATTTGATCTTGAGAATAAGAGGAAATCTGAATCTGAAATTGGAGACAACTGTGCTATTCCATGCTTCAGTGATGTCTTCTTGCTTGATTGTGAAGGTTGAAGAAGAACTTGAGGAATTCGTGCAGGTAGAGAGAAAATTCAGAGAGAAAGTTGAGAGTGCTTTTGGAGTGAGAGTGAAACAATGAGAATCTCCCTTCCAAATCTGTTAGAATTGTTTATATAGGTGTGGTTATGATTTGACCCTGGTGGTTGATGGTTAGAACTACAGTTAACTGAGTTAGTTAACTGAGTTTGAGTTAACAGAATGAGTCATGACAGTTAGTGACACGAGTTGGAGAGGTTTTGTTTTAGTGTGGAAGAGCTCATGGTCACTTATGGTGAGGATAATGGTGAGGTGAAAGTGAAATGAATGGCATGGTTGTGTATTAGAAACTTTCTCAGCAAGTTTTCTCTTTCCATTTTCATGCAAGGCACGTGCTATAGCAGTGTATGTGATGTTCATGGTGTGCTCAAATAAGGGAAAGAATTGTTTGATGGATGTCTGAACCAAGTTATGCAGCAAAGCCATCAATGTATCAGTGAAACGTAGGGAGGTTTGGTGATGTTTTTCTCTCTACTCAATGAATAGTTTGGTGAATTTTTGGGTTCATTGGAAAGAGGGAGTATAATGCAACAAGTTTGGTTTGAGATTGGAGTTGATATGATACTTCAAACATGCTCCAAAATGACTATAAACTTAAGCACACAAGACTGGATGATGGGCGCATCAGGTGGTCGGTTGGCAAGGCTGGCATGGCACAAAATTTCAGCATAACCACCCTAACTTGAGGCCACTATTTCTCCATCATACCTTGATCAGATGAAATTTTGTCCAACATGAAACTTGAAGAAGACATTACAAGGAACATTTTTGATGTTGACAAGTTTTTCATTTGAGGCCTTTAACCATGAGAAAAATGAGTGGACATTTGGCACACCAGGTGTTTGTAGAAATGACATGCGCGTGACCTGAAACTTGCCCAAGCTGACTTGCATTTTGCCCAAGTTTCCCTCAACTTTGATCATCTATAACTCTCTCAATTTTTATCCAATGGAGATGTTCTACACATGGATTTGAAGCTTAAAACAAGATCTTTCATTGAGGCAGAGTGGATTTTTCATTTGGTGCTCCAAATTTGAATGGCCTTGGTTCAAACTCTGATGCAAAATGGCCAAAACTTGCTATTTTTAGTAACCCTTCTTCATCCAAAAATGGCAACTTTCCACATCTTGATTTTTTCATGATTCCTTTGGAGTTTCTTGATCAAATTTTGTACATTGGACATATGTAACATGAATTTCATGAATTTGGCCTTAAAAAGTCAAGGGTTGACTTTTTCCTCTGATTATTTGACTTGGCCCCAAATTCCTTGATTTTTTATCTTTCTTCCAATTGAATTACTTCTAAAACCAATTGAGATGCAATCTTCCACATCCATATACCTAGGGACATATAGGAAACCATGACATCAAGTCTTGCCCAAAAAAGCAAAGATTCCCTGATTTAAATGGAAACCCTAATTTTGGCCCCCTCTGGTTAGGAGGTAAAAGTGCAGTCTCCAATTTCAAATTCCTCAGAGTATGTTGTGTATCCTCTTAAAGGATGATGAGATATACCATTTGAGGATGATTTTGAATCAATGAGCTATCTCTTTGGAGGGTTTTCCTTCAATTTTTGAACCTCTTGCATAGTAAAAGATGTAGTGCTTCAATCTCCCATTGAATCTCACTTCCTTGAGGTTTTGGAAGATCAATTGAGATAGTATGAGACATGAGAGACCTCTTGGCTTGCCTAGAGCCAACTTGATTGACCTTTTTGTGCTTTGAATGATTCCTTGATTATCCACCTTCCACCTGATCACATGCCCTGATGGTAAGAAGGATGCCATGCTTCATTTTTCTATGTTAAATGCAATGTAATGTTAATGAGGTGGATATGATATGATAAATGATAATGCCATGCTATGATGCCAAAAGGGGAGAGCAAATTTTGGGGTATTACACCGCTCAGGAAGAAGTTGCCTGCTAACCTTCTGAGGGTTTTTCTGTCTTTTCTGAGTACCCCAGATGGGTACTCTTGTTTCTGAAGGAAGCATTTGATATCATGATACCAAGGTTTGTCGTCTATGACTGCTTCAATCGTGAAGATGTAAGCGGGCCTTTCAAGGCGCATTATGTCGATCTTAGGTAAATCGTTCCATTGACCTACACTAATCATGGAAGAGATAATGGCTAATGCATCAGCCATGTGATTCTCATCACGAGGGATGTGATGAAACTCAACTCTATTGAAGAAAGGTAGCAACCTTCTTGCGTAGTCTTTGTAAGGAATCAGTCCTGATTGGTATGTGTTCCAATCTCCTTTTATCTGATTGATAACTAAGGCTGAGTTGCCATATACGTCCAACTTTTTGATCCTTAAATCAATCGCTTCCTCGAGACCCATAATACAAGCTTCGTATTCAGCCTCGTTGTTCGTACATTTGAATGTAACTCTGACAGTGAAAGGAATGTGGG
Organism: Lathyrus tuberosus; assembly: GCA_022829125.1. Lineage (NCBI taxonomy): Eukaryota > Viridiplantae > Streptophyta > Magnoliopsida > Fabales > Fabaceae > Lathyrus > Lathyrus tuberosus. The sequence goes on from JALAZF010000504.1 coordinate 2,718,987, forward strand.
TACCCTAAGGGGTAACAATGATTACCCCAATTCCGTTTCCATAATGATTAACTGCTCCGTCAAAGATAAGTCCCCATTGGGAACCTGGTTCTGGCCCCTCACTGGGTAACGGTTCATCGCAATCTTTCATCTTTAAATACATGACATCTTCGTCTGGGAAGTCAAACCCGATTGATTCCTGATCGTCAATCGGTTGATGAGCCAAATGATCGGCTAAAATACTTCCCTTAACAGCTTTCTGAGCGTGGTACTCTACGTCATATTCTGATAACAACATCTGCCAACGGGCAATCCTTCCCGTGAGAGCAGGTTTTTCGAAGACATACTTGATTTGATCCATTTCGGAGATTAACCAAGTAGTGTGACGAATCATGTATTGGCGAAGACGTTTGGCTGCCCAAGCCAAAGCGCATCAAGTTTTCTCGAGCATCGTGTACCAAGCTTCACAGTCGGTGAATTTCTTGCTCAGATAGTAAATGGCATACTCTTTCCTTTTAGTTTCATCTTGTTGGCCAAATACACATCCCATTGAATCCTCTAGAACTGTGAGGTAAATGATCAGTGGTCTTCCTTCCACTGGAGGTGATAGAATCGGAGGATTCAACAGATATTCCTTGATAATGTCGAAGGCGGTTTGGCAATCTTCTGACCAAACGCAATCCTGGTTCTTTTTCAGTAATTTGAATATTGGCGCACAAGTGGCGGTCATGAGAAATATGAATCTGGAGATGTAGTTCAAACGTCCCAAGAATCCTCTGACTTGTTTTTCAGTTTTTGGAGAAGGCATTTCTTGAATGGCCTTGGCCTTGTCAGGATCCACTTCAATTCCTTTCTGGCTGACGATGAACCCTAGTAGTTTCCCTGAACGGACACCGAAGGTGCACTTGTTGGAATTCAAGCGGAGCTTGAATTTTCTTAGACGTTCGAACAATTTTGACAGATGTTCAACGTGCTCACTCTCTGTTTTTGATTTTGCAATCATATCATCGACATATACCTCGATTTCTTTGTGTATCATGTCATGAAACAGGGTAATCATGGCCCTTTGATAGGTTGCCCCAGCGTTCTTCAAACCGAACGACATTACCTTGTAACAAAAAGTACCCCATGGGGTAATGAATGAAGTTTTCTCCATGTCTTTCGGTGCCATTTTGATTTGGTTATAATCGGAAAATCCATCCATGAAAGAGAAAACTTTGAACTTCGCTGTGTTGTCAACCAGCATGTCAATGTGTGGTAAAGGAAAGTCGTCCTTTGGACTTGCCTTGTTTAGATCCCTGTAATCAACACACATTCTGACCTTTCCGTCCTTTTTGGGAACGGGTACGATGTTGGCTAACCATTAAGGATATTCAGATGTAGCGAGGAAACCCGCGTCAATCTGCTTTTGTACCTCCTCTTTGATTTTGATGGCCATATCCGGGTGAGTGCGTCTCAACCTTTGCTTTACTGGCGGACATTCCGATCTCAATGGTAAGTGATGTTCCACGATGCTGATATCCAACCCTGGCATATCCTGATAGGACCAAGCGAATACATCGGGGAATTCTTTGAGAAGCTTTATCAAACCCTCTCTGGCAGTTAGACTGAGCAGTGCCCCAATCCTGATTTCTTTTCTCTCTTGCTCTGAACCCAAGTTTACCGTTTCCAACGGTTCTTTGTGAGGTTCAATGGACCTTTCCTCTTGTTTGAGTAGTCGGGAGATCTCTTCTGGAATTTCGTTGTCAACTTCTTTTTCAGCCTCGAATATCGGGAACTCAAAGTTGGGAGAAGGCATCGGATCGTATGTTTCAACGGGGTTTAAAACAAGCAATCTGCATGACGTGATGATTCGTGTTTAGAAGAGATAGAGAAAATGCAAATGTGTGCAGTGTTTTATTTTATTACTGCTTGTTTTTATTTGAATTGTTTTCTAGGATTACCATTTTCTGAAAAAGCAAAAAGAGAAAACAACAATTAATGCGGAAATTTCAGAACGACGTTATTTTATTATTGAACAAGTTGATCCTTGAAACTACAGCCCTATAAAACAAAACTATGTCGCTTTAGGCGAAGCGAAGAGGGAAATTTACAGAAAGCGAGCCCTATCAAAACATCTGTTTCACCTGGGCAGGGTGAAAGGTTAAAAGATGGAAATTACTTTGACTGATGAACGATTTTCGGAACCTCGACGGCAACCCATTGGCGGCGAACTCCTCGGTGAATCACAAAGTCTGGCACCTTCCTTGATTTGTCTCCAGAAATGACGCTGATTTCTGGTGGAGCAGGATCATTGGAATCTGTCTCCCAGGCAGAGTTGTCGTAGGAGAATTCTTCAGTTGTATTTTGCATAGCATTGGTGCTCTTAGTTGTATCTCCCCATCCAGTTGGCTGGATATCTTTGAGCCTGATACAAGAGCTTTCGGGAGCAGTGTACTTGACCATAAAGTCGTATTTTCCACTTGGTTGTCCCAGGGTATCCCACACTTCTTTCGAACTAGAGGAGTCATCTCTCTCGATGACGTTGACCTCGGGAAAAGCATAGTTGATGAATTTAAGTCCTGCAAACGTTGGGAATTCATCTTTATGTTGAGTAGTTTCTGAATGACCTGAGTGTTGATCCCATGACATGGTGGGGACACAGGTATTCTGTTCAACGACGGTCAGCTGAGTTTCATTGTTAGGCTGACTTTCTTGCCCCAAATCTCCTGGGTAAGGTTGCCACATTGGCAGACCATCCATTGGGCCATAGTAGGTGTGATCAAAGTTGTCTTTCATCAGAGTGTCTTCCTCTAATGAATGGGGTGGAGCACGACATCCTTCTGGATCACAATCCCCGTATATCATTTCGACATCTGATCTTGGTATAAATCTCGAACTTTCTGTAGGAAAGCAAAAAGGTATAGGCACCTCTTCTTGAGACGTATAACCGTCCTCGTTAAGGTAGGACTTCCATTCTTCATCCGTGTCAGAGGGATCTTCCTCATTGATAACATGTACCGCTTGAGACACTGGGTGAAGGAAACCTCCACTGTGGAAGAAGTTTTGAAGTGGATGAAGACTTTCGTCGTTGGCGACTGTCTGGGTACAGGTTGCAGAAAAACCAAGACCCTTCTTTGTTTTATTGTCAGGGGGAATAACAAGCTGTCCCCATCCAGTTGTATCGGTACTCTCGACCGCTTTGATAGCATCTTTGTATGAGGAAATCGAGGTTCCTCCTTTGAAATAATTGTCCTTGCTCACCGACAATGCTTGGAACTGCATTCCAATAACCTCCTCGGGTTCTATACCAGTAGATGATGACAAGTTACTCACAAGCAAGGCTTGTTCCCCACAAACCCTGACAAGCTGATCGTTCTTGACGAACTTTAGCTTTTGGTGGAGGGTTGACGTAACCGCTCCAGCCTGATGTATCCAAGGTCTTCCTAATAAACAACTGTACGTTGCCCGGATGTCCGTGACCTGGAAAGTGACTTGGAAAGTGTGAGGACCAATAGTTATGGGAAGATCAACTTCGCCGATAACCGTTATTCTGGATCCGTCGAATGCTTTGACGACAACCTCGCTGATTCTCATCGGAGGGCCTTTGAATGATAATTGCATCAAAGTGGACTTCGGCATAACATTCAGGGCTGACCCTGTGTCTACTAGTACGCTGGCTAAAGCATCGTCCTGGCAGTTAACTGTGATATTGAGCGCCATGTTATGACGGCGACCTTCTTCAGGTAATTCCTCATCACTAAATCCCAAATTGTTACAGGAAGTGATGTTAGAGACAATGCTATCGAACTGTCTGATTGTTACATCCTGTTCCACAAAGGCTTGCTCCAAGACTTTCTGTAGAGCCTCCCTGTGGGCCTCTGAACTGAGTAACAGTGATAATACCGAGTTCTTTGAAGGAGTCTGTAATAGCTGATCAACAATGTTGTATTCACTCCTTTGGATGAGCTTCAGCATCTCATCATTATTTTTTGAAATGTCGGGATTACTAGATTGACCGACTGGTGGATCGGGAGCTTCTGTCTGAAGTTCCTTTTCCTTGTTAACTTCCCCAACCCCTCGGTTGAAGATTCGACCGCTCCGTGTCACTCGACTGATGTCTGCAATGTTCACAACGGAGGGTAATGGAATTTCCTTTCCATTCTCAATTATCGTTGCACCGTATTTGTAAGGGATAGCCTTAGTTGATTCATACGGTAGTGGTCCCGGCAGATAGATGACTATGGGAACCTTCTGATTTTTCTGACCATCGTAAGTAATCTCGATCCGTTCCTGGTTGGGAACTTTAGATTCGTCAAGTAGAGGAATGATGGCAAAAACATCCCTGGTCCTATGATGACCAGAAATTATGACAACGTCCTCAATTTGATCGGCGAGGTAGTTTGGCGTCCAGTCAATAGGTCCAGAACCCGGATATGGACGAATTTCTCCACGATCCACCTGACCCTGAAGAGCCGCTCTCACAAGGTAACACCCTTGGTTACTTTCCGAACAGACGCTACAACGGTCGTAAATGTGTAGTGGCACCTGGCCACGCCCACTTTGAATACAATGTAACCTCACTAGGTTACCTTCCATTGATCGGACGTCCTGACTTTGACGTCGGGTAGGATTCCTGTTATTGATACTAATTTACTGAGTATCTTCATCCATGTAGATTGGCATCCACCAGTGATTTAACAAGTGCTGAAGTGCCTCTTGGACAACGGTACAACCTCGATCGTTTTCGCAACCCGCTTTACAGCTTTGATAGTCATGTGATATTAAGAATCCAAGTCGGACCTGTTCCGCATGTAACTCTACCAAGTTGGTATTCAACACGCGAATGTCAAAGATTTGAACCATATTGATCTGATAAGGGTTCCTATCATGGTAATCTTGGATCCATCCAAGATCCATCTGACGCTGGAGGCCCTCTTGTATGAAAGAGCATCCCTGTTTGTTTACCGAGCAAGTCAGACAGGAATTGTAATCGTGCCGCGGAAGATTATGATACTGGCTTTGCCTTAAGTGCATTGCCACCAAGTTGACACTCATTGTACGGATGTCGTGGTTCTGAATGACATTGGAATTCGTGCAAACCATGTTAACTCCACGAACTCGATGCTCTTGGATCCATCCGAGATCCATTTGTTCCTGTAGAGCCGCTTGCACTACATAACATCCTTATTTATCTCTAGAGCAGATATTACACTGATGATAATTATGAGGTGGCACATGGCCATATCTACTCTGTCTACAATGCATCTTGACCAGATTGGTCTTTAACAAGAGTACATCGCGAATTTGATAGACATTGTTAATCTCTTCCTCTATCAAATTGACTGCAGCTTTCTCATGTTGAGGCAGCGGGTTCGTAAGAACATTAGGATTCGTATCTTTGAAAGATAAGAGCCTGCTCCTAACAAGCTTTTGCACATTGGACTTGAAATTAAGACAAGTTTCTATGTTATGCCCTGGACCTCCTTGATGATAAGGGCACGTCTGATCCACCTTAAACCAAAAAGGTGGATTTTCCGGTACTGTAAGAGGGAACTTAGTCTGAATGTGCCCCTTGGCTAGTAGTAACGGAAACAGCTCTGCGTACGTCATGGGTATAGGATCAAATCCTGGTGGCTGTGTTGTACGGTTGTTGTATTAGGGACGAGCCTGCTGAAGAGGCTGCTGTGTCCTTTGCTGATCAGGTTGGCTCTGCGCAACCTGAGGTTGGTATGTAGAAATAGACGCAGGATTGATAACAGGAGTCACAGCTGCTACTGGTTGATAACGTCGCCTTTGCTTTCCGAGAGAGATATTCCCAATATCTTGCTCTTTCTTCTTAGGGAGAGCACTACCGTATTTTTTAGTACCGCTCGTCGATCCAGTGTCTTTTACCAAACGTCCTTCTCGGACGGCTTCCTCAAGACGTACGCCCATGCCGACCATTTCGGTGAAATCACTGGGTGCACTGGCAACCATTCGGTCATAGTAAAATGAGCTTAAGGTCTTTAAGAAGATCTTTGTCATCTCTTTTTCCTCAAGAGGTGGACAAATTTGAGCGGCAATTTCACGCCACCTTTGAGCATACTCCTTAAAGGTTTCCTTGTCCTTTTGCGACATCGATCTGAGTTGATCTCTGTCGGGTGCCATGTCCAAATTGTATTTGTATTGTTGGACGAAGGCAGTACCAAGATCTTTGAAAGTGCTGATCGTAGCACGGTTTAAACCCATGTACCATTTGAGTGCGGCACCAGTTAAACTATCCTGAAAGTAGTGAATCAGCAGGTCCTGATTCTCCGTCTGAGCTGACATCCACCGAGCGTACATCACCAGATGGCTTTGAGGGCAAGAGTTACCCTTGTATTTTTCAAAGTCGGGCACTTGGAACTTGTGCGGGACTTTCACATTGGGGACCAAGCAGAGATCTGCGGCGTCCTTTCCAAATAGATCCTGACCGCGAATGGCTTGCAGTTCCTTTTGCATTTCCAGGAACTGTTCCTGGAATTCATCCATTCTATCGAACATAGTTTCCTTCTTACCAGAAGGTGTTGGTGGAATCTGTCCTTCCGGGACAGTGTGCACCACAGGGGGTGGTACCGTGACTACGGTAGCGAATCTTGGCATTTCTCGAAGTTTGTAACCTTCATGAGTCTTCAGTATGCCCCTGGCATCTTCGCTTTCCTGAAGTTTGTAACCTTCAGGCTCATCGGCTTCTGTTGTGATTCCCTGATCTTCAGTGATCGGCGGAACATATCCTTCCGGGATATAGTTAACAGGCATACCCCAAGGACGATCTTTCGGCATTTGATACCTAGGATCATACTTCTCCACGATGGGCATTGAGGTGATCTCAGAGATCACAGTCCGTTGTAGCTGAGCTTCTGCCATGGCTTGCATGTCATTACGAAGCTTTCTCATATCCTCTCTTAGAGCGTCGATCTCTTCTTTCAACTCTCTGTTTTCTTCCTCAAGATCATCCATCCTTTTCTGACGATTGGCTCGAGTATTGTACGAATGAGACAGTTTGACTCTAGAATCGAGACACAAACGTGAGATTCGTAAGGAAGAAGAACACGCGATGTGAGGATGATGAATGCAATGATTATATTAATTGTTTTTTTTTTGTTTAATCAAAATAAACTTTGACAATTAGATTGCAAATATCAAACAGTGGGGAAACCCCTTTTTATTGAAATTCAAAGGATTACAGAAATGAAATACAGTAGATTACAAAGTGCAGAAACAGAAACCTAAGCTAATGGGTCCCGAGTCCTCTCTGAAGAGAAATCGGGTGTTGATTCTGGTATTTTCCTCTTCTTTGACCGGGACTCTTGGGCCGTTGTCGGGTTGTCATTCCTTTGCCATGTGAAAGGAGCGAGCAAATTCCTTTGGTCATCTTGATTCTCTACAGCATGTTGCTCTAAAATCTCAATCAGAGCATCTTTCTCTTTCAGTAATTGCTGTATTTTGATGCACTTTATGTCGAGGGTGCGGTACTTGTTCTTCCAAGACCTTCTCTCCTTTTGAATTTTGTTGAGAGTAACCTGAAGCTTTTCAGTTTCCGTCATGAAGTACATGACAGATTCCCTCGGCGGGAGAATTCCGTAACGAGGATAAGGCCTCTTTAGCTTGAGAGCTCTAGTTTGTACCCAATGGAGATAAGGTTCCACCGAGAAACAGTTTGGTGTTCCAAGAGACTCTCGTCCTTTCTTATGAACGTGTTTCCAAGCGTGCACTATTTCCATCTTTAGTGCTCTGTCGTTTTCTCCTTCTTTGAAGAAAAGACCTTCCAGATGAACCCTCCATGGGATGTGTCTCATCGGGTATCCAAATTGACGACGAACCAATACTGGATGGTAGTTGATTCCTCCTTTAGTTCCTATAAGGGGTACGTTGGGGAAGTTTCCACAACGGTCAATGATCCTGATTCCGTCATAGATCCTATTACACCAATCTATATCAGAGTTGGTAAGAGACATGATCTTCTGCGACCAACGTAAGGCACTCTTACAATCCCAAAAAACAGCAGACTTGGGCAAGTGAGAGATAAACCATTTATAAAGCAGAGGTACACAGCATGTGATTTCCCCTTCGCTGTACAAATTTCCCAAGTGTACAGAATGATACGCATCTGCGAGCAAAGTCGGCACAGGGTTTCCAATGAGAAAAACCTTAATGGAGTTAATGTCGACGAAGTTATTGATGTTGGGGAACAAAAATAACCCGTAGGTGAGCAAGACAAAGATGCTTTCAAAAGCAGTTATGTTTCCTATACTGGAAAAATACAGGGCTTTCTTCGTCAAGAACTGGGCTGGCAAACCTTGGATGCCACCCTTAGCGGTCATGTGAGTCCTGACCTCAGACTCGTCCACATGAATTGCTCTCGCAATGGTCTGATTCTTTGGAATTTCTTCCAGTCCAGAAAATGGAGCTCGATCTGTAATGTGTAAATCAACTAGATGAGAATACTCCTTCAGCATTGGTGCGAGTTGGTAATCCAGAAATGTGAAACAGTGATAAACCGGATCGTAAAACTGAATGAGCGCATCCATGATTCCTTCAATCACATGGACTCTTAACAGTGGTAGTAAACCTCCGTGCTTGGCTCTGAAAGCCTCTGGGTTAGTGATCATCCTCGCTAACCTTCTCAAATCCTCTAGTTTTGGAACCTTGAAGGTATACTTATGAGTTCTCCTTCTACCGAAATCCATCAGCGCAATCCTTTTCTCTGATATTTGCAATCACAGTCTTAGTTTAATTTGAAAACCAGAGAGACTAGAAGAGAAGTTTTTTGAATGTTATAATGTTTTTTAGATGAATGCATGAATGCAGCACACAAAAACATAGAAAAAACATGGGGTCAAAGGGTCGTTGTCATGAAGTCAAGGCTCTACCCATCCCCAAAGGTTTATACTAGGGTGATTTTTGTACCTGTACTCATTATCATCAGCTCCTCCCAGGAAAGCAAAACAACAAGCGGATCGCCAGCGAGTTGTAGTTCAATCTTAGAGTAAGTGCCATTCACCGAAAATAGATCACCAGCCTCAAATGAGGGTAGTATCGCGTAACAACTATTTCCGATAGTCTCCGCACTACAAAAGGGTTTGGCTCCTCAGCTTCTCAGACTTAACAACCGGCCCATTGTCTGGGTGAGAGAATGGGTTGCGTTGGTCAGCCTCCACTGAGGTTGATGGTCGACCCCGTCGCCATCACTTATCTTAAGTGTATACTCAATCTTTCCACATACGGCATCACCCGCATTCCCATTAGCAGAAAAATAAACATGTATAGCAATTAGGAAAAGCAGTATATATATTTGTCCTAAACATCCTAGAACTTTAAAGCTATGAATCCTAAGTTCCTGACAGAAAATGGGTTCCCCGGCGGAAGCCCCAATATGTGGTTTTCATATAAGTGAAGAAAAGGAAGACCGTGCCTAGATCTAACTTTGAAATTCCCCACGGTGGGCGCCATTTTTCTGTAGCGAGCGATTTTGGACGCGGTTCCTAAGCGCTGGTCGCTCTCTGCGGTTGAGCTTAAACTACAGGTCGGTTCATTTTTTATCCTATTGTGAGCTGAATAAGGAAGGGAAATAGATGTCTCCAATTAACCCTGCTTGCATACTGAGTTTAAACAACGGTCTGTTAGGTTACGAATGCTATCAATGTGGGGGGCCCTTGTACTGGTTATTTGTATTTCCGTCAATACGGTTCTTTTTTCTTTCTAGGATCTTCTGGCGGGGAACAAGTGTTAGGATGTTAGGACTGATGTTTATGAGAGTATGGGATTTTGGGTTTTTGTTTAGTGTGCTCGCTAAGATTTTTCTTTCAATCTTATGCCTACGTATTCCCGTTTACCGAAACAGGGAAATCAAAGCGTTCGTAGTTCCTCCTATTCTATGGGAGGAAATGTGGGTTTTTGGTGTCTTGTTCAAAGCCCAAGACGTGAAGTGAAAGGTATTTTGTATCTTGTTCAAAGCCCAAGATGTGAAGCGAAAAAGTCTATTTGTATCTTGTTCAAAGCCCAAGATATGAAGCTGAAGGGCCTCGACTTTAGAGAGAATTTGTCATCTCTAAAGAGGGGTTTGTTTGTCACAACTGTTGGGTGACTGGTTATAAAGGAGAATTACTTTAACCGGGATACGCGGATCCTAGCAATGCCATAATTTCCTTTATATGGGGGTTTTAACCTGAAGGAGAAGACTTTAACTCAGTGTAGAGCAATGTTATCTTTCCTTAGGAATTTCTCATGCTAAAAGAGGGACAGTGGCATGGATGTAGATGATCCAGAGGCTTGCCGCTTACTGCAATTAGATGAAAGAGAAGGAGTTGTTGAGGTTTGTGTACTGTGAACGAGGCACAGCTTTGATGCTAAAAGGTTAATTGGATTAACCAGTGGTTTTCTTATATAAAGCCTATGAGGAGGCTATCATGTGTCTCGTACAAAGCCCGAGAGAGAGGCTAAAATGTTTTGACTCGACGATGGAGTCTTTTGGTATCTCGTATAAAGCCCGAGATGGAGGCTGGAAACTTTTAAGAAGCCGACGGGTCCTTGTCAAAAGCCCAAGAGGAGGCTATCATTCCCAGAGGAAGAGATCATTATACGAAGCCTAAGAGGAGGCTGTGAATACTTCTAAGAAGCCGTAGGGTCCTTGTACTAAGCCCAAGAGGAGGCGGGGTTGCTTTTAGGAAGCCTGTGGGTCCTTGTACGATGCCCAAGAGGAGGCCGATGCTTTTAAGAAGCCCGTGGGTCCCCAAACCCCGAGAAATTCAAGGCAAGCTATTCACAGGGAATAGATCAAGTCAGGAAAGTTTGAGAATTTGGAAGAGACTCAAAGATGCCATTCACGGAGAATACATTCATCTTGGGGAGTATAGTTTCTTGACGATTCCTAATGAGGACAGCCGAAGAGAAGACTATATCTGGTTATCCTATTGGGGATCTAGTTGTCTATTTCTACGAATAAACGAAACGGCGTCACCTAGTTCTAGACGTAGTTGCCGGGGAAACTCGAAATATCTATACTATTATTACACAGTTGATATGAGTTTATGAAAGAAGACTTACAGCGAAACAGCCCCACAATACAGTTATATGTATATGAAAGCGGTAAATGAAAGCAATAACCACTTACTCGGTTGTAGAGCTTCCATGCTGTTTGGTTAGTTGTTCAACAAAGAAAGATTGAAAACAACAGTATATTCAAAATCAAAGGAGAAAGTGCTTTGAAAAAGAAAGGTTTAGGGCTTACAGCTCAGGGAGAGGCCCAAGGTTTTATCAGTGAGCGCACTGTTTGAATTTGTACAGAGGGACTTATACAGTGACTGAGGCCCAAAAAGTTTTATGTACAAAGGGATGGGTCTTACACTCTCTCAAGATGCCCAAAAAGTTTAAAGAAAAAGAGTGGGGCTTATAACACGAGGGTAGGCCCAAAGTGTTTTTCGTTTAAAAATGGCGATCGCGCCGAGGTTTTCTTTTAACGCAGCGGGACTTATACAATAAGTGAGGCCCAAAATGTTTTGGTTAAAAGGGGGTTGGGTCTTACACTCTATTAGAGGCCCAAAAGTGTTTTGAATGGGTCTTAGAGCTTGAGGAGAGGCCCAAGGTTATTTTGAAAAGGCGACGATCGCGCCGTTGGTTTTTTGACGGTATCGGGACTTATACAATACACTGAGACCCAAAAATGATTTGCTCAAGAAAGGATTGGGTCTTACACTCTCTCAAGAGGCCCAAAATGTTTTGAAAATGATTTATGAGGGTTGAATTAATCCAAAAACCCTAATTTGTTTTCAAAAATGTATTTAATTGAATAAAAATTCAATTAAAATTATCAAAATTGTTTAACATATGAAAAACAAATTGTGATTTTGGATTAATGCTTCAAAAATTAAGTATTGACCTACAAAATAATTAGAAAGCATTAAAAGTTGCAAAATCAATGTATAAAAAATATTTAAAATGTCAAAAACAATTAAAATATTAATTCTTTGCAAAAATACCAATTATATACAATAAATAATATTTTTGGGATTTTTTGGGAAAATAAAATATTTTAACATTTTGGTGAATTATTAAAAAAAGAATCAACTCAAAATCATTAAAATTCAGAGAGAAATTAATTTTTGAATCAATTAAACAAAATCACAAAATTCAAATATTCAAATTATTCAAAAATGGCGCCAAGAACACACCAAGAACACGCGCGTGTTCTGGGTTTGGCTGATTTGCATTTTCTCCTCAATCTCACTGAATACTTGATTATAACATGCAATCCACATATCATTATGCTCGTCTCAACCTCACGATCATGTCTATGTCCATTAATTTCATTTAAATAAAACATACAACAAGAAATCACGAAAAATCCTCAAGAACCCTAATTTTTGCATGAAGGCTAGGATTTTTGATACACGATTCAAACAATGCAATTAATTGAGGGAAAACATTCCATGCATGATTATGAACATATGGCCAAATTATTGTGCGAGGAAATATGCATAGATTAAGAGATGACCAAGTATGTGCTTACCTCTAGGTCGTGACAGTAAGTGCAATGTGATTTTTGACTTGGAGGTGTTACAGATGAGTGGTGATGATCTGAACAGCTTCCCTACACCCTATGGATTGTGTTTGAATGCTTGGACTTGATTGAAATTGGCTGGATCACTTTGTGGTACCTCAGCTGCAACTTGTTTGAAAATTTGAGCAACCGGCTGGTGATTTTGTGAAATTGGTGTTTCAGAGGTGATCTAAGTGTTTGATCAGCTCATATGTGATGTATGTGAGGTGTGTGAGTGATTGGTTTGATTGGAAAAGCTCTCAAACTCAAAACCCGATAGCTACCTTGCTAAGAAAGGCATTTTTGCCATGAGAAAGAGATTTTGAGGAAAGCATCTGTTAGATGGCTTTGGTGTACTCAAACTAATCACAATTGAGCTCTATTTATAGTAGAGAAAGTTTGTTTTGGGATCCACAGTGAATGGCAGCTGCTAAGTAGGTTTGGCCAATGTTGTCCAATGGAATTTCAAGTCTCCTCTAGCCATTGACTAGAGGTTAGGGCACAGAGCTTTGGTTCCCTTGGTCTTGGATAAGTCTTGACTGATTTCATATGAGAATGGCTCAGTCCATGCCACCTTCATGCTTCCATTGAATGCTTCAATCCAAATTTGGAGTCTTGTCCCTATTTTGGCCATTCTAGGTTCAACATGCTATTTCTTGTTCCATGGACTTTGGAGGCTTGGCTCAGTGATTGTCCCCTTTAGATTCAATCCTCAGATGTGTCCAAGTGGATAGGAGCATTTGAATTTGGCTGATTTTGGCAAATCGAGCAAAGTTGCAAATTCTGCCTTGCCTTTGACAGATTTCAGCAAGGCAACTTGACAATGTCATATCTCATGGTGTAAGTTGAATTTGGCAATGTTCTTGGCCATTTTGGAAAGCCCTTACATCATACAACAACTATTTGAACAAGTTTGGTTTTGATCTCTTTTGAATCCAAGTGAAAAATCCCTCTACATTTGGCAAAAAGTGAAGCAAAATCTGACTTAGTGAAATTTTCACTTAGTGTTGGAACAAAGTGTGATTTCTTGATTTTGATCACTCCATAACTCAAAATCCTTAATGAATTGGCCTTAGGTCTAGTTGAAGTTTTTGTAGAGGGTAATGAGAGCTACAAATCCATCTTTGGATGAGAAAAAATGGCCTTGTGGTTTAGGAGTTATGGTCCTCCAAAGTTGGTACCCTTGTCACTTTATTTTTAACTTAGAAAATTTTCTAAGTTTTTATGGTTACCCCTTTTACAAGTTATCCAACTTTTCTTGATTTTTCTTGATGAATGATGATTCAAATCATACATTAACATCATTTTAGGGTTAAAAATCCATTTTGGTGAAAAATATCAAAAAGTCAAAGTTGACTTTTGTGCACAGTTGACTTTTTATCAGATGAATTCCAAACTGTGCAATTCTTCAGGAAATCATGTCCTTGACCTAAATCAAACTTGATGGACATGTTCCATGGGTGTCATAGGGTATATTGATTCATGTCCTAGGGCTTGGGAGCATGTCCTGGTCAAAAGTCAAAGTTACAGTTGACTTTTCCCGTGAAACCCTAACTGTGGTGCAGATGAAATTGAGACTTGTTGCTCAAGCTTCTTGGATTGATCCATTGTTCCAAATGGATCAATATAGTTCACTAGAGACCCTCAAACCCTCTCTTGAGGTCTTGACTCATGATTTGCCCCAAAAGTCAACTTAGGGGTGAATTAGGTCAAGAAACCCTAATTCCTGATTTTTGATGTATGCATCCCCTGAGGTCAAATTGACTTGATGTTTGGTTCCAGGAGGTTCCATGTAGTATATTAGGTTATGTTTTGGAACATTGGCTCATGCCCAGATGAAAAATTTCCTTTTGGAGGCCCTGGTCGACCAAAACCCTAATTTGGTGACACTGGCGATCTTGAGACTTGATCCACCTAGAAGGGAGCAACCTTGTGCTTAATCCTTAGAGTGGGAGTCCTTTTGATCCATTATGAATGTTTTAGAGGTTAGACAAGTTGAAGATCAAGTCATTCCTTGATTGATCCTTTGTCTAAGCACTCAGAGAGGGCTTGAAACCCTAATCTTGATTGTAGTGGATGCTCACCCATCTTTGGGGAGACTGACAAGGTAGGATGGTTTCTCCATATTGTGATGATGATTTGCACAATGATGGGAAATCTTAGTGGTCAAAATTTGGGGTATGACAACTGGCAATCTCCATCCCAAACTTCTTAACTATGTTCTTGGCATATTTACTCTGAGATAGGAATATAGAATCTTCCATCTGTTTGACTTGCAACCCAAGAAAATAAGTTAACTCACCAACAAGGCTCATCTCAAATTCTGACTGCATTTGCTGAACAAAATGTTGAACCATCTCATCAGACATCCCACCAAACACAATATCATCAACATAGATTTGAGCAACCATGAGTTTCCCTCCTTCATCTTTGACAAAAAGAGTCTTATCTATGCCACCTTTTCTGTATCCATTCTCAACTAGAAATTCAGTTAGTCTCTCATACCAAGCTCTTGGAGCTTGCTTCAATCCATACAAAGCTTTCTTCAACTTATAAACATGATTTGGAAAGGTTGGATCAATGAATCCCTTAGGTTGTTCCACATAGACCTCCTCACTTAGGTACCCATTTAAGAAGGCACTTTTTACATCCATCTGAAATAGCTTGAATATCAGGATGCAGGCAACTCCTAATAGCAATTTCATGGATTCAAGAAGAGCTACAGGAGCAAAGGTTTCATCAAAGTCAACCCCTTCAATTTGAGTATATCCCTGAGCAACTAATCTAGCTTTATTTCTTGTGACCACCCCTTTTTCATCTGACTTGTTCTTGTATATCCATTTTGTTCCAATCATATTTGTTCCTTCCGGCCTTGGAACCAACTCCTATACTTCATTTCTCTTGAATTGCCCTAGCTCTTCTTGCATGGCATTAATCCAGAATTCATCAGTTAAGGCTTCCTTGACATTTTTTGGTTCAATTTTTGACACAAAACAAGAACTTGTTATGACTTCTCTTGATCTAGTAGTGACTCCCTCATTTAGATTACCAATGATAAGATCTATAGGATGGTCTTTCTGGATTCTGATGGAGGGTCCCTTGTTTACTAGCTCAGATTCAGGTTCTGCATTAGTAGGATTAGGATCAGTGTTTTTGTCTGAAGTTTCAGCAGAATTATCAAAGAATGTTTCAACATCTTCTAGAACATCAGTCTCCTTATGCAAATCATCAACAACAACATTTATGGACTCCATCATAACTTTAGTTCTGGAGTTGAAGACTCTATAGGCTCTGCTGTTAGTAGAATAACCCAAAAATATTCCTTCATCACTTTTTGGATCCATCTTTCTTCTTTGGTCACGATCTGCCAAGATATAGCATTTTCTTCCAAACACATGGAAGTACTTGACATTAGGTTTTCTTCCCTTCCATATCTCATACAAGGTAGTAGTGGTTCCTGTTCTTAAGGTCACTCTATTATGAACATAGTAAGCAGTGTTCATAGCTTCAGCCCAGAAATGGTAAGGCAGTTTCTTAGCATGGATCATAGCTCTAGTTGATTCCTGGATAGTTCTATTTTTTCGTTCTACAACTCCATTTTGTTGTGGAGTAATGGGAGATGAGAATTCAAGGCTAATCCCTTCAAATGAGCAAAATTCAGCAAATTTGTGATTCTCAGATTCCTTCCCATGGTCACTTCTAATTCTAACAACATTGCTCTCCTTTTCTCTTTGAAGTCTTTGGCAAAGATCTTTGAACACATCAAACACTTCAGATTTTTCTCTTATAAAATTCACCCAAGTATATCTGGAGAAATCATCTACCACCACATAAGCATACTTCTTTCCACCAAGACTTTCCACCTGCATAGGTCCCCATCAAGTCCATGTGAAGAAGTTCCAACACTTTTGAAGTAGTGAGATGTTTAATCTTCTGGTGTGACATCTTAGTTTGCTTTCCAATTTGGCATTCACCATATACCCTTCCTTCTTCAATCTTTAGCTTAGGAATTCCTCTGACAGCTTCCATAGAGATGATCCTCTTCACCCCTTTCAGATGTAAATGACCAAGTTTTTGGTGCCACAGTTTTACTTCATCTTCTTTGGCAAGTGCACAAATGGAGGAGTAACTAGAATCTTGAGGAACCCATAAGTAGCAGTTGTCCTTAGATCTGACTCCCTTCATAATCACTTCACTCTTTTCATTTGTAACCAAGCATTCAGATTTGGTGAAGTTGACATTGAATCCTTGATCACACAGTTGACTGATGCTAATTAAGTTGGCAGTCAACCCTTTAACCAGCAACACATTATGAAGATTTGGGACTCCTGAGCAGTTCAGCTTTCCAACCCCCTTGATTTCACTCTTGGCTCCATCACCAAAGGTCACATAGCTGGTGGAATGAGATTTGAAGTCAACTAACAGATTTTTAATTCTCGTCATGTGTCTAGAGCAACCACTGTCAAAGTACCAATCCTCCTTAGTTGAGACTCTGAGAGACATGTGAGCTATCAAATTGGTAGCAGCAGCCTTGGGAACCCATTGTCTTCCATTAGTAGAAATGTTTTGATTTAATCTAGGTTGAGGAGCAGGCTTAGGATATCCATAGAGTCTGAAGCAGAAAGGTTTTATGTGACCAAAATGCCCGCAGTAATGGCATCTCCATCTTTGGAATCTTCCTCTTAAGTGGTTGGGATGTCCCCTCCCATGATGTTGAGGCACCTGATGTGACATATTACGTTTAGGTTCAGATAAATATTCTCTCCCATGATGTTGAGACACCTGATGTGACATGTTACATTTAGGTTCAGAGGGACTAGCATCTGAAGAGGGTTTCTTTTCTCCATCAAATCCCAGCCCAGTCATATCTCCTGCCATTTTTCCAATCTGAAGAATTTCATCCAATGTGTCAGATCCACTGTTCAGCATTCTGATAGATTTGGACATTTGATCAAGTTTGGAGTTCAACAATATGACTTTATTCTCCAGCTTAGAAATGGTTCCAAGATGTTCTGCCTTTTCAGCCTTCAGTTGAATTATAAATTTCTTCTACTTCTCCCCTTCATGACAGACTTCTTCACTTCTGAGACGCAGCTGTTTGTAGGAAGCTGCTAGTTCTTCAAAGGTCAATTCATCATCACTAGAATCTTCATCAAAGACATATCTTCCAGTCAAGGCAGTTACATGTTTAGCAGATTCTTCTTCAAGTTCACTTTCAGAATCCTCATCAGACCAGGATACAGTTAGACTCTTCTTTTATTTCTTGAGGTAAGTAGGACATTCAGCTCAAATGTGGCCAAATCCCTCACAACCATGGCACTGAATCCCTTTCCCTTGAGTGGATTTTTCTTTTAGACCTTGTTCTTCTTCCAACATCATTAGACCTGCTGATGTCAGATGAGTTGTTCTTGACATTAGGTCTTGACTTTTCGTCTATCCTCTTCGTCACCTTGTTAAACTGTCTTCCTAGCAGTACTATAGCATTAGATAAGCTTTCATCAGTATCTAGAGCACACTCCTCCTCTTCATCTTCAGCATTGGACACAAAGGCTATGCTTTTGTCTTTCTTTTTAGATCTGTCACTTATCCCTAATTCAAATGTTAGGAGGGATCCAACAAGTTCATCCACCCTCATCTTGCTGATATCTTGAGCTTCTTCTATGGCTGTCACTTTCATATCAAATCTCTTAGGAAGAGACCTGAGAATTTTTCTTACCATCTTTTCTTCAGACATCTTTTCACCTAGGGCACTTGAAGCATTAGCTATTTCAAGGATATTCATATGGAAGTCATGTATGCTTTCATTTTCCTTCATATTTAAATTTTCAAACTTGGTAGTGAGCAACTGAAGTCTTGACATCTTTACTTTAGAGGTACTTTCATGAGTAGTTTTGAGTATGTCCCAAGCATCTTTAGCTACCTCACAATTGTTCACCAATATGAATATGTTTCTATCAATTCCATTGAACAAAGCATTCAATGCTTTAGAGTTTCCAAGAGCCAATTTATCCTCCTCCTTAGTCCATTCCTCCTCAAATTTCAGGTCAGATGTTGCTTTTCCATCTTTCCCCACAGTGACAGGGTGTTCCCATCCTTTTATGACAGCTTTCCAGGCCTTACTATCCAATGATTTCAAGAAGGCCACCATGCCTGGTTTCCAATAATCATAATTAGATCCATCCAAGATGGGTGGTCTATTCACAAATCCTCCTTCCTTGTCCATTGTACCAGAAAGTATCATCCCTAGATCTCACCCAGAAACAGAACAGGGTGCCTGCTCTGATGCCAATTGAAATTCTGGTATCAGATATAAGATGTCGAAAGAGATGTCACGACACTAATATCTGAACAATGATCAATTTATGAACAAGGTAAAATGCAGTAAACAATAATAAAGAGACACAAGCAATTGTTAACCCAGTTCGGTGCAATCACACCTATATCTGGGGGCTACCAAGCTAGGAAGGAAATCCACTAAAACAAAATTAGTTTGAAGATTCTAAGTAAACACTCTCTAGTTTATAATCTTCCCACCTAATCTCTGCCCGTGGTATTTCTATCTAAGACACTCTCAGATAAGAGACACCTCTCACTCCCCCTCAATCACACGCAGTGATAACTACAGAAAAGTACAATGATATGAAGAACACACTTCAAGACACCACTTGATCTTGCTTAAAAGCTTCAATCAAGAACAAAGCACTCGTGCTTAAAAGCTTAGAGTGAACAACATACAACTCAAAGACTCTGTCCTATTCAAGCATCTAAATGATGAATGAATGGCTCACAAGAAAACAACCAACAAAAGACTTAAACCCTAATACTTGAAAACGCAGCTTTCAATATCTTCTCCCCCTTTGCAAATAGGGTTAGCACGCCTTTTAAAAAGAAACAATCTTCTTGGGCTTGGGCATTAGCAAATCTCATATTTAATTCACAATTAAAACTGATTATACTCCAAATCTTTTTGCATGAAAATAGTAACAAACTATTCTTCAAAAATAACAGAATGTGCTTGCTTCAAAATAATGTCACGCCATGATTTTCCCACGCAATCACTGAAACTAAACACAAAAGATTGCAAATAAAGCGCAGCACCTAAACCAAAACATTCTGGACAGGATGTTCTGTAAACAGATGTTAGGACATCAGGCTCGACATCATGAACAGAGCCCGACAACAATAAGAAGTACCACCTGCAGAATGTTAGAATCACATGTCAAGACATCAAGCATAGCATCTTGATGTAACACCTTGTTTTAGAAAAATTGCTGCCAATACAGAACTAACAATTATTTTCGTTTCTTGTTTGGACAAGTTTGGTTTTTCATTTATAATAAAGAACAATTATTGCTCTATTTATTTGAATGATATATTCTATGCTACTGCACAAATGAACAATGTATTGTATGTCCTTGATCTTGAAATGCCAATTTATAGCATTAATACTAAAAGGATGAAATCTAATGAGTTAAATCCAAGTTACCTTTGGCATTGTCGCTTAGGCCATATAAATGAGAGACACATCTCCAAACTCCATAAAGATGGACTATTGGACTCTTTTGATTACGAATCATATGATACATGCAGATCTTGCTTAATTGGAAAAATGACAAAATCCCCATTCACAGGAAAAGGTGAAAAGGCTAATGATCTTTTGGCCCTCATACATACTGATGTATGTGGACCACTGAACATACCAGCCAGAATAGGTTTTCAATACTTCATCTCATTTACCGATGATTTCAGTAGATATGGTTATGTCTATTTAATGAAACACAAATCTGAATCCTTTGAAAAGTTCAAGGAGTTCAAGAATGAAGTACAAAACCAACTAGGTAAGAATATTAAAACTCTTCGATCAGGTCGAGGTGGTGAATATTTAAGCCTAGAGTTTGATGGTCGTCTAAAAGAGTGTGGGATTCTATCCAAACTCACTCCTCCTGGAACACCACAATGGAATGGTGTATCTGAGAGAAGAAATCGAACCTTGTTAAACATGGTCCGATCCATGATGAGTCACGCCAATCTTCCAAACTCCTTTTGGGGACATGCACTACTGACAGCAGCTTACACACTTAACCGTGTTCCATCCAAAAAGGTTGAAAAGACACCATATGAAATATGGAGAGGTAAGAAACCACATACGTCTTACATGAAGATTTGGGGTTGTGAAGTTTATGTGAAATGGTAAATTTCAACTAAGCTTGAGCCCAAATCTGACAAATGCTTATTTGTGGGGTATCCTAAAGAAACAAGAGGGTATTACTTCTACAATCATTCTGAGGGCAAAATGTTTGTCGCTCGAACTGGAGTTTTCTTGGAAAGGGACTTTGTTTCCAAAGGAATCAGTGGGAGGAAAGTAGAGCTTGTAGAAATTCAAGAATCACAAAGCATTGATACACCTATGGAGAAATTAGAGCAGGAACCACAAGTAGTTGTGGAAGAGCAACCTGCTCAAGTAGAACAAGACCAGGGTAGGTCGAGCAGGATACGTCACCAACCAGAGAGATATGGATATCCCATAACTGATTAAGGTGATGTATTACTCATGGATCAAGATGAGCCTGTAACCTATCAAGAGGCCATAACTGGTCCTGAGTCTGAGAAATGGCTAGAAGCCATGAAATCTGAAATGGATTCTGTGTACACAAACCAGGTTTAGACCTTGGTAGAGCCTCCTGTAGGAGTTATTCCTATAGGATGCAAGTGGGTCTTCAAAAAGAAGACTGACATGGATGGTAAGGTACATACCTATAAGGCAAGACTGGTTGCTAAAGGTTATAAACAAATTCATGGTGTAGACTATGATGAAACCTTTTCACCAATTGCAATGCTTAAATCTGTTCGGATTTTACTTGCTATCGCTGCATATCATGATTATGAAATATGGCAGATGGATCTCAAGACTGCTTTCCTTAATGGGAATCTTCTTGAGGATGTGTACATGACACAACCTGAAGGATTTGACATACCAGAAGAAGGCCAAAAGATATGCAAGTTACAGCAATCAATCTATGGATTAAAGCAAGCTTCCAGAAGCTGGAATCTTCATTTTGATGAAACTGTAAAACAATATGGATTCATAAAGAATGAAGATGAGCCTTGTGTCTATAAGAAGGTTAGTGGGAGCATGATCGTCTTCCTGGTATTATATGTAGATGACATATTAATTATTGGAAACAATGTCCCTACCTTGCAACAAGTAAAAATTTGGTTAGGGAAATGCTTTTCTATGAAGGACCTTGATGAAGCAGCCTGTATATTAGGAATCAGGATCTATAGAGATAGATCACAAAAACTGCTTGGCCTAAGTTAGAGTACATACATAGACAAAGTGCTGAGATGCTTTAATATGCATGATTCCAAGAAAGGATTCATACCTATGTAACATAGCCTGTGTCTATCAAAAACACAATCTTCTTCAACTAAGGAAGAAAGGGATCTCATGAATAAGATTCCATATGCATCTTCAATAGGATCTATCATGTATGCCATGTTATGTACTCGACCAGATGTCTCGTATGCTTTAAGTGCAATGAGTAGGTACCAATCTGATCTCGGTGATGCTCATTGGGTAGCTGTCAAGAATATCCTTAAGTACTTGAGAAGGACTAAGGGTTCATTCTTGATATATTGAGGTCAGGAAGAGCTCGCGGTAATTGGATACACTGATGCTAGCTTCCAGATAGATAAGGATGACTTTAAATCGCAATATGGTTATGTGTTCTGCCTAAATGGTGGCGCTGTGAGCTGGAAAAGTTTAAAGCAAGAAACAGTTGTTGATTCTACAACCGAGGCCGAGTACATTGCTGCCTCAAATGCAGCAAAGGAAGATGTTTGGATCAAAAAGTTTATTAGTGAACTTGGCATAGTCCCTAGCATTATGGATCCCATTGATCTCTATTGTGATAACAATGGTGCCATCACATAAGCTAAGGAGCCTAGATCTCACCAACGATCCAAACACATACTTAGGTGTTATCATCTCATTCGAGAGATAATAGATCTTGGAGATATGAAGATATGCAGAGTACCTACACTTGACAACATTGTTGACCCACTAACAAAGCCTCTTGCGCAGCAGAAGCATTATGGTCATACTAGATCTATGGGTATTAGGGGTATGCCTGATTGACTCTAGTGCTAGTGGGAGGTTGTTGGTGTATGCCCTAGAGGCCAAAACTTTTGGTATTTATATCAAATTATTTATTAATAATAAAATGCATTTCTTTATTAAGTTTTTTTTCCAAAGTGATAAAGTCCCTAGAATAGCTAGTTCGTTTAATGAAATATTAAGTGTGACTTAATCATGAGATTCCATTAAATATAAGGAAACTATTCTTAAGGTATCCGTAGTCGAGCTTTAATACGAAATGGGATAACCTTAAAGCATTAAGACTATTAAGTAGATAGACTGGTGATCACATCTCGTGGATCATGGATAAGGAGTTATCAAGTCTTAACATAGGTATGAGTATTAGGAGTAATATTTATACATGATTGACCCACTATGAGAGTACTACATAGAATGTTATGCAAAGTGTTATAAGTTACTCTCATGGTGATAGTGGTGTATACCACCCTTCGACCTGAAATCACTATGAACCCTAGATGTAGAGTCAAGTACTTTATTGCTGATCAAACATTGTCCATAATTGGATGACAATAAAGACAGTTGATGGGTACTTCATATATTAAACTGAACAAGGATGACACGGTATATGTCTTGTGTTCAATATAGACATAAGGGCAAAAGGGTAATTGTACACACAAGCACTATCACAAAAAGGTTTTGTCATATCACATGAAAATTTCGTGACTTGGGTAGCAGTGATGTGTTGCTAGATACCGCACATTATTTATTATGTTAAATGCGTAATTTAATATAATTACCAACGTAGCGAAATCCTACAGGGTCACACACATAAGGACAGTTTTATAAAAGGTAGAGTAAATAAGGCACACTGTAAGGTACGATGTACTTAAGTAAATATGTAACATCGTAAGGTACGGTGCACTTAAGTGGAATACGAATTGTGGTAAGGTACCGCGTGCTTAAGTGATATATAATACATCATAAGATATGGTGTGCGTGCACTTAAGTGGGCTTTTTAGCTTGCAGGCCACACAAGTGGTTCTATAAATATAACCCTTGTGCAGAAGCATATACACTTGATGAAAATTCAATTGTGAAACCCTAGCCGTGTTTTCCTTCTCTCTCTCTCTCTCTCTCTCTCTCTCTCTCTCTCTCTCTCTCTCTCTCTCTCTCTCTCTCTTACTCAAAGCCTTCAATCATAGCAGCTAGCACTGAGACTGAAGGAATCAAAGGTTTCATCGTACATCATTCGTGATCATTCCTTCGATTCAGAATCAAAGGTTTCATCGCCACAAGAGGTAACCATTCTATCACTGATCATGATCTTTTGTAAGGATCGCTAAAGGGAAATTTTAATTTCTACTGCATTTTGAATCCCGATTTCCCTTCACGAGGGCCAGACCAACCTTTTCGATCTGCTGGTACCTGAGCTCATGGCCTTGGAAGGCTTTACTGGTGTAGTATATCGGCTTCTGTCCTTTAGGGGTTTCCTTGATAAGAGTCGCGCTGACCGCCTCAGCTGTGATGACGAGGTACAAGTACAATGTTTCCCCATTTTCTGGTCGCGAGAGGACCGGGGGCTGCTAGAGGACTTGTTTGAGGTGGAGGAGTGCCTCGGTCCACTCGAATATGGCTTCTTTGGGTATGAGTTTGAAAAATGGAAGTACGTGTTGGGTCCATTTTACCACGAAGCAGGACAACAATGTGAGTATCCCGTTTAGCAATTTGATCGATTTCTTCGAATTCGGCGTTGGGAACTCGGAGAACGCCTTGTACTTGTCAGGGTTTTACTCGATTCCTTGTTTTGTGAGATAGAAATCGAGGAACTTGCCTGCTCGAAAACTGAATGTGCATTTCTCCGGGTTGAATCTCATCTCGCATCTCCTCGCCGTGTCAAAGACTCTTCTGAGATGGGCAGTGTGGTCGACCTCTTCTCGTTATTTTACGATCATGTCGTCTATGTAGACTTCAAGCATGTCTCTGATCTCGCCATAAAAGACTTTGTTAATCATCCGTTGGTAGGTCGCACCAGCGTTCTTCAGACTGAAGGGCATTACATTGTAGTAATAGTTTCCAGACTCAGTCATGAAAGTCGTGTACTGCTTGTCGGCCTTCGCCATGGGGATTTGATTGTATCCCGAGTATGCTTCCATGAAAGACTGCAATTTAAAACCTGCAAAATTTTCGACCAGTTTGTCGATGTTAGGCAATGGGTATACATCTTTCCGGCATGCCCGGTTAAGATCGGTGTAATCAATGCACATTCTCCACTTTCCATTATTTTTTTTTAACGAGTACAACAATGGGTATACATCTTCCAAAATAAAGTTTGCCTCTAAAAGGTCTTTTACAGCCTTTTCAGCAGCCTCCGCTTTCTCGGGAGACTGTTTACGCCTACGTTGTACTATAACCTTAGCATCCGGATCTATTGTGAGCTGGTGGTAGGCCACATCTGGGCCGAGGTCGGGCATCTCCGCAATGCTCCACGTGAACAGGTCATCATTCTCCTCGAGGCATACCTTCAGTTGTTTCCTCGCCAGGTCGGGGAGGCCCGTGTCAGTTTTCTCGTTCTTGTTCGGGTCGTCCCTGAGGGTGATGAGCTTGAAGTCTCCATCTGGAATGGGGCGCATGGGGTGAAGAGGCTGCATGTTGCCTTCAGCTGGAGGGGTGTGATCAGCTACCTAGTTCTGGTCCTACTAGCTGGGGAAGCGGCTGTCGAGGTCGACCGCATTGACGCGCGGGAGTGGTTTTTTCTTTTCCTCCTAGGCCGACTTACCCGCGGTCTTGGATTTGATGTTGATTGAGTTCAAACCCTTGGTTGCAGCCTCAAAACATCTCATGGCAGCCTAAATATCCCTATGGAGGGTGACGATACGGCCCCTGGTCGTGTAGTACTTCATCTCCAGGTGGACTGTAGATGGCACAACTGTGAGCTCGGCTAGAGTCGGCCTTCCCAGGATGCACTGGTATAGAGAGGGGCACTCTACTACCAGGAAGTGGACCTTAACTTGTTGGGAAATATCGTTGTTCCCCAATGTGACCATTAGCTCGATGTAACCCCACGGTCTGGTGGTGGTGCCATTGAAACCCTGCAGGTCTGAGCCGACGCACGGGGTTAGATGTCTCTCGTCGAGCTAGAGGGTTGTGAATATGTTGGCATACATTATGTCCACTGAGCTCCCTTGGTTGACTAGGATGCGGTGGGCGTCAAAGTTCGCCATATGTGCTCTAATCAAGAGGGGGATGTTGGGGTTGGGGGTTGCTGTCCGATAATTCTTCGAGGTAGAAGGTGATGGGGTTCGACCTTCCCTGGACCTTCTCGAAGGTGGCGCTCTGCGCTGAGCTCGCCTCTATCAATTCGTCAAACTTCTGCTTGATCGACCCCACCGAGACTTTGTTGAACCCTCCGCAAGATATGACCATGGCAGCGGGGAAGCTTTCCCACGGGCTACGAGCAATTATAGTCGTGTCGGGCTCGTAGGGGAAGTAGAAGTCCTCTGGTTGGGTGACGCATAGAGCGAATTATAGCCCGTTATCGCCGAAGGGAGGAGTCGCCTCCTCGACCTTTTTCGTTTCCCAGGTCTCTTGTCAGGGGGCTTCGCTCCTCTTTGTGTACTACTTCAGGTGCCTCTATTTGATCAAGAACTCGATGGCATCCTTGAGGTGGATGCAGTCCTCCGTGACGTGCCTGTGACTCTTGTGGAACTGGAAGTACTTGGACTTGTCGACGTTTGTCTTAGAGGGTGTCGGCTTCGGGAAGCGGAAACCTCCTCGCTGGAACTCCGAGTTTATGCACTCGGCCAGGATGCGCTTGCGGGGAGCTGTGAGTAGTGTGTACTCAGTGAAACGGTCTGCTGGACCCCTCGATTCTCAGGAGTCTCGGGGCCGATCTTCTCTTCTTCTTTCCCCACCTCGTCGGGGAGCAGTGGAATCCTCATGCCTCGAGCTCTTGGAACCCTCTTGATTCCGCGAGTCACGGGCGTAGTGGGCGGCCTCTATCTCCTCATATTGGATGTATGCCTAGGCCTTGTGGAGGAGTGTGTCCAAGGTGTTGGGCCTTTCAATGCCGACGGCCTTGGCGAACTCGGTGCAAGGTCGCAGTCTTCGCTCGATCAAAAATATCATCATGTCGTCAGAGGTGGATACCTGGACAGCTTCTTGGTTGAACCTCTCTATGTAATCCCTGAGAGATTCATTTTTTCCCTGGATGATGGCTTCCAGGGATGATTCGGTCTTCGAGTGCGCCGGGAAGCGGTGAAGTGCCTGAAGAACTGCATCTTCAGTTCCTTCTAGAAGGTGATGGACTCGGGCGCGAGGTTCTTGTACCACGCCATAGCACCCTTCCTTAGGGTAGTGGGGAAGAGCCTACACTTGATGGCTCCCCGGATGTTCCAGTAGTCGAGCATCGTATCGATGCTTTCAATGTGGTAGTCCGGGTCGGTCGTACCATCATATGTCGCCAAGGGCGGGGGTTTTTCCATCCCGACGGGAAAGGGAGTCTCCATGATGTCCATGGATAGCGGTGTGCGTTGGTCATCCTCTTCGCTCCTGACAGGTGATCGCGATGGGGATAGGTCACCTCAGTCGTTCCTGCTCTGTCGGGGAGGGCTCCTTGGCCGGCTCTCTACCTTCTCGACGTATCTGTCAGCTTTATTCTTCTTATGAGCGGGGGAACGTCGCTCCTTCCAGGGAGGACTCCGGTCGCGCTTCTGGGTGACCATGGGTTGAGATCGTTCCAAATGCGGGTGACGCCCAGGCTTTCGGGGAGAAGGGCTCCGAGAGTCATCGTGTCGTGTCCTCCGCGGGGGATGGGAGAGACTATGAGAAACGGGGCGACGATGTCTCCACGGGGGAGAGTGTGATTGTCGCTCCTTCTCGAGTATCCCTATCCGCTCATTCTTTTGTAAAATCATCATATTTATCTGATTAATCGCCGCAAATAGAGCCACTGTGGTCGGTTCAGCGTTAGGCGGCACAGGGATTGGCTGGTAGACAGCCGGGCTATCAAAGCATCAGGCGATGCTGAAGGCCGTGTCATCTGAGGAGGGAGAGGCGGTGTGCCCATCCCTTGGGTCGCCCTCTTCGATGTGAACGATCACGTTAGGGTCGTGACCGTCACCGTTGGTGAAGGGAGTGAAGGCGGTTTCTGGAGCGTTGTCGTCAATGCGTGGGCTGGCCATGATCAACGGAGGTTGTAAACTGCTTTGGTTCTTGGGTTTTTATAGGAGAAAGAATAGGGAAGCAAGATTTCCCACAGACGGCGCCATTGATCTTACTGGATCAAAAATGGATCAGCAGCCAACAACACGTTGTGAGATTTTTTATTCGCCGGAAGTGGTGAAGGGGTGTGGGATGTACATGCAAGGTACTCCAATGCCAAAGTCAGAGACAGAGTAATCAGCGCAAGTACAGAGAAAAGGTGTAAAGAATACAATACCCGACCCTCTAGTGAAAGAGGGTATTTATAATGTGCCCCCAGCGTAGGGCCAACGGTTACTTAGCACTGGGTTGGATCGCAAGGCCCATACGAGTAACTGTCAGGGCTTACGTGGCGTAGGGAAGACCATCACGTGGTCTTCGCCCTGGATCAACTACCCCGTGATCTTTGGAAGGTGGGCTGACCAGTTCTTTCGAAAGTGGGTAGTTGCCTGATGACGTGTCCCCGCGTGGGGGGGCACGTGGAGTCTGTGTGAGAGCTCCCTGGACGTGCAGGTAGGCTGGATCTTAATTGGGCCCTCCTCGACGAGGAGTTGGGTTGGGCCATGTCTGATGGTGGGTCAGCCTTAGGCCCAGTCCAGAATAATTACCATTTATATTTCTTAATATATTAATATTATACTAAAAAGATATATTAATATCATACATTTAAAGTTATTTAAATGATTATTTAATATAATAAAAACATAATTATGATTTGCTAAAAATCAATGGAACCTACCAAATTAAAAATATATTTAATTGTGTCAATTTTTCTCCCTAATATCATATTATTTAAACTTTAAAATTATTATTTGTTTACTTTAAAAAATTATAAGGAAATTGTTAAGGGACATTGATAGGTTCCATTGATTTTTAGCAAATCATAATTATATATTTTTATTATGTTAATTACCATTTATATTTCTTAATATATTAATATTATACTAAAACAATATATTAATATCATATATTTAAAGTTATTTAAGTAATTATTTAACATAATAAAAATATATAATTATGATTTGCTAAAAATCAATGAAACCTACCAAATTAAAAATATATTTAATCGGGTTAAATTTTCTACTTAATATCTAGAGCTGTCAAGTGGGCCAGCCCGACCCAGCTCGCATTGGTCCGGTGGGCTAACAATTATAAATGAATTGGAGTGGGCTGACCCGATTCCTTCATGGGCTATCAAAATTAAGCTCGACTCAGTTCCTTATGGGCCATGCAGCCCGATGGGCCAGGCCCGCTTATATATTTTAATATTATAATTATAATTTTTAAATTTAGAGACAATAAAATACAATCATACGTAACAAAATAATTACTCATCTAACCATTCAAATTAGATATAAAAATAAATTATCTAGTAGACAATTTTTCAGCAAAGTCCCATGAACACTTGGTGAATCCAACAATTATCACATAGTGTAACTTTAGAGGCAATAGAATACATTCACATATACATAACCAAATAATTAATCACCTAACAATTCAAAAAGTCCAACTTTGATGTTGGGTCAAGAACATTCCCAAGTGTAAGAGTAACAGAATATTCACTCCAATACTTATCAAACTTTTCCTTCATCTCCTTATCCATATCTTTGATCACATCATCTTGACTTTTCAAATTTCAATTCAATTCCATCTCTATAAGTCCAACTTGTATGAAGTATAAGTTTGAGGTTGGGTAAGATGATCTAGAAATTAAGTAAGTAATATTATAAAATGGAGCCAATAAATTACAAATGTTCTCTGCTCTATCCCATTCATCAATACTTGGACAAATATTGTACTTTTAATCATGATAACTCAAGCTAATGAATGCACGTCGATACCTAATAGCAATTTCAAGCATCATATATGTGACATTCCATCTAGCACACACATCCAACCTTAAAATTTACAAAAACATATTTTAGCTCAATTTCCCCTCAAAATTAACAAAATAGTTTTCTAGTTTTTTTTTCCAAAACAAATTATAGTTTTTAAATATTTTTAATGGGCCAGCCCGCTTGGCCGGCCCGACTCGACCCATAAAAAACATCGGCCAAATGGATTAGCCCAAAAAGATAGGGTTGCATTTTTTTAATAATTTTTTATGGTCCGGCCCGTGCTAAAATTTAGGGCTTATGGGCTGGCCCAATGGGATTGCCCCATTTTGACAACTCTACTAATATTATATCATTTAAACTTTGAAATTATTATTTGTTTACTTTAAAAAAATATAATTATAAGGAAACTGTTAAGGGACAGCTGCCTTATTCATTAGAATTATATAGAATCATTATTGAAAAACATTAAAAAATTATATTAACAAACAAAGTTGAATAAAATAGGAATAAAATTTTTTTTACTTACTTTTAATTTTTTTTAGTTAGTAGACCTTTTGTAATTTTTTTTAGGATGCAATAAAGATATTGTTCTTGACTGGGCCAACGCCTGCCCATTAGTCGGGCAGGCCCAACCCAATGATCTGAGGTGGCCCGCCAAGGCCCACACTTACCCAGTGTCGAGCACGTCTAGACCTCCACCTCGTCGAGCACGTGTTGGACAGGCATTGTCGAGCAGAGGCTTCGAGTCTTGCGGAACACGTCTCTCCTCGACATCCATGTGTCCCTCCCCACGAGAACACGTCATTCTGTAACCTCCCACCTCCGAAAGGATCGGTCTGCCCACCTTCCAGAGATCTCGGGACCGTTACCCCAGGGCGAAGACCACGTGCTGGTCTTCCTTATGCCACGTAAGCCCTGACAGACACCTGTATTAGGCCTTGCAATTCAGCCCAGTGCAGGTGATCGTTGGTCCCGCGCTGGGGGCAGCCTATAAATACCCTCTCACTTGAGAGGGTCAGGTTACACAATATTCTCTAACTCACACTTTGCTTTTATGTACTTGCTTACTCCTTTTTCCTGACTTTGGCATCGGAGTACCTTGCAGGTACACCCCCCACCGTTTCATCACCACCAGAGTTGCTGATCTCACGACGTTACTGGCCACTAGTTTCTTTCTGATCAGGTAAGATCAGTGGCGCCGTCTGTGGGAATACTTGCTTCCCCATTTTCCTCATCGTAAAACCAAAGTAACCTCTACTTTTTCTGACAACCATGGCCAGCACCCAGACTGGGAACAAGACTTCGAACACCGCCTTCACACAGCTCGACAACGGAAACCACTGCGAGGACAATGCGGCCGTCCACGTCAAAGAAGGCGACGTAAAGGACGGGAAGATTTCCTCCTCTTTCTCTGGTGACGCGGCGTATGATGCCGCCCAACCTGATAACCCTCCAGTTCTCTACCAGCCAATCATTGCCCCACCAAACGTTGATCTGGGCACGGTGGCCCTGTTCGCCTTGATCAATCAGACCAACCAATTGATCGCCCAGCAAAATGAGAGGAATAAAGCCCTCGAGAGGGGGCGACTATGACGCTCTTCCCCGCGAAGAATCCGTCACCCACCTTCTCCCCGCCGGTCCCCTTCCCCGGCGGACTCTCGCAGCACTTCCCGCAACCTGGAACGAACCCAGCCTGTCATCGGCCAGAAACGTCCTCGCTCCCCTTCTCAGAAGGTGCCACGGCACTCCCCGACCAAGAAGAGGAGCAAAAATGACGGCGAAAAGCCGAAGAGCCATTCCAGGAACTCTCCTCGACAACATGGACCTGGTCAAGGCCATCACTCCCCATCACGGTCACCAGTCAGAAGTGATGAGGAAGACCAGAGAACCCCTCTGTCCAGGGAGATTATGGACACCCCTATCCCTGTAGGGATGGAAAAGCCTCCACCCCTAGGGACCTACGACGGCACCGCCGACCTCGACGATCATGTCAAGAGCTTCGAGGCCATGCTCAACTATAGAAACGTCCGGGGGGCTATTAAGTGCAGGCTCTTCCCGACCACCCTCAGGAAAGGTGCGATGACTTGGTACAAAAGTATTGCACCAGAATCCATCACGTCCTGGAAGCAACTAAAGGGATGTTTCTCCAAACATTTTACTGCGTCTCACTGCCATCCGAAGACGCTGGCCTCATTAGAAGGCATCTTCCAAGGGAGGAATGAGTCTCTCAGAGACTACATTGAGAGATTCAACCGAGAAGATGTCGAGGTCCACACAACCGACGACATGAAGAAGTTCCTGATTGTACGGGGACTACGTCTCAGGACCGAGTTCACCATGTCTGTGGGCATCCATAGACCCCGTAACTTGGAAGACCTCCTCCACCGAGTTCAATCGTACATCGAGTTCGAGGAGTCGGAGGCCGTCCAAATCGCCCTCGACTCACGACGTCGGGATGGCCCCCGTGGCCAAAGAGATGAAGACTCTCCTGTCCCCCGGCGTGGGGGAGAGAAAAGATGCGAAGGCCGTCCCATGGACTCCCACGAATTGAGGGGGCCAGCTGGCCTGTTTACGAAATACACGCCGCTCAACGCTCCCCGTGAGCGAATCCTCTTCGAGTGCGCCAACTCAGAGTTTGAAAAAGGGGGTGTTCGCTTTCCAAAGCTGACACCCCTCAAATCAAACACGGACAAGTCCAAGTACTGCAGGTTCCACCGAAGCCATGGACATGTCACAGAAGATTGCATCCACCTCAAGGATGCAATAGAGATCCTGATCAAGGAAAGGCATCTAAAGCAGTACGCCAAGAGGAACGACGCTCCTCGGTCAAATGCTCGAGACACTCAAATTGTCGAGGAGACAACACCTCCCTTCGGGGAGAACCGACTGCAAGTCGCCCTCAATATCACTCGACCCGAGGAATTTTACATCCCTGAGGGAATCGAGGACCCCGAGGCAGTTCGCAGCATGTGGGCGAGCTTCCCTCCTGAAGACCCCGTCACTGCCCGCAGCACGTGGGAGAACTTCCCCACGGCGATGGTCATATCCGGTGGAGGCTTCGAGAAGGTCTCTGTCGGGTCGATCAAGAGGAAATTTGACGAGCTGGAATTCGCGACCTCGGCAAAGACCACCACTTTCAAGAAGGTACAAGGGAGATCAAACCCCATCACCATCTACCTCAAGGAGCTTCCAGGCGGAGCTGCCAACGCCACCATCCCCCTCTTAATCTGGGTGTAGATAGAATATTTTGACGTCCGCAGGATCCTGGTTGACCAAGGGAGCTCGGTGGATATATTGTACGCCCACCTCTTCGAGACCCTCCAGCTCGACGAGAAGCATCTGACCCCGTACGTGGGATCGGATCTACAAGAATTCAATGGCACCACCACCAGACCATGGGGCTATGTTGAACTGATGGTCACTTTCAGGAGCGAGGACACTGCCCGACAAGTCAAGACCCGCTTCCTGGTGGTCGAATGCCCGTCCCTCTTCTACTGCATCCTGGGGAGGACCACTCTGGCCAAACTCACCGTAGTACCATCTACAGTCCATCTAAAGATGAAGTACTACACGGCCAGAGGCCGGGTCGTCACTATGCACGGGGACATTGAAGTGGCCAGGAGGTGCTTCGACGTTGCAACCAAGGGCCTGAGTTCCATCAACACTAAACCCAAGGCCGGAGCGAAGCCATCCCCGGATGCAGTGCAGAAGCCGCTCCCGCTCGTCAATGTGGTAGACCTCGACAGTAGGTTCCCCAGCGAGCAGGAAGAAGGCGGAGCAGCTGGCCATGACCTCCCATCCGAAGGCAACGGGCAGCCTCTCTACCCAACGTGCCCCATCCCAGACGGAGACTTCGAGCTTGTCTCCCTCGGAGACGATCCAGACCAGAGCGTAAAGATTGGCACCAGCCTCCCAGACCTGGCGAAGAAGCAGCTCAAGGCATGTCTTAAGGAGAATGCTGATTTGTTCGCATGAAGCGCATCAAAGATGCCTGGCCTTGACCCAGAGGTGCCTTGCCATCAGCTCACTGAGATCCGGCCGCTAGGGCCATAGTACAATGTAAGCGTAGGCAGTCTCTCAAAAAAGCGAAGGCAGTTGAAAAAGCTGTAAAAGATCTCTTAGAGGCAATTTTCATTTCGGAGGCCATGTACACAACCTGGCTGTCCAACATTGTACTTGTCAAAAAGAATAATGGAAAATGGAGGATGTGTCTTGACTATACCACCTTAATCGGGCATGCCCAAAAGATTCTTATCCTTTTCCTAACATCGACCAGCTGGTCGATAATTCTGCAAGTTTCAAATTATTGTCCTTCATGAACGCTTACTCGGGGTACAACCAAATCCCCATGGCTAAGACCGACAAGCAGCACACTGCCTTCATGACCGAATCGGGCAATTACTACTACAATGTAATGCCCTTCGGCCTGAAGAACGCTGGCGCGACCTACCAACGGATGATGAACAAAGTCTTTCATGGAGAGATCGGCGACATGCTCGAGGTCTACATGGACGACATGATCGTCAAATCTGTGGAAGAAGTCGACCATGCCGCCCATCTCAAGAAAGTCTTCGACACGGCAAGACGATGCAGGATGAGGTTCAACCCCGACAAATGCACCTTCGGCGTTCAGGCGGACAAGTTCCCCGATTTCTACCTCACAGAGTGGGGAATCGAGGCAAACCCCGACAAGTGTAGGGCTTTCTCCGAGATTCCGACCCCAAACTCGAAGATGTCA
This sequence comes from Lathyrus tuberosus, assembly GCA_022829125.1. NCBI lineage: Eukaryota > Viridiplantae > Streptophyta > Magnoliopsida > Fabales > Fabaceae > Lathyrus > Lathyrus tuberosus. The sequence goes on from JALAZF010000504.1 coordinate 2,753,378, forward strand.
ATACAATCCCTAAACGGGATGCTGACCGCGCTTTCCCGCTTCATCGCCAAATCTGCACATTACGCACTCCCATTTTTCAAGCTTCTAAGACAGAAGGCCATGTTCGAATGGACCGAGGAATGTGAACAAGCGCTTCTCCACCTCAAACAAGTCCTTTCACAAACCCCGGTTCTCTCCCGACTAGAGAACAGGGAGACGATGTTCCTGTACCTCGCCATCACGAGCGAAGCAGACAGCGTTGTCCTTATTCAGGAAACCCCCGACGGGCAAAAGCCAATTTACTTCACCAGGAAGGCTCTCCAAGGCCCCGAGCTCAGGTATCAACAGATCGAGAAAGTCGCCCTGGCCCTCGTCACCGCGGCCAGAAGGCTACGACACTACTTCTTGGCACACACGGTCATGGTAAGGACCGAGCAGCCCATAAGACAACTCCTCGGTCGACTAGACATGGCGGGGAGGATGCTCAGATGGTCGCTAGAACTTGTCGAGTTCGACATTCAATATGAAGGAAGAAAGGCCCTGAAGGCTCAGGTGCTGGCCGACTTCGTGGTAGAAATGACCCTCCCGGAACCTTCGACTAATGGGTCCCAGAAGTGGACGATCTACGTCGACAGGGCATCCAGCTCGAAGGGCAGCGGGGCGAGCATCATCCTCGAAAACGAGGAAGGCATCCTGATCAAAGTTTCCCTCACATTGTCTTTCCCGATTGTTGCGGTGAGAATTGGATAACAAGCTATTAATTAACTTGCATCACACATCTTTGAATTTCACCACCGACTTTGATTTATCTAAAGGAAAGGTTCGAGATCGAGAAAACCTAAAGGGGGGAGATCTAAGGTTCGGGGGTTAGTTATACTAAGGGATGGTATTAGCACCCTTAACATCTGTAGTACTCTACTGGAACCTCTTGTTTAGTTTGTGTTATGTTTGCTAAGATATCTGCTAAAGGTAAGGTAAAGACCTAAGGTATGTACACTAAATTTGCTCGCCAAGACGTCGCATCTTGTGCCTACGTATCTGACTGAAGAATCAGAGCAACCGTAGTTGACCTAACTAAGGGTGAAAGAGGAACCATTGACTATGGCCAAAGTTCCAAGGGGAAATGAGTATGAGCTCATTTAGAGTTTTAAGAAACTCTCTAAAGTTATGATGGGGTGAAGTGAATTCTCATGATAATGAGAATCACATAGAGTTCAAAACTCTAACCTATGCTAAGTTATGATTCCATGGCTCTTATGAGGCCAAGGTGGTATGATTTGTTTATTGACTTATGAGTCAACTGAGGGGAACTTTCCTTTGGAATAGTATTGAGGGTGTGTCAAACGAAATAGGCAACCACAGTCATAACAGAATTGTTGTCCACAAGACTTTATCAGAAAATATTTACAAGTCTCGTCAAAGAGAGAAATGAAAAGTTAGTATTTAAAGAACTTAAAATTGAAATGAAATAGAAATAGTCTCGTCTTGATCATGATTTAATCGAGAAATCGATAATCAATGATTCTTGACTTTCATCGACTAAAAGTGAATGAAACTGAAATAAAGAGAAAGGTCTCATATTGATCAAAGTTTGGTCGATTCAATGAAGTCAACCAAACCATGAAGTTTGTTATGTCATCGACCGAAATAAAGATAATGAAATCGAAATGAAAAATAAGGTTAGTCTCGTCTTAATCAAGATTTAAATCGATAAATTGATAATCTCGATATTTAACTTTCATTGACCAACAAAAATAAAGAAATGAGCCTCATACATATCGAGACTTTTAGTCATTTTGAATAAATAAACCAAGTCATGATTTTGTAATATCATTGGCCCAAATAAAGAAAATGGGATTGAAATGAAAAATAAAGTTGGTCTCGTCTTAATCAAGATTTAATCGGAGGATCGATAATCTTTTGTTTTTGACTTTCACTGACCAATCAAAAAAGAAAAGTATGGCCTCATATAATCAAAACTTATTGATTTGCAATAATCAACAAAATTATGATGTTTTTATGTTATTGGCTAAAAATAAAGGAAATGAAATGCAATGAACCACTAAGTTAAGTGGATTAACATGAATAAAATTAGTAAAAACATAGGAAAAACTAGAGATTAAAAACTCAAAAAAACTTGTTAAAAAAAGTTAATAAAATGAAAATGATTTTAAAGAAAAAAGAGAGGAGGGGTGTATAAAAAATGATAGGATAGGATCCTTTGGGCTTGAAGCCCACACCCAAAAAACGGCACGGTTCAAAAAAATAAAGGGGGTGAGGCGAGTTTGAGAGATGGCATGTAACAGGAGGTGGATCATATAAGTGGAGTCATATAAGCCTTCAGGCCCATCATCCATGCAACCTAAAAAGAGAAAAAAGAAAGGTTGATGGTGTCAAAATAATAAAAAAAAACGGGCTCAGCCCATGCATCACAAATTTAGAATAATAAAAAAAACAAAAGACAAAAGGTGATAATGGAACTTGATGGAGAACCAAAACAAGGCCACGGGTGATTCTTTCACAAGAATATGTCAAAGCAGAACCAAGTGAGGTTCACTTCCACTCAGATCAAAAGTCATCTGAACCAGGTCAAAATGGCAACGAACAAGAGGAACGGATCCAAGTCCAAGCCAACGACGAATCCAAACTTGTCTCCTTCGATTTCTCGCTTGTTCCGTCTGGGTTTCAAAGCAAGTTCGTCCGATTTGAATCATTTGCGGTTTTCGTCTCAGGTGAGCTATGGTTTCATTGAGTTCGTGAATCACTTTCTCTTCATCTCAACTCTTTCTCTCTGTTACTGGTTCTGTTGTTCTTTTTTCTGAAAAAGAAAAGGGTTTATGTGGCTTGAGTGGTTGTAGATGGTTGTCTATGTTGGTGAAGAAGGTCGTTCGATTGAAATGGGTTTGAGGTTGATTTGGATTTAATTGGTTTCTGGGTTATTGAAGGTTTTGAGTGGAATTAGTTTTAGGTTTGTTGTTGGGAGAAGAATGGTGCCAGTTATGGAAGTAGATCGGAAATGGAATGGGGAAGTTGGTGGTTTTCGTTGGAGGGAGTATTGACGGTGTGGTGGCGGTGGTTTCTGAATTGAAGGAGGTTTATAAAAGTATGGTTGTTTGGTGTTTGTGAGTGTTTGTTGTGGGTTGAATGAGAGGGAGAAGATTTGAAGAGTCTTTTGTTCTGGTTGAGAGTAGGTTTTTTTTTGGTTTTATTGAGTGAGGTTATGAAGATCAGTGGAGACAAGGTGGGTCGATTGAATGAAGGGTTTGTTGTGGAGTCTGAAGGGAGTTGTTACAATCCCCCCCCCCCCAATTCGAATGAGGTCCCTCCTTTTTTAATAGCAGTTGTTCCTCTTTTATTTTCCAAAACTTGTTTATCAATTTTCTTTTGAATTTGTCTATTGTTGAGACGTCCCTTTCCTCCGCAGTATGCAGTGTAACGTTGTTCTCTTTGTGCACAGTGAATCCTGGTTTGAAATGTTGACTTGGCAGGCTTGGAGGTCCTGTCCCTTTTGATAGCAGGGTGTGGTACGGCTTTGTGCTGGGAGCGGGAAGGCTTGTTGAAGAAGTTTGTTGCAAGGTTGTAGCTTGTTAGCAGAGTTCTTATTGTGGAATGCAGAATTTTGGAATTTAGTGTGTACCTTGGTGATAACAGGCTTTTGTTGTTGTGGGACTTGGTTGAAAATGGCGCATTGGTATACGAGTGTATTTTTTTTCTTTCTTTGAGTTTTTGTTGTTGTAATGAGAAATATTAATGCATATGAGCTTATGGTGTAAATGAGCCTTGTCTTATTGTAATAAAAATTCTAATATGATGGACTCTTGTTATAAAGTGTGAACTTGGTTTATAGAACTAATATGGATAATATTGGATATGAAATTGGTAGTGAATGGATGAGGTTTTGAATTTTGATTAATGGATGTGTGGAATAAAAAATGGATTAGAAATATGAATAATGGATATTATGGTTAATTGTTTAATTATTAGGAAAGTAGACCATGAAAATGATTTGGATGGAATTAGGTGAAATTGATAATTGAAATAAAATGTGGTTTAGAAATGGGTTAAGAAAATGGGTTGTGAACAAAGTGGATATAAAGGTAAAAATGGATAATGAGATGACTCAAGTTATGGAAATGGATAATGAAATCAAAAATTGGATTGGATGGAAAATAGGTAATAAAAACAGGACACTGAAAATGGATTGACAATGGATAATGGTTATTGGAAACAAATGAAAAGCAAAATGGATAAAACGGTTAAGGAAATGGATATGCACTTCCACACTTGAACAACACCTAAACCTTGCCAATTGCACTTGACTACCACAAATCCTGAACTACATGACCAAACACTTGCACAAAACTTGAAATGTACCAACTGCTCTAATCTCTTTGATGGCTTTACAACCTCAATTGAACTGAAACAGTACTGTACACACCATGAACCAGCTAGCCTTAGGAGACCCAACTGAATGATATTTGTCAATCATAAACTCCAAGGGAGAGAAACCCTAATCCTCGTGCCTTGAGTGCAAAATTATGAAACAAATGACTCGATGAGGACCAAAACCTGATTCAGAATATTTACCATAACCTGATAATCTGATACTGAAACAAACCACTTGTTTGACCAAGATTAGGTCAAACTTCCACGAATCTCAAACCACACCACACAGACCCTTGTCCTGATGACCTTGTCTGGTCCTTGAGGAAGAACTTGTGATGAAAACAAATCACATTGGATTATTGAGGAGAGGAGATCTCTTAGGAGTATGAGAACTTGATTGGTTAGTGATTTATTCAAAATCTTGATTGATCAACCCTTGAGGCCTCTTGAAATGAAACCTGATTCACAAATGAAACAAAACAAACAAAAACTGATAAAATGGTTAGTTATGCAATATGATTGACCCATGATGCTCATGCAAAAGATGTTATGACATCTAAGGGGTAAAATTTGGGGTTCAACAGTTGCCCCTATTTAAATAGCTTTACCGGATGGCACGAGGAAAGGAAGTCCTCGGGACATCAAGGTGGAAAGGTATTTAAATATAGAAAACCAAAAATTTTTCCCTTAGATGGAATGCAAATGCTAAGGACAAGCAACAGACATGCGAATGCTGACATGCCATGAACTTCTAGTATGATGATTATGATGTCATGATAGTGCAGAGATGCAGCCAAACAAGACACTAAAGGTAAGGAGCAAACAACCACAGATGAGCTTACTGGGGAAGGATAAAGGTTAATATCCACAAGGAAGACTCCCTGGGGATACAGGCTGACTAACAAAAGAGACTCACTGGGGAGACTCTGAGGCAACACTGGGGGAAAAAGACACATTCTTACTGGGCATGAAACCAGAAAGAAGACATGATCTTCACTGGAGGATCAATTTAAAATAAAGGATAGACATCCTACAAGAGAGTTTCTGGGGATTTCTTATACTGAAGAGTTCAAACGGGATCTTCAAGAAAAGCCAGAAAAGACAGAGACAAACTCTGCGTGTGCCAAATGATGATCAATCACAAGGACTTTCAAAGAGATATTGATAATGACTGAACTTCTGCTGGGAACCAGATTAAAGTGCCAACAAGGATTGGACTCATAAGTGATATGTCAAGAGATACTGATTTGAGTTGTGTAAGATAACAATTTGGATTGTGAAGAATACCAGTATGAGCTGGATTTTAAATAATGGGTTCATATAACATGAAGTTTAGGTTCACGATAACCTGATACAAACAACTGGTTCACGATAACCAGAGGTTTAGGTTCATATTTGACCTGGTTTCAAACAACGGGTTCACGATAACTCGAAGTTTAGGTTCATGATAACCTGATACAAACAAACTGGTTCACGATAACCAGAGGTTTAGGTTCTTGATAACCTGATTTCAAACAACAGATTCACGATAATCTGAAGTTTAGGTTCATATTTGACCTGGGTTCAAACAACGGGTTCACGATAACCTGAATTTTAGGTTCATATTTGACCTGGTTAAACAATGCCAGCGATTACTGGACTTTAGGTATCCAAATGAGGAGATTAAGTATCAGATAGGTTAATACCGGGGTGGCATCAATGAAGATTAGACTTCCTGGGGAATATCAATTATGGTTACAACAAAGGCTGATGGCAAGGAACAAAAACAGGGATCACATCATCAAGAAGCTTGATGGCAAGGAAAAATAACACATCCGAAGGTACGAAACCTGAGCTCGGAACATCTCATCAAACAGATTAACGGCAAGGAAATAATACATATCCGAGGGTACGGAACCTGAACTCGGAACACCTCATCAAATAGATTGACGGCAAGGAAACAAAACATATCCGAGGGTATAGAACCTGAACTCGGAACACCTCATCAAATAGATTGACGGGAAGGAATAAGACCTATAACATCATCCACGTCAAAGGATTGACGGAATGAAGAAATTGGCTTCATCGAACATCATCCACGTCAAAGGATTGACGGAATGAAGGAATTGACAAACATCATCCACATCAAAGGATTGACAGAATGAAAACTAACTGACATTGTCAAAAGGGTTGGCGGCATATAACATCATCTACGTCAAAGGATTGACATAATGAAGAAAATGACTTCATTGAAGAGACACCTCGTCAAAGGAGTGACGGAAAGAAACGGATCACCAAACATCGTCTACGTCAAAGGATTGGCGGAACAAAAACTAACTGACATCGTCGAAAGGGTTGACGGCAAATAACATCATCCACGTCAAAGGATTGACAGAATGAAGAAAATGACTTCATCAAAGAGACACCTCGTCAAAGGATTGACGAAAAAGAACGGACCACCAAACATCATCCACGTCAAAGGATTGACGGGGAGGACACCTCAAACAGGGATCATATCAAATGGATTGATGGAGAATGACTGATTGAAGGTAACACCATTGGTAACTGTAGAAGTATGAATAAAACCAAGGACGGATAAGCTTCTCGGGAAAGAGATTGCCACTTATCGTTGTAGATGTAATGATAGTAAAACAAGCTTCTCAAGGAGATTGCCACTTGTTGTTGGGTATAAATTTCAAAGAGATGTTGATATTACAATACTGCTAGAGGAATAATTTTGTCTTCAATGAGGTTCTGTAAAAGATTCTTCCTGCGAGACACAGTGCAAAATAAATGCACGTTCAAGATGGGCTCAGAAAACCACACCTGCTAGGGACCAAAGTTCAATCTAGGAATAAGCTAGAAAGAAACGGTCAAACAAGACTCCAATCGAGGAATGAGCTAGAATGGGTGTTGCACCCCAAAATTTTCCCTCCTTACTTTATTACTAACTGGCTTATGTTTCATTTCATTTTTGCATTATCATGTGTGCATATCATTGGTTCTTAGCATAGGGTCAAGGTGCCTGAGGCAAGATCAAGAGGAGAAGATGTTCTTCAGAGGATCAAGCAAAAGAGTTCAAGTGGATCACTCTCTCCTAACCAGTGCATAAATTAGGGTTTTGAAATTCTTGGGTTTATTTCTCCAATGGGCAAGCTCCTTGGATTTTTATCATCACCAAATGGCATATCTTATCTTTGTTGGAGAGGATACACATCATATTCAGAGGAATTTGGATTTGGAGACTGTGTTATTTCCTCCTAGACTGTGGGTACCAAAACTAGGGTTTGCCATAAAGTCAGTTTATTTCTAATTTTTTTGGCAAGACTTGATTCCATGGTATTCCTTGGATCCCTAAGTATCTAGGAGTGGAAGATTGTCCATCAGTTTGGTTCAGGAGAGATTTAATTGGTCAATGGATTGTAAATCAGGTGTATTGGGTAAAAGTCAACAGTGAGAGGGGAAGTCAACTGTGAAATTTTAAGGTTCTCTCCAAGGTTTTCAAGGTCTCACATCCTCATATGGCCTTCAAGAGTCAAGTTTCACACCATTTATCAAAAATCAGGAGTTGGTGCAAAAGTTACTAAATATGGAAATGACCTATAATTTGAAAGTTTCCTTTTTGGGCAAGTTCCTACACTACATTCACCTTGACTTTTCATCATCAAAGAAGCTTCAAATGAATTTTTCTCCAACATGAAAGTTGAAGATATTTTTCTCCTCTTTCCAACAAATACTAGTGGGTCTCCATGTCATTTGTGAAACTCAAGTTATGATCGAAAGAAGGCAAAATGGTTTTTAGGGTTTCTCATGATTCCATTTTCACAACTTTGGCATAGTGACCTATAATTTATTCCATTGCTTCATGTCACATACTAACATCAAAGGACACTCCTCAAGGATTATTTTAGGCCTTTGAATCAAGTGAATCCATGGTGTATTTATCATTTATTCTCCATTATTCAAAATTGTCAAGTCATTGAAAACTCATGAACCAAAATGTCTAAAGGCCCAAATCAAACTCAAGTGTAATTAGCAATTCAAACATAAGTGATCCATCATGAAATAGTTGGATATCCATGCATGTAAGGAGGTGTATCTCACATTATGTGATTTTCCAAAATTGCCCAAAACTCATTAAACAAGGAATTACCAAGGCCCAAATGCTGATCAATGGATTAAACCTAGGTATTTAAACTCATTCATGCACTGGTTAGGGTTTCATTCACGTGCCTTTGTGGACAATTCAAGTGTGAGCCCTAAAAGATCATGCCTTCATATCTCTCAAGCAAGAAGAGTTTTTCAAGAACTTCTTCCACAAACTTCTTCCTTGTGATCAATAGAGTGCAGACCATCCCCCATTCGCAGCCAACAGTGGAGATACGTGTTGTACCATCTCAGGTTAGTGATGATTTTCATGATCATAGAACTCTCCTTTTTGATGCGCATAATGGTGTGTGATGTTCACTGATAACCCTGATATAATTTGTTTCGTGTTTGGACGTGTGTATTGGCTGTATGTTGAGTTTAAAGTTTTTGAATCTAATCTTGTTTCATGTGAATCTCATTGTGTGTTGGTTGTTTGGAATTTTTGATGACATATTATTAATCCTCATGAAAATCTTGTCAAGGTAGTATACGGGTTTGCGTTTTCTGGGTGCTTTTTGAGTTGCAGGTACCGTGGGTGGCGGCCGGAGCTAGGGCTCCGGCGACTGGTATGGTGCTCCGGCCGGCTAGGGTTTTTGGCGAGGAAGATGATCCCTAGCCGTTGATGCATTTGATCGCACGATCCAAAGCTTGCCATGTATTTTTTTTTTCTGAGTTTTATTTAGTATTCGTGTGTGTGTCGTCCATTGTTATTATCATGTGCCTTCAGATCATGTGCCCTTATCATGATTACTTTGTACTTTGTTGACTTGCTTACGTGCGTGGGATGAATCGTGTGGATCCTATGCTGCCAACGAATAAAAATAGACATGTGCCTGGCACATGGGGATGTATGGTAGGCTGGTTGGTTGTGTGTGCGTGCGTGTTTGATAAGTGTGGTGTGCGTGTTAATCCTGACCACTGATCTTCAATACTTTTTGATCTTGTTGACTAAATGTTGAGCGTATGATCAATCCAAGGGCCCGTGTTGAGTCAATTCATTGACTAAAGTCCTTGTGTTCCTTTTTTATTTTATTTTTTTTATTGATGGATTTTAGGACTGGGCTCGCTAATGACACCCCCACCCTTTAGCCCATTAACCATTCCAACGCATTTTCTTACTCATTGCACCCCCATGCCTCTTTTTTTTCATTTTTATTTTAATTTAATTATTACATCCCATATTTTAATTATTAAAAATAGTTTTTTGCATTAAAAAATCCCAGAAAATTCATGCATACTTTTTATTATATAAAATTTTCACAAATTTTATTTTTTATTTTTATTTTATTTTTTATCATCTAAATTACATATTTATTTATTTTCTTTTTGAATTACTCATATCATGCATACTTAAAATTGTTTATTTTATTTCTCTGCATCCATAAAACATTTTCAATCCATCCTTTTTGCATTTGTTAGATAATATTATGAGCTGCATTAAAATATTTTTCCCTCATTTTTAAAATCATTTCACATTGCATTTTAGTCCTTTCCTTTTGCATATTGAACCCTACTTCTCATCTGAGCTTTGCATAATTGTTTGAGTGACTAACATCTTGAATTTTTGCAGGAGTTTTTGATATGTTGTTTACCTCTGGTTGAGCAATGTTGATATTTATTTTGGCAATTTTAGAAGTTGTTTCTCTAATTATTTGATTGCTTTCACTTGAGATCTTCTTGTATGCATATTTCTGATCATGCCTGAGTTTTTGTTTGAGAAGGCACTTGTGCCATTGCTTGGGGGTTTGTTTCTTTGATTTCTTAATTCATGTTTGGTTGTTATTGGTCACTTGATTGCCATTGTATGTCTTTGCTTGGGTTTCATCTATCTCATTTCTTTTACTTATGTCTGTTTCGTACTAACCTTTTATGCAGGGACTAAGGTAAGTTATTTGAGGGTATGGATAAGTATCCATGTTCAACCTTACTCTTTCCTCCTCTCATCTTTTTCCTTTCTTTAGGCTTAGGTTGTTGTCAAACCTCACTAACCGTAGGTCACCCATGCATGATAACATTAGGACTCTTAGTTCCCTTTAGAGTTTCCTTTGTGTCCTCTCTCTTCTCATCTCAAAACTTCTTGAAAACACTTAATAAGTATAAAGTGTATTGCGCACGAGCCTTAAGCGTGGGGAATGAGAAATGAAGGGCTTCCTCTCATCTTTCTAGAGTGCTTAGCGAGCGTCCTGTCTTGGGACGATGCGTTAAGTATACGCCCCTATGCCCTAGACTTTGGTGCAATGCAACTTATGAACTAAATTAAGTCACTTCTGTCCTAAAAAAATACAAACAAACTTCAAACCTTTTTGTCCTTCGGGATTGTCAAACTAAAGGCTATTTTCAAAAAGGGCACGTTACTTTCCGTCTGAGTCGCAAACAGACATCGACCCTAACTGCCGGACGCGAACTTAACATCGCTCATAAAAAACACAAAAAGAACTTGGTCCGAACTACGTTGGCTCTGAATTCCCCATTGCACAAATGGGGTACGTAGGCCTAGGACGTTGACGTCCTACCGAGTCTGTCTTTGTCTCCCCTTCCCCTGTTTTAGTACAGCCATAGATGATAGTATAACTCACCCTTAGAATAGACAACAAGCGTGGATCCCATCGAGTACGATGGACGCGTGGGGTGCTAGCACCTTCCCCTCGCGTAACCGACTCTCGAACCCAGGTTATGGTTGCGATGACCATTCCTTTCCCTCTTCCTCATGTTTATGCGGTGTTCCCTTTCCCTCTCTTGGGATAAATTTACACGGCTAGCGACTCTGTTTTCCGCGCCACTCTCGCGTTTGTACCTAGATGAAAATCCTGGGAGCGACAGTTGGCGACTCTGCTGGGGAACTGGTTCACCTATGCTGGTCCATCCCTAAGTGAGTTAATCCTAGCGCTTGCTTGTCTTTGTTCTCTTTGGGTGTTTTTGTTTTTGTTTTGCTTTATTTGTTGTACTTTATTTTTATCGCATTTTCTGCATTGCATTTCATTTTTATTACTGTCATACTGCTGTGTTGTGCTGGCTGTTTTTGTTTTGCAGGTTGGGTTGTTCTGAGAGATAAGCCCAATACCCAGGCTTGAGTACACCCTAGGACTAGTATGGAGAGTAGTGGGACCTACGTGCCTGCTTGGTACGTTTGTGTGTTCACGAAATTCACAACCAGACGAGGCTATCTTGGGACGCATTCTAACGTGTGTGTCTTGCACATGTTGGGGTGTTGATCTAGAGAGCTGTCGACTCTGGTGACCGATCATCGAGGACCTTAGTGGAAACATCCCTCTTTAGTGGTGACAGTGGCAGACCACACCCTGTGGCAAACCCATTCGCACCCGAGGGCCCACTTTGGAACTCGCATAGGATGGCCCCTACCTTTTGAAGAGAATCAGTGGAGGCACTCATCGATTGACGATAGTACTGTACCCCGAGGGATGAATGTACTATTATTTCTCGGCCTCAGTGCCAAAGCTGAGGACCTTCCGCTTTGGAGAATCAGTTGAGGCCTCCTCGATTGATGATGATTCCAAACCAGAAATGGTGAACATATCATCATTTCTCGACCTGAGAGCCCGAGATACTGAACATCCTAGTACCCACACGTGAGAGGGGATGGGTGTTTGCAAGTAACCGAAACCTTCAACCTACCCAGTTTTTCTGGATTTCTCATCGATGATTGATTATTTGGGTTCCTGGTTATCTTAGTGGTCCGGTATTTTGGAATTCTGGTTTTCTGGGTTGTGGTTCTCGTTCAGTTAATAGCACAGCACATCCAGCAGTGTCACCTTGATCCCATGTTTGCATGAGCATATCATTTTCTTGCATTCTGACATGTTTGACATTTTTCAAGGCTTGCATCTTACTCTTGATTCCGGTTTTCTGAGGTTACCTTGGCATGGATGTCCAGAGAAAGAAGACTGTTGCCTATTCGTTCCCAGATCCAACCTTGACGTTAATTCACAAGCTGATTAATATGGCTGGTCCCGGAGTTCGTACAGAGTTTAGTGGAGGGTATGGGAGACTTCTGAAGTTTGTCTACAATATCTCCAAGTATGAGAAGGATGTCATTCATACAGTTCTTCAGTTTTATGATCCGTCTTTGCGTTGCTTCACTTTCCCAGACTACATCTTGGCCCCAACGTTGGAGGAGTTCTCATTTATTTTGGGAATCCCCATCAGGCATGACATAGTATTCTTTTCTGAAGAACACCCCGGGATAAAAGAAATGGCTATTGCTCTTCATATTGATGAATTCGTTCTGAACAGTAATATTGAGGAAAAACAAGGAACTAAGGGTTTCTTATTGAAGTTCTTGTTTGATCAAGCTTGCATACACGTTAAAGAGAAGAACTGGACTGCTTTCCAAGCTATTCTGGCTATGTGCATCTATGGGATTGTCCTGTTTCCCAATGTTCCTGATCTGGTGGATATGCATGCTGTCAGAATCTTTATTTCAAAGAATCCTATACCAACCTTGCTAGGTGATATGTATCACTCAGTCCACTACAAGAATGAAAATAGGCGTGGAAAAACTGTGAGTTGTTGTGCACCACTCTTATCTACTTGGTTTCTGAGTCATCTCCCCGAATCTGGCGCTTTCGTTGATACGAAAGATTCTCTGAAGTGGTCAAAGAGGTTAATGGGCTTAACTGCTGACAACATTGTTTGGTTCAATCATGACTTGCTAGGAATGGAGATTATTTGCAAGTGCGGAGAATTCCCTAACGTACCCTTGATAGGGAGGAAAGGTGGAATTAACTATAATTTTTCCCTAGTTATCAGGCAGTTTGGTTATCCTTTGAAAGGTCCACCCGAAGAGTGAGATGTCAGAGAGTCCTTATTCTTCAATGGTATTGAGGATCAAGAGATGATAAGGAAGATTGTGAATGCTTGGAAACAGGTGACCAAGAAGGGTAAAACTTCATTCGGGAAATGTAATAACCAGGCTTTCCCTTCCTATAAAGAGTGGATTAAGAAGATAGCAGAAGAGGAGCTTCTTCCCTTCCCGGTGGAACCACCTTTGTATCCTTTGGTGATCGAGCCTCCTACCACAGTTGAGATAGAGAAGTTTGACAAGTTATGGGCTGAAAAGGAAAGGCTGCGGGGAGAAAATAGTGAGCTAAAAAGAGTGATTTATCAGTTGAAGCATGAGCGGGGTGAAGCTGTTCATACCGCCAAGTTGAAGACAGAGCTTCTTGCTAAGGCAGAAAAAGAGCTAGCTGACATGGTCGCATCCAGACAAAGGATGAAACAAGCTTTGGATGGTATCAGTAAGGTTCTCGAGTCTAAGGAGGAGGAATTAAACAAGGCTTTGTTGAATATTCACAGGTTCAATGATCACCGAGAAACTGCAATGGCTGAGAATAAGAGAAAGGAAGACGGTTATCTAGCTCAGATTGATGAGTTGAAGTCAAAGCTCAAGAAAAAAGACGCCGAGATCTTGTCGGGGGTATTCAAGAGACAAGCAGTCGAGGGTCGACTCAATGAAGCCATAGCCTCCATAGAGGAATTGAAGGTCCAAGCTGAAGTGAAGAGATCTAGACGTGAGGGCCCTAGTATGGAGGGTGTATCTGGAGAAGACGCTTGGGAATTACATTGCCGATACTTGGAGGGGATCTTACATAGGAGAGACCTTCTCATTCAAGAGCTGATTCAGAGACCGAAGCATCCCGACACCAAAAAGCTGTTCAAGGAAATTCAAGACTGGAGCAGAAAGCATAGTGGATGGGGAGGATTGACACTTGTGGACATGCCGTAGTTTTCTATCTTCTTTTATTGTATTTGGGTCACCACCAGGCTTGTTGGTTGGGACCTTTGATTTTCATGTTCAAACTTGTTATCTGGGATTTGTGATTGTTGACATTTGGTTTTCCTACGGTTTTCTTAATATATGAGCAGAAGTTCCATTATATCTTGTTGCTAAACTAGAATCAAGGGGTGGATCGCCCTGCGAATATTCAAACATGTTCATCTGCATTTGCATACTCATAATCATTTTGCATGATCATTTTGCATAACAGGTGTCTATCTCCGGTATTCTTATCTTGTTCTAATCTTAGGATTGTAGATCAGCACACTCACCGGTATTCTACCAGACAAAATCAAAGGAGACTCATGGATCAGTTACAGAATGAGATCACTGAGATGCGGACTCGTATGAACCAATTCATGGAATTAATGCAAGGTGTTGCTCAGGGCCAAGAGCAGTTGAAGACTCTCGTTCAGCCACTGATTGCAAGAATTGATGAAGATGGTGTCCTTCATGGAGGAATTCAGACTGGTGTTACTGGTAATAATGTTCAGAATGGCCCTCCGGGCGGAGGTATTCCTGTTACTGGTGTTGTAATCCCTCCGGGCGGAGGAGAAAGTATTGTGGTTCCTACTGCTGGGGGAGGTGGTATTGGTGCTGGCGCAGTTCATGGCCGTCAGTATGATGATATTCAAGATGATGCCTTTTCTATGCCAGGTGGGGATATTGGACCCCAGATTGACAATGATCAGAGGTTCAGGTTGATTGAGGAGCAACTGAGGGGTGTTGTAAATCAGGATTCTGTGGGAATGGATCTAGAGGATTTGGGGCTGGTTCCAGGCGTTGTTATCCCGCACAAGTTTCAGACTCCTACTTTTGAGAAGTATAATGGTATGACTTGTCCTAGGACCCATTTGAGGGCATACGCAAGCAAAATGGCTGCGCATGCGAAGAATGAGAAGCTGATGATACATTGCTTCCAGGATAGCCTATCTGGGGCATCCCTGGAGTGGTATATGCAACTGGAAAGGAAAGATGTGCGTAGTTGGAGAGATCTGGCAAGAGCATTCATTAGACACTATCAGTATAACACTGATATGGCTCCTAACCGAACACAACTGCAGAACTTATCACATAAGAACAATGAGAGTTTCAAGGAGTATGCCCAGAGGTGGCATGGACTGGCAGCGAGGGTTCAGCCTCCCATGTTGGAACGTGAAATGATAACTATGTTTATGGCCACCTTGCAGGGTCATTACTATGAAAAGCTGGTACCGTGTATGACTGGAAAGTTTGCTGATTTGATCTTATTAGGAGAGATGGTGGAAAGCGGAATTAAGGCGGGAAAAATATCAGGCGGCAATGGGTCCTCATATGGAGGAAATAAGAAGCCTTATGCCAGTGGTTATAAGAAGAAGGAGGGAGATACAAACTATGTGTCATCATATCGTGGTAGAGAAGGACCTCGTCAGAACTACAATCAGCAGGTGGCTTCTGTTACCATCCCAGCAGCACCTCAGCAGCCAGCAGTGTCTCAACAACAGAATCAGGCTCCTCGCCGGTCTCAGCCTCTGACTAGGCGGGATAGGCATTTTGACACTCCACCTCTTCCCTACGCTCAATTATTTTAGTACTTGCTAAAGCTACAGTTAATTCAGAAGAGAACATTGGCTCCACCTAATGGTAATCCACCTCCCGGCTATGACGCCAACGCCCACTGTGAGTTTCATTCTGGGGCACTCGGACATTATATTGAGAACTATAAAGCTTTTAAGCATCAGGTTCAAGATTTGGTGGATTCCAAGGCCATCAATTTCTCCAATGACGTTTCGAATGTGAATCAGAACCCGATGCCGAATCACGGTGGGCCGAAGGTCAATGCTATTATTAAAGACTGTGAAGACTTGAGTTTGATTTCAGATGTGAACGAAGTCCAAACTCCCTTGGGTGTGGTGAAGGAAAGACTGTTGAAGGGAGGGGTATTTCCCGGTTGTGATGAAGGTTGTGTAGGATGTGTGTCGTAGCCAGGCGGTTGTGAGTTATTGAAAGCATGTATCTAGAAAATGATCAGTGAAGGGATATTACAGTTTGACAGAGGTTGTAGGCAGATTATTGTTACTGACAGAGAGATTGATGTTGCCACAATAACAATTCCATTCAAGACGATAACTATATCAGCGCCGGCGAGACCAGCGCCGGTCACTATCACTGTTCTTGGACCAGTCCCGTATGAGAGTACCAAGGCCATCCCATGGAACTATGGGGCCGAGGTGTTTGTTAATGGTAAGAAGCTGGAATTGGAAGAGACATCAGCTGTGAATACAGAGGTTGGAAATCTTGTTGAAGCAAGAGCTATCACTAGGAGTGGTAGAGTCTTTATTCCATCTGAGAATCAAGCTAGCAGTTCAAGACAAGACAAAGGTAAACAGATGATGGACGAGTCTGTACAGAGGCAGGAAGCTAATAATTCTATGACGAAGCCAGTTGGGGATACTTTCTTAGAAGACGTGGAAGAGTTTATGAGGTTGATCAAGAAAAGTGATTACAAGATTGTCGATCAACTTCACCAAACTCCATCGAAGATTTCCATTCTATCCTTACTGTTGTGCTCCGAGGCACACCGAAATGCATTGCTGAAGGTTCTGAACATGGCTTATGTACCACAGGAAATATTCGTCAATCAGTTAGAAGGGGTTGTGGCCCATGTGAATGCTGGTAATGGTTTGGGTTTCACGGATTTAGATCTGACTCCGGCTGGGAGGAATCACAACAACGCTCTACATATTTTAGTGGAATGCCGTGGTTCTTTAATGTCACATGTGTTAGTTGATACCGGGTCATTTTTGAATGTGTTATCGAAGAAGGCTTTGATGAAATTCGATACTCGTGGGTTGATTTGTACACGAAGTGACTTGGTGGTACGTGCTTTTGATGGCTCCAAGAGGTCAGTTTTTGGAGAGTTAGTTCTGCCGATCAAGGTGGGTCCTGAGATTTTCAACACCACCTTTTACATAATGGATATTCAGCCTGCCTATAGTTGTTTGTTGGGTCGCCCTTGGATCCATGGTGTTGGGGCAGTAACTTCTACGCTGCACCAGAAATTGAAGTACATGGTGGATGGCCACGTTGTGACTGTTTGTGGTGAAGAAGATATCATGGTGAGTCACCTATCGACCTTCAAGTATGTAGAGGTAGATGGTGAAATACAGGAAACTTTGTGCCAAGCCTTTGAAGCTGTGAAAATTCCCGAGGAACCCCCAAAGGCGGTCAGTCAGCCTGAGGTGGTTGCCCAACCTGAAGTTGTCAGACAACCAGAAGTTCCAATGTCCTCTTTCAAAGAGGCGCGCGCTATAGTTGAAGCTGGTGGTTCTCAGAAGTGGGGCAGTGTCACTGATGTTCAAAGGAAGCAAGATACTCATGGGCTGGGTTACAAGCCACCTAGGCGTTCCGAAGAGCCTCCCAAGTTCTATAGTCCAGTCCGTTTCACCAGTGCCGGTGTTTTCTTCGACAGTGTCAATGCTATTGAGGATGAAGGAGATAGTGATTATGACATGGATGAATGGATCCGTCCCTGCACCCCTGGACAGAGTTTAGGCAACTGGTCCTCCGAGAAAGTCATCCAAGTGACGCGTCTGGAGTAATTTACTTTTGTTTTCTATTATGTTGAGTCCTACGTTCTGCCCAAGACGTAGTGATATTGATTTGTAGGGCTTGGATGTTTATTTGCTATTTTTATCATCAATAAAGGACGCTTTTTCATTCAAATATTTTGATCCATGTCTTTCTATTTTTTACTTTTTGCATTAACCCACATCAAAATGGCAATCTGTTTTCTTGTTTGTTGCACTCTTAATAAACATAAAACATCCATCATGCAGGTTCCTTTGTTCATATTCCACCCATGACTTAGCTATGGCTCAATATGACTTCGACAATCCCATCTATCAGGCCAAAGAAGAGACTGACGAAGACTGTGACTTACCAGAAGAATTAGCCAGGCTATTGAAACAAGAGGAAAGGGTCATTCTACTTTATCAGGAGGAAGTTGAGACTGTTAATCTGGGAACCGAGGATGTTAAACGAGAAGTAAAGGTTGGGGCTACCCTGGAAGACACTGTTAAGGGAAGATTGATTGAGTTGCTTCGAGAGTATGTGGATATCTTCGCCTGGTCTTACCAAGACATGCCCGGGCTTGACACTGACATCGTTTCACACAGACTGTCGCTTAAAGAGGGTTGTACTCCAGTCAAGCAGAAATTGAGAAGGACAAAACCAGATATGGCTGTCAAGATCAAGGAAGAGGTTCAGAAACAGTTGGACGCCGGATTTCTTGCCGTGACAAATTATCCTCCATGGGTTGCTAATATTGTACCTGTACCTAAGAAGGATGGGAAGGTCAGGATGTGTGTCGATTACCGAGATTTGAATAGGGCGAGCCCGAAGGATAATTTCCCACTCCCCCACATTGACGTGTTAGTGGACAATACTGCTCAATATTCTGTGTTTTCCTTCATGGATGGCTTCTCTGGGTATAACCAAATCAAAATGGTCCTAGAGGTCATGGAGAAAACAACGTTCTTAACACCGTGGGGAACATTTTGCTACAAGGCAATGCCCTTTGGGTTGAAAAATGCTGGGGCAACCTATCAGCGGGCAATGTTGACTCTCTTTCATGATATGATTCACAAGGAGATTGAAGTCTATGTTGATGACATGATTGCGAAGTCACAAACAGAGGAAGAACACTTGGTAAACCTCCAGAAGTTGTTTGAAAGGTTGAGGAAGTTCAGATTGAGATTGAATCCGAACAAGTGTACTTTCGGTGTGAGGTCTGGTAAATTGCTGGGATTCATTGTTAGTGAAAGAGGTATCGAGGTTGATCCTGCAAAGATAAAAGCCATACATGAGATGCCTGAGCCAAGAACAGAGAAAGAGGTTCGTGGTTTCTTGGGAAGGTTGAATTACATTGCCAGGTTCATCTCTCATCTGACAGCCACGTGTGAACCAATTTTCAAGTTGCTAAGAAAGGATCAAGAGGTCAGGTGGAATGAAAATTGTCGAGAGGCATTTGAAAGGATAAAGACGTATTTGCAGGAACCTCCAGTCCTTATGCCACCGGTGTTCGGGAGACCGTTGATTATGTACCTTACGGTTCTTGAGAATTCGATGGGTTGTGTGCTCGGTCAACACGACGAGACAGGTAGGAAAGAGCACGCCATTTACTACCTGAGTAAGAAGTTCACTAATTGCGAATCAAGATACTCTATGCTGGAAAAGACATGTTGTGCACTCGCTTGGGCAGCCAAGCGTCTAAGGAAGTATATGTTAAATCATACAACCTTGTTGATTTCGAAGATGGATCCAATTAAGTACGTGTTTGAGAAGCAGACACTTTCTGGAAGGATAGCCCGTTGGCAGATGGTTTTGACAGAGTATGATATTCAGTATGTTTCTCAGAAGGCCATTAAGGGAAGTGTTCTGTCAGAATATCTTGCTAAACAGCCTGTCGAGGATTATCAGCTAATGAAGTTTGAGTTTCTGGACGAGCATGTTATGTTTCTGAAAATGAAAGATTGCGAAGAGCCTCTGCCTGACGAAGGACCTGAGATTGGGTCACAGTGGAAGATGATTTTTGATGGGGCTGTCAACTCATATGGTAATGGAATTGGGGCAATCATTACGACCCCGAAGGGTTCTCATATACCTTTCACTGCTCGGTTAGCATTCGTGTGTACCAACAACGAGGCGGAGTATGAAGCATGCATCATGGGGTTAGAAGAAGCAATTGATTTGAGAATTAAGAACCTCGATGTCTATGGTGATTCCGCGTTGGTAGTCAATCAGATTACAGGAGAATGGGAGACCCATCAGGCGAATTTGGTACCTTATAACAACTATGCCAGAAGGTTTTTACCTTTCTTTGACAGGGTGGATTTTCATCACGTGCCCCGAACTGAGAATCAGATGGCTGATGCGTTAGCGACATTGGCATCCATGTATAAGGTGAACCGTTGGAATGAAACTCCGTCGATTAGAATCATGCGTCTGGATAGACCAGCTTTTGTGTTTGCAATTAAAGACGTGTCTGATGGCAAACCGTGGTATCATGATATTAAGGTTTTTCTAAAGAGACAAGAGTATCTAGAGGGGGCCTCCACCAAGGATAAGAAGACTCTGAGAAGGTTGGCAGGAAACTTCTTTCTGAATAAGGATGATGTGTTATATAAGAGGAACTTCGATATGGTCTTGCTACGTTGTGTTGATGAACACGAGGCAGGCTTGTTGATGGAGGAAGTTTATGAGGGTTCTTTTGGTACTTATTCCAGTGGACACACCATGGCTAGAAAGTTGTTGAGGGCAGAATATTACTGGTTGACTATGGAGTCTGATTGTTTCAAGTACGCCCGGAAGTGCCATAAATGCCAGATTTATGCAGATAAGATGCATGTACCGCCTACGCCTCTAAATGTGTTATCATCTCCTTGGCCTTTTGTAATGTGGGGTATAGATATGATTGGAAAGATTGAGCCCACTGCTTCTAATGGGCATCATTTCATTCTGGTTGCCATTGACTATTTCATAAAGTGGGTGGAGGCAGCCTCGTACGCCAACGTCACCAAGCAAGTGGTAGCCCAGTTTATAAAGAAGGACATCATCTGTCGTTATGGGGTCCCGGAGAGAATCATCACTGATAATGGCTCGAATTTGAACAACAAGATGATGAAGGAACTATGTCAGAGTTTTAAGATCGAGCATCATAATTCCTCTCCATATCGTCCGAAGATGAATGGTGCTGTTGAGGCGGCGAATAAGAATATCAAGAAGATTGTGTAGAAGATGGTGGTAACATATAAAGACTGGCATGAGATGTTACCTTATGCCCTACATGGTTATCGTACTTCGGTGCGTACGTCAACTGGGGCAATCCCTTTTTCATTGGTATATGGTATGGAGGCAGTTTTACCCTTAGAGGTCGAGATTCCGTCTTTGAGAGTTCTGGCAGATGTGAAGCTTGATGAAGCTGAATGGGTGCGTTCCAGGTTGGATCAGTTGAACCTTATTGAAGAAAAGAGATTGGCAGCCATCGCACATGGCCGGTTGTATCAGAGTAGGATGAAGCATGCCTTTGACAGAAAGTGCGTCCTCGGAGTTTTCAGACAGGCAAATTGGTTTTGAAAAGGATCCTTCCTCCTCAGACAGATCACAGGGGCAAATGGACTCCAAATTACGAAAGGCCGTATGTGGTTAGAAAGGTTTTCTCTGGAGGAGCCTTACTACTCTCAACTATGGATGGCGAAGATTTTACGTCCCCTGTGAACGCAGACGTAGTCAAAAAATACTTCGCATAAAAGAGATCCGCTGGACATAAAAAGAAAGTCCAGGCAAAAAGGGGCATCCCGGCGAACCATAAAAAAGGAAAAGGTTCGGGCAAAAATTAGGGATAAAATGTAAAAAGAAACGTGTAAACCCGCAAAGTTGAAAACCGGTAAAGGCAACTTTGGCAAAAATGGGTATCCCGATGGATTAAAAACCCGAAAAGGGCGATCCAGGCAAAAGTTAGGGATTTATAAGCGAAAGGCTATGGTCTGCGTTCGATCTGTGAGCACTTTCAATACCTGGAAATTCTGAAAGAAAGGAATCAGTACAGTTAGTCTCTTCGAAGGTCAAGACATTTGTGGATAAGCAAGACATATGGGTCATAGCTGAGTCGAATCATGGTGGATATTTGTTCCCACATTGCCGACATGTGTATTTTCTTTTTGCTTTTGCGCAATTACCTCCTTTTAGGAATTGCTTCCTATTATAAATGCCTATTTACAGGCCACTTTTCTCAATAAAATATTCATTTCACTCAAAGAGCTTTCCATTGTTTGTTTTACTTTTATTGTTTTGTTTGCAAAAAACGTCCAATATTTTTTATAAACATTGCATATAAAATTTCGAGCTTTGCGGAGCATAACGAAAAGCAGTAGAAATTACTTAGGCGTTAACGGTGATAGTCATGTTGTGGCATATTCTTTTTGTTGTTATTTGACTTGCAGGGCAACGGGATTGTATTCCCCCAGCAGCTTGCTCTCCCCAGCATTGAGATTGCACTTCCCTCAGCAAGAGCAGACCTTCCCCAGCAGGAGACTTAGGAAGTATTTTCTCTGGATCAAGACGTTGTTTCCCCACAGAATCAGGGTGTTCACCTTCTCTATCTAGTCAGGAAGCGTGCTTTCACCAACGATGTCATATTCTAATCCCCAGCAAGGTGAGAGTAAAGGCATTCTCCCCATCAGCAGGCCAAGTTCAGCAGTATCCCCCAAGCAGGATGGTATTATGGACTGTTTTCCCCAAGCAGGACGGTATTATGGGCTGGCAGCCCCCAGCAGGTCCTAAGCCCATCTTTCATTGGCAACCCTCAGTAACAGACTTCCGATTCTGTTATTGGCGATCATTCTCAACTCCCCCAGCAGAGGAGAAATCTCAGGTTTTGGATGTTACCTTCAGTGAAAGACAGGTATGGCCCCCGGTATTTCTTTCGGGATTTCATCCCCAGCAGAAGTCGTTGATCTGAAGAGTCGATCAGTATGACCCTTCTCAGCAGAGTTCCTGGATTCAGAGGACAATTTATTTTTGTCATCCCCAGCTAATTTGGTCTTTTCTCTCCGGCATTTATTTTGCTGGAGGGACCCCTTTTGCATATCATAAGCATTTGATTTACATCCTCAAAAGCGTAGCATTTCCACTTGGTGTGGAGCATTACGGCAAAATTCAAACATTTGCATTCGAAGCATAAGTCAGGTTTGATGCTTTCCTTGCCATTTCTCTTTCCCAGTAGAGATGGCATAACTCAGGAGGTTTTGGAGGGATGCATTCCTCATACTTGTGCTCCCTGGCAGAGTCTTTTATTTAGACTTCTCCTTTCCCCAGCGGAGTCATCTTATCTGTGGACCGTGAGTCCGTTAGAAGTTTGCCTTTGTTTGGCCCTTCTCTTTTGTGAAATCCAGTTCTCGCTCGACATATTTTGTTTGCTAGTTTCCTTTTCTCAGTTGGGGTGGTTTAAACCAGAAGTTTGTTTCACGTTATCCCCAGCGAAGTCCACTTTATGTTGGTTATCCTTTGCGGGTACAATTGAGGTTGTATTCGTTTTGTGGGCGCGATTGAGGTCGTATTCATATTTTCTTTGTGGGTAGAGTGATTGAGGTCAGTCTTCCTTTGTGGGTACAATTGAGGTTGTATTCGTTTTGTGGATGCGATTGAGGTCGTATTCGTCTTCTCTTTGTGGGTAGAGTGATTGAGGTCAGTCTTCCTTTGTGGGTACAATTGAGGTTGTATTCATTTTGTGTGTGCGATTGAGGTCGTATTCATATTGTCTTTGTGGGTAGAGTGATTGAGGTCAGTCTTCCTTTGTGGGTACAACTGAGGTTGTATTCGTTTTGTGGATGCGATTGAGGTCGTATTCGTCTTCTCTTTGTGGGTAGAGTGATTGAGGTCAGTCTTCCTTTGTGGGTACAATTGAGGTTGTATTCGTTTTGTGGATGCGATTGAGGTCGTATTCGTCTTTTCTTTATGGGTAGAGTGATTGAGGTCAGTATTCCTTTGTGGGTACAATTGAGGTTGTATTCGTTTTGTGGGTGCGATTGAGGTCGTATTCGTATTTTCTTTGTGGGTAGAGTGAGTGAGGTCAGTCTTCCTTTGAGGGTACAATTGAGGTTGTATTCGTTTTGTGGGTGCGATTGAGGTCGTATTCGTATTTTCTTGGTGGGTAGAGTGATTGAGGTCAGTCTTCCTTTGAGGGTACAATTGAGGTTGTATTCGTTTTGTGGGTGCGATTGAGGTTGTATTCGTGTTTTCTTTGTGGGTAGAGCAATTGAGGTCAGTCTTCCTTCGCGGGTGCAATTAAGGTTGTATTCGTTTTTTGGGTGCGATTGAGGTCGTATTTGTATTCCCTTTGTAGGTGCGATCGAGGTCGTATTCGTCTTATTTATGAGATTATGGTTGAGGTCATATTCCTTATTTTTCAGCACGCTCCATTTCGTTATTCTCACCATTAGCAAATTTTTGGGGCTCTTTCGGTATTCAATCCCCGTGTATCCCGGAATGTCTGAAAGCCGCTGCTATCATACCTTCAGGACCAAGTTGATTGAATAGGGGCAGCTGTTGCACCCCAAAATTTGCCCTCCTTACTTTATTACTAACTGGCTTATGATTCATTTCATTTTTGCATTATCATGTGTGCATATCATTGGTTCTTAGCATGGGGTCAAGGTGCCTGAGGCAAGATCAAGAGGAGAAGATGTTCTTCAGAGGATCAAGCAAAAGAGTTCAAGTGGATCACTCTCTCCTAACCAGTGCTTAAATTAGGGTTTTGAAATTCTTGGGTTTATTGCTCCAATGGGCAAGCTCCTTGGGTTTTTATCATCACCAAATGGCATATCTTATCTTTGTTAGAGAGGATACACATCATATTCAGAGGAATTTGGATTTGGAGACTGTGATATTTCCTCCTAGACTGAGGGTACCAAAACTAGGGTTTGCCATAAAGTCAGTTTATTTCTGATTTTTTGGGCAAGAATTGATTCCATGGTATTCCTTGGATTCCATGGTACGGTTTTGTGCTGGGAGCGGGAAGGCTTGTTGAAGAATTTTGTTGCAAGGTTGTAGCTTGTTAGCAGAGTTCTTATTGTGGAATGCAGAATTTTGGAGTTTAGTGTGTACCTTGGTGATAACAGGCTTTTGTTGTTGTGGGACTTGGTTGAAAATGGCGCATTGGTATACGAGTGTATTGTTTTTTTTTCTTTGAGTTTTTGTTGTTGTAATGAGAAATATTAATGCATATGAGCTTATGGTGTAAATGAGCCTTGTCTTATTGTAATAAAAATTCTAATATGATGGACTCTTGTTATAAAGTGTGAACTTGGTTTATAGAACTAATATGGATAATATTGGATATGAAATTGGTAGTGAATGGATGAGGTTTTGAATTTTGATTAATGGATGTGTGGAATAAAAAAATGGATTAGAAATATGAATAATGGATATTATGGTTAATGGTTTAATTATTAGGAAAGTAGACCATGAAAATGATTTGGATGGAATTAGGTGAAATTGATAATTGAAATAAATGTGGATAATTGAAACAAAATGTGGTTTAGAAATGGGTTAAGAAAATGGGTTGTGAACAAAGTGGATATAAAGGTAAAAATGGATAATGAGATGACTCAAGTTATGGAAATGGATAATGAAATCAAAAATTGGATTGGATGGAAAATAGGTAATAAAAACAGGACACTGAAAATGGATTGACAATGGATAATGGTTATTGGAAACAAATGAAAAGCAAAATGGATAAAACGGTTAAGGAAATGGATATGCACTTCCACACTTGAACAACACCTAAACCTTGCCAATTGCACTTGACTACCACAAATCCTGAACTACATGACCAAACACTTGCACACAACTTGAAATGTACCAATTGCTCTGATCTCTTTGATGGCTTTACAACCTCAATTGAACTGAAACAGTACTGCACACACCATGAACCAGTTAGCCTTAGGAGACCCAACTGAACGATATTTGTCAATCATAAACTCCAAGGGTGAGAAACCCTAATCCTCGTGCCTTGAGTGCACAATTATGAAACAAATGACTCGATGAGGACCAAAACCTGATTCAAAATCTTTGCTACAACCTGATAATCTGATACTAAAACAAACCACTTGTTTGACCAAGATTAGGTCAAACTTCCACTGAATCTCAAACCACACCACACAGACCCTTGTCCTGATGACCTTGTCTGGTCCTTGAGGAAGAACTTGTGATGAAAACAAATCACATTGGATTATTGAGGAGAGGAGATCTCTTAGGAGTATGAGAACTTGATTGGTTAGTGATCTATTCAAAATCTTGATTGATCAACCCATAAGGCCTCTTGAAATGAAACCTGATTCACAAATGAAACAAAACGAACAAAAACTTATAAAATGGTTAGTTATGCAATATGATTGACCCATGATGCTTATGCAAAAGATGTTATGACATCTAAGGGGTAAAATTTGGGGTACAACACCGACGTCGAACAACCAGGCTGAATACGAGGCCTTCCTCGCCGGGCTACGGTTGGCTGAGGACCTCGGCGCCGAAGAAGTCAAAATTTTCACCGACTCACAGCTAGTGGCCTCCCAGGTTCGAGGAGAGTACCAAGCCAAGAACGACAGCTTCATCGAATACCTGGCCCTGGTGAAGGAAAAGAAGAAAAACTTCACCGCAGCAGAAGTCACCCACATCCCGAGCGAGCACAACACCCGAGTAGATGTCTTGTCCAAACTGGCGAGCACAAAGAAGAAAGGTGGGAAAAATTCATCATACAAGAAGTACTCGCACACCCGAGCATTGACAAACCCGTCCCCGCGACGGACCTGAACGCCATCAGAGACAACAACTGCTGGATGACGCCGGTATACGAGTACCTCTCCACTAGAAGGTTGCCCGACGATCCCAAGGAGGTCGGAGTGGTTAAGTGATGGGCGTGCTCCTATACACTTGTTGAAGACAAATTGTACCGACGTGGCTTCTCGATCCCCCTCCTCAGGTGCATCGAAGAGACCAAGGTCCCCGGTATACTCCAGGAAATCCATGAGGGGATCAATGCACAACACCTCAGCGGACGGTCCTTAGCCTGGAAGGCGTTACGAGCAGGATACTACTGGTCCACCATGCAACAGGACGCCAAGGAGCACATCAAGAAATGCGACAGATGCCAACAACACGGGGATATGCACCTGGCCTCGCCCAGCGAGCTCAAAACGATATCATCCCCGTGGCTGTTTGCGTGGTGGGGAATGGATATCCTAGGGCCCTTCGTCGTCGGGTTACACAAAAACAAGTACCTCATCGTCGGCATGGATTATTTCACGAAGTGGATTGAGGCGGAAGCCCTAACCAAAATCACAGCTCACAACATACTACGTTTCTACAAGAGGAACATCCTCGCCCTGTTCGGCGTGCCCCAAGAGATTGTCACCGACAACAGGATACAGTTCACCGACAAGAACTTCTAAGACTTCGTCACCAAGTTGGGCACGAAGCAGCACTTCACGTCGATCGAGCACCCTCAAACGAACAGGTAAGCTGAAGTGGTGAACAGAGTGATCCTGCGAGGACTGAAAAGCCGACTAGGTGACGCCAAGAAAAGGTGGGTCGAGGAGCTGCACAACGTCCTCTGGGCCTACCGGATAACTCCACATTCCACGACGGGGGAGACCCCCTTCCACTTGACTTACGGAACAAAAGCGGTGATCCCTGTGGAAATAAGGGAACCCTCAAGGAGAACAGAATCTCCCCACAACGGGGAGATAAACGATGAGGCCCTAAGGGAGGAGCTCGACTTTGTCGAGGAGATAAGGTTCGGCGCATCCCTCCAAGAAGCCTCACTTAAACAGAAAATAACTCTACGTTATAACAACAAAGTTATTAAACGTGATTTTCAAGTAGGCACCCTCGTCCAACGAAGGAACCAGAAAGATTTGCGAGAAGGAAAGCTCACCGTGAACTGGGAGGGCCTAAACCGCGTCCGCGCGAAAATGGGACAAGAGCCTACTACCTCGAAAATCTACACGGGGAGGAACTTGGTCGACCATGGAACGCTGAGAAGCTTAAACAATACTAAAGTTAAGCACTGCCCGCGACACGGCCACGTCGCGATTACGGGGGCGCACTAAGGTACAAACGCGACTCCCCTCCATGAGACAAGAAGATCAAGGGCCGCGTTGTGTGTGCGCGAAGACCCTTGATCCGACGAGGATACCTCGACCAAGCTCCGTCATTGTCGTACCAGTCAGGAAGAACACCCAGCTCACGATGGGAAGTTCGCGCCACGAGACTAGGACCTCGACCGAATTCCTAGCCTCGTTAAAGGTCGGAATACATCTCCTGCCACTCGACCAGTTCCGCACACAGTCGAGGACCAACAAAGTCGAGCAAACCTCCAAATTACTTAGGAAAAAAACAACAAATATATCAAACTTGCAAATATCACACACACAGATAAGCAAAAGCAAAGCATTAAATGGGGCAGAAGCCCATTGTGCGAATAGTACAAAGATGTCAAAAAGCCCCTGGCACGCAGGTTGAGCAAAGTCACTTCAAAAAAATGGCTCACAGGCCCAAACAAAGTAAACAAATGGAAAACTAGACGGCTGCATTTTCCTCTAGCTGCTCGTCTCATGTTGCCTGGCCGTCATCATCCTCCTCAGACGCTGGCCGAACAATCTGACCTTCGACCACCTCATAGTAAAGATCACTCCCTTCAGTGACGAGGTTGGGGTTCACAATCCCGAGCTGCTTCACGACATTATTAAAGCCCACTTCGGCAGCAACGAGGATATCTTGCTCGGTCTGCCTGAGCTTCACGATCAGTTCCGCCTGAGAGGTCAATAGCATGTCGTCCTCAGTTTCCTCTTCAGCAGGACGGATAACTTGCTCCAACTCGGCGATCCTCGCCAAGAGATTCTTCCTCTCAGCATCGGCCTTCTTCAGCTTCTCCTCCAACTGCCTCTGAAGCCCGACATGGGTTTCGTTCTATTTTTTGCACTCAGACAGGTCCTTGCCCACCTTCTCCATTTCGGCTGCGACCGACGTGAAGCTCTCCTGGAGCTTGGTCAGCTCAACTGGTGGGAAGGTCTCGTCATTCAGGACCAGGGCGGCAGCACAAACCCGCATCACCGCGTACACGTCTTCCACCAAGGCCTTTCTCCTAGAAGCCCGGTCAACGCCTAAGATGGTCTGAGCCTCAGGTGCACCAACACACAGGGAATTGGTCCCCAAAAAGAAATTTGGCCTCGAGTGATAAGGCGGGAGCATGAACTTCATAGCGGGAGGGCTCTCAGTCTCGGTAAGATCGACGTCCATATGCTCGCTAATTCGCTGTCTTTTTGGATACCCTTGTGTGACAGGAGATTGGCTACCCTTGGGAGAGCTGGAAGAGTCCCCGGGTTCCGGGGTGGGGCCTGGGCGGTGTGACCGGATCTGCTCGACCCACCCTTTTCCACTCTTCTTCGAAATTCGAGTAGCTGCCAGCTTCTTGATACGCTCCTCCGCGCTCGACATGGTGCCTGCAAAAGAAAATAGAAATACGTCAGTAAGTCGAAGAACAAAATGCACGGGAGGATCTAATCAAAGAGGCATCCACCACCTAACAACTTGAGGGCATCCTCGTCGGAAAACGTCTCGAGTAGGGCCCTCGTATTAATCAACCGGGCTTTCTCCAAGGGCCTCCCGTCGTCGCCGCGGATAGGCTTCTCGTCCGGTGTCACGAGTTGTGCACGGGAGAAACCGATGAAGAATTTGACTATCTCCTCGTGGGCCAGACGATCCCCTTCGCACAGTCTACCAGGACTGAATATATAACTATCTGTGCCCTTCTTGAAGTGCTCCTCCATCCAGAACAGGGGAAACTTCGCCTCGAGGACCTCTTCCTGCTACCCGTCTATCTCTTGGTGCACCCGTCTGTACACCGACTCCACGACCTCGAACGAGATAGGCTTCACGGTGTAGTACCAGGACTTGAAGTGGAGAACAAAGTCCATGTAAGTCTGAAACAGCCTACTCACCTGCTTGAAAGACACCCAGCCATGTTTTCCATCAATTGTCTGCCTCTGCAAGTGGAATATACGGAAGAATAGAGGTATGATCGCCCCGATACGGAGATATTGACAGACGAGCTCGAAGCGTGAATGAAGGCAAGGGCATTGGGGTGGAGTTGCGACGGTGCCAGGCGCAGTCAAATGAACACCTCTCGCTAAAAATCACTGAAGGACAGGCGCCACCCCACCTCGTCAAACATGGACTCGTACAAGGGAAACCTCATCCTCCGGTACGTCGAGCAGATGTGGTGGTGCTGCAGAGGTCTATACACAATCCAGGTCTTTGAGGAGCCCTCAAGGCGATGCTCGACGGTGGCGAAGATATCATCCTTTTTGCTTACGACAAACTGGGATGCGATGCTCAGAGGCTCCTCGCTAACCCAATCCTCGGGAGGCCGTCCCTCGATACTGGTGATCGGTGCCATCGGGGAGTCAGGCTGGTCGTCAATATCTATAGATCCCACGGCCATGGCCTTCATTTACCTGAAAAGCAGAAGGAACTGGTGAATTCGATAATCCAGATCAAATTCACCCCTCCACCATTGATCAAGTGAAAGGGCGAAGAAAGGAAACGCGGAACTGCGCGGGCGACACCCTCCGCCCAGGAGCGTCGGGGACGCGCATCTATCTTGTTCACCCAATGTCCTCGGGACATCCGGCGAGCGTCCTGGGACCGTCCTCAGGTCCCCGATGCCTTCGTCCTATGTCCTCGAGGGACTCATCCCACGTCCTCGGGACCTTCCTCAGGTCCCCGGGACATTCATCCCGTCTCCCCGCGAGATTCATCAAAAGCCTAAAGAAGTTCCGCTGTTTTCGGTGGAAACTCCGTGACCTCCCCGAGAACTTCATCAGTTCACCGGAGGACCACCGTAAAAAACACAAACAGAGAGAAAAAGATCAGAAACTTACTTGAAAACAGCGATTGCGAAAGTCCGGTGCGGCGGCATGTGGTGGTGAGACGGTGGCGAATGCAGAGAGAGGAAGGGAGAAATTCAGAGCAAAGAAGAGGGAAACGTGCGAATGGCACTGGCTGACTCCTTTTTATAAGCCCCTCACGGGACTCGAGGCGTACCTAGGAACTCGAGTACCCTAGCCATAGCCTAGCTGCCTGTTGAAGCTAGAATAGCAGCAAGCAAAAATATATAAGTAACCCAGTTTTGTCGTTCTCCACAGGGATCAGTATGAGGGAAAGAATGCCATTCAACGATTTCTATATTTCTAAGCTCATGAATCAAAAGTTCTGGTTTAAAGCGAACCAAAAGAAAATGCGGAAAATTAAAGGAACAAAAAGCAAGTAAATAACAATAACACATTCTTCGGAGGAAAGAAACTCAATAAAGATCACTCAATAACACATGCATTCTTCCGACCATTTCATACAAAAATCACTCATTCGTCTAATATCCTCACGTATCACTCACAACAGAGGTTATGTCTAACGCAACGTCGAGAGAACAACGGTATTGTCTCATTGGTGATGTCTCACGCAACTCAACAACACAGAGAAGTAAGAACTGATACTCACGCAAGTGTTAAGTCTAAATCTATCTCTAGAGTTCAGACAAAACCGATATTACTATAACATCCATGTCAAACTCATGAGTAATTCATATACAAATCCCTGATCAGAATACAAACATATGATTAACCCCGCATTCAACTAATTTACCAACTGTATACGAACGCTGTTCTTCATTGCTATTGTCACGCATCCTCGCAATACTGTATCGATCCTACTCATGCTACCCATGCTACATAATCAACACAATACAACAAAAGATACAATGAATATCAATTCACAAACCCCTGTCAAAAGCTTGCTCATTGACAGATGAAAATCTAAGATTAACGATTCGATATAGGTTTTGTCACGACCCACAAATAATCAATCAAAGATAAACAATCAATAGAGTATCAAAACATATTCATAAACATAGATTAGATGAAATACAATAGGTATCAAGAGATTTACATACCAAACATCAACAAAAGAGAACATAAAGAGAAGAAAGGAGAAAAACAAACTTCTCACGGCGTGTCAAAGTCGATCGAAGAAAATTCGACTCCGAATCATCAAGATGCATCATCCAATGTTGTTTCTAAGCTAATCTACTCCTAAAACATGTTTGATGAATTTGGGAGAAAGTTCCCCCAAAAACATAACATAAAAAATGATGAAAAATGGCTAAAATAGGCAAATTTGACTTTCCAGGTTCGCCTAGCAAGTCCCCGTTCGCTAGGCGAACGTAAACCGCCTTAAAGTTGAGTTTTTTCACGATTCTGGAACTTTTTGTTCGCCCCGGTTCGCCTAGCGAACAAGCTAGTGAGTGCTCGCTACGGGGGTTCGCCCAGCGAACATGACAGAAAACCAGAATTTGTTTTCTTCATAACTCTTGAACCGTAACTCCGATTGACGCACGGTTTGAAGCGTTGGAAAGCTTATTCAATGCTCTTTATGAATATGGAAAAATACCATTGCTGGAACACCTACAAAAATAAATGAAAATCAATTAAACTCAATGATATTTACATGGTAACGCACTATACACCGAAAACGTAAAGTAAACGTATTTACACACAAAGTGGGGTTTATTCAACCAATTTTAACACAAAGTAAGGATAAGTGCAACAAAACTTATATACAAAAATAGGTCCAATTCGCACTTATCAAACTCTCCCCAACTTATTGTTTTGTTTGTCCTCAAACAAAAGTCAATCAACTCAAAGAAACAAAAGCAATTATCAAGAAATCATGCTCAACAAGTTTTTACAAACGGAGAATAAACGTATGGTATACAAGTCAAAAGTACACACAAAGCGAGCTTACCACTAAACTACAACGACACCACGAATATGAAACAAAGTCTAAGCACAAAACAAATTTCAACATCCAAAAGCAATACATGTTCAAGAATGAATCACACCTAACACTCCACTTCAAATAAGAATGAAGAAATTAATGCGCGTTTGAAACCGCGGGGAAATTTCACTCATCTGACAAACAATGCAAATAACAATTCAATTCATACAACATCTAACAATCAAAAATGAAAATATGGAAGCAAAAAGATCACAAAGGGCTTTAAGGGTTGTAGCTTGGTCGAGTTCACAATAAAGGGACATTTCTACAGGCCATTGAATCGAAATTGCCGATAAATGATATTTACACATTACAACTTCATTCACCATTCTCATTTCTTTACCACAAACCTTCTTAAACTACCTTTATGCACAATTATTTCACTCTATTTTTCTCATTCAAACAAGCATTCTTTTTCTTTTGTTTTTCACATTCATATTTACACTTTTTCTTTTCATGCTTGTTTGAACTTTTTCAAAAGTTTCAAGCAACTTACCAATCTTCTTTTTCATTCTCCCCAACTTGAATTCAACCAAACCTCAAGTGAATGCTCCTTGCTTTTTACGGCAAGGAAATCAAAGTATACAATTTCAAAGGTTCAAGAAGAAATTTTAGAAACTCACTAAATTCAATGATGAACCAAACTTGCAAATTATGTACATAAACCAAGTTCATCACTAAAAATGAGATCTAAACTGTTTTAGTCTCAAAGGGGCTAACAAATTCTCACTACTCACGGGTAAGATACTTTTGGATACGGTTGTGCTCAATATAAACAAAAGCCTTGATCATTTCTAATGCTTCCACAAAATCACAATAATCAGAAGATAAAGCATGAATCAAACGAATTAAACAAAGTTTATCAGTCATCCAAGCATTTAGTAAACAATGGAGGTTTCCTCACATGGGGCTATGAACTAAAGTGATTCATAAATGAACAAAAATTGCAAGAGAATGAAAGACATGTAATTTGTACAAATCCTAAGGTTCATAAACATGTTATGTTCTAGAAAAGCAATAAACACCAACCAACGCAATGCAACTTTCTTTAAACTTTTCACACTACCATAACATTTTCTTGTTGAAACAATCAAAATTGAAAAATCACACAATGCATCCTCAAGCTAATAAAAAACAAAACTTGAGAACAAACTCAAAAATTATTCTAACAACCTAACAAAATTGAACTAAAGCTAAATAAACATAAAAACCAAAATTTGTGAAAGTGGATGGAAAATGAAAGATTTTTCTTTGCAAAACAAGGCGCGCTAAGCGCCCTCTGCGCGTACTAAGCACGGGCAGGAAAATTTTGTTTTTCAAAATTGGTTCTTTCTCTCATTCACTCCATCCATTGTCACTTTATATTAACTATACTACTAAATATAAAACTGTACAAACTCAAGAATCATTGGGTTGCCTCCCAATAAGCGCTAGTTTCACGTCATTAGCTCGACACCTTATTTACGTACAAGCTCCTCCATGTTGCTTCATTCACCGGTAGATACCAAATAAAATCTACAACACTTAAGCAAACGTAAACCAAAAACAAAAATATGTACACACACATAAACATGAAGGAAAACACATATATACAATCACTAATGGAAAACAACTATTAACAAGTATGTACACTTGTTAAGCTTTGTTCGCTAGGCGAACCAAATCATTCGCGACGCGAGCCTTCGCTCCAGCGAAGTTTGGGAGTTTTTCAAATAAGAAAGTTTCTGCCACCCCCTCGCTGGCACCTTCGCCACGCGAACACATCAGCGAGCATTCGCTGGCTCCCTCGCCCAGCGAGTTTACCCAGTTTTCCTACTGAAGGTTTTTGCATACTTTCTGCCACCCCCCTCGCTGGCACTCTCGCTAACGTTCGCTAAGCGAACCTTCGCTGGCATCTTCGCCAACACTCGCCTAGCGAATGATGTTGTTGATTTCTTCCTTCAATGGTAACTTGCCTCCAACATTTGTGTAACACAATCTGATCTTTTTATGCCTATTCCTGTACATTAGCACACAAATTACAAGCACCACAAGTATATTTCAATGAATGCACAACAACACCATTCCTCACTAAAATCAATACATTACACATGGAAAGAAATGAAAAATGCCAAGTATTGCATACAAATATATAACATGTTTGACATCTAACAAACTCTCCCCAACTAACTATGCACCATTATACAAGTAAATATACAATATAGACAATTATGTACGAAGCTTAAAAACATAGAAACTATGCGATGCAACTCAATATCGACACACCAATCCCCGACAACGGCGCCAATTTGTTGAAGCTAGAATAGCAGCAAGCAAAAATATATAAGTAACCCAGTTTTGTCGTTCTCCACAGGGATCAGTGCGAGGGAAAGAATGCCATTCAACGATTTCTATATTTCTAAGCTCATGAATCAAAAGTTCTGGTTTAAAGCGAACCAAAAGCAAATGCGGAAAATTAAAGGAACAAAAAGCAAGTAAATAACAATAACACATTCTTCGGAGGAAAGAAACTCAATAGAGATCACTCAATAACACATGCATTCTTCCGACCATTTCATACACAAATCACTCATTCGTCTAATATCCTCACGTATCACTCACAACAGAGGTTATGTCTAACGCAACGTCGAGAGAACAACGGTATTGTCTCATTGGTGATGTCTCACGCAACTCAACAACACAGAGAAGTAAGAACTGATACTCACGCAAGTGTTAAGTCTAAATCTATCTCTAGAGTTCAGACAAAACCGATATTACTATAACATCCATGTCAAACTCATGAGTAATTCATATACAAAGCCCTGATCAGAATACAAACATATGATTAACCCCGCATTCAACTAATTTACCAACTGTATACGAACGCCGTTCTTCATTGCTATTGTCACGCATCCTCGCAATACCGTATCGATCCTACTCATGCTACCCATGCTACTTAATCAACACAATACAACAAAAGATACAATGAATATCAATTCACAAACCCCTGTCAAAAGCTTGCTCATTGACAGATGAAAATCTAAGATTAACGATTCGATATAGGTTTTGTCACGACCCACAAATAATCAATCAAAGACAAACAATCAATAGAGAATCAAAACATATTCATAAACATAGATTAGATGAAATACAATAGGTATCAAGAGATTTACATACCAAACATCAACAAAAGAGAACATAAAGAGAAGAAAGGAGAAAAACAAACTTCTCACGGCGTGTCAAAGTCGATCGAAGAAAATTCGACTCCGAATCATCAAGATGCATCATCCAATGTTGTTTCTAAGCTAATCTACTCCTAAAACATGTTTGATGAATTTGGGAGAAAGTTCCCCCAAAAACATAACATAAAAAATGATGAAAAATGGCTAAAATAGGCAAATTTGACTTTCCAGGTTCGCCTAGCGAGTCCCCGTTCGCTAGGCGAACGTAAACCGCCTTAAAGTTGAGTTTTTTCACGATTCTGGAACTTTTTGTTCGCCCCGGTTCGCCTAGCGAACAAGCTAGCGAGTGCTCGCTACGGGGGTTCGCCCAGCGAACATGACAGAAAACCAGAATTTGTTTTCTTCATAACTCTTGAACCGTAACTCCGATTGACGCACGGTTTGAAGCGTTGGAAAGCTTATTCAATGCTCTTTATGAATATGGAAAAATCCCATTGCTGGAACACCTACAAAAATAAATGAAAATCAATTAAACTCAATGATATTTACACGGTAACGCACTATACACCGAAAACGTAAAGTAAACGTATTTACACACAAAGTGGGGTTTATTCAACCAATTTTAACACAAAGTAAGGATAAGTGTAACAAAACTTATATACAAAAATAGGTACAATTCGCACTTATCACTGCCCTAGGCAATAATGATAGGTGACACGTGGCACGCAGATCCCCGCGTATATCCTTTCGTTTGCTTTGGTGCTCGAATCCACAACTTCTCACCTCCCCACAACATCGCCAAGCAGCGACGTACGAAATTCTAGCAAACTTCAAAATTCCGGCTCGTCTAGCATCCTTTGCTTGTGGCCTTTCCGTTGCCACAAGCTCGTTCCGCGGGAACACTTCCCCGTTTAATGGGCCTCCTCGACAAAGGATTATTTGCAGGTATCAGACAACTACCTTCAACTCTGTTCTTCGAACACGCTCATTATGTCCTCGACATGGGGGCTGACCCTTAAGTTATTACTCCAACACTTTGGAGCAACGACTTGGGGGGCTTCTGTTCTGGACTGGGCCAACGCATGCCCATTGGTCGGGCAGGCCCAACCCAATGATCTGAGGTGGCCCAACAAGGCCCGCACTTACCCAATGTCGAGCACGTCCAGACTTCCACCTCGTCGAGCACGTGTTGGACAGGCATTGTCGAACAGAGGCTTCGAGTCTTGGGGAACACGTCTCTCCTCGACATCCACGTGTCCCTCCCCGCGAGGACACGTCATCCTGTAACCTCCCACCTCTGAAAGGATCGGTCTGCCCACCTTCCAGAGATCTCAGGACCGTTACCCCAGGGCGAAGACCACGTGCTGGTCTTCCTTACGCCACGTAAGCCCTGGAAGTCACCTGTATTGGGCCTTGCAATCCAGCCCAGTGCAGGTGACCGTTGGCCCTGCGCTGGGGGCAACCAATAAATACCCTATCACTTGAGAGGGTCAGGTTACGCAATATTCTCAAACTCACGCTTTGCTTTTCTGTACGTGCTTACTCCATTTTCCTGACTTTGGCGTCGGAGTACCTTGCAGGTACACCCCCCCTCCCCGCCGTTTCATCACCACTGGAGTTTCCAATCTCACGACGTTGCTGGCCACTGATTTCTTTCTGATCAGGTAAGATCAGATATCCATATATTTATTAGTATATTATTTAAGGGTATTGAGCTTGTAATACTTATTTGATTTGATATAAAAATATATAATTATGCTTCGTTAAAATTTAAATGTCACATGTTGAATAACTAAAATAAATATTATAAAGATTTTTTTTTTTACTTTCTCTTTGTTTGAGATTCAATTAACACAATATAGACATATTTCAGACGATTAACAATCTATTAAAATAATATTAATCAATAAAAATTAAAGATATTAAACTTAAATGCAATATCTTTTAGTTTTCTTTATTATATTAGATAAATAAAAATTAAATATGTTAAGATAAAAAAATTCCCTTAAGAGAAAGTTCAGAAGGTCAATTTGTTGGGGAAATAAAAAAATTCAGAGCACCATGCGCCCAATACTCCTTAACTATAAGAGAGAAACATCATATTTTTAAGGAAAACCTTAACGCATCAGATATATGAATTCTCTCTTATAAATTCAAATTCATAACCGCTGTGAAACTTAATTTATCACACTTGCATCAAACAATTTTTCTCACAAGTGTAGATCTCCTATATAGAAGGATTGAACTACCGCTTCTCCACAAAGTTGAACCATGACTTTAATACCACTTGTTGGAGAGACAGAAGAAATCATAAGTACGAATGCGTGTCAACTGCTTTAGGAACACAAGAGATAAAGAGGTTACATCTCCATCCAAAACCTTAAGACATCAGGTATATGAATCATCTATCTCTTATAAATTCAACATTCCATTTATTCATAATTGATGTGAGATTTGACCACTTACACTTGCACCAAACATAAATAACTAAAAGTTCAACAACTAATTTATATTATTGAACACTTTGGATTCTTGAAAAAAAATTAAAATTAAAAAACTAATGAAATTTAATCATTGAAACTAATTAAATTTAATCAATGGTACTATTGGTTGCAACATTTTTTATCTAAATAAATACACCATTATACAACATAGATATGAATTATAAAAAGATCTAAACAGTCATACAATTAAAGACTACTCAAATTTAGATTTTCATTATCATCTATCATATCAATACTAAGAACAAATGCACATCTAAAACTTAAAAGTGCTGAAGATTCTAAAGACGGGGTTCTGCTGAATAAGCTCTGAAGTTTCTGAAGACATCACTTCTAAAGACCAAGTGCTGAAGACTCTTAAGATAGTTCTGTTGAACGAAGATCTGAGATTCTGATGACTTTGGTTCTGAAGTTACAAGTATTGATCTCTCTACACATGCTTCATCAAATACATATTTGAAGCCTCTAAAGAAGTTAGAAGACAGAAGATCAAGAATGGTTTGCGTGTTTCAATGAATATAAAAGTACAAAGTAGTCTGTGACCTCTACCTAGAATAGGTGGCGCAAAGACAACTCTGTTGTATTATGATATTGACCATTTTTTTAACTGAACGTTGGGATATTACAGTTGGAATATGTTTCCTATTATACCCTCCAACGGATCTATTCTCAATCTCTATATATTGAAGATCTGAATGCTTGAAGAGTGTGCAAAAAACTGAATGTTGAAGGCCAAGTGCTGAGCGCAAAAAGGCTGAATGTCAAAGTGCTTAACGCCGCAGTACCGAGAGCCAGAAGAGCCAAAAAGATAATCATGAGAGAATAACTAGAACAAGAAAAGAAAGAGCTAAAGAAAACACGAGAGTATGCGTACAAGGCGGAAGCAAGCACCAAGTTGTTAAAGCTCAAAAGAAATATGCTTGAAGCTCGACCAAAATAGAGCGCAACTCTACAAGAAAATGAGAGAAACATTAAAAGAAGCTTTTAAGCTCAACAAAACTCAGGCTAATACGCTGCAAATCTATAGGAGTTTATTCTTAAGATAGTTTTGTAAATTAGCAAAGAGCTAATGTTCATATCTCGCTAGAAACATTTTTGTGTTATTGTACTTCAACTTGTGTCATCTGCTTGTTTAGAAGCAATTCTCGTAGACACATTTGTAACACTTTTTAAGTGGTGATTCCTCAAGTGACTAAGTCGTTAGTCAGGATACTTGAGAGGGCTAAGTTGTTTTCTAACACTTAGAGGTTGTAATCTTTCTAGATTATTGGATTAAGTCCCTGTCTAAGGCAAAATCACCTTGGTGGATGGACTGGAGTAACTTTCTTAACAGTGAACCATGATAAAAATAATTGTGTCTATTTATTTTTATTCTCTTGTTAGCATTGAATTTTGAATTCCGCAGAAAAGATCATATTTGCTGAAACCCAATTCAAACCCTCATTTCTTGTGTTTCTTGCCTCTTCAATAAGTTCATAAGCATGTCATAACACAGATAAAAGATAAACGAGCCATCTAACACATAAACAGGTTCTACATCCTAGACCTAAGGTTTTTTCAATAATTCCATGACTGTGTTCAGATTAGAACCGATTTCTTCTTGTCTTGCAACAACAATCTTGAATTGAGCATCCACTGAAAATTAGTTAATAATATGATCAACCCATTTAAACAACCTTCTCTTCATTTAAAAAAAACTAATAGATAAAGCATTGCTATAATAATTCTTAAAAATTGCATAGAAAAATATTAAGAATTGAATAAAAGATTTCATAAAATATTAATAATTAAATGATTATCTAATTATTTTAATAGTAAAATATTCTTATCAATCTTGAAATAAAAAAAAATCATTTTCAAAATTTGAAAAGTCACATATGTCAATTTCCGCACAATTATAGTATATATTTGCCCCCATTAGTCAATATTTTTGAACCCGTGCATAAATCTTAACAAAACTACTATGTAATGAGGTTAAAAAGGAATATTTATTTGTATGCTTTTATTCATGATTAAAAAATATTAAGAATTTATGATTAGAAAGAAATTAAATTAAATTATAATAAAAATATAGAAATTTAAATAAAAATGAAATATAATGAAATAATTTAACTAATAAGAATTTTTTAATTTAGTAACTAAAAATATTAAAAATAATATTTAGAAAGAATAAACAAGGTAAAAATAGATTTTAAAAAATTACAAGGAAAATGGAAACAAATTTAATAAGGAAATTAATATAAGTAAGAAACAAATATAATAAGGAAAAATATAAAGTAGAAACATAATGTAAATATTATATGCGCAAATACATTGGTTGGTTTCAAATATTATTATTACATT
Source organism: Lathyrus tuberosus (assembly GCA_022829125.1). Lineage (NCBI taxonomy): Eukaryota > Viridiplantae > Streptophyta > Magnoliopsida > Fabales > Fabaceae > Lathyrus > Lathyrus tuberosus. The sequence continues at coordinate 2,794,102 of JALAZF010000504.1, forward strand.
ACTATTATATATTTAAAATAATTTGATTAATATTTATTAGAAATGTTAAAAATGTATAATTTATTTTGGTAAAGTCAAACGACCTTATCAGATTAGAATATTTATTTGTATGCTTTTATTCATAATTAAAAGAATATTAAGAATTTATGATTAGAAAGAAATTAAATTAAATTATAATAAAAATATAGAAATTTAAATAAAAATGAAATATAATGAAATAATTTAACTAATTAGAATTTTTTAATTTAGTAACTAAAAATATTAAAAAAAATATTTATAAAGAATAAACAAGGTAAAAATAGATTTTAAAAAATTACAAGGAAAATGGAAACAAATATAATAAGGAAAATAATATAAGTAAGAAACAAATATAATAAGGAAAAATATAAAGTAGAAACATAATGTAAATATTATATGCGCAAATACATTGGTTAGTTTCAAATATTATTATTATTACATTACTATTATAGATTTAAAATAATTTCATTAATATTTATTAGAAATGTTAAAAATGTATAATTTTATTTTGGTAAAGTCAAACGACCTTATCAGATTAGAATTATATTTAATAAGATAAAAAAAATTTCTTCTAAATTAAACCTTAAATTATATTATATGAATTGTTAAATTAATATTTTTTTTTTACCATAAAACCCATTCAAATCATAATTACACCAAATTTTACTCAAAAAGTATTAAATTACAATATATGGAATTAATCATTCAAATACATTGAAAATTTACATTAAGAAAAAATTTAATAAAATATGTATGAAAGAAATTTAGTAACGAGAAAATATATTTATAATTTAATAGAAGTAAAAGTTAAAAATTAATTAAATAGAAATAAAATTATTTAAGAAAGATATATTTGATTTGATATAACAATATATAATTATGCTTCATTAAAATTTAAATGTCACATGTTGAATAACTAAAATAAATATTATAAAGATTTTTTTTCTTTCATTTTCTCTTTGTTTGAGATTCAATTAACACATTATAGACATATTTTAGAGGATTAAAGATCTATTAAAATAATATTAATCAATAGAAATTAAAAATGTTAAACTTAAACACAATATCTTTTAGTTTTCTTTATTATATTAGATAAATAAAAATCAAATATGTTAAGATAAAAAAATTCACTTAAGAGAAAGTTCAGAAGGTTAATTTGTTGAAGAAATCAGACAAATCAGAGTACCATGCGGCAAATACTTCATAACTATAAGAGAGAAACACCATATTTCTAAAGAAAACCTTAACGTATCGGATATTTGAATTCTCTCTTATAAATTCAAATTCATAGCCGATGCAAAACTTAATTTCTCACACTTGCATCAAACAATTTTTCTCACAAGTGTAAATCTCCTATATAGAAGGATTAAACTCCCGCTTCTCCACCAAGTTGAACCAAGACTTTAATACCACTTGTTGGAGAGACAGAAGAAATCATAAGTACGAATGGGCGTCAAATGCTTTAAGAACACAAGAGATAAAGACGTCACATCTCCATCCAAAACCTTAAGAAATCAGGTATATGAATCATCTATCTTTTATAAATTTAACATTTTATTTATTCATAATTGATGTGAGATTTGACCACTTACACTTGCACCAAACATAAATAACAAAAAGTTCAACAACTAATTTATATTATTGAACACTTTAGATTCTTGAAAAAAAAAAAATAAGAAAACTAATGAGATTTAATCATTGAAACTAATGAAATTTAATCAATGGTAATAGGGGTTGCAACATTTTTATCTAAATAAATACACCATTATACAACATAGATATGGATTATTAAAAGATCTAAACACTCATATAATTAAAGACTACTCAAATTTAGATTTTCATTATCATCTATCATATCAATATTAAAAATAGATGCACATCTAAAACTTAAAAGAAGTCAAAATTGATTGAAAGTAACTTACAAAAACTAAATTTAATCGAAGTAGATATTTACCATAATTAATTCTAGAAATTGTTGGTGTACAAGGTGAAAATAATGAAGATGAAGAAGAGAATATATTATATTGAATGACGGCTACAAAAGGATAAAAGAATACAAATGATTGGAATGACAACTACCCTATTTATAAGCTAAAATTAGGGTTACCAAAAGCAACAATAAAATACTAAAATACCCTCTAACAAACTTAATGACTAAGTTTGTGAATATAAAATAAAATATAAATTATTATTCTAATACCATCCCTTAATTTATATTTCCTCAAAACTAACAACTCCAATTCCATCCCTTAAGCGAAGGAATTGATCAGTCTTGATAGCCTTCGTCAGAACATCTGCCAACTGCTTCTGGGTGCTGCAGTGCAGAACTTCTAACACTCCATTCTGAACTTGACTTCTCAGATAGTGATACTTGGTCTCAATATGCTTGCTTCTCCCATGCAACACTGGGTTTCTGGCAAGATTGATTGCAGACTTATTATCAATCATCAGCTTCAGAGACTTGTCAACTTTGATCTTCAGATCTTCCAGCAAGTTCAGAATCCACACAGCTTGACATGCAGTAACAGCGCCTGCAATATATTCAGCTTCACAGGTTGACAACGCAACAACAGGTTGCTTCTTAGAACTCCAAGAAATAGGACCTCCCAGAAACTTGAACAAGTATCCAGAAGTACTTCTTCTATCAACTCTGTCTCCACACCAATCAGAATCTGAGTAACTCAGAAGTTCTGATTCAATCTTCCTTCCAGAACTCAGAAGTTCTGATTCAATCTTTCTTCCAGAAGGGAACAACACTCCATACTTCAGAGTTCCCTTGATATACCTCAGAATCCTGACAGCAGCTTGGTAATGGGACCACTTAGGTTTACTCATGAATCTACTAACCATTCCAACTGCATAGCAAATATCAGGTCTGGTATTACACAAATACCTCAGAGAACCAACCAACTGTTTGAAGGTTGTAGCATCCACATCCTCACCATCAGAATCAGAATCTAATTTCTGATTTGTATCTGCAGGTGTGATAGCAGCCTTACAATTCTGCAGCTTAAATCTCTTCAGAAGTTCTCGTTCATACTTCAGCTGATGCAAAATGATACCTTTCTCAGAATATCTGAACTCCATCCCTAGAAAGTATGTCATTTTCCCGAGATCAGTCATTTCAAACTCATTCATCAGCACCTTCTTGAACTTAGCTAATTCTTGTTCAGAACTTCCGGTCAACAGTATGTCATCAACATACAAACACACCAGAATCATATTTCCTTCAGAAATATGCTGAACATAAACACCGTATTCCATCTCACATTTCTGAAACCCTAGCTTCTTGAAAAATGAATCGATCTTCTGATTCCAAGCTCTGGGCGCTTGCTTCAATCCATACAGAGCTTTATGTAATCTGTACACCATCCCTTCCTGATTCTCTTTCACAAATCCAGGAGGTTGTGACACATAAACTTCTTCTTCTAATGGACCGTTCAGAAATGCAGATTTCACATCTAAATGCATCAGAGGCCAATTCCTGTTAGCAGCTATTGCAATCACCAATCTGATTGTTTCATGTCTCGCTACAGGTGCAAACACTTCAGAATAATCCAGCCCAGGTTTCTGTAGAAATCCTCTTGCTACCAACCTCGCTTTGTATTTGCCAATTGATCCATCTGGCTTTAGCTTCTGCTTGAAAACCCATCTAACGCTGATGGCTTTCTTGTCCTTTGGAAGTTCTGTCAGCTTCCAAGTCTTGTTTCTTTCTATGGCCTCAAGTTCTTCTTTCATGGCCTTTAGCCAGAACTTCTGCTTGAGAGCATCTTCTGTACTCACGGGTTCAGAGTCTACTAACATGGCACACTGAATAATTTCTCCCTCAGAATCTACTTCAGTGTCTTGCAACATGTCAAACTCTTCAAATCTTCTTGGAATGTTTCTGATTCTCTGTGGCCTCTGACCTCGTTTAGAACTTTGTTCAGATGCTTGAACCTCAGAAGTTCTAACCTCAGAAGTTTCTCCTTCAGAACCTCTTGCTTCAGGAGTTGGACTTCCTCCAGAACTTTGACCACCTTCAGAGTCTGGCATATTCCCAGAATCTGAATCACCACCAGAATCTTGATCATCATCAGAATCTGGATCATCAGAATCACCTTCATCTTCTGAGTCTTCTTCAGAGTGAGAATCACCATCAGCTTCAGAAATTCTTATTTCTGACCTTTCTTCAGAAGTTCTAACATCAGGATTAGATTGAGACTTATCCCAATTCCAAACTTCTGATTCCTTCACAATAACATCTCTGCTGAACTCAACTTTATTAGTTTCTGGACAATAAAGCTTGTACGCACCCGTACTGTGGTACCCCACCAGTAACATTACTTTGCTTCTATCATCCAACTTCTGTCTTCTAGCTTCTGGAACATGTTTGTAACAAACAGAACCAAAAACCTTCAGATGACTAACACTTTGCTTTTCTCCCGTCCACTTCTGAATAGGAACTATTTCCTTCAGCTTCTTCGTTGGACATCTGTTGAGCACATATGCTGCGGTTGCAACAGCTTCTCCCCAGAAGTTATGAGGAAGCTTCTTCTCCTTCAGCATGCTTCTCACCATATCAAGCAGAGTACGATTTCTTCTTTCAGCAAGACCATTGTGTTGAGGAGTGTAAGGAGCAGTAACCTCATGCTCAATTCCATTCTCCTCACAGAACTTCTGAAACTCTTTGGAGTTATACTCACCCCCACCATCGGTTCTGAGAATCTTCAGAGTCTGACCACTCTGATTCTGAACCTTCATTCGGAACTTCTTGAATTCACCAAACACCTCGTGTTTGAACTTAATAAGGGATACTCATATCATTCTTGTGAATTCATCAACAAATGACACGAAGTATTTATTCCCTCCGAACGATTCTACTGGAAATGGACCACACACATCAGAATGTACTACTCCCAAGGCATGTTTTGCTCTTGGAGCAACTTCTGACGCAAATGGCAATCTTGGTTGCTTTCCTTCCATGCACACTCTGCATGACTTCACAGGCTTCTTAATTGTAGGAATTCCATGTACCAGCTTCTTCGAATTCAGATGTTCTAAGCTTCTGAAATTCAAATGACCAAATCTTCTGTGCCACAGCTCACTTTCTTTCACAACACTTGTTGCACTAAGACATTCAGAATCAGAAGTTCTGACATTCACCTTGAATGTTCTATTCCTTCCTTGTTCTGACTCCATAATCAGCTTCTGATTACAGTCATACAGCTTCAGAAGATTGTCATTCATGGTAACTGAAAAACCTTTCTCAATTAATTGTCCCACGCTCATCAGATTGCTTTTGATGCCAGGTACATACCATACATTTTGAATCAATGCTGTTTTCCCATTGTTCAGAACAACTCTGACATTTCCCATACCTTCAGCGTTAAGATATTTGTCATCAGCACATCTGATCTTTGTTCTCTTCTCAGAATCAAAATCAACCAGCCATTTCTTATTTCCAGTAAGATGATTTGAGCAGCCAGTGTCCATATACCACCAGTCTGTCAAATTTGTATCATCAGATTCAGAAGCCATCAATAGCACAGATTCATCATCAGAACTTCTGGCTATATTTGCTTCTTCTGACTTCCTTTCCTTGTTTGACCAACAATCTCTAGCAAAGTGACCAAACTTCTTGCAACAGTAACATTGGATCTTCTTCTTGTCATACTTCTCTTTTCCCTTCTGAGCATTCTTTTGCCTATCAGAAGTTGAGGTATCTGACTTCTGACCACCATCAGATCTTCTCCTAGCTTCTGACTGCTTCTGATGCTTCCTATCAGAAACTGCTTTCAGAGCCTGCTGCTCTACTTCCCTTTCAGAAGTTCTCTCAGTCAGACGCAACTCTTGCGCTTCTAAACTGCTTTGCAGCTCTTCAATTCTCATGGTGCTCAGATCTTTAGAATGTTCTATTGCTACCACAATGTAATCAAACTGAGGAGTAAGGGATCTCAATACCTTCTCAATGATTACTTGTTCAGAAAGAGTTTCTCCACACGCCTTCATCTCATTAGTGATCACAATCACTCTGGAGATGTACTCAGAAACTTTCTCATTGTTCTTCATGTTCTGATTCTCGTACTGCTTACGTAGAGACTGAAGCTTCACCTTCTTCACTGATGCGTCACCACCGTAACATCTGACCAGTGTGTCCCACGCCGCCTTTGCCGTCGTTGAATCTGCTATCTTCTCAAACACATTCGCATCCACACACTGATGGATGTAGAACAATGCTTTCTGATCTTTCTTCCTTGTATCCTTCTGCGCGTTCTTCTGCTCCTCCGTCGCATCTGCTGCTACCGGAACATAACCTTCGGTGACAAGATCTAGAACATCTTGAGCACCGAACAGTACACGCATTTGAATCATCCAACGATTCCAGTTTTTGCCATCAAATACTGGAAGCTTGGTGTTCATGCCGCCGCCGCCGTTCATCATCTTCAACCTTCTTGTACAGTACGCTCAGAATCTCACCGCACACAGTGTTTCCCAAACCACAAAATCACAAAAATGTGATTCTGATCAGATTTTGTTCAAGATTCAACAAGAATCACGAACCAAAATCAATCACACAAAGAAATCCTCACGTTTCACTCGTGTTTCCCGTGTTTCCCAATGATCCGAACCGGAGCTCTAGATACCAATTGTTGGTGTACAAGGTGAAAATAATGAAGATGAAGAAGAGAATATATTATATTGAATGACGGCTACAAAAGGATAAAAGGATACAAATGATTGGAATGACAACTACCCTATTTATAAGCTAAAATTAGGGTTACCAAAAGCAACAATAAAATACTAAAATACCCTCTAACAAACTTAATGACTAAGTTTGTGAATATAAAATAAAATATAAATTATTATTCTAATAGAAATAACTAGAAGAGTTAATGACACAAATTTTTTTTGGTCCAAATATACACTTGACTTCAATTTTATTAAATGAAAATTTAAAATTTAAAAGTGTTACAATCCAAACACTCATGTTTTTAACAAATTATGTATAGTACACTCATTTTTTTAAACAAATTATCCAAAGTACAAAAAAAAAATGAAGCGAAAAAAATATTTTTTTATAAGCAAGAGCAATCCATTAATAAGGCACTAGGAGTGCCATTAGCCAAAGATACACATGGGAAAACCAAAGATACACTAAAGAGAAATAAACGTTTAAAGCGATCTATTAATGCATAAAATATAAAATATTATTTGTGATTTAATTAGTCTAACTATTTTTAATTATTGCTCAAAGTAGTTTATACTTAAAAGACTTTGTTAAAGAGTTGTTGAAACTACTAGTTATTTACGTTTTTCCGTGTGCAAGATTATCAATTCAATCAAGCAAAATAAAATGAGATTGCTTTTATTTGTTAAATAGTTTGTTTTGTAATTCTCTCTTTCTCTCTTCCCTTTTTCTTCTTCTTTTTTAGACTTTTTTATTTTATATTTTGAGATTTTTGTCACTCTCTCCCTTCCTTCCTCCCCTTCCCTCCCCCTCTCTCTTCCCATTTTCTTCTTCTTCTTGAGATTTTCATTTTATACATCCCAAATAACAAATAATAAGATTTCAAAATAATTTGTTCATACTTGCCTTTCATTGATATCTTTCTTTTAGATTTTTGACTCTTTTTCATTTTGAAGATTTCAATGATGGTAAATGATTTTTTTTTAAATATTAGTTTTTCTCCATAATTCTAGCTTTTCTCTTCCTTTTCATCTTGTAGCTTTTAGTGATTATTAAATTTGTTTGTATTGTTTTATTATTTTTATCCACAATCTATGTATTGGGTTTTATTTTTTCAGAGTGTCTTTTCTATAAACTTTTTATTAATTGTTTCTTTTATATTAAAAATCTTAGGAATGTTTGATGTTAATATTATAGTTATAACTGAAGTTTGCCTCGAGTATTTTACTTTGTCTTTTTGTTGAAATCTCAAGAATTTAGAGAAATTCAAAATTTTGTACTTTTACATTCTATTGTTCTTGTTTTTTTTTTTTTTTTGTATTTTCTCTTAATTTTTGTTGCATGTTATTTTGTTCTACATTTTTTGTCAAATTGATTGTATTCTATGGCCATTATAAAAAATAGATATTACTTCTCCCATTATTTATCTTTTCTTATAAGAGTTATGTTTAATTCGATTTATCTTCTTCAATTTTTATTCAGTTGCATGTGATACAAAGTAAGGAATATTAAGATTATCTAAGCTACTAAATTATAAAATAAGTGTCTTTTATTTTTCAGTATTAATTATTGTTGATTACATTTTATTTGACATTTTCAATTATATTTAATAACATACATACTGATAAAATTAGATAACAATGAATCCTAATTTATAGGTCTGGTTCGAGATGTAATTTGAATTGTAATGGTGACATTTTCTAATTGCTTAGTGTTTTTTTTTCAAATTATTAATGAATTTATTGTTATCTTTATTTTTATATTTTAATATTCACTGTTTATTACTGTTCGTTATTTATATTAAAAATTAAAAATAGAAAAAATATATAAAATCAAGAGAAAAATAAAAAAATAATTCAGTCTAATTAATTTAAATATTCAATGAACATCGACTCTAAAAAAAGGAAACATTTTTTTATCCTTTGACTCTCGAAAAGAAAAAAAAATTATTATTTTCTTAATTTCAATCAAATACAAATTATAAATTATAAAAGGAAACCGTTTTCTCAAAAATTCTTAAAAAGGAAAATGTTGTTATAAGGGAATTTGCAGCATGTTGCGCCGCCGTATGCCTGATGTTATAAGGAAAAATCAGCAAAATAGAAATATTATCGTTTCAGCCAATTAGAATTCGCCACGTCATTCACCGGCGGGAAAATGAAGTTTCTGCGACAAGCTTTCCTTTCTGCTATACAAACACCTTCAATATCAGTTTCCACCATTGTCCATTTCCTCTGTAAAATTCTAAACCTTCTCAAAAATCCAAAACACACTCAATTTCTCACTCTTTCAGCTACAATGGCTTTGTTCGCACCAGGTGTTGGATTTATGCCTACCGATGAGACTCTTGTTGGCTATTACTTAGTTAACAAGAATAGTCAAGAGCTTCAGGTTTTCATTGGCTGTGACCTCATCATGGAGGTGAATTTGTATGCTCACGACCCGTTCGAATTGCGTTTTCCGTCATCCTATACTATCCAGTCTGATCAGAGGCAGTTTTTCTGTTTTACTGCCAAAGTTGAGGAGGATATGAGACACTGTAACAGTGGATTGTGGCTGAAGAAGGGAACTCCCCGCGAAATTATCGGTGCTGGTAATGTCGTTTTGGGCACTAAAAGTCTGTTTATCTTTTATCTCGGATGTTCCCCGAATGCTGCTACCAGAACTGATTGGGTAATGTTCGAATACACATTGGCTAACAAACCTGAGGTATGGGATTTGCGAAAACTAACCATTAAGTTATTAACTAACCATTTGCTCTGTTCATTTAATAACTACTTTTTTTTCCGCAGGCTCAGTTTGTTGTGTGTCGCATCTTTGAGTGCCCTCGAGAAATGGATCTGGAGGCTGAGTTCGGGCCAGTAGCTGAAGTTGAGGCTGCTGCTGAAGATGTCTGGATGAGTGACGCCGTCCAGAATCTTGAGGGAGATGCTACTCTGCCAACGATAATGGAAGTCAATCTGAATTTTGACGAGAATGCTGCTGGGCCAAGCAGCCAGAATGTAAATTAAATTAAATTCTATTTTAATATCCGATATTTTGTCTTCAGTAACAATTTTGAGTCATAATTAGTCTAATTTTTTAGATTTTTTATTATTATGATCTCTATTTGACAGTGCATTTTTTCATTTCATTTTATCACGGAAAAGAAAATATAGTATACTTATTGAATTTTTTTGTTTGCTATTGATGATTAACAGGACAAGTGTGTTACTCTTATCATCAACATTACATTGTACATGGATGACATGACTACAGAAATACTTGATCGGGCTATAATGGAGGGAGATTTTATTGAGTTGGCTGATCTTTCTTAGTTTTGTTGCTTTTTAATATCTTGTGATTTGTATTCCGAATGGATTCATGACCATACTTAAGAGACAGTTTTCATGGATCTTTAAGCTGAACATTAAGGTAGAAATAAAAGATCTTTCTTTGTTAAATAAACTTTTGTGCGTATTTAAGAAATTATTCAGTATTTTTTTTTGGGAATGCAGATTTTTGTTCTGAACCTTATGAAAGGCAATTCGCACCAGATGAATAGAGTTAGTGTTTGATGTTGGAGTTAAATTCGCGCGCTGTTTTGTTTCGGTAGAGTTACTCTATGTTCAATTTTGTTTTACATATCCTGCTCCGAGGGAAAATCAGATAAATTCGTGATTACGGATCTCTGCAGGTGTTAAATATACAGAGATGACAGGTGCCTTTTTCTCTTAGTTGGGATCGGCTACATTGATCAAATACAGATATAGTATCCTATTATAATATATTAATTAATTGTTTGTCTTTGACTGTGTTATTTCGTTGGACCGACTTGTTTCCTGTTCCTCATGGTATTCTGGTACTATGCCATAGTTCTGGTTTTGGACATTTTCCATTTTTGAAGTTTGTTTTAAGAATGACTGTCATGTGAAGTATGTCTATTGTGTGTTGGTGCCAGTGATATTTTGGCCATGATCCCCTGCTGTCAATTTTTCATGCATTTGTGGTCGTTGGATTGAGAGTGTTTGAATACATGGTTGCAATGCTTTTTCTACAATTCTTCTTATGTTTCGGTAGAAATATTGTTTTTAAGGATTGATGTTAACTAAACAGTGAATTAATGGAAATTATTGTGTATGGGAATGATATTTAGGAAGTGATTTTAGAATAATCGCTTCTAAGTAGTACTGACTGTTATCATTTTAAATAAAAAGTTGCAAAAAGTGTTTTTTTCTCTCATTGTCATTATTTGACTTATGCTATATGTTTTGTTTGGATTTTGGATATTTGACTTATTCTAATATGATTGAATTTTTGTTCGCTAGTTTCTCTGTTTTTTGTGACTTTTTTATATGATTGTTGCTCATTCTTTGGTTCGGTTATTCACGTGTCTTTCTTCTCTTATTGATTGTTCATCGTATTTGGCTTTTGGGTCTTACACTAATTTTGTTGGATTTCTTGTTGGGAGAAAAATTTGCATCGAAAGGAATCTAAATTTTTATTTTTAAAAATAATTGATCATAAAAGAGAAAATTTTAAATTTATTTAAAATTTAATTTTTATTTTAATTAGAATCATGGGGTGGTTGAGATAATGAAAGAGAAAAAATATTTTATTTTTATATTTTAATTAATAAAAAATTGTGATTAGTTGTTTATAAAGCCAAATGTTATGTTTGTATTTATCTAAATTTTTTCCTCTTGGTAGTTGAATTTCCATTTTAATGAAAAAAAAATGCACAATCATTCGAGAAAAAATTATTTTACATTATCTATTAATTATCGACGTGTATTTCTTCAAATCATACTTTCAATACATATCCATTACAATCTATTTTAATATTTTCTTTATATGTTTTTCTCCTTATTTCTTTGTTCTTATCTCGTAATGAATCACATACACAATACATAATACGGGTATCGGGGATAAGATACGTATCTGACGTGGAGATACGTGAACGTGAGTCATTAAAAATTTAGGATATGATATATTTAAAATATATATACAAAATTAAAATTAAATATTAGTTAAATTTTTGTCTAACAAAAATCGATAAAATTTGCAAATTTTAATAATAATTAATAAAGGAATTACTAGAAAAAGAAAAAATATTTAAAGTTCATAGAAAAGAAATTAAAGAAAAAGTTTGATTATTATAACAGAAAAAAAGTGAAGAGATAATCAAATTGAGAAAATCTTCTAGAAATATAAATAATCATGAGATAACTAACGGTATCCACAACATATCAAAAACGTGTCACCAGCATATCATGACGTATCGCCAAATATTATACCGCATAAGTTTTAGAGTATCCTTAAATTATAGGTTTCTTTCTTCCTCTATCCTCTATTGTTTCTCTTTTCTTTTGTTTGACTTTTTTTTGGTAAAAAATATCCAATGTTAGAATTTTCACTCCTGAGTAGTATATTTTTACTGTGATGGTTCATTATTTGTTTCTTCCTCCATACTCTTTTTAGTTCGGTTTTGGGTCTTTTGCAAATTGAATATTTTGTTGGTGTTCCTCAATCATCTCCTCCTTTTTGTGTTGTTTTTTATTCTACTTTTTTAGTCTTCTTAAACTTCCATTTTTAGACGATTATTTTGACTATAACTTCAATTATCCAAAAGACAAATGTTCAGGTTTGATTATATTATGTGATATTTTCCCTTTTAAATGATGTATTTGTAATTTGTAAGAAGTTTAAAACTTAATAAGTTTTAATAAATTTTAGCTCAAAAGAAAATATTTGAATGTTAAAAACTCTCTTTAATCTTTTAATAATATATTAGAGTTAGAGTTATTTGAAATTAATGGGGTGTGTGTGACTCTCTTTAATAATATATTAGAGTTATTTGAAATTAATGATGGGTGTGCGCGCGCGTGTGTGCGCGTGTATCACTACTACGAAAAACCCAATTAACGACGTCAGGTTTACCACGGATTCGTATCTCAATGTTGTAATACGTTAAAATTTTTATAACGCCATATTTAACGACGGTTGTACTAAAGAACCGTTGTAATACAAGCTGTGTAACAAGCTTCGATTCCCAGCTACTACATTTTTTTTCCATATTTTTACATTTTAAACACAGTTGTATTAAAACACCGTTGTAATACATGTAACAAGCTTCGATTCCCAGCAACTATATTTTTTGTCATGTTTTTGTATTTTAAACATATATTTTATTTCTTTTGTTAGTGTTACGGGGATTTAACCTCAAAACTCAAAATTCATCATGGTTTTTCTTTTAAACATATATTTTATTTCTTTTGTTAGTGTTTTTAAATGCAAGAGAATAATATATATAACTTTAAAAATAAAATTGTAAGAGATGAGCATATATAAAATAACATTTGATTAAGATTCCATTAAGAATAGTACATTGATAATCATATTACATATATTATTCAATGTCAGAGCCCATTGCTACAAATGCATCTTCATAATCCAGACATCTCTCCTCACTCCCCTCATCGGAATCATAATAAATTGTTCTCCTTTTCTTCTTTATCTTTTTCTTCTTCAGCTTCTTCTTCTTCTTCTTCTTCTTCTTCTTATCCTTCATCACCCTTAAGGCATCCCTGGCCGCTGGTTGGACCTCCTCTATTGGCGCCTGACGTTCCTCATTGGTGATTCTAGCATTCTCATTTGTAGAACTCATTGTTACGAAGAATATATTATGAAGAAATGTAAAGTTGTCTATTTATAGATGAGGTTGAAGATGAAAAGTCTGATAGTTTAATGCTTGCAATGATGATAACTTGTAAATGGTTGATATTCTGGAACGATATTTTTTGAAAAACGGAGAAAATTTTAAATCATTATGGCCAGAGTGTTCTCTACTTCGGGAAGAGCAAGGGTTATAATATTACAACGGTTAGTAATAATAACCGTAGCGATACCCCTTATACTTGGTACAAGGTTCGACTCCAAGCAACAACATTTTTCTATTTTACGTAATTATAGAAAAATGTTGTTGCCTAGAGTCGAACCTTGTACCAATTAGAAGGGTTATTGCTACGGTTAATATAACTAACCATTGTGATATTATTAAAATAATATATATACTTATCATTACGCTTATTTTAGAAACCCGTTGTGAAATATTTACCTATATAAGGGAATTAACTTTCTATTTTTGACAGTAGCGCCGTTTCCTTCACAGCGAGACCCTAGCACCCATTTTTGGCAGCAAACTTCATCTTTTTATAGAATCGGCGAAAAGAAATACAAGAAGTATGAAGCTTTTAATTTAAGCTTCTTCCTCCTTGTATTTCTTCTTGCAGAATCTAAAACTAGATGAACATGGTGATGATGTTGGCGGTAGCAAGCGTAATGTACATATTGTTTATGGAAAATAAGGTAGTCTTCTACTTCAATCTTTTTGGTAGATAGTTCCCATTATCTCGTTTGCTTCATGTTGTTTTTGTTGATTGTTCTCATTTTGTGCAGATTCGACTTCAATGCTTCACAAGCAAGGTGAACTTCATTGTAATGGTACAGTCCCACTTCTTAGGGTTTTGTTCCAACTTTTGGTTGTTTTGTTTTGAATACTAACTAATTTTCTTCATTGCTTCCCACTTCTTAGGGTATGTTTCACATGGTGATGATGATGGTGGTACATATATATATATGAATTCATTCTTATAAGGTACATATATATGAATTTATTCTTATATTGTATATGAAATTTAGTTTATTATATACTATGTATATTGTTTGTTTCACTATCCTTTTATTGAAAATGCAATCAGTTAAATTGATATAGAACATTAGTTTATTATATATATACTATGTATATTGTATATAGTTAAATTAAATACTAACTAATTTTCTTCAATGCTTCCCACTTCTTAGAGTTTGTTTCACATGGTGATGATGATGGTGGTACATACATATGAATTCATTCTGATAAGGTACATATATATATGAATTCATTCTGATATTGTATATGAAATTTAGTTTATTATATACTATGTATATTGTTTGTTTCATTATCCTTTTATTGAAAATGCAATCAGTTAAATTGATATAGAACATTAGTTTATTACATATATATATATATATATATATATATATATATATATATATATATATTGTATATAGTTAAATTGAATACTAACTAATTTTCTTCATTGCTTCCCACTTCTTAGGGTTTGTTTCACATGGTGATGATGATGGTGGTACATACATATGAATTCATTCTGATAAGGTACAAATATATGAATTCATTCTGATATTGTATATGAAATTTAGTTTATTATATACTATGTATATTGTTTGTTTCACTATCCTTTTATTGAAAATGCAATCAGTTAAATTGATATAGAAACTTATAATCTGAAAATTAGGATGTATTTGAAAACCAACCTTTATCATGTCAATGTTTTCCGAATTGCATCCATTTCATTCAGCACATATAATGTTCCTTAACATAAAATTTATAGTCCAATGGTCCGTTTGCTTCAATTCATCAATATCTTTTCTTATAGTTTACCTCATCGTCGTCACTAATCATCGTGGTTGTTAAGATCATGATTGTTATGATGATAAAATCGCGATGATTTTTGGCGATGATGAGGTAAACTATAATAAAAGATATCGATGGATTGAAGGAAACCGACCATTGAACCATAAATTTTATGTTAAGGAACATAAAATGTGCCGAATGAAATGGATGCAATTCGGAAAACAGTGGTGTGTTTTAGTTGGTTTTCAAGAATAGTTTAATTTTCAGATTATATAGTTCTTTACCAATTTTAATGGTTGTATTTCTTTAATTAGGTGTATGGTAAAACAAGCAATATACATTTGTATTTAATAGACTAAGGGTACATTCCACAATGGTTGAGACACATAACCGTTGTGATAGTTAATATATATGACAACGGTTGATACTCATAACCGTTGTGATAGTTAATTTATATTACAACGATTAAAATACCTAACCGTTGCAATATATAACGCCCGCTTCCAGAATACAACAACGGTTTCCAGACCGTTGTAGAAACAGCGAACTTACAACAACAATCTACATAACGACGCCTTCGCCCGCGTCATTATATGTCATTCCCAACCGTTACTAAATGGGTTTTTCGTAGTAGTAGTGTGTGTGTGTGTGTGTGTGTGTGTGTGTGTGTGTGTGTGTGTGTGTGTGTGTGTGTGTGTGTGTGTGTGTTAATTCTCCTACTTGGAAGTGTTAATTCCTTTGTTGTAATCGGTTACCACCTCGTGTTAACTAGCTACAACACTTAAATTACTTGAAAACCTTCAACACACAACCTTAATTCAAGTGCTCCAAGTCTTTCATGCTCATATTCATCTTCAACCTCTTGAATACATCATTTGTGACTCCCCTGGTCAACAAATCAGCAACTTGGTCCTCACTTCTACAATATCTCAATGGTAACCTTCCTTCACTAATAAGTTCCCTCAAGTAGTGAAACCTCATCTCAATATGCTTTCTCTTTCCATGTGAAATTAGGTTCTTATCAATATTAATCGTGGAAATTTTGTCAACTAGGAGTGTAACAGCCTCACCCTCACTGCCGCCCAACTCCTCTAATAGATTCATAAGCCACACGGCTTGGCACACACATAACGAAGCGGTAATGTACTCGGTCTTGCAAGATGAGTGTGAAACTACCGGTTCATTCTTCGAACACCAGATTGGTGTTGCACTAAACATAAAGATGTATCCAACTATATACTTTTGATCATCTTTATCTCCACACTAATTGGAATTGGTAAAGCCGGGAAAATTGCATTTTCTGCCCGTATCCACTGCGGGAAAGAGAATTCCGCATCCAACAGAACCTTCAACGTATCTTAGGATCCTATTGACTACTGCAAAGTGAGACACCTTCGGTCTCCCCATGAATCTACTCACATTACTGACAATAAATGCCAACTTCGACCGCGTATTGCACAAATAACACAAGGATCAAATCAACCTCCTATATTTAGTTGAATCAACATCTTACTCATCCTCATTCTTAGATAATTGCAGTCTTGGTTCAGCTGGAGAAATGACAACATTGCAACGCTCCATTTCAAATTTCTTCAATATCTCAAGAGCGTATCTTCTTTGGTGCATGAGCAGCCCCTTTTTGGACATGTGGAACTCAATACCAAGGAGGTATGTCATGAGACCAATGTCGGTCATTTCAAACTCTTTCATAAGTTCACTCTTGAACTTTGAAATACACTTTCTGTTGCTTCCAGTGATCAATAAGTCGTCTACATATAGACAAAGAATAATTAGTTTTTCACTCGTATCCGTCTTCACATACACTCAATGCTCGGATACACATTTCTTGATGCCAACATCCTCTAGGAAACCATCTATCCTTTTATTCTAAGCTCTTGGAGCTTAATTCAAAGCATATAACGCTTTCTCCAACTTGTATAACTTCAACTCTTGGTTTCTCACAACAAAACCATGGGGATGTCCTACATTTACCTCCTCTTCAAGCGGTTCATTCAAAAACGCGAATTTGACGTCCCTTTGGTAGATAGGCCAATTATAGTTATTTGTAATACCAACAACAAGCCTAATGGTTTCAATCCTTGCAACCAGTGTGAATACCTCTTTAAAGTATATGCCTTCTCTTTGAAGAAAATCCCTTAGCTACCAATCGAGCCTTATGCTTGATTATCTCACCCTTGGGATTTGCTTTCACTTTGAACACCCACTTCACACCAATTGGCTTATTTCCTTTTGGTAGAAAAACCAAATCCTAAGTATTGTTCTTCTCAATGGATTCCAACTTCTCCTTCATAGCACAAATCCACTTTGGATCACTTAAAGCCTATTCCATATTAATGGGTTCAGATTCAGCCATAAGTGCAAAATGGACAAAATCCCCATCATCATTGACTTTGTTGTCTCGGAACAGTTCACAGTCTTGGAGCCTTTGAGGCAAAACCCTTTGCCTTGTTGACCTTCTAACATTTTCCTCATTTTTGGCTTCAACGATAGGTTGTTATGCCCTTCCCCTTTCTTTAAAACTGAAAATTTCGAAGCTGTAACCGGTTATATATTTTTGGTAACTAGTTAATGCCTGCATATAACCAGTTAACGTGTACTGGTAACTGGTTACACCCTGCTGCACTTACTTCAATTCATCAACTACGACATCCCTACTAATCATGATCCTCATGTTTACAATATCAGACAGTTTGTAGCCACTAGTAGAGTGATATCCTACAAGTATCATTGCATCTCCCTTATCATCCAACTTATTTCTAAGTTATCCCGAAACATGTCGATATGTAACGGAACCAAAGACTCTCAAATGGTTCTGTCGCGCTGAGAATCGAAGATCGTAGCTATCAGTTAACTTGACTCACAAAATAAAATGTCACCACCGGACTTTAATTTATCCAAGGGAAGGGGAAAATATCAAATAACCCAAAGTATGTATGAAAAGCTAAATATAAGACTAAAGGCTAAGCAAATTAGAGATCGAAGGTACTGCTATTTCAAATGTTTTTGTTATTGACCAAAGTTTCAAAACAAAGTTTATAAAAATAAAGACATTTTGCAAACAAGCAGATAAAGTAAAAACAATTGGCCACAAATTTGATGAGAAATTTCTCTTTTCATTGATTTGACCCTTGAATGGGTAAGTGTACATAAAGATGTAATTCCTTAATGAGTTAATTGTTGTGCCCGAAAAGTAAAACGACAATGGAAAATACTGAGTTTCCATTGAGTTCCAACACTGCTATGGCCCCTTATGACTTTGAAGGTATCAACATCTTGCTTCATAGTAAGACAGTTGGATTGATTCTTCTCGTCTATAGCTCATTAGGATCAAATGGATGTACAGCTTACAGTCTTTGCCTTGGAATTTATCCCTGACTTTTGCCTGGATTGCCCTTTCTGGTTTTTAATCCACCGTGACACCTATTTTTTGGTTGAGCCGCCATTTCGGATTTTCAACTCAGCGGGTCAGATTTTTTATTTTTATCCCTAATTTTTGCATGGACCACCCTTTTGGGTTTTCAGTCCACCCGGATAGCCATTTTAGCCTAAGTCACCCTTTAAAGTTTTCGACATAGCGGTATTTGTATTCCACTCTTTTAGGCAAATAATCTTTTGATTGAGTCTGTATTCACAGGGTATGGTAATTCGTCACCACCCATAGTTGCAAGGATCAGAGCGCCTCCGTAGAAAGCTCTCACTAAAACGTATGGACCTTCATAATTTGGTGTCCACTTGCCCCTGGATTCATTATACATCAACATGATTCTCTTGAGCAGCAAGTCACCTTCTTGGAATTTTCGAGGGTGCTCTTTCTTTTCAAAAGCTTTCTTAAGATGCCTCTGATAGAGTTGACTGTGGCATAATGCTGTCAAGCGTTTCTCTTCTATAAAGTTGAGCTCATCAAACCTTGTTTGAACCCATTCTTCCTCATCTAGTTTAGCCTCCATTAAGACTCTCATCAAGGGGAATTCCACTTCTATGGGAATGACCGCTTCCATGCCATAAACCAATGAATATGGGGTTGCCCCTGTTGAAGTATGCACTGAAGTGCGATAGCCGTGCAGCATAAAAGGTAGCATTTCGTGCCAGTCCTTATATGTGATCACCATTTTCTAAATGATCATTTTGATATTTTTGTTAGCTTCTTCGACGGCCCCATTCATCTTAGGTTTGTATGGTGATGAGTTATGGTGTTTGATTTTGAAACTTGTACACAACTCCTTCATTATTTTGTTATTAAGATTAGACCCATTATCAGTGATGATTCTGTTGGGAACCCCATATCGGCATATGATGTTGTTCTTCAAGAAGCTGGCAATCACTTGCTTGGTAACGTTGGCGTAAGACGCAGCTTTAGCCCATTTGGTGAAGTAGTCTAAGGCAACCAGTATGAACCAGTGTCCATTTGAAGCTTTTGGCTCAATCATCCCAATCATGTTTATTCCCCACATAGAGAAAGGCCATAGTGATGTTAATACGCTTAGAGGAGTTGGTGGCACATACACCTTGTCCGCATATATTTGGCATTTATGACATGTTAAGGCATGAAGATGATAATACGCCTCCATAATTAGCCAATAATAGTCTGCCCTTAGGATTTTTTTGCCATCGCATGTCCACTTGCATGTATACCAAAGGATCCTTCATGTATCTGCATCATTATATAGTTTGCTTCATGTCTATCCATACATCTGAGCAAGACCTTGTCATGATTCCTCTTGTACAACACATCTCCGTTCAAGAAGAAGTTTGATGCCAGCCTTCTCAAGGTTCTCTTATCTATGCTCAGAGCACCTTCTGGCTATTCTTGCTTTTCCAGGTAGTTTTTAATATCATAGAACCATGGTTTGTCATCTGACTCTTCTGCAGTTGTTAAATAATGAGCAGGCTCCTCAAAACGTCTCAGATCAATGGAAGGTCGATGGTTGGGCCATATCAATTTGTACATGGATGCTAAAGTTGCCAAGGCATCCATCATTTTATTTTCTTCTTGAGGCACTTGGTTGAAAGTGATATACTCGAATCTTGGGAGTAATTTCGACACGTAATCCCGATATAGAATTAAGTTAACATGCCTTGTTTCCCAATCACCTCTGATCTGATGTATTACTAGGGAAAAGTCTCCATATACATCAAGGGTTTTGATCCTCAAGTCAATGGCCTTTTCTAGTCCCAGTATGCAAGCTTCATATTCAGCCATGTTGTTCGCGCATTCGAAGCAAAGCTTGGCTGTGAATGGTAAGTGAAAATTCTTGGGAGATGTTAGCACTGCCCCAACTCCATAAGCATTAGAAGCAACATAAATTAAGAGTCCATCGCTTCCCTAGTTTGGGTCCTTCGTCAAGTTCGGGCTCCTCATAATCTTTTATAACCATTATGTCCTCATCTGGAAAATCAAACTTCAAAGGCTCGTAATCTTCCATCAGTTTATGGGAAATATGATTAGCTAGCATACTACCTTTGATGGCCTTTTAAGTGACATATTGAATGTCGTACTCTGATAAAAGCAATTGCCATCGGGCAATTCTTCTAGTGAGAGATGGTTTCTCAAATATGTATTTGATGGGATCCATCTTGGAGATTAGATATATGGTGTGAGACAACATGTATTGTCTGAGACACTTAGCAGCCCATGCAAGTGCGCAACATGTCTTTTCGAGCAATGAGTATCTTGTTTCACAATCGTTGAACTTCTTACTGAGATGATAAATGGCATGCTCTTTCTTGCTAGTCTCATCTTTTGCTCCAACACACAACCCATCAATTCATCAAGCACTATTAAGTACATGATAAGTGGCCTTTCAGGAACAAGAGGTATCAATATTGGTGGTTCTTGCAAATATTCTTTGACTTTTTCGAAGGCTGCTTAGCAGTCATCGTTCCACTAAATCGCTTGATCTTTCCTCAGATGTTTGAAAATTAGTTTACACGTGGCAGTGAGATGCGACATGAATTTGGCAATGTAATTCAGTCTCCCCCAAGAAACCACGAACTTCTTTCTCTGTTTTTGGCACAGGCATGTATTTGTCAAAGATGCTGGGGAATCTGCTGAGAAAATAAATGATTATCTGTCCAATCTTAAAAATAACTAGGGAATCTACTATCGAGATCCTAGAAAGAAATGACTGTTTGTCGAAGTTGAAAGTTAACCAGGGATTCTACTGCCGAGATCCTGGAAAGAAACAACTGTCTATCGAAGTTTAAAGTTGACCAGAGAATCTACTGCTGAGATCCTGGAAAGAAACGACTGTTGCAGTCATCATTCCACTAAATCGCTTGATCTTTCCTCAGATGTTTGAAAATTGGTTTACACGTGGCAGTGAGACGCGAGATGAATTTGGCAATGTAATTTAGTCTCCCCAAGAAACCACGAACTTCTTTCTCTGTTTTTGGCACAGGCATGTTTTGAATGGCTCTGACTTTATCAAGATCCACTTCAATTCCTTTTTGGCTCACGATGAAACCCAATAACTTTCCAAATCGAACCCCCAAATGTGCATTTTTTGGGGTTAATCCTCTGTCGAAACTTCCTCAATCGGGCAAACAATTTTTGCAGATTGGTAATGTCATCCTCTTCAGTCTAAGATTTAGAAATTGTATCATCAACATACAGTTCGATCTCTTTATGAATCATATCATGAAAGAGAGTCGCCATTACACATTGATACATTGCCCCAACATTCTTTAATCCAAAAGGCATCACCTTGTAGTAGAAGGTTCCCCAAGGAGTGATGAATGTTGTTTTCTCCATGCCCTCCGGGTCCATTTTGATCTGGTTGTATTCAGAGAAACCATCCACAAAGGAAAACACTGAGAATTGATCTGTATTATCAACCAATACGTCAATATAAGGTAATGGGAAGTCCTTTTTGGGACTAGATTTGTTCAAATCTCGATAGTAAACACACATGCAGACCTTTCCATCCTTCTTTGGTATCAGCACAATGTTGGAAACCCATTGTGGGTACTTGACTACAACTAAGAATCCAACATTGAATTATTTTTGCACTTCCTCTCGGATATTGAGGCCCATGTCTGGATGAGCTCTTATTAGCTTTTGTATGACAACAGGACATTCTTCCTTGAATGGAAATTTGTGCACAAGCATATCTTAATATGACCAAGCAAATACATCAGGATACACACGGAGAAGCTCTATCAGTTTTGTCTTAATCGCAGTTTGAAGAGAGACGTCTATCTTCAGTTCTCTTTTGTCTTCCTCGGACTCTAAGTTGATAAATTCAATGTTTTCATGGTGCGGTTGGATGACATTCTCTTCCTGCTTGTGTAATCTAGCCAACTCGTCAGGGAGTTCACAATCTTCTTCGCCTTTATCTTCGGCTTGGTTGATTGGGCAATCAAAGTCATACAGGACCGTAACAGCATCGTTAACAATGGTCTCGGTGGTGTTTCTACATGTTATGATTTATGCAGTTTATTTTAGAAAGTGTGTGTATAAAAACATTGCCATTTTATTGTCAAAAGAAATATGTGAAATAAAATGAACGTAATTGAATGCAAATTGTCAATTTATTAATGATAACTAAAGTTTAAAAACATTTGGGGGGGCCCTTACAACAAGCCACTATGCCTTGGGCAGAGCATAGGATTTTGAAAAAATAGTAAAATTACTTTTGATGTTAAAAGAACCGAGGGATCTCGAAAGTATTACAATTCTTTAGCTCCTCGCCAGGCTCAGCTTGGCGAATCTAAATGGATGTCGCTTCATTATGCTCTTCTTCACTGATCATTGCCACATGATGACCAAAGATATGGCCAACACTTGTGAATATCTCTTCAACTGTAGGAATAAGCTTTTTTCCAGACTGAACATTTGTTTTCCCTAAAGAAGGTTTGTATCCCAATACATATTTATCCTTCTTTTCATGCACCTTAATATGTTGGCCCCAACCTTGGGCATTCCCAGACTTCAAAATAGCTTTTGCTCCTTTCCAGGAGGCCATTGATAGCTCAGACCCTTTTTTCAGGCACTTGCTAAACGGTTAACAAACTCACCACCTCCAAGGATTGGAAGGGTATTTAAGTAATTTCTCCTTCAACATCAATGTATCTGAAAGAAGTTAAGTGGATAACCAGGATATCCTCTTCACCTCCAAATACGCTCATCTTATCATTGGTAATGAATTTCAACTTTTGATGCAATGTCGAGGTGACTGCGCCAGCAGCGTGAATCCAAGGTTTTCCCAGCAAACAACTATACCCAAGATGTATGTCCATTACTTGAAAGGTGATGGTGAATGTCGTTGGAGCATTTTTTATTGGCAGGTCTACTTCTACAATCACTTCTCTTCTTGAGCCATCAAATGCCTTTACTATTAAAGTGTTTGGCCTCATGTCAATTCCTTCCAAAGGTATCTTCACCGAGGTAGTTTTAGGGATGACATTCAAAGAAGAACCTGTATCCACCAAAACTCTTAACATCAGGGTATCCATACATCTTAAAGAGATATGTAAAGCTTTGTTGTGGTCTTTTCCTTTGGAAGGCAAATCATCATCATTGAACCCCAAGAAGTTGTCAGTAGTCACATTAGCTTTCACATCATCAAATTGTCCCACAGAGATGTCTTTCGTGATGTGACCGGAACTCAACACTTTCAATAGGGACGCTTTATATGCTTCAGAGATGAGCAATAGAGCGAGCATATATATCTTTGAAGGAGTTTGATTCAATTGATCGACTACCTTGTAGTTACTCTTTTTAATTATCTTTAAGAACTCTTTAGCCTCATTTTGAGTGAACGTAGCTTTTGGAGACACGGGCGCTTCTTGAGATTCAACATTAGGAGTAGGAGTTGGAACACTGTTGGCAACATCCTTTCCTTTGGCTTTAATAGGTGTTTCATCAATTTTGGGTGTAAACACTAGGCCACTACGAGTCATCCCACCAGGTCCCACTATGGATGTTACATTTGGTTCATTGATAACCAAAGGTTTGTCCTCCTGCCTCTGTTTAAAAGCTTTGGGTCGGTACATCCATGAGATAACTTTATCATCTTCATAATCAAAATGAGATGGGTACTGAATGATTAATGGGGTGACAATAACTTGTACTTGTGATGTTTCATATGGAATGTTAATCACAACCACTGTCTTCACTTTCTTCTTTCCTTTGTCAGGGCATCCAATTTGGATTGTGCCTTGATCAAGGAGTTCTTGCACACATTTTTCAAGATCTTCGTCAACTGTACCAGAAGTACCTGAAGGTGTGAAAAGTACACAAGAAGGGGGGGGGGGGGGGTTGAATAGTTTTTCACGTTTTCTTATTATTTAGCTTCCGATCAGAGTTTCAGAATCGGAACTGATGTTCAAATTCTGAGTTAATTCGTTTGGCAGCAGATACAACAGAAGTAAATAAAATAACAACAAAAGTCACAAAAGATTTATAATGGTTCCTCCCCTAACCGAGAGTAGTTCAGTCCCCTTGCCTCACAAGAGCTTTTCATTATAACCACTTTATGATTATAATCGCTTATGCTTCTGCATAAGACTTTTACAACTGCTCAGACCAACTGTCTAAGACTTCCCTTGCTTAGAGCTCGTGTATAAGACTTAACCTTTGCTTGATCTTGCTACTCCTTCAACAGAAGAATCCTTGTTAAAATTCAAGCTTGAATCTTCAGCCATATATAACCTTTCTAGAAACTAGCCGTTGAGAAGGTGACTTGATCAAGTGTCTTTGCTTTTGCTCCATAATACAAGAGACGTTGAAAATCGATGCACAGGAGATTCTGAATCCAGTGTGTAACACGTTTAACCTTTGAGTCTTCAAGAGGTTATGTACTAATAGATTCATTGGGAGCAGACATCCATAGAACGTATCAGCCTTTCTTGAGCCTTGCAATCTTGTAAACTCGAGCTGACAGGCTGATAAGACAATACATCTTGCTTTCAGTAGTATAGATAATCCACAACTTTATCACCAACTCTGAATGGTACCAGATGCTGATATATAATTACTAAGTGTAGAAACTTGTCTAAATGCTGAGGCCTTGAGTTCAGAGTCTTCGTCAAACTACACTAGCAATTATTCTTCAGACTCTCCCACCAGAAGCTAGCAATGAAGCAACTCCAAGTATGTCTAAGTAAAACAGATTCTGATTATTTATGTACAATAACCTGCATAAATAAAACACACATCAAATAAACCATCGTTCTTTTAATATTTTTGTTATCATCAAAACTAAAAGAGAAAATGTCAAGAACAAATCTTGTTCTAACAGTACCATCAATTTTGTCATTCAACGGGATTAAACCCTTTTTGATGATGACAAACACAAGTATTTAAAGTACAACATTGGGTATTTAATTATCTCTGCAACAACAGGGTATAAGGTTTGTAAGCTCCTTTGGAGTCTAATAGCTCACAGTTAAGTTTAATTTACTCTAACATTAAGAACCATTTTTTCAAGAAAAATAAATTAGTCTTCTTAGTAACATCAGGGTCTGAGATTTGTAAGCTCCCCCTGAGTTAAACAGTTCCAAGGTTTAGGTTTGTAAGCTCCCCCTTAGGTCCATATTTAAGAACGCCAAGATAATAGCATTTTAACTCCTTTTGGCAACACGAGAATACGAGATTTGTAAGCTCCTTCTGAGTCTCATAGGCTAAGTCAGAGGTTTGTAAGCTCTTTCTTAACACTATGTACAAGAGAGTTAAAATATGTTTCCCTTTCTAAATTTCCTTGGCAACACCAGAATATGAGGTTTGTAAGCTCCTTCTGGGTCTGATAGGCTTAGTCTGAGGTTTGTAAGCTCTTCCTTAGACCTATGTACAAGAAAGTTAAAAATGCGCCCTGGGCAAGGTAACAGAAAATAAATGACAAGAAAATAAATGACCAATATGTACATGACAGGTATTCAATGGGTTCAGTTTCCACTTAAGTACTTACTATTATTTCTCCCCCTTTTGTGACATAAAAAAGAATAAAAGGAAAAGAAGGAAAGAGAAAAAATATCACTAATAAATGTAACTCAGATTATCATTACAGGATCAGTTTCCAAAAATGAAGAATAATCAAGTAATAAGAGTCATTAAGGTTTGTAAAATGTATGCTTTGAAGTCTTAGTGGTCGTTACTTTTCCAAGAATTAAACAAGGATTAATTTTAGACTCTTGGTATCCACAAAAGTCATTATAAAAACATCCAACTCCTAAGTCATTTTCATCAATCACCAATCTTAAGGAAATGGAATCAGCAACTGAGAGTCATAATGCATCTGTTATAATAAACGCAACCGAGAGCTCTACAAGCTTGGCAATCCAATCCCCTCAGAGGCGAGTTGCTTTTGAGTCCTCTACAACTGTACCTCTGCTCTCAACACAACTTGCTTCTGAAGAAGCTACTTCAGCTGTACCTAAACGACCTTCAGAAGGTGGTCCAACAGTAGATGCCTTGAAGCCTCAGAGAAGAAGCATGAAGAGATCAAGGAAGAAGAAAATGAGGGTCAACAAGAAGTTCTACCTCTCTCTTCTAGACATAGAAGAGGAAGAAGTGATTGATTCAGAAGATGAGGAGGTGGACTATAACAACAGTGGACGCCGTTGGGCACGAGATGCAATGGTTAGGGATGAATTCTAAAAAACATATTGTACCCTTTTTTGTTGTTAAAAAGATGTAATCCATTAGTTTAATTAATGAGAAAGTTTTTCAGACCAATACTTCTTTAGATTTTCTCAAGGTACACTATCAAAGTGAAACTAACACAGAAACGACGGTTAGAACAGGTCTAACATAAACTCATACTTATTCAGAGAATTTTAATAGGCTAGACTACTAGATTACATTACCAAGAGTCATTATTAAAATACTAATAAAATTTAATCAGTACTTAAATAATATTAAACTAAAGACAATAAATGTAACATGTCTATAAAAGGACTCTAGTCAGCTTTCTTCCATCATCACTTAATCCATAAAATACCACGATGTATAAGCAAAAGAAAATATGGGTTCCAAAGAGATATTTCAGGAAGCCAGCACTACAGAATGCAGCAACTCAAGCAAATCAAAGCAAGGCATCAACTGAAGAACCTGCAAGCAAGCAGACAACTTCAGAAGTGCTCTCCTCTTCAACATCCTTTGTGAAGACACACAGAAGAAGAAGAACTTCTAGATCCAGATGCAGAAACAAACTAAGGAAGGAGGCTTTTAAATTTGCTAAGAAAGAATGGCAAAATTTCTTAGACAATCTAGACACGTCAGATGATCCTAGGGAGTTCCTTGGGACACATCCATTAGACTATAAAAATCTAATTGCCTTGTAATAACTTCCTTTTTATTAATAAAATAAGTTGCAAACATTTGAGTTCTTTTATCCATTTCAGATTCTCACTGAATAACAAGAATAAATGTTAATCAGTTAAAACTGAACACAAGCATGAACAAACTTTGAATTTATTAATAAGATGCTTAATACAAAGAATTCAACAATAATACAAAGCATAACTGTTGCACCTCAAAATTTGCCCTCCTTACTTTATTACTAACTGGCTTATGTTGCATTCCATTTTGCATTATCATGTGTGCATATAATTGGTTCTTAGCATGGGGTCAAGGTGCCTGAGGTAGTTCTTCAAATGGTCAAGCAAGAGTCCTGGTATTGTCCAAGAGAGTTCAAGTGGATCACCCTCCTAACCAGTGCAGGAATTAGGGTTTTGAGATTCTTGGGTTTATTGCTCCAATGGGTAAGCTCCTTGGGTTTTTATCATCACCAAACGACATATCTTATCTTTTTTGGAGAGGATACACATCATATTCAGAGGAATTTGGATTTGGAGATTGTGTTATTTCCTCCTAGACTGAGGGTACCAAAACTAGGGTTTGCTATAAAGTCAGTTTATTTCTGATTTTTTGGGCAGGACTTGATTCCATGGTATTCCTTGGGTCCCTAAGTAACTAGGGATGAGAGATTATCCATCAGTTTGGTTCAGGAGAGATTCAATTGGCCAATGGATTGGGAATCAGGAGAATTGGGGAAAAGTCAACAGTGAGAGGGGAAGTCAACTGTGAAATTTTGAGGTTCTCTTCAAGGTTTTCAAGGTCACACATCCTCATATGGTCTTCAAGAGCCAAGTTTCACACCATTCATCAAAAATCAGGAGTTGGTGCAAAAGTTACTAAATATGGAAATGACCTATAATTTGAAAGTTTCCTTTTTGGGCAAGTCCTTACACTACATTCAACTTGACTTTTCGCCATCAAGAAAGCTTCAAATGAATTTTCATCAAACATGAAAGTTGAATATCTTTTTCTCCTCTTTCCAACAAGTGCTAGTGGGTCTCCATATCATTTGTGAAACTCAAGTTATGATCAAAAGAAGGCAAAGTGGTTTTTAGGGTTTCATTTTCACAACTTTGGCATAGTGACCTATAATTAATTCCATTGCTTCATGTCACGTGCTAACATCAAAGGACACTCCTCAAGGATCATTTTAGGCCTTTAAATCAAGTGAATCCATGGTGTATTTATCACTTATTCTCCATTATTCAAAATTGCCAAGTCATTGAAAACTCATGAATCAAAATGTTTCAAGGCCCAATTTCAATGTGGGTGTGATTAGCAATTAGAAGTTAAGTGATCCATCATGAAATGTTTGAATATCCATGCATGGAAGAGGGTGTACTTAACATTATGTAATTTTCCAAAATTGCCCAAAACTCACTAAACAAGGAATTACCAAGGCCCAAATCATTATCAGTAAAAAAACCATAATGTATTTAAACTAATTCATGCACTGGTTAGGGTTAACACACGTGATATTTGGAGGAGAAGAAAGCTTGAACCCTAAAACTTGAACCTTTCATATCTCTCAATCCACAAGGTTTCTTCACAAAATTCTTCCACAAACTTCTTTCTTGGGATCTCTAGAGCACGAACCAACCACCATTTGAAGCTAACAGTGGAAATACGTGTTGCACCATCTCAGGTTAGTGATGATTTTCATAACCATAAAACTCTTCTTTTTGATATGCACATTGACGTGTGATGCCCACTGATCATTCTGGTATGGTTATTTTTAAGATTGGACGTGTGGTTTGATTGCTACGTGTGTTTAAAGTTTTGAGCCCTAACCTTTTTCTCATCGTTTTTTATTGTACGTTGGTTATTTGTAATTTTTGATTGTATATTTGGAATCCTCACACTTTTCTGATCAAAATAGTGTATTCGCATGAAATTTCTAGGCAAGTTTTGAGTTGCAGGTGACGGAGGAGTCGACCGGAACCCTAGTTCCGGCGACTGGTGTGGTGGCCGGCCGGTGAGGGGTCTGTACGAAGAAGATGAAATCCTCATCATTCATCCTTTTGATCCAACGGCCATTACATTGCCACGTTTTTTATTTTTAAGTTTTTATTTTAATGCTTACATGTTTATCACCCCAGGATAGCTACCGTGTTCCACCAATCATGTTATTTCATTGTGTTTACTTTTTATTTAGTTGACTCAACCACGTGCATTGGATGAATCGTATGGCTGAAATTATGACAACACATTAAAAAAACATGTGCCTGGCACATGGGAGGATATGGTATGCTGAGTAATCTTGTGCGCGTGTGTGTTTGATTGTTATGGTGTAATGGGTGATCTGAGCCCTAGATCTTGAATACGTGTTAGCTTGTTTGACTGATATGAAACGTCTGATCAATCTAATGGTAAGCAGTCAGTCAACTGGGTTGACTGAGGTCCACACGTGTGTCATACCCCAAATTTTGACCACTAAGATTTCCCATCATTGTACAAATCATCATCACAATATGGGGAAACCATCCTACCTTGTCAGTCTCCCCAAAGATGGGTGAGCATCCACTGCAATCAAAATTAGGGTTTCAAGCCCTCTCAGAGCTTAGACAAAGGATCAATCAAGAAATGACATGATCTTCAACTTGTCTAACCTCTCAAACATCCACAATGGATCAAAAGGACTCCCACTTTAAGGATTAAGCACAAGGATGCTCCCTTTCAGGTGGATTAAGTCTCAAGATCGACAGTGTCACCAAATTAGGGTTTTGGTCGACCAGGGCCTCCAGATGGAAATTTTCATCTGGGCACAAGGCAATGATCCAAAACATAACCTAATATGCTCCATGGAACCTCATGGACCTAATCATCAAATCAATTTGGCCTCAGGGGATGCATTCATCAAAAATCAGGAATTAGGATTTCTTGACCTAATTCACCCCTAAGTTGACTTTTAGGGCAAATCATGAACCAAGACCTCAAGAGAGGGTTTGAGGGTCTCTAATGAACTATATTGATCCATTTGGAACAATGGATCAATCCAAGAAGCTTGAGCAACAAGTCTCAATTTCATCTGCACCATAATTAGGGTTTTAAGAGAAAAGTCAACTGTAACTTTGACTTTTGACCAGGACATGCTCCCAAACCCTAGGACATACATCAATATACCCTATGACACCCATGGAACATGTCCATCAAGTTTGATTTAGGTCAAGGACATGATTTCCTGAAGAATTGCACAATTTGGAATTCATCTGATAAAAAGTCAACTGTGCACAAAAGTCAACTTTGACTTTTTGAGATTTTTCACTAAAATGGATTTTTAACCCTAAAATGATGTTAATGTATGATTTGAATCATCATTCATCAAGAAAAATCAAGAAAAGTGGGATAACTTGTAAAAGGGGTAACCATAAAACTTAGAAATTTTTCTAAGTTATGGAAAAGTACCACTAATGCGCCAACTTTGAAGGACCATAACTCCTAAAACACAAGGCCATTTTTTTCCATCCAAATCTTGATTTGTAGGTCTCATTACCCTCTACAAAAACTTCAACTAGGCCTAACTCCAATTCATTATGGATTTTGAGCTATGAGTGAGCCAAAGTGGCTGAAAACATGAAAATATACCATTTTCCAACACTTAGAAAAATTCTGTCCAAGACAGATTTTGTTGAAACACCAAAACTTGTAAAATCTTTTCACATAGATGCAAGCTGAATCAAGTCCAAAGTTCAACATCAATGTTGTTGCATATGTTACTAAGAATTCAAAGAGCTCAACAGCATGAATTGATTCAACTTAAGCCATGAGAAATCCATGCCCAAAGTCATGCTGCTGCAAGCTGTTTTGGAAAAATTAGTTTGCATATTTGCTTGCCACACACGATTTTGAGCCAAAGACTAAGGATCACTATGCCACCTGTGTTCAAACCAATCACAATGCAACTGATCCAACTGATAAGTCTGAGTCAAAAGGCCAAGGAATCTTCCAACTTGAAGTTCATCCACTTTGGCACATTTTGCCTTGAATTCAAAGTGCATTAATGTAGAATAGTGCATTGTCAAGGTAGCTACCCTACTCAGTCAATTTCTCTGATTAAACAACATTAAAAACATCTGAGGAATGTGGTTTTGGTCAAGGCATAGCCCTGCTCTTGGGAATGGCTAGCTTGCCTTGCTTGAGAAGAAATCCTCCAAGCCAATCCATGCAAATGTGATCTGTTCCAGCAGCCATTCACTATTCCTCTAAAACAAAAGTTAATCACCTATAAATAGAGGTCCCAATGGATCATTCAACTCACACCAAAGCCAGTTACAACACTTCTTTCTCTCATTCTTTCTTAAACCTCAAGTTTTCTTGTTTTTGAGTAACCACTATCGGGTTTTGAGTTGCAGCCACAATCAATCCATTCCAATTGCTCAAACATATCACATATGATGTATTTGAGGTGTCCAAACACTTAAACACCAACTGTAACACCCCAGGCTCAAAATCACTCTTCAACCAAGCCATTATGCTTCAATTTTGCAGGTGGAGGTCTCCAGCTTGATCCAAAGAATTTTAAAGTGTTCCAAAGCTTGCAACACACTCCATAACATCCATTGAAGCTGTAGGGATCATCAATTCATGACTGGAACACCATCTAGGCAAAGTTCCATTTCAGCTTGCATCAAGGTGAGCTTCAAACTCAAACACCATGATCCATGCATATTTCCTCGCATGATATTTTTGCCATTTGATTGCCATCATGTGTTGATTGTTTTGCCCCAAGAAATTGGATCATAGACCTTATAACCATGCCTGCACGATTGCTTTTGCAAATTAGGGTTCATCTGTGTTTATCATGATTATTTTAATCTACACTGAAAATGAATAAAATTGGGTATTGCCATCTTATTCCTTGTGAAAAAACGCACGGGTTTGGTGTTTGAATCATGTCCAATGGTTGAGAGATGAGTGAGATATGGTGCTTCACGCTCAAGCTCGAGGAAGAAGATGGCCATGGCGCCATTCTTCAGGTTTTCCAACTAAGTTTGATATATATTTTTCACTTGCCATGTTATTAATGAATTGGCATTGCGCCCCAGCGGTTCATCAGCTGGTTTTGTGAGTATTGGCAAGCGAGAGGTCTGGGGTTCGAATCCCCCTCGCCCCAGACTTCTTTTTATCACTTTTTTATTTTGTTATTTTTCATATCATTATTTTTAATGATTTGAAAAATTAATAACTCCTTCAATTTTTATCATTTTTTATTGGTTCTTTTTGCAACAATTCACAAAACTGTTGAAATATTTTATTCCACCAAAAAATTAAATTTATATTATTTATTTAATATAATTAGTATTTTGTGAATAAATTCATTTTTAATTGTTTTTAAACATTCTAAAAATGAATATTTACTTTGAAAATCAAAACCTAATGAATTTAAATATTCCTTGTGATTATCCCTCATTTTTCCAAACCTTAAGCCAAATCATAAGTGGATTATTCAAATTTATTTTGAATTTTGTTTGATTTTCTTTAAATATTTACTTTTAAAGATTAAAATTAGGGTTTTTTTTTACTTTCAAAATTGATTTTCAAAACACTTGGGCCTCTTGAGAGAGTGTAAGACCCAATCCTTTTTTGACAAATCATTTTTGGGCCTCATTGTATTGTATAAGTCCCGATACCGTCAAAAATAAACGGCGCGATCGTCGCCTTTTGAAAAATAACCTTTTGGGCCTACCCTCGAGTAGTAAGACCCATTTTGTTTCTTAAAATACACTTAGGCCTCTAATAGAGTGTAAGACCCAATCCCCTTTTAACCAAAACCATTTGGGCCTCACTTATTGTATAAGTCCCTCTACGTTAAAAGGAAACCTCGGCGCGATCGCCATTTTAAACGGAAAAATCATTTGGGCCTACCCTCGTGTTATAAGCCCACTCTTTTTCTTTAAACTTTTTGGGCCTCTTGAGAGAGTGTAAGACCCACCCCTTTGTACAGAAAACTTTTTGGGCCTCAGTCACTTGTATAAGTCCCCCTGTACAAATTCAAACAGTGCACTCACTGATAAAACCCTGGGCCTCTCCTTGAGCTGTAAGCCCCAAATCTTTCTTTTTCAAAGCACTTTCTCCTTTGATTTTGAATATATTGTTGTTTTCAATCTTTCTTTGTTGAACAACTAACCAAACAGCATGGAAGCTCTACAACCGAGTAAGTGGTTATTGCTTTCATATACTGCTTTCATATACATATAACTGTATTGTGGGGCTGTTTCACTGTAAGTCTTCATTCATAAACTCATATCAACTGTGTAATAATACTATAGATATTTCGAGTTTCCCCGGCAACTACGTCTAGAACTAGGTGACGCCGTTTCATTTATTCGTAGAAATAGATAGCTAGATCCCCAATAGGATCACCAGATACAGTCTTCTCTTCGACTGTCCTCATTAGGAATCGTCAAGAAACTCTACTCCCCAAGATGAATGTATTCTCCGTGAAATGGCATCTTTGAGTTTCTTCCAAATTCTCGAACTTTCCTGACTTGATCTATTCCTTGTGAATAGCTTGCCTTGAATTTCTCGGGGTTTGGGGACCCGCGGGCTTCTTAAAAGCATCGGCCTCCTCTTGGGCATCATACAAGGACCAACAGGCTTCCTAAAAGCAACCCAGCCTCCTCTTGGGCTTAGTACAAGGACCCTACGGCTTCTTAGAAGTATTCACAGCCTCCTCTTAGGCTTCGTATAATGATCTCTTCCTCCGAGAATGATAGCCTCCTCTTGGGCTTAGTACAAGGACCGATCGGCTTCTTAAAAGTTTCTAGCCTCCTCTTGGACTTCGTTAAAATTGTCCCGACGACCTCCTAGAGGTATAGGAACAGAACTTAGTCATATGCGTAGAGCAGTCCTTTTATAGAGTCTACTACTGTTTCTCAAAGCATAGTACAAAAGACAAAACTCTAGACTTGGACAGTCTAATTTCCTTGAGTCTCAAAGACATTCTCAAGCACCCTTCAAGAATAGGAAGGAAACCCGCAGACTCGGACAGTCTCAATACCCTTTGGATTTCCCGCTTCCTTAAAAAAACAGGAATAAACCGGATCCTTGAAATCAGATCCTCGAGTACAGTGTTGCTCATATAAGAGCTGATTTTCTCTTTCAAAATCAGTATACTGGACCTGTCACTTAAACAGTTACCATAGCCTCCTCTTGGGCTTTGTACAATGATTCTCCCCAGCGGAGTCAAACAACGTTTAGCCTCTCTCTCGGGCTTTGTACGAGACACATAAGAGACTCCCTCGTTGAGTCAATCACCCTTTCGCCTCCATCTCGGGCTTCGTACGAGATACAAAAACACTCTCTTGTTGAGTATAAAAGATTCTCCTGTTGAGTCAACCCTTTTAGCCTCTCTCTCTCGGGCTTTGTACGAGACACATATTAGCCTCCTCTTAGGCTTTATATAAGAAAACCACTGGTTGATCCAATCAACCTTTTAGCATCAAAGGTTGTGCCTCGTTCACAGTACACAAACATCAACAACTCATTTCCCTTCATCTAATCGCTGTAAGCGGCAAGCCTCTGGATCATCTATATCCACGCCACTGTCCCTCGTTTAGCATGAGAAATTCCTAAGGAAAGATAGCATTGCTCTACACTAAGTTAAAGTCTTCTCCTTCAGGTTAAAATCCCCTATAAAGGAAATTATGGCATTGCTAGGATCCGCGTATCCCGGTTAAAGTAATCTCCCTTTATAAACCAGTCACCCAACAGTTGTGACAAACAGACCTCTTTAGAGATGACAAATTCTCTCTAAAGTCAGACTTTTCAGCTTCATATCTTGGGCTTTGAACAAGATACAAACTACCTTCAGCTTCACATCTTGGGCTTTGAACAAGATATAAATCACCTTTCGCTTCACGTCTTGGGCTTTGAACAAGACACCAAAAACCAATTTCCTCCCATAGAATAGGAGGAACTACGAACGCTTTGATTTCCCTATTTCGGTAAATGGGAATACGTAGGCATAAGATTGAAAGAAAAATCTTAGCGAGCACAATAAAAAAAAAACAAATCCCATAAACATCAGTCCTAACATCCTAATCCTTGTTCCCCGCCCGAAAACTTCTGCCTAGATAACAAACCAGTATTGGCGAAAATACAAATAACCAGTACAAAGGCCCCCCCACATTGATAGCATTCGTAACTTAACAGACCGCTGTTTAAACTCAGTATGTAAGCAGGGTTAATTGGAGACATCTATTTCCCTTGCTTATTCAGCTCACAATAGGATAAAAAATGAATCGACCTGTAGTTTAAAGCTCAAACCGCAGAGAGCGACCAGCGCTTAAGAACCGCGTCCAAAATCGCTCGCTACAGAAAAAATGGCGCCCACCATGGGGCAAATCAAAGATAGATCTAGGCACGGTCTTCTTTTTCACCTCTTGTGAATACCACAGATTGGGGCTTCCGCCGGGGGACCCATTTCTGTTAAGAACTTAGGATCCTTAGCTTCAAAGGTCTAGGATGTTTAAGACAAATATATATACTGCTTTTCCTAATTACTATACGTGTTTATTTTTCTGCTAATGGGAATGCGGGTGATACTGTATGTGGAAAGACTGAGTATACACTTAAGATAAGTGATGGCGACAGGGTCGACCATCAACCTCAGTGGAGGCTGACCAACACAACCCATTCACTCTCTTAGCCAATGGGCCGGTTGTTAAGTCTGAGAAGCTGAGGAGCTAAACCCTTTCGTAGTGTGGAAACTATCGAAAATAGTTGTTACGCGATACTACCCTCATTTGAGGCTGGTGATCTATTCTCGGTGAATGGCACTTACTCTAAGATTGCTCTACAACTCGCTGGCGATCCGCTTGTTGTTTTACTTTCCTGGGAGGAGCAGATGATAATGAGTACAGGTACAAAAATCACCCTAGTATAAACCTTTGGGATGGGTAGAGCCTTGACTTCATGACAACGACCCTTTAACCCTATGTTTTTTCTATGTTTTTGTGTGCTGCATTCATGCATTCATCTAAAAAACATTAAAACATTCAAAAAAACTTCTCTTCTAGTCTCTCTGTTTTTCAAATTAAACTAAGACTGTTTTTGCAAATATCAGAGAAAAGGATTGCACTAATGGATTTCGGTAGAAGGAGAACTCATAAGTACACCTTCAAGGTTCCAAAACTAGAGGATTTGAGAAGGTTAGCAAGGATGATCACTAACCCTGAGGCTTTCAGAGCTAAACACGGAGGTCTGCTGCCTCTGTTAAGAGTTCATGTGATTGAGGGAATCATGGACGCGCTCATTCAGTTTTACGATCCGGTTTATCACTGTTTCACATTCCCAGATTACCAGTTAGCACCAACGCTGGAGGAGTATTCTTATCTGACTGATCTACATATCACTGATCGAGCTCCATTTTCTGGACTGGAAGAAATTCCAAAGAATCAGACCATTGCAAGAGCAATACATTTGGACGAGTCTGAGGTCAGGACTCACATGACTACTAAGGGGGCATCCAAGGTTTGTCGGCCCAGTTCTTGACGAAGAAGGCCCTGTATTTTGCCAATATAGGAAACGTTACTGCTTTTGAAAGCATCTTTGTCTTGCTCACCTACGGGTTATTTTTGTTTCCCAACATTAATAATTTCGTCGATGTTAACTCCATTAAGGTTTTTCTCATTGGAAACCCTGTGCCGACTTTGCTCGCAGATGCTTATCATTCTGTACATTTAGGAAATTTGTACCGCGGAGGGGAGATCACATGCTGTGTACCTCTGCTTTATAAATGGTTCATCTCTCACTTGCCCAAGTCTGCTGCTTTTTGGGATTGTAAGAGTGCCTTACGTTGGTCACAGAAGATCATGTCTCTTACCAACTCTGATATAGACTGGTGTAATAGGATTTATGAGGGAATCAGGATCATTGATCGTTGTGGAAACTTCCCCAACGTACCCCTTATAGGAACTAAAGGAGGAATCAACTACCATCCGGTATTGGTTCGCCGTCAATTTGGATACCCGATGAGACACATCCCACTGGGTGTTCATCTGGAAGGTCTTTTCTTCAAAGAAGGAGAAAACGACAGAGCACTAAAGATGGAAATAGTGCAAGCTTGGAAACATGTTCATAAGAAAGGACGAGAGTCTCTGGGAAAACCAGACTGTGTCTCGGTGGAGCCTTATCTCCATTGGGTACAAACTAGAGCTCTCAAGCTAAAGATGCCTTATCCTCGTTACGGAATTCTTCCACCAAGGGAATCTGTCATGTACTTCATGACGGAAACTGAAAAGCTTCAGGTTACTCTCAACAAAGTTCAACGGGAGAGAAGGTCTTGGAAGAACAAGTACCGCACTCTCGACATAGAGTGCATCAAAATACAGCAATTACTGAAAGAGAAAGATGCTCTGATTGAAATTTTGGAGCAACATGCTGTAGAGAACCAAGATGACCAAAGGAATTTGCTCACTCCTTTCACCTGGCAAAGGAATGACAACCCGACAACGGCCCAGGAGCCCCGGTCAAAGAAAAGGAAAGTCCCAGAATCAGCACCCGATTTCTCTTCAGAGAGGACTCGAGACCCATTAGCTTAGGTTTCTGTTTCTGCATTTTGTAATCTACCGTATTTCCATTTCTGTAATCCTTGGAATTTCAATAAAAGGGGTTTCCCCACTGTTTGATATTTGCAATTTAATTGTCGAAGTTTATTTTGATTAAACCAAGAAAAATAATTAATATAATCATTGCATTCATCATTCTCACATCACGTATTCTTCTTCCTTACGAATCTCGCGTTTGTGTCTCGATTATAGAGTCAAACTGTCTCATTCGTACAATACTCGGGCCAATCGTCAGAAAAAGATGGATGATCTTGAGGAAGAAAACAGAGAGTTGAAAGAAGAGATCGACGCTCTGAGAGAAGATATGGGAAACCTTCATAACGACATGCAAGCCATGGCAGAAGCTCAGCTACAAAGGACTGTGATCTCAGAGATCACCTCAACGCCCATCGTGGAGAAGTATGATCCTAGGTATCAAATACCGAAAGATCGTCCTTGGGGCATGCCTGTTAACTATATCCTGGAAGGATATGTTCCGCCGATCACTGAAGATCAGGGAATCACAACAGAAGCCGTTGGGCCTGAAGGTTACAAACTTCGGGAAAGCGAAGATGCCCGGGGCATACTGAAGACTCCTGAAGGTTACAAAATTCGAGAAACGCCAAGATTTGCTGCCGTAGTCACGGTACCACCCCCTGTGGTGCACACTGTCCCGAAAGGACAGATTCCGCCAATACCTTCTGGTAAGAAGGAAACTATGTTCGATAGAATGGATGAATTCCAGGAACAGTTC
This sequence comes from Lathyrus tuberosus, assembly GCA_022829125.1. NCBI lineage: Eukaryota > Viridiplantae > Streptophyta > Magnoliopsida > Fabales > Fabaceae > Lathyrus > Lathyrus tuberosus. The sequence continues at coordinate 2,832,868 of JALAZF010000504.1, forward strand.
CTGGAGATGCAGAAGGAACTGCAAGCCATTCGCGGTCAGGATCTATTTGGAAAGGACGCCGCAGATCTCTGCTTGGTCCCTAATGTGAAAGTCCCGCACAAGTTCCAAGTGCCCGACTTTGAAAAGTACAAGGGTAACTCTTGCCCTCAAAGCCATCTGGTGATGTACGCTCGACGGATGTCAGCTCAGACTGAGAATCAGGACCTAATGATTCACTACTTCCAGGATAGTTTAACCGGTGCCGCACTCAAATGGTACATGGGTTTAAACCGTACTACGATTAGTACATTCAGAGATCTTGGTACTGCCTTCGTCCAACAATACAAATACAATTTGGACATGGCACCCGACAGAGATCAACTCAGATCAATGTCACAAATGGAAAAGGAAACCTTTAAGGAGTATGCTCAAAGGTGGCGTGAAATTGCCGCTCAAATTTGTCCACCTCTTGAGGAAAAAGAGATGACAAAGATCTTCTTAAAGACCTTAAGCTCATTTTACTATGACCGAATGGTTGTCAGTGCACCCAGTGATTTCACCGAGTTGGTCGGCATGGGTGTACGTCTTGAGAAAGCCGTCCGAGAAGGACGTTTGGTAAAAGACACTGGATCATCGAACGGTACTAAAAAATACGATAGTACTCTCCCTAAGAAGAAAGAACAAGATATTGGGAATATCTCTCTCGGAAAGCAAAGGCGACGTTATCATCCAGTAGCAGCTGTGACTCCTGCTATTAGCCTTGCGCTTATTCCTACTTATCAATCTCAGGTTGCGCAGAGCCAACCTGATCAGCAAAGGACACAACAGCCTCTTCAGCAGGCTCGTCCCCAATACAACAACAACCGCACAACACGGCCACTAGGATTTGATCCTATACCCGTGACGTACGCAGAACTGTTTCCATTACTGCTAGCCAAGGGGCACATTCAGACTAAATCCACTCTTACAGGTGGATCAGACGTGCCCTTATCGTCAAGGAGGTTCAGGGCATAACATTGAAACTTGTCTTAATTTCAAGTCCGACGTGCAAAAGCTTGTTAGGAGTGGGCTCTTATCTTTCAAAGATACGAATCCTAATATTCTTACGAACCCGCTGCCTCAACATGAGAAGGCTGCAGTCAATTTGATAGAGGAAGAGATTAACAATGTCTATCAAATTCACGATGTACTCTTGTTGAAGACCAATCTGGTCAAGATGCATTGTAGACAGAGTGGATATGGCCATGTGCCACCTCATAATTATCATCAGTGTGATATCTGCTCTAAAAACAATCAAGGATGTTCTGTGGTGCAAGCAGCTCTACAGGAACAGATGGATCTCGAATGGATCCAAGAACACCGAGTTCGTGGGGTTAACATGGTCTATACGAATTCCAATGCCATTCAGAACCACGATATCCGTGCAATGAATGTCAACTTGGTGGCAATGCACTCAAGGCAAAGCCAGTATCATAATCTGCCGCGGCACGATTACAATTCCTGTCTAACTTGCTCGGTAAACAAACAGGGATGCTCTTTCATACAAGAGGCCCTCCAGCGTCAGATGGATCTTGGATGGATCCAAGACTACCATGATAGGAATTCCTATCAGATCAATATGGTTCAGATCTTTGACATTCGCGTGTTGAATACCAACCTGGTAGAGTTACATGCTGAGCAGGTCCGACTTAGATTCTTGATATCACATGACTATCAAAGCTGTCAAGCAAGTTGCGAAAACGATCGGGGTTGTACCGTTGTCCAAGAGGCACTTCAGCACTTGTTAAATCACTGGTGGATGCCAATCTACATGGATGAGGATACTCAGCAAATTAGTATCAATAACAGGAATCCTACTCGATGTCAAAGTCAGGATGTCCGAGCGATGGAAGGTAACCTAGTGAGGTTACATTGTATTCAAAGTGGGCGTGGCCAGGTGCCACTGTACAATTACGACCGTTGTAGTGTCTGTTCGGAAATTAATCAAGGGTGTTACCTTGTTCGAGCGGCTCTTTAGGGTCAGATGGATTGTGGAGAGATTCGTCCATATCCGGGTTCTGGACCTATCGACTGGACGCCGAACTACCTTGCCAATCAAGTCGAGGATGTTGTCACCATCTCTGGTCATCACAGGACCAGGGATGTTTTTGCCATCATCCCTCTACTCGACGAATCTAAAGTTCCCAACCAGGAACGGATCGAGATTACTTATGATGGTCAGAAAAATCAGAAGGTTCCCATAGTCATCTATCTGCCGGGACCATTACCGTATGAATCAACTAAGGCTATCCCTTACAAATACGGTGCAACAATAGTCGAGAATGGAAAGGAAATTCCGTTACCCTCCGTTGTGAACATTGCAGACATCAGTCGAGTAACACGGAGTGGTAGAATTTTCAACCGAGGGGTTGGGGAAGTTAACAAAGAAAAGGAACTTCAGACAGAAGCTCCCGATCCACTAGTCGGTCAATCCAGTAATCCCGACCTTTCAAGAAACAATGATGAGATGCTGAAGCTCATCCAAAGGAGTGAATACAACATTGTTGATCAACTGTTATAGACTCCTTCAAAGATCTCGGTATTATCACTGTTACTCAGCTCAGAAGCCCACAGGGAGGCTCTACAGAAAGTCTTGGAACAAGCCTTTGTGGAACAGGATGTAACAATCAGACAGTTCGATAGTATTGTCTCTAATATCACTTCCTACAATAATTTGGGATTTAGTGAGGAGGAATTATCCAAAGAGGGTCGCCGTCATCATATGGCACTCAATATCACAGCCAACTGCCAAGACGATGCTTTAGCCAGCTTACTGGTAGACACAGGGTCAGCCCTGAATGTTATGCCGAAGTCTACTTTGATGCAGTTATCATTCAAAGGCCCTCCGATGAGAGTCAGCGAGGTCGTCGTCAAAGCATTCGACGGATCTAGAAAAATAGTTATCGGTGAAGTCGATCTTCCCATAACTATTGGTCCTCACACTTTCCAGGTCACTTTCCAGGTCATGGACATCCGGGCAACATACAGTTGTTTATTAGGAAGACCTTAGATACATCAGGCTGGAGCGGTTACGTCAACCCTCCACCAAAAGCTAAAGTTCGTCAAGAACGATCAACTTGTCACAGTTTGTGGGGAACAAGCCTTGCTTGTGAGCAACTTGTCATCATCTACTAGTATAGAACCCGAGGAGGTTATTGGAACACAGTTCCAAGCACTGTCGGTAAGCAAGGACAATCAATTCGAAAGAGGAACCTCGATTTCCTCATACAACGATGCTATCAAAGCGGTCAAGAACACCGATACGATAGGATGGGGACAGCTTGTCATCCCTATTGACAATAAAACAAAGAAGGGTCTTGGTTTTTCTGCGACCTGTACCCAAACAGCTGCCAACGATGAAAGTCTTCATCCCCTTCAAAACTTCTTCCACAGTGGAGGTTTCCTTCACCCAGTGTCTAAGACAGTTCATGCTATCAATGAGGAAGATCCCTCTGACACAGATGAAGAGTGGAAGTCCTATCTTAATGAGGACGGTTATATGTCTCAGGAAGAGGTGCCTATGCCTTTTTGCTTTCCTATAGAAAGTCCGAGATTTATACCAAGGTCAGATGTCAAAATGATATATGGAGATTGTGATCCGGAAGGATGCCGTGCTCCGCCAAATTTATTGGAGGAGGACACTCTGATGAAAGACAACTTTGACCACAACTACTATGGCCCAATGGATGGTTTGCCAATGTGGCAACCTTACCCAGGAAACTCGGGGCAAGAAAGTCAGCCGAACAATGAAAATTAGCTGAGTCTCATTGAACAGAATACCTGTGTCCCCACCATGTCATGGGATCAACACTCAGGTCATTCGGAAGCTACTCAACATGAAGATGAATTCGCAACGTTTGCGGGACTTGAGTTCATCAACTACGCTTTTCCCGAGGTCAACGTCATCGAGAGGGATGACTCCTTCAGTTCCAAAGAAGTGTGGGACACCCTGGGACAACCAAGTGGAAAGTACGACTTTATGGTGAAGTACACTGCGCCCAAAAGCTCTCGTATCAGGTTCGAAGACATCCAGCAAACTAGATGGGGAGATACAGCTGAGAGCACCAATGCTATGCAAAATACAACAGAGGAATTCTCCTACGACAATTCTGCCTGGGAAACAGATTCCAACGATCCTGCTCCCCCAGAAATCAGCGTTATTTCTAAAGACAAATCAAGGAAGGTGCCAGAGTTTGTGATTCACCGAGGAGTTCGTCACCAATGGGTTGCTGTCGAGGTTCCGAAGGTCGTTCATCAGTCAAAGTAATTGCCATCTTTTAACCTTTCACCCTGCCCAGGTGAAACAGATGTTTTAATAGGGCTCGCTTTCTGTAAATTTTCCTCTTCGCTTTGCCCAAAGCGACAGAGTTTTGTTTTATAGGGCTGTAGTTTCAAGGATCGACTTGTTCATTAATAAAATAACGTCGTTCTGTAATTTCCGCATTAATTGCTATTTTCTCTTTTTGCTTTTTCAGAAAATGGTAATCCTAAAGAAAACAATTCAGAAATAAAAACAAGCAGTAAAATAAAAACACTGCACACACTTGCATTTTCTCTATCTCTTCTAAACACGAATCATCACGTCATGCAGATTGCTTGTTTTAAACCCCGTTGAAACATACGATCCGATGCCTTCTCCCAACTTTGAGTTCCCGGTATTCGAGGCTGAAGAAGAAAATGACGACAAAATTCCAGATGAGATCTCCCGATTACTCAGACAAGAGGAAAGGTCCATTGAACCTCACAAAGAGCCGTTGGAAACGGTAAACTTGGGTTCAGAAAAAGAGAGAAAAGAAATCAGGATTGGGGCACTGCTCAGTCCAACTGCCAGAGAGGGTTTGATAAAGCTTCTCAAAGAATTCCCCGATGTGTTCGCTTGGTCCTATCAGGATATGCCAGGGTTGGATACCAGCATCGTGGAACATCACTTACCGTTAAGATCGGAATGTCCGCCAGTAAAACAAAGGTTGAGACGCACTCACCCGGACATGGCCATCAAAATCAAAGAGGAAGTACAGAAACAGATTGACGCAGGTTTCCTCGCCACATCAGAATATCCTTAATGGTTAGCCAACATCGTACCCGTTCCCAAAAAGGACGGAAAGGTCAGAATGTGTGTTGATTACAGAGATTTGAACAAGGCAAGTCCAAAGGACGACTTTCCTTTACCACACATTGACATGCTGGTAGACAGTACAGCAAAGTTCAAAGTTTTCTCCTTCATGGATGGATTCTCGGGCTATAACCAAATCAAAATGGCGCCGAAAGACATGGAGAAAACTTCATTCATTACCCCATGGGGTACCTTTTGTTACAAGGTAATGTCGTTCAGTTTGAAGAATGTCGGGGAAACCTATCAAAGGGCCATGACTACTCTATTTCATGACATGATACACAAAGAAATCGAGGTATATGTCGATGATATGATTGCAAAATCAAGAACAGAGAGTGAGCACGTTGAACATCTGTCAAAATTGTTCGAATGTCTAAGAAAATTCAAGCTCCGCTTGAATCCCAACAAGTGCACCTTCGGTGTCCGTTCAGGGAAACTACTAGGGTTCATCGTCAGCCAGAAAGGAATTGAAGTTGATCCTGACAAGGTCAAGGCCATTCAAGAAATGCCTTCTCAGAAAACTGAAAAACAAGTCAGAGGATTCCTGGGACGTTTGAACTACATCTCCAGATTCATATTCCTCATAACCGCCATATGTGCGCCGATTTTCAAGTTACTCAAAAAGAACCAGGATTGCGTTTGGTCAGAAGATTGCCAAACCGCCTTCGACAGTATTAAGGAATATCTGTTGAATCCGTCGATTCTATCACCCCTAGTGGAAGGAAGACCACTGATCATTTACCTCACAGTTCTAGAGGACTCAATGGGATGTGTACTTGGCCAGCAAGACGAAACTAAAAGGAAAGAGTCTGCCATTTACTATTTAAGCAAGAAATTCACCGACTGTGAAACTCAGTACACGATGCTCGAGAAAACTTGATGTGCTTTGGCTTGGGCAGCCAAACGTCTTCGCCAGTACATGATTCGTCATACTACTTGGTTGGTCTCCGAAATGGATCCAATCAAGTACGTTTTCAAAAAACCTGCTCTTACGGGAAGGATTGCCCGTTGGCAGATGTTGTTATCAGAATATGACATAGAGTACCACGCTCAGAAAGCCGTTAAGGGAAGTATTTTAGCCGGTCATTTGGCTCATCAACCGATTGACGATCAAGAATCAATCGGGTTTGACTTCCCAGACGAAGATGTCATGTATCTAAAAAAAAAACGTCTCGGTGGATTGAAAACCCGAAAGGGCGGTTCAGGCAAAAATTAGAGACATGAAAAAAATCATCCCGGTGGATTGGAAATCTCAAAGTACAATCCAGGCAAAAATTAGGGATAATGGCAAGTAACTATGTTCAACAGAGGCAAATCCCTCAGCAGCAGTTACACCATCCATCGGAGGAAAACTCCAATCAAGGTCATCTTCGACAGAAGCTCAGGATGTCCCGAATTCAAAGTTGGTAGAAGGATAGTGGTCGTTATGTTTCAACGTAGCCCTTTTCCCTGTAAATTACCATTTTCAAACTTTGTATATACTCTTTGGGATCACGTGGTTGGCTGATCTTCATCTTATCAATAAAATTTAAGCCCTTGTGCTTTTGTTTATACTTCTTATTTGTTTTAGCTTTACAGAACGACGTTGTTAACATGATTAGCGATTCTTGAAATAAAACAAAAATGAATTTACTTGTTAAAAATTTTTCTGCTTTTAAAATAAAGTCGGCAATTTCTTTTGACCGTTGAACATCAAAGGAACATCAACCGCTTCTCCAGAAATAAGCGAACCTCAAAGTGCAGAATCAAAGTACTCCTTCTAACCCAGTACGCCTGGATGAAGGGATCAACTGTGTCAGAGACCTTGTTTCGTCGGACCCGCCTCGGCCGAGTTCTTATCTCCTAAGCCTGATCAACGATATTCCCCGCAGGGACTATCTCCCCTAAGCAAGGTGGAATTACTATTTTGAACCAACGATATTTCTATACGCCCCGCGATGGCCGAATATCCAGTCGGGTTCACCCGTTAGTTTGTATGTCGCGTCAGTTTTGTCAGCATGTACATACATACATCATGCATTATTGATTTGCATTCAAATTTCATATTGCATCACCATCACTCTAGTCGGTCTTGTCCCCTAGTGGTAGAAGTCCTCTCAATCGAGTTGTCAGTTCTTGCCTCGTCAGGAAGCGCTGCGTTTGGACAACCTCGCTTCCAGTTTATTTCTGGAAAGAAGTTGGTCCTTGACCACTTTGATAATTTGAACATCTGAAAACCCAGAGGAACGTTCAACAAATGTCACTCTTCGCTATTGAGGATGACATCCTTGCTTTCCTGGATTAAAGAAAATCCCAAAGGGAAGCCTCGTAATCAGAAATTCGGCAGCATGCCAGTTTCGCTCCGAAAAGACCACTGATGAAAAGGTCATCGGCACCTCAAAATTGGACCCCATCATATGGCATTTCTCCGGAAAGATCCCGAGAAAAGTATGATGTAAGCTCCCAAACGAAAACAGTCTCTCAAGAGACTCGCTTTCCCCAGTAGAATCGACAAATGGCGTCTCCAACAAAGAAGTTTGTGCAACTCTACAACTCAGACGACTGGGTTCCCCCAGCGAGTCTGACATCAAAATTTTTCCCATCAAATGGCATCTCCCCAGGAAAATTCGGCGAGAAGTTTGAGGAAAACCGCTACGCATAGCGTCCCTTGTCAATAAAGCTTATTGACAAAAGAAACTGAGACTAGTTCCTTGGTAGGAAACCAAGAACGAGGGGAAGTTCATTTCAGAGACTAAGACCAGTTCCTTGGTAGGAAACCAAGAACGAGGGGAAGTTCATTTCAGAGACTAAGACCAGTTCCTTGGTAGGAAACCAAGAACGAGGGGAAGTTCATTTCAGAGACTAAGACCAGTTCCTTGGTAGGAAACCAAGAACGAGGGGAAGTTCATCTCAAAAGAAAACTAAGACCAGTTCCTTGGCTAAAGACCAGGATCGAGGGGAAGTTTACCTTTTCTAAGCATCATTGCTTAGCTAAAGAAGATGAATGCGTAAGCTACCATTCATAACCACCATCAAAATTTCGGGTATTCTGATATTTAATCCTCTTGCACCCCGAATGCCCGAACACCTTCGTCATTCACACCTTCGGGTCCAAGAAGATTAAATAGGGGCATCTGTCATACCCCAAATTTTGACCACTAAGATTTCCCATCATTGTGCAAATCATCATCACAATATGGGGAACCATCCTACCTTGTCAGTCTCCCCAAAGATGGGTGAGCATCCACTGCAATCAAAATTAGGGTTTCAAGCCCTCTCAGAGCTTAGACAAAGGATCAATCAAGAAATGACATGATCTTCAACTTGTCTAACCTCTAAAACATCCATAATGGATCAAAAGGACTCCCACTTTAAGGATTAAGCACAAGGATGCTCCCTTTCAGGTGGATTAAGTCTCAAGACCGACAGTGTCACCAAATTAGGGTTTTGGTCTACCAGGGCCTCCAGATGGAAATTTTTATCTGGGCACAAGGCAATGATCCAAAACATAACCTAATATGCTCCATGGAACCTCATGGACCCAATCATCAAGTCAATTTGGCCTCAGGGGATGCATTCATCAAAAATCAGGAATTAGGGTTTCTTGACCTAATTCACCCCTAAGTTGACTTTTAGGGCAAATCATGAACCAAGACCTCAAGAGAGGGTTTGAGGGTCTCTAATGAACTATATTGATCCATTTGGAACAATGGATCAATCCAAGAAGCTTGAGCAACAAGTCTCAATTTCATCTGCACCATAATTAGGGTTTTAAGAGAAAAGTCAACTGTAACTTTGACTTATGACCAGGACATGCTCCCAAACCCTAGGACATACATCAATATACCCTATGACACCCATGGAACATGTCCATCAAGTTTGATTTAGGTCAAGGACATGATTTCCTGAAGAATTGCACAATTTGGAATTCATCTGATAAAAAGTCAACTGTGCACAAAAGTCAACTTTGACTTTTTGAGATTTTTCACTAAAATGGATTTTTAAACCTAAAATGATGTTAATGTATGATTTGAATCATCATTCATCAATAAAAATCAAGAAAAGTGGGATAACTTGTAAAAGGGGTAACCATAAAACTTAGAAATTTTTCTAAGTTATGGAAAAGTACCACTAATGCACCAACTTTGAAGGACCATAACTCCTAAACCACAAGGCCATTTTTTTCCATCCAAAGCTTGATTTGTAGGTCTCATTACCCTCTACAAAAACTTCAACTAGGACTAACTCTAATTCATTATGGATTTTGAGCTATGAGTGAGCCAAAGTGGCTGAAAACATGAAATTATACCATTTTCCAACACTTAGAAAAATTCTGTCCAAGACAGATTTTGTTGAAACACCGAAGCTTGTGAGATATTTTCACATAGATGCAAGCTGAATCAAGTCCAAAGTTCAACATCAATGTTGTTGAATATGTTACTAAGAATTCAAAGAGCTCAACAGCATGAATTGATTCAACTTAAGCCATGAGAAATCCATGCCCAAAGTCATGCTGCTGCAAGCTGTTTTGGAAAAATCAGTTTGCATATTTGCTTGCCACACACGATTTTGAGCCAAAGACTAAGGATCACTATGCCACCTGTGTTCAAACCAATCACAATGCAACTGATCCAACTGATAAGTCTGAGTCAAAAGGCCAAGGAATCTTCCAACTTGAAGTTCATCCACTTTGGCACATTTTGCCTTGAATTCAAAGTGCATTAATGTGGAATAATGCATTGTCAAGGTAGCTACCCTACTCAGTCAATTTCTCTGATTAAACAACATTAAAAACATCTGAGGAATGTGGTTTTGGTCAAGGCATAACCCTGCTCTTGGGAATGGCTAGCTTGCCTTGCTTGAGAAGAAATCCTCCAAGCCAATCCATGCAAATGTGATCTGATCCAGCAGCCATTCACTATTCCTCCAAAACAAAAGTTGATCACCTATAAATAGAGGTCCCAATGGATCATTCAACTCACACCAAAGCCAGTTACAGCACTGCTTTCTCTCATTCTTTCTTAAACCTCAAGTTTTCTTGTTTTTGATTAACCACTATCGGGTTTTGAGTTGCAGCCACAATCAATCCATTCGAATTGCTCAAACACATCACTTATGATGTATTTGAGGTGTCTAAACACTTAAACACCAACTGTAACACCCCAGGCTCAAAATCACTCTTCAACCAAGCCATTATGCTTCAATTTTGCAGGTGGAGGTCTCCAGCTTGATCCAAAGAATTTTAAAGTGTTCCAAAGCTTGCAACACACTCCATAACATTCATTGAAGCTGTAGGGATCATCAATTCATGACTAGAACACCATCTGGGCAAAGTTCCATTTCAGCTTGCATCAAGGTGAGCTTCAAACTCAAACTCCATGATCCATGCATATTTCCTCGCATGATATTTTTGCCATTTGATTGCCATCATGTGTTGATTGTTTTGCCCCAAGAAATTGGATCATAGACCTTATAACCATGCCTGTACGATTGCTTTTGCAAATTAGGGTTCATCTGTGTTCATCATGATTATTTTACTCCACACTGAAAATGAATAAAATTGGGTATTGCCATCTTATTCCTTGTGAAAAAATGCACGGGTTTGGTGTTTGAATCATGTCCAATGGTTGAGAGATGAGTGAGATATGGTGCTTCACGCACGAGCTCGAGGAAGAAGATAGCCATGGCGCCATTCTTCAGGTTTTCCAACTAAGTTTGATATATATTTTTCACTTGCCATGTTATTAATGAATTGGCATTGCGCCCCAGCGATTCATCAGCTGGTTTTGTGAGTATTGACAAGCGAGAGGTCTGGGGTTCGAATCCCCCTCGCCCCAGACTTCTTTTTATCACTTTTTTATTTTGTTATTTTTCATATTATTATTTTTAATGATTTGAAAAATTAATAACTCCTTCAATTTTTATCATTTTTGATTGGTTCTTTTTGCAACAATTCACAAAAATGTTGAAATATTTTATTCCACCAAAAAATTAAATTTATATTATTTATTTAATATAATTAGTATTTTGTGAATAAATTCATTTTTAATTGTTTTTAAACATTCTAAAAATGAATATTTACTTTGAAAATCAAAACCTAATGAATTTAAATATTCCTTGTGATTATCCCTCATTTTTTCAAACCTTAAGCAAAATCATAAGTGGATTATTCAAATTTATTTTGAATTTTGTTTGATTTTCTTTAAATATTTACTTTTAAAGATTAAAATTAGGGTTTTTTTTTTACTTTCAAAATTGATTTTCAAAACACTTGGGCCTCTTGAGAGAGTGTAAGACCCAATCCTTTTTTGACAAATCATTTTTGGGCCTCATTGTATTGTATAAGTCCCGATACCGTAAAAAATAAACGGCGCGATCGTCGCCTTTTGAAAAATAACCTTTTGGGCCTACCCTCGAGTAGTAAGACCCATTTCTTTTCTTAAAATACACTTGGGCCTCTTGAGAGAGTGTAAGACCCAATACTTTTTTGGCAAATCATTTTTGGGCCTCATTGTATTGTATAAGTCCCGATACCGTCAAAAATAAACGGCGCGATCGTCGCCTTTTGAAAAATAACCTTTTGGGCCTACCCTCGAGTAGTAAGACCCATTTCTTTTCTTAAAATACACTTGGGCCTCTAATAGAGTGTAAGACCCAATCCCCTTTTAACCAAAACCATTTGGGCCTCACTTATTGTATAAGTCCCTCTACGTTAAAAGGAAACCTCGGCGCGATCGCCATTTTAAACGGAAAAATCATTTGGGCCTACCCTCGTGTTATAAGCCCCACTCTTTTTCTTTAAACTTTTTGGGCCTCTTGAGAGAGTGTAAGACCCACCCCTTTGTACAGAAAACTTTTTGGGCCTCAGTCACTTGTATAAGTCCCCCTGTACAAATTCAAACAGTGCGCTCACTGATAAAACCCTGGGCCTCTCCTTGAGCTGTAAGCCCCAAATCTTTCTTTTTCAAAGCACTTTCTCCTTTGATTTTGAATATACTGTTGTTTTCAATCTTTCTTTGTTGAACAACTAACCAAACAACATGGAAGCTCTACAACCGAGTAAGTGGTTATTGCGTTCATTTACCGCTTTCATATACATATAACTGTATTGTGGGGCTGTTTCACTGTAAGTCTTCATTCATAAACTCATATCAACTGTGTAATAATACTATAGATATTTTGAGTTTCCCCGGCAACTACGTCTAGAACTAGGTGACGCCGTTTCATTTATTCGTAGAAATAGACAGCTAGATCCCCAATAGGATCACCAGATACAGTCTTCTCTTCGACTGTCCTCATTAGGAATCGTCAAGAAACTCTACTCCCCAAGATGAATGTATTCTCCGTGAAATGGCATCTTTGAGTTTCTTCCAAATTCTCGAACTTTCCTGACTTGATCTATTCCTTGTGAATAGCTTGCCTTGAATTTCTCGGGGTTTGGGGACCCGCGGGCTTCTTAAAAGCATCGGCCTCCTCTTGGGCATCATACAAGGACCAACAGGCTTCCTAAAAGCAACCCAGCCTCCTCTTGGGCTTAGTACAAGGACCCTACGGCTTCTTAGAAGTATTCACAGCCTCCTCTTAGGCTTCGTATAATGATCTCTTCCTCCGGGAATGATAGCCTCCTCTTGGGCTTAGTACAAGGACCGATCGGCTTCTTAAAAGTTTCTAGCCTCCACTTGGGCTTCGTACAAATTGTCCCGACGACCTCCTAGAGGTATAGGAACAGAACTTAGTCATATGCGTAGAGCAGTCCTTTCATAGAGTCTACTACTGTTTCTCAAAGCATAGTACAAAAGACAAAACTCTAGACTTGGACAGTCTAATTTCCTTGAGTCTCAAAGACATTCTCAAGCACCCTTCAAGAATAGGAAGGAAACCCGCAGACTCGGACAGTCTCAATACCCTTTGGATTTCCCGCTTCCTTAAAAAAACAGGAATAAACCGGATCCTTGAAATCAGATCCTCGAGTACAGTGTTGCTCATATAAGAGCTGATTTTCTCTTTCAAAATCAGTATACTGGACCTGTCACTTAAACAGTTACCATAGCCTCCTCTTGGGCTTTGTACAAGGATTCTCCCCAGCGGAGTCAAACAATGTTTAGCCTCTCTCTCGGGCTTTGTACGAGACACATAAGAGACTCCCTCGTTGAGTCAATCACCCTTTCGCCTCCATCTCGGGCTTCGTACGAGATACAAAAACACTCTCTTGTTGAGTATAAAAGATTCTCCTGTTGAGTCAACCCTTTTAGCCTCTCTCTCTCTCTCGGGCTTTGTACGAGACACATATTAGCCTCCTCTTAGGCTTTATATAAGAAAACCACTGGTTGATCCAATCAACCTTTTAGCATCAAAGGTTGTGCCTCATTCACAGTACACAAACATCAACAACTCCTTTCCCTTCATCTAATCGCTGTAAGCGGCAAGCCTCTGGATCATCTATATCCACGCCACTGTCCCTCGTTTAGCATGAGAAATTCCTAAGGAAAGATAGCATTGCTCTACACTGAGTTAAATTCTTCTCCTTCAGGTTAAAATCCCCTATAAAGGAAATTATGGCATTGCTAGGATCCGCGTATCCCGGTTAAAGTAATCTCCCTTTATAAACCAGTCACCCAACAGTTGTGACAAACAGACCTCTTTAGAGATGACAAATTCTCTCTAAAGTCAGACTTTTCAGCTTCATATCTTGGGCTTTGAACAAGATACAAACTACCTTCAGCTTCACATCTTGGGCTTTGAACAAGATACAAATCACCTTTCGCTTCACGTCTTGGGCTTTGAACAAGACACCAAAAACCAATTTCCTCCCATAGAATAGGAGGAACTACGAACGCTCTGATTTCCCTGTTTCGGTAAACGGGAATACGTAGGCATAAGATTGAAAGAAAAATCTTAGCGAGCACAATCAACAAAAAAACCAAATCCCATAAACATCAGTCCTAACATCCTAATCCTTGTTCCCCGCCCGAAAACTTCTGCCTAGATAACTAACCAGTATTGGCAAAAATATAAATAACCAGTACAAAGGTCCCCCCCCCCCCCACATTGATAGCATTCGTAACTTAACAGACCGCTGTTTAAACTCAGGATGCAAGCAGGGTTAATTGGAGACATCTATTTCCCTTCCTTATTCAGCTCACAATAGGATAAAAAATGAATCGACCTGTAGTTTAAAGCTCAAACCGCAGAGAGCGACCAGCGCTTAAGAACCGCGTCCAAAATCGCTCGCTACAACGTGGACTATTTTTTTTTTTTTTTCTGATGGGTTCTAATGTTTGGGCTCGCTAACTGCACCCCCACCCCTTAGCCCATTAACAATTCCAACACATTTTTCTTACTCACTGCACCCCCCATGCTTATTTCATATTTTTATTTTTATTAAGTTATTATATTTTCATTTTTAATTTTTAAAAATAGTTTATTGCATCAAAAAATTCCAAGAAAATTCATGCATCATTTTTATGATTTTATAAAATTTTCACAAATTTTATTTTATTATTTTATTTTATTTTTAGCATCTGAAATAAATATTGGTTTATTTTCTTTTTGAATTGTTCATATCATGCATACCCAAATTTGTTTATTTTATTTCTCTGCACCCATAAATTATTTAGAATTCATTCACCAATATATTAAAATGCATTAAAATATTTTTCTACCATTTTTAAAATCATTTTATATTGCATTTTAGTCCTTTTCTTTGGCATGTTGAGTCATATTTCTCATCTGAACTTTGTATAATTGTTTGAGTGACTAACATCTTGAATTTTTGCAGGAGTTTTTGATATGTTGTTTGTCTCTGGTTGAGCAATGTAGAGAATTAATTTGGCAATTTTAAAAGATGTTTTACTACTTGTTTAATTGCTCTTTGTGTGAGATTTTCTTGCATGCATATCCTTGACTATGTCTGACTACTTGTTTGAGAAGGCACTTGTGCCATTGTTTTGGGATTGTGTTTTTTATTTCAGCAACCATGTCTGGTTGTTATTGGTCACTTAATCATTATTATATGTCATTGTTTGGTTTTCATTTGCCTTAATATTACTTGTGCCTGTTTTGTACTAATCTTTCATGCAGGGTCTAAGGTAAGTTATTTGAGGGTGTGGATAAGTATCCATGTCCACTCTCATTCCTTCTTTCTCTCATCTTTTCCTTTCTTTAGGCTTAGGTTGTCGTCAAACCTCACTAACCGTAGGTCACCCATGCATGATAACATTAGGACTCTTAGTTTCCCTTTAGAGTTTCCTTTGTGTCTTCTCTCTTCTCATCTCAAAACTTCTTGAAAACACTTAATAAGAATAAAGTGTATTGCGCACGAGCCTTAAGCGTGGGGAATGAGAAATGAGGGGCTTCCTCTCATCTTTCTAGAGTGCTTAGCGAGCGTCCTGTCTTGGGACGATGCGTTAAGTATTCGCCCCTGTGCCCTAGACTTTGGTGCAATGTAACTTATGAACTAACTCAAGTCACTTCTGTCCTAAAAAATACAAACAAACTTCAAACCTTTTTGTCCTTCGGGATTGTCAAACTAAAGGCTATTTTCAAAAAGGGCACGTTACCTTCCGTCTGAGACGCAAACAGACATCGACCCTAACTGCCGGACGTGAGCTTAACGTCGCTTATAAAAAACACAAAAAGAACTTGGTCCGAACTACGTTGACTCTGAATTCCCCATTGCACAAAGGGGGTACGTAGGCCTAGGACGTTGACGTCCTACCGAGTCTGTCTTTGTCTTCCCCTTCTCCGTCTTAGTACAGCCCTAGATGATAGGATAACTCACCCTTAGAATAGACAACAAGCGTGGATCCCGTCGAATACGATGGACGCGTGGGGTACTAGCACCTTCCCCTCGCGTAACCGACTCCCGAACCCAGGTTATGGTTGCGATGACCATTCCTTTCCCTCTTCCTCAGGTTTATGCAGTGTTCCCTTTCCCTCTCTTGGGATAAATTTACGCGGCTGGCGACTCTGTTTTTCTGCGCCACTCTCGTGTTTGTACCTGGATGAAAATCCTGGGAGCGACAATAACTATGCAAAAATGTAACATCAGAATCTTTCATAGATAGATTCAAACTTGTCTCTCCAAATATTGGAAGAACTAGCCTCAAAACTTATGTTAACCCCTTGTTGAACAAGTATTTCTGAAATAACTCGTCCAAAATGTATGGAGAAGGTCTTTCCCTTTTGAAAAGAAGAAAGAGACCTCTTCAGATGGCCAAACATAACTTGAGGAAGATCAATATTCAAATCTTGATTAAGAAGTAGAAGCAAATCTTTTTCAATAGGGTCCACTTGGTCTAAATCTCTATCCTTAGGCTGTTAGTTTGAATTCAGAATCTGACTCCAAACAATAACATCAAGAAGAACATCAGAAACCACTGATGTATTAGATGGATCTACAAAGATACACCAAGTAGGAAGATAGTGTTCCCAAACAAGAGTTCTTGGGATTTCTCCAATCTTCTCACAATTGATCACATTTGCAATCGCTTTAGAGGTTACTGTAATAGAAACACCAATTACTCTAGACAGAATAGTGTGAGAGCAAGAATTGTCTCGACAAGTCAATCTATGTTTTGACGATAACAATAAGTATTTGTGAAAGAACCATTTTATGGTCTAACGTGTGTTGTGTGCAGATCATAAGAACGAAAGACATCAGAACCAACATACACCAGCTAGATGTACTATAATTGAATATATACATATGCGAAGTTACTATGTGTGACTAAAGTCGCGAGAAGCAAGAATGCTTCTTTATCTAGTCATGATCAGCCAGATCCAAGGATGCCAAGATTGCTGTTGCAATGCTCTTGTAGATGCTCTCTGAAAGTGATTGAGATTCTGAAGATAACGAAGCTTCTGAAGAAGTACACTCTGAAAGAACCAAAGTACGGAAGACTCCTATGACTTGAAGTTCTGATAGCTGAAGGCGCTGAAGACCAAGTGCAGAAAGAATCTGAAGACTGATGAGTTCTGTAGATCAAGGTTTCAAATAAGAAGTCCTGAAGACTCTGAAGACAGGCTCTGAAGATTTGGAAGACTTAAAGCAGAAAAGGATAACATTCTTAAAGACCAAGTGCTGAAGTTCTGAAGACTGATTCCTAATGGACTTCTTCAATCGACGGAAGACTTGAAGCATCAGATATTCTGCTATGAAGACTCTACTCATGCTACATCAAATTAACATCAGAAGCCACTGAAGTTTTGAAGTCTAAATATTACCGTTGTGAGTTAAATGTACACACTGCCCAAGAAAAGATGTCCGGTCACTTCTTCCTCTGCAAAAAGAAGATGTGTCAGTACAACTCATTATATCACAACGTCTCTTTTCCAAACAGCCAACAGTATACTCTAACGGCTATATTTCTACTGGCTATTTAATGGAAAGAGTTTTTGCTTCTGATGTGTCGATCACTTGTAGAATCACGAACTGAATGTTCATCTACAAAATTGACCAAGTCATTGTGAAGATAGCAACAACGATGAGTTCTCGTTGTAACACTTAACATATTTAGAGCTATCATTATTTCACTAATGGCGATTGTTGTTGAAACTCAAGAAGACAAATCAACACAACAACAACAACAATCAAACAGAAGCTATTGATGAAGAAGACAACATTGAAGATCTGTCAAGTCATCAACCTACCTTCTCGTCAAGACTACATTGAAGATCTGAAGCAAGGAGTTGCTGCTCAAAGCTTGCTCAACCAGAAGACGAAGAAGAAGAAGATCTACAAGATATCAACAATTGTAATATCTAAATACATATTTGTAGTTTCTTAGGAAAGCAAGGAGCTGATTGCTCAAAACTTGCTTGAAGACATGTGTGTGTTATTTGTACTTAAACTTAGGAGAAACTTGCTTATTAAGAAGCACAATTTGTAATCTCCAGTTTTCCAATTCAACTAAATGAATTGAGACTCCTCAAGTGAACGTTATATCCTGATGGGATCCCTGAACGGTTCAGCTGTGAGTTGAGGCCCTTGAGTATATCACGTGGTGATTAGATACTTGAGATGACAATGGCTGGGTGTCATTGTGGAAAATCCTGAAATAGGGTCAGTAGCGTTATATTCATTAATTTGAATCCCTGAATGTCTAGCTGCGAAAGCCTAGCAGTAGATCTTAGAGAGATTGGAATCTACAGGTCAATGTTCGTTATATTCATTAAGTTGAATCCCTGAACGGTTCATTGTGTTGTTAGTCACAGTGCGGCTGTGCAAGTTGTTAGTCACCGGCGTGGCCCGTGAAAGTGTAATCATGATTTGATTATAGTGGATTAAGTCCTTGTGTTCAAGGCGAAATCACCTGAGGAGGGTGGACTGGATTAGCCCGCGTGGTGAACCAGTATATATTGTGTGGCCTTTACTCTCTTGCTTATTATCTCTATTTATGTTTCTGCATTGAATATTAGAACCTTATATTAAGCAAAGTCAGAACCTTTCAGCCTATCTCTGATAAGCTTCCGCACTGCAAGTTCTGTGTATCGTATCCTATGATCAGAACCAATATGGTTCTCATGTTCCATAGTTAAGAGATCAGAATCTCTCAACGAAAATTGAAGGTTCTTGAGTGTCTCTTTAATAAGATGCGAAAAGTTACAAAAAGAGTAAATACACAATTCAAACCCCCTTTCTTGTGTCTTTCTCGCACCTTCAATTGGTATCAGAGCCTGGTTCTGTTATTGATTTACATCAAACACTTTACAGTGTCATAAAAAGATCCAGATGTGGTGCGCAGAAGTACTCTTGGTGAGATTGAAATTCACTTACAATTTCTGTAACAGTTCAGCAGTTGATTGTATACAAAATTGTAATCAATCTGATTACTTCGTGAGCAATTCACTGATTCTAGATGAAGCCTCACTAAAATTGAAGAATCAGCTGATAAGATAAATTCATCAGATAAAAGGCAGTATCTGTTGAATGCTCATCTTGGAAATTACGTGTGGATAAAACCACGTATATGCTTAAAAGATGAATCATCAGAAAGTAAGAAATCTTGTTTGCTGAAGATTAATTCTTTATGAGTTTTTGAGATGTTTTCAAGAAACAGATTAGGTCCACCCCTGACTTTCTCATTTAAAACTCATTCTGAATCTCTTCATGTAAAGAAGAAAGATTGTTGTTCTAAGACTTTGAATTTCAAAAAGAAATCTGTTAAAATCAGAATCTGAAAAATTCAAATTATTAGAAATGATTCAATGTCAGAATCTGGAGTGATCAAAAGATTCAATGAAGAACTGAATCCCAAAGACTCAGTAAATACTTGATTCTGGACGAACTCTTAAGCTTTAAACTGGCTCAGTAATTAAGCTCCAACAACTTGAGATTATCCTGGTAAAAATCAAATGTTGATAATCTGATTTTCATCAGATCAAGTGTTCTCAGAACCACTTGAGCTATGAAATTAGATGCTATCATTCCAGACATCTAGGTTCTCCAACTGATGTCTTAAAAGATGACGTTAATGATGTTCTTTTAAAGAAATTAGTTAACTCATAGATATGTGTGAACAACTCCAAATAAGTTGATCAGCATTGTGAGAACAAGAAGGTTCATACAAACCATGTCTAGTGATGTACACATGGGGCGTGATGATGTTTTGGTTCTGAACAAGTTCTGAAACAACCTTGAGGAATCAAGTCAGATGTTGATATGTCAATTCCTCCTTGAATAACCTCTCAAAGGCTCTCACTAATCTTGTGAAATCAACCATCTTTCAAAAAAAAAAAGAAACTCTCACAAACGCAAACTGAATTCAGGCTATGAAAGGAGAACTCAACCAATTCTCAAAGTTTGTCGTTTAAGATATTGATCCATAACTTAAGAACTTTATCGGAACCGAGCAGGTTCTATGGATAAAGGAAATGAGAAGTGAGAATTAATCAAAAATAGATGTAATCTGTTGCTTATGAATGGGGTCATCAAATGGAATTTGCTGTTCACTCAGTATTGTTCCCACGCATATGAGTATCAATTTCTTCTTTCAGAACATTCGTTACATCGCCTTACAAAAAGGATTGCATGTAATTGGCTAAGTTCATATGGAGCGGTCACTCTAATCATGCTAAGTCTTAACCTCGGTTATTATAACCTAGAAAACTGACGGACAAGGTTGAACAGGAAAGGAGAGAAAGTTGTAATTCAACCAGGATCACTTTCCAAGAAAATATTCTTTTTCTTCAGAAGTCAGAAGACAAGCGTATTTTGAAGAACCCAAGAAACATCTACAGCTTACTCGGAAATAGGCAAAATCAGAAAGATGCTCAAAGATTCAGAAGTCAGAAAGGAATGCTTTCACGAAAAGGTTTAGCTAAAAGATTCTCTTCAAAAAGGTTAAGCATCCCTAAGGTATGGTCTCACTCATTAATTTTTTTGTTTAAATTATGGTAAGATTATCAAGTATTTATGATTTCCAAGATAATTATAATTACGCGTGTGTCAGCTACCTTATCTCTAACCTTAGGCACACGGTAACTTAAGTCTATCATATGTCCTGTCAACTGACTGTCACAGCTATTCATAGCTTGTCTAGGAAATTATGACCTCGCGTGTTCCAAGCGTGATAAATAACCATCACTCATAAGTTCTCCTCACAACCCTACTCCCCTTCTAGGAAGAATCACTATCTAGTAGGTTAGAACTCCCTTCTTCGTTTCCTGCTCGAAATCTCTTCACACAATATCAGAGGAGAAATTTCTGATCTAGAGCTTCTAAAGGAATTAACATTAGATCTAAACCTCTTACCACAACTCAACAAAACTAGTATTCTCTCTGGTATTGTATTTCAGAATTGGGAAAACTACTTCGACATGCTTGTTGGACCTGTCTTCCCTTCTCTTGTAACTGAGTTCTGGGAAAATGCACGTGTACTTGAATATGACTATGGAAAAAATACTATTTTGTCTGTAGTTACTGGATGTCCAGTCTTGATCAACCCCACCATCATAGCTAAAGCCATTAGGTGTGTTGAAGATGGTGTGACTGTAGAAAGAAATTTCAACAACCATAGCTTTGACAGGCATCTGCACGTCATTTTCAAAACAAAGGGGCATCCCACTCAACCTTGCACTCTCACTCCAGTTGCTAAAGATTGGTACAATCTGATGGTAACAAATTTTAGACCGAGAGAAAGAGGAGAAGGATGGTTATCTGACATGGAGATATTGTTTATTTTCTTTTTAATATCTAGAATCAAAATAAACCTAACTCAATCCATGTACAATCATCTAAAGGAAGAAATTAACCTGTCAAGGGAAGACACAATCTACCAAGTTCCCTATTGCAGGGTCATCTCTCGTATTCTTGATCTTTAAGGAGTGGTTAGTCATTGCAGAAGAAATGGAATGACTGAGAAGATTCTTCCCGAGTTCTGTCAACCTATAACCTTCTTTGTCTAGATAGAAGTTAAGCTTTTCTTAAGATCACAAGTTTTTCTAGGATCCCTCTTTGTATGCCCTTATGATCTAAACTTGATATGTATTCTCTTGCCCAATTACTGAAGTATTCTAATTAAGAAATGCTTTTATGATTGATTTAAGTTCACGATACTCTTGATTAAAACTCATTAATTATTTAACAATAGTTAGGCATTTTTTTTAACGGACTTAGGATTAACTAGAAATTATAAAACGGCTCGCCGGTCATAATTAAGTAGCGGCATCGTCCAAGAGATTAAGAACCACGAATAGCATTCTTGCATCGTTCAGAGACAATGCAATCTCAAGGATTCAAACCCTTGTCGATGCTTCTAGTTCTTGTGAAAACCCTATGGAAGTAAGAAATGTCTGGAACGAATTCCATGAATGGATCTCAGAAGAAATAGTAAAACACAAGAAGCTTGCAATGACTCAAACAGAAGAAACTTCACTTCCCTCAAGCTCAGATAACTCTGAAAGTCTTTCCTCATCTTCCCTAAGGTCCTTTCAGTCTAACCTATAAGAACCGGTTTCGTCTAGTCTAGATTTATATGTTTTGATAAAATTCGTCAGTAATACAATCTATATTTTTATCTATGTGTTTTTGTTTAAATCCTTCTCTAATGCAATCTATTTTTTTAACTCTTTAATTTCATCTAATCTATGTTTAAATACAGTTAGCCTGCTTAATGAGCTTCTTATTGGTTATGTTTAATTGTCCTTCAGATTAATCTTGCCATAATGAAAAATTAGTAAAATAAACCTAATTGCCTTTAAGGTACCTGAACACCAGTTCACGTCCTTCACAATTGGCTTCCATCTATTATCCTTCAAATAAATGCATACTGATTATAGATGTGTTTCACTAAAATAAGTCAAAATGCTTCTAAATGTTTAAATGACTCTATGACTTTATGCTCCTTATCATGTCAAATATTCAATATACTCAAATAGGAGAATTAAAGTTTTAGTATGTAGGAAACCGAATATAAGAGATTATATGCTTAATTGCTCATATGCTCTAGCACTTTTTGATGATGTCAAAAAGGGGGAGAAATATATATTGATTTTGATTGAAAGAAGGAAATCTTAAAGCATGCAGAACTAAAACAAGTACTCATATAAAGCATTGCTACTAACGTTTGTTATTTGATGTTATCCGAGGAACTCTAAACAAGTTCACTAGGCATTCTAAGAAACAGGTTAAGCTGGAAGAATAAGATTTATCGTAATCCTTATCTCACTTAGCTCAGAAAAGAAGTAAGAAAACTCTGAAATCAGTCAAGACAAAGTCTACATCTCAAGATGCTCACTCAGAAGATCTGTGCAAATCAGAAGTCAAGAACTGTCTGAAGATCCAAGAAGAAGTTGTTCTGATGTTTACCAAGACCCATTCTAAATGAAAACGATTTAGTATCAGACTAAATCAATAATTAGTAATCAGAATCAGTACACAAAGATCAGTATCAGACCCATCAATCAGAGCAAAGCTGTGGATTACTGTCAAAATACCTTCATTGATATCAATATCAGCACACTAATGAAATACCTCTCAAACGTATGAGAAGAAATTCTTTACTTGGTATCAGACTCAACATACTCTGGTATAAGACTCAGTACATCACATGGTAACAGATCAAAATTAAATCATGAGTATCAGATTCAGAATCAAGCGTTGATTGATCACTTTAATTAAACCTTCAATTGGTATCTGATCAGAAATCAAGCTTTGATAAACTACTAAGTATGACTTTAACAAGGTTCTGAGATGAAGACCTGTGTTCAAAAGTCAAAACAGTCATGATCTACATTGGTGTTTAAAATCTTATCATCCAGAATTATAATTATGAAGATCCCAATATCTGACGTATAGGAATTAGGGGGAGACTTCCCTGAAGATCAAATTGCAAAATCTCAAATCTTCACAAAGTCTGAAACTCAGGGGGAGTTTCCTTTAAAGACAGTGTCTGTCTCTGATAGATAGCAAGGCTACAACTATCAGTCAAGAACTGTTCTGATCTTATGCTTAATGGAATCTGCTGAAAAGTAGAAATGCTTCAGACGTCTCTAAAGATAATAAGCTCTGATACGACAACAAAGAAAACTGAGTTCTGAAGATCTGAAGATGGAAGTTCTGATGAACTAGTCCAGATGCTAAAGACTCTTCGTTTTCCTAAAGACAAGATAGAGAAGTAACTCTTTTATATTCCTGTTCAGACAACCTAAGTTGTTACTCTGTATATCTTTGGATAACATAAAATCCTAGATGATCTCAGGTAAAGCTTTGAGGATAACTTATTCAAGGGGAGCTGTTGTTCCAAACTCTGAATTTGTTTGTTTTGGTGATTACCTTGTATAAAATGTTCAATCAAAATACTTGGTTTTGTCATCATCAAAAAGGGGGAGATTGTGAGAGCAAGAATTGTCTCTACAAGTCAATCTATGTTTTGATGATAACAATAAGCATTTGTGAAAGAACCATTTTATGGTCTAACGTGTGTTGTGTGCAGATCATAAGAACTAAAGACATCAGAACCAACATACACCAGCTAGATGTACTATGATTGAATATATACATATGCAAAGTTACTATGTGTGACTAAAGTCGCGAGAAGCAAGAACGCTTCTTTATCTAGTCATGATCAGCCAGATCCAAGGATGCCAAGATTGTTGTTGCAATGCTCTTGTGGATGCTCTCTGAAAGTGATTGAGATTCTGAAGATAGCGAAGCTTCTGAAGATAGCGAAGCTTCTGAAGAAGTACACCTTGAAAGAACCAAAGTACGGAAGACTCCTATGACATGAAGTTCTGATAGCTGAAGGCGCTGAAGACCAAGTGCAGAAAGAATCTGAAGACTGATGAGTTCTGAAGATCAAGGTTTCAAATAAGAAGTTCTGAAGACTCTGAAGACAGGCTCTGAAGATTCGGAAGACTTGAAGCAGAAAAGGATAATGTTCTTAAAGACCAAGTGTTGAAGTTCTGAACACTGATTCCTAATGGACTTCTTCAATCGACGGAAGACTTGAAGCATCAGATATTCTGCTATGAAGACTCTACTCATGCTTCATCAAATTGACATCAGAAGCCACTGCAGTTTTGAAGTCTAAATATAACCGTTGTGAGTTAAATGTACACACTGCCCATGAAAGGATGTCCGATCACTTCTTCCTCTGCAAAAAGAAGATGTGTCAGTACAACTCATTATATCACAACGTCTCTTTTCCAAACAGCCAACAGTATTCTCTAACGGCTATATTTCTACTGGCTATTTAATGGAAAGAGATTTTGCTTCTGATGTGTCGATCACTTGTAGAATCACGAACTGAATGTTCATCTACAAAATTGACCATGTCATTGTGAAGATAGCAACAATGATGAGTTCTCGTTGTAACACTTATCATATTCAGAGCTATCATTATTTCACTAATGGTGATTGTTGTTGAAACTCAAGAAGACAAATCAACACAACAACAACAATCAAACAGAAGTTGTTAATGAAGAAGACAACATTGAAGATCTGTCAAGTCATCAACCTACCTTCTCGTCAAGACTACATTGAAGATCTGAAGTAAGAAGTTGCTGCTCAAAGCTTGCTCAAACTGAAGACGAAGAAGAAGAAGATCTACAAGATGTCAACAATTGTAATATCTAAATACATCTTTGTAGTTTCTTAGGAAAGCAAGGAGCTGATTGCTCAAAACTTGCTTGAACACATGTGTGTGTTCTTTGTACTTAAACTTAGGAGAAACTTGCTTATTAAGAAGCACAATTTGTAATCTTCAGTTTTCCAATTCAACTAAATGAATTGAGACTCCTCAAGTGAACGTTATATCCTGATGGGATCGCTGAACGGTTCATCTGTGAGTTGAGGCCCTTGAGTAGATCACGTGGTAATCAGATACTCGAGATGACAATGGCTGGGTGTCATTGTAGAAAATCCTGAAATAGGGTCAGTAGCGTTATATTTATTAAGTTGAATCCCTGAACGTCTAGCTGCGAAAGCCTAGCAGTAGATCTTAGAGAGATTGGAACCTGTGGGTCAATGTTCATTATATTCATTAAGTTGAATCCCTGAACGATTCATTGTGTTGTTAGTCACAGTGCGACTGTGCAAGTTGTTAGTCACCGGCGTGGCCCATGCAAGTGTAATCATGATTTGATTATAGTGGATTAAGTCCTTGTGTTCAAGGCGAAATCACCTGAGGAGGGTGGACTGGATTAGCCCGCGTGGTGAACCAGGATATATCGTGTGTCCTTTACTCTCTTGCTTAGTATCTCTATTTATGTTTCTGCATTAAATATCACAACCTTATATTAAGCAAAGTCAGAACCTTGCAGCCTATCTCTGATAAGCTTCCGCACTGCAAGTTCTATGTATCGTATCCTATGATCAGAACCAATATGGTTCTCATGTTCCATAGTTAAGAGATCAGAATCTCTCAATGAAAATTGAAGGTTCTTGAGTGTCTCTTTAATAAGATGCAAAAAGTTACAAAAAGAGTAAATACACAATTCAAACCCCCCTTTCTTGTGTCTTTCTCGCACCTTCAAATAATATACTCAGAATTTAGCTCAATAATTGAGGCATTGATCCAAAACTCTTTGACAAGACTTGGATAAGTGAAACCACAAGACTTGGATAAGTGAAGCCACATAGCATCTCAAAGTAGCCATTCCACCTTTGTTTAGACACAGTCTCCCAGAAGTTGAAATCAATCTTAAGCAACTCATCAAAATCCATAAACTTTTCATTGATGACAATCAACTAATTCAAAAGAGAATAAACTGAAGAACTCATCTCAGATTTGGTTTGGTCAGCACACAAACAAGAGGAAAAGAAGAAGAAGAAGAAGAAGAAGAAGAAGAAGAAAGAAAAGAAACTGAACAAGAATCTTACAGAAATAAGAATCTTGTTAGAAAAAGGACACAATGATGTTTCACAAGACAGGGAATAGTAACAACAAGTACTAAAAGAGAAAACATCATTACCCAAAGGTTCTTTATCCAGCAGATATTTCAATTCCACCATATGAGTTTCACCTTTTTGAAAGGTTAAGTATTATAAAAGCTTTTAGAAAACTTTTTACTTAAACTGCTATGATAGTAAAAAAGAATCTTCTTCTGAATCTCAGAAACTTACAACTTTCAGAAGCTATCAACCATCAGAGTCTAGTGAGTCTAGACTTAGATAGCGATATCATCTGTCAATCACAAGTCTCTAAGATTCTATTCAGAACTAGCACTTTATCTTGAAACAAGAGTCATGAGTGATAGATGAATATTGAATTGTCTTCTTTAGACAGCTAACAAGCAACAATATCAACACAAAAGTGAGAAAATTGTTTTTCATAACTGTGATCATCATCTGGCTTGATAAGACATTTAGTATAGACAAACACAACAGAGTTTCCTCTTAAAGATTTCTGAATTTTTCTTTTTCAAAAGAACTTCTCTAGAGATCTAACGGAAACTTTGTATTTATATCTAAACAAATGTTTCATTGA
This sequence comes from Lathyrus tuberosus, assembly GCA_022829125.1. Taxonomy (NCBI): domain Eukaryota; kingdom Viridiplantae; phylum Streptophyta; class Magnoliopsida; order Fabales; family Fabaceae; genus Lathyrus; species Lathyrus tuberosus. The sequence goes on from JALAZF010000504.1 coordinate 2,859,907, forward strand.
ATCAAAAGATAAGCCAAAAAAGAACAAACATACCATTTTTTTTCCAGACTGGATTCAGTATTCAGACTTGACCAATAGAGTCTGAATACGATTTTGAGTGGATTCTGATTCAATGACTGTCTAACCACTGATTCCACTACTCTCACTAAATTCAGTGCCACCAGTACTTGAATCTGGGCTGTTGGCTCTTCTTCCAATCAATGTTGTAAAAAACCTTGTGGAAGATGCCTCTGCTTCTTTCCTTGATATCTGTAGCAGATACATTATGATACTCATATTTCTATAATACCATACATGTAAGTACAAACAGACTCTTTTATGCCTTACATCTCAATCTAATAGCTGATCATAAGTCACTCCAGAGTATGAGTCTAGAATGAGATATGATTGGAAAAATATCTTGTTCTAAGCAATGTTAATAATCTCATTATCTTGGATTAAATATTTTGACTTTGAAATCATTGACAAGCTCAGAACCAGATGGTGTTAGCTATCAGAGATTGACATAAAGCAAATCAGAGTACTATCTTAGTACGGCTAACAGAGCTCAAAGAGAAGTTGAAGACTTCTCATAGAAATGTCTTTTAGAACAACTTCCATGATGGTCCTCAACCAAGAAGCAATGGAGTTTTTTAAGATATCACCTTAAAGAACAAACTCCATATAATCAAATATTTTGAAACAAGATAGCTTTAACAACATCTCTTGCTTATCAATACTTGATTTTTTATTTCAGAACACAAAGCCTCAAACGAATAAACATTGAAGAGAATTTGATATTAGGTTCTAGTAGGATTTTCTTCTTGCTTTCAGATTTGGGAAATCAGTTGAAATGCAAAGATTTTAGAAGCTCTTGAAGTTACTCTTCTATAAGCAAATATCACAATCCATTCAGCCAGTATGGAAGTCCTTTTAACAAGAAACCTAAGTTTCTCATCATTAGTCATTCCAAAGAACTTAAGCTAAAAAGAGAAGGAGATCTGTTGAATAATTTTTCATCATCCAACTTCATTTCTTTCCTTTGAAGACTGCAAGACAAACCTTCAGAACACAGCAGATTCAAGATGTAAACATCAAAAAAACAGTGACTTTAGATTTAAGTCAAGAAACAATCTTCTCAGAAATTGCTTGAAAAGATTAGATGAAGTGTAACTACTTCAAGCTTCAAAAACTGATCCCCACAAACCCAAGCACAAGACTTCAAAGATAGTCCAAGCATCAGACATATTAATGATGTTGATATACTCAGAAGTGAGATAATGCATCTACCATAATGCAACTACCTCTGAAGATATTCAATATGCATCTTCTGAGTTAGTGAAAGAGATTTTCAAGATGATCATATTTAACACCATCAACTTCTATAGTAATACCTTTTTCAAGGATATTCTATAGACCTTCAGCAACCCTTTATCAAGTCCAATGAGTTAAAAATATGTTTTGATTTTCCATCATTTAAATTCAATGGAATCACCCATTTGAGTATGGTAGGAAAAGCCATATGATATTTTTCATGTGGCACTTGTATCAATATTTGCACCACTGTTATATGTTAAGCATAGACCATGCTCTGATACCAATTAAAGGTGTGAAAAGTACACAAAAAGGAGGGGGTTGAATTGTGTTTCACGTTTTCTTATTATTTAGCTTCTAACAAGAGTTTCAGAATCAGAACTTATGTTCAGATTCTGAGTTAATTTGTTTGGCAGCAGATACAACAGAAGTAAATAAAATAACAGCAGAAGATACAAAAGATTTATACTGGTTCCTCCCATAACTAAGAGTAGTCCAGTCCCCTTGCCTCACAAGAGCTTTTCATTATAACCACTTTATGATTACAATCGCTTATGCTTCTGCATAATACTTTTACAACTGATCAGACCAACTGTCTAAGACTTCCCTTGCTTAGAGCTCGTGTATAAGAATTAACCTTTGCTTGAGCTCGAGAGATCACCATAACAAAGACCTAAAGCACTTAAGATTTCTAATATATACAGGGGTAATAAATTTTAAGGCTTTTACAATTACAACCTAAAACACAAAATTTGCATATTACATAGAGTTGATAATTGCTTGATCTTCCTACTCCTTCAACAGAAGAATCCTTGTTAAAATTCAAGCTTTAATCTTCAGCAAAACATATAACCTTTCTAGAAACTAGCCATTGAGAAGGTGATTTGATCAAGTGTCTTTGCTTTTGCTCCATAGTACAAGAGACGTTGAAGATGGATGCACAACAGATTCTGAATCTAGTGTGTAACACGTTTAACCTTTCAGTCTTCAAGAGGTTCTGTACTAATAGAGCCGTTGGGAGAAGACATCCATAGAACATACCAGCTTTTCTTGAGCCTTGCAATCTTGTAGACTCGAGCTAATAGGCTGATAAGATAATACAACTTGCTTTCAGTAGTACAGATAGTCGACAACTTTATCATAAACTCTGAATGGTACCAGATGTTGATATACAATTACTAAGTGTAGAAACTCGTTTGAATGATGAGGCCTTCAGTTCAGAGTCTTCGCCAAACCATACTAGCAATTATTCTTTAGACTCTGCCACCAGAAGCTAGCAATGAAGCAACTCCAAGTGTGTCTAAGTAAAATAGATTCTGATTATTTATGTACAAGAACAAGGACATGCATAAATAAAACACACATCAAATAAATAATTGTTTATTTAATACTTTTGTTATCATCATAACTAAAAGAGAAAATGTCAAGAACAAATCTTTTTCTAACGGTACCATCAATTTTGTCATTTAACGGGATTAAACCATATTTCTTTAGTTGTGCTCCTATCACAGCAATAGGAGTTTGAATTTTTTCCAACTTTCTGAACTAGCTCTTGCTCCACATCCTCTTCCATAACACTGACATATGGCCCTCCATGCGCAGGCATATGATTAGTCTTGACATTTTAGCCTCTCGGCGAAAAGGTAAGGTATTTATATTTGACCAAATCTTGCACACGATTCTGAAAGGCATAACAATTCTCTATTGTATGTCCGTGTGCACCCTTGTGGAACTCACAGTGAGCACTAGAATCATATCTAGGTGGATAAGGAAAAGTAGATGGGCGCAGATTCCTTAGGGTCAACAGTCCACCTTTGTACAGATAAGGGAAAATCCAACTATATGGCATTGGCATTGGATCAATGTGTCTTAGTGGAGCTATATGTCTGAATTGCCGCTGTGCAAGGCCTTTTGGTTGATATTGTTGAGGAGGCTGTTTTGGATGAGCCTGTTGTTGATAGGGTTGTTGTTGAATGGGTTGCTGATATGGAACTTGTGCAACGACAACCACTTGTTCATATGGAATATTTTGCAGGACTCTACCACTTCTACCTCTCATAACCGTGTTGGCCTCTCCTTCCTTCTTCTATTAGAAGTTAGAATAAAGTTTCTTTCTTTCACTTGATGTAGCAGCAACAACTACCTTCCTTTTCTTCATATCGCTCTCAATTCTTTCACCAAGAGACACAATCTCAGAGAAATTCAAAAAGTTGGATCCCATCGTCTTCTCTATATACTGGGCTTGCAATGTTCCCATGAACATATCCATCAATTCCTTGTGAAGGAGAGGGGATAGACGCTAGCAACAAGCCCCCTCCATCTCTGGGTATATTCCTTAAATGACTCATTACTATGCTGAGTAATATCTTGCAATTGAGTATGATTTAGAGCCAGATCACTATTATAGTGATCATGCTTAAGGAATGCGTCGACAAGATCTCTCTAAGAGTTGACCTGTCCTTTTTCCAACTGAATGTACCACTCCAAAGATGCCCCATTGAGGATGTCTTAGAAGTAGTGAATGACGATCTGGTCATTGTTGATGTGAGTAGCCATCTTGCGGAAATAGGCTCTGAGATGAGTCTTGGGGAAGCTTATTCCCTTGTATTTATCAAAATTTGAAACTTTGAAATTTTGTGGAATCACTAATCCAAGAACTAGGCACATGTCAACGGCAATCAAGCCTGGATTAGTGTGAACCACCAAGGACTTGAATTTATCTTTCAAGGTACGTAACCTCTCAGCAGTCGGGTTAGATAGAGTTCCACCAGTGGGTTCAACTGGTGGTGGCATGAAAAAGGCATCATATTGTTCATTAGCATCAATCACAGATCCTTGTCGGGGTGACGCAACAGAATGCGCTGGAGGATCCACATTAACCACAGGTACATGAATGGGAATAGAGCCTCCCTTGGTACGAACAAAACTTCTATCAAGGTTATCCATCCTTGAGGTGCCAACCTAATTAGCAAGCTTTTAGGCTTCAGCAGCAGCTTCAACAACACTTTCTTTTTGAGCCAATGTCAGCATGTCTTCAAGCAACTGGCCCATCTTGCCTCGAAGCGAGTCAATGTATGTTCTTATTGTCATCTGATTAGGCTCAATTTTCTCCAACGTCATCTTGTAGTTGCGGCGAGTCTCATAACGATGTCGAGTAGTGAGTTTTCTGAATGGGAAAGGGTAGAGTGCATAAGTTTTTGGTTATGGAATGAGATGATGCTTGTTATGTATGGAAATGGTATGCCTTTTTGTTTTTTCAGGGAATCGTTCAAAGTATTTGTTAGTTATTCGGAAATATAAGGGATATAATAAATAATTATGAACTAAACTCAAACATCATTCATTCATCTAGCGAGTACATATTACAAAGTCACAAGATCTTAAGTCAAATACATCTCAAAATGCTAGAAATATTAAAAGGAAAAGTACAAAGAGAAAAAAAATATCAAATTGCATGTCTTCGGGCTTCACGTTCTTCTAACTCTTCTTTAAAACTTTTCAGCATCTCCTTGCAGAGAAAGAGGAAGTTAATCACGGCAGAAAGGGAGGTGTCTTTATCCATAGCCTCTAAAGCATCCATGGGTTTCCAAGACATATCTTTAGCTAGCCAGTTGCAGAATTCTGCCAGACCGTTGATTTCTTCACAATACCTATCTCCGTCATCTTTCATAAAGTATGGAGACTTCTCATAGGCTTCATAATCTTTAACCACACCCTCTCTTTCTGTCAACCACACCTGTATATCCTTAAGTAAGGCATCAAATTGATTCTTCCAATATTTAACACTCGATTGGGCATCCCACACCTCTAGACACTTTTGTTCCCATACTTCAGGCATAACTTGGGAAGTTGTTATGGCTATCTCCTTGAGTTGGCATTCTTGTTATGCCATTGCCTTGAAGTGACGAAGAGAAGTCGTGAGTTCTTTAACCTTGGCTTCGAGTTCATCCCTTATCTTTTTATTCTCTTGAGTAGCAAGCAACCACTATTTCTGATTCTTTTGGCATTCCCTTTTAGCATACTTTAGCTATTCCTTAAAGGTACTCAGAGGACTGTCAGCCTGCTCAATGCACACCTTGGTATTCTTTCTTTTATGCTCCTCCTCATCAAACTTTTCCCCAATTGATTCGAGCTGAGTATTCTTACGATTGAGCTCCCACTTCATTTTTTTTCTTTTCATCAATGACATGTTGAAGCTTCAACTACAACTCTTCAATTTCTTTCACCAGTTTTGCTATGGTAACCTTGAGCTCATCAGCCTCCTCAATAGGAGCATGAGTAGGCTTAGGGTCCGGAAGAAGACAAGCATTTTGATATCAAAATGAATTTTGATCACCTTCACCCTTTACTTAACCCACTGAAAGTAAGGCTCCTTCATGATACCATTTCTTTTCCCTAAGTCATCTTTTCCCTTTCTATTAATGTTCTCCAAAGCTTTCTTGATTTTTTTGAACAAGTCAAGATCCTTGATTGCCAAATCATTCAGCAGGAAAACCTCTAAAGCCTTCTCTTGAGGGGGTTCCTCCATTAGATACCCAAGTTGTCTCACAGATAAAGCAGGATTAGAATTAATACAGCCTCAGGTCCTAATAAGGGGAATCTTATGGAATTCACCACTGCTAGATATGACCTCATTATATGCTTGAGAATACCAGGAAAAGTCATCAGATCTGAGAGATCCCATTCTCTGGGGCCAACTAACATCTTCTTGTTCCACAAAAGGTCATTTCTTCGAAAGATACATCCACAACCACTTGTACAAAAGACGAGCATAATAGGAAATCATCCCTCCCTTCTTCATATGCCTCCAACTTAGATAATAGTAAACATCCGCCAAAAGAGTTGGAACGAGATTTTTCATGAGGAAGATGTTGATGCCAATTATGTCTATGAAATATTCCAAATTGGGAAACGGTATGATTCCATAAATAGACAATGAAACGACAACGTAACATGCATCCCAACTCTGGGCTTCCAAAAGAGTATCAGCCCTCTATATAAGAAATTTAAGTTGCAACCCTTTGACACCTCCTTTGACCTTCAAATTAGCAGTTACTTCTTTCTTATGAATTTGAAGAACATTAGATATGACTTCATCCTTCAATGACACGTTAACACCCATAAACGACAACTTTTTTTCGTGGGGATACCAACTAGAACCTCAAACTCTTCCAATGTTGGTGCCAGCTGAAAATCTTGAAATTTGAAACATCTCAACGGTGAGTCATAGAACTGTGCCAAGGTAACGAGTACTCAGGGGTTCACCTCTTGGTTCAAGATGTGGAGTAGCTTGCTATAATCCTTCCCAAAATTGATTATGAAAACTGCAGGTATCCGAGAAACCAAATCACACAACCCATCTAAGTCAGGCTTATTGAATTTGTAGGAGTAAGTTCTTCGAGTGTTTGATCCCATAATTTTTGAATTCCTGTAACTGTACTTCTTATATTCCCTGGATACCAAAAAATGTGAATGTTATGTTATGTTATGAATATGCGATGTTTATGAATGGTCTCACGATCACAGGTACAATCAATTTCTCAAGTTGGAGTCATGATAACAGGTCTCTATGATAACAGAACCCCATAGGTAGGCTCTAAGACTGGTAGGTGCCTAGAGTCATGGATCCTTCTCAAAGACATTATTGCCATGACGAAGGTTGATTAGTGCATTTTAATGCACATTCTCTTATGTTTGTACTTAGGCATTTACCTAGTTTGTTTTGTTTATTTTACTATTTTATTTTTTTTAGAATTAAGTCTTTGTTTTCCTTTAATCTATTTTCGCAGCTTATTTTCAGCTTTAGCGGTTATTTGATACCTGTCCACTATTCGGTTCATATATTGAGCTACGAGAATCGGATTGATGCGTTCTACTAGGCGTTGTAAAGCTGAGGCAAAGAGCTACAACTTTCATGTTGCAGGCAGAAGCTGATTCGGAGTGTAGTAGGCTCGAATAATTCGTTGAAGTCAAGACCCAATTTCTTCCTTTAGGAATATTTAGTTTTGGGCGGGAGTTTTTTTTTTTATGTTTTTCGACCCAATTGGGTTAGAACTGGATTTTGTGGTGCTTTCCTATACCTAGGAGCCGCTCACTGTTCATCTTTACCTTCATTTCAAGATTTTACTTTGCTTTTTACGATTTGAATGAAGAACTAATTCCCGAAGGCAAATCCTGCTGCTTACGGGTTCCATCACTTTGAGGTTATTCTAATATAAATTTAAATTCGATTCCTTTCAATAATTTTATGAAGTTATTTGATTAATTTGATTGCAATTGTTTGCTTAATTCGATTGCTGTTCATAGGATAAAATAGATTAAATTTGATTGTATGCATGTTCCTAAATTTAATTGCATGTTATCGTTTGTTTAATTCGTTAACTCGTCACATTCTTAACCGTTTGCTTAATTCAGTAAACCGAATCATAATTCATTTGATTTTGATAATCGATTGTCCAATTGATCTCATAATTGAATAGGATCAAAGCCGCTTAAGGATTGGTGTTACAATAGCCGATGATAAGTAGGAATCCGAATCAGTAGGATTATCCGTTTTAGCTTATTTTAGAATCACTTATATTGTTAATCACTTATATTTTTAATCACTTTTTTCTAAATCAAAACCAAAACCCCCATAATTCGTTACTGTAATTGGTTAATTCACTCCAAGAATCCTTGCGATACGACATCCGAGTGTCGCTTCCCTTTACTACTTCTTAAAAAATACTCGTTTTTGATCTGTGTGCGACATCAGATTAAATTTGCACCGTTGCCGGGGATTCTTGTAGATTTTAGCCAATTTTATAATTTTGTTAGAGTTTTTTGTTTTTTGTTTTGTTTTTGTTTTTGCTTGTTGATTTTCAGGGTTGCAGTACAGTGGTAAGCATTCCAGTATGTCAGGTAAGTTTGGAAGCTACTGTTTCGATTCACTCTGAATTTTTCCAGAAAATCAGAAAAAAATCGCAAATTCCTTATTTTCCTATTTATTTGATTTATTTTCTATTTTCATATTTTTAAAAAAAATCCGAAATTTTTTGTAGAGACTTATTCTGATTTGATTTGATTTTTAGTTATATTTTCATAATTTTTTAATTTAATTTTATTTGTTTTTATATTTTTCCATTCTTTTTCTTAATATGGACATTGTTGGTATTTTCCTAATTGTTGATGCGTTACTGAATTAGTTTTGTGTTTTCTTTTTGTTTGTTGATTTTGTTTCCTATTAACTATAATGATTTATGTATTGAATATCCTGCTGTTACTGTACCTTTCGAATGAAATTTTGGTTTAATACACTTGTTGCCAAGGTTTAATGGTCTTGTAGGTGAGGATCTGAATAAGCATCTGAAGGAATTTTAAATTGTGTGCTCTACACCTTCCAGACCTTCACTAGAGGACCTTATCAAGCAAATGGCTATAAATTATCTCCAATTTCAGCAACAAACAGATTCTAGTATTCAGGCTTTGCAGTCACATATTGGACAGCTTGTCACTTTAGTGAATGTCATGCAGTAAGCTCAAGAATCAAACCAACTACCTGCTCAAACAGTAGTGAATCCAAAAGAGTTACTGTCTGATTTAGTTGATGATACTTATCCTGAGTTGTTATCTGATTTTCCATCTTTATTAGATTATAATGATACTTACTCTTGTGATTTATGTACGGACACTAACGTTTGCTCTGTTTGTGATGAGATTAATGCTGCCTAGCAGGGTGATGCTTTCACGATGTCGTTTATGCAGCTGAAGCCCTTGATATCCCGTCTGCCCCGACCATGCCTTCCATTGAACGACCTCCTTCCTTAGAGCTTAAACTGATAACAAGAAAACATATCGTATTTTTACTTTGATTTATGTTAAAATCTTATTCCATTTCCATCTAATCTCCGATTATTCTGAGAATATTTAAGTGTTTTCGCAGGTATTCCAGTTTCCAAGTTAAAAGTATGTAAAGTATAGAAAAGAAGCAGAACAAGCAAGAAAAGAGCAGAAAATATCAGAAATCATATTTTGCTGGTGTGACGACCGTCACAGCTCCCATGACGACCGTCATGGTTTTCAAATGCATCACGCCCGTCACTGCTCCCTCACAATCGTCACGCACGTAAAATGACTTATTACGTTCAGAACACAGACGTGGACACGGAAGGGCCAATTCAGTCAACACTTTCTCCTTGAACTTCTCCGACTTCCCATTATCTCCACTACTTCTCCAACGCCACATTATCTCCACTACTTTTCACATGAATTCTGAAGTAACTTCCAACCTGTTATCACTATATATAGGACCTATCATTTAGTTTCAAAGGCATCCAAGTTTTTAGGCGCGAAAGTGTTGTAGAATTTATTTTCATAGTTTTAGGCAGATATTACCTTTGTAAAAGTGTTAGTTTCTCACATCGAGGAACTACCACACCATTATTATTTAGGCCTACAATTTATGTAATTCTCGGATCATCAATCTTGTCGCCATTAATAAAAGTCGTTTCAGTTCTGCATTTATTCCAAGTCCCGCAATTTACTTCAATTCTTTACAGGTTCTTTATCGCATTGCTTATTATTATTGTTTATCGCTTTCCTAAATTAATTATCATGATGTTTTCAAATTCAATTATAATGTTTATGTTGTCTTCATTTAATACCATGTCCGGCTAAGCGTCTTGAGTCCGGTATGTGAGGACCGTCGTTCCGACGGGACTCGGTAATTAAATTAGCGTTAACTTATAATAAATTTTGTTTTGGTCTTTGTTTCCAAGTTTAATTTAAATAACTTCATCATGAGAGTGAGAGGTTATTTAACACTGTTTCGTCACGAGAATGAGAAGCAAGTAAAGGTTAGAGCCGGCACTGCGAGAGCGTGGGGGTCGAACCAGATAGTGGGAACGGGGCATTGATCCTAAAAACAGCGAGAGCGCTTTAGGTATCGATTAGGATCTAATTTGATTTTCAAAATACGTTTTCTAATTAAAACGGGCGAGCGAGAGCAAAATCCTGTGGTTAGGAGATGTGGCTTTAGTCAATAACGCGAGAATGTGAGGCAGAGTCTTTAAACCAATATTTTCTACGGAACATACGTAAATTAACGCCAACCAATTACAGAGTGCCTGAGGTACACGGAATCCACATTCCGGTCTCTCTCTTTTCTGCTATATTTTCTTAGTTTTATTTTAGTTCTAGTCTTAGTTTCCCTTTTATCAATTATCATTAGCCTTAGCTTTACATAGCAACGATAGATTATGGTAGGTTGACATTGGTCTCTGTGGGTTCGACAATCTTTTATATTACTTCGATATTTCCGTGCACTTGCGGACGCATCAAGTTTTTGGCGCTGTTGCCGGGGACCAACAGTCAATATTGTTATTCCGTTGTTGCACCGTATAGACTAAGGCACTCCTTTAAAAAAAATAATAATAAAAAAATTTCAAAAATTAAAAACCATGTATCACCCAAATTTTCTCTATGATAACCACTCGCAATATCTTGAGGAGCCGCACCCAAATTTTCTCTACAATTATCAACCACAATACTCCCAATATTTTGAGGAACCGCAACCAAATTTTTCCTATGATTATCATTCCCAAAATTTTGAGGAACCGCAAGAATCACATAATTCCAATCTCGAAATACTAATGGAGGATTTCAACGCGACACTAACTCATTTCCACCCAAATTACCACTCCCAATATTTTGAGGAACCACAAGAATCCGTCAACTCCAACCTTGAAGCATTAATGGAGGATTTCATTGAAACAACAACTAATTCGAGGATAGAATCTATGATGGAGCACTTTGTGGAGACCCAAACTCTCCATAATGAAGAGCTTAGAAGAAAACATCTCGATACTTATGAAACCCTTAGGCAGATAAACACTATGGTCGAGTCCCTCGCGACACACACTGAGGCATTAGACACTCAAATATCCCTGCTTGCACGGACACCTATAAGTCCCTACCCCAAGGAGCATGTGGATGTTGTAGTGACCTGTAGTGAAACAAACATCAAAGATCCTAAGGAGAGTGATATTGAGGTTGATGAGGGTTCTGGTAAGGAAGAAGTAGAGATTGAGAAAATTTTACTGGGACCACCTGAAAGGGAGGTCGTCAAAGAGGTAGAGAAAGTAGCACCTAAGGCTTTTCCTCATCCATATACCCCACCAATTCCTTTCTCGCAAAGGTTTGTGGAAGCTAAGGTAGAATCCCAATCCAAAATGTATGCGGAGGTATTGGAAAATATCCACACCGATGCATCTTTGTTTGAGGTCACGCATAAAAAGATAAAATTCGAGGACCATGAAACTAGGGATATCATTACTGCTAAGAGGGTAAGGTTAGAATTTGAGGTGATGGATGAAATAACTAAGCCCAAACTTGAAAAGCTAATACTTAGGATAGATCCAGAACCACCGCCACAAGTTCAAAAGAACGAAGCACCCCACAGGAGGAAGAAAGGAAAAGGTGAGGGATATGTGAGATGGCTCGATAAGTGGCCATGGAAACCGAAAATTATTAGCCGTTGAGCTATCGACGTTAAACAAGGCCATGCGTAGGAGGAAACCCGCGAGTTTTTAATTTAATGTTTTCCTTTTATTGTTTGTTTTTGCAGAAAATAAAGAATTGTATCGCTTGTCAGGTCTCAGCTGCATTTAGGCCAAAGATCTTTAGATGACAATCCCTTGAGATGACCTGGTGCCCGCGCACATTCCTACGAATGTCGCTGCTGGTGGTGACGCCAATGATGAGTATGATAGAGAGAGAGCATGTCTCTCTCGTCAGTAACTTACATCCTCCTTGTCCTTTCGCTTGGTCAGGTTCCACCTGCACACACCGCACCATATTTTTCCAACCATTTTTTGCAGGCACTTCCTTCGGAAATAGGAAATATAATGAGCGGCTTCAAGAAAAGGAAGTTTCAGCAAATTCAGATAATTCATAGTACAAGACGCCGGAGTGGAAGTGGCCAGCGAATACAGGGACGACAAGGGAAGAATCGGCACGAATTTGGCTGTGGTAGCACTCAACGGCATTCATACAGGTTCTATCTTTCCTCTACCACCTTTTATCAAAATATTGAGGACAATGTTTGGTTTAAGTGTGGGGGAGGAACATTTACCGCTTTCTAGTTAGATTTACTGTTTTCTAGCATGATTTTAAATTTTTTCTGTTTTAATGTTTCATTGCGTCTGTGCATGTGCTGTCGAGTCTTTATGCTGATTTTATGTTGTTTATCGATTTTCCCATTCTCTTGAGCCATACCAAATATTTTGAAAATTTTTGAGTTAAAAATAGTGTCTCTTTTGAAAATCTTAGGTTACAGACGAAATTGAGGTTAGATTGTGAGACTTGGGAAAATTCTGCAAGATCGGTATCGTCTTAGCACCGTGAGCCTCTCAACTATGGAAATCGATTTGAGTACTTGTTATGCCATAGCCTTAAGTTCTCACCCCTTTAGTAGTCCCTAAGTAGTTTATTTAGCAGTCAGCACCATCCTAAGCACGCACTAAGTAGGAAGCCGATGCAAATAAGTGTATGATCTCAGGCTTAAAAGGTAAATTAAGAAAAGAAAAACATGAATGCTCCTTCTAAGTTAGGTGATCCTCACCCGATCATTTAGCCCAACGGTGCAAACTTCTTTATTTTATTAATTTTCAAACCAATGGGCCAAAAGAAAAAAAATGATAATAATGAGATCATAGTCACTAACAGGACATCCTACCATGAGTGTGAAAGGATAACGGGCTTAATGTGATTGTGCCAGAATGAAAAGGGACGAAAGAAGGATGAGTGAGCTAGGCATAAGTATAATGACATGATTCGGATTGGTTTGTATAGGATGGAGGTTGATGACCGCAAAAGCGGAGTTGTGTTGTTACGATATCCTTAGTGTGTGAGCAAGTACCTATCGACACAAACTTAACCGAAGTAGAGTTGGTAGCAAAGAATGAGTATCCGTATGCACTATTTTTCCTACGAGTCATGGTTTGCTTGAGGACAAGCAAAGCTTTATGTGTGGGGGAGTTTGATAACACGAAAACATATCGTATTTTTACTTTGATTTATGTTAAAATCTTATTCCATTTCCGTCTAATCTCCGATTATTCCGAGAATATTTAAGTGTTTTCGCAGGTATTCCAGTTTCCAAGTTAAAAGTATGCAAAGTATAGAAAAGAAGCAGAACAAGCAAGAAAAGAGCAGAAAATAGCAGAAATCATATTTTGCTGGTGTGACGACCGTCACAGCTCCCATGACGACCGTCATGGTTTTCAAATGCATCACGCCCGTCACAGCTCCCTCACGATCGTCACGCACGCAAAATGACTTATTACGTTCAGAACACAGACGTGGACACGGAAGGGCCAATTCAGCCAACACTTTCTCCTTGAACTTCTCCGACTTCCCATTATCTCCACTACTTCTCCAACGCCCCATTATCTCCACTACTTTTCACATGAATTCTGAAGTAACATCCAACCTGTTATCACTATATATATGACCTATCATTTAGTTTCAAAGGCATCCAAGTTTTTAGGCGCGAAAGTGTTGTAGAATTTATTTTCATAGTTTTAGGCAGATATTACCTTTGTAAAAGTGTTAGTTTCTCACATCGAGGAACTACCACACCATTATTATTTAGGCCTACAATTTATGTAATTCTCGGATCATCAATCTTGTCGCCATTAATAAAAGTCGTTCCAGTTCTGCATTTATTCCAAGTCCCGCAATTTACTTCAAGTCTTTACAGGTTCTTTATCGCATTGCTTATTATTATTGTTTATCGCTTTCCTAAATTAATTATCATGATGTTTTCAAATTCAATTATAATGTTTATGTTGTCTTCATTTAATTCCATGTCCGGCTAAGCGTCTTGAGTCCGGTATGTGAGGACCGTCGTTCCGACGGGACTCGGTAATTAAATTAGCGTTAACTTATAATAAATTTTGTTTTGGTCTTTGTTTCCAAGTTTAATTTAAATAACTTCATCATGAGAGTGAGAGGTTATTTAACACTGTTTCGTCACGAGAATGAGAAGTAAGTAAAGGTTAGAGCAGGCACTGCGAGAGCGTGAGGGTCGAACCAGATAGTGGGAACGGGGCATTGATCCTAAAAACAGCGAGAGCGCTTTAGGTATCGATTAGGATCTAATTTGATTTTCAAAATACGTTTTCTAATTAAAACGGGCGAGCGAGAGCAAAATCCTGTGGTTAGGAGATGTGGCTTTAGTCAATAACGCGAGAATGTGAGGCAGAGTCTTTAAACCAATATTTTCTACGGAACATACGTAAATTAACGCTAACCAATTACAGAGTGCCTGAGGTACACGGAATCCACATTCCGGTCTCTCTCTTTTCTTCTATATTTTCTTAGTTTTATTTTAGTTCTAGTCTTAGTTTCCCTTTTATCAATTATCATTAGCCTTAGCTTTACATAGCAACGATAGATTATGGTAGGTTGACATTGGTCTCTGTGGGTTCGACAATCTTTTATATTACTTCGATATTTCCGTGCACTTGCGGACGCATCAAGTTTTTGGCGCTGTTGCCGGGGACCAACAGTCAATATTGTTATTCCGTTGTTGCACCGTATAGACTAAGACACTCCTTTAAAAAAAATAATAATAAAAAAATTTCAAAAATTAAAAACCATGTATCACCCAAATTTTCTCTATGATAACCACTCGCAATATCTTGAGGAGCCGCACCCAAATTTTCTCTACAATTATCAACCACAATACTCCCAATATTTTGAGGAACCGCAACCAAATTTTTCCTATGATTATCATTCCCAAAATTTTGAGGAACCGCAAGAATCACATAATTCCAATCTCGAAATACTAATGGAGGATTTCAATGCGACACTAACTCATTTCCACCCAAATTACCACTCCCAATATTTTGAGGAACCACAAGAATCCGTCAACTCCAACCTTGAAGCATTAATGGAGGATTTCATTGAAACAACAACTAATTCGAGGATAGAATCTATGATGGAGCACTTTGTGGAGACCCAAACTCTCCATAATGAAGAGCTTAGAAGAAAACATCTCGATACTTATGAAACCCTTAGGCAGATAAACACTATGGTCGAGTCCCTCGCGACACACACTGAGGCATTAGACACTCAAATATCCCTGCTTGCACGGACACCTATAAGTCCCTACCCCGAGGAGCATGTGGATGTTGTAGTGACCTGTAGTGAAACAAACATCAAAGATCCTAAGGAGAGTGATATTGAGGTTGATGAGGGTTCTGGTAAGGAAGAAGTAGAGATTGAGAAAATTTTACTGGGACCACCTGAAAGGGAGGTCGTCAAAGAGGTAGAGAAAGTAGCACCTAAGGCTTTTCCTCATCCATATACCCCACCAATTCCTTTCTCGCAAAGGTTTGTGGAAGCTAAGGTAGAATCCCAATCCAAAATGTATGCGGAGGTATTGGAAAATATCCACACCGATGCATCTTTGTTTGAGGTCACGCATAAAAAGATAAAATTCGAGGACCATGAAACTAGGGATATCATTACTGCTAAGAGGGTAAGGTTAGAATTTGAGGTGATGGATGAAATAACTAAGCCCAAACTTGAAAAGCTAATACTTAGGATAGATCCAGAACCACCGCCACAAGTTCAAAAGAACGAAGCACCCCACAGGAGGAAGAAAGGAAAAGGTGAGGGATATGTGAGATGGCTCGATAAGTGGCCATGGAAACCGAAAATTATTAGCCGTTGAGCTATCGACGTTAAACAAGGCCATGCGTAGGAGGAAACCCGCGAGTTTTTAATTTAATGTTTTCCTTTTATTGTTTGTTTTTGCAGAAAATAAAGAATTGTATCGCTTGTCAGGTCTCAGCTGCATTTAGGCCAAAGATCTTTAGATGACAATCCCTTGAGATGACCTGGTGCCCGCGCACATTCCTACGAATGTCGCTGCTGGTGGTGACGCCAATGATGAGTATGATAGAGAGAGAGCATGTCTCTCTCGTCAGTAACTTACATCCTCCTTGTCCTTTCGCTTGGTCAGGTTCCACCTGCACACACCGCACCATATTTTTCCAACCATTTTTTGCAGGAACTTCCTTCGGAAATAGGAAATATAATGAGCGGCTTCAAGAAAAGGAAGTTTCAGCAAATTCAGATAATTCATAGTACAAGACGCCGGAGTGGAAGTGGCCAGCGAAGACAGGGACGACAAGGGAAGAATCGGCACGAATTTGGTTGTGGTAGCACTCAACGACATTCATACAGGTTCTATCTTTCCTCTACCACCTTTTATCAAAATATTGAGGACAATGTTTGGTTTAAGTGTGGGGGAGGAACATTTACCGCTTTCTAGTTAGATTTACTGTTTTCTAGCATGATTTTAAATTTTTTCTGTTTTAATGTTTCATTGCGTCTGTGCATGTGCTGTCGAGTCTTTATGCTGATTTTATGTTGTTTATCGATTTTCCCATTCTCTTGAGCCATACCAAATATTTTGAAAATTTTTGAGTTAAAAATAGTGTCTCTTTTGAAAATCTTAGGTTACAGACGAAATTGAGGTTAGATTGTGAGACTTGGGAAAATTCTGCAAGATCGGTATCGTCTTAGCACCGTGAGCCTCTCAACTATGGAAATCGATTTGAGTACTTGTTATGCCATAGCCTTAAGTTCTCACCCCTTTAGTAGTCCCTAAGTAGTTTATTTAGCAGTCAGCACCATCCTAAGCACGCACTAAGTAGGAAGCCGATGCAAATAAGTGTATGATCTCAGGCTTAAAAGGTAAATTAAGAAAAGAAAAACATGAATGCTCCTTCTAAGTTAGGTGATCCTCACCCGATCATTTAGCCCAACGGTGCAAACTTCTTTATTTTATTGATTTTCAAACCAATGGGCCAAAAGAAAAAAAATGATAATAATGAGATCATAGTCACTAACAGGACATCCTACCATGAGTGTGAAAGGATAACGGGCTTAATGTGATTGTGCCAGAATGAAAAGGGACGAAAGAAGGATGAGTGAGCTAGGCATAAGTATAATGACATGATTCGGATTGGTTTGTATAGGATGGAGGTTGATGACCGCAAAAGCGGAGTTGTGTTGTTACGATATCCTTAGTGTGTGAGCAAGTACCTATCGACACAAACTTAACCGAAGTAGAGTTGGTAGCAAAGAATGAGTATCCGTATGCACTATTTTTCCTACGAGTCATGGTTTGCTTGAGGACAAGCAAAGCTTTATGTGTGGGGGAGTTTGATAACACGAAAACATATCGTATTTTTACTTTGATTTATGTTAAAATCTTATTCCATTTCCGTCTAATCTCCGATTATTCCGAGAATATTTAAGTGTTTTCGCAGGTATTCCAGTTTCCAAGTTAAAAGTATGCAAAGTATAGAAAAGAAGCAGAACAAGCAAGAAAAGAGCAGAAAATAGCAGAAATCATATTTTGCTGGTGTGACGACCGTCACAGCTCCCATGATGACCGTCATGGTTTTCAAATGCATCACGCCCGTCACAGCTCCCTCACGATCGTCACGCACGCAAAATGACTTATTACGTTCAGAACACAGACGTGGACACGGAAGGGCCAATTCAGCCAACACTTTCTCCTTGAACTTCTCCGACTTCCCATTATCTCCACTACTTCTCCAACGCCCCATTATCTCCACTACTTTTCACATGAATTCTGAAGTAACATCCAACCTGTTATCACTATATATATGACCTATCATTTAGTTTCAAAGGCATCCAAGTTTTTAGGCGAGAAAGTGTTGTAGAATTTATTTTCATAGTTTTAGGCAGATATTACCTTTGTAAAAGTGTTAGTTTCTCACATCGAGGAACTACCACACCATTATTATTTAGGCCTACAATTTATGTAATTCTCGGATCATCAATCTTGTCGCCATTAATAAAAGTCGTTCCAGTTCTGCATTTATTCCAAGTCCCGCAATTTACTTCAAGTCTTTACAGGTTCTTTATCGCATTGCTTATTATTATTGTTTATCGCTTTCCTAAATTAATTATCATGATGTTTTCAAATTCAATTATAATGTTTATATTGTCTTCATTTAATTCCATGTCCGGCTAAGCGTCTTGAGTCCGGTATGTGAGGACCGTCGTTCCGACGGGACTCGGTAATTAAATTAGCGTTAACTTATAATAAATTTTGTTTTGGTCTTTGTTTCCAAGTTTAATTTAAATAACTTCATCATGAGAGTGAGAGGTTATTTAACACTGTTTCGTCACGAGAATGAGAAGTAAGTAAAGGTTAGAGCAGGCACTGCGAGAGCGTGAGGGTCGAACCAGATAGTGGGAACGGGGCATTGATCCTAAAAACAGCGAGAGCGCTTTAGGTATCGATTAGGATCTAATTTGATTTTCAAAATACGTTTTCTAATTGAAACGGGCGAGCGAGAGCAAAATCCTGTGGTTAGGAGATGTGGCTTTAGTCAATAACGCGAGAGTGTGAGGCGAAGTCTTTAAACCAATATTTTCTACGGAACATACGTAAATTAACGCCAACCAATTACAGAGTGCCTGAGGTACACGGAATCCACATTCCGGTCTCTCTCTTTTCTGCTATATTTTCTTAGTTTTATTTTAGTTCTAGTCTTAGTTTCCCTTTTATCAATTATCATTAGCCTTAGCTTTACATAGCAACGATAGATTACGGTAGGTTGACATTGGTCTCTGTGGGTTTGACAATCTTTTATATTACTTCGATATTTTCGTGCACTTGCGGACGCATCATAAACCACTTTCGGATAATCTAAAATATGTGTATTTAGAAAGGAACGAAAAGCTACATGTTATAATTTCTTCTAACCATGATTTCGATCAAGAAAATAAGCTTTTACAGGTTTTGAAGAAACATAAGAAGGGAATTGAATGTACCTCGATTGAAGATGGAAGAAAAGCAGTGAGGCAGCCCCTTAATCCCTTAATCTCTGATGTTGTGGAAAAGAATATCACTTTCTCGTGCCCATTCGACACTTTTACTTATCGAAGATTCTTATTTGATCCTGGAATAAAAGGCGAAGGCACTAATAAATATTTCAAGGTCAATGGATGCTACCCAAAGTTACTTTATGACATCCCCACTTTGGAAGAGGAGCTTGCAGAAGATCTCTCTTTCGGAAAGGCTGCTTGTGATCACCTATCCACCTTGACTACTCGGGCGTGTTCTTTCCTTTCTCTCACTCTTATTTTATATTTATGTTCTTTCATTGAGGACAATGTATGTTTTAAGTGTAGGGGAGGGAACCAATTCTTTGTTTTGTTTTCTTTTAGTTTTCTTTGTTTTGTTCTGTTTTCTTTAAGTGAAAAAAAAAAACCTTAGAAACACAATGCATCTTTTGAAATTTTTATGCTATAGATTAATTTGAGGTTAGATTGTGGAGACTTGGGAAAAATTCATAAGATCGGTACCGTTTTAACACCTTAAGTCTCCCAAATATGGAAATTGATTTAAGTACTTGTTATGACATAGCCTCGATTTCTCATCCTTTAATAGCTCTTAAGTAGTTTATCTAGCAGTCAGCACCATCTAGAAATCACACACTAAGTAATTAAGCTAATGCAAATAAGTGAATAATCCCGTACTTAATAAGAATTCTAAATAGGAATCTACCTTTTAAGTTAGGGGACCCTCATCCGGTCACTTAGGCTAACGGTTGTGAAACCTTCAAAAAAATATATTATTGTTGCTAAAGTGGTTAATTTTGAATTGTTGACAAGATATGGATCATAGTCACTAACAAGCTTATTTACCATGTGTGTGAATAGATAACGGGCTTAATGTGATTGCATTAGAATGAAAGAGAGCAAAAATGAGGATGAGTAAGTTAGGCTTAAGCATAATAACATGATTCTAATTGGTTTGTATAGGAGGGAGGTTTATGACCGCACAATTGCGAATTTGTATTCTTACGATATCCTTAGTGTGCAAAATTAGTACCTATCGATGCAATCTTGAACGAAGAAGAGTTTGTAGCCTAGAATGAGTATCCGAATGCCATTGTTTTTCATGAGTCTTGATACTATTTTGCTCGGAGTGCAAAAGTTTAAGTGTGAGGGAATTTGATCGGTGCATTTTAATGCACATTCTCTTATGTTTGTACTTAGGAATTTTCCTAGTTTGTTTTGTTTATTTTACTGTTTTATTGTGTTTTTAGAACTGAGTCTTTGTTTTCCTTTAATCTATATTCGCAGCTTATTTTCAGCTTTAGCGGTTATTTGATACCTGTCCACTGTTCGGATCATAACTTGAGCTATGAGAATCGATTGACGCGTTCTACTAGATATTATAAAGATAAGGCAAAGAGCTACAACTTTCATGTTGTAGGAAGAAGCTGATTCGGAGTGTAGCAGGGTCGAATAATTCGTTAAAGTCAGAACCCGAATTCCGCCTTTAGGAATATTTAGTTTTGTGCCGGGTTTTTTTATGTTTTTCGACCCAGTTGGGTTAGAACCGGATTTTGTGGTGCTTTCCTATACCTAGTAGCCGCTCACTGTTCATCTTTACCTTCTTTTCAAGATTTTACTTTGCTTTTTACGATTTGAATGGAAAACTAATTCCCGAAGGCAAATCTTACTGCTTACGGGTTCCATCGCTTTGAGGTTATTCTAATACCAATTTAAATTTGATTCCTTTTAATCCTTTTCTATGAAGTCATTTGCTTAATTTGATTGCAATTATTTGCTTAATTCGATTGTTGTTCATAGGATAAAATTGATTAAATTTGATTGCATGCATGTTCCTAAATTTAATTGCGTGTTATCGTTTGCTTAATTCGTTACCTCGTCATATTCTTAACCATTTTCTTAGTTCGATAAACCGGATCATAATTCATTTGATTTTGATAAGAGCTTATCTAATTGATCTCATAATCGAATAGGATCGAAGCCGCTTAGGGATTGGTGTTATAATAGTCGATGATAAGTCGGAATCCAAATTAGTAGGATTAGCCGTTTTAGCTTATTTTAGAATCATTTATATTATTAATCACTTATATTTGTAATCACTTTTTCTTAAATCAAAACCAAAACCCCCCATAAGTCGTTACTGTAATTGGTTAATTCACTACAAGAATCCTTGTGATACGACATTCGAGTGTCGCTTCCCTTTACTATTTTTTCAAAAATAGTCGTTTTTGATCCGTGCGCGACAGATGATCAAATATCAAAGGCTCATCAGACAATAATATCCTTGAAATAAAATCTTCTAGGTGAGGTCTTTGTATTGTCCCATCGAGGAAGGCTCCTCGCGGGCTTGTACTACACAACCATCGACACATGGGTTCTAAAAAGGATTCTCAAAGTCATAGATCGAGGTTGAAAATATTATTGTAAGATAGTAATATGTTCAAGGGATCTCATCTAATTGGGGCTTTCATATTAACCCAACGAGTCCGAAGTCTCGTAGGTTAACACTACATAACCACCGTGGATGGAACGAGTTAAAAGGTCCCTAAAGTCATTGATCTAACTTGAAAACATTATCATCGTGACGAAGGCTCGTCGGACAATAACATCTCCAAGAGAATCTACTCTAGGTGGGGTCTTCATATCGTCCCAACGAGGAAGGCTCCTCGCAGGACTCTACTACACAACTACCATCCTGATCCTATGGTTTTTCTCAGACTCGGGTCGAGAGCCTATATCACAAAGTACCAATAATCAGAGGGCCTCAATAGTGTCATAAGAAATAATAATAGCATAAATAATAAATAAAGCAAATAAACAGATAATAACAAACAAATAATAAAAAAAAAGAGAGAACAAACAAACAAATGAGAGAAAATAAATAAGCAAAGTTAACATTCATCACAAATTGAACTAAGTTAGGCTTGACTCTTCCATGTATGGAGCATAGTCCCCAGCAGAGTCGCCATCTATCGTACCTTAAAAAATACGATCCTTCGGGATGGACGCGGAAAAATTTAGTTCAAACAGAGTCGCCACCGAACTTTATTCATTCCAAAGAAGGAATAGGAAAATATCGATAAAACCTTTAAGAAAGGAAAATGGTCGTCGCATCCAAATTCGGGTTCAGGAGTTGATTGCGCAAAGGGAAAGTATTAGCACCCCTCACGTCTGTTGCACTCAATGGGAACCTCTTAGTTTAATTTGTGATTGAATGTTAACTTAAGCTAATTGTTTTCTTCTAAGTTAAAAAATGCGAAAGGGAAAAGAAAAAGAGTAGCAAAAAGGGCTTTATCTAGGATTACTTGCTAAAGGGGAATGCTTGGTTTTTTATTAGGGTGCTCACCAAGGAATGGGGCCCTTGCGCCTACGTATCCTCATGGTGCAATGAGGAAATCAGAGCTTCGTAGTTCGGGGATACTACGTTTTGTTGGTTCATTTTACTGAACAAATGTTTAGATCGCATTCTAAGGGCTAGACATTAGCTTGTCTACTCACGGCGGAGGCTTAAGCATTTAGTTTGTATGCACATTAGAAGGGACTAAACATTGTTCCTTTAAGAAAAAGTTTTAATCGTACGGAGGCGAGTAGTTGAATTAAGTTGTTGAATTGTTTTGTTTATAAGGCGATTACTCGGATGGTCGAGTAAGGCAACTTGTATCCAAATAATTGAGGAGAGGAATCCAAGGCTCGAGACCATGCCTCTTTTCATCCTTAATTGTTAAAGGATTTAAATATTTTTAAGGTGTTTTAAATGGACGACGAATACTCGAATGGTCGAGTAAGGCTACTCGTATCCAAGCATTAGAGAAAGGGAATAAAAGGCTCTAGACCACTCTCTTTTTCATCTAAGTCGTTAAGAAAAAAGTTTTGATTCGGTGTATTTAAGGAAAGGTTTAAAGTGAATCGAATTATAGGTTTTTTAGGAGATGACAATTATTTGACTAATCGAGTAAGGCAACTCGTACCCAAACAATCGAGGAGATGAATCGAAGGCTCGAGACCATCCCCCTTTTCATCTTTAGTTAAATGATGTTTAAGTAAAGGTTAAGTGTCTTAATGAACGACAAATACTTGAATGGTTGAGAAAGGCTACTCGTATCCAAGCATTTGAGAAGGGAATAAAAGGCTTTAAACCACTTTTTTTTTCGTTTAAGTAGTTGTGAAAGTGATTTGAATTTGAATTGTATTAGGAAGCAATTTGGGATGACTCGTATTAGAAGTTTTTATGAGATGGTAATTGTTTAACTAGTCAAATAAGAACCTTATTACCCAAACAATCGAGGAGAAGAATCGAAGGCTCGAGACCATCCCCCTTTCCATCTTTAATGAAATAATGTTTAAATATAATTAAATAGTTGAATTTGATTTGGATAAAATACTCGATGTTGATCGAGGTTTGAATTTACGTGTGACACAAATTATGGATTTGAAATGACTTGAAGGGAAGACTTAATTTGGTGTTGGGTTACGGTTTTTACATTTTAAATTAAAGCCACTAGTCACAAGATCGAAATTCAAAGGGTTCTCATTGTAAGAAAGCCCAAGAGGAAGCTATGAGGTTTATGGTGATGCTAAAAGTGATCGACTTACAAGTTGGGTGTGGATTAAGATGCTTTAGGGTGGTTGATGACGATGCTAAAAGAACTCGACTTACAAATAGGGGTAGGACTTAATATATGGATCAAGAATGATTTAAGTTTTTTTTTTAATTTTAATTCACTTTTACACGTGCAATGGTGACAAGTGAATGATACTAAGGAAAATGGTAAAAATATTACACGTCCAAAGAGTCGGGATACATTTTGTTGAATGCGGAAAGATAAAAGCAATCACACAACAACTTCAAATAAACAAACATCAACCAATAGTTCACACACTTGACAAAGAAATAAAATCAAAGTTTCATTGTAAGAAAGCCCAAGAGCAAGCTATGTGAGTGTGTGCAAGCCAGTAGCATTGTATGGAAGCCCAAAAGGAAGTTATGAGGTTGATGGCGATGCTAAAATCGACCGACTTGCAAGGGTGTTTTGGAAAAGACTTGATGTTAAATCAAGAATTAGTTTGAAAATGATTTAAGTGCGTGAGTGAGAAATAAAATCAAGATATTATCATGGAATAGGCATATCATATGAGAAAATGCATAACTAAAATACTCGATCAAAGATCACAAAAATAAACCAAATTAAACGACGTACAAAATCATTAACTAAATTAAATTAAATATGATTATTTAATAAAATTAATTAATAATTTATTAATTAATATTAAAAAATATATTTAAAATAATTAACAATATACTTTTGACATTTTATAAATTAAAAACAATAATAAAAAACTAATAAAAAATTAAACAATAAGAGAAAATAAAACAAACAAACAAGAAAAAGGAAATGGGCTACTAAGAGAGATGCCCATCCTGGGGTGCTGACAAAGCAAGGAACGCTGGTGCAAGCAGCAAAAATCAAAGGCCCATGAGCGAAGGGAGGCCCAAGAGCCAGGGGTTCACCATGGAACACAGTCAATGCAGTTGACTATGAGAAACAATCAGGACCGCCAGATTATGAGATCTGACTTGGTCCATTGATCTAACGGATGAGATATGCGTAGGAGCATGGTATCAAAGTGGAAGACACACACGGAAACAAGGCTGGAGAAACACTTGACCAGTGACAAGTGTCCACGCTGGATACACATGTCACTGCCGTATCAAGCCAAACAACAACAATAAATAGTCTCAAAACAAAATCAAAACGCGCAACAACATCACTTTCTAATATGCTTCTCTTTCTTCACTCCAAACATGAAAACTCTCTACAACTAGGGTTTTTCTCCTCCGATAGCTCTCGCCGGAGAAGTGGCGGCGCACGACGGCCGTCATTGTCTTCTCTGGTGACCACCACCCCCCTCAAACACAAAATTCTAAACATAAACCCCTATCGTTTTTGGCCAAGGATTGTGAATCCGGCCTTAAATCAATCGAAATACGAGCCAAATCACAGATCATGAGCCTTTAAAACCAAAACCCTAACCCAATAAAAACAAAATTAAACCCAAAATCACGCGCAGAGCAAGTGAATTACAGAGGGATATGGAAAAAACAAAGGAGCTATTCGCAATAGGAGACACGAAATGGTAAAAAAAGTCTCAAAAATGACCTAATTAGAGCAAGTCCGATGATTCCAATGTCACCTCGACAATTGGTAAGCTTCCACTTGCAATCTCTTATACTCCCTCTCTTCTACCTTTGTTCTTCCTCTGTACTGATAAGTAATGCTTCTAGGATTTAGTTCAGACTTATTTGATCTTCAATGGGAAGCTCAATAAGCTCTTAGGGGATGAACTTTAGGTGTGAGGGTTTAGAAATCTTTTGCAGAGTCTTTTGGTAGCGTAGTAAAATCTCCTCTCAAATGGAATAAAAATGTTGATTTATAGACATAAAATGAAATACGTGTGACATTCTATTGGAAACTTTTTGTCTCATGTAAAATTGGTATCATTTCTTCTGATTCGTGTGAGTTTTTTAGGCAAGAAGGTGAGTTAGAATTTTCTTGTGCCTTGTGTAGAATAAAACTGTTAAGAATTTCACTGTCCTTCCTGATTTTGTGGGATCCTCTGGGTGGAATTGTGGAATGCATTTTTTTGCTAAATATGCTTTTGTGTGTTTGTACTTTTCTCATTTTTCATTTTTGTATTGTGGTCCCATGATGTGTGAGATTTGCTGCTGCTGATGTGCGTTTTTTCTTTGTTTTAAAAAAATATGATGTTGCTTATGATGTTCTATGTGCATGTGATGGGTTCTTGTTTTTGTTTTATAAGATGACGTGTATGTATGATACATAATCATGTTATCCTTGCAGGTGATTGATGATAGGATACATGATATGGCTTGATGATAAAGTGAGGGTGCACACAAGATCATGGCATGAGGCAAGTTACACGGAGTTTTTAGACTTTTGTTTTGCATATGTGTGTTATCCATTACAGTAATCTTAGGGCTGCAACTTGTTTTTAATTTATGTAGCTTTTAACATAAGTTTTTTTTTTTTTTGCAATTCCTATGAATGTATTTTGTAACCATCCATGAGAATCAATGTAATTGAATCTTGGCCATGAGCACACTTATGCATGATATCTTGGGTAATTCAAAGATTATTGTGAAATTGAATCCTTCTTTACACCTTTGAAGTTCCAATTGACTTGTGCAAAAACATAACCTTGATAGCACAAATGTTCCTTTAGGGAAATATAAAGTGAAAAGCACTTGAAAAGAATTAATATCATTCCCCTTAAAAACCTAAATTCAAATTGCATTCCATAAAAAGGACACATGAATGAAATAAAGGAAAAGCAAGGTGAGCTAGAGAAAAGTCCAACTTTTGACCCTAACTTGTCATAATGTATGAACATGACAAATGACCATGTGAAAAGTTAATCCTTTGACCTCTTTCCTTTTATGCCTTTATATATATGGATCCAACTTGTTCTCTTCTTTCTTTAATTAAGGAATGCCTATTAGGCTCCATGACCAAATGATCAAGACATGCAGATGAATAACACATAATTGATAAAAAAACACGACTAATGAAATGATTACGTTGATACGAATGGAAATGAAGAATGCAATAAAAAATGTAGGTAGGATAAATTTGGGGTATGAAAAAGGGATGAACAATTCAACCCGACTGTTCATAAGAGACAGTCGAGGGTCGCCTTGAAGGTGGTAAGAAACACAAGAAAGGAGGGGATTGAATTAGGTTTATAAAAATAAAATCTTTTTCAAAACCAACTCAATCAAGCAATAACACGAACAAGAAAAATAACAAAAGTTATTTTTATACTGCTTCATTGTTAACAAATCTACCTCTAGTCCACCCTACCAAGGTGATTTTGCCTTCTCAAGAAGGGCTTAATCCACTATAACTGTCTTTGTCTTTGTCTTCTCAAGAAGGACTTAGTCCACCCTACCAAGGTGATTTTTCCTTCTCAAGAAGGACTTAATCTACTACAAAGCTACCTACAGACACCACAAAGACAAATAATCTTTGTCTTCTTGAGTCTATCTGACTAAAACCTAGTCACTCAAGGAAGTCACTCAAACAATATTGAGATTTACAAGTTGTGTTTACAAAGAATGCTTCCAAGAAAACAAATTAACACAAGATTAATACACAAAATATTTCACACAATAACGAGCAACAACTTTATGTGTGTTTACAAAGAATATACACAGAAAATATTTACTTAAGCAAAACAAGTGTATGGTTAATAGCGTGTGCGTTTCCCAAGCATTAGCAACTAGGAACTTCTTCCAATCGTCCAAGTCTCCTTTACCTAGGAAATTAAAAGATCCATTGGTAGGTAGATTTGGAAAGCAAATAGCAGTTGTCTCCTTTCACTACGATTTGCATTTAGGAGGCAAAATGGTACAATAGTATTGTTCTTAGCCCAAAAAATTAGGTTAGTGAAGGAAAAGGTGATCTTGTACTGTGTACTATTTTCCTGACGCAAAATCTTTTGATTTATCTTTTAATCTTTAGAGGCTTCTGAAGAAATGTTGTTAAAGCATGCTTAGAAGGATCAAGAGATTAGAAGAGAGAATCTTCAGAACCTCGGTCTTTAGAGTCTTGGCGCAGTTCCTCAGAACCTGGTCTTCAGAGTCTTCAGATCTTGTTCTTCATAATTTCCATAACTTGAGTGCAGAATCTTGAAGGTAGTCAAACCTTCAGAGGCTCTTTAATCAGAGTCACAGTCAAAAGCATTAGCACAAAATTTCTTTGGATCCGATGTCTAAGAGATTTCTAAAATTTAACAGCATCTTGTAAAGCACTTGTATATCTTCAGAGTCATAGTGTGTTGATTTCAGAGTCTGATGATGTCACACGTCAAAGCTTCAGAGTCAGAACCTATTTAGCAAAAGTTACACACTAGACAAAAACCACTAGTGTACACAATTATTCTCTAAGAAAAAAGGCATTGTAATCATTAAAACTAAAGGCCATATGCAGAACTAAATCTTGTTCTAACAAGCCTCTCAGAGGTGTCCAGATCTCTATGGTTGGGGATGAGCAAGACAACTACGAAGACATTAGCCGCCTTATATCGACTCTCAAATAAAAATATGCAGACCGAACCCCTGAGAGATAAGCGCATCTGTGAGATTTGGGTCGAACTCATGCTGTGTCGAAGGAGAGCTTTCATGTATTCCGACAGGAGGCAAGCATGCAGTCGAAGCTTGTTCACATGCTGATGCCTGTTAGTTACATATAGTAGTCGAAGCCTGTTTTTATATGTATTCTGTCGAAATGTTTATACTCTGTCGAATTGGGCCTTGTGTTAAGGATCCAATTGTTTAGGTTTCTTGGGCTGCAAGTTACCTAGTTAGTCTATAAATAGGCTAGCACACTCATTTGTGGAGTGTGGAAAATTGTGATATTCACTTGTAATCATTTGTAAACTTTAATGAGAAAGTGAATAGTAAACAGAATTATATTTGCCCAATCCTTGTTGTTTCCTTATTCTTCTTCTTCTTGTTTTCTTTTTCGTTAAACCCTAACCCTTGTTTTGGTTCTTGATAATTCAAGAAACCAGTTTTATACTTTGATTAAAGTCATCGTTTTCACAACAAATTGGTGCGGTGAGCGTGGAGAAGATGGCTTCAACAAAGTATGAGATTGAAAAGTTCACCGGAGTGAACGATTTTGGTCTGTGGCGTTTAAAGATGAAACCCCTACTGGTGCAGCAGGGTTGTTTGGAAGCGCTGAAGGGATTGACAACCATGGATGCCGCGTTAACGGAAAGAGAGAAGATGGCCATGATCGAGAAAACACACAGCGCGATATTGTTGAGCCTTGGTGATAAGGTTCTCCGACAAGTATCAAAAGACACGACGGCAGCGGGATTATGGACGAAGCTGGAAAGTTTGTATATGACCAAATCCTTGGTGAATCGTCTTTACCTAAAGCAAGCATTATATTCGTTCAAGATGAATGAAGACAAAGCTTTGGCTGAGCAGTTGGATTCTTTCAACAAACTGATTCTTGATCTTGAAAACATTGATGTGAAGATTGGTGATGAAGATCAAGCATTGTTGCTGTTGTGTGCTTTGCCTAGATCGCATGCTCACTTCAAAGAAACTCTCTTGTATGGAAGAGAGCCCCTGACCTTTGAAGAAGTTGAAGCAGCCTTGTATTCAAAGGACTTGAACGAACGAAAGGAGCAGAAACCTTCATCAGTTGGCAAAGGGTTGTCTGTGAAAGGGAAATCGTCGAAGAAAGATGGTAGGTTTGACAAGAAGAAAGGAAAGGTTCAGCAAAAGTCTTATGGTGGTGATATGTCTGGTATAAAATGTTATCACTGTAAGAAGGAGGGTCACACAAGAAAGGTGTGCCCTGAGCGCCTGAATAATCATGGAGGTAAGGACAATGGGAATGCAGTAATAGTGCAAGATGGTTATGAATCATCTGATGTCCTTGTGGTGTCGAGCAGCAACTCTTGCGAAGAGTGGATTATGGATTCTGGATGTACTTGGCATATGACTCCAAACAAGAATGTGTTTGAAGAATTATGTGATCAAGATGGAGGATCAGTGATGCTGGGGAACAATAAAGCTTGCAAGATTGCAGGTATTGGATCTGTTAGATTCAAGCTCCATGATTAGTCAATAAAGCTATTGACTGGGGTTAGGTATGTACCTGATCTTAAGAGGAATTTAATTTCTCTTGGTGAATTCGACAGAAAGGGATATGTTTTCAAAGGAGAGCAAGGTACCCTGAAAGTCATGAAAGGGTCGAAGGAAGTCTTGAGAGGCGTGAAAAACCAAGGCTTGCATACCCTTGAGGTTGAGGTTGTAAGTGGTTCGACAAATGTTGTATCCACGAAACCTATGTCGAAGACAGAGTTATGGCACATGAGATTGGGCCATGTCAGCGAAAGAGGCCTGGTCGAATTGGGGAAGCAGAACCTGCTAGGTGGTGACAAAGTCGAAAAGCTGGAGTTTTATGAATCTTGTGTACTTGGTAAATCCTGTAGGGCGAAGTTCAACAAAGGAAAGCAAAGAACACATGGATCCCTTGATTACATTCATGCTGATCTTTGGGGGCCTGCAAGGAATCCTTCACACTCAGGTGCAAGGTATTTTTTATCCATCGTTGATGACTATTCCAGAAAGCTATGTTATTCATTCAGAAGACGAAGGATGAAACTTTTGAGAATTTCAAAAGTTGGAAGGTTCTGGTCGAAACTCAAACGGGCAGAAAGGTTAAAAGGTTGAGAACCGACAATGGCCTTGAATTCTACAATGAAGCGTTCGACAGTTACTGTGTTGAGTCTGGGATTGCAAGGCATAAGACTGTAGCAGGTACTCCTCAACAAAATGTCTTAGCTGAGAGATTCAATCGAACAATCCTAGAAAGGGTTAGATGCATGTTGGTTAGTGCTAGATTGAAGAAGGTGTTTTAGACAGAGGCTGTTTCGACAGCAGCTTATCTGATAAATAGATGTCCCTCGACTGCGCTGGGAATGAAGACACCTGAAGAAGTTTAGTCGGGTCATCCACCAGATCTCGACAAACTGAGAGTATTTGGCTGTTTAGCCTATGCTCACATTAGGCAAGACAAGGTCGAACCTAGAGCTCTAAGATGCATGTTCCTTGGATATCCTGAGGGAGTCAAGGGTTATAGGTTGTGGTGCCTAGAACCAGGTCACAGAAGATGTATCACAAGTCGTGATGTAGTTTTTAATGAGGTCGAAATGGCTTTCAAGAAAACTGGTGATGCTGGTCGAAGTGCAGAAATCTCTGAAGAGGAGCTGGAACAGGTAGAGATGCCTGTTGAGGTGGAGCATAGTGATGCTAAAGTGCATAGCCCTGATAAAGTCGAAGAGCAAGATGCTGAAGAGGCTGAGGAAACTGTCGATGACTACCTACTGGCAAGAGATAGGTCGAGAAGAGTCATCAAGCCATCTCAGAGACTTGATTATGCAGATCTTATAGCGTTTGACTTAATCTCTACAAGTGAGGTACTTGACGAAGAACCTCGAGATTACAAGGAAGCTATAAGGAGTCGAGACAAGACTGAATGGCAAAAAGCCATGGATGACGAGATGAAATCTCTTCATGATAATAACACTTGGGAGCTGATTGAGAAACCTGCAGGAGCAAGGTTAGTCAGTTGTAAGTGGATTTTCAAGGTCAAGGAAGGAATCGAAGGAGTGATGTCGAAGCGCTTTAAGGCAAGGCTGGTTGCTAGGGGGTTCACTCAGAAAGAAGGAGTCGACTTCAATGATGTGTTCTCACCTGTTTTAAAGCATAGATCCATTCGAATGCTGTTGGCCAAGGTGGCAAAGTTTGACTTGGAACTTGAGCAAATGGATGTGAAGACAACATTTCTGTATGGTGATCTAGATGAAACGATCCTGATGCGTCAACCTGAAGGGTATGCAGAAAAGGGTAAAGAAGATTATGTGTGCAAGATGAATAGGTCTTTCTATGGCCTGAAACAATCTCCTCGACAGTGGAATAGGAGATTCGACAAGTTCATGACACACATGGTTTCACTAGAAGTCAATTCGATCACTATGTTTACTTCAGATTTCGACCTGGAAACTCACTTGTTATGTTGCTGTTGTATGTGGATGATATCCTCATAGCTAGCAACAGTGTTGAGGATGTAACGAAGGTGAAGGCTGAACTCAGTAAGGAGTTCGAAATGAAGGATCTGGGAGCTGTAGCCAGGATTCTTGGGATTGATATCCGGAGAGATAGAAAGCAGTCGAAGTTGTGCTTATCTCAAGAGACATACCTACGGAAGCTTCTCGACAAGTTTGGTATGTCGAATTCAAAGCCTGTTGTGACACCTACTAATCCTCAATTTAAGCTTAGTACTACCCAAAGTCCGAGTACTGAAGCTGAAAGAATCTATATGAATAGCATTCCATATGCTAGTGTAGTGGGTTCTTTGATGTATGCTATGGTCTGTACGAGGCCAGACATAGCATATGGAGTGAGCCTTGTGAGCAAGTATATGGCCAATCCTGGAAAGGCGCACTGGCAAGCTGTAAAGTGGATTCTCAGGTACATAAATGGGTCTCTGAAAAGAGTCTTGATTTATGGTGGAGCCTGTGATGGTGATAGCATAGTCGAAATCGAAGGATTTGTTGACTCTGATTATGCAGGTTGTATGGATTCCAGAAAGTCTATTTCTGGATATGTTTTCACAATGTTTGGTACAACAATCAGTTGGAAAGCGATGCTTCAGAAGGTTGCTGCCTTATCAACCACTGAAGCTAAATATATTGCCCTCACTGAAGCTGTGAAAGAAGCATTGTGGCTTGAAGGTTTTGCAAAGGAGCTGAAACTTCAAGGTCGAAGTATCACTGTTAAATGTGATAGTCAAAGTGCAATACACCTGTCGAAAAATTCAGCCTATCATGACCGAACCAAGCACATTGATGTGAGGCTGCATTTCGTCAGAGAGATAATCGAGCGTGGTGAAGTCCAGGTGCTGAAGGTTTCGACTGAAGACAATGCTGCTGATATGATCACCAAGACGTTGCCAAGTTGCAAGTTCTTCCACTGTATGCAGTTGATAAAGCTGCATGATGAAAGCTAGTTGTTTCCCTTGTTGCTGAGTTAGATCCAAGGTGGAGATTTGTGAGATTTGGGTCGAACTCATGCTGTGTCGAAGGAGAGCTTTCATGCATTTCGATAGGAGGCAAGCATGCAGTCGAAGCTTGTTCACATGCTGATGCCTGTTAGTTACATATAGTAGTCGAAGCCTGTTCTTATATGTATTCTGTCGAAATGTTTATATTCTGTCGAATTGGGCCTTGTGTTAAGGATCCAATTGTTTAGGTTTCTTGGGCTGCAAGTTACCTAGTTAGTCTATAAATAGGCTAGCACACTCATTTGTGGAGTGTCGCAAATTGTGATATTCACTTGTAATCATTTGTAAACTTTAATGAGAAAGTGAATAGTAAACAGAATTATATTTGCCCAATCCTTTTTGTTTCCTTATTCTTCTTCTTCTTGTTTTCTTTTCGGTTAAACCCTAACCCTTGTTTTAGTTCTTGATAATTCAAGAAACCAGTTTTATACTTTGATTAAAGTCATCGTTTTCACAACAGCATCCATTGAGCATCAGGAAAGGACGACCGCGTCCATGATACCAAATACACATATCCAAGTAAAGCGAAGCCAACCGATTGATATCTCCTAATTAGAAGTCATCCGAAGAGCAAGTAAAAAAGTAGAATATACTTCTATTATGACTTTCTCGACGAGTTAAGTATTCCATAAAATTTTGCGCAATTTTAATAATTAATTTAGTAACAATGAGATGTTGCGAACACAAAGGGTCTTACAAGCCTCTACAGGATGATGTAAGCCACTCTTTTGAAGCATATCCCACACTCGATAAACATGCTTCAAGCGTAGTTGTCAGACCCCCTCTTATGAACTAGCCACTCCAAAAGCATAGGCGGTGCAGCTCAGAGATGTCAGCCCTGAACCAGGTTAAACCCACAGGAAGGGAATGGATACTCACCTTTGGTTGATGAAGGTTCCTAGTGACGTTGAAGAACGACACTAACTTTTCTCGATCAGAGCTAGCAACAACGAAACTCCGATTGGAACCACTGAGTTTTGTAGACACACGCGATGCCAATAACATATAAATGACAATATAATTTTGTGTTTAGTCATTCCTACATTATCAAAAAAATAAGTTGATAATTGTCAAAATAAATTTATAATTTGATGCATAAAAATATGAATTCCATCTTACAATTTAATATTATGTCAAAAGGAAAATATATTACATTCTTAAATAAATTTGAAATACTATATTGTGTAGTTATAAGTAAGTGCATGTATGTGACTATGCTAGCCTCTCTCTCTCTCTCTCTATATATATAAATAAAACCTACATTCACACAACATATTGGACGTTCATACACACACTGCATAGGAAAATGGTTTTGTTATCGATTTTTATTCACAATAATATAACATTTAACAACACCAAATGTTAAAACTCAACATGAATGGTTATAAAGGTGATGAAATCGAGAACATACCATAAATTGAAGAAAAGGTTGTGACTAAGAAACACCCTTCGTGTGTGCTCACTTTCATCTTGTAAAAATAGGAAGTTTACACGTTTCAAGAAATGAATGGGAGGTAAGAAGATGAAGTTTGAAAGTTTGTTTCGCTATCGATTTTGTCTGTTATTCACCAGGAACTTCTGTTCTGAAGTAAATAAACTAAATATGATATGTTTTAATTTTAAAGAAAAATATTTCACTACGGTTGAAAAGACCAACCTTAGTGAAACATATTAATTTTAGGTGACATATAACCATGGTTGACAATTACAACTATGATGAAATTATTTTTTAATTTGTATATAAATATAAAAATTAATGGACATGTCCTTTGTCGTATAGAAAAAAAAGAAAAAACGTTGGAGCTGCAATTTGAGACCTGTATGCCTTAACATATCACCATGGTTGTTATTATTGACTGTAGTGATATGTCCGTAAAAAAATGTAGGCATCTAAATAAGAACTATTACTTCGATTGATTAATTAACTGAGATAATAACATGTTTGTATATTTTGTAGTAGTGAAAAAAGAAAGAAAATTCCTTTCGAAACTGATGGCTACTTGAATCTATTGGGTTTGATTATGGTTGGTGTTGTATTAATTGAATTCAACTTTATGAAGTCTTATGTTTAAAATCATCAATGTTAGTACGATGTTAAATGTTGAAACAATAAACATTAGTCAATTCATCTCTCCATCATAATGGTTTTAGATTTGTAGTTTGAATATAGAAGGAATGTGCTAGGCTCTGAGGGTTTGGTTTAAAGTCTTAATCTTAGGATTAGGGACCTTCCTCCCTTTGGGTTGTTATCATTCGTCTTCTACCTTCATTCGGTGTTATCTCATATCGGCAAGTCTGCATAGTTCTTTAGGTGTTGTGAGGTCTCATTCTCGCTAAGATGAAAGGAAACGACTGGTTAGTAATAAAGCGCAACAAACCTTTGGATCGAGGGATTAAGTTCATGCTAACGTGCCTAGGTTCCAAAGAAACTCAGGAAGGAGCAACCATGGCATCTACAAACCTGACGGTGTTGAGTCTAGAATTCCAAAAACTTCAAATTTACCAGCTTCAAATGTCAGGAAAGAACCAGGGCATAGAGGTGAAAGGTTCTATACTCAAGTAGTGGGGTGGCCTCAGAGGAACTTGAAGAATCCTACCCTCGCGCATCTGCAGTTCAATGTGGATATTTCAGATTTAGTTAGGTTTGAGAGACCATTCGTAGGAGAAGTGGCGAAATCGAGTACTACCTATGGGGTACAAGATGCTTTCAACTCAGAAGGCTTCTTTGGTATCAAGGCAACCCCGTTAGGAGCAAATTTGTGTCTTATAGAAGAGTCCAATGAGGGGCTCATTGCGTCTTTGGTACAAGAAGAAAAGGATTGGATATCAAACTGCTGGTTCTCTGAAATCAAACCTTGGACACCAGATGTGATTGATAATGAACGTCTTACTTGGCTCAAATGCTACGGTCTTCCTCGTCATGCTTGGGGAGATAGTTTCTTTAAATTCGTTTCCAGAAGTGTAGGGGAGTTTGTTTGCAGTGATTTCGAAACTGAGAAGGAGAGGCATGTGTATGTGGCACAATTTCTGGTGAAACCCAAATGTCCCATGGATCTCAATGAAACATTTAATTTTGAAATTAATGGCTCGATATTTCACATCAAACTCGTTGAGGACTACCATGGTCCTAAAAGAATTCTTCTATCAAATGATGGAAAGGAGTTGATAGATGGAGAATCGACGAAGGAAGACGAAGATCATAGCGCATGGGATACACCTGATACCTTGGAGGAAGATGAACATGAGGATAACAATTCCCAAGTTAACCGTACCTTGGAGGGAGATAGCCACCGAAAATCTGGGGAGGAGGATTCAGCACTGCATGAGAAAAGAGACATAAAGTTAGGGAGAGAGACATCAGAATTGGATGGATCTCATGATGAAGTAGCAGTTTCAAGCAAAAAGGAAAGTTTTATTGGTAGGCTTGTAGACAAAAATAGTGACAACAAGGTAGCTTTCATCCTTTCTTGTGATCTTGTGAGGGCAGATCATCAAGAGTTGGGTCTTAGGGATGGTGATGCGACATCTGGGATTGGGGCTTTGGAAAATGTTGTCCCGGGTCCGATTTTCCCACCATTTAATTTGGGCCAGACTCAAGTTGGGTCAGAACTTTTATTGTTTAATAATGGGGAGCCCACGATCAATACCTTCTTGGGGCCTATTGGGCCTGGGTAAGTGAGCAAGAAGAAAAACAAAAAACTAAAGCTTCTCAATGAATTTTATGATAACATCAAAATTCCCTATTCTTCTTCCTACAACAGCTTCAAACCTCGTAATACGATGATGGCAGCGGATGTTCCAACTCAACAATCAGGTGATTCGGCCCTTCGGTGTGAATCAATCTTTGATTTGGATGTTATCCGGGGTAATAATAGAATCAAGAAGGTGGTTGAAGCTATCCCTGTGAAAGTTTGGAAATACATTAAGGAGTTAAGGATTGAGGCGGAGGAGGATGACGAGATTTTTGAAAATATTATCAGGGGTTTGGAAATTAGAGATAGGGAAGCATTCGAAGAAAGGAATGAGTCCGAAATTAGGGTGCCATGAATTTTTTAACCCTTAACATTCATGGGTGCAGATCGTCGATCAAGCGAAGGAGGCTGCGACACATTCTTTCAGAAGGAAAAGCAGAGGTATGTTTTGTTCAGGAAACTAAGACTCAAATCATGAATGAAGATTTGGTGGATAGTATGTGGGGCATGAGTTCTATTTGTTGGTCAGCTGTGGGGTCAACTGGTCAGGCAGGAGGCTTATTAATAATATGGAACTAGGACTCTTTCCTATCGTGCTTCAGTTTGAAAGGTAAAGGTTTTCTTGGCTTTTCTGGACATTGGAAAGGTATTCTTTGCTACCCTGTCAATGTTTACTCCCCCTGTCGCACAATGGATAAGAGGACTTTATGGTCAAAAATTTTGAGGGCAAAACTTAGTTATCCAAAAGGAGAATGGCTTGTCGTAGGAGATTTCAATGTGATTAAATCCAAATCAGAGAGAAAGGGTAATGGCAGAATCAACTTATCTGAGATGGAGGAATCCTCATCATTTATCGATGGCTTGGAACTGATAGATGTTCCAATGTTGGGTAGCAGATACACTTGGTACAACACCAGTGGTACGTGTAGAAGTCGTTTGGATAGATTTTTGCTGTCTGGAGAATTGATCAGGATGTAGAATGTTATTGCTCAATTTGCTGGTGTCATAGACGTTTCGAACCACAAACTAGTTTGGTTAAAATCTAATGTTGATAACTAGGGCCCGAAGCCTTTCAAAATTTTCAATTGCTGGCTGGAACATCCTGATTTTTTGAAGTTTGTGGAATAAGAATGGAACTCCATTTCCATAAACGGGAGTGCGACTTCTATTCTGACAGGAAAACTTAAAGCTCTTAGAGAAAGACTCAAGTGGTGGAATCTTAATATTTTTGGCTTGGCGGATCTTAAAATTGAAGAAAGCATTGAGATCCTTAATTATTTAGAATCTAGTTTGGAAATGGCGGAAGAAATTGATTCTGAAGATCAAGTTATCCAAAGGAGTGAAGCCATTAAAGAAGTGTGGAGCAAATTTAAAATCAAAGAGAGCATCTTGCAGCAAAAATCTAGGATAAGGTGGACTAAGGAGGGTGATTGTAATTCGAGAAACTTCCATGCTTATCTAAAACATAGACTTCAGAGAAATTCAATTGTGTCTATCAAGAATGGGTCGGGCATGGTGGAAGACGTGGCCGGCGTGAAAAAAGTGGAAATGGATTTCTTTGAAACAAAATTCAAGAAACTGGTGGCTGTTAAACATGTCCTGAATTTTTCTGAGACCCCGGGGCTTACTGCATATGAGAATCGTTTGCTTACTGGCGAGTTTTCTGCCTGTGAGATTGTGGAACCAATTAGAAGCTGTGACGGGGACAAAAGTCCCGACCCTGATGGCTATAACGTACATTTCTTTAACAAGTGCTGTCATATTGTCAGGTGTGAAGTTGTTGATGCAATCCAACACTTTCATAAGTTTGGCCATCTGCCTAAAGCTTTTGTTTCTTCTCTCATTACCCTTATCCCCAAGAAGAAGATTCCTATTGAATTGGATGACTACAGGCCCATAAGTTTGGTGGGTAGCATTTACAAGGTGATAACCAAACGCATGCCATCTAGATTGAGTAATGTCATAGGAAGGCTCGTGTCTCAATCCCAATCAGCTTTCATACCCGGGAGGCAACTTGTAGATGAAGTTCTCTTGACAAACGAAGTTATCGACTTGGCAAAAAGAAGGAAACGAAAGTGTCTCTTGTTCAAAGTGAACTTTTCTCGTGCCTACGACTGCGTCGACTGGGATTTCCTCATACAAATTTTACAAGAAATTAAATTTAGTGAAAAATGGATTCATTGGATTTGCGGTATAGTAATGAATTATTGGTTGTCCGTGGTCGTTAACAGAGGAACAACGAAGGATTTTAAAGCATCTTGGGGTCGTAGGCAAGGTGATCCCCTATCTCCTTTTCTATTCTCTCTAGTTGCGGAAGGATTAGCTTCGATGGTGAGGCGAGCAAATTTGAAAAATATTTTTGGAGGGTTCACCATTAACGAGACAGAGTCGGTTAGTCTTGTCCAGTTCGCGGATGATACCATGCTTATTTGCAATGTCTCTTGGCCTGATCTTTGGGGGTTGAAAGCTATATTGTGGGGTTTCGATATGATTTCTGGCCTTAGAGTCAATTTCCTAAAAGTTGTGTTATTGGAGTCGGCTTGGATGAATACTTCATGAATGTGACTTCTCATTTTATGGTGTGCAATACTAGAGCACTTCCTACTAAATTTCTTGGGTTGATGCTGGGAGGCAATCATAGAAGGAAGGATTTCTGGAACCCGGTAATTGAGAATTTCAAGGCGAAGCTCTTGTGTTGGAAGGGTCATATGCTTTCGATGGGCGGGAGAGTTACTTCCTACTAAAAAACATTGTTGTGTTCAATGTTGCGCTTCTTTCAAAGTGGCTTTGGCGGTTTCTCAATGATAAATCGGCTGTACAGAGCACCATCCTTGAAGCCACGTATGGTTGCATCAGGAGTAGAGTGTTGCTTCATAAGAACCATGGTAATTTCGCTTTTGAATCCCTATGGTGGCGGGATGCTATGTAGATCAAGAATTTTAGGGATGGCGAAAGTTTTCTTAATCAGATTCTGTGTAAGGTTGGGGAAGGAAATGTAACACCCGAGGCGAGGGAGTGGTTATCGGTGCACGAGGCATGACAATGAGACATTCCTAGCAGCTTTGCAAGGGAGTGGTTATCGGTTTATGAAGCATGACAATGAGACACTCCTAGCAGCTTATAAGGAAAAACCAAATTGACATCGAAATGAGAGAGATCCTGAGGCTGTGCAGGTATGGGACTGCGTGGTTGAAGGAAGGTTTATAAGATTAATTAGTACTACTTATACCAACAAGATGCATCTTCTTTTCGGTAGCCCGTTCTGTAAGAACTCCATAGTCAAGCGCGCTTGACTTGGAGCAATTCTGGGATGGGTGACCTTCTGGGAAGTTTCTCGGAAAGCGTGTGAGTGAGAAAAAAGCATGCTGAAAAGACCAGTGTTGGTTTGTGGGGTCAATTGGTAATCCTTAAAGCAGTTTGGGGAGTTACAAATGGTATCAGAGCTAGACCTCTCCTAGTTAGCAGCTTTGCGAGGGAGTGGTTGTCGGTGTATGAAGCATGACAATGAGACACTTCTAGCAGCTTATAAGGAAAAACTGAATTCACATCAGAATGAGAGAGATCTTGAGGCTGTGCAGGTATGAGACTGCATGGTTGAAGGAAGACTTATATGGATTAATTGATACTACCTATACTAACAAGATGCATCTTCTTTTCGGTAGCCCGTTCTGTAAGAACTCCATAGTTAAGCGTGCTTGACTTGGAGCAATTCTGGGATGGGTGACCTTCTGGGAAGTTTCTCGAAAAACGTGTGAGTGAGGAAAAAGCATGCTGAAAAGACTAGTGTTGGTTTTTGGGGTCAGTTGGTAATCCTGAAAGTAGTTTGGGGCGTTACAGGAAACACAGTCTCATTCTGGCATTCTTGTTGGTCTGGACTTCGTCCTCTGACACTCTCTTTCCCTCTTATGTTTGAAAGTTCTTCATCCAAATCAGCAGCGGTTCGCGAAATAGGGGAGTGGGCTGATGGTTATTGGCGGTGGCATGACTGTTCTCCTTTTTTGGATGGCGGTGGCGAGGTTCCTACTGTAAATTCTGGCCGGGCAGAACTGGAGTTATATCTAGAAGGATATTCCCCTTCTTTAGGTGTTGAAGATGTTTACATTTGAAACCATGGCCCCTCTCTATTCTTCTCTGTAAGTTTTGCATATTCTTGTCTTGTTGGTGCTGGTGTTAATAGTGAATTAGAGATTGCTTCCAAGACAGTTTTAGATCTTCTTTGGGCCTCCGCTATTCCGTTAAAATCTAAATTATTCTGTTGGAGACTCATTTTATATAGGCTTCCTACGAGGCAAAATTTGGCAGTCAGGGGTGTAATCTCAAACATTCACAAAGTTATGTGTGTGTTCTGTTTTAGAATTGTCGAAGATATCGACCACTTATTTTGTACGTGTCTGCGTATTCGGAACATTTGGGGTAAGGTGGCAGGTTGGTTGAGCATTGAGTGGGAAGTTAAAGATAATATTTGTGATTCCATGCTTTCTTGGTTTTTTATTATGATTAGTTGTTGCAAGAAAGCTCTAACGTGCTTCATCTGGATTTCGTCCTGTTGGGTTATATGGTGGACTAGGAATCAAATATTATTCAATGATATCATAGCAAATGAGGGGGATTTGTTTCACAAGATTATACATTTATCTTGGTGTTGGTTAGATCTTTGCTCACATAGATTAGTAAAATGTAATTTTTATGAATGGTATAAAAATTCCATTGACTTTCTATAGATAGTTTAGTTGGTGGTTTATATCGTTTGTTGTATCCGTAGCCAGTTGTCCTTTGTTATAATCGGGTTGAAATATCCCTAATACTTCGTTGAATATATTATCGCTTATAAAAAAAAATTCCTTTCAAGGATTCTTAAATAACTTCATAGCATACATACATGATTTCCTTTTGTCGCACATTCTCAATTATAAATTAAACCTTCACTCTCATTTCTATTCATATTCTCAAGTCACCTCTAAACCGTAAACATGACTCCCTTACATCTTTCAATTTCTCTTTTGTTACACTTTCTCCCCTATTTTTAATCTTATTCTGTAGGCTCCTTCTGTTGTGTTCCCTCCAGAGATGGATTGCAATATGAGTTCATGTCTATATACGATGTTACAAGTTTACAATACCTCGTACTATTCTGAGCGAATGCGCTCCCCAGTGAATGCGCTCGCCTCCAGTTCGCCTAGCGAACATGACAGCAAACCAGAACTTGTTTTGATCATACCTTTTGAAACGTAACTCCGATTGACGCACGGTCGGAAGCGCTGGAAAACTTATTCAATGCTCTTAATGAATATGGAAAAATATACTTACTTGAATACCTATAAAAATTAGATAAAATCAATTAAACTCAATGATATTTACACTATACGCAATATATACACCAAAATGTAAACTATACGCATTTACAAACAAAGCAGGGTTTATTCGTATAATATTTAACAAAAAGTATAGATAATTGCAACAAAACTTATATACAAAAATAGGTACATTTTGCACTTATCAACTCTCCCCAACTTACATAATTGTTTGTCCTCAAACAAGAATCAAACAACTCAACGAAACCGAGTGATAACCAAAGAATCACGAATCAACAAGTTTTGAAAAACGGAAAACAAATGTATGGTTCAAATGGAAATGGTACACACAAAGTAAATACTTACCACTAAACTACAACTATAACATAGTCACGAAACAAAAGCAAAGTACAAAAATCATACCAAACCATCCTAAAACAACACATGTCCCAACGTGAATCACACCTAGAAAAAACAATCATCGGTAGATGCAAAACACAAAATAAGGTTCTTTTCACTCACACAACAATCATGCAAACAATAGACTAAATTATGCAACCATCCAAAAATTCACATTGAACATACAAAGTCAAGACTCACAAGGACTTTCAAGGTTGTAGTGTGGTCGGGTAAACAAACAAGGGGAAATTTCTTAAGGTAATTGAAACAAAAACTTGCCTAAACCTAAGGGAGTGATCAACTCACAAAGATTCAAACACCAAAATTCCAATCAACTTCTTCCAAAATCCCAAGTGTTACACAAAACACAATACTTATTTAGCACAATTATTTGAACTCTTTTTGTTTCCTTTCTCAAGGATTTTCTTTTTCTTTCTTTTTTTTACTTTTCTTTTTCTTTGTCATATTTTTCTCTTTTTTCTTTTCTTTTTAAATCCTCATAGAATCTAACCAATGAGTAAACAATCATTCTCTGCCCAACTTGAATTCAACCACATCATCATGTGAATACTCCATACTTTCTAAGGCAAGGCAAAAATTCATACAACAACACAAAGTTGAGGGTCCAAGAAAAAACAAAATCCATTCAAAAATAAGTGAACTAAATACTCATAGACAAGCATTAAGTTCAAATAAAACATGGATCAAAAAGCTCAAAGGGGTTACGAAAGATCACACGCTCACAAGGTGAATGACTATGTGGATAGGTAGTTGTGCTTAAAATGAAACAAAATTGCCTCGATCTTTTTCATGCATTCATATAATCAACACAAACAAAATATTCAACATAATAAAATCCAAGTAGAACAAGAAATTCGGTACTCCGTGCATATATGAACAATAGAAGGCTTCCTCACAAAAAGGGTGGGAACTAAATTGATTTACAAATGAACAAGTATAGAAAAGAATGAATGGCATGCAACTTTGTAAAAATCCTAAGTATCATGAATATGCTAAAGTCAAGAAAGAGATAAACACATACCTCAGAGGTGTACAAAACTTACCAATATCATTACCATACATCCACGAGTTGAAACGATTAAACTTGGAACATCAACAAAAGTTCCTCAAGCTACTCAAAACAAGCTCAGTGACAAACGCGAAAACTATTAATATACACAAACTGAAAAACCGGTAAAAATTCATTAAACAAGTTGTAAAGTAAAGATTTGAGAATTTTACGAAAAATCCGAGTACAACTTGTTTAATGAATACTCACCACACTACCAAAACTAAACAACAACAAAAGAAAAGAATACACCATGCTTGTTTTACGTCGTAAGCTCGCCGCCTTTACAATGCTTACCTAGCGACTTCCTTCCTTCATGCCATGGTGATGCCTCACCGCGCAAACCAAAAGCAAGTGCCCTAACCAAACATTCGAACAAACATTACGGGAATAAAACATATATAACATTTAAACAAACATAATGGAAATATACAATATATACGATATATACAAAACTCAAAAACAAAGAAACTATCGCAATGCGATTTAATATCAAAACCAATCCTCGGCAACGGCGCCATTTTGTTTATTGCAGAATAGGGCAAGCAAGCAAAAATATTTATTTTCGGAAAGAATTCCCTCTGGGATTTATGTCGTGTCAACAGAGATCGGTTCGAGGGAAAGAATGTCGTTCGACAGTCTCTCGCGTCAATGAGTTTGGATTAAAATGGTTTCAAACAAGAAAACAGAAACGTAAACATTAAAACATAAAAAGAAATTCATTCTTCAGCAACAAGAAACTTATCAAGCATACATATAATCCACTCGTCACAAACATAAATTTATCGACCAGTTTCACTATACTACACTACTCGTCAAAATCATCCCGCATAGCTCACAACACAGGTTATGTCTAATGCAAAATTGAGAAAACAACCGTGTTACCCTCGCTGACACTCTCGCATGCTAGCTCAAGGTACGGAGGCATTAAGTTCCGACACCGTAAAGATTATTATCTAAAGCTATCTCTACCATCTAGACAATAAATATCCATCCCTAATCAAGATTCATGATGGTTATCTCTAACACAACACAAATCTAAACATAAATGCAAAAAGATCAAGGAAGACATCGATAATGATTTGTAAAGCATATTTTATACAATATTATGATCAACAAAGATACATATGTTCAGAGTAACTATACAAACACCCAACATAGAAGAAAAACACAAAGAAGAAGAGAAATGAACTAAACATCTCGCGGTTTGTCAACGCCGATCGACGATCAATCCACCCCGGTTCATCCGTATGCAAGCTTTCATGTTGTTTTCTAAGCTAATCTACTGAAAAAATGAAGTTTAATGGAGTTGGAGCAAGAATCCCCAAAACCATAACCTAAAAAATGCTGAAAAATGACTTAAATGGGCAAAATTGTGTTCCAGGGTTCGCCTAGCAAA
Source organism: Lathyrus tuberosus (assembly GCA_022829125.1). NCBI lineage: Eukaryota > Viridiplantae > Streptophyta > Magnoliopsida > Fabales > Fabaceae > Lathyrus > Lathyrus tuberosus. The sequence goes on from JALAZF010000504.1 coordinate 2,904,609, forward strand.
CCCCCGTTCGCCTAGCAAACATAAACCGCCTTAGCTACTGCCAGAATTGTGTTTTTCCCGCTTTTGGGCACTTTTCATTCGCCCCAGAGTTCGCTTAGCGAACTCCCTAGCGAATGCGCTCGCCTCCAGTTCGCCTAGCGAACATGACAGCAAACCAGAACTTGTTTTGCTCATAACTTTTGAACCGTAACTCCGATTGACGCACGGTCTGAAGCGCTGGAAAGCTTATTCAATGCTCTTGATGAATATGGAAAATATCTTAACTTGAATACCTATAAAAATGAGAGAAAATCAATTAAACTCAATGATATTTACACGATACGCAATATATACACTAAAATGTAAACTATACGCATTTACAAACAAAACAGGGTTTATTCGTATGATATTTAACAAAAAGTATAGATAAGTGCAACAAAACTTATATACAAAAATAGGTACATTTTGCACTTATCAACTCTCCCCAACTTGCATAATTGGTTGTCCTCAAACAAGAATCAAACAACTCAACGAAACCGAGTGATAACCAAAGAATCACGAATCAAAAAGTTTTGAAACACGGAAAACAAATGTATGGTTCAAATGAAAATGGTACACACAAAGTAAATACTTACCACTAAACTACAACGATAATATAGTCACGAAACAAAAGCAAAGTACAAAAATCATCCCAAACCATCCTAAAACAACACAAGTTCCAACGTGAATCACACCTAGAAAAAATAATCATCGGTAGATGAAATACACAAAATAAGGTTCTTTTCACTCACACAACAATCATGCAAACAATAGACTAAATTATGCAACCATCCAAAAATTCACATTGAACATACAAAGGCAAGAATCACAAGGACTTTCAAGGTTGTAGCGTGGTCGGGTAAACAAACAATGGGCAATTTCTTAAGGTAATTGAAACAAAAACTTGCCTAAACCTAAGGGAGTGATCAACTCACAAAGATTCAAACACCAAAATTCCAATCAACTTCTTCCAAAATCCCAAGTGTTACACAAAACACAATACTTATTTAGCACAATTATTTGAACTCTTTTTGTTTCCTTTCTCAAGGATTTTCTTTTTCTTTCTTTTTCTTTCTTTTCTTTTTCTTTGTCATATTTTTCTCTTTTTTTCTTTTCTTTTACAATCCTCATAGAATCCAACCAATGAGAAAACAATCATTCTATCCCCAATTACTTGAATTCAAGCACATCATCATGTGAATACTCCCTACTTTCTAAGGCAAGGCAAAAATTCATACAACAACACAAAGTTGAGGGTCCAAGAAAAAACAAAATCCATTCAAAAATAAGTGAACTAAATACTCATAGACAAGCATTAAGTTCAAATAAAACATGGATCAAAAAGCTCAAAGGGTTTACGAAAGATCACACGCTCACAAGGTGAATGACTATGTGGGGATAGGTAGTTGTGATCAAAATGAAACAAAATTGCCTTGATCATTTTCATGCATTCATATAATCAACACAAACAAAAGATTCAACATAATAAAATCCAAGTAGAACAAGAGAGTCGGTACTCCGTGCATATATGAACAATAGAAGGCTTCCTCACAAAAAGGGTGGGAACTAAAGTGATTCACAAATGAACAAGTATAGAAAAGAATGAATGACATGCAAGTTTGTAAAAAGCCTAAGTATCATGAATATGCTAAAGTCAAGAAAGCGATAAACACATACCTCTGAGGTGTTCAAAACTTAACAATATCATTACCATACATCCGCGAGTTGAAACGATCAAACTTGGAACATCACCAAAAGTTCCTCAAGCTACTCAAAACAAGCTCATTGACAAACGCGAAAACTATTAATATACACAAACTGAAAAACCGACAAAAATTCATTAAACAAGTTGGAAAGTGAAGATTTGAGAATTTTACGAAAAATCTGAGTACAACTTGTTTAATGAATACTCACCACACTACCTAAACTAAACAACAACAAAAGAAAAGAATACACCATGCTTGCTTTACGTCGTAAAATCGACGCCTTTACAATGCTTAGCTAGAGACGTCCTTCCTTCATGCCATGGTGATGCCTCACCGCGCAAACCAAAAGAAAGTGCCCTAACCAAACATTCGAACAAACATTACGGGAACAAAACGTATATAACATTTAAACAAACATAATGGAAATATACAATATATACGATATATACAAAACTCAAAAACAAAGAAACTATCGCAATGCGATTCAATATCAAAACCAACCCCCGGAAACGGCGCCATTTTGTTGATTGCAGAATAGGGCAAGCAAGCAAAAATATTTATTTTTGGAAAGAATTCCCTCCGGGATTTATGTCGTGTCCACAGAGATCGGTTCGAGGGAAAGAATGTCGTTCGACAGTCTCTCGCGTTAATGAGTTTGGATTAAAATGGTTTCAAACAAGAAAACAAAAAAGTAAACATTAAAACATAAAAAGAAATTCATTCTTCTATAACAAGAAACTTATCAAGCATACATATAATCCACTCGTCACAAACATAAATTTATCGACCAATTTCACTATACTACACTACTCGTCAAAATCATCCCGCATCGCTTACAACACAGGTTATGTCTAACGCAAAGTTGAGAAAACAACCGTGTTACCCTCGCCGACACTCTCGCATGCTAGCTCAAGGCATGAAGGCATTAAGTTCCAGCACCGTAAAGATTATTATCTAAAGCTATCTGTAGCATCCAGACAATAGATATCCATCCCTAATCAAGATTCATGATGGTTATCTCTAACACAACAAAAATCCAAACATAAATGCAAAAAGATCAAGGAAGACATCGATAATGATTTTAAAGCAGATTTTATACAATATTATGATCAACAAAGATACATATGTTCAGAGCAACTATATAAACACCCAACATAGAAGAAAAACACAAAGAAGAAGAGAAATGAACCAAACATCTCGCGGTTTGTCAACGTCGATCGACGATCAATCCACCCCAGTTCATCCGTATGCAAGCTTCCATGTTGTTTTCTAAGCTAATCTACTGAAAAAATGAAGTTTGATGGAGTTGAAGCAAGAATCCCCAAAACCATAACCTAAAAAATGCTGAAAATGACTTAAATGGGAAAAATTGTGTTATACGGTTCACCTAGTGAACCCCCGTTCGCCTAGCGAACATAAACAGCCTTAGCTACTGCCAGAATTGTGTTTTTCACGCTTTCGGGCACTTTTCATTCGCCCCAGAGTCCGCTTAGCGAACTCCCCAGCGAATGCGCTCGCCTCCAGTTCGCCTAGTGAACATGACAGCAAACCAGAACTTGTTTTGATCATAACTTTTGAACCGTAACTCCGATTGACGCACGGTCGGAAGCACTGGAAAGCTTATTCAATGCTCTTTATGAATATGGAAAAATATATTTACTTGAATAGCTATAAAAATGAGAGAAAATCAATTAAACTCAATGATATTTACACGATACACAATATATACACTAAAATGTACACTATACGCATTTACAAACAAAACAGGGTTTATTCGTATGATATTTAACAAAAAGTATAGATAAGTGCAACAAAACTTATATACAAAAATAGGTACATTTTGCACTTATCAACTCTCCCCAACTTACATAATTGGTTGTCCTCAAACAAGAATCAAACAACTCAACGAAACCGAGTGATAACCAAAGAATCACGAAACAACAAGTTTTGAAAAACGGAAAACAAATGTATGGTTCAAATGAAAATAGTACACATAAAGTAAATACTTACCACTAAACTACAACGATAGTATAGTCACGAAACAAAAGCAAAGTACAAAAATAATGCCAAACCTTCCTAAAACAACACAAGTTCCAATGTGAATCACACCTAGAAAAAACAATCATCGGTAGATGAAATACACAAAATAAGGTTCTTTTCACTCACACAACAATCATGCAAACAATAGACTAAATTATGCAACCATCCAAAAATTCACATTGAACATACAAAGGCAAGAATCACAAGGACTTTCAAGGTTGTAGCGTGGTCGGGTAAACAAACAATGGGCAATTTCTTAAGGTAATTGAAACAAAAACTTGCCTAAACCTAAGGGAGTGATCAACTCACAAAGATTCAAACACCAAAATTCCAATCAACTTCTTCCAAAATCCCAAGTGTTACACAAAACACAATACTTATTTAGCACAATTATTTGAACTCTTTTTGTTTCCTTTCTCAAGGATTTTCTTTTTCTTTCTTTTTCTTTCTTTTCTTTTTCTTTGTCATATTTTTCTCTTTTTTTCTTTTCTTTTACAATCCTCATAGAATCCAACCAATGAGAAAACAATCATTCTATCCCCAATTACTTGAATTCAAGCACATCATCATGTGAATACTCCCTACTTTCTAAGGCAAGGCAAAAATTCATACAACAACACAAAGTTGAGGGTCCAAGAAAAAACAAAATCCATTCAAAAATAAGTGAACTAAATACTCATAGACAAGCATTAAGTTCAAATAAAACATGGATCAAAAAGCTCAAAGGGTTTACGAAAGATCACACGCTCACAAGGTGAATGACTATGTGGGGATAGGTAGTTGTGATCAAAATGAAACAAAATTGCCTTGATCATTTTCATGCATTCATATAATCAACACAAACAAAAGATTCAACATAATAAAATCCAAGTAGAACAAGAGAGTCGGTACTCCGTGCATATATGAACAATAGAAGGCTTCCTCACAAAAAGGGTGGGAACTAAAGTGATTCACAAATGAACAAGTATAGAAAAGAATGAATGACATGCAAGTTTGTAAAAAGCCTAAGTATCATGAATATGCTAAAGTCAAGAAAGCGATAAACACATACCTCTGAGGTGTTCAAAACTTAACAATATCATTACCATACATCCGCGAGTTGAAACGATCAAACTTGGAACATCACCAAAAGTTCCTCAAGCTACTCAAAACAAGCTCATTGACAAACACGAAAACTATTAATATACACAAACTGAAAAACCGACAAAAATTCATTAAACAAGTTGGAAAGTGAAGATTTGAGAATTTTACGAAAAATCTGAGTACAACTTGTTTAATGAATACTCACCACACTACCTAAACTAAACAACAACAAAAGAAAAGAATACACCATGCTTGCTTTACGTCGTAAAATCGACGCCTTTACAATGCTTAGCTAGAGACGTCCTTCCTTCATGCCATGGTGATGCCTCACCGCGCAAACCAAAAGAAAGTGCCCTAACCAAACATTCGAACAAACATTACGGGAACAAAACGTATATAACATTTAAACAAACATAATGGAAATATACAATATATACGATATATACAAAACTCAAAAACAAAGAAACTATCGCAATGCGATTCAATATCAAAACCAACCCCCGGAAACGGCGCCATTTTGTTGATTGCAGAATAGGGCAAGCAAGCAAAAATATTTATTTTTGGAAAGAATTCCCTCCGGGATTTATGTCGTGTCCACAGAGATCAGTTCGAGGGAAAGAATGTCGTTCGACAGTCTCTCGCGTTAATGAGTTTGGATTAAAATGGTTTCAAACAAGAAAACAAAAAAGTAAACATTAAAACATAAAAAGAAATTCATTCTTCTATAACAAGAAACTTATCAAGCATACATATAATCCACTCGTCACAAACATAAATTTATCGACCAATTTCACTATACTACACTACTCGTCAAAATCATCCCGCATCGCTTACAACACAGGTTATGTCTAACGCAAAGTTGAGAAAACAACCGTGTTACCCTCGCCGACACTCTCGCATGCTAGCTCAAGGCACGAAGGCATTAAGTTCCAGCACCGTAAAGATTATTATCTAAAGCTATCTGTAGCATCCAGACAATAGATATCCATCCCTAATCAAGATTCATGATGGTTATCTCTAACACAACAAAAATCCAAACATAAATGCAAAAAGATCAAGGAAGACATCGATAATGATTTTAAAGCAGATTTTATACAATATTATGATCAACAAAGATACATATGTTCAGAGCAACTATATAAACACCCAACATAGAAGAAAAACACAAAGAAGAAGAGAAATGAACCAAACATCTCGCGGTTTGTCAACGTCGATCGACGATCAATCCACCCCAGTTCATCCGTATGCAAGCTTCCATGTTGTTTTCTAAGCTAATCTACTGAAAAAATGAAGTTTGATGGAGTTGAAGCAAGAATCCCCAAAACCATAACCTAAAAAATGCTGAAAATGACTTAAATGGGAAAAATTGTGTTATACGGTTCACCTAGTGAACCCCCGTTCGCCTAGCGAACATAAACAGCCTTAGCTACTGCCAGAATTGTGTTTTTCACGCTTTCGGGCACTTTTCATTCGCCCCAGAGTCCGCTTAGCGAACTCCCCAGCGAATGCGCTCGCCTCCAGTTCGCCTAGTGAACATGACAGCAAACCAGAACTTGTTTTGATCATAACTTTTGAACCGTAACTCCGATTGACGCACGGTCGGAAGCACTGGAAAGCTTATTCAATGCTCTTTATGAATATGGAAAAATATATTTACTTGAATAGCTATAAAAATGAGAGAAAATCAATTAAACTCAATGATATTTACACGATACACAATATATACACTAAAATGTACACTATACGCATTTACAAACAAAACAGGGTTTATTCGTATGATATTTAACAAAAAGTATAGATAAGTGCAACAAAACTTATATACAAAAATAGGTACATTTTGCACTTATCAACTCTCCCCAACTTACATAATTGGTTGTCCTCAAACAAGAATCAAACAACTCAACGAAACCGAGTGATAACCAAAGAATCACGAAACAACAAGTTTTGAAAAACGGAAAACAAATGTATGGTTCAAATGAAAATAGTACACATAAAGTAAATACTTACCACTAAACTACAACGATAGTATAGTCACGAAACAAAAGCAAAGTACAAAAATAATGCCAAACCTTCCTAAAACAACACAAGTTCCAATGTGAATCACACCTAGAAAAAACAATCATCGGTAGATGAAATACACAAAATAAGGTTCTTTTCACTCACACAACAATCATGCAAACAATAGACTAAATTATGCAACCATCCAAAAATTCACATTGAACATACAAAGGCAAGAATCACAAGGACTTTCAAGGTTGTAGCGTGGTCGGGTAAACAAACAATGGGCAATTTCTTAAGGTAATTGAAACAAAAACTTGCCTAAACCTAAGGGAGTGATCAACTCACAAAGATTCAAACACCAAAATTCCAATCAACTTCTTCCAAAATCCCAAGTGTTACACAAAACACAATACTTATTTAGCACAATTATTTGAACTCTTTTTGTTTCCTTTCTCAAGGATTTTCTTTTTCTTTCTTTTTCTTTCTTTTCTTTTTCTTTGTCATATTTTTCTCTTTTTTTCTTTTCTTTTACAATCCTCATAGAATCCAACCAATGAGAAAACAATCATTCTATCCCCAATTACTTGAATTCAAGCACATCATCATGTGAATACTCCCTACTTTCTAAGGCAAGGCAAAAATTCATACAACAACACAAAGTTGAGGGTCCAAGAAAAAACAAAATCCATTCAAAAATAAGTGAACTAAATACTCATAGATAAGCATTAAGTTCAAATAAAACATGGATCAAAAAGCTCAAAGGGTTTACGAAAGATCACACGCTCACAAGGTGAATGACTATGTGGGGATAGGTAGTTGTGATCAAAATGAAACAAAATTGCCTTGATCATTTTCATGCATTCATATAATCAACACAAACAAAAGATTCAACATAATAAAATCCAAGTAGAACAAGAGAGTCGGTACTCCGTGCATATATGAACAATAGAAGGCTTCCTCACAAAAAGGGTGGGAACTAAAGTGATTCACAAATGAACAAGTATAGAAAAGAATGAATGACATGCAAGTTTGTAAAAAGCCTAAGTATCATGAATATGCTAAAGTCAAGAAAGCGATAAACACATACCTCTGAGGTGTTCAAAACTTAACAATATCATTACCATACATCCGCGAGTTGAAACGATCAAACTTGGAACATCACCAAAAGTTCCTCAAGCTACTCAAAACAAGCTCATTGACAAACACGAAAACTATTAATATACACAAACTGAAAAACCGACAAAAATTCATTAAACAAGTTGGAAAGTGAAGATTTGAGAATTTTACGAAAAATCTGAGTACAACTTGTTTAATGAATACTCACCACACTACCTAAACTAAACAACAACAAAAGAAAAGAATACACCATGCTTGCTTTACGTCGTAAAATCGACGCCTTTACAATGCTTAGCTAGAGACGTCCTTCCTTCATGCCATGGTGATGCCTCACCGCGCAAACCAAAAGAAAGTGCCCTAACCAAACATTCGAACAAACATTACGGGAACAAAACGTATATAACATTTAAACAAACATAATGGAAATATACAATATATACGATATATACAAAACTCAAAAACAAAGAAACTATCGCAATGCGATTCAATATCAAAACCAACCCCCGGAAACGGCGCCATTTTGTTGATTGCAGAATAGGGCAAGCAAGCAAAAATATTTATTTTTGGAAAGAATTCCCTCCGGGATTTATGTCGTGTCCACAGAGATCAGTTCGAGGGAAAGAATGTCGTTCGACAGTCTCTCGCGTTAATGAGTTTGGATTAAAATGGTTTCAAACAAGAAAACAAAAAAGTAAACATTAAAACATAAAAAGAAATTCATTCTTCTATAACAAGAAACTTATCAAGCATACATATAATCCACTCGTCACAAACATAAATTTATCGACCAATTTCACTATACTACACTACTCGTCAAAATCATCCCGCATCGCTTACAACACAGGTTATGTCTAACGCAAAGTTGAGAAAACAACCGTGTTACCCTCGCCGACACTCTCGCATGCTAGCTCAAGGCACGAAGGCATTAAGTTCCAGCACCGTAAAGATTATTATCTAAAGCTATCTGTAGCATCCAGACAATAGATATCCATCCCTAATCAAGATTCATGATGGTTATCTCTAACACAACAAAAATCCAAACATAAATGCAAAAAGATCAAGGAAGACATCGATAATGATTTTAAAGCAGATTTTATACAATATTATGATCAACAAAGATACATATGTTCAGAGCAACTATATAAACACCCAACATAGAAGAAAAACACAAAGAAGAAGAGAAATGAACCAAACATCTCGCGGTTTGTCAACGTCGATCGACGATCAATCCACCCCAGTTCATCCGTATGCAAGCTTCCATGTTGTTTTCTAAGCTAATCTACTGAAAAAATGAAGTTTGATGGAGTTGAAGCAAGAATCCCCAAAACCATAACCTAAAAAATGCTGAAAATGACTTAAATGGGAAAAATTGTGTTATACGGTTCACCTAGTGAACCCCCGTTCGCCTAGCGAACATAAACAGCCTTAGCTACTGCCAGAATTGTGTTTTTCACGCTTTCGGGCACTTTTCATTCGCCCCAGAGTCCGCTTAGCGAACTCCCCAGCGAATGCGCTCGCCTCCAGTTCGCCTAGTGAACATGACAGCAAACCAGAACTTGTTTTGATCATAACTTTTGAACCGTAACTCCGATTGACGCACGGTCGGAAGCACTGGAAAGCTTATTCAATGCTCTTTATGAATATGGAAAAATATATTTACTTGAATAGCTATAAAAATGAGAGAAAATCAATTAAACTCAATGATATTTACACGATACACAATATATACACTAAAATGTACACTATACGCATTTACAAACAAAACAGGGTTTATTCGTATGATATTTAACAAAAAGTATAGATAAGTGCAACAAAACTTATATACAAAAATAGGTACATTTTGCACTTATCAACTCTCCCCAACTTACATAATTGGTTGTCCTCAAACAAGAATCAAACAACTCAACGAAACCGAGTGATAACCAAAGAATCACGAAACAACAAGTTTTGAAAAACGGAAAACAAATGTATGGTTCAAATGAAAATAGTACACATAAAGTAAATACTTACCACTAAACTACAACGATAGTATAGTCACGAAACAAAAGCAAAGTACAAAAATAATGCCAAACCTTCCTAAAACAACACAAGTTCCAATGTGAATCACACCTAGAAAAAACAATCATCGGTAGATGAAAAACACAAAATAAGGTTCTTTTCACTCACACAACAATCATGCAAATAATAGACTAAATTATGCAACCATCCAAAAATTCACATTTAACATACAAAGGCAAGAATCACAAGGACTTTCAAGGTTGTAGCATGGTCGGGTAAACAAACAAGGGGCAATTTCTTAAGGTAATTGAAACAAAAACTTGCCTAAACCTAAGGGAGTGATCAACTCACAAAGATTCAAACACCAAAATTCCAATCAACTTCTTCCAAAATCCCAAGAGTTACATAAAACACAATACTTATTTAGCACAATTATTTGAACTCTTTTTGTTTCCTTTCTCAAGGATTTTCTTTTTCTTTCTTTTTTTTTCTTTTCTTTTTCTTTGTCATATTTTTCTCTTTTTTTCTTTTCTTTTTCAATCCTCATAGAATCCAACCAATGAGTAAACAATCATTCTCTCCCTAATTACTTGAATTCAACCACATCATCATGTGAATACTCCCTACTTTCTAAGTCAAGGCAAAAATTCATACAACAACACAAAGTTGAGGGTCCAAGAAAAAACAAAATCCATTTAAAAATAAGTGAACTAAATACTCATAGACAAGCATTAAGTTCAAATAAAACATGGATCAAAAAGCTCAAAGGGGTTACGAAAGATCACACGTTCACAAGGTGAATGACTATGTGGATAGGTAGTTGTGATCAAAATGAAACCAAATTGCCTTGATCATTTTCATGCATTCATATAATCAACACAAATAAAAGACTCAACATAATAAAATCCAAGTAGAACAAGAAAGTCGGTACTCCGTGCATATATGAACAATATAAGGCTTCCTCACAAAAAGGGTGGGAACTAAAGTGATTCACAAATGAACAAGTATAGAAAAGAATGAATGGCATGCAAGTTTGTAAAAAGCCTAAGTATCATGAATATGCTAAAGTCAAGAAAGCGATAAACACATACCTCAGAGGTGTACAAAACTTAACAATATCATTACCATACATCCGCGAGTTGAAACGATCAAACTTGGAACATCGCCAAAAGTTCCTCAAGCTACTCAAAACAAGCTCAATGACAAACGCGAAAACTATTAATATACACAAACTGAAAAACCGGAAAAAATTCATTAAACAAGTTGGAAAGTGAAGATTTAAGAATTTTACGAAAAATCTGAGTACAACTTGTTTAATGAATACTCACCACACTACCTAAACTAAACAACTACAAAAGAAAAGAATACACCATGCTTGTTTTACGTCGTAAGATCGACTCCTTTACAATGCTTAGCTAGCGACTTCCTTCCTTCATGCCATGGTGATGCCTCACCGCGCAAACCAAAAGCAAGTGCCCTAACCAAACATTCGAACAAACATTACGGGAACAAAACGTATATAGCATTTAAACAAACATAATGGAAATATATAATATATACGATATATACAAAACTCAAAAACAAAGAAACTATCGCAATGCGATTCAATATCAAAACCAATCCCCGGCAACGGCGCCATTTTGTTGATTGCAGAATAGGGCAAGCAAGTAAAAATATTTATTTTCGGAAAGAATTCCCTCCGGGATTTATGTCGTGTCCACAGAGATCGGTTCGAGGGAAAGAATGCAGTTCGACAGTCTCTCGCGTTAATGAGTTTGGATTAAAATGGTTTCAAACAAGAAAACAGAAAAGTAAACATTAAAACATAAAAAGAAATTCATTCTTCTGCAACAAGAGACTTATCAAGCATACATATAATCCACTCGTGATAAACAAAAATTTATCGACCAGTTTCACTATACTACACTACTCATCAAAATCATCCCGCATCGCTCACAACACAGGTTATGTCTGACGCAAAGTTGAGAAAACAAACGTGTTACCCTCGCCGACACTCTCGCACGCTAGCTCAAGGCAAGGAGGCATTAAGTTCCTACACTGTAAAGATTATTATCTAAAGCTATCTCTAGCATCTAGACAATAGATATTCATCCCTAATCAAGATTCATGATGGTTATCTCTAACACAACACAAATCCAAACATAAATGCAAAAAGATCAAGGAAGACATCGATAATGATTTGTAAAGCAGATTTTATACAATATTATGATAAAAAAAAGATACATATGTTCAGGGCAACTATACAAATACCCAACATAGAAAAAAACACAAAGAAGAAGTGAAATGAACAAAACATCTCGCGGTTTGTCAACGCCGATCGACGATCAATCCACCCCGGTTCATCCGTATGCAAGCTTCCATGTTGTTTTCTAAGCTAATCTACTGAAAAAATGAAGTTTGATGGAGTTGGAGCAAGAATCCCCAAAACCATAACCTAAAAAATGCTGAAAATGACTTAAATGGGCAAAATTGTGTTCCAGGGTTCACCTAGCGAACCCCCGTTCCCCTAACGAACATAAACCGCCTTAGCTTCTGCCAGAATTGTGTTTTTCACGCTTCCGGGCACTTTTCATTCGCCCCAGAGTTCGCTTAGCGAACTCCCCAGCGAATGCGCTCGCCTCCAGTTCGCCTAGCGAACATGACAGCAAACCAGAACTTTTTTTGATCTTAACTTTTGAACCGTAACTCCGATTGACGCATGGTCGGAAGCACTGGAAAGCTTATTCAATGCTCTTTATGAATATGGAAAAATATATTTACTTTAATACCTTTAAAAGTTAGAGAAAATCAATTAAACTCAATGATATTTACACGATACGCAATATATACACTAAAATGTAAACTATACGCATTTACAAACAAAATAGGGTTTATTCGTATGATATTTAACAAAAAGTATAGATAAGTGCAACAAAACTTATATACAAAAATAGGTACATTTTGCACTTATCATCTACCCACATTCATTCTCGCTTATTTTAATGGATAATTATCTGTGCACATGCCTGTATCTATTTTGCGGATTTTTATTCTACCTATTGAAGATAACGTTTTCGGATACCCACTAAAAATGAGTTAAACTATCATCCCTTTGATGCATGAGATTGAGAAGTTAATGAATCCCAATTTAAGCCCTGTGATTAGGGGTGTCAACGGGGCAGAGAATGTACAGAGGATGCTTCCCTGTTCCCCGCTCCGTCCCCCAATTTTTTCCCCATCCCCGATCTCTGCCACAAGGGAATATTTTTCCCCATCCCCATCCCCACGGATCCCCACAGTATCCACGGAGATCCAAAAATTTGAAATCTAAATTTTTTTTTTATATTTTTTCCGATCAAAATTGTGAAATTAGTATTTCATTGTTTTATCTTTTTTTGAAAACATATATTTTGAAAAAAAAAGATAGAGAGAGTGTAAATACCACAGTTATTATTGTTGTTGCGTTGATTAGAAATTGAGAATAAACAAACGAGAGTGATTGTTGTGATGATGATGAGAACAGAGGAGAGGAGGAATGGAGAAGACAAATAGTTTTGAAAAAAAAAAGACTCTTATAAGAAGAAGAAGAGACGTTTAACATTGTAATTTGTATATGCATCGTTCACTTTTCTAGGATTAGTAAATAAAATCTCCACTAATGACTAATGAGTAATGACTCTTTATTTCCCAATAATATAATAACTTTTTTATAAAAAGGATAATTAATAATATTGCTGAATTCGGGGAATCCGTGGAGTGGAGGGTACTTCCCCGATCCCCGCCCCGAAGTTTCATCTGGAGAGTTTTTACCCCCATCCCCATCTTCGCGGGGGAAAAAACTCCGACTTCAGAGCTCCGAATAGATAATCTCCACGAGAATTCCCGTTAACAGATGAAAATTGGCATCTGATAGGATTATGGAGTTAATTTTAGATATTTAAGATATTATGTTAGGAGTAAAATATATCTTAGTTGGGCTTTGTTTGTTTTGTTGAGCTTTTTAGTTATTGGGCCTTTACTATCCATTAGTAATATTATATATGTACTCTCACTAAGAGATGAAAGATTATGAAATGAATGAAAAAGTCTTTTATTTCCTTTAATTCTATTTTGTTATTTTAGTGTTCTTCTTCTTTCCCAGTATAAACCCTAGTTCATAGTTTTGGTAGGAATTACTTCCTATCAATTGGTGCTTTCATCCATGTACTCATATCCTCCTATGGATTATCCTTCTCATACACCTTCATATCATCCATGGAGTATTCCTCCTACCTATCCCACATACCCATCTTTTACATCTCCTACCACATCTTCATTTCCATCTTTTCCATGTGAACTTTTTACACCTTGTTACACTCATGTTGGTTCATCATCACCAAGTTTGTATCCAAATCATGGGTATTCACCACATACACCTAATCCTAACCCATATTCATCTTATTCATCATCACATTATTCATACTATTATAATAATTATCATCAACCAAACACCTCTTCCATGATTACTCATAAATATCATATTCATGCTAGTACTAGAAGAGATTTTGAGAGGCATTTACAAGTGTCTCATCTCTCTTTTAAAAAAATGTAAATCTGTTAAATCCCGTTTCTTCCCCAAACCCACTCCAAAACACCACAAAACCCTTTTTCACACTAACACCACAACACCTCAGAACCCTTACCTCCTCCACAACACCACAAAACCCCTTTTCCCACTTTCCTCCAAAATCCAACATTCTGATATCATCATCTCACACAAAATCCAAACATCCAAAAACGATGAGGTATTCATCGACGAAGACAAGCCTCGTGAAGAGTTCGGCGTTGTCGGCTTATACGACGAGTTCAGTAACTACGTCGGACCCGAAATCGAGTCCGACCAAGACTCCGACAGGGAAGAAGATGCCGACCACGATGAACCCGAAGAATCCGATAGCGAAGATCTTTCCAATGGATGGATGACAACCGGCGCCTCCACTGACGTAGACATGCTCGAAAATCAAGTAGTCTTAGCTGAGGACAAAAAGTACTACCCTACTGACGGAGAAGTTTACGACGAAGATATTCAAACCCTAGTTATGGACGAAGATGATCAGCCACTTGAACAAATTTTTTTTGGTTCTGTTAGAGTTGCTCATAACGGTAATTTGGTTAAATATCGCACTTTAAACGCTAAGCTTGAAGAAAAAGGTTCAATTTTTAACACTACTTCTGATACTGAAGTTATTCTTCATTTGATTACTACTTTAAAGCATAAACCTTTTATATTAAGAATTGTTGTTGCATGTGATAAGCTTGAAGGGATTTATTCTATTGTGTTTGTTACTGAGGATAAGCTTATTGTTGTGAGCGATCCTTTCGAGTTTTGACTTTGGATTATGGGGAGGCGAAGTAATGGTGTTGTTGTTTTTGCTTCTGAAACTTGTGCTCTTGAATTGATTGAAGCTACTTATGAGAGGGAAGTGTTCGTTGGTGAGGTTGTTGTTGTTGACGATATCGGGATTCAATCGCTTTGTCTCATGTCTGTGTATGAATCGCGCAGACGATTCGGTGAGGTACTTGCTACTAAGAGTCCTGTTGATTGTGATGTTGTGATAGCAGTTCCTGATTCTGGTGTTGTTGCTGCACTTTCATATGGGATGAACAACAAGGAGGGCCTCATTGCTGTTTTTGACCTTGGTGGTGGAACATTTGATGTTTCCATCTTAGAAATTTCTAATGGTGCTTTTGAGGTGAAAGCAACCAATGGTGACACTTTCTTGGGAGGAAAAGACTTGGATAATGCCTTATTGGAGTTTTTGGTGAGTGAATTCGAGAGGACTGAGAGTATTGACCTTTCTAAGGATAGGCTCGCCCTGCAAAGGCCTCGCGAAGCTACCGAGAAAGCTACGATAGAGCTGTCTTTAACATCTCAGACAACGATAAACCCATCTTTCATCACTGTTGATGCATCTGGTGCTAAGCATCTGAACAGAACATTGACTAGATCTAACTTTGAGGCTCTGGTAAATAAATTGATTGAAAGGACTAGGGATCCATGTCAGAGCTGTTTGAAGGATGCAAACATATCTGTCAAGGATATTGACTAGGTTCTTCTTCCTAAAGTCCAAGAAGTGGTTTCAACGATGTTTGGAAAGCCTACCAGTAAAGGAAATGTTAAAGAGCTATTACCTTTGGATGCAACACCCCTCTCCCTGGGATTGGGACTTTGGGTGGTATCTTTACAAGGTTAATCAACCGTAACACTACTATTCCCACAAAAAAGAGTCAGGTCTTTTCAACAACAGCTGACAATCAGAGCACAATGGATGTTCTCGGCCAGGTTGGTATGGATGGACTTTGCATGCTAGATCCAAATACCAGTCGATCTTTGAGAATATATCCTCTTGAGAACATTACTAAATGTGATAGAGTGGATTCAACTATCTTTGCATTTAGGTCGAAGAGCCCTGTTGACATTGAGCCAAGACGAATCAAATTACAATCTAATAGTTACACTACAAACACACTTTGGGATACAGTGATTGCTGCAACCATACAGCTCAAGGAATCTGTAAAACTGCATGAAATAATGCAGACTATTCTTACGTTGGACAATGCTTTAAATCAGGGAACAACCTAAGGATCAGCATTAGGATTCAAATTGGATAGTCTTATCAAGTTATCGGATACCCGTGCAAGAAATAACAAAATGACTTTAATGCATTATTTGTGTAAGCTTCTTGCTGAGAAAATGCCAGAACTGATAAATTTTGGCAAGGAATTTGTCAATTTGGAAGCTGCACTAAAAGCATTATCTGAAGAAATGCAAGCTGTGCATAAAGGTTTAGAGAAAGTTAAGCAAGAACTCACTGCTTCTGAAAATGATGGTTCTATATATTCAGGATTTCGCAAGGTGTTGAAGAGTTTTCTTGATTTTGCCGAAGCTGATGTGAGGTCACTTATATCATTGTATACCGATGTGAGAAGAAGTGCCGATTCTTTGTCCAAATATTGTGGGGAGGATCCAACTAGGTGCCCCTTTGAACAAGTGACACAAATACTTATTGTCTTTGTAAAAATCTTCAACAAGTCTACGGAGGAGAATGAAAGGTTAGCAGATGCTGAGGAAAAGTTGTTTGCGACTGAGGAGATCTTGTCTATGCTTTTGATAAAGATGCGTGAAATTGGTGAGGCTGGTGTTTTTTTGTGGTTGCGGAACTTGCGGAACACCTAGCAATGAGGAGTTACTCTGTTGCATTCATGGAGTTGTCCTTTATTCAAATTGTGAGGTTGTGTAGTTTTTTCAACTCAACCAAAGTTGAGAGGTTTCTAAGCGAAATGGGGCAGCCTTTACGTGAGATTGAAGCTAATGTCCAGTTTGTGAACAAAAAGCGCATGTCGGTGTCCTTTTTATCTAATGATCCTGCAAAATTTCATTTCTCAAGAGGTGGCCACCACCGCGATGTTTGCATTATACCAGCATCTGCACATGGTATATATCCTTCTAGTGCTGCTATGGTTGGAATGAAAATTGTTACCATAGGAACTGATGCATTCATGATGTCACAGATGTCTTGGAAAATTGCCATGATAATTTTTTTTGGGTTGCTCGTATGGTGATGTTAGGAATAAAGTTAGGTAGTGGTGTACCTTTTAGCAAGGTTGATGAAGAGTTGTTTACAACCTTGAGGACAAGGTTGTTTTTGAAGGGGTAGGTAATGATATGATTATGGAGTTAATTTTAGATATTTAAGATATTATGTTAAGAGTAAAATATATCTTAGTTGGACTTTGTTTGTTTTGTTGAGCTTTTTAGTTATTGGCCTTTACTATCAATTAGTAATATTATATATGTACTCTCATTAAAAGATGAAAGATTATGAAATGAATGAAAAAGTCTTTTATTTCATTTAATTCTATTTTGTTATATTAGTGTTCATCTTCTTTTCTAGTATAAATCCTAGTTCATAGTTTTGGTAGGAATTGCTTCCTATCAACATCCCTATCTGTTATATTAGAAGTTTTTTGCAAAACAATCACTCTACGCATGAAAGATTGCAAACACAACTTTGATGAACAAATTATTTGGCCAGAGGGAACCACACCCGTCATTGTGGTTGGCTTGAGCTTTAATCTAACTTCTGTGTAGCTCTAAAAAAAAATGAGGAGTCATATCTCTAGCAAGCCGTAGTTTGTAGTTTGGGGAAAAATTTTCAAATAAAATTGTAGTTCAGTTGGCACGTCTAATGAACTAGAATTCTTGAGGTTAATAGTCCAAATCTTACTCTGGGCCAAGATTTTACTTTGAATTATATATATATGTATTTTAATTGTTTTAAACATTATAATTTGCATTATTATTAAGTTCTTATTCGAGCTAAGATTTTATTTTGATTTATATTTTATTATTATTACTTTTTTAAATTTTATACTTTTGTATTATTTTTATTAAATTTTTACTCTGGCCAATATTTTATTATTTTAATTTTTTAAATATTATAATTTACATTATTATTAAATAATATTATAAAATCATTTTTTTCTTTTTAAGATATATGACATGGCAAGTTGTCTTATGTGGCACCACATGAGGGTTGCTATGTCAATGCCCGCTAATTAGTGAATGTGTCGTAAACTCTAATTTGAAAGTGCTAACAAAAATATGTGAATTCTTATCTATTCTCCTCAAAAAATTAGGTAGAGTTATTTATAGAGTAAATTAGACAATATTGCGTTAGAAATCTATAAAATTTAAATTTTTAAATAAATAATTAAGTATAATAAAATGATATGGCATTACTATATTGGTTAAAGGTACACTACCCAACTTTTTGTGATGGGTAATGAAGTTGTCCCCGCTAAAAAAGGTGAATTCTTATCTACCCACCTCAAAAAGTTGGGTAGAGTTATCCATATAGTAAATTAGACTACATTGCGTTAGAAATCTACAAAATTTAAATTATTAAATAAATAATTAAGTATAATAAAATGATATGACATTACTGGAATGGTTGAAGGTACACTACCCAACTTTTTGTGATGGGTAATGAAGTTGTCCCCGTTAAAAAAAGTGAATTCTTATCTACCCACCTCAAAAAATTGGGTAGAGTTACCCATAGAGTAAATTAGACTACATTGCGTTAGAAATCTACAAAATTTAAATTATTAAATAAATAATTAAGTATAATAAAATGATATGACATTACTGGATTTGTTGAATGTACACTACCCAACTTTTTGTGATGGGTAATGAAGTTGTCCCCGCTAAAAAAGGTGAATTTTTATCTATCAACCTCAAAAAGTTGAGTAGAATTACCCATAAAATAAATTAAACTACATTGCGTTGGAAATCTATAAAATTTAAATTATTAAATAAATAATTAAGTATAATAAAATGATATGACATTACTGGATTGGTTGAAGGTACACTACCCAACTTTTTGTGATGGGTAATGAAGTTGTCCCGCTAAAAAAGGTGAATTCTTATCTACCCACCTCAAAAAATTGGGTAGAGTTACCCATAGAGTAAATTAGACTACATTGCGTTAGAAATCTACAAAATTTAAATTATTAAATTAGTAATTAAGTATAATAAAATGATATGGCATTACTGGATTAGTTGAAGGTACACTACTCAACTTTTTGTGATGGGTAATGAAGTTGTCTCCGCTAAAAAATGTGAATTCTTATCTACCCACCTCAAAAAGTTGGGTAGAGTTACCTATAGAGTAAATTAGACTACATTGCGTTGGAAATTTACAAAATTTAAATTATTAAATAAATAATTAAGCATAATAAAATGATATGGCATTACTGGATTGGTTTGTTTGAAACATTAATCAAAGCATCTTTGAAGAACAAAATGCTCTAGCGATTGGCGATTTTTGATTGGCTAGCACTATTGACCTAAGTTTGAAGTCTTCTTCATCTTTACACCTCTGGCTTGCTTCAATGGAAGCCTCCATCACCAACCTTCCTTTTCCCCGAAACCTTTGTTCATCCTAATCTTAAGGACACTTCAAGGTTTCATCCTAATCTTAAGGACACTTCTAAAAATGCATCACCTATACACACAACATCAAAATCTTTTATCGAAGGCCTAACTAATGTTTGTAATATACCTTTGAGTCAACTAACAATTTCATGCTTGAAAGAGGACCGCTTAACAATCACCATAACTGAAGAATACCTTTTAGGTATGGAAGCTTGCAAACGCAACATCTATGGACGAATCATTTGGCCAAAGGGAACCACACCACTCACAGTCGATGGCTTAAGTTTTAAGCTAACACTTCTATGAAGCTCTATTGAAAAATGGGGACTCACATCTCTAGGTAAATATTTTTTTGAATTTTATTTTTCATGCCAAGAAGTTCTTCTTAGGGTTAGAGCCACTAGTTCTTGGAATCTCAATTCGGGAGTGTTAAAGCTCTTTGTTCCCTCTTCTGTTCTGTTGGTGATTTTAGTATCATCAATGTATTTTAGTAGTAATGTGATTTACTATAGGCCGATGCAATTATGCGTTAAAGCTTGGAAACGAGTTAGGGTAGTGCGGAGTGCACGCTCGTCAAGCCAACGTATAATTGAATGCGAATAATTGAAACGGGGTTCCAAGGGGCGAAGCCCCTGGCGGGGTGCGGGGCAGCGCCCCGTGGGGTCCAAGGGGCAGAGCCCCTGGCTGGGGTCCCGCTGCCAGGTCAGCGGGCGGGGTGCGGGGCAGCGCCCCGAGCAAAATTTTTCGGTTTCTGTTTGAACCGTTGCACCCTTTCCAACCAACAAAACCGTTTCCAAACGAACATAACAGTTCAAACGAAAAGGTATGTCTTTTCGGTTTCTGTGGTTAATCCTATATATAAGGAATCATTGGCCTCGGTTTCAAAAACGAAATAATATACTTCTTTCTACATTCTTAATCAGTATTCTTTTGCCAAGAAACAGATTGTTCTTCAAGAATTATCCCCACAAAGATTTCGTGAACCCAGGCAAGAATAGGGTCGAAATACTTTGTTCGGAAAGTGTACGAACACGATTCTTCGAAGCTATCCAGGATTATCATACCATATATCTAACATGTTCACCATACGTCTACACATGTTTATGTAAGAATTCATGGTCTCTCCCATGAGTATTTTCGACCAAAGATCATATTTTCCATTGCAAATAGCATATGAACCACCTTTTGCATAGACTCAACCTCAAACACGCCCTCTTTTGACAGGACTTTTGGTCACATTGTTAGATCATAAACATTGATTTAGCTAGAGATCTAAGTTATAAAATCTTTGTTGAAAGAGTTTGTTATGCTTAATTTCTTTGTGAATTTGGAATATGAGATATTGCTTGATTTTTGTGCTTTTTGAAACTGTATTATCCATAAAATGGAAAATTATAGAAGGAAATGAGCCATTGCTGACTTGAAATATGATAAATAAATTAAACAAAAAGGTATCCCTACAAAAAAAATTTAGCCCTTTGGGAGACAAAAACAAGAACCCTCTACAGCAAGTGGTTGATTTAACAAACAACACTCACAATGAAATTAAGGTTGGTGAAACTAATAGCCTTAATAAGCAACATGTGGTAGAGCCAACCTGTTGGTCAAACTACAACTATCACCCCTTGCCAATGATCCTGAACTTGATCCTAGTAAGGAAAAAAATAGCTCTAATAATTTAGAGTTTGTAGATGCCACTCAAATCTTTGAAATGGAAGAGAACAATGAAGAATCTCAAAGAAAGAATGAACAATTTTTACAAAATTCCTGGGCCAATATTGGTATTATGGAAGCACAAGATGATAACTCTCAAGAAGACGAGGGAACTGAGGATGATTAACTTCAATTCCAAATGGCCATGTCTAAATCCCAAAATAAGAAAGTTAGGCAAAAATCCAAATCCAGATATACCCACCTTACTATATCCCAAGCTGGTGTAAATAGGCAATCCTTATGAAGATCATTTTTTGGAATGTTAGAAGGTTGGCCAATGCCCCTACTAGATTGGTTATTAAAATCATTCTAAAAAAATCACAAGCATGACTTCTGCTCCCTCACATTTTTCACTATTATTTTTACAGTTAAATAGGACCTCTTACAAAAATTTCACTACTCAACTTAAGGTAACTTCAACTTTTTACATAGGACCTCTTAAAAATTTGAGACGGCTCTGGGTGGATCTGATCCATCCTTTTGTCTGCTAAGGTCTCAATTTCCTTGAACGGAAAGCTTTATGCATTCTATCATTGTCGGAGAGAGGTGAGACAAGGGGACTCTCTCTCCTCTTTACTTTTTTTGCATTGCAGAGTGTAATTATGCAAGGTTCATGTAACTCATGTTTTTTTATGAAGACAAAGATAAAGATTTAGTGTAAGGCTTAATGCCAATAAAGCAAAACACCATCCAAGTGCTTATTGCTAGAAGATTGTATTCAACTAAAGAATTAAAGAAAATTTTATGTAATTCAAAATACATGTTGCAATTCATTATTGATACTTTCAATTTCACATGAGAACTCTTTTTCTTCATCTTGAAACTCTAACATATGCATTAAAACATGCTTTCAAAGTGTTAAAGATTTTACAAGTTTCAAAAAGTCATTTTTGCACGTTTTCAAATCTGTAGTCAAATGCAGATTAGCTGTAGTCGAATAGAGTTTCTCACAGAAGTTTGAGCTTCGATTCTCAGTACTTGAAATTTTATGTTTTATTTAAAACTAAAACGGCGCCTTTATTTTTTTATAGATTTTACGTCGGATATGTTCTCTCATTTTTTAAGAAAACCGAGATAAAAACTCTCTAAACAATTTATATTCCTTCAGATTTAATGTTAAGTCTCATTCACTTTTTACTCCCTAGCGAATAAAAGTAACATTATTCTTCTCCAGCGAACGAAATTGAAACACTATTATTCTCCACATAATGAATAGAAACACCATTATTCTCCAAGGAGGAAGGAAACTTGAACCTCAAACACACACTTTTCTTTGAATCTCTCATCACATTTTTGGTAAGTACAAATTCTTTATTAATGTTGTTGTTTATTGGTGTTGTTTCTATTGTTGTTGTTGTTGGTATTGTGGCTTTTGTTGATGTTGTTGCCTTCGTCATTATTGTTGTTATTATGGTTTTTGAGACTTATACGATTGGTTTTTGTTGATTGTGTAATATTTTTTTTAGAAGTTGTATATGATTAAGGATCATAGTTGGATGAAAGTCAATAGATTAAGTAAACAGTATAACAATGGAGTGATTCACTTTCTTGAATTTGTGGAAAAACCTTCCCAACGATAAGGGGATTTTTTGGCGTCTTTCTAAAATTTTCCGAAATATGTAAAAACCTCCAAGGGATGTTATATTCAATCATTTAGGTTGTGATGGAATTATTCAAAATTACATGAAATGGCTATGGAATGGTGAAGTGATAAAAAAAAAAAGACCTCGGTCACATATAGTTAAAGATGATGATGAATTTATGAATGATACTCTATAAGACGTGATTCATGATATTGGAGTAGATGCTTTCAAGAAAGTTAATGTGGTATATACATTGCAAAGAGACATGGAAGAGTCATTGTATTTTAGATGCAAAAGTTTTACAAGATTGTCATATGTGTTAAGACTATTTAATATTAAGGTAAGAGGTGGGTGGACTGATAGAAGTTTCTCTAAAATGTTTAAATTGCTGAAAGAAATGCTTCTAGAAGGTAACACATTGTCGAACCTTAGTTATGAGGGCAAGAAGATATTGTTTCCAATGGGTTTGGACTATGTCAAAATAAATGCATGTAGTAATAATTGTATATTATATAGGAAAGAGTATGAAAACTTGAAGGAGTGTTCGAGATATGGGCAGTTACGCTACAAGTAAAAGGACAATGATGTTGAAGACAATGACAGTGTAACTAGAAAGGATGTTGCTTATAAGGTGATATGGTACCTACCGATAATTTAAAGGTTCAAGAGATTGTTTGCTAATGTAAATGATGCAAAGAATACTAGATGACATGTAAATGAAAGAGTGTGTGATGGAAAAATTTGCCATGTAGCTTATTCATTGCAATGGAAGAAAATTGATTCCTTGCTTTCAGATTTTGCCCTTGAACCGAGGAACCTTAGGCTTAAACTTTCAACGATGAAATGAATATTTTTCATAATATGTGTACTAACCATACCTCATGGCCTATTCTTCTCATTTTTTTACAAACTATCTCGATGGTTGTGCATAAAACACACACACACACGCACGCGCGCGCACACACACACACACACACACACACACACATATATATATATAAGATTTTATCAATGACGATTTCGGGTCCAAGACAACCAGGGAACATCGTAGATGTTTATTTAATGACATTGATTAAATATTTAAGACTTTTGTGGGAGGAAGACGTTGATGTTAATGATGCGTATAAATGTGATAACTTTAAGTTACATGCCATGTTGTTTTGCACAATCAATGACTTTCCTACATATGATAATTTGTCTAGATACAATTTCAAGGGGCATAAAGTTTGTCGTATATGAGAATTTGCTACATGCCCCCACCAATTACAAAATGGAAAAAAAGTTGTTTGTGTTGGACTCAAAATTTTTTAAGACCTAATCATTCATACCGTAAATTGCGGAAGGCTTTTAATGGAGAATAGGAGTTTGATATCACTCCAAAGCCCTTAATAGGGCAAGAAGTTTAAAAAAGAAAACACCATATTTATGTTGTTTTTGGAAAGAAACAAAAAGGGCCCGTGAAGAAAAATAGGTCAGTGTTCTTTGATCTTTAATATTTGTCTAATCTTTATATAAGACATTGCCTTGAAGTGATGCATCTGGAGAAATATGTATGTGAAGGTTTGATTGGAACACTTCTCAACATTAAAGGCAAGATAAAATATATTAAGAAATCTCGTGAAGATATGGTGGTGATGTGTATACGACAAGAGTTCCCCAAATGTACTCATCAAATGGGAAGAAACTTGTGTCAGAGAACGATCACAAATTATTCGGCTTAAAATCTCATAATTGTCATGTTTGATGAAACAACTTTATTCAGTGGCTATCCATGGCATTTTACCAAGGAATGTAAGGGTAAATATAACCTGATTGTGTTTATTCTTCAATGCTTTATGTAGTAAAGTCATTGAACCTGTAAATTTAGATGAGTTAGAACATGAGGTTACAATTATCTTGTGTCAATTAGAGATGTTTTTCCCTCAAACATTATTTGACATTATGGTTCATTTAGTTGTTCATCTAGTAAGGGAGATTAAAATTTATGGTCCAGTATATTTACGGTGGATGTATCTGGTAGAGTGATGCATAAAGATATTTAAAGGGTATATAAAGAATCATCACCGTGTGGAGGCTTCGATCATTGAACGACACATCTCAGAAGAAGCTATTGAGTTTTGTACAAACTATTTGTCAAAAGCGAACTCTAGCTATAAGAATTCACGAGTTTCATCATCATGGAATATATGATGGTAGAGGTACTCAAGGTTTAAATGTTAACACTTTTTGTTGAGATGTAGTCCATGAAGCACATTTGTATGTATTGAATAACATGGATGAAGTTCAACCTTACTTGACCACTCACAAAAGTCTTATAAAGGAAAAATTTCCCTGGATGAATGAAAGAAGGTTGTTGAAAGAGCATAACAAAACTTTCATAACTTGGTTTAATGAAAATGTTTCTAAAAAGAGTAGTGCATCGGAGACAATTAAATGGTTGTCACGTATTCCTAAGTTTAATGTAATTACTTAGAGTGCATACATAGTTAATAAATTTTCATTCTATACAAAATCAAAGGATGATCGTAGTACCATGCAAAATATTGGGGTTATGGTTGAAGTTGATCCATGTACTTCTCTAGTTCCAAAGATAACAATCATATACTAAAATCTAGAGTGTACTTTAGGGTCATTGAGGAGATTTTGGAGATTGATTATGTTTCTTTTAATGTGCCTTTATTTAAGTGCGAATTGATTGACAGTAACACTAGTGTAGAAATCGATGAATTAGAATTGACACGTGTTGATCAGCGAAAGGCAACTTATAAGAACAAGTCATTCAACATGGCAACCCAAGCAAAATATGTTTTTTATATCACTGATCTTTCTAACACTAGATGGTCAATTATTCTTCACTGAAAATATCTTGCAAATAATACTGATGAGAATCAAGATTTTAACCATGACCCTCCTTGTTTCACAACACATGTACGTCATTCATTTAAAGGAACATATGATATGCATGATATTCGTTGTGATCATAAAGAGGGGATATGGAAAAATATCTTCCTAATAATTATATAATAATTTATAATTATTCATTTTACTCATTTTTATTCCTTTTACTAAAGATTTAATAATGTTTTTGATTATCCCAATTGGTTTCAAATGTTGTTCAAATTATAGATGTTTAACAACCAGTGACAAATCGTAGCATAGAACTTTTGGAAAACCTACAAGCCTTTCCATTTTGGTTATTGCTTTTGTAGGTTAATCATTAGTTTTAATTTTGTTGTAAAATTATAAGGTGTGTGTCATTTTGGGTTGCATTTGGTGTAAACAATGAATATTTGGGGTACAATGTTTCTGTTTGTGAAATTAACAAAATGTACAATGTTTCTATTTCAGAAATCTGCAAAATATGGTTCTATATTCTATAATATGGTTTTGTAATACAGGTACAAACGAAAGTATGATATATGTGTGTGTGTGTGTGTGTGTATATATATATATATATATATATATATATATATATATATATATATAATATTATGTTATCCCTTCCGTTTTTACTTATAACCGAGGTAAAAATATTTTGCTATTACCTCAGTTTTACATAAAACTGAGATTTTATATTGGACACACCATCTAGTTCTAAAAATAATAAAAATGTTGATGTTGGGGTTCGAGCACATGTGCAAATAAATTTACCCCTCAATTTTTAAATAACCGAGATGTAAAGTGGCAGGTTTTCATGATGCCCTTCGTTGCCTAGGTTCTGTAGCTGAGGTTAAATGTGTTTTTTGTAGTTGTGAGGAATAATTTAGTGGTAGATTTTACAAAGATCTGGCAATAATGAAAATCTCTCACAGGGTTTGAGGGGACTGGAGTACTCTTGATTGGAAAGATATATATATATATATATATATATATATATATATATATATATATATATATATATATATATATATATATATATATATATATATATATCGTTGTGTTCTTTATCTTACTGCACTTTATTTTCTACATTTTTATCTTACTATCCCTTAACTAGAAAATAACTAAACACTTGTTTCATCTCAAAAAACATAAAAAATTATTCTATCAATTAAGTGTCACTTTATCCAAAGTTTGTTAATAACTTAAGAATAATTTTTGTACCTAATTCACGCCCTTTCTTAGGTGTACTTTAAACTTACATAGAGGAGGTCTTGAGTAGGTTTATCCCTCAAATGGTTCAGAGTAACAAGCTCAATATGATTCAAGGTCCAAGAGGTTTTTCTATTCCTTCCCATTGCCTTTTTGCTAAAGATGTGATGATATTCTACAAGGGTGACAAAATATCAATTGTGTCTTTGCTTAAACTTTTCACAAGATGGTCAATTGTTCTTCTAGGAAAATATCTTCCTATTAGTACGGATGAAAACCAAGATTTTAACTATGAGCCTCCTTGTTTTGCAACACATGTACGTCATTCATCTAAAGAAACAGATGATATGCATGATATTCATTGTGATCATAAAGAGGGGACATGGGATACTATCTTCCTAATAATTATATAGTAATTTATAATTATTCATTTTACTCAATTTTATTCCTTTTACTAAAGATTTAATATTGTTGTTGATTATCCTAACTGGTTTCAAATGTTGTTCAAATTATAGACGCTTAACGACCAGTGACAAATCTTTGCATATAACTTTTGGACAACCTAGAAGCCTTTCCATTTTGGTTATTGCTTTTGTTGGTTAATCATTTGTTTTAGTTTTGTTGTAAAATTATAAGGTGTGTGTCATTTTTCCTTTGCATTTGGTGTAAATAATGAACATTTGAGATACAATGTTTCTATTTCAGAAATCTGCAAAATATGGTTCAATATTCTGTGATATGGTTCTTTAATACAGTTACAAACGAATATATATATATATATATATATATATATATATATATATATATATATATATATATGTATATATATATATGTTGTGAATTAGAATGTCTTGAAACAAAGTATAAACGGTTTCTTTATAGGCAAGAAACAGAAAAGGGTTAGGGTTAACAAGGAAAAACAACAAGGATTGGTTATAAATGCTATTTTTTACTTTCTCTATCAAAATAGATTACAAGTACTCAAGAATAACAAATAACCTTCTCACCCTAATTAGGATTTGTCACACCACCAGACTTAAGATGAGAGCCTATATGCTATTTATAATAAAACCTAACATACTAAACTAATGGGCTTTTTAACAATTACCAATTACAAGCTAACTTAAATAAATGGATCCTTAACACAAGGCCCAAATTGACAACTACATACTAGAACACAATTCGATTAGAGCATGTAGGTCTTCAACAACAGCATGTGAACAGACTTCGACGACATGCTTAATTAGAGTTCGATCCAAAATCTCACAAATCACCACCTTGGATCTAACTCTATAACATCAAGAAATAAACTAGTTTTCTTCATGCAGCTTTATCAACTGCATACAGTGGAAGAACTTGCAACTGGACAACGTCTTAGTGATCATATCAGCAACATTATGATTTGTCAAAACCTTCAGCAATTGAACTTCTCCATGCTCGATTACCCCTCTGACGAAATGCAGCCTCACATCAATGTGCTTGGTTTACTCATGATAGGATGAATTCTCCAACATGTGTATTGCACTTTGACTATCACATTTAACAGTGACAAATCGACCTTGAAGTTTCAGCTCCTTTGCAAAACCTTCAAGCCACAATCCTTCCTTCACAGCTTCAGTTAGGGCGATATATTCCGCTTCAGTGGTTGATAAGGTAACAACCTTCTAAAGTGTTGATTTCCAACTGATTGTTGTCCCAAACATAGTGAACACATATCCAGAATTAGATTTTCTAGAATCCATACAACATGCATAATCAGAGTCGACATATACTTCGATTGCTGCTTTACTATCTTCACCCAAGGCTCCACCATAAATTAGGACTCTGTTCAGAGACCCATTTATGTACCTTAGAATCCACTTCAATGCTTTCCAGTGAGCCTTTCCAGGATTCTCCATGTACCTGCTTATAAGACATACTGCATATGCTATGTCATGTCTAGTACAGACCATAACATACATCAAAGAACCCACTATATTAGCATATGAAATGCTATTCATATAAGCCTTTTTGACATCAGTACTAGGACACTCATCTATACTCAGCTTGAATTGAGGGTTTCTCGGTGTCACAATAGGCTTTGAATTCGACATACCATACTTTTCAAGAATCTTCCGTAGGTATGCCTCTTGAGATAAGCATAATTTCGGCTGCTTTCTATCTCTTCGGACGTCAATCCCAAGAATCCTGGACGCAGCTCCCAAATCCTTCATGTCGAACTCCTTATTGAGATCAGCCTTCACCATCATTACATCTTCGACATTGTTGCTTGCTATTAAAATATCATCCACATAGAGCAACAAAATAACAAATGAATTACCCGGTCAAAATCTGAAGTAAACACAGTGGTCGAACTGACTTTCGATGAAACTTATGCGTGCCATGAACTTGTCGAATCTCATATTCCACCGCCGAGGAGATTGTTTCAGTCCATATAAAGAACTCTTCAGCTTGCACATATAGTCTTCCTTCCCCTTTTAGACATACCTTTCAAGTTGCCTCATCAGGATTGTTTCATCTAGATCACCATACAAGAACGCAGTCTTCACATCCATCTGTTCCAGTTCAAGGTCGAACTGTGCCACCATGGCAAGAAACATTCGAATGGACATGTTCTTCACAACAGGCGAGAAGACATCATTGAAGTTGACACCTTCTTTCTGAGTGAAACCCCTAGCGACCAATCTTGCCTTGTATCTCTTCGACGCTACTCCTTCGATTCCTTCCTTAACTTTGAAAATCCATTTACAGCTAACTAACCTGGCTCCAGAAGGTTTCTTGATCAGTTCCCAGGCATTTTTATCATGAAGAGATTTCATCTCATCATCCATGGCCTTCATTCATTCAGTCTTCTTTCGACTCTTCATAACTTCCTTATAGTCTCTAGGTTCTTCGTTAGAATCTCACTTGTAGATATTAAGGCATAATCTATAAGATCTGCATACCCAAGTCTTTGAGGTGGATTGAGGACTCTCCTTGACCTGTCTCTTGCTAACAGGTAGTCATTATCAGTCTCCTCATCTTCGACAGCAGCTTCTACTTCTTCTTTGACTGCATCTGGGGTACACAATTCAACATCAACATGCTCCACCTCAATAGGCATCTCTCCCTGTTCCAGCTCTTCGTCAGCATTATCAGTTTTATTGAAGGCCATCTCAGCTTCATTGAAAACTACATCTCGACTGGTGATACACCTCTTGTGACCTGGCTTTAGGCACCATAGCCTATCAGCTTTGACTCCTTCAGGGTATCCCATGAACATGCATTTCAGAGCTCTAGGTTAGACATTGTCTTGCCTAATGTGAGCATATGCCACACAGCCAAATACTCTCAGTCTGTCGAGACTAGGTGGATGTCCCGACCAAACTTCTTCAGGTGTCTTCATATCTAACGCAGTCAAAGGACATCTGTTTATCAGATATATTGTTGTCGAAATATCCTTAGCCCAAAATACCTTCTTTAACCCAGCACTAGTCAACATGCATCTAACTATTTCCAAAATAGTTCGTTTAAACCTTTCCGTCAAACCATTTTGTTGTGGAGTACCTGCAGTCGTTTTGTGCCTTGCAATACCTGAGACAACACAAAAACTGTCGAACGCCTCATTGCAAAATTCAAGTCCATTGTCGGTTCTCAACCTCTTGACCTTTCTGTCAGTCTGATTTTTGACTAGAGTCTTCCAACCTTTGAAATACTCAAAAGTTTCATCCTTAGTCTTCTGGATGAATACCCATAACTTTCTAGAATAATCATCTACTATGGATAGAAAATACCTTGCTCCTGGATGTGATGGACACCTTGCAGGCCCCCAAAGATTAGCATGGATGTAATTAAGGGATCCATGAGTTCTTTGTTTGCCTTTGTTGAACTTCACTCTGCAAGATTTACCATGTACACAAGGTTCACAAAATTTTAGCTTTTCGACTTTGTTTCCTCCAAGCAGATTTTGTTTCCCTAATTCGACCACACCCATTTCACTGACATGGCCCAATCTCATGTGCCAAATTTCTGTTTTTGCCAATTGTTTCGTGGATGCAACATTTGTCGAACCACTTACAACTTCAGCCTCAAGGGTATACAAGCCTTGTTTCTTTACGCCTCTCAAGACTTCCTTCGACCCCTTCATGACTCTTAGGATACTTTTCTCTCCTTGAAAAACATATTCCTTCTTGTCGAATTCACCAAGAGAAATCAAATTTCTCTTCAAATCAGGTACATACCTGACTTCAGTCAATAACCTTATTGACTCATCATGGAGCTTGAATCTCACAGATCCAATACCTGCAATTTTGCAAGCTTTGTTATTTCCCAGCAGCACTGATCCACCATCTTGATCACATAGCTCCTTGACCAATTATCTATTTGGAGTCATGTGCCAAGTGCAACCTGAATCCATAATCCACTATTTGCTTGAGTCGCTGCTTGAAACCTCAAGGACATCAGATGAGTCGAATTCATCTTGTACAATGGTTGTGTTGCCATTATCCTTACCTCCATGATCTTTCAGGCGTTCAGGGCACACCTTTCTTGTGTAACCCTCCTTCTTACAGTGATCACATTGAATACCAGATGCTTCGCCACTATAAGACTTCTGCTGACTTTTACCTTTCTTCTTATCGAACTTACCATCCTTTCGCAAGAATTTTCCCTTAACGGGCAAACCATCACCAACCGTCGAAGGTTTATGCTCTTTTTGTTCGTTCGGGTCCTTAGAATACAAGGCTGATTGAACTTCTTCAAAGCTCAGGGACTCCCTTCCACACAGGAGAGTTTCTTTGAAGTGAGCATGTGTTCTGGGAAAAGCACACAACAACAATAGTGCTTGATCTTCATCATCGATCTTCACATCAATATTTTCAAGATCAAGAATCAGCTTGTTGAACATATCCAACTGATCAGCCAACACTTTGTCTTCACTCATCTTGAATGAATACAAAGCTTGCTTCAGGTAGAGTCGATTCACCAGAGATTTGGTCACGTACAAACTTTCATGTTTCAACCATAACCCCGATGTCGTCGTCTCCTTTAATACCTATCGAAGAACCTTATCACCAAGGCTCAACAATATTGCGCTGTGGGCTTTCTCGATCATGGCCGTCTTTTCTTTTTCCGTTAACGCAACGTCCATGGCTGTCTCTCCCTTCAACGCTTCCAGACAACTCTGCTGAACCAGTAGGGCTTTCATCTTCAAGCGCCACAGACCAAAATCATTCACTCCGGTGAACTTTTCAATCTCATAACTTGTTGAAGGCATCTTCTCCATGCTCACTGAACCAATTTGATGTGAATTAGAATGTCTTGAAACAAAGTATAAATAATTTCTTTATAGGCAAGAAACACACAAGGGTTAGGGTTAACAAGGAAAAACAACAAGGATTGGTTATAACTGTTATTCTTTACTTTCTTTATCAAAACAAATTACAAATACTCAAGAATAACAAATAACCCTCTCACCCTAATTAGGATTTGTCACACCACACCACACTTAAGATGAGAGACTAATATTCTATTTACAATAAAACCTAACATACTAAATTAATGGGCTTTTTAACAATTACCGATTACAAGCTAACTTAGGGTACAAGTTAACTTAAACAACTGGATCCTTAACACAAGGCCCAAATCGACAACTACATACTAGAACATAATTCGACTACAGCATGTAGGTCTTCGACAACAACATGTGAACAACTTCGACGACATGCTTAATTAGAGTTCGATCCAAAATCTCAATATATATATATATATATATATATATATATATATATATATATATATATATATATATAGTTTTTACTTATAACCGAGGTAAAAATATTGTGCTATTACCTCGGTTTTACATAAAACCGAGATTTAATATTAGACACACCTTCAAGTTCTAAAAATAATAAAAATGTAAATGTTGGGGTTCGAACACATGTGAAAACAACTCTACCCCTTTGTTTTTAAATAACCGAGAGGTAAAGTGACTGCTTTTCATGACGCCCTTTGTTACCTCGCTTTTGTAGCCAAGGTTAATGTCTTTTGCATCTGAGGTTAAATAGGTTTTTTGTAGTAGTGAGGAGTGCCTTAGTGGTAGAGTGTACAAAGATCTAGCAATAATAAAAATTTCTCACACGGTGTGAGAGGACTGAATTACTCTTGATTGAAAAGATGAATCAATATATATCGTTGTGTTCTTTATCTTACTACACTTTATTTTCTGCATTTTTATATTGCTATCACTTAACCATAAAATAACCAAACACTTGTTTCATCTCTAATAACCTGAAAAATTATTCAATTCCTACCCATTGCCTTTTTGCTAATGATGTGATGATATTCTACAAGGGTGACAAAATATCTATTGCCTCTTTGCTTAAACTTTTCACTAGATACACTAGAACTTCTGATTAATGTGTGAATCCCTCCGAATCAACCATCTATGCATGTTCCATCTCTAATTCTTGACTACATCAGATATCAAAACCTTCTTGGATTCAAGACTGGAACTCTGCCTTTCAATTTTCGTGGGGTTCCAATTTTTAAAGGCAAGCCCAAAGCAATGCACCACAGGCCTATTGTTGACAAAATCAAGTTTAGACTTGGCTCTTGGAAATCTTTTTTACCGAGTCATGCAGGTAGGGTACAATTGATCAAGTCCACCATCATGCCTATGATGGTCCATAGCATGTCACTCTATTCTTTGCCTGCCTATTTGTTTAAAGACTTGGAGGGATGTTTTAAGAACTTCATTTGGGCTAGAGATCCTACTAAGTCAAAACTTGTAACTGTAGCCTGGAGTAAATTTTGTAACCCTTGTGATTAGGGTGGCCTGGCTTTGAGAGCTCTATATGTGGTCAATAAAGCCTCCAACATGAAGTTCTGTTGGGACCTGACTAATTCTGTCGTAGACTGGGCCATTCTTCTCAAAGATAGAGTCCTTAGATGTAGAATCCGTATTCACCATCAGATTCCCTCTTCCATTTTTAGTAGTATTAAAGGTGAATGGGAGCATGTTTCTTCTAACAACACTGTCATTATTGGTAATGGAATCAACACTAATTTCAGGATGGACTCTTGGTGTGGTTTTCCCCAAATTAACTGCATCCATGATCATTCATCTGTCAATATTAGAACAACTGTTTCTGACTTCCTGCACAATGATTCTCCATCTTTCAACAAATCCTTTTTAGCACAATCTAACTAATATATTTGGTTTTTAAAAAGGCAAAGGTTCAAAGTCTGTTAGAGGAGGATGGATTATTCAATTTATCAATTGAAGAAATGGGTATTATATGTAACTTAACTGATGGTGTAAACAATTTTCCATTTTTGATGGTTTATGGTGATGTACTTATAACTTTCTTTTTTGGTTATTCATGACCAAACATGAAAAACTTAGAGAAGGACGCTTCATTGGGCCTCCTATGAGAGGCAATAACACAAAGTATAGAAATTACAAAGTTGAAAATGGAGGATATGAGGCTAATAACTCTTCAAGTGTACAAAAAGTTGCTTGCAGGACCTAGAAATTTAAAAAATAGCTCTTAATTTGTATAATGAGGCCAATGAGTCTCCAAGTATTGCTTATTTTGTAGGGGTAGCCGAATACATGCATATTGGGTTTATTATAGATTTGTTGATTACATAAGAATATAAATGATTGTAATCAATCTAGCTTTTGTTGTTGATACATAGATGACTATGAAAAAAATTTTCTACATAAAGCATGTTAGTAATTTATTGGTATTAATGTATTAAAAAAATTCATATAGAATGTGTGTAACAATCCGAAAAAAATTCATATATAATGTATTAAAAAAATTTATATATCAAGATAATAATTTATTTTAGACGCCTTAGCTATCCGAAACAAACCTGACTTTTCGGCACGCGCATAGAACGCGAGGTATGTCTCGACAAACTATCGAAGAACATCAGCAAGGTTAGGAAATTGCTGAGAGAGGAGGTCAATCAATTGAAGAGTTAGATGAGATTGGGCATAGAAACCTTTTAAGCTTTACTGATAAAAGTGGGTAACCCCACAACAGTTGCTACAGTAGAAATGGTTACCTCTCTACATCCATCTTATTTCACCGCAGGTCAATGGCAGTCCCATACAGCGACTACTCATTTTCCAGTTCATGGTCTTTCTTCCAGATGTCGTCCTCAGCCAATGCTTCCAAACTAGCATCCATTTCCTATTCCCCAACTAAGGCAGAGGAACCAAACACACAATCATAACCACGCTTAAACCAAACTCGTGTTGATCAAGGGGGAGAGCCCTTTCATTTTGAACCTCTACCAATGTCATATAGTGGGATGTTGCCTCGACTAATTTAGAATTCTTTGGTGTCTCCTACGAAAACCAATCCAACGGTGTATTCATACCCACCTGGGTATGAACAGAATGCTAGGTGTGGATTTGATGATGGATCTCCTAGACATATCACTGAAGACTGCAAATCCTTCAAGTGTAAGGTGAAAGAGCTGATTGACAACAAATTGTTGACCTTAAATGAGAACGACCCAAACATAGACATTTTGATTACAGGGTTGAATAATAACGAAATCAAGGGATCCCCAAAACCCTTGAAACCTCTACTCAACAAAAAGGTGTCGAAACATTGGTGACTAGCGTCAGCGAAATCTCGGGAGTCAATGGGTCGAATCAGAATGATCAAATGTTTGCTACAAGACGATTCAAGGCCAAAGTTGATAGAATGGATCTAGAGTCATCAAGTGGAAAATATATTCCATATCTCAACAAGGGGCAGGACCCATCCAAAGGGGCCACAACTCGTAAGGAGTTTAATGGAAAATACTTAAGAAATCATCGCTTCATCTCTGATGTGTATGATGACCTCAACCTTTGGGTAGGGAGAGAATAATGAAACATAAATTAGGCATGAGAAGTTACTCCTTAAAACTAGTGAATCAAATAGGAAAGTTCATCCTAAACGCTGGTGATCATTTGGCTGTTTCATTATTGTAATTTCCTTGCATGTTAAACACTTGTTCGCTTTTAAACACTGTTTTTGGTTAATGGTAAAACTAATGAAATGAGCATGCATTTTTTGAATAAATCCTTATGTATTCACTCATCTTTTCACATTTATTGCAAAAAAATAAAAAAATACGTGCAAATATTTCTCCACCCCATTTCATTTCAAATTTTTGTTTAAGGAAAGATTGCAAGGAGAATGACGAAAAAATGAAATACCCAAAATTGCTTATTGTATGATTTCAAAGAAAAATCTGCTGATGCTGTAAGACATTATTTCAAATCCCCAAACACCAAAGAGATAAATAGTTCATCCCTAGTCAACCCCTTCGAGCATAGAAGTTGGTGTTTCTTTCGGAACTAAAACCCCTTACGCTTAACCAAGAGCAAGGTAGTTTTGTTTAATTAATCTGACTATGCATTCAAATTGCAAGAGAAAACATCCCATATGAGGATCAACCACATGATTTTCTTTGCACATGTCCTGAAGTGTTGAAGGAATCATGAAAAATCCAAAAGTAATGACGGTTGCTCATTAATAACCAATAACATGACAGCCACAAATGCCTTTTCAAACCAAAAGAATAAGTTCCCTTAAAGTTGTTCCATCAAAAAGAGGAAAAACCCCTCTAATTCGAACATAAGAAAAGGCGACTTAGGATAACAATAGGGCAACTCGGTGGACTGAAAGCTTCAAAGAAGCGGTCCAGGCAAAAATTAGGGATAAAAGGATAAAACAAAATCAATCAAAAGAGGTTGTTCAAATCCTCAACAAAAACAAAGACAAACAAGATTAGGTGACCACCATATTAGAAATCGAAGGGTCACCGACATTCTTGACCAAACAAAAATAAGGTGACTGTCATTTCAAAAAAATCACATTAGAACTTGAATCTTCATCTTTACCCTTATACCTTCAAACTCTCTTGGAAGTTGACTGTGCATGTTGAATTAGCTGAATGTAGGATTAG
Source organism: Lathyrus tuberosus (assembly GCA_022829125.1). Lineage (NCBI taxonomy): Eukaryota > Viridiplantae > Streptophyta > Magnoliopsida > Fabales > Fabaceae > Lathyrus > Lathyrus tuberosus. The sequence continues at coordinate 2,941,892 of JALAZF010000504.1, forward strand.
AGATCATCAAGGAGGATGAGATGGATTAAAAGTTAAAGTTTAAGCGTTATATCCTTTATTCAAAAACTGTGAACCAGTCCATGTGACAACCCTTAAAAGACCTAATTGAAGCAGAGTTTATTTTAAAAGCATACTACAACAAGGTTGAGTAAAGTGACTCCTGGAGATTTGCTAATCATCTATATTGGTAGCATATTCTCACGGTATCTTTCACACTTTAAATAGCCAAATCAACATTGCATTTGGACTAATGGTCCACTTGTTACACATCACACCATCATTTCAATAATGATTTTTTCAAAACTTGCATAAACATCACATTAAAATTACAATTTTTATTGAATCATTTTAACTGCAAGTAGGCACTTGGCATCAAGGAAAATCAAACATGGAACAATCAGAGAGAAAATTGATCATTCTTTGATGGTGACCAGAATAAATACCAACTCATAACCCTATGGATCAAGGGCATGTCACCAAGAGACTCTGTTGATCAGGGGAGGATCACTCCAAGAATTGGTCAATTTGAAACAAAGCTTAGAGCATCAACTGATAAGGGAGTAAATCATTTCAAAACTCAGTCAATCTGAGGTAAATCACTCAAGGCTCAATCCGAGGCAATTCACCTCGAGAGCATGATATATCAACCACTCCAAACATTCATTCATTAAAATCAATCAATTAACACTCATTTGCTACCAAGAACTATGTAGCTTTGAGTTCCCCATCGCACTTGAGGATACATAGGAACAAGATTTAATGTGTCGTCAAGCCCTAGAATAAAAAAAAACCAAAAAATCGCTTTGTCTAGCTTAGAACTACGAAGCATTGAATTGTTCATTGTACCTAAGGATATGTAAGAGCAAGACTCACAATCTTGTCAAGCACCCTAATAAAAACCTTTTTGCGACCTTTTCCTTTTCCTACTAAACTTTTAATAACTAGATGAAAACAAATAATATAAGTTAGCATTCTAATAGAAAATATAACTAAATGGTTCCCGTTGAGTACAACGAATGTGAGGGAATCTAATACCCTCTCCTCACATAACCGACTCCCGAACCTGAATTTGATTAGGACGATCATTTTATTTTTCTTTTAAGGATTTTATCAATCTTTTCAGTTTTCTTTCGAAATAAATAAAGTTTGGTGGTGGATCTATTATCATCTCGACCGTGGGAGCTGTTGAAGCTAGAATAACAGCAAGCAAAAATATATAAGTAACCCAGTTTTGTCGTATCCACAGGGATCAGTGAGAGGGAAGGAATGCCATTCGACGATATCTATATTTCTAAACTTATGGTTCAAAAGTTTTGGTTTAAAGCGGAACCAAAAGCAAATGCGGAAAATGTAAAGACGGAAAATATAAAGTAAAGACTGAATTATAAACGGAGCCTTGTTGGAATTGGATCTCATCAATAGATAACAAATGCATTCTTCTGACCAATTTCATACATAAATCAAACATTTGCCTAATATTATCATGTATCACTCACAACATACATATCCTTTCGGTCCCCGCATATTGTGAGTGATTTTATATCGATCAATAATTGCTCTCGCACATCACCAATCAATACAAAGCATTTAAAGCCTACATGAATGTTAAGCCTAATCCATCTCTGGATGTGAATGTCCCATGGATGTGAATGTCGGTTTTCATCAATATTCTCACGCACCCTCACGATACCGTTTGTCAATCGATAGCGCGGTCTCTTATTGCATTATTTATTAGAAGCTACTCAAACTAACAATCAACACAATGCTAAAAAGCTGAGATGCAAATGAATATCAAATCACAAAACATTGTCAAAAGCTTGCTCGATGATAAATGAACATCTAAGATTGAAGATTTGAAATAGGTATTGTCAAGACCAACAAATAAACAACCAAAGACAACCAAAAATAGAGAATCCAAACTAGTTCACAAACATAGATTAGATGAAATACAATAGGTATCAAAAGATTACATCCTTTCCTAACAAGAAATCTAAGATCCTACCTTTTCTCCCTTGAAATGAAGAGATGCAAAGTTCTTATCTTTTAATTACAAGTTTCTCTATCTCCAAAATTAAAACATAATCTCAAAAAGTGTGAAAATTCTATTTATACACATTCAGGAATTTTCATGTTCGCAAAGCGAACCATTTATTCGCATAGCGAATGAAGAAAAATGGCACTTCAGGTGCCTCTGAATAGTTAAACCGCCCCAGAAATTCTCGTGAGTTTGCAATGCAAAGGATCACTCATAAAGCAAACACTCGCTTTCCCGCTTGCAAAGTGAACTTTAGTGCCTTTTGCCCCTGCCAAATTCTGGGACCATTCGCTAGAGACCTCACCAGATTTCGCAAAGTAAACCTTTGCTGGCACTCGCTTTCAAGTTCGCAAAACGAACTAACTAATGTCTTCCTCTGCCCTTTGGCAGCTTGCATCATTTTCTTGTGGCTTACACTTTGATCATTTAGTGCCTTTTCCTGCATAATAACACACACATTAAAAGCACCAAATGTATATTCTCATTATTAGAAGAACAACAACAATCATTAGTAAAATCAATGAAAACATGAGAAAAGAGTGGAAAAAGTGCAAGGAAAGATAGTTCATTTTTAGGTCAAATCTGCACCTAACAACTCTCCCCAACTAGAGCTTTGCTTGTCCTCAAGAAAAGTATGCCTCTCATTAAAACAAGAGGATTTGCTCAAGCATAAGATTCAACCAAAACAAGAGAAATTGGTCAAGCAAGAAAATGCGCACAAGCAACGTTCACCACTTAATAGAATCAAACAAAGAACAAAGAACTAAGTTCTTAAACAAATATCATAAATAGTTCAAAGAACAACTAAGGATATGTAGGAGCAAGACTCACAATCTTGTCTAGCACCCTAATAAAACCCTTTTTGCGACCTTTTCCTTTTCCTACTAAACTTTTAATAACTAGATGAAAACAAATAATATAAGTTAGCATTCTAATAGAAAATATAACTAAATGGTTCCCGTTGAGTACAACGAATGTGAGGGAATCTAATACCCTCTCCTTGCATAACCGACTCCCGAACCAGAATTTGATTAGGACGACCATTTTATTTTTCTTTTAAGGATTTTATGAATCTTTTCCCTTTTCTTTCGAAATAAATAAAGTTTGGTGGTGACTCTATAATCATCTCGACCGTGGGAGCTGTTGAAGCTAGAATTGCAGCAAGCAAAAATATATAAGTAACCCAGTTTTGTCGTATCCACAGGGATCAGTGAGAAGGAAGGAATGCCATTCGACGGTATCTATATTTCTAAACTTATGGTTCAAAAGTTTTGGTGTAAAGCGGAACCAAAAGCAAATTCGGCAAATGTAAAGACGGAAAATATAAAGTAAAGACTGAATTACAAACGGAGCCTTTATTCTTCTGACCAATTTCATACATAAATCAAACGTTTGCCTAATATTATCATGTATCACTCACAACAGACATATCCTCTCTGTCCCCGCGTATTATGAGTGATTTTATACCGATCAATAATTGTTCTCGCACATCACCAATCAATACAAAGCATTTAAAACCTACATGAATGTTAAGCCTAATCCATCTCTGGATGTGAATGTCCCATGGACGTGAATGTCGGTTTTCATCAATATTCTCACGCACCCTCACGATACCGTTTGTCAAGCGATAGCACGGTCTCTTATTGCATTAATTATTAGAAGCTATTCAAACTAACAATCAACACAATGCTAAAAAGCTGAGATGCAAATGAATATCAAATCACAAAACATTGTCAAAAGCTTGCTCGATGATAAATGAACATCTAAAATTGAAGATTTGAAATAGGTTTTGTCAAGACCAACAAATAAACAACCAAAGACAACCAAAAATAGAGAATCCAAACTAGTTCACAAACATAGATTAGATGAAATACAATAGGTATCAAAAGATTACATCCTTTCCTAACAAGAAATCTAAGATCCTACCTTTTCTCCCTTGAAATGAAGAGATGCAAAGTTCTTATCTTTTAATTACAAGTTTCTCTATCTCCAAAATTAAAACATAATCTCAAAAAGTGTGAAAATTCTATTTATACACATTCAGGTATTTTCATGTTCGCAAAGCGAACCATTTATTCGCATAGCGAATGAAGAAAAATGGCACTTCAGGTGCCTCTGAATAGTTAAACCGCCCCAGAAATTCTCGTGAGTTCGCAATGCAAAGGATCACTCGCAAAGCAAACACTCGCTTTCCTGCTCACAAAGCGAACTTTAGTGCCTTTTGCCCCTTCCAAATTCTGGGACCATTCGCTAGAGACCTCGCCAGATTTCGCAAAGTGAACCTTTGCTGTCACTCGCTTTCAAGTTCGCAAAACGAACTAACTGATGTCTTCCTCTGCCCTTTGGCAGCTTGCATCATTTTCTTGTGTCTTACACTTTGATCATTTAGTGCCTTTTCTTGCATAATATCACACACATTAAAAGCACCAAATGTATATTCTCATTGTTAGAAGAACAACAACAATCATTAGTAAAATCAATGAAAACATGAGAAAAAAGTGGAAAAAGTGCAAGGAAAGATAGTTCATTTTTAGGTCAAATCTGCACCTAACAACTCTCCCCAACTAGAGTTTTGCTTGTCCTCAAGCAAAGTATGCCTCTCATTAAAACAAGAGGATTTGCTCAAGCATAAGATTCAACCAAAACAAGAGAAATTTGTCAAGCAAGAAAATACGCACAAGCAACGTTCACCACTCAATAGAATCGAACAAAGAACAAAGAATTAAGTTCTTAAACAAATATCATAAATAGTTCAAAGAACAACTAAGGATATGTAGGAGCAAGACTCACAATCTTGTCAAGCACCCTAATAAAACCTTTTTTGCGACCTTTTCCTTTTCCTACTAAACTTTTAATAACTAGATGAAAACAAATAATATAAGTTAGCATTCTAATAGAAAATATAACTAAATGGTTCCCGTTGAGTACAACGAATGTGAGGGAATCTAAAACCCTCTCCTTGCATAACCGACTCCCGAACCAGAATTTGATTAGGACGACCATTTTATTTTTCTTTTAAGTATTTTATGAATCTTTTCCCTTTTCTTTCGAAATAAATAAAGTTTGGTGGTGACTCTATTATCATCTCGACCGTGGGAGCTGTTGAAGCTAGAATAGCAGCAAGCAAAAATACACAAGTAAACCAGTTTTGTCATATCCACAGGGATCAGTGAGAAGGAAGGAATGCCATTCGACGGTATCTATATTTCTAAACTTATGGTTCAAAAGTTTCTGTTTAAAGCGGAACAAAAAGCAAATTCGGAAAATGTAAAAACGGAAAATATAAAGTAAAGACTGAATTATAAACGGAGCCTTGTCGGAATTGGATCTCATCGATTGATAACACATGCATTCTTCTGACCAATTTCATACATAAATCAAACGTTTGCATAATATTATCATGTATCACTCACAACATACATATCCTCTCGGTCCCTGCATATTATGAGTGATTTTATACCGATCAATAATTGTTCTCGCACATCACCAATCAATACAAAGCATTTAAAGCCTACATGAATGTTAAGCCTAATCCATCTCTGGATGTGAATGTCGTTTTTCATCAATATTCTCACGCACCCTCACGATACCGTTTGTCAAGCGATAGCGCGGTCTCTTATTGCATTAATTATTAGAAGCTATTCAAACTAATAATCAACACAATGCTAAAAAGCTGAGATACAAATGAATATCAAATCACAAAACATTGTCAAAAGCTTGCTCAATGATAAATGAACATCTAAGATTGAAGATTTGAAATAGGTTTTGTCAAGACCAACAAATAAACAACCAAAGACAACCAAAAATAGAGAATCCAAACTAGTTGACAAACATAGATTAGATGAAATACAATAGGTATCAAAAGATTACATCCTTTCCGAACAAGAAATCAAAGATCCTACCTCTTCTCCCTTGAAATGAAGAGATGCAAAGTTCTGATCTTTTAATTACAAGTTTCTCTATCTCCAAAATTAAAACATAATCTTAAAAAGTGTGAAAATTCTATTTATACACATTCAGGAATTTTCATGTTCGCAAAGAGAACCATTTATTCGCACAGCGAATAAAGAAAAATGGCACTTCAGGTGCCTCTGAATAGTTAAATCGCCCCAGAAATTCTCGTGAGTTCGCAATGCGAAGGATCACTCGCAAAGCAAACACTCGCTTTCCCGCTCCCAAAGCAAACTTTAGTGTCTTTTTCCCCTGCCAAATTCTGGGACCATTCGCTAGAGACCTCGCCAGAGTTCGCAAAGTGAACCTTTGCTGGCACTCGCTTTCAAGTTTGCAAAGTGAACTAACTGATGTCTTCCTCTGCCCTTTGGCAGCTTGCATCATTTTCTTGTGTCTTACACTTTGATCATTTAATGTCTTTTCCTGCATAATAACACACACACACACATTACAAGCACCAAATGTATATTCTCATTGTTAGAAGAACAACAACAATCATTAGTAAAATCAATGAAAACAAGAGAAAAGAGTGGAAAAAGTGCAAGGAAAGATAGTTTATTTTTAGGTTAAATCTGCAGCTAACAACTCTCCCCAACTAGAGTTTTGCTTGTCCTCAAGCAAAATATGCCCCTCATTAAAACAAGAGGATTTGCTCAAGGATAAGATTCAACCAAAACAAGAGAAATTGGTCAAGCAAGAAAATGCGCACAAGCAACGTTCACCACTCAATAGAATCGAACAATGACAAAGAATTAAGTTCTTAAACAAATATCATAAATAGTTCAAAGAACAACTAAGGATATGTAGGAGCAAGACTCACAATATTGTCAAGCACCCTAATAAAACCCTTTTTCCGACCTTTTCCTTTTCCTACTAAACTTTAAATAACTAGATGAAAAAAAAATAATATAAGTTAGCATTCTAATAGAAAATATAACTAAATGGTTCCCGTTGAGTACAACGAATGTGAGGGAATCTAATACCCTCTCCTCGCATAACCGACTCCCGAACCAGAATTTGATTAGGACGACCATTTTATTTTTCTTTTAAGGATTTTATCAATCTTTTCCCTTTTCTTTCGAAATAAATAAAGTTTGGTGGTGACTCTATTATCATCTCGACCGTGGGAGCTTTTGAAACTAGAATAGCAGCAAGCAAAAATATATAAGTAACCCAGTTTTGTCGTATCCACAGGGATCAGTGAGAGGGAAGGAACGCCATTCGATGGTATCTATATTTCTAAACTTATGGTTCAAAAGTTTTGGTTTAAAGCGGAACCAAAAGAAAATGCGTAAAATGTAAAGACGGAAAATATAAAGTAAAGACTGAATTATAAACGGAGCCTTGTTGGAATTGGATCTCATCGATTGATAACACATGCATTCTTCTGACCAATTTCCATACATTAGTCAAACATTTGCCTAATATTATCATGTATCACTCACAACATACATATCCTCTTGGGCCCCGCATATTATGAGTGATTTTATACCGATCAATAATTGCTCTCGCACATCACCAATCAAAACAAAGCATTAAAAGCCTACATGAATGTTAAGCCTAATCCATCTCTGGATTTGAATGTCCCATGGATGTGAATGTCGGTTTTCATCAATATTCTCACGCACCCTCACGATACCGTTTGTCAAGCGATAGCGCGGTCTCTTATTGCATTAATTATTAGAAGCTATTCAAACTAACAATCAACACAATGCTAAAAAGCTGAAATACAAATGAATATCAAATCACAAAACATTGTCAAAAGCTTGCTCAATGATAAATGAACATCTAAGATTGAAGATTTGAAATAGGTTTTGTCAAGACCAACAAGTAAACAACCAAAGACAACCAAAAATAGAGAATCCAAACTAGTTCACAAACATAGATTAGATGAAATACAATAGGTATCAAAAGATTACATCCTTTCCCAACAAGAAATCAAAGTTACTACCTTTTCTCCCTTGAAATGAAGAGATGCAAAGTTCTGATCTTTTAATTACAAGTTTCTCTATCTCCAAAATTAAAACATAATCTCAAAAAGTGTGAAAATTCTATTTATACACATTCAGGAATTTTCATGTTCGCAAAGAGAACCATTTATTCGCACAGTGAATGAAGAAAAATGGCACTTCAGGTGCCTCTGGATAGTTAAACCGCCCCAGAAATTCTCGTGAGTTCGCAATGCGAAGGATCACTCGCAAAGCAAACACTCGCTTTCCCGCTCGCAAAGCAAACTTTATTGTCTTTTTCCCCTGCCAAATTCTGCACTAGTGCAGATATATAAAATTACACCCGATTTTTGTACATTTAACACCCGTTTCTGGAGGGTGTGAATTCAACGGGTGAGAAATGTCTGACACATTTACACCCGTTTTTAAACGGGTGTAAATTTGATGTTATATTACACTCTTTTTTTTGGAAATCGGGTGTAAATTGTTACATATATACATTTATAGATGGTATATTACACCCTTTTTTTGTTTAAAACGGATGTATATATATATTCAACTTTACACCCTATTTTATGGAAAACGGGTGTAAATATGTAAATAATAACATTTCAATCAAACAAATTTACACCCAATTTCTTAAAAATCGGATATAAAATGAGCAGTGATTAATATAGAGGGTGGCAAACTTACACCCTCTTTTCTTTAAATAGGGTGTAAAATTTACACTCGATTTTGCTGTTCATGTTGGCAATTTTACACCCGATTTCATCATTGTTGTTGCCATTTTTAAATCCTGTATACTATAATTAAATAGAATGTTTGTATTAGTTTCATAATTATATTATATTTAATTAGATTTAGAACCTATTTTATTTAATCAAATATTTTGTATACCACTTAACATTCAATAAACAAAAAATACAACCATGTTGGCATTTTTAAATCCTGTATACTTTAATTAAATAGAATGTTTGTATTAGTTTCATAATTATGTTATATTTAATTAGATTTAGAACCTATTTTATTTAATCAAATATTTTGTATACCACTTAACATTCAATAAACAAAAAATACAACCAAAACAACCATCCTAACATCATGTATATATGTCTTATCAAATCATATTATCTAATAGCATAAAACAACCATCCTAACATCATGTATATATGTCTTATCAAATCATATTATCTAATAGCATAAAACAACCATCCTAACATCATTGTACATATATAAGTCTTATCAATCATATTATCTAATAGCATAAAGTCATACAACTAAAGCATATTAACAAAAACTATCTATATATAATTTTTCCTCCTTCGCTTTGGTTTTGGCAATATTTGTACGTCTTGTTTGTCCTTATGCTCTTCAGCCATTTGCATTTGCTCTTCAGCCTTTTGGTCTTCAACATTTTGATCTTCAATCATTTCCAAAAAACATTTAGCCCAGAGTTGTCGCACGTGATCAATCGTCTCTTTTCCATATGACGAAGTTTCAGTGAATATCTATAAGTTTACATATAATAAGTTAAAATACTACATGTTTTTCATTAAATACATGCAATACAACAATATTTTAACTTATCCTACCTCGTTGAATCTTTCAACAATAGAAGCTTCAACGATGCCAAGCATAGTCTTCATGACGTAGTATCCACATGCCCATCCGTTATCTTGACGATGTGCCTACATATATATGAAATCTTAGTTATAATAAAGACACCATGAAGTGTGACACAGCAAAACATCCACCTTACATGCTACAATCCAATAAAAACACAATAAAATCTTAGTTGTATATAACTATAAAACGTTACTATTCCGGTTCAGAGACTCGGTGGTTGAACCGTTGAAACGCAAGGGTCAGAATCAGAGAATGTCGTCAACTACTAACGCAAAGAAACGACTTCTTCGTTAGCACTTAAATTTGTTTTTAGCATTTTAATTTTAGCAAATAATGTTTTCTAATTTTATGTAATATTATTACTTGCATTAATTAATTGATATATTAATATTATTATTAATTAATTTAGTTGAAAATGTGTAGTGCTTCAGGAAATTGAATTCAGAGTTACCTGAATGAGTTAGAATTGGATGCTCTGGTGCCACTGGACAGTTAGTTGAATTGCACAAGATTCTTTCTTGGAGTTTTATTTCCAGCTTCTACTGATGTGGCTAGCTTTAAGGGGAAACAAGAATTATGTGCTTTAATTTTCAGAATAATGTTGCTCATTTCATTTGTTTGTACTGAACTTTGTAGTGCTTATTATATATAACGTGCAATGCATGGTACTGAATAGTCTGGATCTATGTCTAGGCATTCAATACTCTGATATTCATGTGATGAAAAAGAGTGTAATGTTATCATTTCTTCATTTTGAAATTCTAAACTCCAGTTATGGAGAAATAAGTTGCATTTTATGTAACTCAATCAGTCTTAACTATAATCAATGCATATATTCCTCTTGTAGATAATATGTCACCATTCTAATCCTATAGCCCTACTTCACCGATCATTCAACTAGCCAATGTTTTCTCAGTTTTCTTTTATATCTATATATATATTGGGATATTTGTGCCTGAGCCTATATACATCTGTTACCTATTCAAACTATGAATGTAGTACTACAAATTCAGCAGAAATATGGGTAGTACAAAACATTAACCATTAAATATGTGTGGTACAGGACTTTAACTATTAAGTATGCAACTATTGCAAAACACATTGCAGCAGAACTATGGGTAGTACAAAACAACTCACTTACCTTAACAATATTCCAATTAGGCTTCTTATTCTTAATTCCTCTTAATAGATGATATCCTTCTACAGCTCTGATAAAAGAAATTGCAACAGAAGTAAGTTATAAATATAAAGTTAAAAGGTACAAAAATTAATTATAAATGAAATCTCTTGATTTAGGCTTCTTACCCCTCAAGTATGATCTTAATATTTTTCTTGGGAGGTTTGTTTAATGAACAAAACCAAAAGATATCATTATCTTTAGGACAAATTACAAACAGCTGCCAATGATTCCTGTAGTTTCAAAACAAAAGTGTTAGAATCACTAAAATTCAAATATTACATAATAACATAATAATAATGTATAAAACCTTCAAGGAAACATGTACTTACCGATTTAACAAGGGCCCTAAGTAACACTTTTTTGATTCGCCATCCAACTTATTTTGTATGTATGATTGGATTACTTCGGCCGATCTAGTAGAAGTTAGCGTCCTATGTGGATTAAGAAAACCAAATAGTTCACTGACATTCTTGGAGATGCGATGTAGATATCTGAAATGTTGAAACAAATGTTAATCATAAATGATAAATAGAAAACATAATCAAAAATAGAATAAGATACTTACGAGCACCATACGGACAAGATTGATGTGGAGAGCCATTTAATACCGGTAATTAATTCGTTCAAGTCGAGCCTATCAATAAAAACAGAAAATCCACTTGTTTCATGAATCACATCTAGTGAGAAGGACTCTTCCTTGAGGTCTACAATCTTTTTTAAGTAATCTTCAGAAGCACCGGTGTTTTTGATAACATCTTCCGTAATCAAAACCTTAGAGCAACTTTCGTTAGTGCTCGTATCCAGAGATTGCACATTCTGTAATATATTAAACATTAATTAAATTATAAAATTTGTAAAATTTTAATCGATTAATTAAATCAAATTACCCATACCTCTTTAGTCCTTTTAGGGCAAGGCTCCAATTGCATCTCTTGTAGGAATTTAGCTCTCTCTTCTTGCATCTCCTTTTTCATTTGTTGTTGGAGCTCTAATCTTTGTTGTTGGAGCTCTTTTTGTAATTTCTGTTGGAAATCTGCATTCAGTTTTTTCTCCAAGGCTAGAAGGTCATCTTGAGAGACACCTCCTGAGGTGGGGCGTGAATTTTTTCCAAAGAATTTCTTAAAGCCCTCACCCCTTGGAGCAGTGCGGATCCGACCAGGGCGTTCATTTGTTCCAAGGGCAACAGACAATATATCCTCACGTCCTTCAAAAACAATATCACCTTGTGTACTTTTTTCCACTAAGTCACCCTGAAATGGTAAAACACATATATACTCATGAAATAAAATGATTAATAAGTTATACATATAGATAAATATCTTGAACAACTTGGCTTTAAAATAATAATAAATACAATTACAATCGCTTACCTGTATATTGATTATTAGAAGACACAAAAAGACATTTTTGTAAAGTGGGAAACAGTTGTACGTTACTTTCCACAAGTGATGAAGTTGTAATACTATAAAATAAAAGTTGTGTCACATTACACTCATATGTAGCCAGGTACCAATTATTAATTGGCAGTATAGGAAGATAATGTTAGCTACTCATATGGAGACAGAGTAAGATCATATAAAATCAACCTTAGTTGGCAATGACGTTTAACAACAATTTGGTGTACATGGGCTTCTAAGTTTGTTGAACAATTTGGTGCCTAATCATATAAAATTCAAATTTATAAAGAATCTTTTATTACTCACAATCATAGAAGCTACTAAGTTTGTTGCCTCGGATGTAAAATCTCCAGATTGCTTCTGCCGAGCCATCAACCATGCCTCGTATCATTTTATTTCTGGAGGCTCACCTACTAAACTTTCATCACCGTTGGCCTCTTCAATCATTATTTTCCTCCTCTCTTCCATTATGTTTGCCTTAAGCTTTTCGTAACCACCACGAGACAAAATATGAGGATGGATATTCTTTGATGCATGCATCTTTCCTTTTAGCCTTTTCTCCTATTACAAATAAATCACATTAAATTAAACGTTAAAACCAAATCAATTTAGATAACAAAAATAAATCTATAAATTTAACTAACTTGAAAGTCTTCTTTTTTTTGAGTCTCGACAAACAAATCCCAATCTTTTTGTTTGATGAATGTATACTTTTCAAAGGGCGTTGTATTTCCATCCTTATCGCCTTTACCAAATATATAGACATTTGAGAGCAATGTCTTAAATTGCTTCAACCGTTCCCCCATATAAATAAACCAATGCTTCCTAAATTTATCATCCGTGGGGCAAGTGAACTTATCCTACAAAACATAAGAAGTGTTAGAACTTATTCTACAAAACATAAGAAGTGTTAGCAATGAAACAGTTATAGAAAATAAATTATAAAGAATTAATTAAAGTTGCATACCGTAATATTATCCCACATCGTGTCCTTCAAGTTTTCGCTTATCTTTTTCCATTTCTTTTCATTTAAACTAACCTTGCTACGTGCAATGAACGACAAATAACTCTTAAACTTTGCAGCGTACTGACCAATAGGTTGGAAAGTATCCGGATCAAAATCAATGTGGTATTTCTCACCATCACGGAGTTTCGCAATGAAACGTAGCAATGTTGTCGCACCTTTACTCTTTTTTTTTTTTTGGAGAAGAAGTCACCCCTTTAGTCTTGTTTTTTTTTGGAGTAGAGCTAGATGGCTTATCTATGATGTCTGTTTAGAGAGAAAAATTATCAGTCATAATAAAGAAAATATCAGCAGGAGCATGTAGTACTTTCAACAGTCATTATATTTTGAAAAAATCACACCTTTAGTCTTCTTTTTTTTTTTGGAGAAGAAGTCACGCCTTTAGTCTTCCTTGTTTTTGGAGAAGAAGAGCTAGATGGTTTATCCGTCTTGTCTGTTCAGAGAGAAAAACAATCAGTCATGACAAAGTTATACTTCCAGTTTAGGTCACATGCTTTAACCAACAAGATATAATTTAAAAAAAAAACAATGAAAATAGAGAAAAGAAAATTTATAGAGAAAAGAAAATTTATCATTGAAAATAGATATATGATCATGTTCATGGAACCAATATCAATTTGCGCTAAATTATACTTTTGTTAGCTATGGAATTAAAGATAATATGTGAGAGGAGTGGCAAAATATTTCCCTACAGTGATCATTAGTGGAAGAAGCCGTGACAGGTCTAATTCGATGAAATAATGTAATACAGCTTTCTTTTCATATAGCGATCTATGTCCTAGTAACATACTCATAACTGTTTAATTTCTGTTCCATCTCTTGTTCTTCTCACTGCCAATTGGTCTGTTGTAAAGCTGTTACCTTCGTGCTTGGCTGCTGTTTATTATTTTTTTAGAGGAATATGTAGTGTTGTTATACGAACTCATTTCAGCCGGCAAGAGAATTTCTTCCTATGATCGATGAGGTGAAAATTCTATTTCTAAACCAATAATTGATGACTTATATTCATTTTATCACAAGCATAAAAGAAATTCATGATGAGATGTTTTCATGCAGGTTTTTAAAACCCTCATCGAGATTACTAAAGATATAGAAGGCGCAAAAGTTGAAAATCACAAGTTTTCCGCTTCTGTACATTACCGTAATGTAGAAGAGAATGTAAGGATTATCAATTTCCCCAACCATGATGACTTGATTATTGATCTCATACAATTTCAAATCTCATTTGATGTTTTGATTACTTACCCTATTTTGAATCGATTGTAGAATTGGACAATGATCTGTTATATTCATAATTTTTGAACTTTTCAATTTTTATGAATATATATTGGAGATGATAAAACTGATGAATATGCATTTAAGGTACTGATTTATGTAGCTTAAATTAACATTTTCTATTTTTTTTCTCTTTAATCTACAAACAGGTTATTATTCTATAATTTTTTTAATGTGTTTAGACTCTGAGGGATAGCAGTAATTTCCAAATTCTCAACTAACATTTCAAATACTGACACTATTATTTCTCATAGCTAACAATGTCACACTTCCAAACTCTCAATTAACCAATTCTACACTAGTTGTTTTTATAATTAACTAACTTTTAATTCAAGTTTACACAATTAACACTCTAGTTTAACACCACTAGCAACCATGCTAACATTTGCAGTCTGAATATTTGTGTAACTATCTTGCTGATGAGGGGATCTTCTTTTAATGAAGAGAATCTGCTTAATTCAGTACTACAGGAGATTTTGTTGGAACAATCTAAGAAAATTTCAGAAATTATACGAAGAGAAAGACAGATAAAGCAACCATGTGTGCAGGAATTGTTGAAAATTTCATTATTGCATTGCATAGATCCAACAAAATACAGATAAAATCCAAATGTTATTTGTTAGTTGCTATTATCCTCCAAAATCCCTTATTGATGATCATAACGTGTGGCATAAACAGCATCAACTTCATTTTCATCATTAAAAGAAGGCCTTCGTGTTGAAAAAGAAGTATTGTTATCAATGTCTAGAGTTGAATCTTCATTTTCATCACTATAATTCGTGTTTCTTTGGAGGACAACAGACCACCTACTATTTGAGGGATCCTTGACATAAAATACTTGTATTGCTTGTGCTGCCATGATGAACGGTTCTTCCTTATATCCCACCTTATCTAAGTCCACCAATGTAAATCCTAATTCCTCAGTTTGTACACCATTGTTACTATTAACCCACTTACATTTGAAAATAGGAACTTTAAACTTCACATAATTGAGCTCCCAAATCTCTTCTATAACACCAAAGTAAGCTATGGATGCCAAGATGGGATTTTTATCTTTTGAACTAGAGAAGTGCATTGAAGAAGCCATTACCATTACCCCGCTATTTTGCATGGTACTATTATCATCCTGTGATTTTGTACAAAAGGAAAATTTATTTATATCGTACCCACTCCAACATAAGACATTAAAGCTAGGCTCATATGCTAGAAACTTGAATGTATCTGAAGCATTATTATCATTCATAATATTGGTTTTAAACCATTTTGAGAATGTTCTGTTATGCTCTTTCAACACCCATTTTTCAGACATTCGAGGGTTTTTGGCTTTGACAACGGTTTTATGTGTACTCAAGTATGGCTGAACCTCGTCAGTGTTATTTAGTATATACAAATGAGCTTGAAAAACTTCCCCTTCAGCCATATGCTTAATCTTTAGACGTGTACCCTTACCGTTACATCTTCCATCGTGACGAGACTTGGGTAATCCTACAGGTTTTGCATCTGACAAATACTCTGTACAAAACTCAACGGCTTCTTCTGTGATGTACCTTTCAACAATAGACGCCTCAGGACGATATTGATTCTTCACATAGCCTTTCAATATCTTCATGTATCGTTCAAAAGGATACATCCATCTTAAATAAACAGGGCCACACACTTTAATCTCTCTAACTAGATGGACTATTAAGTGAACCATGATGTCAAAAAATGAAGGAGGAAAAAACATCTCCAACTGACACAATATAATAATAGACTCGTTCTCCATCTCATAAAATTTATCAAGGTCAATCACTTTGTTACATATATCATTAAAGAAAAAACACAATCTAGTTATGGCATGTCAGACATTTTTTGGCAAGATGCCACGAATAGCCACAGGTAGTAGTTGTTGCATCAAAATGTGGCAATCGTGAGATTTTAAGCCAATTAGTTTGAGATCTTTTATTGACACGAGACTTTTGACATTTGAAGAGTAGCCATTTGGCACTTTCACACCATGTAGACACTCACAAAATCTTATTTTCTCTTCTTTTGACAATGTATGGCATGCTGGGGGTAGATACATTTTGTTGCCTCTTGGTTGTGGAGCCAACTCCTCTCTTATTTTCATTTTAACCATATCTAAACGAGAGTTTAAACCATCCTTTGTCTTACCTTGAATGTTGATAAGTGTTCCGATTACACTATCACACACATTTTTCTCCACGTGCATTACATCAATACAATGTCTTACGTCAAGACTAGACCAATATGGAAGGTCAAAGAACACTGACTTCTTCTTCCATATATTATTATTCGCAACTTTTTTCTGTTTTTTTCCAAAACTAACACTTATGTTCCTCACCTGATGATAGACTTCTTCTCCAGTTAAGGCCTTCGGGGCAACTTCATACTCTTGATATCCATTAAAAGCGTTTTTCAATCTTCGATACGGGTGGTTATGTTTAAGAAATCTTCGATGTCCAAGATAAACCGTCTTCTTTCCCTTCTCCAATTGATGGTAGCAAGTATCTTTTTCACATATAGGAGATGCTCTATGCCCCTTAACTTTATAACCAGACAAGTTACCATAAGCTGGAAAGTCATTGATGGTGCAAAATAACATGGCCCGCAATTTGAAAGTTTCATTTGAAAAACTATCAAACACGTCAACTCCTTCATCCCACAACTTTCTTAAGTCATCAATTAAGGGACTTAGATAGACATCTATGCCATTTCCAGGCTGTTTTGGTCCCGAAATCATCATAGATAACATAACATGTTTCCTCTTCATGCACAACCAAGGAGATAAGTTGTAAATAATCAAGAGAACAGGCCATGAACTATGCTTACTACTTAAACTACCATATGGATTTATCCCATCAGTAGAAAGTCCAATCCTAAGGTTTCGTGGTTCATTACCGAAGTCTGGAAATAAGGTATCAACCTTCTTCCATCGCAAAGAATCGGCCGGATGCCGAATTTTTCCATCACACTTCCTCTCTTCTGCATGCCATCTAATATTCTTCGCATCATTAAAATTCGCAAACAATCGCTTAAACCTTGGAATAATTGGAAGGTACCATAACACCTTTGCTGGAGGACCCTTTGTGGTTACATCACAACCTTCATCATCACCCTTCTTCTTATATCGTGATGTCATACACTTGGGACACTTTTCCTTCTCTTCATTATCTTTCCAATACAATATACAATCATTAGGGCATGCGTGTATTTTCTTATACTCTATACCCATCGGACATAATACCTTTTTTGCTTCATACGCACGGCTCGGCAACATGTTATCATCTGGAAGCATTTCTTTCAACAACCCCAGCAACTGTGTGAATCTTTTATCAGTCCAATTATTAATAGCTTTCAAATTGAATAATCTTAAGACGGCCGACAATCGTGTGAAGTTTTTACAATTTGAATACAAAGGAATTTCGTTGTCATTGCGAAGAGTATCATGTATGTGTGCTCGTTGAAAAGACTCTTCTCCAATATCGCGAATCATTTCTTCTAGACGATCACCCATCTCTATATCAAACTCTTCTCTTACGGAGGCCCTTGGCGCATCAGACAATATTCACCATGCCATATCCACTTCGTATAATTTTGACAAATTCCATTGACTATTAGATGATCTCATACGATGTTAGCATCTAAAGGTGCAATATTTACACACTTGGCGCACGGACAATGAAATCGTCCATTACTTCTGGGAAGATTAGTTTCGGCAAATGTCAAAAACTCTAACACTCCTTTTTTATACTCTTCACTTAAGCGATTTTTCTGCATCCAACTACGATCCATAGCTACGAAGAGAAGAAAAGAGAAGAGAAGAGAAAGAACATAGTTTAGAAAATCTATGAAAACAAGCTGTATAATTGAATAATGCATGTTTCATTATCTAGGAAATTTATTTTTCCTTCTCAACTCACAGGGCTGAGTACTCAATTGTGATTTAAAAGAAACCAAGGGACTAATGGATATTCAAATCAGCCATCTTCAAGTTTAGGTTTGTAGTGATACTCGGATACAATTAAATTCATCAGCACTGTAAATTTATGTATGAAGAAACTCTTCATTTTGTTTGATATTTTGTAGGGTTATGTGGTGCAAAAGTGTCATCCGTAACCTTCAGGACTTTGGTTATATATTTGTCTTACTGTTTATATTATCAGTAACCTTACACAATGTTTTATATATGTTATGTTAGTCATATCTTTTGTGGTGTTTTATATATTTTTACCATTTATTGATTTTATAGACACTTTATAGTGTTTTGACCTTTTCAGTTTTCATTATATAACACAGTATAATTCATCAAATAAAACAGTTCAGTAAAAAAAATTACTGATTTACATTTACTGATTTTCAATAGTGATATGATTTAACATGTTTGTGTTTTGGTTGAGTTAGGATTCCTTAAAAATGTTATCTTATGAGATAGATTTAAGGTTTACATGATTTTCAATAGTAATATGGTCTAATTTGCTACACATTCATATAGATAACATTAATATATATTTAAGGTTTACAATGATTTAACATTTAATGATTTTCTATGGTAATATGGTCTAATTTGCTACACATTCATATAGATAACATATTCATGTAGATAACATATAGATAACATTTAATGATTTAACATTAATATATATGGTCTAATTTACAATGATTTAACATTAATATATATTTAGTAATATGTTATCTTATGAGATAGATTTAAGGTTTACAATGATTTAACATTTATTGATTTTCAAGACACTTTATAGTGTTTTGACCATTTCCGTTTTCATTATATAACACAATTTCAGTTTTCATTATATAACACAGTGTAATTCATCAAATAAAACAGTTCAGTAAAAAAAATTACTTACTAACGGTTTAGTTCGGTTCTAAATAACAGACGGTTTGCCAAACGATTAATTCGGTTCGGTCTCTTTTAAATAAATTGTAACAGGCAAACAACATCAAAGTAAAGTTAAGGTCAAGACTAGGGATGACTAACCTTGATATATAGCTATCTTTGCAAAAACCAGGATGATATATTGCTTCACTAGTCTTTAGTCTTTGATATATGTCTACAACGCCAAGAATTAAGATACATAAGTAAATGTTATAACCCTGCAACATGGATGTTGCAAAACTCTGTGGCATGGATGACCATCAATGTAAATGTTTCCACCATGAGAAATCTATATAAAGAAGATATGCAGCAACAAATATAAGTTTGGAGGATAATACCTACTTAGAAGCATTAATCTATTGTACCGTAAAGCAGGCAGCAGATATAGTCTTCTAAATCAGTTGGACATTTTGTTTTTTTTTTTTGGATCAAATTGGACATTTTGTTATGATTGGGAAATAACATCTACTTAGTTATTGTTATGACATTACCAGCCGCATTTTCGCCAAATATAAAAGTTTATAGCAAATTTCTCTAACACGAGTCCAACTGCAATTTAAAATCATATTCGGTGCTACATAGAAAGAAATCGATAAAGAAGAAAAATATCAACTTCAAATCTAAACCATTTCAAAAAGCTAAATTTGATCATTTTCATCTTAAATCAGAATGTGAATAAAGTGGTGAAAAACATGAATCCAAAACTAAGCAAGGCAGCTATCAATCCAGGCATTGCAAAAGGTTAGGTTTCAGGAGATCTTTACCATACACCAGCTGGACTAGCTTGTCCACTTCAAGCTTGGAACCTCAACTAGAACCAACCGCCCCTGAAAATTACAAATCACATAGGGATCAAGCAAAAGCCAAAAAAAATTCTGTGATACCTACAGTTGCATTTTTATACACTACTAACTCTGTCATTTCAATTTTAATCATTCTAATCCAGAACACTAGAGAGTAAGCATACATAGTGGTGAAATTTCAAACCACAACACGATTAGTTCAGCACTATCAAAACTCACTCCATAATTCATACATTAAGTGATTGTATAGTATATCCTTAGAAAAACTCAATAGTGAAATGGAAGTTGAGCCTAAAAATGTGGTTCAGATAAAATTCAAACCTTAGCCATAAAAGTTTGGACTCATGTTTCAACTGTTGCAATGTCTGAAGAGGTTTTTCAAAGGAACCTATTGGTTGAGATTAAGAAGAGTTGTTTATCTCCAAAACACTCTAAAGACTTGCTGCAGAGTTTAAGATTTGGCAATATAGTAGTAATCCATGCCATTGCCAAGGAAATTATAGGCTTGGATTAGAAACCTATGACTTTTTTTTAACAAAAGGCAGCTATGTGTTTTTTGAATTTATTTAATCAAAATAAAAAGAAACTAAATTACAAAGTTGGAAAATTAAGCCAAATTCAAAACAAACAAGAGGGCATATACAACAACATATCATATCATATGACAGTCTGGATAATGATGATCTAAAGACATGAAGGAAGAATAAAAGAAACTGCAATTGTGACGTTCGCTAAGATTTAAGCATCACTGAAAACATTTCCTGATCAATCTATATACAAATTATTCACCACAATTAGACACTTAATTTCAAATGTACAATATTACTAGAAGAAAATAGGGTCATTAGCATGGTTTTTTATTTGACATAGAAACAGGGGACACCGTATACCCAACGCGAACACGATAAATAATAAACTAGAGCAATTATTTACCTCGAAAGAAATCGTTTAAGCTGGTTCAGCAGCAAAGATGAGATACTAATGTCTTATCAAACGGTTGCCCCTATGTGCACACAAATACCGAAATGTTAAAACTGGACCGACAACAATTAATTTGACAACTTTGACTTACAACACATACAAATAAGAAAGACCTAGAGCTCTGTTATAAAAAAATATTATACCATTCATATGTACAATATTACTAGAAGAAAATAGGGTCATTAGCATGGTTTTTTATTTGACATAGAAACAGGGGACACTGTATACCCAACGCGAACACGATAAATAATAAACTAGAGCAATTATTTACCTCGAAAGAAATCGTTTCAGCTGGTTCAGCAGCAAAGACGAGATATTAATGTCTTATCAAACGGTTTCCCTATGTGCACACAAATACCGAAACGTTAAAATAGGACCAACATGCAACAATTATTTTGACAACTTTGACTTACAACACATACAAGGAAAGATAGGGATGGTGCAAATTAATACAAAAAAATTCTACCTGCTCAGAGGGGGAGGATACCTAGGCTTTGCTCGGTCTTCAATCTCGCAATATTCAATCTGCACTGCATCAATAGAACATATCAATGGGAATCCAGTTCATTTTTTTCATCATTCAACATCAAATACAGCATAAATTTAAACTCTAATTGAAAAAAGAAAGACAAACCAATTAGTCGGGTTTTTCGCCGTGCATGTCGTCATCGAGATGTGATAATGGTCGTGCGATGATGAGAGATGACAAATGTTCCTCGTATATGACAATGGCCGTGCGATAATGGAGATTTGTACATCCGATAATGGCCGTGCGATAATGGAGCTCGGCAATGAGAGGAACGAAATGATGATTGAAATGATGAAATGGAAACCACGTTGATTTTACAGTATTTAGATTAACCCAGAAAACAGATTTGGATTTTGGATGATTAGGGTTTTCCCTTTTAAGAACGATGAATGAAAGAGGATGAAAGAAACAATGAAATGGAGCTCGGCAATGAGATGAACTAGAGATGATTGAAACGATGAAATCGCAAAGATTGAAACGATGAAATGGAAACGATGAGATGAACAGAAACGAAGATTGAAACGATGAAATGGAAACGATGAGATGAACAAACACGAGAAATGGATTTAGAGAGAAAAAGGGTTTTGAGAGAAATGGGTTTAGAGAGAAAGAAGGGTTAAGTTTTCAGTAATTAAATTTGATATATTGATATGTATTTTTTTATTATTTTAGCTACAAAATATTAATTAATCAATTTACACCCATTAATTTATTTACTTAATCAAATATACCAATTAATAAAAGTTAGTTTGGTTTATTAATATGCCTAAGGTTAATATTGAGAGTAATTAAATTAAATAATTATTTTTCAGTCAATCTTAATTTACACCCGTTTTTCCTACAACGGGAGTAATAGAGATATTGTTATAGCAATGATTTTAATTTATTATAATAATGTTTTCAATTTACACCCTTGTTTTTAAAATAGGGTGTCTATTGTCACGTACTGGTACTAAAAATGACATTTTATTTACAAGTTTGCCACCGCGTCTATTATTTACACCCGTTTTCAGTATAATGGGTGTAAATTTTAAAATTATATTCGTCACTTTGCACTAGTGCTGGGACTATTCGCTAGAGACCTCGCCAGAGTTCGCAAAGTGAACCTTTGCTGGCACTCGCTTTCAAGTTTGCAAAGTGAACTAACTGATGTCTTCCTCTGCCCTTTGGCAGCTTGCATCATTTTCTTGTGTCTTACACTTTGATCATTTAGTGTCTTTTCCTGCATAATAACACACACATTACAAGCACCAAATGTATATTCTCATTGTTAGAAGAACAACAACAATCATTAGTAAAATCAATGAAAACAAGAGAAAAGAGTGGAAAAAGTGCAAGGAAAGATAGTTCATTTTTAGGTCAAATCTGCACCTAACAACTCTCCCCAACTAGAGTTTTGCTTGTCCTCAAGCAAAGTATGCCTCTCATTAAAACAAGAGGATTTGCTCAAGCATAAGATTCAACCAAAACAAGAGAAATTGGTCAAGCAAGAAAATGCGCACAAGCAACGTTCACCACTCAATAGAATCGAACAATGACAAAGAATTAAGTTCTTAAACAAATATCATAAATAGTTCAAAGAACAACTAAGGATATGTAGGAGCAAGACTCACAATATTGTCAAGCACCCTAATAAAACCCTTTTTCCGACCTTTTCCTTTTCCTACTAAACTTTTAATAACTAAATGAAAAAAAATAATTTTAGTTAGCATTCTAATAGAAAATATAACTAAATGGTTCCCGTTGAGTACAACGAATGTGAGGGAATCTAATACCCTCTCCTCGCATAACCGACTCCCGAACCAGAATTTGATTAGGACGACCATTTTATTTTTCTTTTAAGGATTTTATCAATCTTTTCCCTTATCTTTCGAAATAAATAAAGTTTGGTGGTGACTCTATTATCATCTCGACCGTGGGAGCTTTTGAAGCTAGAATAGCAGCAAGCAAAAATATTTAAGTAACCCAGTTTTGTCGTATCCACAGGGATCAGTGAGAGGGAAGGAACGCCATTCGACGGTATCTATATTTCTAAACTTATGGTTCAAAAGTTTTGGTTTAAAGTGGAACCAAAAGAAAATGCGTAAAATGTAAAGACGGAAAATATAAAGTAAAGACTGAATTATAAATGGAGCCTTGTTGGAATTGGATCTCTTCGATTGATAACACATGCATTCTTCTGACCAATTTCATACATTAATCAAACATTTGCCTAATATTATCATGTATCACTCACAACATACATATCCTCTCGGTCCTCGCATATTATGAGTGATTTTATACCGATCAATAATTGCTCTCGCACATCACCAATCAATACAAAGCATTAAAAGCCTACATGAATGTTAAGCCTAATCCATCTCTGGATTTGAATGTCCCATGGATGTGAATGTCAGTTTTCATCAATATTCTCACGCACCCTCACGATACCGTTTGTCAAGCGATAGCACGGTCTCTTATTGCATTAATTATTAGAAGCTATTCAAACTAACAATCAACACAACGCTAAAAAGCTGAGATACAAATGAATATCAAATCACAAAACATTGTCAAAAGCTTGCTCAATGACAAATGAACATCTAAGATTGAAGATTTGAAATAGGTTTTGTCAAGACCAACAAATAAACAACCAAAGACAACCAAAAATAGAGAATCCAAACTAGTTCGCAAACATAGATTACATGAAATACAATAGGTATCAAAAGATTACATCCTTTCCTAACAAGAAATTAAAGATCCTACCTTTTCTCCCTTGATATGAAGAAATGCAAAGTTCTGTTCTTTTAATTACAAGTTTCTCTATCTCCAAAATTAAAACATATTCTCAAAAAGTGTGGAAATTCTATTTATACACATTCATGAATTTTCATGTTCGCAAAGTGAACCATTTATTCGCACAGCGAATGAAGAAAAATGGCACTTCAGGTGCCTCTGAATAGTTAAACCGCCCCAGAAATTCTCGTGAATTCGCAATGCGAAGGATCACTCGCAAAGGAAACACTCACTTTCCCGCTCGCAAAGCGAACTTTAGTGCCTTTCGTCCCTGCCAAATTATGGGACCATTCGCTAGAGACCTCGCCAGAGTTAGCAAAGTGAACCTTTGCTAGCACTCGCTTTCAAGTTCGCAAAGCAAACTAACTGATGTCTTCTTCTTCCCTTTGGCAGCTTGCATCATTTTCTTCTGTCTTACACTTTGATCATTTAGTGCCTTTTCCTGCACAATAACACACACATTACAAGCACCAAATGTATATTCTCATTGTTAGAAGAACAACAACAATCATTAGTAAAATCAATGAAAACACGAGCAAAGAGTGGAAAAAGTGAAAGGAAAGATAGTTCATTTTTAGGTCAAATCTGCACCTAACAACTCTCCCCAACTAGAGTTTTTCTTGTCCTCAAGCAAAGTATGCCTCTCATTGAAACAAGAGGATTTGCTCAAGCATAAGATTCAACCAGAACAAGAGAAATTGGTCAAGCAAGAAAAATCGCTATAGCAACGTTCACCAATCAATAGAATTGAACAATGACAAAGAATTAAGTTCTTAAACAAATATCATAAATAGTTCAAAGAACAACTAAGGATATGTAGGAGCAAGACTCACAATCTTGTCAAGCACCCTAATAAAACCCTTTTTGCGACCTTTTCCTTTTCCTACTAAACTTTTAATAACTAGACGAAAACAAATAATATAAGTTAGCATTCTAATAGAAAATATAACTAAATGGTTCCCGTTGAGTACAACGAATGTGAGGGAATCTAATACCCTCTCCTCGCATAACCTACTCCCGAACCAGAATTTGATTAGGACGACCATTTTATTTTCCTTTTAAGGATTTTAGCAATCTTTTCCCTTTTCTTTCGAAATAAATAAAATTTGGTGGTGACTCTATTATCATCTCGACCGTGGGAGCTGTTGAAGCTAGAATAGAAGCAAGCAAAAATATATAAGTAACCCAGTTTTGTCGTATCCACAGGGATCAGTGAGAGGGAAAGAATACCATTCGACAGTATCTATATTTCTAAACCTATGGTTCAAAAGTTTTGGTTTAAAGCGAAACCAAAAGCAAATGCGGAAAATTTAAAGACAGAAAATATAAATTAAAGACTGAATTATAAACGGAGCCTTGTTGGAATTGGGACTCATCGATTGATAACACATGCATTCATCTGACCAATTTCATACATAAATCAAACATTTGCCTAATATCATCTTGTATCACTCACAACATACGTATCCTCTCGGTCCCCGCATATTCTGAGTGATTTTATACCGATCAATAATTGCTCTCGCACATCACCAATCAATACAAAGCATTTAAAGCCTACATGAATGTTAAGCCTAATCCATCTCTGGATGTGAATGTCCCATGGATGTGAATGTCGGTTTTCATCAATATTCTAACGCACCCTCACGATACCGTTTGTCAAGCGATAGCGCGGTCTCTTATTGCATTAATTATTAGAAGCTATTCAAACTAACAATTAACACAATGCTAAAAATCTGAGATGCAAATGAATATCAAATCACAAAACATTGTCAAAAGCTTGCTCAATGATAAATGAACATCTAAGATTGAAGATTTGAAATAGGTTTTGTCATGACCAACAAATAAACAACCAAAGACAACCAAAAATAGAGAATCCAAACTAGTTCACAAACATAGATTAGATGAAATACAATAGGTATCAAAAGATTACATCCATTCCTAACAAGAAATCAAAGATCCTACCTTTTCTCCCTTGAAATGAAGAGATGCAAATTTCTGATCTTTTAATTACAAGTTTCTCTATCTCCAAAATTAAAACATAATCTAAAAAATTGTTAAAATTCTATTTATACACATTCAGGAATTTTCATGTTCGAAAAGCGAACCATTTATTCGCACATCGAATGAAGAAAAATGGCACTTCAGGTGCCTCTGAATAGTTAAACCGCCCCAGAAATTCTCGTGAGTTCACAATGTGAAGGATCACTCGCAAAGCAAACACTCGCTTTCCCACTCGCAAAGCGAACTTTAGTGCCTTTTGCCCCTGCCAAATTCTGGGACCATTCGCTAGAGACCTCGCCAGAGTTCGCAAAGCGAACCTTTGGTGGCACTCGCTTTCAAGTTCGCAAAGCGAACTAACTGATGTCTTCCTCTGCCCTTTGGCAGCTTGCATCATTTTCTTGTGTCTTACACTTTGATCATTTAGTGCCTTTTCCTGCACAATAACACACACATTACAAGCACCCAAGGTGTATTCTCATTGTTAGAAGAACAACAACAATCATTAGTAAAATCAACGAAAACATGAGAAAAGAGTGGAAAAAGTGCAAGGAAAGATAGTTCATTTTTAGGTCAAATCTGCACCTAACAACTCTCCCTAACTAGAGTTTTGCTTGTCCCCAAGCAAAGTATGCCTCTCATTAAAACAAGAGGATTTGCTCAAGCATAAGATTCAACCAAAACTAGAGGAATTGGTCAAGCAAGAAAAATCGCACTAGCAACGTTCACCACTCAATAGAATCGAACAATGACAAAGAATTAAGTTCTTAAACAAATATCATAAATAGTTCAAAGAACAACTAAGGATATGTAGGAGCAAGACTCACAATCTTGTCAAGCACCCTAATAAAACCTTTTTTGTGACCTATTCCTTTTCCTACTAAACTTTTAATAACTAGATGATAACAAATAATATAAGTTAGCATTCTAATAGAAAATATAACTAAATGGTTCCCGTTGAGTACAACAAATGTTAGGGAATCTAATACCCTCTCCTCGCATAACCGACTCCCGAACCAGAATTTGATTAGGACGACCATTTTATTTTTGTTTTAAGGATTTTATCAATCTTTTCCATTTTCTTTCGAAATAAATAAAGTTTGGTGGTGACTCTATTATCATCTTGACCGTGGGAGCTGTTGAAGCTAGAATAGCAGCAAGCAAAAATATATAAGTAACCTAGTTTTGTCGTATCCACAGAGATCAGTGAGAGGGAAGGAATGCCATTCGACGGTATCTATATTTCTAAACCTGTGGTTCAAAAGTATTGGTGTAAAGCGAAACCAAAAGCAAATGCGGAAAATGTAAAGACGGAAAATATAAAGTAAATACCGAGTTATCAACAGAACCTTGTTGGAATTGGATCTCATCGATTGATAACACATGCATTCTTCTGACCAATTTCATATATAAATCAAACATTTGCCTAATATCATCATGTATCACTCACAACATACATATCCTCTCGGTCCCCGCATATTATGAGTGATTTTATACTGATCAATAATTGCTCTTGCACATCACCAATCAATAAAAAGCATTTAAAGCCTACAAGAATGTTAAGCCTAATCCATCTCTGGATGTGAATGTCCCATGGATGTGAATGTTGGTTTTCATCAATATTCTCACGCACCCTCACGATACCGTTTGTCAAGCGATAGCGCGGTCTCTTAGTGCATTAATTATTAGAAGCTATTCAAACTAACAATCAACACAATGCTAAAAAACTGAGATGCAAATGAATATCAAATCACAAAACATTGTCAAAAGCTTGCTCAATGATAAATGAACATCTAAGATTGAAGATTTGAAATAGGTCTTGTAAAGACCAACAAATAAACAACCAAAGACAACCAAAAATAGAGAATCCAAACTAGTTCACAAACATAGATTAGATGAAATACAATAGGTATCAAAAGATTACATCCTTTCCTAACAAGAAATCAAAGATCCTACCTTTTCTCCCTTGAAATGAAGAGATACAAAGTTCTGATCTCTTAATTACAAGTTTCTCTATCTCCAAAATTAAAACATAATCTAAAAAATTGTGAAAATTCTATTTATACACATTCAGGAATTTTCATGTTCGCAAAGCGAACCATTTATTCGCACATCGAATGAAGAAAAATGGCACTTCAGGTGCCTCTGAATAGTTAAACCGCCCCAGAAATTCTCGTGAGTTCGCAATACAAAGGATCACTCGCAAAGCAAACACTCTCTTTCCCACTCGCAAAGCGAACTTTAGTGCCTTTTGCCCCTGCCAAATTCTGGGACCATTCGCTAGAGACCTCGCCAGAGTTCGCAAAGCGAACCTTTGCTGGCACTCGCTTTCAAGTTCGCAAAGCGAACTAACTGATGTCTTCCTCTGCCCTTTGGCAGCTTGCATCATTTTCTTGTGTCTTACACTTTGATCATTTAGTGCCTTTTCCTGCACAATAACATACACATTACAAGCACCAAAGGTATATTCTCATTGTTAGAAGAACAACAACAATCATTAGTAAAATCAATGAAAACATGAGAAAAGAGTGGAAAAAGTGCAAGGAAAGATAGTTCATTTTTAGGTCAAATCTGCACCTAACAACTCTCCCCAACTAGAGTTTTGCTTGTCCTCAAGCAAAGTATGCCTCTCACTAAAACAAAAGTATTTGCTCAAGCATAAGATTCAACCAAAACAAGAGAAATTGGTCAAGCAAGAAAATGTACACAAGCAACGTTCACCACTCAATAGAATCGAACAATGACAAAGAATTAAGTTCTTGAACAAATATCATAAATAGTTCAAAGAACAACTAAGGATATGTAGGAGCAAGACTCACAATCTT